>OX579676.1:144668300-146055565 GCA_951230905.1 Cheilosia variabilis | reverse complement strand
TCTTATCCATTAAAGACATATTAACTTACCTTGCATTCTTCCAAAACACCTGAAAAATACGAAAATCTTCCCCCTAATCAATGGATGTGGCGATGATTAAAACACCACATATATAAAAGTTCAACAATAAGTTCTTTTATTTAATAATTTTTATTCAAATACATATTACATTGTGTAAATATATCTACTTAATATAACTAATATAATTGTCAATGAACTACATTGTATATTCGTATAAATATAATTATACATAAAATAAACAGCAACTTCCTTCATTATTTGAAGAATTCGCCTCATGCCATCTCATGCGCCATTCTGAAATAAAAAGACAAATAAAACACATTAAAATATCACATACAAGTCAGTCAGTATAAATATAAAAAAATACATCGCCAGTATTCCATCCATTCGGGGGTATTAATTTGGGAACATCTTCCTCATTAGTCTCATAAAAAAAAAACAAATGTAAATTAAAATATCAAAAAAGTACTTCATTTACCTACCTATCAAACCGTAGCACACCCCTGCCTGCTTCGCCATGCTGTTAATCATGTAATTTATCTTGTCCTTTATGTCTCTGAAAATATAAAACAATAAAATTAATTATACTTACCTGAACCACAATAAATATCGGCAACGAAACGTAAGAATTCAATTAAATTCACAAAAAACTTTAAATGTCATCTTGACATCTTCAAACGTCAAACCAACTTAACGAAAAACCGCCAACTGGTTGCATTCAGTAGACTAACCGATGTACCTTGTTAACATCTGGAGTGGGAAAAAAAATTATACCAATTATATATTTTTGATTGCATTATTCTTTTAATATCTTCAAGAAAGAAAATAGTAGAATGCGTATCTACAAAGTACAACTGCAGACAGGATGTCACAATGGAGATAATGCGAATTATTATGTGTTGTGTACTTACTTTTAATTATTCATTACAGATGCTGGATGCTGTAACACGTATCAGGAATATTAAATCCAATACAGACTTCGATTTATATTTGTTGTTGTTTTTATTTTAACTAGTTATATTATCCACTATCATCCCACAAACCTACCTATATATCCACTATCATCCTACAAACCTAACCAATAAACTACCTATATATCCACTATCATCCTACAAACCTAACCAATAACCTACCTATATATCCACTATCATCCCACAAACCTAACCAATAAACTACCTATATATCCACTATCATCCTACAAACCTAACCAATAACCTACCTATATATCCACTATCATCATAAAAACCTAACCAACAACCTGCCTCTCCATCCATTATGATCATAAAAACCTAACCAATAATCTACTTATATGTCCACTACCATCCTACAAACCTAACCAATAACCTACCTATATATCCACTATCATCCCACAAACCTAACCAATAAACTACCTATATATCCATTACCATCCTACAAACCTAACCAATAACCTATCTATATATCCACTATCATCGTAAAAACCTAACCAACAACCTGCCTCTCCATCCATTATGATCATAAAAACCTAACCAATAATCTACTTATATACTCACTATCATCCTAACCAACAACCACAACCTGCCTGTCCATCCATTATCATCCTACATACCTAACCAATAATCTACTATTTACCCACTACCATCCTACAATATCCCATTGATGCTGGCACCTAATGATGACATGCCTGTTGGCTCATTCCAATTGCGTCTTAGTCCATCATATAGCTTACCTATTGTCTGCCACCGTCCATCATATCATCTATCTTATCCATTAAAGACATATTAACTTACCTTGCATTCTTCCAAAACACCTGAAAAATACGAAAATCTTCCCCCTAATCAATGGATGTGGCGATGATTAAAACACCACATATATAAAAGTTCAACAATAAGTTCTTTTATTTAATAATTTTTATTCAAATACATATTACATTGTGTAAATATATCTACTTAATATAACTAATATAATTGTCAATGAACTACATTGTATATTCGTATAAATATAATTATACATAAAATAAACAGCAACTTCCTTCATTATTTGAAGAATTCGCCTCATGCCATCTCATGCGCCATTCTGAAATAAAAAGACAAATAAAACACATTAAAATATCACATACAAGTCAGTCAGTATAAATATAAAAAAATACATCGCCAGTATTCCATCCATTCGGGGGTATTAATTTGGGAACATCTTCCTCATTAGTCTCATAAAAAAAAAACAAATGTAAATTAAAATATCAAAAAAGTACTTCATTTACCTACCTATCAAACCGTAGCACACCCCTGCCTGCTTCGCCATGCTGTTAATCATGTAATTTATCTTGTCCTTTATGTCTCTGAAAATATAAAACAATAAAATTAATTATACTTACCTGAACCACAATAAATATCGGCAACGAAACGTAAGAATTCAATTAAATTCACAAAAAACTTTAAATGTCATCTTGACATCTTCAAACGTCAAACCAACTTAACGAAAAACCGCCAACTGGTTGCATTCAGTAGACTAACCGATGTACCTTGTTAACATCTGGAGTGGGAAAAAAAATTATACCAATTATATATTTTTGATTGCATTATTCTTTTAATATCTTCAAGAAAGAAAATAGTAGAATGCGTATCTACAAAGTACAACTGCAGACAGGATGTCACAATGGAGATAATGCGAATTATTATGTGTTGTGTACTTACTTTTAATTATTCATTACAGATGCTGGATGCTGTAACACGTATCAGGAATATTAAATCCAATACAGACTTCGATTTATATTTGTTGTTGTTTTTATTTTAACTAGTTATATTATCCACTATCATCCCACAAACCTACCTATATATCCACTATCATCCTACAAACCTAACCAATAAACTACCTATATATCCACTATCATCCTACAAACCTAACCAATAACCTACCTATATATCCACTATCATCCCACAAACCTAACCAATAAACTACCTATATATCCACTATCATCCTACAAACCTAACCAATAACCTACCTATATATCCACTATCATCATAAAAACCTAACCAACAACCTGCCTCTCCATCCATTATGATCATAAAAACCTAACCAATAATCTACTTATATGTCCACTACCATCCTACAAACCTAACCAATAACCTACCTATATATCCACTATCATCCCACAAACCTAACCAATAAACTACCTATATATCCATTACCATCCTACAAACCTAACCAATAACCTATCTATATATCCACTATCATCGTAAAAACCTAACCAACAACCTGCCTCTCCATCCATTATGATCATAAAAACCTAACCAATAATCTACTTATATACTCACTATCATCCTAACCAACAACCACAACCTGCCTGTCCATCCATTATCATCCTACATACCTAACCAATAATCTACTATTTACCCACTACCATCCTACAATATCCCATTGATGCTGGCACCTAATGATGACATGCCTGTTGGCTCATTCCAATTGCGTCTTAGTCCATCATATAGCTTACCTATTGTCTGCCACCGTCCATCATATCATCTATCTTATCCATTAAAGACATATTAACTTACCTTGCATTCTTCCAAAACACCTGAAAAATACGAAAATCTTCCCCCTAATCAATGGATGTGGCGATGATTAAAACACCACATATATAAAAGTTCAACAATAAGTTCTTTTATTTAATAATTTTTATTCAAATACATATTACATTGTGTAAATATATCTACTTAATATAACTAATATAATTGTCAATGAACTACATTGTATATTCGTATAAATATAATTATACATAAAATAAACAGCAACTTCCTTCATTATTTGAAGAATTCGCCTCATGCCATCTCATGCGCCATTCTGAAATAAAAAGACAAATAAAACACATTAAAATATCACATACAAGTCAGTCAGTATAAATATAAAAAAATACATCGCCAGTATTCCATCCATTCGGGGGTATTAATTTGGGAACATCTTCCTCATTAGTCTCATAAAAAAAAAACAAATGTAAATTAAAATATCAAAAAAGTACTTCATTTACCTACCTATCAAACCGTAGCACACCCCTGCCTGCTTCGCCATGCTGTTAATCATGTAATTTATCTTGTCCTTTATGTCTCTGAAAATATAAAACAATAAAATTAATTATACTTACCTGAACCACAATAAATATCGGCAACGAAACGTAAGAATTCAATTAAATTCACAAAAAACTTTAAATGTCATCTTGACATCTTCAAACGTCAAACCAACTTAACGAAAAACCGCCAACTGGTTGCATTCAGTAGACTAACCGATGTACCTTGTTAACATCTGGAGTGGGAAAAAAAATTATACCAATTATATATTTTTGATTGCATTATTCTTTTAATATCTTCAAGAAAGAAAATAGTAGAATGCGTATCTACAAAGTACAACTGCAGACAGGATGTCACAATGGAGATAATGCGAATTATTATGTGTTGTGTACTTACTTTTAATTATTCATTACAGATGCTGGATGCTGTAACACGTATCAGGAATATTAAATCCAATACAGACTTCGATTTATATTTGTTGTTGTTTTTATTTTAACTAGTTATATTATCCACTATCATCCCACAAACCTACCTATATATCCACTATCATCCTACAAACCTAACCAATAAACTACCTATATATCCACTATCATCCTACAAACCTAACCAATAACCTACCTATATATCCACTATCATCCCACAAACCTAACCAATAAACTACCTATATATCCACTATCATCCTACAAACCTAACCAATAACCTACCTATATATCCACTATCATCATAAAAACCTAACCAACAACCTGCCTCTCCATCCATTATGATCATAAAAACCTAACCAATAAACTACCTATATATCCACTATCATCCTACAAACCTAACCAATAACCTACCTATATATCCACTATCATCCCACAAACCTAACCAATAAACTACCTATATATCCATTACCATCCTACAAACCTAACCAATAACCTATCTATATATCCACTATCATCGTAAAAACCTAACCAACAACCTGCCTCTCCATCCATTATGATCATAAAAACCTAACCAATAATCTACTTATATACTCACTATCATCCTAACCAACAACCACAACCTGCCTGTCCATCCATTATCATCCTACATACCTAACCAATAATCTACTATTTACCCACTACCATCCTACAATATCCCATTGATGCTGGCACCTAATGATGACATGCCTGTTGGCTCATTCCAATTGCGTCTTAGTCCATCATATAGCTTACCTATTGTCTGCCACCGTCCATCATATCATCTATCTTATCCATTAAAGACATATTAACTTACCTTGCATTCTTCCAAAACACCTGAAAAATACGAAAATCTTCCCCCTAATCAATGGATGTGGCGATGATTAAAACACCACATATATAAAAGTTCAACAATAAGTTCTTTTATTTAATAATTTTTATTCAAATACATATTACATTGTGTAAATATATCTACTTAATATAACTAATATAATTGTCAATGAACTACATTGTATATTCGTATAAATATAATTATACATAAAATAAACAGCAACTTCCTTCATTATTTGAAGAATTCGCCTCATGCCATCTCATGCGCCATTCTGAAATAAAAAGACAAATAAAACACATTAAAATATCACATACAAGTCAGTCAGTATAAATATAAAAAAATACATCGCCAGTATTCCATCCATTCGGGGGTATTAATTTGGGAACATCTTCCTCATTAGTCTCATAAAAAAAAAACAAATGTAAATTAAAATATCAAAAAAGTACTTCATTTACCTACCTATCAAACCGTAGCACACCCCTGCCTGCTTCGCCATGCTGTTAATCATGTAATTTATCTTGTCCTTTATGTCTCTGAAAATATAAAACAATAAAATTAATTATACTTACCTGAACCACAATAAATATCGGCAACGAAACGTAAGAATTCAATTAAATTCACAAAAAACTTTAAATGTCATCTTGACATCTTCAAACGTCAAACCAACTTAACGAAAAACCGCCAACTGGTTGCATTCAGTAGACTAACCGATGTACCTTGTTAACATCTGGAGTGGGAAAAAAAATTATACCAATTATATATTTTTGATTGCATTATTCTTTTAATATCTTCAAGAAAGAAAATAGTAGAATGCGTATCTACAAAGTACAACTGCAGACAGGATGTCACAATGGAGATAATGCGAATTATTATGTGTTGTGTACTTACTTTTAATTATTCATTACAGATGCTGGATGCTGTAACACGTATCAGGAATATTAAATCCAATACAGACTTCGATTTATATTTGTTGTTGTTTTTATTTTAACTAGTTATATTATCCACTATCATCCCACAAACCTACCTATATATCCACTATCATCCTACAAACCTAACCAATAAACTACCTATATATCCACTATCATCCTACAAACCTAACCAATAACCTACCTATATATCCACTATCATCCCACAAACCTAACCAATAAACTACCTATATATCCACTATCATCCTACAAACCTAACCAATAACCTACCTATATATCCACTATCATCATAAAAACCTAACCAACAACCTGCCTCTCCATCCATTATGATCATAAAAACCTAACCAATAAACTACCTATATATCCACTATCATCCTACAAACCTAACCAATAACCTACCTATATATCCACTATCATCCCACAAACCTAACCAATAAACTACCTATATATCCATTACCATCCTACAAACCTAACCAATAACCTATCTATATATCCACTATCATCGTAAAAACCTAACCAACAACCTGCCTCTCCATCCATTATGATCATAAAAACCTAACCAATAATCTACTTATATACTCACTATCATCCTAACCAACAACCACAACCTGCCTGTCCATCCATTATCATCCTACATACCTAACCAATAATCTACTATTTACCCACTACCATCCTACAATATCCCATTGATGCTGGCACCTAATGATGACATGCCTGTTGGCTCATTCCAATTGCGTCTTAGTCCATCATATAGCTTACCTATTGTCTGCCACCGTCCATCATATCATCTATCTTATCCATTAAAGACATATTAACTTACCTTGCATTCTTCCAAAACACCTGAAAAATACGAAAATCTTCCCCCTAATCAATGGATGTGGCGATGATTAAAACACCACATATATAAAAGTTCAACAATAAGTTCTTTTATTTAATAATTTTTATTCAAATACATATTACATTGTGTAAATATATCTACTTAATATAACTAATATAATTGTCAATGAACTACATTGTATATTCGTATAAATATAATTATACATAAAATAAACAGCAACTTCCTTCATTATTTGAAGAATTCGCCTCATGCCATCTCATGCGCCATTCTGAAATAAAAAGACAAATAAAACACATTAAAATATCACATACAAGTCAGTCAGTATAAATATAAAAAAATACATCGCCAGTATTCCATCCATTCGGGGGTATTAATTTGGGAACATCTTCCTCATTAGTCTCATAAAAAAAAAACAAATGTAAATTAAAATATCAAAAAAGTACTTCATTTACCTACCTATCAAACCGTAGCACACCCCTGCCTGCTTCGCCATGCTGTTAATCATGTAATTTATCTTGTCCTTTATGTCTCTGAAAATATAAAACAATAAAATTAATTATACTTACCTGAACCACAATAAATATCGGCAACGAAACGTAAGAATTCAATTAAATTCACAAAAAACTTTAAATGTCATCTTGACATCTTCAAACGTCAAACCAACTTAACGAAAAACCGCCAACTGGTTGCATTCAGTAGACTAACCGATGTACCTTGTTAACATCTGGAGTGGGAAAAAAAATTATACCAATTATATATTTTTGATTGCATTATTCTTTTAATATCTTCAAGAAAGAAAATAGTAGAATGCGTATCTACAAAGTACAACTGCAGACAGGATGTCACAATGGAGATAATGCGAATTATTATGTGTTGTGTACTTACTTTTAATTATTCATTACAGATGCTGGATGCTGTAACACGTATCAGGAATATTAAATCCAATACAGACTTCGATTTATATTTGTTGTTGTTTTTATTTTAACTAGTTATATTATCCACTATCATCCCACAAACCTACCTATATATCCACTATCATCCTACAAACCTAACCAATAAACTACCTATATATCCACTATCATCCTACAAACCTAACCAATAACCTACCTATATATCCACTATCATCCCACAAACCTAACCAATAAACTACCTATATATCCACTATCATCCTACAAACCTAACCAATAACCTACCTATATATCCACTATCATCATAAAAACCTAACCAACAACCTGCCTCTCCATCCATTATGATCATAAAAACCTAACCAATAATCTACTTATATGTCCACTACCATCCTACAAACCTAACCAATAACCTACCTATATATCCACTATCATCCCACAAACCTAACCAATAAACTACCTATATATCCATTACCATCCTACAAACCTAACCAATAACCTATCTATATATCCACTATCATCGTAAAAACCTAACCAACAACCTGCCTCTCCATCCATTATGATCATAAAAACCTAACCAATAATCTACTTATATACTCACTATCATCCTAACCAACAACCACAACCTGCCTGTCCATCCATTATCATCCTACATACCTAACCAATAATCTACTATTTACCCACTACCATCCTACAATATCCCATTGATGCTGGCACCTAATGATGACATGCCTGTTGGCTCATTCCAATTGCGTCTTAGTCCATCATATAGCTTACCTATTGTCTGCCACCGTCCATCATATCATCTATCTTATCCATTAAAGACATATTAACTTACCTTGCATTCTTCCAAAACACCTGAAAAATACGAAAATCTTCCCCCTAATCAATGGATGTGGCGATGATTAAAACACCACATATATAAAAGTTCAACAATAAGTTCTTTTATTTAATAATTTTTATTCAAATACATATTACATTGTGTAAATATATCTACTTAATATAACTAATATAATTGTCAATGAACTACATTGTATATTCGTATAAATATAATTATACATAAAATAAACAGCAACTTCCTTCATTATTTGAAGAATTCGCCTCATGCCATCTCATGCGCCATTCTGAAATAAAAAGACAAATAAAACACATTAAAATATCACATACAAGTCAGTCAGTATAAATATAAAAAAATACATCGCCAGTATTCCATCCATTCGGGGGTATTAATTTGGGAACATCTTCCTCATTAGTCTCATAAAAAAAAAACAAATGTAAATTAAAATATCAAAAAAGTACTTCATTTACCTACCTATCAAACCGTAGCACACCCCTGCCTGCTTCGCCATGCTGTTAATCATGTAATTTATCTTGTCCTTTATGTCTCTGAAAATATAAAACAATAAAATTAATTATACTTACCTGAACCACAATAAATATCGGCAACGAAACGTAAGAATTCAATTAAATTCACAAAAAACTTTAAATGTCATCTTGACATCTTCAAACGTCAAACCAACTTAACGAAAAACCGCCAACTGGTTGCATTCAGTAGACTAACCGATGTACCTTGTTAACATCTGGAGTGGGAAAAAAAATTATACCAATTATATATTTTTGATTGCATTATTCTTTTAATATCTTCAAGAAAGAAAATAGTAGAATGCGTATCTACAAAGTACAACTGCAGACAGGATGTCACAATGGAGATAATGCGAATTATTATGTGTTGTGTACTTACTTTTAATTATTCATTACAGATGCTGGATGCTGTAACACGTATCAGGAATATTAAATCCAATACAGACTTCGATTTATATTTGTTGTTGTTTTTATTTTAACTAGTTATATTATCCACTATCATCCCACAAACCTACCTATATATCCACTATCATCCTACAAACCTAACCAATAAACTACCTATATATCCACTATCATCCTACAAACCTAACCAATAACCTACCTATATATCCACTATCATCCCACAAACCTAACCAATAAACTACCTATATATCCACTATCATCCTACAAACCTAACCAATAACCTACCTATATATCCACTATCATCATAAAAACCTAACCAACAACCTGCCTCTCCATCCATTATGATCATAAAAACCTAACCAATAATCTACTTATATGTCCACTACCATCCTACAAACCTAACCAATAACCTACCTATATATCCACTATCATCCCACAAACCTAACCAATAAACTACCTATATATCCACTATCATCCCACAAACCTAACCAATAAACTACCTATATATCCACTATCATCCTACAAACCTAACCAATAACCTACCTATATATCCACTATCATCATAAAAACCTAACCAACAACCTGCCTCTCCATCCATTATGATCATAAAAACCTAACCAATAATCTACTTATATGTCCACTACCATCCTACAAACCTAACCAATAACCTACCTATATATCCACTATCATCCCACAAACCTAACCAATAAACTACCTATATATCCATTACCATCCTACAAACCTAACCAATAACCTATCTATATATCCACTATCATCGTAAAAACCTAACCAACAACCTGCCTCTCCATCCATTATGATCATAAAAACCTAACCAATAATCTACTTATATACTCACTATCATCCTAACCAACAACCACAACCTGCCTGTCCATCCATTATCATCCTACATACCTAACCAATAATCTACTATTTACCCACTACCATCCTACAATATCCCATTGATGCTGGCACCTAATGATGACATGCCTGTTGGCTCATTCCAATTGCGTCTTAGTCCATCATATAGCTTACCTATTGTCTGCCACCGTCCATCATATCATCTATCTTATCCATTAAAGACATATTAACTTACCTTGCATTCTTCCAAAACACCTGAAAAATACGAAAATCTTCCCCCTAATCAATGGATGTGGCGATGATTAAAACACCACATATATAAAAGTTCAACAATAAGTTCTTTTATTTAATAATTTTTATTCAAATACATATTACATTGTGTAAATATATCTACTTAATATAACTAATATAATTGTCAATGAACTACATTGTATATTCGTATAAATATAATTATACATAAAATAAACAGCAACTTCCTTCATTATTTGAAGAATTCGCCTCATGCCATCTCATGCGCCATTCTGAAATAAAAAGACAAATAAAACACATTAAAATATCACATACAAGTCAGTCAGTATAAATATAAAAAAATACATCGCCAGTATTCCATCCATTCGGGGGTATTAATTTGGGAACATCTTCCTCATTAGTCTCATAAAAAAAAAACAAATGTAAATTAAAATATCAAAAAAGTACTTCATTTACCTACCTATCAAACCGTAGCACACCCCTGCCTGCTTCGCCATGCTGTTAATCATGTAATTTATCTTGTCCTTTATGTCTCTGAAAATATAAAACAATAAAATTAATTATACTTACCTGAACCACAATAAATATCGGCAACGAAACGTAAGAATTCAATTAAATTCACAAAAAACTTTAAATGTCATCTTGACATCTTCAAACGTCAAACCAACTTAACGAAAAACCGCCAACTGGTTGCATTCAGTAGACTAACCGATGTACCTTGTTAACATCTGGAGTGGGAAAAAAAATTATACCAATTATATATTTTTGATTGCATTATTCTTTTAATATCTTCAAGAAAGAAAATAGTAGAATGCGTATCTACAAAGTACAACTGCAGACAGGATGTCACAATGGAGATAATGCGAATTATTATGTGTTGTGTACTTACTTTTAATTATTCATTACAGATGCTGGATGCTGTAACACGTATCAGGAATATTAAATCCAATACAGACTTCGATTTATATTTGTTGTTGTTTTTATTTTAACTAGTTATATTATCCACTATCATCCCACAAACCTACCTATATATCCACTATCATCCTACAAACCTAACCAATAAACTACCTATATATCCACTATCATCCTACAAACCTAACCAATAACCTACCTATATATCCACTATCATCCCACAAACCTAACCAATAAACTACCTATATATCCACTATCATCCTACAAACCTAACCAATAACCTACCTATATATCCACTATCATCATAAAAACCTAACCAACAACCTGCCTCTCCATCCATTATGATCATAAAAACCTAACCAATAATCTACTTATATGTCCACTACCATCCTACAAACCTAACCAATAACCTACCTATATATCCACTATCATCCCACAAACCTAACCAATAAACTACCTATATATCCATTACCATCCTACAAACCTAACCAATAACCTATCTATATATCCACTATCATCGTAAAAACCTAACCAACAACCTGCCTCTCCATCCATTATGATCATAAAAACCTAACCAATAATCTACTTATATACTCACTATCATCCTAACCAACAACCACAACCTGCCTGTCCATCCATTATCATCCTACATACCTAACCAATAATCTACTATTTACCCACTACCATCCTACAATATCCCATTGATGCTGGCACCTAATGATGACATGCCTGTTGGCTCATTCCAATTGCGTCTTAGTCCATCATATAGCTTACCTATTGTCTGCCACCGTCCATCATATCATCTATCTTATCCATTAAAGACATATTAACTTACCTTGCATTCTTCCAAAACACCTGAAAAATACGAAAATCTTCCCCCTAATCAATGGATGTGGCGATGATTAAAACACCACATATATAAAAGTTCAACAATAAGTTCTTTTATTTAATAATTTTTATTCAAATACATATTACATTGTGTAAATATATCTACTTAATATAACTAATATAATTGTCAATGAACTACATTGTATATTCGTATAAATATAATTATACATAAAATAAACAGCAACTTCCTTCATTATTTGAAGAATTCGCCTCATGCCATCTCATGCGCCATTCTGAAATAAAAAGACAAATAAAACACATTAAAATATCACATACAAGTCAGTCAGTATAAATATAAAAAAATACATCGCCAGTATTCCATCCATTCGGGGGTATTAATTTGGGAACATCTTCCTCATTAGTCTCATAAAAAAAAAACAAATGTAAATTAAAATATCAAAAAAGTACTTCATTTACCTACCTATCAAACCGTAGCACACCCCTGCCTGCTTCGCCATGCTGTTAATCATGTAATTTATCTTGTCCTTTATGTCTCTGAAAATATAAAACAATAAAATTAATTATACTTACCTGAACCACAATAAATATCGGCAACGAAACGTAAGAATTCAATTAAATTCACAAAAAACTTTAAATGTCATCTTGACATCTTCAAACGTCAAACCAACTTAACGAAAAACCGCCAACTGGTTGCATTCAGTAGACTAACCGATGTACCTTGTTAACATCTGGAGTGGGAAAAAAAATTATACCAATTATATATTTTTGATTGCATTATTCTTTTAATATCTTCAAGAAAGAAAATAGTAGAATGCGTATCTACAAAGTACAACTGCAGACAGGATGTCACAATGGAGATAATGCGAATTATTATGTGTTGTGTACTTACTTTTAATTATTCATTACAGATGCTGGATGCTGTAACACGTATCAGGAATATTAAATCCAATACAGACTTCGATTTATATTTGTTGTTGTTTTTATTTTAACTAGTTATATTATCCACTATCATCCCACAAACCTACCTATATATCCACTATCATCCTACAAACCTAACCAATAAACTACCTATATATCCACTATCATCCTACAAACCTAACCAATAACCTACCTATATATCCACTATCATCCCACAAACCTAACCAATAAACTACCTATATATCCACTATCATCCTACAAACCTAACCAATAACCTACCTATATATCCACTATCATCATAAAAACCTAACCAACAACCTGCCTCTCCATCCATTATGATCATAAAAACCTAACCAATAATCTACTTATATGTCCACTACCATCCTACAAACCTAACCAATAACCTACCTATATATCCACTATCATCCCACAAACCTAACCAATAAACTACCTATATATCCATTACCATCCTACAAACCTAACCAATAACCTATCTATATATCCACTATCATCGTAAAAACCTAACCAACAACCTGCCTCTCCATCCATTATGATCATAAAAACCTAACCAATAATCTACTTATATACTCACTATCATCCTAACCAACAACCACAACCTGCCTGTCCATCCATTATCATCCTACATACCTAACCAATAATCTACTATTTACCCACTACCATCCTACAATATCCCATTGATGCTGGCACCTAATGATGACATGCCTGTTGGCTCATTCCAATTGCGTCTTAGTCCATCATATAGCTTACCTATTGTCTGCCACCGTCCATCATATCATCTATCTTATCCATTAAAGACATATTAACTTACCTTGCATTCTTCCAAAACACCTGAAAAATACGAAAATCTTCCCCCTAATCAATGGATGTGGCGATGATTAAAACACCACATATATAAAAGTTCAACAATAAGTTCTTTTATTTAATAATTTTTATTCAAATACATATTACATTGTGTAAATATATCTACTTAATATAACTAATATAATTGTCAATGAACTACATTGTATATTCGTATAAATATAATTATACATAAAATAAACAGCAACTTCCTTCATTATTTGAAGAATTCGCCTCATGCCATCTCATGCGCCATTCTGAAATAAAAAGACAAATAAAACACATTAAAATATCACATACAAGTCAGTCAGTATAAATATAAAAAAATACATCGCCAGTATTCCATCCATTCGGGGGTATTAATTTGGGAACATCTTCCTCATTAGTCTCATAAAAAAAAAACAAATGTAAATTAAAATATCAAAAAAGTACTTCATTTACCTACCTATCAAACCGTAGCACACCCCTGCCTGCTTCGCCATGCTGTTAATCATGTAATTTATCTTGTCCTTTATGTCTCTGAAAATATAAAACAATAAAATTAATTATACTTACCTGAACCACAATAAATATCGGCAACGAAACGTAAGAATTCAATTAAATTCACAAAAAACTTTAAATGTCATCTTGACATCTTCAAACGTCAAACCAACTTAACGAAAAACCGCCAACTGGTTGCATTCAGTAGACTAACCGATGTACCTTGTTAACATCTGGAGTGGGAAAAAAAATTATACCAATTATATATTTTTGATTGCATTATTCTTTTAATATCTTCAAGAAAGAAAATAGTAGAATGCGTATCTACAAAGTACAACTGCAGACAGGATGTCACAATGGAGATAATGCGAATTATTATGTGTTGTGTACTTACTTTTAATTATTCATTACAGATGCTGGATGCTGTAACACGTATCAGGAATATTAAATCCAATACAGACTTCGATTTATATTTGTTGTTGTTTTTATTTTAACTAGTTATATTATCCACTATCATCCCACAAACCTACCTATATATCCACTATCATCCTACAAACCTAACCAATAAACTACCTATATATCCACTATCATCCTACAAACCTAACCAATAACCTACCTATATATCCACTATCATCCCACAAACCTAACCAATAAACTACCTATATATCCACTATCATCCTACAAACCTAACCAATAACCTACCTATATATCCACTATCATCATAAAAACCTAACCAACAACCTGCCTCTCCATCCATTATGATCATAAAAACCTAACCAATAATCTACTTATATGTCCACTACCATCCTACAAACCTAACCAATAACCTACCTATATATCCACTATCATCCCACAAACCTAACCAATAAACTACCTATATATCCATTACCATCCTACAAACCTAACCAATAACCTATCTATATATCCACTATCATCGTAAAAACCTAACCAACAACCTGCCTCTCCATCCATTATGATCATAAAAACCTAACCAATAATCTACTTATATACTCACTATCATCCTAACCAACAACCACAACCTGCCTGTCCATCCATTATCATCCTACATACCTAACCAATAATCTACTATTTACCCACTACCATCCTACAATATCCCATTGATGCTGGCACCTAATGATGACATGCCTGTTGGCTCATTCCAATTGCGTCTTAGTCCATCATATAGCTTACCTATTGTCTGCCACCGTCCATCATATCATCTATCTTATCCATTAAAGACATATTAACTTACCTTGCATTCTTCCAAAACACCTGAAAAATACGAAAATCTTCCCCCTAATCAATGGATGTGGCGATGATTAAAACACCACATATATAAAAGTTCAACAATAAGTTCTTTTATTTAATAATTTTTATTCAAATACATATTACATTGTGTAAATATATCTACTTAATATAACTAATATAATTGTCAATGAACTACATTGTATATTCGTATAAATATAATTATACATAAAATAAACAGCAACTTCCTTCATTATTTGAAGAATTCGCCTCATGCCATCTCATGCGCCATTCTGAAATAAAAAGACAAATAAAACACATTAAAATATCACATACAAGTCAGTCAGTATAAATATAAAAAAATACATCGCCAGTATTCCATCCATTCGGGGGTATTAATTTGGGAACATCTTCCTCATTAGTCTCATAAAAAAAAAACAAATGTAAATTAAAATATCAAAAAAGTACTTCATTTACCTACCTATCAAACCGTAGCACACCCCTGCCTGCTTCGCCATGCTGTTAATCATGTAATTTATCTTGTCCTTTATGTCTCTGAAAATATAAAACAATAAAATTAATTATACTTACCTGAACCACAATAAATATCGGCAACGAAACGTAAGAATTCAATTAAATTCACAAAAAACTTTAAATGTCATCTTGACATCTTCAAACGTCAAACCAACTTAACGAAAAACCGCCAACTGGTTGCATTCAGTAGACTAACCGATGTACCTTGTTAACATCTGGAGTGGGAAAAAAAATTATACCAATTATATATTTTTGATTGCATTATTCTTTTAATATCTTCAAGAAAGAAAATAGTAGAATGCGTATCTACAAAGTACAACTGCAGACAGGATGTCACAATGGAGATAATGCGAATTATTATGTGTTGTGTACTTACTTTTAATTATTCATTACAGATGCTGGATGCTGTAACACGTATCAGGAATATTAAATCCAATACAGACTTCGATTTATATTTGTTGTTGTTTTTATTTTAACTAGTTATATTATCCACTATCATCCCACAAACCTACCTATATATCCACTATCATCCTACAAACCTAACCAATAAACTACCTATATATCCACTATCATCCTACAAACCTAACCAATAACCTACCTATATATCCACTATCATCCCACAAACCTAACCAATAAACTACCTATATATCCACTATCATCCTACAAACCTAACCAATAACCTACCTATATATCCACTATCATCATAAAAACCTAACCAACAACCTGCCTCTCCATCCATTATGATCATAAAAACCTAACCAATAATCTACTTATATGTCCACTACCATCCTACAAACCTAACCAATAACCTACCTATATATCCACTATCATCCCACAAACCTAACCAATAAACTACCTATATATCCATTACCATCCTACAAACCTAACCAATAACCTATCTATATATCCACTATCATCGTAAAAACCTAACCAACAACCTGCCTCTCCATCCATTATGATCATAAAAACCTAACCAATAATCTACTTATATACTCACTATCATCCTAACCAACAACCACAACCTGCCTGTCCATCCATTATCATCCTACATACCTAACCAATAATCTACTATTTACCCACTACCATCCTACAATATCCCATTGATGCTGGCACCTAATGATGACATGCCTGTTGGCTCATTCCAATTGCGTCTTAGTCCATCATATAGCTTACCTATTGTCTGCCACCGTCCATCATATCATCTATCTTATCCATTAAAGACATATTAACTTACCTTGCATTCTTCCAAAACACCTGAAAAATACGAAAATCTTCCCCCTAATCAATGGATGTGGCGATGATTAAAACACCACATATATAAAAGTTCAACAATAAGTTCTTTTATTTAATAATTTTTATTCAAATACATATTACATTGTGTAAATATATCTACTTAATATAACTAATATAATTGTCAATGAACTACATTGTATATTCGTATAAATATAATTATACATAAAATAAACAGCAACTTCCTTCATTATTTGAAGAATTCGCCTCATGCCATCTCATGCGCCATTCTGAAATAAAAAGACAAATAAAACACATTAAAATATCACATACAAGTCAGTCAGTATAAATATAAAAAAATACATCGCCAGTATTCCATCCATTCGGGGGTATTAATTTGGGAACATCTTCCTCATTAGTCTCATAAAAAAAAAACAAATGTAAATTAAAATATCAAAAAAGTACTTCATTTACCTACCTATCAAACCGTAGCACACCCCTGCCTGCTTCGCCATGCTGTTAATCATGTAATTTATCTTGTCCTTTATGTCTCTGAAAATATAAAACAATAAAATTAATTATACTTACCTGAACCACAATAAATATCGGCAACGAAACGTAAGAATTCAATTAAATTCACAAAAAACTTTAAATGTCATCTTGACATCTTCAAACGTCAAACCAACTTAACGAAAAACCGCCAACTGGTTGCATTCAGTAGACTAACCGATGTACCTTGTTAACATCTGGAGTGGGAAAAAAAATTATACCAATTATATATTTTTGATTGCATTATTCTTTTAATATCTTCAAGAAAGAAAATAGTAGAATGCGTATCTACAAAGTACAACTGCAGACAGGATGTCACAATGGAGATAATGCGAATTATTATGTGTTGTGTACTTACTTTTAATTATTCATTACAGATGCTGGATGCTGTAACACGTATCAGGAATATTAAATCCAATACAGACTTCGATTTATATTTGTTTTTATTTTAACTAGTTATATTATCCACTATCATCCCACAAACCTACCTATATATCCACTATCATCCTACAAACCTAACCAATAAACTACCTATATATCCACTATCATCCTACAAACCTAACCAATAACCTACCTATATATCCACTATCATCCCACAAACCTAACCAATAAACTACCTATATATCCACTATCATCCTACAAACCTAACCAATAACCTACCTATATATCCACTATCATCGTAAAAACCTAACCAATAATCTACTTATATGTTCAATACCATCCTACAAACCTAACCAATAAACTACCTATATATCCACTATAATCCTACAAACCTAACCAATAACCTACCTATATATCCACTATCATCGTAAAAACCTAACCAACAACCTGCCTCTCCATCCACTATGATCATAAAAACCTAACCAATAATCTACTTATATGTCCAATACCATCCTACAAACCTAACCAATAAACTACCTATATATCCACTATCATCCTACAAACCTAACCAATAACCTACCTATATATCCACTATCATCGTAAAAACCTAACCAACAACAACCTGCCTCTCCATCCATTATGATCATAAAAACCTAACCGATAATCTACTTATATGTCCAATACCATCCTACAAACCTAACCAATAAACTACCTATATATCCACTATCATCCTACAAACCTAACCAATAACCTACCTATATATCCACTATCATCGTAAAAACCTAACCAACAACCTGCCTCTCCATCCATTATGATCATAAAAACCTAACCAATAATCTACTTATATATCCACTACCATCCTAAAAACCTAACCAATAACCTACCTATATATCCACTATCATCCAACAAACCTAACCAATAAACTACCTATATATCCACTATCATCCTACAAACCTAACCAATAACCTACCTATATATCCACTATCAGCCAACAAACCTAACCAATAAACTACCTATATATCCACTATCATCCTACAAACCTAACCAATAACCTACCTATATATCCACTATCATCCTACAAACCTAACCAATAACCTACCTATATATCCACTATCATCGTAAAAACCTAACCAACAACCTGCCTCTCCATCCACTATGATCATAAAAACCTAACCAATAATCTACTTATATGTCCAATACCATCCTACAAACCTAACCAATAAACTACCTATATATCCACTATCATCCTACAAACCTAACCAATAACCTACCTATATATATATCCACTATCATCGTAAAAACCTAACCAACAACAACCTGCCTCTCCATCCATTATGATCATAAAAACCTAACCAATAATCTACTTATATGTCCAATACCATCCTACAAACCTAACCAATAAACTACCTATATATCCACTATCATCGTAAAAACCTAACCAACAACCTGCCTCTCCATCCACTATGATCATAAAAACCTAACCAATAATCTACTTATATGTCCAATACCATCCTACAAACCTAACCAATAAACTACCTATATATCCACTATCATCCTACAAACCTAACCAATAACCTACCTATATATCCACTATCATCGTAAAAACCTAACCAACAACCTGCCTCTCCATCCACTATGATCATAAAAACCTAACCAATAATCTACTTATATGTCCAATACCATCCTACAAACCTAACCAATAAACTACCTATATATCCACTATCATCCTACAAACCTAACCAATAATCTACCTATATATCCACTATCATCCTACAAACCTAACCAATAACCTACCTATATATCCACTATCATCATATAAACCTAACCAATAATCTACCCACTATCATCCTAAGAACCTAACTAACAACCTGCCTCTCCCTCCATTATGATCCTACGAACCTAACCAATAATCTACTTATATATCCACTAGCATACTACAAACCTAACCTACCTATATATCCACTATCATCATACAAACCTAACTAATAATCTACTTATATACCCACTATCATCCTAAGAACCTAACTAACAAGTTGCCTCTCCCTCCATTATGATCCTACGAACCTAACTAATAATCTACTTATATATCCACTACCATCCTACAAACCTAACCAATAACCCACCTATATATCCACTATCATCATACAAACCTAACCAATAATCTACTTATATACCCACTATCATCCTAAGAACCTAACTAACAAGTTGCCTCTCCCTCCATTATGATCCTACGAACCTAACTAATAATCTACTTATATATCCACTACCATCCTACAAACCTAACCAATAACCCACCTATATATCCACTATCATAATAAAAACCTAACCAATATGCCTCTCCATCCATTATCCTTCCGATTGCTTCATTATTATCATTCATATAGTACATATTTTTATACAACATTGAAAAAATACCCCCACTTTACACGACTATGTTTGTCGTGCCCGGAACAGGCACAACAAACATACTTACCTCGCGCCCAATTTACGCCTATGCACATGAGACAGTATGTACGTGAATCATGCACATTACATATGGTGATGGGGGCCTAATTCTCTTCTTCGGATTTGCTACTTATGCTGGCACCTAACGAAAAAACTCTTACGAATTATAATCGAATAAAACTCATTAACTCTTCGCATAAGGATTTTGTATAGCGATTGTGGACAACAAAATCAATCAAGTGATTTGGCGTAGTGTGTCTTACAACAGGACGACAAACTAAAGTACATGATCATCTACCCCGTTCGGGGCAAGGTTTTTTTTTTTTAATTCGTCAACTCACTCAAACAATAATACAATAAGTATTAAATAATAATAACTTCTCTTATGTTTCCATCAAATTCCTCCAAGACCTACCTCTCTGTTGACTCCAGATGCATCTTAGTCCATCATTTTAATTAATTTAGCTCACCTGGCTGCCTGCCATTATCCACTAAAGCAATACCTATCACATCCTCTAGCCATCTTTACTTACCTTACATTACCTGAAAATCGATCTGAAATATACAAAACTTCCCTTTTCAATCAGCATATAGATGTAGCGATGATTTGACCACACACACAAAAGATTCCTCAATCAATTCTTGTTTTATATCTTTATTGGTTCTAACTACTATACTTCATTACACATCTAAGTAGTTAAAATAAAAACAACTTGCATCCTTCTTGGTAAATATAAATGTATGTCTGTACTGGGACACTGCGTGTCCCGTCTCGTCACCGGTGTCTTGCACCCTTATATGACGATTTAATATAATATTCCTGATATGTGTTACAGCATCTGAAATGAATAATTAAAACAAATCAAAACTAAGTACACAACACATATAATTACCATTATGTCCATTGCGCCATCCTGTCTGCGGTTGTTTGTACTTTTTGTAGATAAATCTTGAACAAAAAACATCCGGCGGCATTCTACTATTTTCCTTCTTGAAATTATCTAAAGAAAACAATGATGAATTGAAATAACAATAACAGTATAATTACCATGATCTCCATTGTGCCATCCTGTCTGCGGTTGTTTGTACTTTTTGTAGATACATCTTGAACAAAAAACATCCGGCGGCATTCTACTGTTTTCCTTCTTGAAAATTATCTAAAGACAACAATGATGAATTGAAATAACAAAAAAATGCTTGATTTACCTAATTACCTTTATCATAACACGCAGTGTTTCTAAATATATATCCTCATATAATAAGCCTTTAATAAGGTATCGAAACTCAGAAAAAATTATTTATATATTCACTAAAAATATACGACGATTGAAATGTCAGATTCTGACCGCCGAATGGATGCATTCAGGAAAATTCCAAGGGCTGGTGGGTCCGTCAAGTTTTTATGACGATTATGGTTGATAGACTTAGGTCCATAGATAATGTGGAGGAAGTACAGGAACTTTATTAAGTCTTTAGAAAAGTTTGTACGATTATCCTGAAATAAATACAACACGAAACCAACAAATTGTGAATTTATTGAAGCAGATATTAAACGAATAATGCAATCAAAAATTTAAAATTGCTATAATTTTTTTTCCACTCGAGATGTTAACAAGGTACGTCGGTAATCTACTGAATGCAACCATTTGGCGGTTTTTCGTTAAGTTGGTTTGACGTTTGTAGATGTCATTTCAGTTTTTTTTTGTGAATTTAATTAGACTTTTACGTTTCGGCCGGTGTTTATTATGGTTCAGGTAAGTACAATTCATTTTATTGTAAAATATTTTTAATTTCAGAGACTGACTGGATTGCACATAAGGACAACATAAGTGACATGAAGAACTGCAGGGGTTTGTTACGGTTTGATAAGTAGGTAAATGAAGTACTTTTGTTATTTTAATTTACCTTTTTTTTTTTTTTCTTTAGGAGACTAAACGAGGAGGAAAATGTTGTTCACAATTTACTATCCCCGACTGGATGGAATACTTAAAGATGTATTATTTGTATTTATGCTATCTGGATATGTGATATATTAATGTGTTTTATTTGTCTTTTTATTTTAGAATGGCATAAGGCGTAGTCAATTCAATATACGATGTAATGTAATAGTTTAATAACAATTATAAAATAAAAGAGTTATTATTGTTGAACTTTTATGTATGTGGTGTTTTAATCATCGCCGCATCCATTGATTAGGGGGAAGATTTTTGTATATTTCAGGTGTTTTCGAATAATGCAAGGTAAGTTAATATGTCTAGAATGGACGGTGGCAGACAGCTAGGTAAGCTAAATAAAGGAGGGATTCTGCCTCGGTTCCTTTACTTTGTCGTCCTGTGGTATGACACACTGAGCCACAAAATCCTTATGCCAGGAGGGAGTTAATTAGTTTTATTCGATAACGATTTCGTAAGGTGCCAGCATAAATAGGATATTGGTTAGGTTTGTAGATTATTGGTTAGTTTTGTAGGTTCATAATGGATGGACAGGACAGGCAGGTTGATGGTTAGGTATGTAGGATGATAGTGGATATAAAGGGTGATTTTTTAAGAGGTTTAGAACTTTTTTTTAAAAAAAAACACAACAAATTCGAAAAAATGAATGAAATATTTATTTGAATCGATAGTTTGAACCTTGCAATTTAATGTTTAAAGATAATTTCATGCAAATGTTGACCGCGGCTGCGTCTCAGGTAGCCCATCCGCTGAGTCCAATTTTGGCATACTCTTTCACACATATCGGCCGGTATCTCACGAATGAATGCATGGATGTTGGCTTCCAGTGCGTCAATCGAAGCGGGCTTGTCCCTATACACATTAGCCTTGGCATACCCCCACAAAAAATAATCTAATGGTGTCAAATCGCACGATCTAGGCGGCCAATTGACCGGCCCGAAACGTGAAATTAACTGTTCACCAAACTCGCCTCGCAATTGCGCCACTGTTTCGCGTGCTGTGTGGTATGTGGCACCGTCTTGTTGAAACCACATATCATGCAAGTCAAGAACTTCCATTTCGGGCAAAAAAAATATTTGTTATCATCGCTCGGTAGCGTTCACCATTGACAGTAACGCTGCGATTCGCATCATCTTTGAAGAAATATGGCCCAATAATGCCGCCGGCCCATAAACCGCACCAAACAGTGGCTTTTTCGGGATGCATTGGTAGCTGTTGCAATGCTTCTGGCTGATCTTCACTCCAAATGCGGCAATTTTGCTTATTTACGTACCCATTCAACCAAAAATGAACCTCATCGCTGAACACAATTTTTCGATAAAAAAGCGGATCCTCGGCCAGCTTTCCAAGAGCCCATTCACCAAAAATTCTTGTGGTAGGTCGGCTGGCTTTAGTTCTTGCACCAGCTGTATCTTAAAAGGCTTTACGCCCAAATCCTTCCGCAAAATTTTCCACGTAGTGCTGTAACAAAGGCCTAACTGCTGGGAACGGCGCCGAATCCACATTTCGCGGTCTTCTGTCACACTAGCTGATACGGCCGCAATATTTTCTTCACTACGCACAGTACGTAAACGTGTTGGTGGTTTAATGTCCAACAAAGTAAATTTGGTGCGATCTTCCGAATAGACTGCTCAGAAGGTCGAGAATGCCGATCATAAAATGGAAGCAGCGCGCGATGAACATTTCGAACCGAGCACGAATTTTGATAGTAAAATTCAATAATTTGCAAGCGTTGTTCATTTGTAAGACGATCCATGGTTAAATTGCAAACCAAACTGAAGCTGTTTGACAGTGACACAAGGTACTAAACACACGTCAGCTGTCAAAACCAGTGTTGCCAAAACCAAACCAGCTAAAAAATCACCCTTTATAAGTAGATTATTGGTTAGGTTTGTATGATGATAGTGGATATATAGGTAGGTTAGGTTTGTAGGATGGTAGTGGATATATAGGTAGATTATTGTTAGGTTTGTAGGATCATAATGGAGGGAGAGGCAGGTTGTTAGTTAGGTTCTTAGGATGATAGTGGTTATATAAGTTGATTATTGGTTAGGTTTGTATGATGATAGTGGATTTATAGGTGGGTTATATTGGTTAGGTTTGTAGGATGGTAGTGGATATATAAGTAGATTATTGGTTAGGCTTTGCAGGCCAATAATCTACTTATATATCCACTACCATCCTACAAACCTAACCTACCTATATATCCACTATCATCATACAAACCTAACTAATTATCTACTTATATACCCACTATCATCCTAAGCATCCTAAGAACCTAACTAACAACCTGCCTCTCCCTCCATTATGATCCTACAAACCTAACAATAATCTACCTATATATCCACTACCATCCTACAAACCTAACCAATAACCCACCTATATATCCCATATCATCATACAAACCTAACCAATAAACTACTTATATACCCAGTATCATCCTAAGAACCTAACTAACAAGCAGCCTCTCCCTCCATTATGATCCTACGAACCTAACTAATAATCTACTTATATATACACTACCATCCTACAAACCTAACCAATAACCTACCTATATAACCAATATCATCCTAAAAACCTAACCAATAATCTACTTATATACTCACTATCATCCTACAAACCTAACCAATAACCTACCTATATATCCACTATCATAATAAAAACCTAACCAATATGCCTCTCCATCCATTATCCTTCCGATTGCTTCATTATTATCATTCATATAGTACATATTTTTATACAACATTGAAAAAATACCCCCACTTTACACGACTATGTTTGTCGTGCCCGGAACAGGCACAACAAACATACTTACCTCGCGCCCAATTTACGCCTATGCACATGAGACAGTATGTACGTGAATCATGCACATTACATATGGTGATGGGGGCCCAATTCTCTTCTTCGGATTTGGTACTTATGCTGACACCTAACGAAAAAACTCTTACGAATCGTAATCGAATCAAACTTATTAACTCTTCTTATAAGGATTTTGTAAAACGATTCTGGAATACAAAATCAATTAAATGATTTGGCGCAGTGTGTCATACCACAGGACGTCAAACTAAAGTACCGAAGCCATAACCCCGTTCGGGGAAAATGTTTTTTTTTTAATTCGTCAACTCATTCAAACAATATGTATTAAATAATAATAAATTACTTCTCTTATCTGTCCATTACATTTCTTCAAAACCTGCCTCTCTGTTTACTCCAGATGCATTTAGCTAACCTGGCTGTCTGCCATTGTTCACTTAGCAATTCCTATCACATCCTCTAGCCATCTTTACTTACCTTTCATTAACTGAAAATCAATCGGAAATATGCAAGACTTCACACTTTAATCTGCAAAATATAGATATAGCGATTTGAACACTACACACTTAAAAAATGTCTCAATCAACTTTTTTTTTGATCTTTATTGATTGTAACTACTATAATTTATTCCATAACCTAGTATCTAAACAGTTTCCGTCCTTCTTGGTACCTACATACTATAGTCACCTACACTGCAAAAAAACAATGAAATACATAAATTCGAATCCTCGCAAGCCCGTGTTCTAGTACCCTCATTGTGATGAATTACTACTCCTTATTCGTGTTATGACCCTTGCAATTATAATAAAACTTAATACACACGTAATATATATCATATTTAGATACATTATAGTTATTCCATCCAGTCTAGTGTAGTACATGTGAGCAGCTCTGCATTTTATCGCTTTCCATGATGAAGTTACCAGTTTCCTAAAGAAAACAATGGAGAATTAAAATAACAAAAATAATTGAATAATCTACTTATCAAACACCTTACAGTACCACCCAGTTTCCGAAATTTCGCTTTAAAACACCGGTAAATGTCAATTCGCATCCAAAAAAAAGAGTAATACAAAAAAATATAAAGTACGACCAACTCATGGCCAGAGATGAATGAATAAAAGAGATGGATATATGTTTCATATGTTTACATTGTTGTGTTTTGTACTTCCAAACCCCATCTGTGAATACGTGTGACTTAAAAAAACATGTTCCTAATGGCCGGTCACCATTCCTTTTGCTTTTATGGGCATCGCGCTGTTCAATTGTTTTGCGTTTCGTATTGAATTTGGTTGGTTTTTGTTAAGGCTTCAATTAAAATAAAAAGATAGTGAAATACACATTTCGGAACAGCGAATTCTTGCTTTAAAGTCCAATTCATGAACTAACATATTCTAGAAAATAATCTGTGTACCTAAGTCTATCATCCATAATCATCCTATAAACTGAATTTTCCTGATTGCATCCATTTGGCGGTAAGAATCTGATATTCCATTCGTCGTATATTTTTATTGAATTGATTTCTTCTAATTCTTTCTAAATGATTTGATTAAACATGAGGATTATTTAGGAACACTGCTGGTGTGCTATGCTAAAGGTGAGTAGGTAAATTAAGCATTTTTTTTATTTGAATTCAGTGTTGTTTTCTTTAGGTGACTTCAAGTAGGAAAATAGTGGAATGGTGGGGGATGATGTGAAACCAGTTTACCAGGGTCGCGGGGAATGCAAATTCCATTTTTATAAAGTATTTTAATCAAAAAATTGATGAAAGGGAAATCTTCCCTCTTCTATAACTGAATGTGGGGAAAACAAAAGATTAGGTAATAAAATATCAATACTTACATAACTCTAAAATCACGTTTTAAACGGAATAACCACTTAACTGACATGTTACACATGTACTCGTTAGCAAGTATGTAGCATGATGTGTCAAAATTCTATACGCGCCTAAACACCTGTATAGTTATGCAGTGTATAAGTATTTATACAGCCTTTATACACCCTTCCAAAATTTTTTTTTTATAAAACATTTTTCCATGCATACTAGTTATACACTAGGTATACAGGGCTTGCGGCAAAAAAGGTACTGAAAAGGAGAAATCGATTACATTTAGAAAATAATCTGTGTACCTAAGTCTATCATCCATAATCATCCTATAAACTGAATTTTCCTGATTGCATCCATTTGGCGGTAAGAATCTGATATTCCATTCGTCGTATATTTTTATTGAATTGATTTCTTCTAATTCTTTCTAAATGATTTGATTAAACATGAGGATTATTTAGGAACACTGCTGGTGTGCTATGCTAAAGGTGAGTAGGTAAATTAAGCATTTTTTTTATTTGAATTCAGTGTTGTTTTCTTTAGGTGACAATTTGGAATATCTCATATCTGCACATATTTCTTATCGAGGACACTTGTAGAATCTTGAAAATTAAAAAAAAAAAAATGTCTACAATCTATCCAATTTATTTTTGATTTCATTTAAAATAGAATGTTACCGATTTTTTAAGTCAAAATGACATTCCGATACTATTCTACCTCTATACAAGCTCTAAAAAACGTCCAAGCGCGTTTACCTTATATTATACAAGCTCTATACAACGTCGAATAATTTTTATAAATAAGGTTTATGCGTTTAGAGGCATTTTAGAGGGTGCATAACTTTATACACTCTTTATAATACGTTAATAAATAATTTATTATTATTATTACAACTTTATTGTTACATAAATGAATTACATAAACAATGGAACATATAGCACTAGCTGCCAGGGCTTTAGGCTAATTCATAATAAAAAGGTTTAAATAGATAACTCTAACTTTAGTTTTATAATGATCTTAAATACAGATTTAATATTGCTTTCTGAGATGAATGTTAGGAGTTGTTGAAGGTCTTTTCCAGAGATGTTTTGCTTATTGAATTTATGTTTTCGCATTGCAGCATGTGTGTTACTGTAAAGGTGTGTTCTCCGTCGCAGTACATACAAAATGGAGCAGTTTCCTTCGTGATTAAGCGTTTATGGGTAGCGTTGGTATGCCCCATTCTGAGCCTAATATAGGCTTTGATCATTGAGGATGGAAGATGTAACGGGTAAAGGGCTTTCTTAGCAGCTGGGTTAAGCGTTGAATATAGGTGTTGATATTTGGACCAATCGGTTTGCATCTTAGTCACTGTTCTCGATTGCGGGAAGAAAAAAGGCGCACGCTCAAACTGCTGAATTGTGGTGGTTTATTTCTAAAAAGGGAAATCTTTTATATTGCAATGAAATATTATAAAGTTACACTTACCGCGGTTTGCACCTCTTCCCTTGACTTTCGAGAACAAAGCAGGCGGAAATAAATGGCTGGCCATGGGAAGAAGTGTCAAACCGCGATCGAAAAGGTAGTGCCACACCATGATCGAAAAGGTAGTGCCAACTCGTCGTTGGTTATCGGGTACTAGATGGCGCTATTAGGCTAGTGGGTTTTTCACATCCCCTCCCCCGTGAATCGTTCCGATTCACCATCGGGTTCCACATCCAAAACTGCCAAACTTGAAACTGGACGAGATAAAATTCCTGTGTTCGTCCGAACGTCGGCACGCCTGACGGTGCCATCTGCTCCTCGGTATATGCGTAGAACTCTGCCTCACTTCCATTCTCGTCTTGAAATGTGGGGGTCGCAAATAAAGACCAGATTTCCGACCTCAATTGACTTCGTTCTTCGGCACCACTTCACTCGGCGGGTTAGAGTTGGAAGGTACTCAAGCACCCATCGCTTCCAAAACCTGTCCCTCAACTGGCGGGCGATTCTCCAATGCTTCCTTAAACGGCACAACTTTTCGTCTGGTTCCAGCATCCTTGGGGTATGAGCTGTGTTGGCTGAGCCCAGCAAAAAGTGGTTGGGCGTTAGCGGCTCCTCTTGGTCGACCGTCACTGGTAAGTGGGTTAGTGGCCTCGAATTTACCACATTCTCAGCCTCAATCATCAAGCAATGCAAAGTATCCTTTCGTGGTGAAACTTCCTTGAGCGTGTGTCGCAGAACACGCTTCACACACTGCACCATGCGCTCCCAAGCACCTCCTTCGGATGGGTTGTTCGGGCAATTAAAACGCCAGTCGATGCCCTTAGCTGACAGCTCGTCTTGAATCCGATGGCAGTCAAAAACTTGGGTAAAACGCTTCGCTTCGTGGTTCACGCCGATGAAATTTTTCCCGTTGTCACTGCGTATTCTTAGCGGAACTCCACGGCGGTTGATGAAATTGCGTATGACCATAACGCACGCATCTGTTGACAAGTCATGCGCTACTTCGAGGTGAATGGCTCTCACCGTCAAACAAGTGAAAAGTGCTATCCAACGCTTTTCGACTCGGCGGCCAATGGAAACAGTGAGTGGCCCGAAATAGTCCAGGCCAGTGTATGAGAATGGTCTCAAGTACGGCATGACACGATCCTCCGGTAAGGCTCCCATAAGCGGTGGAATCGGCGTGGCTTTGCGATGTCTGCAGACCCTGCAGTTTGCGACGACTTTGCGCATTACCTGGCGCAGGCGGGGCACCCAGTATTTTTGACGCACCTCGCAAATTGCAGCTTCCGTATTCTGATGCATCATCTGGCCGTGATAATGAGCGACCACAAGTGTTGTAAATCGGTGATTAGAGGACAGGATAATGGGTCTTCTGGCAGCATACGTCAACCATGAGGCGGCGTCAAGTCGTCCATAGACGCGGAGGATATCTTCTTCGTCGAGGTACGGCATAAGCTTAAAGAGCTCGTTGCGCTCTGGAACTAATAAGCCACGCTGAATGAGGCTTATTTCAGTGCTAAACGATTGACGTTGAGCTTGTCGGCAAAGCTGCTTTTCAGCGACATCCATTTCGTCGACTGTTAGAGCAAAATGTTCCTTGCGATTAAAAACACGCAGTACCCAGGCCATAGTTCTGATGATTCTTCTGAAAGATGAAAACCGGTTCCAATCTATTAAGCTGTTACTTACCACGACGAGGCTAAATTTTGGACGGAGCTCTTCGTCGACATCGTGGTGACCTTGGACATTGAAATTCACTGGCCAGTCCTTCTCTGACTGGCACAAAAATGACGGACCTTTCAACCATCTGGATGATGGACTAAAATCAATTTGACTCTTAGCCCTCGTAGCGTCGTCGGCTGCATTCTCCGTTGTTGGCACCCATCTCCAGCTTGTCTGCTCCGTGTTTTCCAAAATTTCGGCAATTCGGTGAGCAACAAACGGCTTGTACCTTCGATGCTCACTGTAGATCCATTTTATCACCGTCGAAGAGTCGCTCCAAAGGACCTTTCGTGTGACAGCGGCGGAATGTCCTTCAAGTACTGTCTTTATCAGTCGTGAACCCAAAACTGCGGCTTGAAGCTCAATGCGGGGCACGGTCATGGGCTTCAATGAAGAACACTTGGTTTTCGCACATATGAACGCGATCTCGACTACGCCGTCCTGGTTCGTTGCCCTCCAATATGCAACGGCTGCCATGGCATCCTCACTTCCGTCGACGAAAACGTGTAGTTGGAGATCCCGGGGTGTACCGCCACGAAAGTAAAAACGTGGCACTGCAATATCGATAACGTTGGGCAACTGTAAGCGCCATTTGTCCCAAAAGGTGCAGATATTTTCCGGAAGTTCTTCATCCCACAGTATATCCCGTCGCCAAACTTCACGCATCACCAGCTTCGCTGCTACCACGAATGGGCTCAAGAATCCCAACGGATCAAACACCGACATAACGATGCTGAGCAGTTCCCGTTTTGTTGGACGTCGGCTGCCATCAATGACGTCCTTGCTTACTCGATGAAACTGCTACTTGTACTGGAATTCGTCGTTATACGGCTGCCAGAACATGCCCAAGACCTTTTCAGCTTGCAAAGGCGTCCCTTCGTTAGCTGGTAAAGAACACTTCAAAGCTCTGAGGACGGCTTCCGAATTCGAGCTGAAGTTGCGCAACTCAAAACCAGCGGCCTTATGTATCTCTCGGACTTGAGTTGAAATTCCGATGGCTTGCTCAACGGATTCGAAGCTGTCGACGAAGTCGTCAACATAATGAAGCTCAGTAATGGCTTTGACGGCACGACGATTGCATAAACTGCTGTGCTCCAGGGAGTTTTTGATCTTGACATGTTGAGCAGCACAAGGGAACAGGCAGCTCCAAACGTCATCACTAGCATTTCGTAAACGTCGGGCGGCTTGGTGTCATCTCCGTCACGCCATAGAAACCGTTGAGCACATCTGTCCTCCTGGCGAACTCCAATCTGATGGAACATCTCCTTGATGTCCCCACACACGGCGACGGCACCTTCCCGGAAGTTGAAGAGAACAGACGGCAGTGGCTGATACTCCTGAGGGCCCTTCAGCAAGTACGAGTTGAGTGACACTCCGTTTACCTCGGCGGCGGCATCAAAAACTAGTCGAAGTTTCTGAGGCTTGTTGGGATTAACTACCCCGAAATGAGGCAAATACCATGTCCTTGGTCCTGTGACGGCGGCTTCTGCTGGCTGCAGCTTGCGGGCATAGCATTTGTCCACATAACCTCGCATGATTGATTTGTAGGCGGCACCAAAGTCTTCATTTCTTTTCATTTTACGTTCAACTCCAATCAAACGCTTCATCGCCATGGAAAAACTGACTGGTAAGGCGATATCGTCAGCTTTCCACAACAAGCCAACCTCGAATCGACCGTTGATTCTCTTCGTGGTTGAATCGAGAATGCTTCTGGCACGGATGTCTTCCTTGGATTCTAATGGGGGTAAAGCTCTGACACCAAAACTTTCCATTCGAAAATAGTCGTCCACTAGGTCATGTAGGACAGCATCAGCGAATTTGGTGTAGGTCAGGAGACACGCAGGTGCTTTCATATGAGTGGTCGTCTTCGTCGGTCCAAAAATAGCCCAGCCAAGCTTCGTACGCGTTGCATACGGTCCATTTTCACCAAAACTTCGTAGTTCCATCGCCAGACCCAAATGGCAATGATCGAGGCCGATCATAAGTTTCGGAATGGCATTGGAGTAAGACTACATAGGAAGTTCCTTCAGATGGTTTGAAATGCTACTTAAGTCTGAGTCCTTGAGACTTTGAGTTGGCAGACTAAGATCCGAAACACCATACACGTGACGAAGTTGATATTTTTTGTTCATACCCACTCCAATCACCTGCAGGTCAACGACCAACGATGGCTCCTGTGCTTGTTTTCCTGCAACCCACTGCATAGTGAGCTGGCGCGAATCACCTTTAAGACCCATTTCCTTAATCAGGTCCACATCCAGAATCGAAATCGAAGATCCCTCATCAAATAGTGCATAGGTGTTGATGGTTTTATTCGGGCCATACAGCGTCACTGGCAAAACTCGAAACAAGAGCTTCTGCTCGGCGTTGCCAGTCCCTTTTGTAGCCAACACACTACCAGCGGATTAACATTGAGGAATTTCTTGACTATCATCAGTTAATGGTGGCTTAGGCAGATCTTCGTGGAGTAGCTTGTTGTGTCTTCTCTTGCATCCATTTGTGGCACAAATACTCCTCACACGGCAGCTCCGAGTAGTATGCCCTTTCCTTAGGCAGGCAAAACAAAGACCATATTGCTTGACAATCAACCAACGTTCATGCACACTTGCTCTTAAAAACTTTCTGCAATCGTTGACTTTGTGTGCCTCTTGACACAAGTGGCATCTTAGAGATCTCGGTTCCTGGGGCTCCGTTGTTGTGTGCAACACAGGTAAGCGTCTCTTCATTTCCTTGGCTTGGTTGTCTTGAACGGAACAAACTAACTTGGCTATGTCAGAGAGCCAATCGCTGAAGTTAATGATCGTTGGGTAAGGCTGAATTATTGTTGCGTATCTCGCCCACTCCATTCGCCTTGTCATAGGTAACTTGCAACCCAGCTCTTGAAGCAGTGATGGGTTCGCTGCTGGCCATTGACAGATTGCAGAAACATAGCTAAGTTTCTTACCTTTGTTGCGAATGGAATGAGACGACCCATACTCGATTCGTTGATTGGCTGTATCTCACGAACTTGACTCAGCTGGCTATTTATAAGTTGTTCAGGGCGGCCAAAGCGAAAACGTAATTCTTCCATAATATTTCCAACGTTGTCCGGGTTATTCAAAAGAGATTTGACGGTTTCCTTTGCTTCACCTTGAAGAGATTTTTGAAGCCTCGGGTTGTTCTCCAAATTCGTATAGTTGAATGCTGCGTTTGTCTGTAGGAAAGTGTTGTAAAACATAGGCCAGTCATCTGGATTTCCAGAAAATGGAGGAAGATCTTGAACCTTACGTGGCATCGAGGTATATACATTGGATCCTGATAACTGGCTTGGAGCATTATTTGAGTTGGGCGGCTGTTGAGCTCGAGAACATTGCGGCTGTACGTACGAATGTGGCGACGGCGCGTACGTCTGTATCGGCTGCGTTTGCAAATATAGCGGCGATGCGTATGAACTGGATGTCATCTGCATGGGTGACATGGTTGCATACATAGACGACGGTAACGACGCATATATAGCTGTTTGCAGTGTATTTGTATACGAGGTTGGCGGCTGTTCATGCGGAGCTGGCTGCGGCGCATGTGACATTGATGACTCTACGTTGATGCCTGTCGACTGTACATTGATTGCTGGCAGATGAGCATTCGTAGATGACGGCGGTAGATAAGTGGCCGGCGGTTGAGCATGAATGACTGGCATCGGTGCATGCGTGGCTGGCGGCTGACAAAATGCGCTTGGCAATTGTGCATGTGTTACAGGCATGTGCAACGGCTGAGACTGCATCGCCAATTTAAGCGTGTTACACTGTAAATCGCTATTCTTTAAATGAACTTGCGTGGCCTTGAGCTGTCCTTCAAGGGCAATAATCTTTTCCTGTAAGGAACGAACTAAAATTTGGTCCATCTGAGCAGCGGAGGCTCCTGGAGGGCCATGTGGACCACCAGAGACTTCCATCGGGTTGAGCGCAGCAGCAGTCGTACTGCCCACAGGAGTCCCACTAATGGCTGAAGAGATGGGTGCTGTGAATTCCCTGTTTGGCGTTTGTGCAGGCAATTTGCACACGGGAGTCTCCGTGGTGGCAGCAAAATTCGATACAGTGTACCCAGGAGTCTTATCTACGGCGGCTGGATGAATCGGTGCTGCGGCTGCAGCGGCGACAGTGCTGGCGCTACTTACGACGGCGGAGGAAGTAGTTGGCACATTGGATTCAATTTCCATGCCGTGGTTGCGTGGACTACGACGAGGTGGTGTGGACTCAGCATGTGCGCGTGAACAATGAAATCACGCGAAATAAAGTTGTTCTCGATTGCGGGAAGAAAAAAGGCGCACGCTCAAACTGCTGAATTGTGGTGGTTTATTTCTAAAAAGGGAAATCTTTTACATTGCAATGAAATATTATAAAGTTACACTTACCGTGGTTTGCACCTCTTCCCTTGACTTTCGAGAACAAAGCAGGCGGAAATAAATGGCTGGTCATGGGAAGAAGTGTCAAACCGCGATCGAAAAGGTAGTGCCACACCATGATCGAAAAGGTAGTGCCAATTCGTCGTTGGTTATCGGGTACTAGATGGCGCTATTAGGCTAGTGGGTTTTTCACAGTCACCATAGATAATTTGAGATAATTTTTCAAATTTTTTTGGCTGAATTGGTAAAACGAGATAAGGGGCTCTTTGAGGGCCCGTCTTAGATTGTCTCTTTTGGCAATGAGCTTGTCTCGGATGTCCGCAACAATATTGGAGTAGTTGTTGGTGTTTTTTATAGCATTGATAGAAGAAAGACTATCAGTAAATATTATTGTTTTTTTATTTTTTGCCGCCTGAACTGCTTTTAGTATGGCAAGGGCTTCTGCCGTGAAGATTGATGAGGTAAAATGAAGAAGGCCCTTAGTGATAATATAACCATTTTCTTTGACAAAGGAAATTTCATCATTTGTTTTCGAGGCGTCGGTAAATAAAAGTTGCCATCCTAGTCTTTCATAGTTTTCTTTTATTTCAAGAAACATTTTCCTGTAGATTGCGTTGCTAGTTGAGGCCTTAGATTCCATGGCGGATGATTTATTTTGCATTTGTTCGCTAAGGTTATTGGGATGTTAAGATTTTTGGCACAATTCAGTGATTTTTTTAGCGCTGACAGGATTTTTGGAGGGTTTTTCCTTTTAAGTAGTTTCTTGATATCAGCATGGATAGGTGTTGAGAGTGGTGAGTTTATTTTAATGATTATTTGCCAGGTAAGGAATTCAATTCTATTGTTCAAATGAGGAAGTCCAGCTTCTGTTAGAATATTTTTTTGGGCGTTGTGCGAAATGCTCCTAAGCTAGTCCTGACTGCTGTGTGGTACGGCGTTGAAATGAGTTGCAAAGATGATTTTGAGCAATTTCCGTAGATTGGTAGGCCGTAGTCAATTTTTGAAAGGATTATAGATCGGACAACATTAATAATAGTATTTACTTTACAATTACTTTTTTTTGATGACGGATACTTAACTAAATTGAACTATATTTTGAATCGAATATTATGCCTAATATTTTGGAATGGCTAACATTTCTGATACAAGTATTATTGAGTTTAACTTCGGCAATACATTTTTGGCATTCATATTTTTTACATATATGTAAGATCTCGGATTTTGCAATAGAGATTTTGGAGCCGGATTTCTTGCCCCATTTAGAAAGGTCTTTGAGAATGTCTGAAAAAACAGTGGCCAGGACTGCTAGGTCTTTAAATTTAGTATACACAATTAGGTCATCCGCATAAAGGACGTGGTTTATTTGTGAGTAACTACGAACAATTTTACTGATTTTGTTAAAAGCAATTATGAATAGAGTAACAGATAGAGGTGATCCTTGGGGGACGCCATTTTTAAGTTGTAAATAGGAGAATAAATGGTGTTAGTTTTTAAGTGAAATTTACGGTTCGTTAGAAATTCTTTAACATAGTTTAAAATGTTAGGCCCGATTTTCCATTGCATAAGTTGATTTAATATAACATGTGGGCCAATTCTGTCGAATGCTTGTTCGAAGTCGATTGTGAGGATGGAAACGTGATTTTTTTCTGATAGAGCGGAGGATATAAAAGGATCCAGGTGTAGAAGTGAATCAATCGTGCCTCTGCCCTTTTTAAAGGCCAGTTGGTTATTATCGATTAATTTGTTTTTTTTTTCTAGTAACCAAAAAAGACGTTTAGAGATAATTTTTTCTAAAATCTTGGAAGTGCAGGGGAGGAGTGAAATATGTCGGTAGCCTGCTAATGTTGAGTGGTCTTTATTTGGTTTTGGTATGGGGACGATAGTTGCCACTTTCCACGTTTGAGGGATTATACCCCTGTCGAGAATGTTGTTGTACAATAACAGTAATTGAGTTTTGAAACAAGGAGGACTGTTTCTAAGCATTGAGTAATAAACTCTGTCGAAGCCTGGGGTTTTACCCCTGATTGAACTCATGCTGCTTTCTAGTTCTAGAAGGGATATGGGGTACTGAATTGGTTTTGCTGTAGGGGAGACGACAAATCGTGGTTTAATCTTGTTTAAGGTTTTCTTTTTTGTGTTAATGTATTCTGGGTGGAAGTTTGGATCATCTTGAGATTTTTTCCAGTTTTCTGTGAAGAATTTATTTATTTCTAATGGACAAGTTAAGTTTTTTGATTGTGTTTTGATAAGTTTAATGGTGTGGGGGGTATAATTGCCTGTTAGGCGTTTAATATCAGCCCACATTTTTTTTGGGGTTGAGTTTGAGTTAATTTCCGAAGTAAATTTATAAAAACAAGCAATTTTTTCCAGTTTTGCAGCTTTACGGAACTGAGCATTCGCTTTACGGTAACATATTAAATTATAATCATTTGGTGACTTCCTGAATGCATTCCATGCTTCTTGTTTTTTGTTACGAAGGTTGCTTAGATTTTGATTCCACCAGGGAACTTTTTCATTATGAACTTTTTTTGTTGATTGGGGGATGGACAGATTAGCTGCACAGCGGATTGATTTGAGAAGGCAAGCGGCTTCTCGGTTAATATTGGTCGTAGTTGGTCTGAGGAGTAATTGTTTCGAGCCTTCCGTCTGGAATTGGTCCCAATTGGCTAAGTCTGTAAGGAACTTGGGTTGGGTTTTTGGCAGTTTAAGATTGGTGCCTGAAGATATTGTGGTGAGGATAGGGAAGTGGTCGCTGCAGTGTAAGTCATCAGACATTTTCCAGGTTAACTTAGGGGTGAGGATTGGTGATGAGAGTGTAATGTCGACGTGTGTAAAAGTTTTGTGGGTGGAAAAATGAGTTGGGAGACCATCGTTTAGTACTGTGAGTCCAGTGTTTGCGATGAAGTTTTCTATTAATTTTCCTCGGTTATTGATAGTTGGGGAACCCCAAGACGGACTCCAGGAATTAAAGTCGCCTGTTTTAATGATAGGAGTCGAGATCTGATTAAATATATTTTCGAGATCATAGGATTGCAATTTTTGGTCAGGCGGAATGTAAATAGATAAACTGGTAAATTTTATTGTCAGTTCAATTCAAAAATGCATCTAGATTCTGAATATAAGTTATCGAATCATATCTCATCATAATCCATCAAAATCAAAACATTCTATCCTTGGTACCTGAACGATACAATAACAATAGTGAATTAAAATAATATCTACTTACCTAGCCTGTTATAACTTCCAGTTCTTCAGAAAAATAATAAAACAAATTATTATTTCCACCGGAAGTTTCCCTTTACTCACCACAGACGTACGTTTGTTTCCCTTCAAAACGCGACTACGCTACGAGCTAGGTATGTAACGTAAAACAATCAAAAAATTCTCATTGATTTCTAAAAAAACATTTACTGCAAACACGACAGATGACCAACCCAATTAATTTCACATGGTTGCATTCAGTTAATTTACCGTCTAGGTATCTTGTTTAAATTTCGAATAGTAAATATTTTAACACAATTATATTTTTCAATTGCATTTTTAGTTCAATATTGACATCAAATAATTCAAAATTTGTTAGTCTTGTGTTGTGATAAGCCAATTCACATCAAACATCTCATCTCTGCGTGCCATTCTTTCCTCCATTCGCGATGATATTTATTTCATTTTGACTATACAACCCTTCTGATGGCTTATAACCATCCAATTTACTATTGATGTCCTACAAGTCTAATGTAAAATTTCCACTATCATTCTTTGAACGTAATCTACTTATCTATCCTTGAAATCATAACATTTATGCATTATCCATTATCATCCTCTTAAAACGAAGTAACCTAACTATCACTATCATCCTAAAAAAGTAGTCTACATACATTTCTTGAAAACAAACTATGACTGACTTTTCCGATCCTTTATCAACATCATACCTGTCTGTCGTCCTCATTTCAGGTGCATATTTTCATTGTCAATTTTTTCCTTGGGTCCTCCTTTGTTTATCATCTTCCGAGGCGAACCCCATTATCCACAAATCCCAAAACCACCTCTCAATAATTAACAAGCAACATCCCCAGTTTACAATTTATTTCGTGAACTGTGTAGTTTGATTCACTTTCCACCAACGTTAACGTACGATCATTCAATCATATAACAACATCGCTAAATTACCTTTGATTCTCCCCTCCATCACACACGTATTTACAGACGTTGGTTGAAATTCAATTTACAAAAATAACAATGTAAACAAATGGGTTTTGGGGGATATACATACGAATCATCATGATCCTTTAAGCAATCATCTCTGCTTATAATACTGTCATTCGACAATTAAGATTTATAGCATTACCTATATCAAATTTTCATATAAATAATGTTAAGAAATGTGAGTCTGTATTAACAAGTTTAAAATAAACTCATAAACATAAAAATATATATAATATTAAATGATCAGTTAACTGAATCATATAGAAGTTTGAATTTGAAATTATTTCCTTTTCTATTAGTCAAAACAATTAAAAATGGGCTGTTTTTTTTTTCTTATTTAGTACGAATAGTCCATTCATCACGAATTTTTCGGGAAAGCAGCGTGTAGGCTGCCGACTTTCTACTGGAAAGCTATCTCTGCAATTCGATTGGCTTTGGCAGAAACACTATGACGTCTGGGCTAAATATCGAAGAATGCCTATTTGCTCTCAGTAGACGGTTTATTAATATATTTTTTTTTTGTATTTATGCCTTCTGCAACTGCCTTGACACCTGACCTTAATAATCATATTATAACTTTAGTATTCGTTTATTTAACGCTCTTACTTCACATAGGGGGCTAGCTTTAAAAATTATATCTACAAACTATTGCTACGACAGTGTCAATTTTTTTTTTTGGAATAGTACCTTAATAATCAATAAATATTGATGTGAGTGTGCACATGGGAAAACGATGCACACTAAGTTTACCTAGTCATTTTCTTTGTGTAAAATAAAATACAATTGATACATTATTTTAGATCCTCATAACAACCACCAACAAAGTTAAAACATCATCGTAAAGCACGCAACGACACCGATACGTAGATCCGACCGAGTTTATTTTTATTTTATTTTTCAGCATACAAGAATTTACACCACGTTTTACATTTAGTAATTTCAAATTAATAAACACGACCTTTGGCTGGAAGACATACGATTTGAAATCAGGGTCATGCCGCATATAGATAGTTTTATTTTAAAGTAATTTTATTCATAAACATTTTTACAAAATTTATATTAAGTCATATTTTAATAGTTACATTTCGGAATAGGGGTTATCCTTGGTGGATATAACATAAATGGCTTACTCATAACATAAGTAACACAATGTTAAAGTAAACAATTTTAAATTAAATTACTTTTCTTTAAATATATATTTCAATATATTCGACTATCTATTTATGATCTTTCGTTGTCTGAAGGATTTTATGGAAAATATATTGCAATAAAGGTATGGACAATCAATAACTCAAGATTGCCTTAAAACTTATAGATTAAATAATTATTAAAAAAGAAGTACTTATATATACAACTAGGTTTATGTAAAGCTAATGGGATTATAGTCGAATGATTTCCGACTATTTTTTTTAACACATTCTACTACGTAATGTAGAGAGTAAGTTAACAGTTTAAAATGCATTGGCATTTTTAGCAGTTTTGCTTTATAAAGTAATAAAATTAATTTATTCTTCCGGGGTATTTACATATTAGAATTCGTCTGCTAGTTTATAATATGTCAGTGTTAATTTTATATAAAATACAACTTACTCGCAATGTTAACTTCGAGTCGACTTTTTAAACATATTTGCCTTAAATGCATACGTGTTTTAATTGTTCAACAATTTATATTGACGATTTCGTCTCATTCTATAATACAAATAATTTTATATTTTTTTATATACAGTACAATTTGCCTTCTTAGGCAACGTAAATACTTTTTTTTTTATTCTATCTACCAAATTTGAATTCTCAAAACTGCACGCGGAATATTAACTTGAGTTCTTCTGATAGAAATGTGATTTTAATAAAAAAAAAAAAAACATGTGTAATTAATATAAATAGGTACAACTTTAAAAAACACAACCAATGAGAGCACTGCCTTTCGTTTTGCCTTACAATTTGTTTTTATTTTAGATATTCTTTTTTTTTTAAATACGGGGTTTGTTTTACCTGAAAACTTAAAACGGTATTTGATTGTCTAATTATGAAAGTAGAGAACGTTTGCAAAAGCACGCAGGGTGAACATATAACATAATGTTCATATCATTAGTTTGAGTAAAAAGAATACAAAAGGTAAAATATTTAAATAAAATAATAAGTAAAGGGATGATCCCCTTCTCAATTCAAATCTTTGCCGCTGTAAATTATCAAGCAAATTTCATAGTTTATTTTGAGGCTTAGTATGCTGCTCGAGCTAAATTTTAGCTGTCATACAAAATTCTCTTAAAAATTTTACTGAGGTAAATTAAAATTGATCGTTGTATTCTGTTGTGTTTTTGTATTGCGAAAAAGTAAGCAAGGATGACTTTTTTGTATGACCTGCAGAAATAGTTACGATTTCTTCAATTTCATTTGTACCCGTATTTGTTAATGAATAAATTAACATTGTTACTCACTTGAATATAATTTTTGAAGAAAGCTATATTCACAGAATAGCTGTTTTTTTATGATACTTATCAGAGCGCATTCTATGCCAAAATTTGACTAGGATTTTAGCTAATGTTTGGAGAGGAAAGTTGGAGAGCATATTATACAGTTTAGTTTTGCTCGAGCAGCGTACAAAGCTTGACTTAAAAATATACATTTCGCCTCTTTGAAAGTTAGAAGAGAACGTTTGCAAAAGCACGCAGGGTGAACATATAACATAATGTTCATATCATTAGTTTGAGTAAAAAGAATACAAAAGGTAAAATATTTAAATAAAATAATAAGTAAAGGGATGATCCCCTTCTCAATTCAAATCTTTGCCGCTGTAAATTATCAAGCAAATTTCATAGTTTATTTTGAGGCTTAGTATGCTGCTCGAGCTAAATTTTAGCTGTCATACAAAATTCTCTTAAAAATTTTACTGAGGTAAATTAAAATTGATCGTTGTATTCTGTTGTGTTTTTGTATTGCGAAAAAGTAAGCAAGGATGACTTTTTTGTATGACCTGCAGAAATAGTTACGACTTCTTCAATTTCATTTGTACCCGTATTTGTTAATGAATAAATTAACATTGTTACTCACTTGAATATAATTTTTGAAGAAAGCTATATTCACAGAATAGCTGTTTTTTTATGATACTTATCAGAGCGCATTCTATGCCAAAATTTGACTAGGATTTTAGCTAATGTTTGGAGAGGAAAGTTGGAGAGCATATTATACAGTTTAGTTTTGCTCGAGCAGCGTACAAAGCTTGACTTAAAAATATACATTTCGCCTCTTTGAAAGTTAGAAATTTTGAATAAAATAAATTAAGATAGTTATGTGGAAAATAATAGTATGGACTATACTTCTTTATTTGAGTTTATATCTAAATGCGTATGTGTGGTGGAGGTATTGTTATTGCTGATCACACAGAAACAGCCTTTTTCGGTCTGCTTCGTAAACTGATAATAAAACAATTCATGCCGAAAGTATATATACGAATACGAATTGGTTCCATATAAAATGCTAGTGTTATGCGTACGCGCAATTAACAAATAAATATCAAATTTACTTTCATTGTAATTCCACAGCTATAAGTTCATGATTTGCAATTTAGTTTTTTTCGAATTTAACTATTTTTTTTTCTTTAAGGTTCATAGTCCTACCAAATTACTACGGACAAGGGGATCTGGACCTGGACTTAGCGGTTCTTTTTCGATACCACGTACTGACGTTTTATATCTTAGCTTGTTGAATTTGTATATATCGTATCGATTTTTTTAAGTTCGCGGTAGAATACTAATGTTTAAACAGGTGGTAGGCTATCGCCGTTGAAAAAGTGCAATCTGAAATGCGGAGTCTGTCATTTAAAAAAAAACATTCCTATGCTTTAAATGTCAGCTTCCTAGGCACAAAAGGGTATTAGTAATTTTCTAATCTGACTGGTGCAGAGGACATCAGGACTGGTTATTATTGTAGGAGATTCCAAACGTGCAATAATTAAATAAGTTGTTTTGCTACAGAACAAAAAACTTCTTTTTTTGTTTATTTCGAAGATTAGCATGAAATAAATGCTGAGTTAACAAAGAGTAAACACAATGATGGAGAATACTTTTTCTTTTCTAGTACCTAAATTTTAAATTTTGTGGAATCGTAATGAAGCAGAAGGTGTAAGGTTCCCAGAAAACACCGATAAGTTATTTCCTTACAGTACCAACTATAATCCAATACTTCTAATTGAAATGGAATTTTAGTTTAGCAGTTTTGGATATAGTATAGATCGTCAATGTTATAGGTCGCAAAAACGAGTGAGTTCGCCAAGCGAAAATTAAAATAAGATATTATTTTAAGCCTGTGTCCAATTTTATATTTTCAAGCCTTCAAAAGTTTAAGAATAAGGTTACTCGTTTATTATGACAACATAACACAGGCCCTTCTAAAATCTTCAATAAATACTATGTTTAATGTTGTAAATCACCAAATGTACCATCACGTATACGAACCAAAATGCAATAACTAAATCAGGTATAATTTCACAATTAAACAATAGCTTTTGGGAACTTTCAATACATACTTTCAATTCAATTTGTATATCGACTAAGGTATTTTTTTCTAAAAGTTTAGTATGCTTAAGACATCCGAAACGGTTTCACTTACATTTTTAATATTTTAGACAGTTTTTTTGGGTTTATTTTGTTACATTTATAATAAATACTATCCTTTGTTTTTATTCCTAATGTTATCTAATTTTTTTTTAAAAAATGTTAACTATATATGTTTTTCTTTGTCTTTATTCAATTGTTCATTATTTTATAAACATTTAATTTGTGGTTTTAGACTACTAGGTATTTAGTTGTCCTGTGACTTTATCGTGACTGATATATTAGCTTATTTTTAGTAAATAATGTCATTATCATCTTCTGAGAATTTTTCTGTTTCCAAAAGAGGTTCATGAGGCTTATTTCAAAATATTTCAATTTTTTATTTTTTTTTTTATCATGATAACCATATTTAATTCCTTATATTATATATGTTATTGTAAGTATTAACCATAAAATAAAGCGATAACGAAAAGATTTGCGACACATTGAAACTTTTATTATTTTAGTTGATTGATTAAGTTGCGAAGGTACTGCCCTTTGGATCGCACTATAATTTGAATTGCATATCTGAATCTGGGTCTTAAAAATGTAAAACGTGAATCTATGTATTCAATGCAAACAAATCGTTACCCAAGTCCCAAAAATATTATTTAGTGCGGTTGTTTTAATTCATTTTTAGCGTCCGTCTTATATTTTATGAACTCACAATTGATAAATTGTTGATACAAAAGTAGCTACGAGTACATTTTAGTTTATTTCAGTACATTGAAGGAGGGAATAAAAAATCAACATTAACAAAGTACGGTGTCACAAGCCTAGTTTCGAATATTAATAAAAAAAAGTAGGGGTATGCAATCATTAATAAGATCGACAGATGATATCTTCCTTGTTCGTGTCGATCGATTAAAGGCTATTCTCTGAAATTTAGTGAGGAAACAATTTAGAGTAATACCATCTTCAATACATTTACTTGTTACCAATGAGTTGCTAAAATCTAAACAAAAGGACAATACAAAGGTCAAAATGAAGGAAAAGATAGAGGTAAACAGTACAGCAATACGCACAAGTATATACGATTTTCAGTACTTTCGACTGCACTGGTAAGCACAAAGATGAATTTGCTCTCGATTGGACTATAGTAGCAATCATTTTTTACCTTTGTGGAAAATTTATTTTATTTCGCAACATATTTCTACTAATTAATACAATTTTTTTTATTCGCAATAAAAAAAATGCATTTGCTCTCGGCTGGACTATAGTAGCAATCATTTTTAACCTTTGTGGAAAATTTATTTTATTTCGCAACATATTTGTGAGTACGTACACAATAATAATTATGATAATTAGGTATGTAAATGTGTTTTCATTATGAGTTGGTATAAAATATTCTAAAATATATAAGCCTTTGCAATAGCAAAGCTCTTGGTTACCATTATGATAATTTTTTGAGTATGTGAACAAAATGAATAGGTAATTGGCTTTCCGTATAGTTAATTAGATATTGTTTTAAAGAAATAATTAAGCATTGGAGCAGGTTTTCATCACAACATTTTTGATTTTCATATTTTAGTTCAAATTAGTATCTACATTTTTACAACAATTTATGCATGTCTAACAATTTCTATTAATTAGGTAGTTGGTATTTTGCCATTTTCACCTCATTTGCAGACTGCGGACTGCTGGCGTTCCAATGGTCGCTAGAAGATCACCACTTCAGTAGTTGTGACAATAGATAGCGCAACAGATCCGTACATGAGAGTATTTATTTTTCAGACGAATGAAAGGGACTTATAATTTTTGTGTGTCGAGTCTGAACACCACAATTGAGGGTATCATTTTTATTCTGTGTTTAGCAGAGCATCACACGTTTTTGAAAGGTGGAGCATTTATAAAAACGTTAAGAGCCTGGGACCTTTTTCTTAGCACAGACTGAGCCTCAGCAGTCTGCAGTGATGCATTTCTGAAATAACGTAAGCGTGGTAGTTAGATTGTGAAAATAGAAAATGCTTGCAAACATTTTTTTTCCATGTTTCTCACAAAGTTTCGATTGATGTTGTTTTGTCTCTATTCGATTTTACATATAGGTACCTCTGTTCTACCCTTTTCTTGAATAAGACTTGCAAATTAAAAACATTAAGATCGAAAGTAACTAACTAAACTTGCAGCATATGTGTAATATCTAATAACAGAATCGTTGTCGATAGTACTATAGATTTTGGTCCGATGTTTTCGTTGCATCGGGATTTTGTAGCCAATACAGATTTTGCAATCGATTTGTTGTTATTGTGAGTCATTAACGATATCCGGCTTTTTCTGCTAGCAAATATGCCCTTATTTAAAAGCTTCTTTTTAAGTTTCAATCTTTGTTAATTTTGATTTAACTTAATCATTACAGCTGGTAACCATCGAATAAACTTTTGCAGTTAAGACTTACCCAGGGAACCCATGGTCGGTTAGTTAACCTAAAAAACTGAAGTCGGAAAAACAGTGCACTCAAACTCATTAAAATGAACAGCTTCCGATGCTCCCGTCTGCAGTTTAGTAAGCGCTTACAAGAACATAGAAATTGCCGAAATGTCACTTCCTTGCCAACACCAAGTTTTGTACATCTCCATGTTGCGTTAGCTGGCAATATTTATGTTCCTTTCTTTTAAATCATCAGTGTCACCTTCAGAATGTATGTACGAGTATGCTTATAGAGCTAAAGAGACATATTGCTTGCAACTCTTTTGAGGCCAACCTCAACGCTTAACAGAGCAGTGGAAACCAAAGGCAATACATGCATACTAAGACCTCCAAGTCACAATTCCCTAGCAGCTAGCCACTAACATTTTTTTGGAGTACAATCAAAATACAAAAAAAGTGTTGTCAACCATCGGCCAAACGTAGTGGAATGTGATATCCATGAAATGCTTTTATTTTCCTTCAACCATTCAGCATTGTTTTTTTTTCTTAAGTATTTTAAGCAAATCTAAATTCAAATTTAACGGAAAAAAATTTATTTTAGGCAAGGGTCTAACTGTAATCAGCCGAAGTTAGGGGCCTCGTTTTATCTGGTATTAGATTGGGCACTCTCAGATCACTTTTTTTGCTCTATGTCCGATTGGTACGAAAAAAAAACAACCATTTTCCGATTTCAGAGCACTTTGTGCGAATCTGCATTTTTCTCATAGTTGGTTCAGCTTTACTACAAGTGCGTTTGAGTTTGACTATCTATGTACAAATGCTTAGAAATCAATCTGAGCGCAAATTTCATATAGCACATATATCAATAAAAAAAACAGAGCAAGTGCGTTTTTATGGAACATTGCTTAACTCATAAACATATTCGCAAAATATGTGAGAGCTATTTTTCTCTTTGTAAACATGCTGAATATGCATGAAATGAATATGAAATTGAATGCAATATGCTTTCATCGTTGAATAAACATGCATATATTGTTTATCAATTTTATTCCTACTTGTTTGGAACTGCATTATGGTATGGAATTTTCATAAATTGTTCGGTACCTATTAGAGATAAATTAGGTTATTAGTAATTTTATGACATTCGAATGCGCTGAGGTTGCATGCAGATGTAAAAATTTCAGTCAGGCAGGGTAGTGACATTTCAGCAAATTTATAAGTTTGGGAAACGAGGAATTTTCACAAACCATTATGTCTACACAAACAATTTTAACTCCGCATATCACTGACGTTACTTAACAGTCTTAAGAATAACTCTTGGACACTATTGTATTCAAATTAAATTAACTTGACGGTCTGTGAAATAATATGTGAAAATACTTTGGTTCAAAGCAAATGGATACGAAAGAATCTGTTGGATGAGGCAAATTGATTTATTTTTTCACTAACAAACGTGTTTATTGTTTCATACCAATTACTAAGTTAGTTTTTTCTTTTTTGCCTTTATTGCTTTGGTTGAGACAATTTTGTGCTGAACCCATTGGCAATACGCAATGTCTAAATAGCAGACACGTTAAAATTAACATGCAATTCTTAAAGAAAACACGAACAAATAAAATTAGATAAAATTATTGGTTAAATGATTTTAACATAAGACGATGGTTGCAAGCTGAAATAACTATTGATTAAATTTAACCAAGAATTTATGTTTTCTTTTTTTTTAATTAAAGTTGACTTCATCCAAGATTAACAAATTACTAGCAAAATTTTGCAACTCAATATTCTTTGTTTGATAACATATTTCTTCGTATAGAACCCAGGATTTGTAAATAATGAACGGAGACACCATCGATATAATAAAATTTATATTCAGAAATTTATTATGATACTCTTCTTTTAACATATAAATATAAAAATGCATATCCATATGTATATATACATGCATACGTATATCAAACTCATATACCCATTACAAAACCTAAATATGTGTTTTTTTTTATAAATATAATATAAAATCGTTTGTTATTTTAATTGTTTCAGTATTCAAAAGAACTTATTTACTTTTGTATTTTATTTGTTATTAACTAGTGGTATTTTTCTCTTATATTAATTTATTCTTCGATTTGTAAACATGTTACAAAATATTTAACAAAAACATGTTCCTTAAATGTTAGCATTTTATCATACTTGTTAAGATATTGCACTTGCATTATTTTCTCAAATGTGTTTTTTTATTAAAGGAGTTATTATGTCTTTGATTGATTGTTTGTTTATAAAGTTTAGTAAACTCTCGTTTAATAGAGAATATTTTGTTGTCGCTTTTAACATTTTCTCAATTATGTTAATATGAATTAGAAAACATAAGTTCTCGAATGTAAACTGTTGGAATTGTTTGCTGGCATATGCGCAGTATTAAATAAAATACCACCAAACATACAATATCAATGCAGACTTATAAATACAAAATACGTATGTACTTAATTCACACATCCAAAAACTCAATTACCCATCGTGAAAACAAAAATAAATTATTGCCAGCCATAGCAACGTATAGTATTATGTACCTATCTATTGTTAATACAACACATTATTGCACTTTTGTTTCTATACAATGAGTAAACAAGCTTGAATATTTTTTAGATGCATGACGCCTGTCCTTGATTTTGTTTATTTCGTGTTAGGTATACCTATCCTATTATATCTAATAATCGAGTGTTTTATTTTTTGTTTCTACATTATGGTAAGTGGTTGAAATGACGATGGCATTAGCGACTGCGGCGATGATGGCGACTCTGTGTTAGAAATCAACAACGACGACGAAGAAAAGGAAGGCGACAGAGTTGCTAATGTCGGTGTCGCAATAATATTCATTGGATATTATCCTCTGTCATCGTCGCGTGCTTCGAAGAGGGTTCGTAGCCAGCCTTGAATCATATTCCACCAGCCGGCTGCGAACCCTAGTGGTCGCTATACATCTTCGCTGCCCATTTTTAGTAATTCAAACTTTTTTTTTGCAATTTTTGAGTAAAGTATATCTATTGGTTGTGAATTGTCATATAAACTAGGTGCTTGTAATATAATTAATGCTGTGCCTAGTATACACGCTATTGTGAATATCCAAAGAAACAAGCGGTCCAATACCATAGCGACATATTTCCAATCTTCCTCTACCTAAAAAGAAAAACGATTAATAATGTAGATATGTACCTATGCACAATGTACACATTTATTTCGGGAAATAATAAAATTTTTTTGTAATTGCAAAACAAAAACATAATGGATTATTTATAAAGGTTTAAGTTTAATTTTATTAATATTATGAATAACGAAAACGTAGATTCGCGCGATATGTCGATTATGTTTGGAGGGGCATGCTGCCTCCTGCTTGGAGTAGGTACTGTTTGGAAGTTCGGTTTATGCGAAGTTTCTTTAAATGCATGCGAAACATGAATATAAACATATTTGCATATATCCAACCTCGTACGTACAACGTACTCCAGGGCAGGAGGCATGCAGGGGGCATCATACATACAACATACATATTCGACATGTCGCGCGAATTTACTTCTATACATATTCCACTGTCCATGCATTGTGGACTGTATGTCGTCGCGTGTTAAGAGAACTTATTTCCCCCAAAAAAGTAAAGTTAATGCCCAATTTCCATGGAAAATACCTTCACATAAAAAAGGAAAATTATTTCCCACTCCAGGTGAAGTTGTTTCTGATGTTATTGACCGTGAAGTTATTTCTCTGCACCGTTCCAAGTTGTAATAAGTATAACATTACGAGTGTGAGCTTTTAACTCAAAAGCTTGCTCTAGCGTTCGCTCAGTTACGTACATATTTTAACCTATTACTTAATATTGCCTATCACATCTCTACACACATTGCGCGAAACTAATAATCAAATTTCGTCCCCAGGATAGATTTTACGAAATCCTAATGACGAAATTTTCCATTTCAAAACGCATTGTGACCTACAAAATAATTAGTGCAGAAAAATAAATAGTTGGCGTCCGTAAAGACCCTAGGCCTAGCTTCTCAAAAGCATTAGTTTTGTGTATGTTTCTAATTTTTGGGACGAATGGAAGGGATTTACAATTTTATTCCGAGTCCAAACGGCTTATTGAGAAGCTCTTTCATGACAGTTTTACTGTCGGATGTTTGTCAGACGTTCGCGTGAGCTGGCGCAATATAAAAAAAACAGAAGTTGGATTTTGTTTTTTTTTCGGGATTCGAACACTCACCACTAAGCCACTGCGCCTACACAAAATATTTCGTGCGAAGGTTAAAAATGATTATAATTAAATATCTATAAATTGACTCCGATTGTGCTCTTATTTTGCGTAATTTTGTTTTAAATTTGTCATTTTTCTGAATTAGGCTTTATGCCTTAGGCTTTATGCCGACTAAGTATATATAACAGAACTTGTAGCTTTGTCACGAGTGCAATTTTGTGCCAATTCTACTCGATTCTTTTTTATACAATTACACATAATACTTAGAGGCTCTGAATGTGTTTATCTATAGTTTAGTTTAATAGTAATAACGAACATTTTATAACTTTTACGAAGATCTAATTTTTATCCTTGAATCGATTATAGCGTACAAGTAATTATACGTGTACCTCTTTATACAAACCATACTGCATACAAAATGTTAATTATATTAAAAATAAATTGACAATAGTAAAAATGTATTCACCACTTTATATGAAACATCCTGAATATAAAATGTTAATTTCGTAAATGCACATACTAATAATAATTATTGACTCTAGTAAAAATGTGCCCATATTTCTTTCCACGTAATGATACATACGCTCTCGAATTTATCCTTATTCCTGACATGTTGGGCAATAAACCGCGAACCTTCTATTGTCTTCTCCATTTCTCTTGCGTACGGTTTATCAAATGTGGGACTAATGTCGGCAGGACAACAACCAGGGCTTATGTCACCATTGCCCGATGGACTGAAAAGATCATCATCTCCACCAGGAAGCGGCAGTGCTGACGGTAGCGGTGTATCACCAAAACACGGTCCAATCACGCTAGATGTGGCAATTTCAAACCGATGTGAAGGTAAGGCTGCGATAAAAAGATTAATAAAAGAAAATTGTTTACATTGCATAAATAAAAATAAAACACATAACTTTTATTACCACACACGGTTTGTTCACTGTATTAAAACAAAATAACAGGTTTTAGAAATATTGGACAGATTTTTTTTTGGTTTTCGCAACGTTTAGGATGACTCTCAACAGAAAAAAATTGTCTGTCGATTATTAAATTGTTTGGTTACCAAATATCTGAATTTAAAAAAAAACTATTTTTAATATTCTGATTATAACGTGAAATAGGTACCGTTAACCGTGGGTTTGATTACAAACTTCTTGATTTTATTCTTACAAATATTATTCGACCAAACAGCTCTGGCTTTAAGTTTTAACTGAATTGGGATGATTTTGGTTTAATCCTTTTTATAAAAAATGGATCAAAAGGTAAACTCAAGAGAAAACGTTAACAGAATTGTCAAGAAAAGCAAAAGTTTCCTTGTATGTATACATAAAGTGTGTCCCAAACATACGCACACTTTTGTCGAATTTTCCCATGACCATTTTGCATAAACCACATGTCATGCTGAAACCACATGTCGTCTTTATCAATATAATTCAAATTCGGTTATCATGTGGCGATATCGAGCACTCCTAACACACACAGTCTGATTTTGCTCGAAAAATCAGCATCCACGTTTTGATGGGCCTTTTCTATATAGGTATATAAAGGACACTCACCCGTGTGTGTACGCATGACTCGAGAACGGATCGTTCGATTTCCACGATTTTGGGCTTTTTCATTCGTATTGGCCCACTGAAGGACAGAGGCTACTTTTTGTCGCGAAAGCAAAACTTTAAGATGATGAAAGTTTGTATGGGGAACCGAACTTGAAGAAAATAAACTAAATAGAAAAACGGGGAGTGTCACTTCAAATACAGCAGAAATTTAAAATTATTTAAAAGTTTTTAAAATAATATTATTGAACGAAGTTCGCCGGGTCTGCTAGTTTTACATAAATTCAAAAATATTGTATGAAAAAACCACACTCGTTTAATGCAGACCGTCAATTATCGATAGGTAGGTATATAGGCGGAATAGCTTAGTGGGTAGTGTGTGGGACTACTAAGTGAGGGGTCGCCGATTCGATTCACGAAAAAACGCAAATTAAATCTTAATGTTTTTTTTTTACTGCACCACCTCTCGAGAATGTCTGACAAACAAACCGCGAGTATTGTCATGAAAACTTCTCAATTAGCCGTTTGGGCTCAGCATTAAAGTGTAGATCCCTTTCATTCGTCTTAAAAATGAAAAACTCACACAAAACGAATGGTTGTGAGAAGCTAGACCTAGGCTCCTTACGGACCTGTTGCGCCAAAAATGTATTTATTAGGTATACTCCTCTTAGATATATTTGTTTCTGAAACCTCGATAATATTTACTTGTTTTAATTTTGTTGATGATTTTAATGCGGTGACCAATCCTGGTGTGCAGTTGTAACAACATAATAAATTATTTCCACGTAATTTCATATTTAATATTATCTTTTAAGCATTATCAGCATCCCAACGTTTTTTACAAGTAATAGTACTTACCAGGAATTCCATAATCACCGCTAAATCGTTTAGTGTCATAATTTACGAATTTATCAACGTCCGGTGGCAAATGAAAGACATCTGTTAATACTTCAGGATGCTGCTCATCTTCACTAGGTTCATCTTTTTTAGGTCTTTCGATGCATAGGACTTTTGGTAAAATTTGTATAAATAGCCGTTGCACCCATGGTGCCATTTTATGTGTTACAGGTGATCTACGAGAAAAAATATTTACTACTGGGTTTTTCATAAAATACATCTTCTACGTCTTTTACCTAAAATTAACATTCAAAACAGCAATGGTAACGACAACCGACAATGTGACTAACATCATTGTAAATAATAAATATTTTCCCAACAATGGTACTGTCAGCGATGTCGGAGGTATAATTTCAGCGAGTAGTAGAAAAAACACAGTCAGCGATAGTAATATACTTATACATAATGAAATTTTTTCGCCGGAATCACTTGGCAGATAAAATACTAGTACTGATAAAAACGATATACCCACACATGGTATAATTAAATTAACCGTATAAAAAAGTGTTTTACGTCTTAATGTTAAATTAAATACAATATCCAAGTACGGTTCTTCGCAGCAACTATAAAATTTCTCATTTCTCACAGCTGGCACACGCATTATATCCCATTCAACAGATATATAGTAATCCTGTAGATCAATACCAACTTCAATGTTATCCGAATCGGCAGTCTGCTTAAGATGGCGTAAATCGACCTGTATTGTTAGAGAAACAAACAAAAATGATCGTGAACAAATATGGTAAGAAAATGATCAAAAATATATAACTACATTTATTATTTATATTAATACAGTAACAGCAAATATAATCCTTACTATAATAAAACTGTAACTGATGCAAGGTGTTTGCCCGGAATAGATTTTAAGAGTATGTACTTCACAAAATTCCGGTTTTCACAGTTGCATTGAAGATTGTCGAGATTACCAGATAGGATATGATTTACCATTATCCGCTGTCCTGAAGCGGAGATCTAAGCTGATATCTAAGAAAACTTTTAATTCTCGAATGCCTACTAGCTCTTAGCTTTGGAATGACTCATCCAAATGAAATAGGATGTTTTTGAGATGTAAATCATCTTTGTATGTTATCCTGAAGTTGAACAATAGGCATTAAACTATAAATTTTATACAATTCAAAAAAGTAAAATGTTCGATTGGAGCTAGATCGGTGGATTTTCCCAGCGTTCAGTGGAGGACATTTCACGTGTGTGTGTGTGCGGCAAAATCTGTTTTTCTCTCGCATGCCTTTTGAGCTGCGTGCTTTATTTTTATGCGCCTTTTATGCTTTGCGTTATTTTTATACCCCCCACAGGAAGGTATATTCACTTTGTCATTACATTTATAACGCCAAAGTATATAAAGGGTGATTTTTTAAGAGGTTTAGAACTTTTTTTAAAAAAAAAAACACAAAAAATTCGAAAAAATGAATGAAATATTTATTTGAATCGATAGTTTGAACCTTGCAATTTAATGTTTAAAGATAATTTCATGCAAATGTTGACCGCGGCTGCGTCTCAGGTAGCCCATCCGCTGAGTCCAATTTTGGCATACTCTTTCACACATATCGGCCGGTATCTCACGAATGAATGCATGGATGTTGGCTTCCAGTGCGTCAATCGAAGCGGGCTTGTCCCTATACACATTAGCCTTGGCATACCCCCACAACAAAATAATCTAATGGTGTCAAATCGCACGATCTAGGCGGCCAATTGACCGGCCCGAAACGTGAAATTAACTGTTCACCAAACTCGCCTCGCAATTGCGCCATTGTTTCGCGTGCTGTGTGGCATGTGGCACCGTCTTGTTGAAACCACATATCATGCAAGCCAAGAACTTCCATTTCGGGCAAAAAAAATTTGTTATCATCGCTCGGTAGCGTTCACCATTGACAGTAACGCTGCGATTCGCATCATCTTTGAAGAAATATGGCCCAATAATGCCGCCGGCCCATAAACCGCACCAAACAGTGGCTTTTTCGGGATGCATTGGTAGCTGTTGCAATGCTTCTGGCTGATCTTCACTCCAAATGCGGCAATTTTGCTTATTTACGTACCCATTCAACCAAAAATGAGCCTCATCGCTGAACACAATTTTTCGATAAAAAAGCGGATCCTCGGCCAGCTTTCCAAGAGCCCATTCACCAAAAATTCGGCGTTGTGGTAGGTCGGCTGGCTTTAGTTCTTGCACCAGCTGTATCTTAAAAGGCTTTACGCCCAAATCCTTCCGCATAATTTTCCACGTAGTGCTGTAACAAAGGCCTTACTGCTGGGAACGGCGCCGAATCGACATTTCGCGGTCTTCTGTCACACTAGCTGATACGGCCGCAATATTTTCTTCACTACGCACAGTACGTAAACGTGTTGGTGGTTTAATGTCCAACAAAGTAAATTTGGTGCGAAATTTGGTCACAATCTTCCGAATAGACTGCTCAGAAGGTCGAGAATGCCGATCATAAAATGGAAGCAGCGCGCGATGAACATTTCGAACCGAGCACGAATTTTGATAGTAAAATTCAATAATTTGCAAGCGTTGTTCATTTGTAAGACGATCCATGGTTAAATTGCAAAGTGACACAAGGTACTAAACACACGTCAGCTGTCAAAACCAGTGTTGCCAAAACCAAACCAGCTAAAAAATCACCCTTTATATTCTGAATCAGGATCACATTGTGAATCGATTTAGCCATGTCCGTCTGTCTGTCTGTTGAAAGCACGATAGCGCCCAAAGGAATTGACATAGGCGAATGAAAGTTGGTGAAAGGACTTATTTTTATCGTCGTCAGGTTGGTATTGAAAATGGGCTATGTTGGTCAAGTAGTTCGGGTACCTCCCATAAAAAATCAATATTAGACCATGTGTCTCTCTGTCTGTTGAAAAAACGATAGCGTCCAAAGGAATCAACCTAGGCGAATCAAGTTTGGTGAAAGGGCTTCTTCTTATCGTCGTTAGGTTGGTGTTAAAAATGGGCTATGTCGGTGAAGTAGTTCTGGTACCTCCCATACAAAACCAATATTAGAAAACACATGTTGAAAGCACGATAGCGTCGAAAAAAATCTACCTAGGCAAATTAAATTTTATGAGACCACTTATTTTTATTGTCGTCAAGTTGGTATTAAAAATGGGCTATGTCGGTGAAGTAGTTCTGGTACCTCCCATACAAAATCAATATTAGGCCCATGTGTCCGTCTGTCTGTTGAAAACACGATAGCGTCCGAAGGAATTAACCTAGGCGAATGAAGTTTGGTGAAAGGGCTTCTTCTTATCGTCGTTAGGTTGGTGTTAAAAATGGGCTACGTCGGTCAAGTAGTTCTGGTACCTCCCATACAAAATCAATATTAGGCCCATGTGTCCGTCTGTCTGTTGAAAACACGATAGCGTCCGAAGGAATTAACCTAGGCGAATGAAGTTTGGTGAAAGGGCTTCTTCTTATCGTCGTTAGGTTGGTGTTAAAAATGGGCTATGTCGGTCAAGTAGTTCTGGTACCTCCCATACAAAACCAATATTAGAAAACACATGTTGAAAGCACGATAGCGTCAAAAACAACCTATCTAGGCAAATGAAATTTTGTGAGACAACTTATTTTTATTGTCGTCAAGTTGGTATTAAAAATGGGCTATGTCGGTGAAGTAGTTCTGGTACCTCCCATACAAAATCAATATTAGGCCCATGTGTCCGTCTGTATGTTGAAAACACGATAGCGTCCGAAGGAATTAACCTAGGCGAATGAAGTTTGGTGAAAGGGCTTCTTCTTATCGTCGTTAGGTTGGTGTTAAAAATGGGCTATGTCGGTCAAGTAGTTCTGGTACCTCCCATACAAAACCAATATTAGAAAACACATGTTGAAAGCACGATAGCGTCGAAAAAAATCTACCTAGGCAAATTAAATTTTATGAGACCACTTATTTTTATTGTCGTCATTTTTGTGAAACAAATTTAGGATTTTATGTTCAAATATGCAACACATGAACAATATTTGCTGCTACCGCTTGAGTTTATCTTGGCATATTAAGGTGTGTCCAGACCACCGAAACATTTCAGAAATGGTTATGAAACGTGCCTGAAGCAAATCGGACAGATTTTATAAACATTTATAAAAGATTTCTGAAATTTATTTACTAGCCCCCGTATTAATAAACACTGCGTAAAAGTTATCAACTCGTTACTCAGCAGCTACGTCAAATTTTTGTATACTTATTTGTTTATTAATACGGGTGTAAATGTTTGTGAAATGTTTCAACTTTATCCTGTTTTGGACTAGAAGAAAATAATGTGGTGGGATTATTAGAAGCGAGTTTTTATTTTTGTAATTTTAGTCTGGGCAATCACGCGACACGCGATTTAATTCAAATAATCGTATTAAATGAATCACTTTCTCATTAGGTTTTTAGCTTTTCTGGACATTTTTATAACAGCGCTCACTTTCTGCAGGGATACTTGTAAAACAAAAATTATTTCCCATCACGATTGGGTAACTGTGAAACATTTCATAAACGTTTTTTTGGTGTCCAGTAACAAACCAGCAAAACATTTCTAAACATTTCATAAAAATTGTTTTGTTTAATAAGTGTTTTTGAAATAAATATGGAACATGTAGGTATTTAATTGTTTATCAAATGTTTGGCTGGCCTGGACATAGCTTTATAGAACAAGAAAAAACAAAATAACTCGGAATACGGACAGGGACTTTATTCGAATGCGAAAGAAATCAATTGATTTTTTGTGTTCCATTTTTTTGTCTGGCAACGTGATTGTGTGGCTATCGTTTACCAGGCACACCAACATTTAAAAATAAAACAAGCCACCTAGTCGGAAATAGTAGAAATAATTTTCAGATCATGATTCGTGATCTCGATGAGAAGCAGGATCATGTGCTGTTGTTGTAATTGCATGTAAATCGATGATCTATATGGATCATAGCTGATAATAAAAAACAGCTACCTGTACTTGTTTAAATTGAACTGGAGTATATATGAGTAGTAGAGCGAATGTGGCGCATGGGATTGAGAGAAATTGGGTATGAAATGCAATTGAGATTGAGAGGGAGTCACACTCAATTGTCAAATTCATATTCATGCAGTGACACCAGACTTTTCGGACTGAATTGCCCACTACGATTTTCAAAAATACACAAAAATGCTCTTATTGCCCATGCCGAGGTTAAAATACAGCAAAACACACTTTTGTTGTTGTTCTGTGAAATAAAAATATGCCTTTTTAGCTAATTTTGAAAGGCAAGATACCCAAGAAAAGGGTAATTACCCACGATCTGGTATCGCTGTGCGCATGCCACAAAACATGTTTGTGTTCGGTATTGTTTTTTTGACTCTCTTTTTAAAATCATATTCGTACGTTATCCTGGAGGTAATTAATAAATCTCTACTATTATAAAACTAAGTCATTGTTTCTGGCTACACTTCACTTATAGCAGCTAAACCGATATTAATGGTTCTTTTTCTATCAGAAAATTTCGCGGAGTGGGTTTGTACGCTGATTATATTGTTCTAAATTTGAGAAGTATGGGACTCTGGCGAAGCAAGGCGAGCGCGGGTCAGCTAGTAAAGAATAAATGTGAAGAATAGGATGGTAACTTAATTTTAGCTAAAAAATAGATATCTGCAAATATTCTTGTTGCTTAATTTATGGAACATTTCAAATTGTATTGCTAGGGCCTTAGAAAATATATAGCTAATCTAGCTTGACTTCTTCATCTTCAGTATCAGATTTATTTGTTATATACCTACATTCATACATAATGCATAACACAATTATACGTTTTGTTAATTTGTTTTAACGCATCTTAAGGGAAAAGGGGAAAAATACGAGCTTTTAGACTTAATAACACGAACACGTCGATAAGCACGTTTATATTAATTAACTATTACCATGTATCCATCATAGGTCCATGATCCAAATTTCATAAAGCACGTTTGCTCATCAAATGGAAAATATTCAACGTCAATTTCACAAAAAGACTTATAGATAGCGGGTGGTTTCCAAACGACCTTACCCGTATGATGTAAGATCGCTTTCGTCATGATTGTTACTTCGTAATTGCCGTCAGCACTAAATATATACAAACAAAATATCCATATTTAAAGTTTTTTTTTTGTCTATAACAAAAGTCTTTAACATCAAAATATGTGTACCATTACTTACAAAAAGTTTATTTTCGATGTGAACTAAAATTTTCTTTTCCTTTTGTTTATACAGGAATTACTTACTTATTGTAGAGAACAATATCTGGTAGCCAGATGTGTTCCGACGGAACATGAAGTGTATCAACGCCACCATAGTCATCAGGATTCCATTTAAGTTTATAATCATTCCATTCCTAAAGTAAACATGAAAATCTGTTATAATTGTGTGTATATATATTATGTTATATTTTCTCTAATATGTCAAATATGGTTTTAGGTATAATCTCTAATTTCTTACAACAATCGGCTGCACTTTGGATACAGTTAAAATAGATGAATAAGTGGCTTGCGCAAGGCCTAATTGAAAAGCTTTCAGTTACATATACTATAAGTAGCACGATAATCTTATAACGCGATTAAATACATCAAAAATCTATATAAATCTTCATTAAAACAGCATACGCATGCAAGCTAAATATCCGAGTTGTTCTTATAATAACAACTGATATAAAAAACAAAGTTAAGATGATATATAAAAATCCATGGTTCTTGTATGCGGGGATTTTCTTTTGAATACGTAGTAGGTTTTGTGAATTAAGGTTTGTTCTTTATCCGAATATTTCTTATAAGTGTGTTTCTTATATAGAGGAAAGACACGGTGTTTCCACATGCGTTTCTTATAAGAGATTTGTTCTTAAATGAGTGTTTTTATATCCATGGGACTGTTTAAACTTACAATTGATTTTTTTTAAAGCTTGAATGGGGACACTGAAAGGGTAGACAAACCATACTGAGACCCCCAACTCACAATCCTCTTGCCGCTGGCCCCCTCAATTTTTTTTTTCAAATTCGCCATTTTGTCTTCCTGTCGGTGTTATGTCAATTAAGAATCCATTTGACATGCAAAACACACATGCTGCCAATCTCGGCCAAACGTAGGTAAATGTGATAGAGTTCTGGAATACCTACCACATTTTTACATTTAGCCGCATTTTATTATCAGCGTGATCTGATCCTGATCAGATCACGAAAATAAAAGAAGTCGGATCATTGAAAAGTTTAATTTTTGAAGTGTGGCAACAGTTGCTTTCAAAAACAAAACAGATAATACAGGGTATTACAAATTTCATATTGCCACCAGCCACATTGGAAATGTTCTGCTCAACGTGACGTCACACAATGCACATGCATTGTCGGGGGTGTTACCATTTGAATCCAGATCCAAACCAGCAAAACATTTCATAAAAATTGTTTTGTTTAATAAACGTTTTAGAAATAATTATGGAACATGTAGGTATTTATTTTAATTGTGTATCAAAATGGCCTGAACATACCTCTATAGAACGAGAAAAAACAAAATAACTCGGAATACGGACGGGGAGTTCATACGAATGGGAAAAAAATCAATTTATTTTTTGTGTTCCATTTTTTAGTCTGGCAACGTGATTGTGTGGCTGTCGTTTACGGGCACAGCAACATTTAAAAATAAAACAAGCCACCCAGTGGGAAATAGTAGAAATAATTTTCAGATCCTGATTCGTGATCTCAATCTCATTGAGCAGGATCATATGCTGTTGTTGTAAGTGTATATAAATGGATGATCTATGTGGATCATAGCTGATAATAAAAAACAGCAACTGAATGTCATTATTTAGTTATTATAAATTGTTAAAAGGCGAATAATTTGATTTGTTTGGTTAATAAAACCATCTAAAGGAGATGGTCTAGAAACTAGAAACATATTAGCACAAACATAGTTGTGTATTTTCCGCTTTTCGATATAATTAACTTCGATTTCGTGTGTAAATTTTTCTTAAATAATGAAGAAAATTTGCTCAACATGTTTTTATTTTCCATCAACCAATTGTCATTGTTAATTTTTCATGAATGTTTTAAGCAAATTTACACTTATTCCTAAAAAAAGTACTATCCACACGTTAAGAATAATTTCAAATTTAGCGGATAAAATTCTATGAACACTACCAGCAACTTTGCCCACATCGGAAGTGAGTCAGCATTTTTGAAGTTACGTGACATTATTTGTCAATACTAGCGCACCAAATCGTGACCACTCCGTAAAAATAAGCTTATAGGCAAGTAATGGGAAATCGGCCGAAGTTGGTGGGCTTAGTATGGTTTGTCTATGACTGAACGCTCTTCTAGTAAACTAAGCATATTGAAATTAAAGAAATCTATGCAATAGTTTAAGCCCTGCTTTATGATAACATTTACTTGGTGGCAAATTGTATGGTATTCAAGAAACGGATGCCAGGTATCTTATCTCTAGTAAACATGTATAAATATAATTATTTATAGTGCTCTTAACAAACGACACATTAATAAAACTGAGAGGACATATGATTCTTGGGAGTTGGGACGTTTCTATTTAAATTTGAGTTGGAGAACGTGTAATAAAAGGAACTTACCTGTTCTACCCATACATTAGTCGTCATAATTTGATTTTTTAAATTCTGAAAAGATAAATGTTTATAAAAAGAATAGCATGTTATAACACTACTTTAACGAATGCTATCTGATTATTCAGTTTTATTTAAAAACAAACTTTCACAAATTGTATGTACTTACAACGTCTATCAATTGCGATAGTCTTAAGCCCATTTTTACCGTTAAACGATCGGAATTATTGCCAACGGGGCGTATCAAACGGTTGTAGTTGCTTAATAGATCGTCGTATAGACGTTTTGCATCAGGGTTGCCCAGCCCGCCGGTGGCAAATTGTAGCGCTATGAACAAAGCTGCGAATAGCAAGCTCCCCATCTTAGGCCAGGTCCACCCCTTAAATAAAAAAATATTAATAAGACTTGTTAGTCATAATGTTGTGCGACTATACTCTTATTTTAGATAACAAATCATTAATTAATAGATAGACATTCAAATGAAATTTTATCAATATTCATTTGAACCTATTAGAATTTTGAATTGAATTGAATATAAACCAGCGAAAAGTATGCATAGGTACATTCTTTTTACATACATAATATATATTTTTAAATCGTATAGCACATATATATCTACGTATTAATAATATTAATACGTGAACATCAAAAGTTTCCGTACATTCCATACAAAATACTTATCATTCATGTAAATAATCATTTAACTGAAAGCATTTTGGTGACATTCAATTTGTAACCTATTTGCGAAGGAATGCAATTTTTTGCGCATTTTTTTCTATTTCTCGATGTCGCTTTTTCAGTAATAAAAAAAACAACATAAATATCGAATATTGTGGTACGTTTTTTAGTACTACATACTTATTTTCGACCACAAGCGAGACTAGTACGTATTATTTCTCGAAATAATGAATATACTTGTTCTGTTAACATTTAGTCTCTGCATCTGATTCTGAAGAAGACACTACCCACAAATACTCAGAAACTATCTAACTCAAGCAAATTGTTAAATTAAATTTTAGATCCCTGCAACTGCATATAAAATGCAGACACAAATAACTTGAAATGGTGATATATCCTTCTTTAATTTAGAATTAAAAGCCGTCAACATTTGAATTTTAACTATGTTTTAATTTTGAATGTATCCTCAAGGCTCAAACTAATTTTGCACTGAGCTGAAAACTAATAATGCTTTCTAGTTCTCATTCTTAATAAACTCATTAAGCCTTCTATCTTTAATATCATAACGTTCAAGATATACGAACACCGTAATAATTAGTGAATGGTTTATGTATTCGTATGCTCCTACGTACATGAATTTGTTCAGAGTTCCTTAGAAGTTCTGAGGGCTGCAAAAATTAGAAGGTCATTAGCTATGTATAACAGCGAAATTTTAAACAAACTCTGTATAATATTCAATGTTTTTAAAAATGCAAATGACTATATAATTAACGTATATAGGTGCACGTGGGACAACAGAACTGTATTAAGTATTAACAGTCACTTTATATGAAGGTACATTATGGCTTAGGAAAATGTTTGTTCTATTGTTGATTTATATTCGGCAGGCCATACGGCAATGTATGAGCACTTTTTACGGGAAAATAAGATAACGATTCAACATTAGTTTATCGTTGCTTCGAAAATCAAAAGGGCACAGTTACCCAGCTATTTGACAGAACGAAGCTTATTGCACAATTCCTATATCTATATAGACTATATTATCCCGTTCGAAAATTTTGTATTTGTCGGTCTTCTCTAAATAAGTCAGAATGTTCATTTATGACCATAAAGGTCTCATTTAGAGAAGCGCGACAAAACACGGATATTTGATATAAACCAAAATCAGGAGATTCTGCAGGAGCAGAAGGAACAATCGCTCAACCAAGTTTTACGGACTTACGATTCTACGCTTGGAGACAATAGCTGTTTTTTATTATCAGCGTGATCTGATCCGAATCAGATCACGAAAATAAAACAAAACGGATCATTGAAAAGTTGAATTTTGGAGTTGTGGTAACAGTTGCTTTCAAAAACAAAACAGATAATACAGGGTATTTCAAACTTCATATTGCCACCAGCCATATTGCAAATATTATTCTCAATGTGACGTCACACAAGGCACATGTCATTTCACTTGCAAAGTCGGGGGTGTTACCATATTTGAATCAAATTTGCATAATTTTTCTTTTCAAGTATATTTTTGTGAAACAAATTTAGTATTTTATGTTCAAATATGTAACACATGAACGATATTTGCTGCTACCGCTTGAGTTTATCTTGGCATATTAAGGTGTGTCCAGACCACCGAAATATTTCAGAAATGTTTATGAAATGTTTCTGAAGCAAATCGGACAGATTTTATAAACATTTATAAAAGATTTCTGAATTTTATTTACTAACCCCCGTATTAATAAACACTGCGTAAAAGTTATCAACTCGTTATTCAGCAGTTACGTAAAATGTTTGTATACTTTTTGTTTATTAATACGGGGGTAAATGTTTGTTAAATGTTTCACCTTTATCCTGTTTTGGACGAGAAGAAAATAATGTGGTGGGATTATTAGCAGCGAGTAAAGTTTTTATTTTTGTATTTTTGGTCTTGGCAATCACGCGACACGTTATTTAATTCAAATAATCGTATTAAGTGAATCACTTTCTCATTAGGTATTCAAAGTTTTTCTGAACATTTTTATTTTATTTAAAAACAAATAATAATCGAAAAACAGCGCTCACTTTCTGCAGGGATACTTGTAAAACAAAAATTATTTCCCATCACGATTGGGTAACTGTGAAACATTTCATAAACGTTTTTCTGGTGTCCAGATCCAAATCAGCAAAACATTTCTAAGCATTTTATAAGAATTGTTTTGTTTAATAAGTGTTTTAGAAATAAATATGGAACATGAAGGTAGTTAATTGTTTATCAAATGATTGGCTGGTCTGGACATACCTTTATAGAAAGAGAAAAAACAAAATAACTCGGAATACGGACAGGGACTTTATTCGAATGCGAAAAAAATCATTTTGTGTTCCATTTTTTAGTTTGGCAGTGCGATTGTGTGGCAATGGTTTACAGGCACACCAACATTCAAGAATAAAAGAAACAACGCAGCCGGAAATAGTGGAATACATTTTCAGATCATGATTCGTGATCTCGATGAGAAGCAGGATCATGTGCTGTTGTTGTAAGTGCATGTAAATCGATGATCTATATGGATCATAAAAAACAGCTAATGACATCGTTTCGAAACCTCCATTATTGAATGAATAAAACATACTGTTGGCCTTACTTCAAGTGCGGTTGAGACTTGAGCCATTCGCAACGCAACTTATTAGAGCCTTATGTATAATACTGAATATCAAGTTTATCTTATTGCAAGGAGCATTCATCAATGTCGCCATACATTTGAAATTTAAAATGATAATGGTGTGTCTGCACGCTTGGGAAGTTGCAGAATCACAGAAATAAAACTATATTACAGTGTTGCCATGTCAAAAAAAGCAGTTCACCTCGAGCTGGTGGCAGATTTGTCAGGAGCAGCTGTCATAACATCACTTCTTCGATTCACTGGTATTCGAGGCAGCTGCACAGGGTACACCTTTATGGAGTGATAATGGAATAAATTGATTCAGACGCGTACCTATAAAGATTTGCGTGAATCAAGAGTAAAGTGAATTTTTTTACGCCATATGCTTTACATTAAGATGACCTATTGGATTCAAAGGTAAAATGCATGAAACATCATTTGCATCGGGTCGAAGGTCTGCAGAAAATGACCGGTAGCGATTTCCAAACATTACATTAGACAATCGAGATTTTTTAATGAACGGATTAACGAAACGCCGAGCCTCATCTTCATACTGTATAATCATTAACAGCACAAATGAGCTTTGGTTTTAATACACAACCCAATTGCCAGGACAAAGTGTCAATTATTGCGACTTTGATGGCACATTTCCGCTAAAGATACTTCTACATCAAAACAAATTATCATATTATTTATTTAACATTTCAATTTTAATTGAATGAACAACACCTTTTTATAAAACAGAAATCTAAAACTATATCCATACAGGGCACAATAGTAAATGGTAAGTTGAAAAATTTGTTACGCGCAATGCCAATAAAATAACTCCCGTCTCGGCGAAATAGTTTACACACCCAACCAATCTATCCAAATATAATTTCCTATCCTTAGCCTTACTCCCTTCGCTTTAAAAAAGCTGCAAGAAGAAAGCTAAACGAGTACCCTTTTTGTGTATGTTCTCTCTTGTCATTCTCTTTTCTTTACTCTTTACTTTACCGTTTTAGAAACATATTTTTGTATAAGGGTGTGGCATTTGAAATGCTTAATTTTGCAGCACTTCATTTCACAAAAGGCTTGAGCCTTCAGGGAGTTTCTAATTAACCGAAATAATAGAAGCAAATATTTGCAAGCTTGCTGCAAGCTTTACAGCAATATTCTCCAAATAAAACAAGTCTTTCAGACAACATTCTATCATAGGTCTAATAAATGATAAGCAAACAAAACATAAACATAAAATGTGTCTTAACCAGAATGAAATATTTCTTACTGAAAACGTAGTCAATGGCGTACCTATGAATAACTTTTTTTATTTAATAAATAATGTTGGTATAGTTTTTGAATATTACAAAAATTAGTTAACGTAGGTTTCAGTATGTAAATGGGCAGTATGACTCTCTTCTTCAGCAATTGTTTCCAATTTTATCCCTAATATATATGTACCTTGAAGAGTTGTCACTCTATATATTATATGCGCAAACTCTATTTTTGACAAATTGAAGAGATTTTGAATGCTTGAAAGCATCTCTTTTGCGGGGGTGCACATATGCATGTTGATTAGTGTTGATGACTTTACTTATAATTATTCTAACAGAATAAAAATATGGTCAGTTTAAACCTAAGTTGATATGTTTTAAAATATACAGAGTATATTTCCAGTGTCACTTGTAAGTACTTTTTTGCCATAATGTATAGTTTGCAGCAATTTCGAATCTGAAATTATTTATTACCTTTTTATTATTATTTAAATAAATCTAAACTCAAATGCAATAAACTATAAGGGTGTGTGACCCTAATTAATACCTATAATAGGTGCGAATGTGAGTGAAGAGGTTACGACAGGATAAGTTGATAATGCAATGGTCAAATTAGACATCAAACTATGTAAAATATAATACAGTACCTACTATAGGTTTACTGCGTTATTGCCCGCATCAGAGGCAATACATATATATAACGTGTAAAAATCGCAAGGCAATCAGATAATAGAAACTGCTCGTTGTCCGGTCATTGGCTGATATGTATTTTCAAACTTTTTAAAAAAAACTTCTACAAAACTAATTTATGTTTTTAATTCAATGTTTTGCACAGAGAAACAATAAAATAAGCTCGTTGAAAACTTATTTTCTTTTTTAAAAGTAACATTTTAGCGTAGATGTACTATAATACGACATTTTACAATTTGTAAAGTCATCGTTTATTTACAATTCGTACCAAACGCTTTCGTCAATAGTTTGCAATTTCAAAAAATTCCAAATTTTAAAATCCGATAGAAATTGCTGTCGCAAAAATGATGGAAATGAAAATGAAAAACAATACCTACACAGTGCAGAAAATAATTGATTTTGCTATCTAGTTTTTAACGGTCATAATGCGTCTTCAAAACTTTTAAAACAAAAACTAGGCATATACACAGTCTACATAAACACATTTAAATCAAATTAAATCTTCTTTTTGTTTACATCGTTAGGCTCATTTAAAAGTTTTTTTTATAAATTCCAATAATATGGACATTTTATTAAATTTTATCCACTTATAAATTATAATATACATACATATATAAGCTAGCCGCTTATAGCCAACAAAGATATCAGGTATTTAATGAAAATAACAACATTTCTTTGTTCATGGGCAATGTGGTTATGTAAGTATATATTTCCATTTCCATTCCATAATGGGATGGGACTTGAGTAGTTAATGAAGATGGGTAAGGTGAGGGGTGTATGTTTGGGGTGGTAAGTGTACATGTGGGGTAGGTGTTGGGTGGGCAATAAGATCGCACGGATATACGAATCGATCACGCTTTCAAACCAGAGGAAAGATATCCTGAGAAGATTGTGTTTAAGTATGAGCTGTAAAGGGGATTTTATACAAAAAGTTATATATGACCACGTACAGCTTATAAAGGTATTATAGGGAATGTATGAAGTTGTGCACTCTTTAAAATTGCTTTAAACGTAAAGAACCTTTGTTCTTTTCCAAGTGAAACAAATATTTTTTTTTGGCCAACTTAATAGACACGAGAACCAATAAAATTCGGATTTTATGTTCGATTTGGCAGCAGAAATCTGAAATCTCAGATCAAAATCTGAAAAGCCAGATCGAAAACGACATTAAACTACTTAAAGATGGGGATACGCTTGCACTCACTAACATTCTTTTCACTGCGTTTGGAAACAGAGATTTTGAATTGAATTGAATGAAATATTCTTTAAAATGCCAAAATAACAATCATAGCATTGTAAGAAAACAGCGGCAACACTTCTAGTTTATAATATGTTATCAACTGTAACGTCTTCTATATGAACATATTGTATGTACTTTTACTATGTCTTATATAGATTTTCGAGAGTTTTACACAAAAGCATTAGACAGTAAGTTTTGTGACATACGGGTCAGTTCGATTTAGACAGACATTCCGAGAAGTCCTTTGTTAATAAATGTTGTGAAAAAGATTAAACTTGTGTAATTGTTTTTTTTATTTCTGACCGTTCTTATACAAATTCAGAAGTGAGATAAAGAACAAAAAATTATGTTGAACGTTTTATGCATGTGAATTCATACGGAATCACCAAAAATAAAAACTATAAATATATAATATTAGAAAAATTCATACGGAATTATAATATAATTGAACTGTAAAATGGACATCGAAATGTCGAACCGTGTACGTGTTTTCCTAGAAAAGTCCGCTGTGTGTCAACTCAAAGAAAAATTGGGTGACTTAAATTTGTTAACTACTGGTCATAAGCCTGTGCTCATACTTCGCCTACAAGAAGCATGGGAAAAATTGTCTAACAGCGAGCTGAATCATCATGTACCTGATGTTGCTGCAGATGACGAAACAAATTCCTCCTCTGGATCCGGAGAAAATATCAATGCAGACGATGGTCTTTTAGACAAAGAAATTGAACGTTTACGTCATCAAATTATAAAAAAACAAGAAATCGCGAAGTTAAAACAATAATTAGCGGATCTTGGATGTGCCTATGAGTCTCCAAAATCTAAAGCCCCGTTGTTTCACTTTAAAGACATAGAAGAGTCCATGAACATATTCTCCGGCGACGATAATTTCTCTATAGAGAAATGGATAACTCAATTCGAAGAGTGTGCTGAGGTTATGGAGTGGGACTTGCGAATGCAATTTATATATGAAAAACGGCTTCTCAGCGGAACAGCTTAACTTTTCTTACGTACTGCTTGTGTAAGAAATTGGTCAGAGTTGAAATCTGCTTTGCTTGGAGAGTTTGCTGTGGTTAACAAGCAGGTTGAACCAGGTAATCATATGACAAGCATATTATCAGAGAATTTTGAAGAACAAATTATGAATATTGACACTTTAAACGAAATGGATGAGAGAATTTTGAATACCAATTTAGACTTAAGCATTAATAAAAATATATCGCATGCACTTAGAAATAAAATTGCACAAATAGTGTCCGGATCTTGCTCGAAATACAAAAGTGAATTAACACTAATTATGCATGACAATGACAAGGTTCAGATGGAAATTCGATTAAGTAAAGACGAACCCTTTTACTGTACACCGCGTAGATTGCCTTATGCTCACAAACTCGAATTAAAACAAATACTTTAGAAAAAAAAATAATACGTGAAAGCAATTCAATCGCCAATTGTTTTAGTGTGAAACGAAACAATGAGCTTCGTCTCTGCATCGATTACCGGTCTCTAAACAAATTTACACTTAAGGATAATTATCCGCTCTCTAATCGAGGATTTGATTGATAAGTTAAGAAATAAGAAATATTTTTCGGTACTAGATTTACGTAATGGATTTCACCATGTCACTGTTGCCAATAATTCTGTTAAATTAACTTTTTTTTGTAACTCCAATTTGGCAATACAAATATTTGAAAATGCCGTTCGGCTTAAAAAATGCGCTCGTTTTTCAACGATTCATAAATAATATTTTTAAAAATCTAATACATGAAGATAAGTTGTTGATTTATATGGATGATCTGTTGATAGCTAGCGAAAGTATTGAACAACATTTGGATTGCCTTCAAAGTGTAGCTGGGTTGATCGCGAAACATAATTTACAGCTCCGACTAGAATTTCCCATACCTAAGTGCGTAAGGCAGCGTTGCCAGACGGTTGAAATATTTCCCCCCAGACAAATCTGAAAAACCCCCAGATTTAGCTATTTTCTAAAAAAAAACCCCAAATTTATTTATCTCAAATTATTGTAAATTTAAGACTAAATACAAAGACACGAATTTAAAGAATTAAAAATATTTTTTAGTATATATGTATTTTTTTTTTAAAAAAAGGAAGTGAATTTAGATTTCAAGAGAAGTAAAAATAATCAACTTTCATAAATAAGTCCTAAAATATAGTTATCGTTGTTTCATTTTTGTTTTTGAACATCTTCATCGGAAGGGGTAAAATTGATACATCCCGATCCAGGAACAATCACAAATTGGTTTTGGCAAGAGACAAAATACAAAGAAAGCCTCGCTCTATTTATTGCTTCTCATATGTTTGTGACCTTTTCGCAAATGCAATAGTGTGTGATGCATGTAGCTTTCGATAGGGGCTTATTAATATTCTGGCACCAATGAATATCGGAATGCGTTGGAATGGAATTGGCATGAATGGAACATGAATTTATTTGGTTTGTTGGTGTTGCTTTATAGCTTTTAATGTTCACTTACGATACTTTTTAGTGAGAAGAAAAAAATAATTGAACACCATTACAAAATAAAAAACCCCAGATTTCCCCCTAAATAATTTCTCCCCCCAGATTTCCCCCCGTCAGTCAAAAAAACCCCTAGATCTGGGGGGAAAACCCCCAAACTGGCAACGCTGGCGTAAGGGATGTTCAGAGCTTCGTCGGCCTCTGCTCATATTTTCGAAAATTCATTATTAACTTTTCCCTCATAACAAAACCCCTTTACGATCTTCTACGCAAAGACAATACTTTCCATTTCGGTTCCGCACAACTAACCAGTTTCGAGAAGCTTAAAACCAAATTATTGGAAGCCCCATATTAGCAATATAAAGTCCCAGTAATGAGACAGAATTGCACTGTGACGCAAGGGCATCGGCTATGGCTCAATTCTCTTGCAACGTCAAACGGATGGGAAATTTGACCCATGTTCCTATTTTCCGTAAAAGAGTTTCTGATGTTGAATCGAGATATCATAGTTATGAACTAGAAACACTCTCAATCATCTATGCACTTAGAAGATTCCGAATCTATCTGACTGGCATTCAGTTCAAAATAATAACGGATTGTCAATCTTTAACTCTTACCTTGAACAAACGATTCTTAAACCCAAGAAAATCTCGCTGGGATTTAGAACTTCAGAACTTTGATTACTCGATTCAACACAGAGCTTTCGATAGAATGTCACTTGTAGACGCATTAAGTAGGTGTACAAAGGTATTAGTGGTTGAGGATGATTTATCTGAATTTGCCTTAACTGTTGCAAACAGACAGACATTCCGAGAAGTCAATACAAACGTATTAGTGGTTGAAGATGATTCATCTGAATTTGCCTTAATTGTTGCAAACAGACAGACATTCCGAGAAGTCCTTTGTTAATAAATGTTGTGAAAAAGACTAAACTCGTGTAATTGTTTTTTTTTATTTCTGACCGTCCTTACAGCATAATACACAACTTCTCCGTACGTTTTCTTTTAATATTTCCATTTTAGTAGCCTATTTTTTATTTGAATTCGTATTTTTCACAAGCTGCTAAGTTTTTTTTATCTTTGCAGGTTACTTTACTTTTTACTACTTTTCTGGTGCAATCACTGTATAACTTATATGCATGTGGAAAACGTTGTATAAATACATATTTTCGGGATGATGTAAAAAGGTTGTATAAATACTTATACACTGCATAACTATAACCTGATGAAGCGTGTCGATTAAGGAGGGTTTCGACTTATAGAGAGTCGACTTACGCAAGCTCAAAACATATGTTCGAGAAGTTTTGACTGTAATCATAAAAATGACGTAATTCATATCCCAACAAAGACTAATGGTCTGTACTTCGTTTATTTATTTTCCCTACACGAGTTGTTTAAACTCGCTTCAATGCCGCGTAAAAAAAACTACCAAAAATGAATCAAGTAGAAACGTAGAATTTTTAAATTGAAGCGGACCTTATTTTAATCAATAAAGTCATATTGCCTAAAATATCACTAGTTTCCTTTATTTTTATACATTAGCAAAATCGCAAGCAAATTAACACCTTCTAAGGACTCATTTAATTTGAAGTTTTTTTTTTCGCATTTGCTCAAAAAAGATTTGTTGTCAATATTTTCTCAAGCAAGCTCAAAACATATGTTCGAGAAGTTTTGACTGTAATCATAAAAATGACGTAATTCATATCCCAACAAAGACTAATGGTCTGTACTTCGTTTATTTATTTTCCCTACACGAGTTGTTTAAACTCGCTTCAATGCCGCGTAAAAAGAACTACCAAAAATGAATCAAGAAGAAACGTAGAATTTTTAAATTGAAGCGGACCTTATTTTAATCAATAAAGTCATATTGCCTAAAATATCAATAGTTTCCTTTATTTTTATACATTAGCAAAATCGCAAGCAAATTAACACCTTCTAAGGACTCATTTAATTTGAAGTTTTTTTTTTCGCATTTGCTCAAAAAAGATTTGTTGTCAATATTTTCTCTGGCATTTACATACCTATATTGTATTAGCAAGTGGAATACATAACAAAGCATACTGAGACAACCAATTAATTTAGTAAATGAAAAAATATATGTTTATGACAAACAGGGTTATGAATTTATCACTTCTCGAATCATAAACAGTTAATTTTTTTGAAATTAAATAAATTTCTATATAACAACCCTAGCGAACCTAATCGTTGCCACTGCATAAAAATATAGCTTGTAGGCAAGTAACGGTATAATTTGAGTGTCTCAGTATGATTTGTCTATGGTGAACTCTACGATTGATTAGCGCTCTGGCCTCATCGTTGACGGCCATTTCTAAATGTATATACTCGTATACTTATAAAGATAAATAAATATTAACATTTTGAGTACTTAAGAAAAATGTTTAGTAGCAATGCAGAATATGAATTTATCTTAAAAAAGTGATTACTACTTACAATCTCTTCGCAAGCCGGTGCATCGCCTGCAAATTACAGCCTTGCGCCACTTTTTGACCCGCCTACATCCAGATGGGGAAAGTGTGATGCAAATAATTCACGGCGAATCGTAGATTATTATTTCAAATCACTTTAGTACTGATTGTTCTTGTATATCTGATTCATACAGATTGGTATTTTATTGTCTTATTCTTTCTTCGGACGGTTGAGTCCGTTTTATTGTTACAATCAGTCAAATAACCGCAACTATAATAATACGAGCAGCAAAAAGGATTGTTCATAATCCATAATTTAATCCTCTCGTGTGTTGGGCAGAGATATAACTTTGAAATGCGTTGAAGTGTTGCAGTGAAATCGACAAGAAGTCGATTATGTTATATATTTTATTAAACTTTGTATTTTGTTATTAATTTGAAGACTCAATTCCTTTTTTCAAATTCCATTTGTTGACTTCTAAATGCAGTCTAGCTCGTTATTGGGTTTCTTATACAATATCGGTATTCTACTATGAAAATAGACACAACTCATTTACTGTTTGATTACACATGAAAATACGTTTTTTTTGAGTACATGAAGTTGTCTTTAAGGTGTTACGACTGATTAAGATTTAGCTTTATGATTGATGAAACTGACTATGTTTGAACCAAACGGAATAGAATAAAGCAGTGTATATAGATAGCGTCCAAAGCTCAAAATTTTTGTGTGTGGTTTGCAGATGGAAGAAGAATGCTCTAAAGTTGCATAAATGATGTTTTTTATTCTATGGTAGTATAAGGTAAAAGCAATTCCTGTTTTTTTTTATTCTCTATTTCCGCTCCTTTCCAATATAAGGCCTTATATTTAATACATATTGTTTACAATTGCCTGTATTAGTCTTTTCTTGATAATTATGTCTGGCCGGAAAAGTATTTGTCACATGCTTTTAATAACTACATTTGCTGCACAAAATATAGTAACAATGTTATAAACTGTGATTGCTAAGACTTTTTAAAACGCATTCTTAATTTCGTAAATATTTTTTTTGCATTTTTCAAAATTATCAAAAAGATCGTAAAGAAAATATTTTAAGCCTTTAGAATTTAGATGTTTCCAACTTTTGCAAACAGTTATGCAAGATTTACAATCTCCGAAAAATTTGGTATTTTTAGCTAGCTCAAAATGACTGCACTTCAGTTAATTTCTTTAATTTGAGTCCGATTATCTAGGCTATTGCCTACCAAAATTGCGTTGAAAATTAATTTAATTGAAATATGAATTCTTTAAGAAACAAACGTAGAGCTGGATTAACAAGTGTTTTTATTTCTTTTTGAGAATGCATTGCATTTTTGGTACGATCCGTTAAATATTTTATAGTCGAAAAGGCTGCAAAGAAAATAAACAGAAAATCGTGTTTTAAATTGGTATAGAACCTTTTAATTAGAATGGAATGTATAATTAAAATATAAAGGTCGTCAAATGTCAGTGTTACTGGCTGTCCTTAGCTTTGCTTAAGTTTGCTTTACTTATATTATGACTTTCTGTAAACAGAGGGATATTTGAATTATTTATAATTACAATCACGTGGTATATTTTGCCTTTGATTACAAGTACCTACAGGCAAGAAAACAAGAAATACCACCAAAATGGATATATGACAACTGATTTATGTTTCTTTTATCTACTTAATTTGTTTGAATACCTACCTATTGGTTGAATGACTAAAAAAAATACTTGTGTTGAGGGGTGCTGTGTTGTAGAAAGAAAATAGTGTAAGGTCAAGCTGAGTGTGTACGAGAATTGTTGTTGAGTGTGTACGGCGTAGTGCCATATGGAAATTTGTTTGTAGATTCAAATGGAAATTGATATGGTACGGATGTCCGATGACTGCAATTAGCTTATGATGGTTCCTACCTACATATAATTTCAGAAATAAAATTATTAGAATATGTTGTTGAGAATCTTTTTGCAAACATGTACATATATACAACGATTCTCACGAAAATCCTTTTTTAACGAGCTCACATTTTAACGGAACGTACATTTTTTACCGATTGGACACAGGAAGGGTTATGTCTTTCGCGCGTATCCTATGTACGTTCTTACGGGACTCCCTGTAGCCTAAACGGCTTGACCGATTTTGAAGAGTGAGGTGTTATAATATTCGTATTCTTCCCCGGAGTGTCATAGGCAAAAAAATTTAAAAATAAAAATAAATTAATTAAAAAACCAAAAAACCCGACTGACGGTAAAAAAAAAGAATTAAAAAGATGTGAACGAGACGCATTTAAGTACCTCGGGTTTTTTGGTTTTTTAATTATTTTTTTTTTTATTATATACACTGCCAAGGCAATTCGTTGAATTTTTAAAGCAACGCAGATCCAAAATAAAAAAATACTCAACGAACAGAGGTTTGGAGTCTCGGCTGAGGTACCCGGAGTACCCGCTTGGTTAAAAAGGCAACATATCTACCCTTAACCAGCCCAGACTTGTAGTTAATAACATTGTGCTGAAGGTCTGTGAAATTAACCCCTCCAAGCAACCCTAAGTATTAACCAAAGGGTATGCTCTAGTCGGAAGAATCTTAAACCCCATATCAGAGGAACAATGGTGTACGAACGAAGACCGAATGGTGGCACGCACAGTTGGCAGACAACCTCAATCATCATGGCGCGCAGCAGAATATAGCTGGACACAAATCGAGCTGGCCGGCGAGGCACGTTGGTTGAGGACCAATTCCATTTCGAACTGTAGCACCACCAAAAGAAAGTAAATTTAATTCTTTTATGGAGACTAAATTGCATGCCACTCTCAAACTCGTAATTTGACGCTACGCTGCAAAAGGATACGAAAATGAAAGATAACAAAAAATTTTTCTAGTTCTCCTGTTAGTCTGCCTCAGCAGTCAGCAGTTGAATCAAGGAAATTGATGCTAGCAAGTTCATTTAATTACATAGAAATAGAGACATGTTGCAGTACTGCCAGGGCCGAACCAGCCATATGTGCAAGTGCATAGGGCGCCAAGTACTGGGAGCGCATTGCTAGGAAAGAAAATTAAATTTTATTTTGCGCGAACAAATACTGCCATTTGCATTTTAAACAAAAAGCTTGTTCAAATAAGCCCAAAATAACAACATCCATCACACCTGTGCTGAATTATTTCTTGCACATTAACTCATATCACTTGCAATGTTGCAACTTCAATGAGAATCTGACTCTAAATATTGCAAAATAGAAAATCCCACTAGACCTACGCAAGTTCACTTCCTACCTACATAATCTCAAAATATTCCACCTTGTTCGTGTAGGTATATTTCTTGCACATCCACTTACATTTACAAAAGAATCTAGTTCAAAAATCTCAAAACAAAAAATACCTCAATAAAAAAAAACACATTGAAAATCTACCTCCTGGGTGATGTGGAAAAGACATATGCATTGTGTGCAAATATGAAAAAATGGCGCTTTCTGTAAATCTTGCACAGGGCGCTAGTTTGGCTGGAGCTGGCACTGATGTTGTGACGATACGCACATACTAATTTGTATTTTAATCTCGCATAACTCATGTATGCAGCGTCGTTGTATATTATTACACAAAGCAACAAGGCGAAACGAAACCGATTTTTACTTTCTAGCGCAAAATATAGAATGTGCAAAAATCTCAAAAAATTTAAAGGAAATTCTAGATTTTGTTCCCACTTCTTTGAGATTAAAATTAAATGAATTTCTTGATTTGGCTCCGAAAGTAATAAAAAGACCCCACTATGAACATCACCTATATTTTTTATTAATTTTCTGATGTGGAAATAATAAATACTCTATACAGAACCTAGCATAGCTAAACATTGTTAATGTTTGTCTGATGTTGCTGCTCTTTAAATAAATAATTAATCTAAGTCGTTTCATCGCAGCACATTAGTTATTAATATCAAAAAATGGGATAATATGAAATATATAATCTTAAGTTGAACTAATACACTTCTTCACTCTGTAAAGAAGCTCATTGTTTAAAATTTGGTAAGGAAGACACACATTGTACAAATTTCTAAAGATATTCAATTGAGACTATCTAAGACCCGTAAAAATTGTTTAGTTTACTAAAAACCCTCCACCTCCGGACATGCATTTTCATGAAAACCAGAACAACTAAAGCCGTAAAGACAAAGCTTTTTTTGGGTGTTTAAACATATCACAAAGCTTTTTTTAACGTTTGGAATCAGCGATATTTGAATGAACAATGAAATAAGGAAAGAAAATAAAGAATAAATGAAGAAATATGAAAATGTGTAACCTCAAGAAAATATTATTAAATAAATCCAATTCTCGAGAGCTATTCTTGTGTATGACTGAGATACATAGAACATATTACAAAAAGTGTCAGAAATTAAATAGGCTTACATGAACAAAAATCTGAAGAGTTGATCCAAAATAAGCATTATGAACATAAGTATTATTTTTAATGAAAATGGTTCACTTTTTTGTTCTGCATATCATTAAGATTTCGTTACCAGCCCAACCTAGCAAAAAAAAAAAGACACCCGCACATATGCACTTTTGAGATGAATTTTGTTTATTATTAATGAAAATGAACTTAATTCAGTTTATATCCGTTTCTCGTAACTTTTGTTTTTATAATTAACACATTTATACTAATTTATAAATATTATTTGGCTTCTGCAAATAGGATATGTTAACGTAAAAATGGTACAAAAATCTCGTAAATAACCGTAACTGTCAAAACGTTACAATAAGTTGGTGTAACAAAAGAAACAGTACAATTTAAGCTTCTAATATATTTACACAGTATCTACGATAACTATTTTTGTAACTGATGTTGCTTAACTCATTTGAAATATACGTATGGCTGTAATGACATATCGATGTACATATCCATAGCTATAGGTTTCAAACAAATGATTAAGCAAAGGTGATTAGGTAATGATAATTATACAAGCACAATGCTTTTAGGTTTTTTATTAGACATATAATTATGTAACTTGATGGATAAATATGAATTTGTAACAAAATATATTCCGGAATAACATTAATATACTGAGTAAACTTCGAAAATTGCGAACAATTAGAGGCAAACTGTTTACATTAATTTATAAATTATTTTTCAATGCAGAATGCGAGTTAGGGTAGAGAAATCGCACACCTTCAAACCGCACGGTATCCATTGACGATGGAAATTGAGTAAAAACTATGATACAACTCGAAATATTCTTTGTATAATAAGAGTTTTCTTTTTATTTTTAACATATATTCATATTGCATATTTTATATTTTTATTAAATGTTGTTGTTTAATATCCCGTTGTAAGTATGGTTTATATTTAATTATCCTTTTTCAACGAAGAAAGAAAACTGTTTGTATAACAGTAATTTTTTTTTCTTAAATTTGTGTTCTTTAACTCATAATATAAATAGCTATTCCAAACGTAACGTTCAACCCGAGGGCTCTGAGGCAACTGCTGTCTCCTGTCCTAACGAATTTCTAACATCTGAAAAGCTGCGCATCTTTACTGCATCAATACAAATATATTGCGCGCAATTTGTAAATAATCTGTCTTTCACAAAAAATAGGAGAACATTTTATAAGCTTTTAAGAGTTTAGGGTGTGTGTATTTTTCTCTGATAATAAATATGTTTGCATTGGAAATATGAAACTGATGATCTGTTTATTAAGTTTAAGTTAATTGCAACATCGAAAAAAAGTGAAAAAATAGTTATAATAAAGTACCTATATAATCCATATTTATTACTGGTGTTGTTTCTTATTGTATAAACATTTTTCACTTAAACTTTAAGAAATAACGTTGGTAAGTAAAAACTCCGAATCATCTGATGAAAATACACTTCATACTAGTACAACACCGTAAAATGTTTACGAGTGGGCGGATTTCATTTTTGTGTTTACAATAATAATAAGCGATTGAATGTAGATTCACCAAGGTTTAATAATTCGAGATCATAATTATATTCATCAAAAAATATAAGCCGTACGAATTGCAATAAGCTATGCCTTTAACTACATTGGTCAAACACAAACACTTCTATTTTTACTACTATTATTGTTATTAGAATGTGAAAGTAAGAGTATTTATTTTTTAACTATAGCTCGCCCAGTGGTAGAAATCCTACTATTATTGCAACCTGGCTTATACACATCATATTGGAAACAAATTGCACACAGCATTACATCTCTGCACAATCTCATCTCTCGCACAAAAAAAAATCAAGGGAATATGTGGTGTGTAAAGCAGTGAAAGTGGTTCTTAACTATTTTCCTTCGCCTATTTATATATTACATATAAGATAAGATTCATAGTCTACTAAAGCATTCATAAAGCCATAGTCTAAGAATAATTGTTGACAATGTTATAAACAATGGTTTGGCAACAGAAACTTTAAGAAGAAACCCAATTCAAAAGAGAATGGTTGCTCTCCTCTTTTTTAGAATGCGCATAATACTCGTATAACAATTCGAATCTTCGATATCATGTTCACAACTTTCAAACATTTCTTTTAAATTTTATATATATTCATAAATGTGATAAGAGAAAGTGAGAATCTGCACGTAATTCAATCCAACTCCTTCAAAGTTGGTACAGTTCGTTGTTAAAACATATTATTAAAGGGACACGATTGATCCAATGCAAAAGTGATTTGGAGCGTACAGTGCGCATATTCATCAAAGCTTTCACTAACAGAGGCTGAAAGTAAGTGTAAAATCTCTGAGTAGATATACAGGACACATATACGAGTACCACACTTATCACATTGATTAACAAAATTTGGGCGTGGATTTTCTAAGTCACAATTCAATATTTAAAACGATGTGCGAAATGTGCTCATTGGACCTTAGCAATAAACATTTTTAGTCTCGACTTTAAATTTACAAAAGCTCACAATTGCAAAATTTGTATGAAAAATATAGCCACAGTGAACTACGAAAATCGAGACTAAAAATGTTTGTTGCTAAGGCCCATTATCTTTAAAACTTATTAATCTTCTTTTTTGGTTTTCAATTTTTGGTCCAACGCAGCATTTTATAATCACAACACTTTCAATTAGAAAATATATAAATAGGTGTCGTTATTCTGTTTGTCTGGCTTAGGTAGGGAGCTTAATAATTTTGAGTTTAAATATAGATATAGCGAAGACAAACCTTGGTAAAACTTTAAAAGTGGCTTTTAAATTTAAATTGATTTAATATAATTACATAATTGATTTTATATAACTATTGGGGTTTTTTTTCCAAATGAATACAAAATTGAAGAACAACATTTAAGAAAAAAGTAAATTCAATCATAAAAAAAACATACTACAAAATTAAAGATAAATAAAAGATCGAACGTTTTAAATATGTAACACCTCCAATTGCCAGCTAAGTACAAAAAAAGAGAAACATTTTAACTACCTATTTACAAAACAGAGCCTTCATCTAAGAGCGAAGAGTGTACCAAAAGCGAATAACGTGGATATAAAAAAAATCCCCGCTGTGATACATGTAGCATATGCGGAGGAATAACCGTAAAAGTACGAGATCAATTTGAAGAAGATAATTTCTGATGTAAGTTTAAATGACTCAAAGTCTAATATACCATAAATGTCAGGATTTACATTAAGGATATAATGGTTTATTACAATACGAATTTTGCTGATAAATTTATATAACAAAATAAATTATTATTCAACATTCCTTTACCTTTCGTATCATTTAATGATAATAATGATAAAATATTAAACTTATGTTGGTTTTGCCCGATTTACTATATTAAACATTTTTATTTGGCTCCTTACTAAATGCTCTTTTATTGACAACAAACATTTGTCTTGTATGGGTATTACTGTGTATCGTTTAACTGTTCGGCCAACTCGACAGGTTGACGATCTAAAAGCAAAGAAACTAGTTGTATGGGAACTATTTATAAGACATTTTTGGATAAAGTGGCAAATAATTGCCTTTTGTATCCTTAAGACAATAGAACTTTATTTTGTTGAATTAAATTGAAACTTAGTAACAGTAGATACTCTACAATGGTAATGATGAAAAAATTAGTGATAAGTAATGTTAAGTACTATATTTATCAAGACCAATATACCATCTGGTTAAACTATCTATAGTTATACCTCTAGAACAAATCTCTTCAAAATTGAACAAGCTTTTAAATTTAAGCGAAGTGCTCTCTATGAGTCCTATTAAGAGATTTTAGGGCTGTGGCTGATATGCATCTCTTACGTATCCAGAGTCCAGACCCAGCCCAAAATGATAACAGGAACGGAAAGGAAACAACTTCGGAAAATATCTTGTAGTCTCTTACCCCCATATACAGCCTAACCCCACCCTTTGCTAAGATTATCATATAACACATATTTCGAACATAAACATTGAGAGAGGGAAAGTAAGAGAAAGACAAGGCAGAGATGTTTTTGAATGCTGCAGCCAGACTGGAGCTTAGTTTTCATTTCGCCGTTAACTACTTTGTATATACTTACACCTGAAAAGTTAAAATATGTGGAATAAATTAAATTTATATTGAATGCTTATAATGTAGCTTTGTTTCACTTGGTCTGGATTTGGTTATGATAAGCGATTTTATTCGTTACCAAGTGATACGTGTATCATAATGGTGTAAGACAATATAGTCTTATAAAAGTGTAGGCCTGTCAAGCTATGAATCTAACACAGAGAGACTTTAAAATGCATGCGCCTTTCAAATTGAGCATTAGCAAAAATCGATCCTAGGTATTCTCCATAAAAGCTCTCAGTTAATAAAATGTTCTCCCAAAACAACACGGGTAAGTTGACACCATGTAAGTCACAACTGTATAAAGCACCCTGTTTGCGCAGTTACAAAAACAAAATACAGGCGAATAGGTATTACACATAAGAAATATTCTTTGCCTCCAGTTCGTGTGCGATTCTCATACGGAAAGCAGTTAGGAATGTGTTGAAAATTCTACGTTCAAATATGATTCGAGTGAGTGAAATGAATACGTTGATAAAAAAATAGCACTTTAATGAAAATGATATCGCTAATTTCACTACACAATAATCGTACATCTATAATAAAGTTAGTACAAAACAAGTTGCGTATCATAAACAGTCTTTTAAGAGTATACATCTGGATGCGTGTGTAGGTACATATATAAAGGCTTCTGGAATATTTTGTCTTTCAGAACTGTCAATCGTGGAATATTTTGTTTTTTAGAACAGTCACTGTGATAATGTTGTAAGCATTTAAGAAGCAAGAAATAAGTTTTTAATAGATAATTTAAAATACTGAAAATTAGAAAAGTGTTACTACAAATGTCATGTAAATATTCTGTGACTCCATTCCTGCGACCATTTTAAAGAAATAGTATTTGTAAAATCGCATAGGTTATAAGTTGTAATATAACCATGACGAAAAAACTAAATACATTTTGCGATTTCTTTAAAAGTTTATATGTTATCCTATTTTGTATGGTATTGATCGAAAGTGTTAACGGGAATCCAGATGCAAAAAGGCTATATGACGATTTGTTAAGTAACTACAATCGTCTTATAAGACCTGTGAGCAATAATACCGACACCGTGCTTGTAAAGTTGGGGTTGCGGCTCTCACAACTTATTGATTTGGTGAGTATCATTACATTATTTTAAATCTAAGACCACATTTAATAATTTTTAATTTTATGTGATTGCATAAGAAGGACAAACATTTTACTGTTTTTATTTAGAAAGAACCCCCAATATAAAACTTCATTTGATTTACCAAATATAGCATGTAAAATGCGTATAGTTTCATATGAATGCTAAAGATCCAGACTATTTTACCTGACTGCACACAGAAGGAGAGTAATGTGTTTCGTGCGTGTGTCTGTTTCGACGTGTCCTCCTGTAGCCTAAGCGGCTTGACCGATTTTGAAGAGTAAGGTGTCTTGTCTTGAATGTGTCTTGTTCACATCTTTTAAGTTATTTTTTACTGTCAGTCGGTTTTTCAAAAATTAACTTTTGCTAACATAACTATTATTACTTCAACATTCATCGAAAATTAAAACTCTCACACATGCAAGCTCCAAGCTCCAAGTTTAAACAAAGCAATTCCCGAAATAAGGGCGTTGAACCTCTTTTATAACAAAAACATCTTAAACGCTTTATACGGTAAGAACTTCACAAAATGCGGGCGGTATTAAATAATGGGAGCGGCACCTTTAATAGATCTAAACCATTAGATCATAGATAGGGTTATCTACTCCACACATGCAAAGTATGGAAATGGTATTTGAAAATACATAAATTATAATGACTCAGCAACACTAAAGAAGTACCTACCATGGTAATTTAAGCATAAAATGAAGGCGCAGGGACATAACTCCAGACAGACATAAATTCATTATGGACTTATATCCCACTTAGGTGGCACATAAGACCAACATTTTATTGTGGTCTTATGTCCCACTTTGGTGGGACATAGGTCCATAATTTATTTTTCAAAGATGGGACATAATTCCAACCAGAAGAAGTTATTAGAAAATAAGATAAATATGTTATCCATGAAATAAAACCCAAATTTGTAACACATTAGCGTCATCTATAACAATGTAGCGTTTATTTTAACGAAAAAAAAAACAGCGAAAAAAAATAAAATCGGAAATACTTAAGAAATTAAATAACAAAAGATATAATATTAAAGATAAACTTGGCAAGAATTTTGTATTATTTTCCGACAAAAAGGGCACATAAGTTCGTTATTATTTTTTAAAGCATCATTACTATGCTTTGAAAAGCATTCACTGCAAATTTTGCAATGATTGCATGGCTGAAGGAGAACGTTTCGAGGGTTCTCAAAACAAATTGCGCAAGTGAGGATAATTTTGCTGTTTTCTTCATGAGCGTTCAATAAATCAGATTCATCCTCGCTAGCTGATGACACATCTGATATCATATCAGCACTAATTTGCGAAGCCCCATAGAGCTTGGATGTCAATTTATTTATGAAATCTGATGTTGTTATCTTGCCTCTATCAAGTTTCATGGTCAGCATATAAATGAAGTCGTCTCTTTTTTCAAACTTTGATCTTGGCCACTGCTTTGATAGATCCTGATAAAAAACAAGTTAATTAATAAGAAGTGAGTACAAATACATTTTAAACAAACTTTAGTTATCCATTGTTTTTTTTAAATAATTCACAAATATACGGGAATTTCGACGCTTTACTACCTAGGGCATCGAAAGCAGTTTCAATTAAAGCTCTGTGTCTCCTTTTTAACGCTTGACATACATTTTTTTTATTTTTGAAGCTTTTCTTCTTCAAGGCTGAATATAATGGAACCAACATCCCCTTATTTCCGCTTCCGGATATATTTTTCGAAGTCCATTCCGTAAACCCTGTTCGAAGTCAGTGGTAAAGGAAGCTGGACAAAATTTAAATATGTTTGATTCAATAAATTGAAAATATGTACGTACATCTCCTGAGACTTGTCACTGGTTAGCAAGTAGAGAAAAGGATACACCTAAAAAATATAAAAAATGTTGTATGCACATAAAGAATCAGTTTAATTTCCTTATTTGCCTCAATTCTCATAAACAAAATCTTATTTTACTTAGCTCTTCTTTTTCTCAAATTTGACTCAATGTTTCCTTTCAAATTTAAAAAGAAACGGTAAGTAAAATACAAATTTTTACTTTTATTTTCTTTAATTCTCATAAACAAAATCTTATTTTACTTAACGTTTCTATTTAAATTTGAAACGAAACATTACGCCAAATTTGAGAAAAAGAAGTGCTAAATAAAATAATTTGTTTCTGAGAATTAAAGAAAATAAATGACAAACTCCTCGTCTTTCATGGAAGTTGTACTCACATGTTCAGAATAGGCAATATTTACAATTAATAATTGCCTACACCCACAAGATGGAATAATACTAAATGTACCATCGATAAAAAAATGCCGCTCCGATTTAGGTAGCGTTTCAATCAGTTCGGAGATCTTCGATGCATGAAATACAGTACATCCAAAATTGTTTTTGAGAATGTTGTGTCTATAAAATTGTTTGCTATCGTTATACTTCGACATACCATAGTTAAGCATAACGTTTTCGTTTGAAAAGGCATCCTTAATCTCCTTCAAGCTTTTCGGGGATTTCGGAAGTAGGTAATCAATTTTTTAGCCTATTCATGTGCCGCTTAACAAGCATATTGGATTAGATGTGCTGCATCTGGCATTTCTAACCGCTTCGAATCAAAAATGTCCTTGGCTGTTGATCGCCTTTTTTGTGGAACTGAACAATTGCTTTTTATCGAATTCATTACCTTCATTTTATTAGCCATTTCTTCTTGGTTGGGGTGTGGATGCATGGCTTCATTCACTTTTTGAATTATATTTGAAACACTATCGAAAATAACACAAGCTTTACAAGACTTCACATAACACGTATAACGCCTAGTTGTTTTATATACAAGTTTTTGAACAAATAATTGTTTTTCGATTTTTAAATAAAGCAAATTACTATTCTTTCGAAGTCCGGGCACAAATGCAAAATCAACACCTTAAACTTATTCACTGTCCATGTTTATAATTTGTCGATCCGCGCGTTTCAAGAAAAGAACAATTACTAATCTTGTTACAAAAGAACCCAAGCCAAGTCATTACAGTCAGCTTACTGTAATATAATACTGAGAGCGAATCTGAAGAAGCCCAATCAAATACCGCATTACTATCCACATGTTACGAATAATTTCAAACTCAGCGTATAAACTGAACTCAACTCAGAGATGAAATGAGAAGCACACTTTTTTAAGTCCTAAATCCGATAAGCAGTTGCGGAATGTGGAGTTAGAACCGCGCATTTAGCTTATGCTCAGCTCCCTTTAATTAATATTTAATTAATACAATAAGTTCTAATAGGCGTAAAGCGTCAGTAAGAATTTCAGACCATAAGTGCGGAATACCCTCATTGGTTCAGGATGAATCAATTGATGATGACAATAATAATTACTCACATTTAGCAATAGCTACAAATTGGTGGGTCTGCTAGTTTGTAATAAATGTATAATCTATTTTGATAGTTAACTATCTGTTACATGTTTTGCTATTAGGAATACCACATATCTATTATATTTTTGAGGTTAAATTCTAGACCATATCTTTTTTCAACGAAATAGGTAGGCATCATTCTTTTTAATATATTTTTTTTATTTTTTTAAACGAATAAACTTTGTACGTACATTTTTTGCACCTCTTTATTCCTAGTAAAAAACTGGATGTAGAAAACCGGCACAGCACTGATACTAAATATATCTACTTACCTTTTACGTTTATCTTTTATAGAAAACAGTTTGATTTTGCAGCATTTTTCGAATTTTCACACGAGTACAATTTGTTTTGCTTTATGTAAGTACACTTCTCTTTATGTCGTTATTAGTTAAGTTCATGAAATTCAGTCCCCATTTTGAATATTTGCAACATTTGAATATTCTTTCATCGAATACAAATTGTTTGAGAACACTTTCGTTAAAACTGTCGGCTGTTATTGATTTTAATGAATTCCATCTTTCTTCTCCGTAATGCAACGCAACAACTGAATAACTCAATTAAGGTATTTAGACATAAATAGATACTGACTGTGGCCGTTGGTTGAATATTGTGAATTCATGTGCCGTATAGAGCTCGTTTTATGCTTGTGGGACTGATCATTGCGCCAAATGATTAAAACTAATAAATATAGTAAGGCGAGTTTAGATAGAAATACCAGTAAACTAAGCGCAATTGATGTGTATAAGATAGTTCAACAACTGAACACCGCCAAGTTGATGACAATCAGAGTCCTACCATGTCCATACAACACCCATGCACCATGTGTTCCCATATTCATCTATAATTCCTATATTTATCCATAATCGCTAAATATTCAATAGGTACCTAAAATACTAAAATGTATGTAGATAATATCGCCTCACCTTTCTTGCAGAATCTAAAGGATCAAATATTAACAACAAATGTGTGGTTGGAACATGTAAGTTGTTTGGTTTATTTTTTTCCTATTCCTCTACTATCTTTCTATCCCAATGTGTGCATAAAATATGAAATATATTTTAATTTGTATTATATAGGAATGGCAAGATCACAAGTTTAAGTGGGATCCTTCGGAGTATGGTGGTGTTACGGAACTATATGTGCCATCTGAACATATTTGGCTGCCGGATATAGTATTATACAATAAGTGAGTATATACTACATATCTAATTAATTTAATGAATACATGGGATAATTCGTTTGTTATAAGATGCTATAAACACAAATATAAATCCTTTCATAGTGCCGATGGTGAATATGTTGTAACAACAATGACAAAGGCTATCTTACACTACACTGGTAAAGTCGTTTGGACACCACCTGCAATTTTTAAGTCATCATGCGAAATCGATGTACGATATTTTCCATTTGATCAACAAACCTGCTTTATGAAATTTGGATCGTGGACCTACGATGGAGATCAGGTATTTTTTTTTTGACCAAAGTGAATATACCTTCCTGTGGAGGGTATAAAAAGTGAGCAAGTAAGTAATAGCAAAAAAGAAACACTGCTTGGTGAAATAACAAAAACTAATATAAATCTTTATAAGATAATCTTTATACAGCGCAGTAGATATAGGTATATTCTTTTATTAAAACGTTTCCAACGAAATCCAACCCAACGTTTTCTATTTAATCAACTGATTCAGTAGTAGTGTTTTTTACCCGACTGGACGCTGGGAGGGTTATGTGTTTCGCGCGTATCTTATGTACGTTCCTACGGGACACCCTGTAGCCTAAACGGCTTGACCGATTTTGAAAAGGTATCATAATATTCGTGTTCTTCCCCGGAGTGTCATAGGCTAAAAAGATAAAAATAAAAAACGGTGATATGGCGAGGCAACTGAATCACTTCCTCTCTCTCGAATCTTTATTATTTTAAATTAAATTAAAAATGTATGAACAAGACGCATTTAAGTACCCATAACTACCTATTTGGCAGTAGGAGGGTAGTCAATACTCATACATATATTTGTTCGACTGTGTAGGTATATAGTCTCCGATTGTCAATTAGTTAGGTATAGGTACTTAAATGCGTCTTGTCATTGTATATAAACATTATAGTATTATAACTTCGTGTATCCTACCATTGCGCTACGAGTGTCATTACATCGTATCTCAAATATTTTAGAGGGTGAAGATCATAGCTTTAGTTGGTTTACTTTCAGGGATGAAAAATGAACTGTGTAGACTGTAAACGATCTTAGTTCCGATTGTATTTTTTTGGGCTCAATTGTATTTTTTACTTTCGCATACAAGGAGGAAAATGATATAGTTTACGTACATAATTTCAAAAGATTTCTAGATGTTTATCAGTTCTGTGTAATATCACGCAATTCCTTCCGGGCCATTTATTATTTTGCACTGTAATTTGAAAATTTGGATTTCTTAAATTGTAAATTCACTTAAAGCCCTGAATTTGCCTTTCAACTTGTTTATCTGCATAATAATGAACTTTCACTATCTTGAAATCAATTCCAATTACATACTTTAAAAAAATTGCTCAAGGATTAACAATTTCACTCAACAATCTTGTAAGATGCAAAAGTTACAAAAATTGTATGTCGTTATCATTATATGTACACAGAACGTGTAAAACATTCTAACCGAAACTTTCGAATATTGGATAAAAGCACTAATTATGGATACACAAATAAAAAAAGGCCTTAGAAATAAAAAAAGGTTAAATTCGACTCTAAAGTCCTCTTTTGGTAAGTAGTGAACTCGAAATCCCACCTAGCATTTCATAGAAATGAAATAAATTTATCAAAGGTCAACTTCTGCTAGCTAGCTATTGTGACTCAATTTTTTTGTTCCACCAGAGGCGAGCTTCAATCTTCAAGTTGTCGTTGATGTGAACCAAATGAACAAAAATTGTTATGATTGGACATATAAAGCAATGAGAAATTTAAAAAAGTAAAAACGTTTGAAATTTTGTGTTACTACAACCGTACCAATATTCGACTGCCCTAATAAATGAACGCGCCACACTTTCTACATTCAAAAAAAATGCATATCCATGCAAGCAAGCCCTAAGCTTCCGAAGTAAAACTTACTTTACTTTACTAATTTGTTTAAGAATAATCACCTTGGAACTCGCCCCAGGGTGAAATTCAACTATAATTGGATTTGACAGATGCCACTTTAGATTTGACTTCTGAGGATTTCGAGTTGGTATTTCAGATTATGCTGTTTTCCGTATCTAAAATATTTTGTTGCTAAGGGCCAATGACAATGAAGATACATTTTTTTCAAAATAAAAAAACACCCTTTGTGTGTAACTTTTTCGAGGCGATTGTACTGTGTATTGTTACTTAAAAGTTACTATTGTAACACGTTTTTCAACCCTGTTTACTTTAGTAGGCGCAGAAACCTCGATGGTGGCGGTTGCATTGGTGTCAGCGCTGGTGGCTGATACATTTTTTAAAGGGAAAGCCACCCAAGTGGAACGTGACATCCTTACTTGAATGAATGCATATACATTTGCATTGTTGTTTTCTGATATGCTTTCCCTTTCCGATTTCAGAGTGTTGGTGAGGGGTGGGTTTTGTTATCTATTCTTTCTCTTCCTTTTTGGTTCGATTTCATAATTTGTCAGGTTTGTTGTCTTTTGCTTTTATGAATGAGATGAACAGGTAGCTACTTTGTGTGTAGTTTGTTGTGCATTTATTTTTCTTTGGAAGAATTTCTGCATTTTCGATTTACGAGATTCTTCAATTCTGCTCAAACAGATAAATTGCGAATTGGATTTCTTTCTTCTATGGACAAATGATTGATTTACCTGATTTACTCGGTTTATTTAATTGGTTATGGTGATCGGATCTTGTAGGTATTTAAAAAAAAACTGCTTTAAGTTATGAACTTTTTTTTAAATAATTAGATACAGCCCGTTAAAAAAATTACGATGAGGTTTTCATAATGTACGCCGTACGGCGTGAAAGTTTTTAAATTGATATTAACGTTTTTTATCTCTCTTCCAACGTTATTTTTCACACTTCTTTATTTAAATAAAGACTCGTTCTAAAATACTTCATTTACTGAATTCAAATAATGATTCCAAAAAAACGGACAATTCCCCGAATAAGTGTCACCGGCCAACCGCCTATTACCTATATGTTTTGTATATTAGTGCATTTTTATATGGAGTCATAAATCTTAAAATCGAAAAAAATGTCAACTTAACTTTATAAGATTTCTCCATAAATTAACATTTTTACAAAATCTAGCAAAACCCAAGTTAATTTTATTGAATATGAATGGGATAAGGTCTTCCAAAGAATTGTGAAAACATTTCATTTATAAATTCCTTCCTTTTCTTTCACTGTTGGCAGAAGCAAAAAAATAATTTTGAATTCAGGTAGAAGATGGTTAGTTTTATTTAATATTTTGCAGTTTTGGGTAACAAAATAGGCTATTGTGTTGGTTTCTCCTTTTAATTTGGGCAAAAGCACCATTCTTTATTTTATTTACAACCCTACCCGTAATTTTTCTTCGTACTATTGATATCAATGAGGCCCTTATTTAGGTTTTTCCACATTACCAAGACATCCTGTCTTATTTTTCGAATAATCCAATGAGTCGGTAATATTTGGAGTGCATAAAAACCTGATTTCATTTATATTGTTCCCGTAAAACTGACAGAAACTGGCAATTACTTACCTATTCGATAAAATAGGTATGTTATACGTATTTTAATTTTTAATGGAAAAAAAAATAAAAACGAATTCAAAAGAATACCAAAATAATTATTAAACCTGATTTCATTTATATTGTTCCCGTAAAACTGACAGAAACTGGCAATTACTTACCTATTCGATAAAATAGGTATGTTATACGTATTTTAATGGAAAAAAAATAAAAATGAATTCAAAAGAATACCAAAATAATTATTAAAAAAAATTGCCTACCTACTTTGTGCGACAGTGTGTCAGAAATATTAAAAAAAAAAAAAAACAAAAAGGATAAGTATGGAGTAATCTTATTTTGCTGGTGTTTTAAATAGTATGTCTAATATGAGTACCGAATTTTCTTTTTTATTCTTTATTACGCGTATGAATTTTTTTTGTTAAATTTACCAAAATGCTGTTGATTTTGCGAAGAAATTTAGCAGTTTGACCTTTATCTTTTTGTTAAATTAACAAAAAAATTGTTAATACCATCAAAATTGTTTGTCATTTTGTCAAATCAACAGCAAATATTGTTGATATTACAGTAGTAATCTGCCGGTACTACAGTTGTCTTTTGTACCTACCTACCCATCATACCTTATATGGCTCCAATGAACCAATCTCCCGTATGCTGCGAAAGGTTAATTCTAACCTTTCTGTTTTCGATTTCAACCGCAGCACTGCCCACCTCAAACTGTATCTCCTCCACCATGCTCCCTATCTTTAAGTCTTAGTTTTAAGGTTTTCCATGTCTTAGTTTTAAGTGTCATAGTTTTAAGTCTTAGCTTGTATTAAGCCAAATATATGGGGGTATTGCCCCCACCAAAATTAATTAAATTGTTGAATCTATAAGAATATTGCTGGTTATATAGAATTATTATCTCAGTTCCATAATTTCAATTTGTTGATTCAACAAATAAATTGTTCAATTGATACAATATCGATTTATTAAATTCAAAATTCTGTTTTGTTGATGTGACATGTGATGTTTGGCTTGTAGTAAATATTTTATCCGTTTGACAAAATATCAATAAATTTCATTTTGATGAAATTTAACAATCGAATTTTGTCAATATTACCAGGTATTTTATTTTCAGTGTAGGTATATGAGGATTAAAAACAATCCGATGAAAGATCATTAGCCCATCCACCCTAAAATTTACACGACCAAAGCCACCTGTAAATCAAGGCCGTCAATTTTATCTCCTTTCGCATATTTGGAAAGTGACATTAACATCAGTAGTTTTGGTTTATTAATTGTAGATATTAGCTGTTTTTTATTATCAGCTATGATCCATATAGATCATCGATTTACATGCACTTACAACAACAGCACATGATCCTGCTTCTCATCGAGATCACGAATCATGATCTGAAAATTATTTCTACTATTTCCGAAGCTCTGTTTTTCGATTATTATTTCTTTTTAAATAAAATAAAAATGCTCAGAAAAGCTTTGAATACCTAATGAGAAAGTTATTCATTTAATACGATTATTTAAATTAAATCGCGTGTCGCGTGATTGCCAAGGCTAAAATTACAAAAATAAAAACTTTACTCGTTGCTAATAATCCCACCACATTATTTTCTTCTAGTCCAAAACAGGATTTTTTTTTATGTAAGAGGGGTTGTTGTACTGCGACCTTTTGGTCTATTGTACCCCCTGCTAACGCCTCAGTGAGGTATATGCCCTCATACGAGTTCCCCTCACATTATAATTCCTTTCGGAATCGTTTTAGAGGTTCTTGTACTCTCGTTCCTCCTTGGCGGAAGAAATCCGTCCTATAGCACTCTCTCTAGTCCAGTTTCCTTTAAGAATCTTAGGATGAGAGCTGGCTCCAGTGACCGTATTTCCTCATCAGATAGTTGGTACTTGCCCAAGTATTTCAGTCTTTTGTGGGTCAATGCCCCACACGATCCCAGCACGTGTTCTGGGATTTCACTGGACTCATCGCAGAATCGGCAGAGACCTTCTTCAGATATACCCAGTTTCCTGAGGTGTTCCTTGAGTCTACAATGCCCCGTTAGGAAGCCCGTTAGGAAACAGGATAAAGTTGAAACATTTCATAAATCTTAACCCCCGTATTAATAAACAAATATGCAAAATGTAAGTTAGCTAGTAGACGTCAGATAGCATACAAAAATGTTACGTAACTGCTGAGTAACGAGTTGATAACTTTTACGCAGTGTTTATTAATACGGGTACGGGGGTTAATAAATACATTTCAGAAATCTTTTATAAATGTTTATAAAATCTGTCCGATTTACTTCAGAAGCATTTCATAAACATTTCTGAAATATTTCGGTGGTCTGGACACACCTTAATATGCCAAGATAAACTCAAGCGTTAGCACCAAAATATTGTACATGTGGTTCATATTTGAACATAAAATACTAAATTTGTTTCACAAAAAATATATTTGAAAAGAAAAATTATGCAAATTTGATTCAAATATGGTAACACCCCCGACTTTGCAAGTGAAATGACATGTGCCTTCTGTGACGTCACGTTGAGATGAAAATTTGCAAGATGGCTGGTGGCAATATAAAGTTTGAAATTCCCTGTATTATCTGTGTTGCTTTTGAAAGCAACTGTTGCCACAATTCCAAAATTAAACTTTTCAATGATCCGTTGTGTTTTATTTTCGTGATCTGATCCGAATCAGATCACGCTGATAATAAAAAACAGCTATTATATCATTAAATTGTTGGTCATGCGTTAGCGCTGGTGGCTGATACATTTTTTAAAGAGAAAGCCACCCAAGTGGAACGCGAACATCCTTACTTGAATGAATGCATATACATTTGCATTGTTGTTTTCTGATATGTTGATGAGGGGTGGGTTTTGTAATCTATTCTTTCTCTTCCTTTTTGGTTCGATTTCATAATTTGTCAGGTTTGTCGTCTTTTGCTTTTATGAATGAGATGAACAGGTACCTACTTTGTGTGTAGTTGGTTGTGCATTTATTTTTCTTTGGAAGAATTTCTGCATTTTCGATTTACGAGATTCTTCAATTCTGCTCAAAGCACAGATGAATTGCGAATTGGATTTCTTTCTTCTATGGACAAATGATTGATTTACCTGATTTACTCGGTTTATTTAATTGGTTATGGTGATCGGATCTTGTAGGTATTTAATAAAAACCTCGTGTGCGAAATGTATGCTTTAAGTTATGAACTTATTTTTAAATAATTAGATACAGTCCGTTAAAAAATTACGATGAGGTTTTCATAATGTACGCCGTACGGCGTGAAAGTTTTTAAATTGATATTAACGTTTTTTATCTCTCTTCCAACGTTATTTTTCACACTTCTTTATTTAAATAAAGACTCGTTCTAAAATACTTCATTTACTGAATTCAAATAATGATTCCAAAAAACCGGACAATTCCCCGAATAAGTGTCACCGGCCAACCGCCTATTACCTATATGTTTTGTATATTAGTGCATTTTTATATGGACTCATAAATCTTAAAATCGAAAAAAATGTCAACTTAACTTTATAGGATTTCTCCATAAATTAACATTTTTACAAAATCTAGCAAAACCCAAGTTAATTTTATTGAATAAGAATGGGATAAGGTCTTCGAAAGAATTGTGAAAACAGGTAGGTAGTTCATTTATAAATTCCTTCCTTTTCTTTCACTGTTGGCAGAAGCAAAAGAATAATTTTGAATTCAGGTAGAAGATGGTTAGTTTTATTTAATATTTTGCAGTTTTGGGTAACAAAATAGGCTATTGTGTTGGTTTCTCCTTTTAATTTGGGCAAAAGCACCATTCCGTCAACCCGTCAGACTGTAAAAAAAAAGGAATTACAAATATTTGAACAAGACCCATTTAAGTACCTATAGCTACCTATTTGGCATTCGGAGGGTACTCAATACTCATACATATATTTGTTAGACTGTGTAAGTATATAGACCCCGATTGTCAATTAGTTAGGTATAGGTACTTAAATGGGTCTTGTTCAAATATTTTTAGTTCCTTTTTTTTTTTACAGTCAGACGGGTTTTTGTGGTTTTTTAAATTAACTTTTTTTTATCCCTTTATTTGCTACCTACCGACCAGCCACCACCGCCAACCAAATGTTTCCGTTCACTAATCACAAGTGTGATTATTGCTCTCTATTCGGGTTCTACAAGAAAGTAAGCACGACAGCAACACACACCATCCGACGGGTTGTCCGGCCAAGAAATTTTTCGTGTTGATGATAGTACTATAGTCTCTATATACAATGGTCTTGTTCATATATTTTTAATTCTTTTTTTTCTTACAGTGAGTCGGTTTTTTTTTTTAATTTTAAGAATAAAGATTCGAGAGAGAGGAAGTGATTCAGTTGCCTCGCCATATCACAGTTTTCGTAACACATTCATCAGTTCACTGCCAAGCTCCAGCGTGTCCATAGAATGGGGACGTTCAAGTATCTAGTTTAGTAAGTCTGACAGCTCTCTCACTAGATGAAACTCGGCTCTGATTGGGGGAAATCGGTCGTGAGCGCAGATGTTTCAGTTGACGTTTATGGAGGGGTAGCCGACGAATCTAGTCGAGAAATTCGTGACTGAGTACTAAGTTGACAGTTATCATATGTAGCTGACGTAGGAAAAGTGACGTTCCCGACCAATCTAGTTTTTGCATTCGAAAATACACTGAACTGTGAAATAAATAGGCTAAAAAGATAATAATAAAAAAAGTTAATCTAAAAAACCAAAAAACCCGTCTGACTGTAAAAAAAAGGAATTAAAAATATTTGAACAAGACCCATTTAAGTACCTATAACTACCTATTTGGCATTCGGAGGGTACTCAATACTCATACATATATTTGTTAGACTGTGTAAGTATATAGACTCCGATTGTCAATTACTTAGGTATAGGTACTTAAATGGGTCTTGTTCAAATATTTTTAATTCCTTTTTTTTACAGTCAGACGGGTTTTTTGGTTTTTTAAATTTACTTTTTTTTTATCCCTTCATTTGCTACCTACCGACCAGCCACCACCACCAACCAAATGTTTCCGTTCACTAATCACAAGTGTGGTTATTCCTCTCTATTCAAGTTCTACAAGAAAGTAAGCACGACAGCAACGCAACGCCATCCGACGGGTTGTCCGGCCAAGAAATTTTTCGTGTTGATGGTAGTACTATAGTCTCTATATACAATGGTCTTGTTCATATATTTTTAATTCTTTTTTTTCTTACAGTGAGTCGTTTTTTTTTAATTTTAAGAATAAAGATTCGAGAGAGAGGAAGTGATTCAGTTGCCTCGCCAGATCACAATTTTCGTAACACATTCATCAGTTCACTGCCAAGCACCAGCGTGTCCATAGAATTATTTAGTTCAACTCCACCTGTCAAGTCTGAAACTCCTCTATCTATTAAGTTGGAATTGGAACCAACCATACATATCCAAAACATTTCATTGAAATCGGTTGAGTGGTTTTGTATTCAATTGTGTTTTATAATTCAGCTACAACAATATGGAATTACGAACAAAGATAACTCGTTCCTCTCTATTTATTGACATGACATAGATATAACTAGCCTAATTTCGTATTAAATGAAGACTGTGATCAAATTTATTCTGATACTGTACTGTAACATAGATACTTACGCAAAATCATTATTTCACAATTTTGTTCTGGTTTTTATTTTAGATTGACCTTAAGCATATCAATCAGAAAAACGATAAGGACAATAAGGTTGAAGTTGGTATTGATTTACGAGAATATTACCCAAGTGTAGAATGGGATATTTTAGGAGTTCCAGCTGAACGACATGAAAAATATTATCCCTGCTGTGCAGAACCTTATCCAGGTATCTATATGCTTAATTTAATGATTATGTTGAGAAAATGATTCAATTGCTTAATGACTTTAATTTATCTATGCAACAAAATAAGAATACTCCCAAATATCTGTTTTGCTGTTAATCTACAACGAAAAGTTAAGATTTCAAAAATGTTAGTTTGATTTTAATCTATATTCCAATTTTTGATTTCGGAATGACTCTAATCGGTTGCTTCAGACTATTTGGAATGTATTCCTAAATTTGACATTCATTAGTAGATCCTGAAACTGTACCTTGGACATAATAAGATAATAGCAAAACATTCGAAATTTTTTTTTTTAAAAATAAGCTTAGTTCATAGAAATTAATTCATATCATAATAGTGGTTTAACTCTGCGTATTTAAGGAACATTAATATTAATTCAAACGGAACCGATTATGCAAAGCTTTCATCCGTTTCTCTTTTTTAGATATATTTTTCAATATAACTCTTCGACGCAAAACACTTTTCTATACCGTGAATTTAATTATCCCGTGTGTTGGTATATCGTACCTATCAGTGCTGGTATTCTACCTGCCAGCAGATTCGGGAGAGAAAATCGCTCTTTGTATAAGCATACTACTCTCTCAGACCATGTTCTTTTTGCTTATATCGGAAATTATACCATCGACATCACTGGCCCTTCCCTTGCTTGGAAAATACCTACTTTTCACGATGCTACTTGTTGGGCTAAGTGTTGTTATAACGATTATTATCTTGAATATTCACTATCGAAAACCAAGCACACACAAGATGGCACCCTGGGTAAGAGCATTTTTTATTAAACGCCTTCCGAAACTACTGCTTATGCGTGTACCAAAAGATCTGCTAAGAGATCTTGCAGCTAGTAAAATCAATTATGGCAAACAGATAAGTAAAACAAAGTTTGGTCAAGCACTTATTGATGAAATGCAATTAAATTCGGGGGGATCAAGTCCAGATTCCATTCGAAGATTGCAAGGACGTGGAGGTATCGGAGGGTGTAATGGCCTTCATTCGAATACTGCTACGAATAGGTAAGTTGTGTGGCAATATTTTTTTTGAGTCTACTAGTATGTGCATTTTATTTCACAGATTTAGCGGCTTAGTGGGTGCACTTGGAGGCGGATTAAGCACATTGAGTGGCTATAACGGTTTGCCATCTGTTCTATCCGGTTTGGATGATTCTTTAAGTGATGTCGCACAACGAAAAAAGTATCCTTTCGAGTTGGAAAAGGCAATTCATAACGTTATGTTCATACAGCATCATATGCAACGGCAAGATGAATTTAATGCGGTGAGTTTGATTGGATTTTTAATTGAATTCCATTGTCCGCTGCATACATGCTTCTGTATGTGGGTTGCGTTATACAAAAGGATTTTCGCTTTGTAAATCCTTGGATTTCATCTTAGCAAAACGGATAATAGTTTTTGCAACATGTACTTATGTTAAGACTACTATAAAGCAGGAAGAACAAGTTTTTGTACTACAAAAGTACGCGCAATATCATATGAACGATATTATGGGAAGGATAAATCGGGAGCTTGTGACCAAAAGGCACTGGATATGCACGAGTGTCAATTTTATTCGGTAATTTGTTTGACACCGGCGTGGTGAGTAAACTACAAAAAAAAATGCAACTACGAGCCTAGATTCAGCATTAGGAAGATTTAAGAAACTGAATTTCAATTGATATGATAATAACGCGTTGATGCAGTAGCTCAGTTGTTATTCACCCGACTGGTTTTCTCAAATATAATCCGCCCATCAGATAATAAAATATAAATGATTCAGGTTTAAAATATAGATAAATTCCTTAAAATGGCAATGTCATAACGTTATAAATGCACTGATACTTTGTATTACAGCTTTATTTTTTAATATTACTAACAACACACTAAACACTAAGCCACTGAAAGAACAACACACTAAGCAGTGGCTTAGTGGTTTGTGCGGAATATTTGTAATAATAGAATAAGTTGGCATATGTGTTTTTCGAGAATCGAAACTGGGTCCAATGCCCATCCATCTTAAGGTTTTCTTCCACTTCGCCACTTCTCGCAAACGTTTGGACTCGGCATCAAATGGTTGATCCCTTTAATGATTTAAAAATTGAGGCCCAGGGCCCGTTCGGACCTGATGCGTCAATTATTATTTTTCCCCATGGTATGTTGCATTATCAAGAGAGGGTTCAAAGAAAAATCTGTGTTTACTTCTTGCTGGAAATAATAAAACAGTAAACATTGTCTATCTATAAAGAAGAATTAAAATAAACAAAACAAATTTCGGCAACTTTTAATGTCGGTCCACAACGAACTCTTGGGATGAAAATAACAGATTTAAAAACTTTGTCTTTTTATTGAAAATATCAGTTCTCATATTGAATGAAAACCGTAACTGACTTCTAAAACATTCGGGTACTAGGATTCGACATTTTAAGAATTCATTGACAGATGACTTCCTACATCTTCGCAGTCTTGAGTTCAACTGTATGTTTGTTGCCCGAGAAGATTTAGCGTGTGAAATAAAAGGATATGGAACCTGACGACCTTAAATTTACATCTATATATGCATACGCTTTGGATAAAACGTACGTTTTTGTCGGTAAGTATAGTACCCAACGGGAATGCTAAGTATTTATATCAAATAAAAGATAATTACTACAGGTTTGTAGAATATAAGTGTAAATTCGAGGTAATGAGATATAAAAATACAAATAATTTTTTTTTAAGAGATGATTTTTTTTCATTCGAAAATACTTTTTCACTTGACTGAGAATTGAGTGTCAATTGAGTAATTGAATGAGTTTTTCATAATTGCGTCCCATTGTTAAATGCTCAATTAGTACTAGTGGCAAACCTATTAGGTATAGAGCGTCTTTTAAGGTTTTACGACGCTTATGTGCTGTATGTTGTTTTTTATTGCTCACCAAGCAATAACAATTTGGTGATATTACTCCATCATTTATCTGATACAGTTGACTAGATACAGACCCACACATTCACCATCCCGGCACGGAAGTAATTAATTTCGGCGATTTAAATACCCAACGCACAGGAAACCAGGTAGGTAAAAACTTTGCAATTTGCTGCTATCTTACTCAGCTTGTAGACGAAATCTCCACCTGCATTTCAGGATATCTATAACAAACTTCCAGATGAATTACCATTGTCTGATTTGGAATTACAACAGATCCAGTTCAGATAAGCAGCGAAATTTGCTTGCATCGTTGACATTTATGCTATACATACGCTGTATGTACAACTTAACAACCATGTACTACAAGTTGACACCGTGAGAAAACCAATTTTCAAAACTCCTTGGCCATAGGACATATTATAAGCCTGGGAACTCTCTGCTCGGGAATACTTTTGGAAAAAAAATAAATTTGCAATAATTTAAGCGTTAAAGGTTGATACGACCTATATATGTATATAAATATTGACTAATTTTCGAAAAATTAAATAAACCAGCTGATTTTGCATATTATTACCCGACTGGACACATGAAGGGTTATGTGTTTCGCGCGTATCCTATGTTCGTTCCTACGGGACGCACTGTAGCCTAAACGGCTCGACCGATTTTGAAGAGTGAGGTATCATAATATTCGTATTTTTCCCCGGAGTGTCATGGGCTAGAAAGATAAAATTTAATTTAAAAAACCCGACTGGCTGTAAAACTGTAAAAAAAAAGAATTAAAAATATATGAACAAGACTCATTTAAGTACTTATAGCTACCTACTTGGCAGTCGGAGGGTACTCAATACTCATACATATACACCAAAACCCCGATTTGCGTCGTTAATTGGGACCAGTAAAAACACGACGCAAATCGAAATAACGATTCTTAACCTTAATTATCTTAATATTTATTTCTCCAAAATGATTGACTTCACGTAAAGTGTAAATTCGTTAGCCTTAATCTTGGGCAATCCCCTTTTTACAAAAAAGAAAATTAACAAAAAGGAATAACAAAAAAGCAAACTGAAATAAAATCGTCCCAACTTCGAAACCGCGATCATTTTTAAAAGACGCAACTTCGAAAAGACGCAAATCGGAACGACGCAAAGCGAGGTTTTGGTGTATCCGATTGTCAATTAGCTAGGTAGGTATAGGTACATACTTAAATGCGTCTTGTTCATATATTTTTAATTCTTTTTTTGTTTTTTTTGTTTTTTAAATTAACATTTTTATATTTCTTTTATCCTTTTAGCCTTTGGAATATAATTAAAGACAATCTATATCTTTGCCTAATTTAATGTAATGTGTTCAAGGATTTAATAGGGGTGTCAAGTTATTAATAAATTTTATATTTATTAAACAAATTGACACAATCACAATAACTGTGGTCCTCGCCAGGTCCGGACATAAGTTTAACATGCATCTCACAACCATTCGTTTGCGTGTGCTTATAATAAAAAATAAAAAAATGTAAATACCTAATAAAATCAGAAAAGTTAAACCTAATAGATGCTGGTTGTGGTCGAGTTATTAATAAATTTATTATTTACACTGTATAAAACCGGAGAAAATGAAGTCAGTTCGGAGAGGATGATTTTTTATTTAATATACAGGTCAGCGATGTTTTACCATAGAAAGTAGCTATAATGGTACTTAGGGATTTGCTGTAATTTTGTTAAACGCCTGGAAGTACGTAGGCTGAGCATTCGCGGTCGAGGCCGCGGGACAACAGTCAAAAATGTTTGTATGTGTAGGACGGTAAGACTAAGGAACCAGATTTCCAGATTTCGCTAAAAATGTATGTGTAAATGTAAAATGGAGGTCCCTCAATAATTTATATGTCAACAAATATGTGGAATATATTTGTACAAACAAATTCGTTTCCAGCAGCAACGAAAGTGACTGGTCAAAATTGCCTTAATTGCAACATATACCTACGATTTTTTATTTGTTCACATTTATGGGACAGTACTTTTTGAATGAGTTTCATACTACTCAATTCATAATAAAATACTAAATAAGTGCACGGAAGCTTCGGATGTTTAGATATTAATTTATTGATCTGAAAAGCGCTTTGAACAGTGATTTTTTCCATGTCATACTGCATAGTTTAACAACGGACATTTGTAACATGACAAACGTGTATAATATTTTTATATGGGTTACATTTTTTTTTAATACGGATACGGTGTACTCGTAAATGTAGACTGAGTAGTTAAACAAATATTATTTCAGTCAGTACAGCAAAACCTTAGTGACATCTATGTAAATTGTCCTACGCTCCATAGGAAAATTGGCGCGGTAGTTTGAATGTCTCATAACTAGCATATCCGTGCGAGAACTTTCGCATAGTAAAATCCAACATTTTTAAGAAGTAAAAATTATAAACCCGCCCGATCGTCTTTTTTTTTAACAGGTTAAGAAAGTAGGATTTTACTAAATTTAATTGCTTCTCGATAAATTATTCGTAGAATCAGGTAAATGCACGCATTGCGAAGATTTATTGATACCTATTATTTTCGATCACATTGCTTTGTTATAATAGTTGCAAAAGGTCAACAAGACAAACAGCAACAACAATCATAAGCGTGAAGCATTGTTTGCAATGGTTTTGTAATTTGAAGAAATTGTTGACAGATTAATAATTCAGAAAACGAATTATTAATCATTTATAATCAATAAAGAGGACAACTTTGCCCTTCTTCGGCCCTATACTCAAAATAGAAAACAATGCTTATTTACAGACACAAAAAACAATATTAGAAAAATTATTAATTAAAGGATTGATATCAATTTTAGCTGGTTGAAATACATAGGCTTTAATATTATATTTTACACCAAATGAATTACAAACCAAGCTTAAATTAACTTAAACAATTATCCAATGTCCTACAGAAATTATTTTTTTTGATTTACAGTCACATTCGCCTTCTCTTTACGCTAAAATAATGCTATATTTCTTTAAGCCTTTGTACATATTTGAAATCATTGTCTTTTTTTATTTATTTCCAGGAAGATCAAGATTGGGGATTTGTTGCTATGGTGCTCGATCGATTATTCCTTTGGATGTTTACAATTGCATCTATTGTAGGGACGTTTGCTATACTTTGTGAAGCACCATCTTTATATGATGGCACAACACCAATAGATATTAAATTTTCAGTGATTGCGCAGCAAATGTATAACTCATCGGACAAAAAACCATAGCTATTATCAATGCACAAAACAAACGCTGTTCGCTCACGCAATTTTAATTAATGTGCCAAATGAAACGAGCAATCGGACATTCATGTCAAACAAAGTAGTTATACCATTTTTGTGTCTAAGATAAAAGAAATAAAAACATTTTTTATCCGTATTATACCCCAAAGTTATAGACGGCTATTTACTTCCCATATAGGTATACTTATAAATATTTAAAGATGTTAAATTATTTGTTCTCCTCTTTTTTTAAATACGTTCAAATAGGACAAGAATAAATTAGAAAAAAAATCACTCATATTCAGAAAAAAGCAAAATCGAAAAGGTCGGTTTCCCTGAACAACTTAAAAGAAAGGAATCGTATTCACTGACTCTGCTGTGATATAAAAAAATATTAACAAAAGTCTGAGACGACGATGAACCTTAAAAGTAGAAGAAGACATTGGCTAAATTGTGGTTAAACCAAAAGTTAGTAATGTAAAGTCGTTAATGTGTTTTTGGTTTAAGAGTGTGAGTAGGGGGAAATAATTGATGAGAAATTAAAAAATTTAGGTAGATACTAATGAAATTACGAATGGATATGTTTTTATTGCACTACAGACTTATATGAGATGCAACAAGTTTCATGTTCAAAGCCAAGATATTCGCCACGCCACAACGCATTTGTGAAAATAGAAATGAATGCAATGAAACCGATGGTTCTATAATATGTCTACTTGTACTACAATTTAAATACCCTCTTGTAAAATGAATTCAAAATACATATTATTAATTTATTCACATGATATAGTTGTGATTTCTTTAACAAAATTTCGTTGAAGATTGGAGAATAATACTCGGTTTTCGCACGATAGGTATCTCTCGATAAAACTATTGGCTGCGACGATTTGTTGTGAGTGTGATATTTTATTTCTGAATAGAAATTAGTAGTAGAGCATTTTGACATATAGTACTAAAAAAATATTCAGTGGTAACATCATTCTAAGTTATTTTGACATTTAGTCATGTGGAAAAATGTTCTATGCAATTTAAGATTATGCATTTTTGTATGGCTTTCAAATCAGACATACATATCTATTGTTATGTTCACTCAAAAATTCAAAACCTTATAGTACTGACTAAGAACACTTCAAAACCGTATGTTTCTTAGCAGGCACACAGGTTAGGACTAGGAGACGTATATTTTGATATATAAAACTCATTTCTTCGTTTTCCTTGATACAGAACATTACAGTATTGAGCCAGCAATTTGTATGTATATGCTCGCCAAATTTTTTTTTAACCTCTACCGATATTTGCTATTTAACGGAACTTACAAAACTTACTTTGAACTGCATTTCACTAGCAACTGAATTATACAATAGGTATTTGAACTGGAAATTGAACAGCTTTGCACAATGTTACACAGTTCTCGAGTTAAAATGGCTGTTAACTGTTTTGCCTTCGCGATGTTCTTGGTTTGAACGCATGGAACAATTAGTTTCGCATATAAAAGTTCTTACTCTCGCACAGACAAAAAGTGTGTGAGTTTTCTTTTTCTGTCTTATATAAAACTTACAACATATATAATTTGGAAAACAAATAAAATAAAGGGTGGTCCATCTAGTGGTTTCTTTTTAAATTATAGGTTATTGTGACATTGACAGCCGTTTCCCGCTCGAAATATTGACAGAAAGTCAGTAACATACCTCCGCGGAACGAAATGAGTCGCTTTACGCTTGAACAACATTGGGAAATATTGGAAACTTATTTCCAAAGTGAGTGCTGTATAGCCCAAACAGTGGGTTTTTTGAAAATAAGTTTTGGCCGAAATGAAGCACCCGACGCGCCTGCTGTACGCAAGTTTGCGAGACTGGTCAAGCATTGACTGTTACTAGTGCTCGATATTATGGCATGCATGTGATTAAACACAATTCGATTTCTTTCTATGGAGTTATTTGAAGTCAAAGGTCTATGTGAACAAGTCCACATGCAATGAAAACTGTAAATTGGAAAAGAGCGAGAGCTACATTGCTCAAATTAGTTGGAAAAAGAGCAATAATTGCGAAAAAAAATCTAAATATTAAAAAATGGATGTTGGTACACATTTTTTGCGATGAATATAGCTGGAGACAGCTCGCAATCATTTATCTGGAACAATGTCACAAAAATTGTTTGTCTTCATCCATTCTCAAGCAGGAGCAACAAATCCTTACACAATTATCCATCAATAATAATCACAAATAGGCCCAGGTCCACCCCGGACTGTAGCGCCACCAATTATCCATCAATGCATCACAACAGCAGGATTAACAAGAGACATTTTTGCAAATTGGGAAAGATCAAATCTGCATTTGATACCATCAAAGGAGTCGAACATACAACAGATTCCTTATCACAGCAAATGAACAGTTTCAATATAATCAGAATAGCCAAGTCACATTTGCATCGTGGTTCAGTCTATACGAAGACGTTTTCAAAAAGGATCTTGCCAATCTAGATAATTTAGCATTGGTAAGGCTTTTGCTTCGCAAGTTGGACATCATCTTTCATGAGCAACTACATCCTACCGAAACATCGTAGGGATAACTTTCAGGAGTCTGTGAGTACTTTAACAAAACTTTTTGTCCACAGATTTCAGTTTTTCGGAAAAGATACGATTGCCTTGAAGTTTCAACGGGCACCACTGATGACTTTGTATTTCCGCGGATATGTCAATAAGCTTTGTGAGAATTCTGGCCATAGAGTAACCAAACTAGAGAGCCAGCTTCCCGTGCACCTACCCGATTTTCCCCGCAAATTTTGAATGACAGCCCTCTCTCGCGCTCTTTTTTTCCTGTCTGTGAATACGTGTATTATTAGTCGCCGGGAACATGTCCCTGGTCTAAGACAATCCAAACGATTAATTAAGCCCTACTCCTATAAGGAAATCCTTAGACTCAGTAAGGATAATTTAAGAAAGCTAGTGGGCTTCCTCACCGGTCATTGTGGCCTTAGATACCACCTCAACAAAATGAACCTGTGTCTGGAAACAGAATGCAGATTTTGTCTGGAGGATGTCGAATCCTCCGAACACATCTTCTGTGACTGCCCGGCCTTTCATTGGTTAAGAAAACGTGTCTTTAATAGAGAGACTCGTACACCAGCAGATATAGCTCACTCTGCTACTAAGGACTTATTGACCTTCATCAGGGAGGTCGAACGTCTTTTAGATTAAACCTCTCCCCATTGATACAATAGATCTTTCAGGTCGCAGTGTCTGCCAACTAGGCATGGGAACTTAAAAAAAAAAAAAAAAATTAGTCGCCGGGTGGCACTATTTCTCAATTACAAACAATTTGTAAATGGATTTATAACAATAAATGTACAAAAAGTAAATGTTGATTATAGTTTTTTAGATAACATAACTTGTTCTCTATTCATATTCGGCACCAAAAACTATTCATCCATTCACATTTCAGTTGCTTTTTTGCTTTTATTTGTATGAATTCTATTTTTGACAGCAAAATTCATGCAGCTGCACAAGAATAATAGAATACAAGATTACGCCGATATGTCAAAAGAAAATTGGCATAAAATCGTGTGACGTCAGTCGGGACCCGTAGTTTGACATTTGTACGTTTTGTTTTTACTTCCGAATTACGGGTTGAAATATTCTTAGTTCTTAAGAAACATTTAGATAAATTTTAAATGATATTTGTTATTAAAATATGTGCGTTTATAATAGCGAGTTTCTGTTTCATCTATCATTTAGTTCGTTGAATTTTATTACCTATCTATTGTGGTTCGGGCATGATATCTGAAAATGTGAAATATCTGTAGTGTAAAATTACCAAACAATAAAACAATAAAGAATTCGAAGTGAAATTGTTCATTTATAATTTGTTTCAATGAATTATTTTATTGAATTTTCTTTTTCTTTTGTTTGCATTTTCTGTAATTTCCCTGTTTAGCTTTCTAATCCTAAAAAACATTCGCGCTCTAAAGAATAAAGTTTTCACTTTTTCGTCGCAATTTATGTTTGCCGCTAACTCCAGATGTGTCTTCAAAAAGTCTTTTGATATCAACAAGTCATCTCCGTTGACGGAATCAAAGATTTTTTCAAGGGCAGTCATCAGTCAGTCGTTGGCTTTGAAAGACCTCCTTCGCTGAGGTGATTTACCCAAGTAAATGTGTTGTCGTTTTCATCGGTCACCCTTATATCTGGCACTTTATCACGCAATCTGTGGCAAATGTATCCAGCCAGATTTTCCAGTCCATCGTGAGCTATGGAATCGAGCTCCTTGTCCTCCGCAGTTTGAACATCAATGTTTTCTGGCTTTATTGTTATGCTCTTTAGAATTGTACCTTTATAAATAATGATATAAACAATTGAACATTATGCCATGGAATTTAAACAAAGAAAAATAACCTGTTAGGGTACAATCCAATCTTTCTAGATCAGGCGTATCATCGACGGACACATTAGCGCTATCTGATAGGACGCCTTCATTGTAGCCAAGTATATACGATCGCAGTCTATACTTAAACTCCTGACGATCTGGATGGTCATGTAAACCTCCTTTTGTCCGTATGACACCAAAAAAGTTTTCCAACACATCTTGATTAAGCCGATATGTCAATATATATTTTAATTTGAAGCGATCCTTCAAGTCCATAAGCAGTAGTTTAACTGCATTGTTGGACTGAATAATGCCTGAAAAGAACTTTCGGTTAGTATCTTCATAATAGAGTTTTAAATCGTAAGTATATCCACCTCTCTGAAAGGGTAATAAGCTATGTTTTCCAATAACCCTCATTTGGAGCATCAGTTTCGTCATTTCGTTTAAAATGTTGTTTTGCGTTTCGATTGCTAGACCGTAAGCATGTGACCGCTCTCTGGAATCTTCAGTTGGGACTCTCACGTTCATGACATCAAACCAGTCATAAGTCTGTAAGAAAATAAAATTATAAAGATGTTATAAATTATACAGTAAGTTAGATTGTTTTTTATTATAGAAACATTACAGTTTTAAATAACTGGTAGCATTCTTGCCAATTTTGGTCGCTAAGAAGACCCAAACTCGCTGCCCTCGTAAGTGATTGGGCGATGGTATGTGAAAACAGTTTTGTTGCCATTTTCACTTTCTGCCGGTCAGGTCCAACGACATCGATATTTTGTGAGTTATTGTCAGCTCCGAAGAAGTACATGTAAGGAGCCGAACAATGATTTCCTTCTTGACACATTTTCCGTTAATCAAAAATCCTTGATCGACGAAATGATTTCGAAGGAGTTTGAGCAGATGTGGAACATCCGCGAAAACAAAAATCTTGTTCTCATCGTGTAAAAACCTAATGTAGATTATTTTTAAAAAGGTTTCAATATAAAATTCATATTTTCACATACCAAGGCTTATCCATAGTGATTTCTAGGTTCTTGAATAGTCCTCTATTTCCACCACCTAAATCGCTAACAATCGCTACAACGTTGTAACCGCACTTTTTTGCTGTTTGAAGAATGTTTGATAAGATTTCGAAAGTCATTTGACAGTCAAACGCATAGAACACTGGCTGCTTCCATTTGGCCATTAATCCTATTCAAAACAGTTAAACAAGTTATAATTATGAAGAATAAAATATGACTGTGTTTTACCTCGTAGCATTGCTACTTGGACATAGTTAGCAGGAGCTAATGTCGAGTCAGATGATCTGTCGTAACAGAAATTTTTTCTAATTTTCATCTCGTCAAAACTGAGAACGCAAACTTTCTGGGCTTCATCAAGCTGTGTTGCTGCTGACAAAGATGCGATACACTTTTTTATGTTTTCAATGGAAACCATACCCTCTGCATCATTTCCATTGCTTTCCACTTCACCAATTAGGGGTGCTATTGCAGCATCTTCAGTTTCCATTGTTTGTGGAACTTGCTCAAGTAGGGTCGTTACCATTTGCTTTGTGGCTCGAGCTTGCATCCGGTTAGAGCGAACGGAGACGGAAACTGCTATTTTTTCTGGGTGTAATGTGGGAATTGCTCCCATTTTCAACTTATGTTGATTTCTTACACAAAGTCCTGAAATATGTCCATTGCTATTTGTATAAAATTATACTTAAATATTGTAACATACCCATTTCAAATTGAAGATTTCTTTCAATAGCATCCGGAGCGAAATGTAAACAACAAATTCGCGATGTTTCGACATTAAATTGGTCTTTCCTTCGACAAAAATGAACCCATTGCTTCCTAATATTCTTGTCTTTAGGGAAGCAATAAAACCAAATACTATTTTTTTCATTTTTATTATTTGAACTGCAATTATAAGCCGCGCACCTCATTTTAAAAACATAAACACAAACCGCAAATTCAAATAAAATTTCCCGGGTCACGAATGATGTCACAACTGTCAAAAAAGAAAATCCAACATGGCGGACGAGCAGACGGCGTAATCTTGTATTCTATCATTCTTGCAGCTGCATAAATGAAATCCGTAGGGGGTTGTTCCAAAAATGAGTTAGCAACATGAAAGTTAAACCCAGCTTCCACTAGGGCATAAGTGAATTTTATATAATTTTGATGAACATTGAATAAATTTCTATTAGGCTTGGTGAATGTTTCCAAATTCGTTTGATATCGTTTAATAACACTGACCAGTATTCAATAATGTTACTAAGGAACAATAAAAATGCAAATGCTATTCATATTTAAAAAAAAAAAGGATTAGTATCGGAGAGCAAAAAAAAGGGATTAAACTCCTAACAAAAACAAAAAATATAAATTATTAATTGACAAAAACAAGTGCACTCATTGTGCTTTTGGGATACAAAATGTGATCAAAACCTTTTTTCTTCCGAGTATTTCACATAAATATAATGCGATCTACGAACATTTTTGTATTATGGCCTTTAACAGAATTAGCCAAATGCATACAAATTTGACAACAATAGTATAAGCAATAAAAATATCGAATTCATTTTTCGAATTTAACAAACGCATATTTGATATGTTATTGTTCATTTTACGTATTAATTACAGATTATAATTTATGCTAAAATTACAAAATATTTATACATAAAAAAAATGTTTTCCCTAAACGGCTGTAAAACATTTTGTTTCAGTATGATTTCAGAACTTAAACCATTAAAATCAACTAGACACTTTGTATTTTCTTTAAAATATACACAAAAAAAGCTTCAAGTTACAAAATCTCTTTTAACAAAAGTAAAAAAAAACGTGTTAGTTTGGCAAAAAGATACATTTTTATTATGCTCGATTTGCCAAAAATCTGACACTCTGAGAAATCTCGATTTTTTTCTCAGATTTCACACATACTTTCACTAATATCAATGTATATGACACACAGCTGTCGGTTACGAATTGTTTATCGTCGAAAGGATTGCTTTTTTAACTGAATTATTCATTTTTCGAGTATGGAAACGATTTCGAATGCAAATGTGTAAAAACCAATTGGAATAGATTTACAGTGCAAGTGAAAAAATATATTTTTGCTGCCAACTCAATACACACAAGAACCAATAAAATTCGAATTTAATGTTCGATTTGTCAGCAAAAATCTTAAATCTCAGATCAAAATCTGAAAAGTCAAATCGAAAACGACATTAAATTCAACTGTGATGTGAACGCCGTGTAACTAATGGGCACAAAATATGCCGAACACAGTCGCCCCCACTTGAAATCCCACCAGAAAATGGCCGCCCGATGGCATGAAGTGCCATACATTATATTGTATAAGTATTCGTGCGGCAGCAATGGCGCTCCTTTGATTTGTACAGGCACGAATACTTATGCAATATAATGTATGGCAGACAGCTTGTAGGCAAATATACCGTTTCTGCTCTCAGTTGGCCCTCTAGTTTGGTTACTCTATGATTCTGGCCTGAAAAACATGAACGAAGATCAATTCGAATGTTTAATATTTGTCATTGGTTGCTGGAACAGATAACGAAGTCAGAACCAGATTACTATCGATGCTTGATTCTGATGCAAAACAGGAGCTCACAATGCATGCTCTCGTAGAGGAATGTTTACGTATCAAGAATCTAAAGCAAAATACGCATCTTCTAGAACGTAATAATAATAATACATCAAAAACAGTGGCACATATTAGTTTGCAGTAACCAAGATTCGCAAAATGCTATTTGGAAGGAAGTTTCCTCTTCAAACCGACCACAAGACGTTGGAAGCATGGAAAAGTAATCGAGAAAATTATTTCCGTCACTTGCAACATTTTTGTTGAAGACCGAAACAGTTTGTTTTCTTAAATCTATTTTACATAAATTGTAGCTGTCTTCTCGGATTCATACTCGTATGCATCGTTGTCTGGGTTGACCTCTGGGTGTTTAAGTCCGGGTGTTGATAAATAAAATGCAATGCGATTTGACTATATTATTCACAAAAATAAAAATTTATTTAAACAACTTACCATTTTTTTCAACGTTATCCTTTATTTTTTCATCACTGCAGTACATCTTCTAGGCAAGCTTCGTACCAAAGCCTCCGAACGTCTCATTGGAATGGCATGCCAGGCGCTTTGGACTTTCTTCCACAGCTAGGATGAATTGTTCGTCTTTTTTTGTGTAACACGGTGTTCAATTTAACGTCGTTTATGTTTGGGTTCAGATATGGTGATTGCGCAGCCACTTCAGCACGTTACTCTTCACTAGTCTAGAAGTGTGCTTAGGGTCGTTATCGCGGAATAATATCTGTAAAAAGTCATCTGTATATGGTATCATGTGATTTATTATGATGTTACTATAAATGTCTTGATACATTTTGATATCACTTTTTAGTATTGGTCCAATGCCAGGAAAAAACACCCCAAACCATCACACTTCCATACCACCATGCTTAACCGTTTTAAGAGTGTACTTTGGGTGATGCTTCATGTTTTGAGGATGCCCTACATATTTTTTCCCATCTGATCCGAACATACAGAATTTTGATTCATCGCTCCAAAGTACATTGTTCCAAAATGGTAATGTTTAGCAAAGTCAAATCTGGCCCTCAATTTTTTTTTTTGTTTTTGCGGTTTGATGCTGGAGCTTTTAAAAGTATCTTAAGCTGAAGTCCGATGAATTATTTTGTCTTCCCGTGTCGTCGTTTTCCGCGAGTTACGATTCACTCATAACACCATGCTACTTGGATGTAGCACTACTATAAATCGCCTCAGTACTCAGACTTAAACATAAGGCTCCAAAACTGCAAATCATAACATTGCGATTGCATCATTTATTTTATATTCTACTCTCACTCTCTGTCTCTATAATATAACCCGTTTGTCATGTAAATTATATTAACATTATTTTTGGAGAATGTAAATGGATTTCGGCAGCTACGGCAATAGGAGCATGTAAGTCAGGCAATAAATCCTTAATATTAGCTCTACTTTTAAATAAAGAGAAAAATAGTGGTGTAGTTTTATTCGAGCTTATCTCCTTCTTATTATACATCAGTAGATTCTTATTACTATTTTAACATCGCTTCTTTATATAAAAAACTTCCTTCGCAGTGTTCGAAGGAGTTCACATGGAGTTTTTTATTGGAGTATTTCGGTATTCCTACAGAGCTATCCACAAACAAGTCTGCTTCCCTACACTCTAATGTCGTTTTCCATTGGGCAAAAAGAAGCGTCCGGGAGAGTCCGGAATCGAAAAAATCACTTCTGAAAAAATCACTTCTGGTGATTCTGAGAAGAGAATTTCCCTTCTCGATTTGAAGTCAGAATCCACTCAAGAAGCACTCACACAAGTGTAATTTATCTATTTTATACAAGTCAGCTGATAGTAGCCGTACATTATTTTTTTGGCATTTCATTTATCCTTTTGTGGATTCTTTAAGAAGCGGTTTTGTTGTTCAATGGAAAACGACATTAAATTAACTTTTTTGATACCTGTACCGTGCGTTCTGCGAAACCATTTGACTTTGAATAAATTAGATTAGTTGTAATAATACCTATTTATATCTAGTTTTGTAGAAAATTCCTTGAACTCAAATGATCCAAACGGTCATTGTCAGCAATAATAATTCGCTGTAAGTCATGAGTTGCAAATAATAGGACTACAGTTTGTATAACAGTTATTTGAGCAGTTTTCCTTTTTACCCGACTGGACACAGGGAGGGTTATGTGTTTCGCGCGTATCCTATATGTACGTTCCTACGGGACGCCTAAACGGCTTGACCGTTTCTTCCCCGGAGTTTCATAGGATCAATTAGTTAGGTATAGGTACTTAAATGCGCCTTGTTCATATATTTTTAATTCTTTTTTTTTTTTACAGTCAGTCGGGTTTTTTGTTTTTTTTTAAATTACCTTTTTTTTACTTGCACTTTTTCCAAATATTCGAGATGCAAGCTATGTAACATGTTCGAAGTATCGTCTCTCAATGATTTTAGAACATATATGCGTTCATTGAAAAATACTAAGTTATCTGTTACAAACAAATCTTGCCTATGCTACTAATTAAAATGTTCTATCTGGTAACATTATAGTTTCCCTCTCTCCCATAACCGCATATTTCTACCATTTTCTTCAGCTTCAGCAAAAATTGATGAAATAGTTCTCCATATGTCAGCTTTTTGCTATGAAACAAAAAGCTTTCGTACACTTCGTTGGACTTCGGTTTCCAAAATTTGAATGCATTGACCACTTTTTTATACTTCGCCTTTTGGGCCGCCAGTTGATTGAAAACTTCTATAGCTTCTGATCGCAAAGCATTCAGGAACATTGCAACTTTAACTGTTACGTCTTTTTTGGATAGCTCTATAGCAGCGGCAAAAACTTCAAAATTCATATAAAAAACCCTCCTGTTTTCTGAAAAATGTCCCTCAAATTTTAATGCGTCGATTTTTTGTAAATAGAGGGTGTTGTGGAAAATAACTCGCTTTTTTGGCGGTCTTCCCTGAGGTTTTTTTTTTCGTGTATCGGATGATGTTTAACAGGCTTTGCAACTACCATCTGCTATTATATACACACTTTGCTAATTATAGATTTGTTTTAAGATAACAGATTTTTTTTTTTTCATAAAACGGGTTCAAACCGACTGCGCTATGTAGTGCAGTATTCCAGTTAAGATAGAATGAATACACGCTTGGGATCTGTGTACTATGACTTCTCTATCACTACTGGCCTATATCTATATACATAAAAGAGTAGCGTGATTGAGTTGACAGACATCGTACAGGCCAAACCGCTAATTGTAGGTTCATGAAACTTTCAGGATATGTTCCACTAGCTGTGTAGACGCGCACTAAGAAGGGATTTTTCGATGCGACCCTCCCTGCCATTTTTAGAGAGGTTTTTCTGTTACTCGCGATACGTTAATCGTAAAAACTTGAAATTTTGTAAGTTTATAGAAAATAAAAAACCATCGAATACCTATTTTCAAAATTCGCCTATTAAAGGTTGAAAAAGAGGATGAAAACTTTTTTATTTTAACCTTACTTCACTCAACCTGCTATTACATTCATAAAGCTTTGTCCAATCCAAAAAAAAAACCTAAAATGGCTGAGGCTGAGCTAGAAGAAATTAAAGACTGATATTATTTAATCAACAAGAAATTTAGATTGATTTCCCGATTGCCAGCTATGCTTGGGGGTGAGTGGGTTGAGTATATCGTACCCATGGAAAGCATTATAAAGGGTTTTTCAATAAGGGCGCTACAAATGTTACGGTTTTGGATATCAATGAAATTCTTTATTCCTGTGAAAGTACATTCGATGCCATTATGTATGGAATTCGATTTCTTTTGCATGGCCACCACGGGCACGCTTGCAGAAGTCCAGACGCTGAACCCAATTTTCGACGGTTTTCAAGCATAAATCGGCCGATACTGCTGCAATTTCACGTTCGATATTCGTACGAAGTTCATCAATCGTCGCTGGCTTGTTGGCATAGACCATAGACTTGACGTAGCCCCACAGGAAATAGTCTAACGGCGTCAAATCGCACGACCGAGGCGGCCCGAGGCGGCCATGGAGCGACTGGACCATTTCGTGAGATAACACGTTCTCCAAACTTGCTTTCCAATAAATTGATTGTGACATTCGCTGTGTGGCTTGTGGCGCCGTCCTATTGGAACCACATGTCCTCCAAGTCCAATTGGGGCCAAAAATATTCGGTTATTATTGAACGGTAGAGATTCCCATTCACAGTAACGTGCCGGTCTTGATCATCACGGAAGAAGTACGGCCCAATGACGCCGCCGGCCCATAAACCACACCAAACCGTAATTTTTTAGGGATGCGATGATGACTCATGGAGTACGTGAGGATTGCTGCCTGACCAATACCGCATATTTTGTTTATTGACGAAGCCATTCAGCGAGAAATGAGCCTCATCGCTGAAGATGATTTTTCGATCAAAATCCGAATCATTTTCAAGTTGTTGCTCAGCCCAATTCACGAACATACGACGCTTCTGGTGGTCAAGCGGCTTCAGTTCTTGCGTCAATTTAATCTTGTAAGGATGCAGGCCAATATCTTTTCGCAAAATTCGCCACAACGACGTCACAGAGATGCCCAACGCTTGAGAACGACGTGTGAGAAACACATTTGGGCTTTCTTCAATTGAAGCCTCAGCGGCAGCAATATTCTCGACACTACGGGCACTTCTTTGTCTCACTGGCACGGGAACATTTTGTACTGTGCCTGTGGATTCAAATTTGTCCACTAGACGCTCAATTTTTGATCTGCTAGGATGATTATGACGACCATAAATTGGACGTAGCGCTCTTAACGTTGAGGCCACTGACTCCGAATTTCGGTAGTAAATTTTAATAATTTCGACTCGTTGTTGGCTCGTATATCTTTCCATCATGAAACTGCAAGGAATTTGGCGTCTTTTGCTGTCCCTGTCGCTCTACTTTTGTAGCGTCCCTGTTGAAAAACCCTTTATATGGATAAACATACACATACCCACAGTCACAATGAAATTCTGTTCCTTTACAATCGTTAATCTTTATATTGTTGTTGTATTGGGTTGTGTGCGGCGGGCATGCGAGTATGACTGAAATGCATAATAATCGCAGTCTACTCCACGTCCATAGCAACCCATGCGTGCGTATATGACTATTTGCTGTGCGCTGTGCGTTTTGTGTTGGCTGGATTGGTGAAGCTGAGAATGTGCTTATCGTTTTATCTCATGGCGTCTTCTGTTCTATGGATATGTAGAATGTAGCGTAATGCCAAATTCACAATGTTGCGTTGTGAAACTTTACGATTTGAATTGCCAAAGCGCGCGAGCAACAATTTTGTAAAACGAAATGCTGCTTTGAAGAGAATGCGCGTTGAGAGAATAGAGTATGACATATTAAAAGTTCGGTTTGTTTTTTGGCTAAAAAATACAAATTCAGAGCTGAATTAAAATTTCAAGTCTATACTCTCTTTTTTCTGTAGCTGTAATTTGTATGTGGGAATTGAAAAAGGATTCTCCAAAATACAAGAAATTCATACATAGCAATATATCAAGACAACCTTAATACGGATACAAGACCATTGAATAATTTTGTATCTCCAAAAATCTAAAGAAATGAGTAGTTGCTCCACAAAAAAAAATGGTATTCGTCATTTCCACACACTGAATTAATTAATTTTCATTGAATAGACATCATATAGCTCTTTAAAATGTATGATTGCTAAACATCAGCGGATCTGTGCCACTACAACTAAGAACGACATCAAATCGAACAATTCAAAATTCTAAAGTTGTCAAACGCGCGACTAACATTTCCCGTGCCAAGCCAGGGTAAAAAAAAAGACTTGAATTCAATTTTGAGAGAACAGAAACTTTATTATATCGTTTATGCCGGGATACTACACACAGTTTGTGTAGTTCACCTTTATTTATAGGCTTACATTATTCGCATTTATAATCGGTAGACATAGTGTCAGCGATTTTACATTTTTCAGCGAATGTTAACATTTTGAATGGACTATATAAAATTCTAAGAAACTGACCGGATGAACTTATCATATTGGTCGTCAACCGCTGGCAAAGGTGCTGGCGTTGGCATATATGTAACTTCTCCCTCCTTAAGAGTGAAATTCTCCTGAATTTTATTATTTAAGTTGATTCTTATCCTTTTTTGTTGTATACAAAGACATGACAATATTGAAAACATAATGAAAATTATTACAATGCAAGTCACGTTTATTTTATAAGATACATTTTTCTGAAATTCTATTTCTTTTATTTCCTTAATATTTTCAATGTTCTTTAAGATAATTTTGTCAAATTTTATTGTTTCGGTAAAATTTATTTTTTCTTTATAATTTGGATAATAGAATCTTTGTTTTTGTATATGCTTTACATTAGAATATTTTTGATCTAAAAAATACAAGGTGCAATTGATAAAATTGATTAGATAATTTCCTGTGAGATTTATATCTCTATCGTCACATGTTTGGTTTATCTTTATGTTTACATTTTTGATGAATAAGCTTTCGTCATCTAAAGATTCAATTTCGGTTTGATCATTTTTGATTAATTTACAATTTTGTTTTATTACGCAATGCTTACTTTCAATTAATTCATTTAGACTTTTGTGTTTCTCATATTTGTAAGTCTTATTTCTATGTTCTATAATGAATTCTTTATCGGCATTAATCTCTAGAAAGTGTTTATTAGGAACAGGAGTTAAAAGTTTGAGAGGTATGGTTACATAGTTCTTTGGAATTTTTAAGGCGAATATTAACATGTTATCTTTATAATTTGCTACTCCTAGTCTGATTTGTTTCAATTTAAAAAAAATCTATTCCATATGATTCTATTTCTTCGTTGGTGAGAATGTTGGGGTGAAGGATGTTGTTTCTAGCTGATACTATATTATCTTGTATGTGTTCTATTTTAGACTCGATATATTTAAGTTTAAATAATTGGTCAAAATAGATTTGCTTCATCACTAAGTCTCTTTCTACTCTCTGAACGGTGTTAAGTTGTTTTAAAATTGTTTCCCTATCATTACTAATGGTATCCTTAAGAGTGTTAAATGTATTATTAAAATATTGATTAATTTTAATTTGATTATTAACTGCAATAATGGCATTATGGTTGTTCTTTGCTACTATATCTAGGTGGTCTTCTATAGTCTGTCTGTCTTCGTCGTCCATGGTTCCGAATAACCATTTTTGTGTCGTACCTACTACGTTAATAAGACCTCGACGTTGTCGGTTTCGTAAGGGTACTAGAGTCCTAATTTTATGTATGATGTTTGAAATTTGTTCATTCAACATTTGTCTTTGTTCGAGTTGTAGTGGGGCTAGATTACTAGAAATATTTTTAACTAATGCTATTATTTCAGCTGGGTATATTATGTGTAGTATAATATCCGTCTCGTTTGTAATGATTACGTCAGTCAGTTGAAGTTTTACGTATCCGTTCTGTTCGTTTATCATTTGTATGTCAAGGAGGTGTTGCCCATTAATCTGAGTAGTCAGTGTCAGAAGTACTATCCATGTTATTATCTGCAAATTTTAACGGTCGCTTAATATTTGAAGGATGTATATTTTTCAATTGAGCTTTCTTGTATTTTGGCTCATGCTTGTGTCTAACTGCCCTATAGTTTTTAATAAAACCTGTTGACCTCTGCTCTTCATAGTCTTCTCTAGTCTTGTTTAATTTTCTAAGTTTCCTTTCTTTTGTTTTCTCTATGTTCTGGCGAATTCTTTCTACATCAATCTTATGAGTATGCGCGTCAGACGGATTGCCTTTGATAGTAGAGTGGAATCTATGATTATAATTTCTTACGGCTTTCTGCATAATTCTTTTTACTGAGTATTTATTTTTATTAAATGATATAATTCTAAATTTTTCTGCTATGGTGTTATGGAAACGTTCAATGTCTGCATTGCCGGTGTGACTATTTGGCTTGGTTAAATGAAGGGAAATTCCCTCTTCCTCTAAGAATTCCTTTATCTGAATAGCTTTGAATTCATTATCTGCAACTATTTTATTTGGTTTCCCTAATTTTGTGAAATGTTCTTCTAGTTGATCAATTATAGTAGTGTGGTTTCTATCTGTTAAATGATATGCTGAACCAAATTTAGAGAATTTATCTATTATAGTAAGAAAACTTATTTTTCGGATTACATAAGTATCAATATGGATTATTTGATTGATATCGGTGGGTGTTTCACTTTTCTTAAATTTGGCTTTTATGGGGTTGCGGTCATATTTGACTGCTTGGCAAATGTCGCATTGATTGATGACAATTTGGATAAATTCCATTATATTTGGATAATATATTTTATATTTTATTTGATTATATGTTTCCTGTATTCCAGAGTGCTGGCTTTCTTTTGCGTGGTACAGGGATATCTGTTTAACGACTTCTACCTCTGTTTCGATGTCTTGTGCCCTAAATGAACACTTGACAAATTTAACTGAATTATCATTTGAATACATCTCTCTTATTTTTTCTTGAAGAATGTTATATATATTATCTGTTAGTTCTGAGAATATGCCTACTTTTCCCTTTTTTATGAACCTCCTTAGTATGTCTCCTAATCTATCAAAATCATGTTCTGCTATATATATTATCCTTTTACTATGCAAGATCTCGATTTCCTTTATTTTGTTATTTGTTAGTATTATCTGAGTTTTGTACTTATTGACAATATCTTCAACAATTGGGATATGATCCATTAGTTCTTCCTCAGCCGAATGTACTGTTTCATTCGTTTCGTCTTCTTCTATGTTGAATAAAAATTCTGATATTGAATCACTTTGGTTACCTTTGAGCGAAAAATTTTCTGTAAGCGTGGGATTCTCTCCCTCCTTAGATTTAACGTCCTCGTTAACCTCTATTCTGCTAAGAAAATCAGCTACCCTGTTTTCTTTACCTTTAAGATACTCTATTTCAAATTGATATTCTCCTAGTTTTAGAAGCCACCGTTGATGTCTAGGCGACAGGTCTTTTCCTCTATATTTAGCATGAAGATATTTAATTGGCTGGTGATCCGTAAAGATCTTGAACTTATTGCCGTAAAGGTAGGGTCTAAAATAATTTATTGACCACATTATTGCTAGGAATTCTTTGTCCGTAGCTGAGTAGTTGATTTCATGTTTATTGAGAGTACGCGATGCGTAGCAAATAGGGTGTCCCTCTTGCGAGATTACTGCTCCAATCGCGTAATTGGATGCATCAGTTGTTAGAGTAAACTGCTTTTGAAAATTGGGGTACCTTAATATTGGATGACTACTAATTAGGCCTTTTAATTTTTCAAATGCTTCTATGTAGTTTGGATCGTTTGTATTTATTTTGGCATTTTTCTTTAAGTATTTCGTAATAGGTTGTGCTACCTTAGCATAATCTCGAATAAATTTTCGATAGTATCCTGTTATTCCTAAAAAGCTCTTTATTTGTTTTTGGGATTTTGGAAGTTCTAATTTTTCAATGCAAGCTATCTTGTCAGGATTAGGTTTTAACCCGTCTTTTGTGAGGATGTGACCTAAGAATTCGATCTCTCGTTTCATAAAATTGCACTTGTCTACCTGTATCTTAAGTTTTTTCGATTCTAATATTTTAAAAATGTCTGTTATAGATTTAACGTGTTCTTTTAATGTTGTGCTAAAGATGAGTATATCATCTAGATACACTACACACGTCCTATTTATATGATCTCTAAGAATATCATTCATCAGTCTCTGGAATGTCGCAGGGGCATTCTTTAAACCGAATGGCATTCTTATAAATTCATATAATCCGTGGGGGGTAACAAAAGCTGTCTTTTTGCGATCTTGTTCTTTGATCAAGATCTGGTGATAGCCTTTGGCTAGATCCAATGTAGTAAAATACTGTGACTTCCCAAGTTTGTCTAATATTGAATCAATATTAGGCAAGGGAAATTTGTCGTCAACAGTTATTTCGTTCAACTTTCGATAGTCGATTACGATACGAAATTTCTTTTTCCCTGAGTTGTCCATTTTTTTTGGTACAACTATGAGTGGACTCGAGTATTTAGAATTACTCTTCCGAATAATTCCCTGATATTCCATATCTTTAATTTGACGTTTCACCTCTTCGTCATGCATTGGGGGGTATCTGTATAATTTAGCATTCACTTGTTGATCAGTCGTTGTCACAATTTCGTGCTCAATTTCTGGGGTACTTGATAGTTTGTCTCCTTCTTTGAAGAATAAATTACTAAATCTTTTTAGCAGATTCTCTACTTCTTGACGTTCTTCTTTGTTAAGATGGTCTAATTTTATATGGTTGGTGCTAATATCAGTAGTTTCTAGGGAACATATTTGATTTAACAAATATGGGGTGTTAATGAACCTTAAACACTGACTGTTTAGATAAATATTTCCCTCTTCTAAGTTTATTAAGGTATTTAACTTTTTAAGTAAGTCCATACCAATTATGAACTGATATCCTCTATTACAAAGACGTTTGACTTTCCATCTGATAAGGGCGTTGGGTGTTGATACCTTGAATTCTTCCGGTACCGGTGTATGTATTTCATACGAAATTGTGTCCCTTCCAGTCACTGTAGTAAATTGTATTGGTTCAATAGGAATTTTCTTAAATTCAGTTAATCTATCGTCTACTATGCTTAGGGTTGAGCCTGTATCTATTAAGGCTATAAAGTTTTTTGAATAGATGGTTATATTAATTTGTGGTAATTCGTCCGAGGCTAGTTCATAAAAAAACGCGGGACTTTGTTCATTTTGATTTCTTATTTCTTCGTGACATATTTCCTGAGGCATTACCATTCTTTGTTCAGTCGTCTCCTGTTGATGGCTATTTTGGCCCGGAGATGATCTAAAGTGTCCTGAATTTTGGTTCTGACCCTGAGAGTTATTTATTTGTCTACTAATGTCGTTTCCTTGGATATTATCAACTTCCATGTTTTCCGCTGGTGGGTTTGGCCTATCGTTTTGCCTATATTGCCCTGAGAAGTTCCTTTGTTGTCCCTGATTGTTATTCTGTCTGTACTGTCCTGAGTAGTTTCGTTGTTGTCCCTGATTGTTATTCTGTCTATACTGTCCTGAAGGATTTCTTTGTTGACCCTGATTATTTTGACGATACTGACCTGATCTATTATGATACTCATCAGTGTAATTTGGTCTCCTTTGCTTTTCTGGTGGAACAATTGCTTTTGGTCTAACTACTCTTCTAAATTCCGGCCTAATGCAGGAATCCTCAAACCTTCTCTTTCTCATCATTGAAATTATTTTATTCAAATCATTTTCTTCATATATCCTATCTAACAATGTGCCTTGGGCTATTTCTTTCGCGGTGTTCACTAATATCACTCCGACATTACTTAAATCTATATAGTTATCTTCTTTATAATATACAATTAATTCATCTGTTTTGTATTTAATACTTTGCAATTCTACTGCTAATTCACTCACCGTGTTAACTTTTAGATTTGTAATTTTCTTGTAGATCTCATGTGGTTCGGTGTCCGGTTTGTATCTAAGCTTTAGAGTTTCCTTGATGGTATTCCAATTGTCGGTCTCGGGTATGTTGATCACAGCGTTCTTCGCCTCTCCTTGAATCTTCTGTAGTTCTGGATCTTCTACCTGACCGAGGTAGTATTCTACACAGCTGAAGAAGGAATTTATGGTGACATCTCCTTGTCCGGTAAATATGGACATGTATCGGATATCTTTCAGAATCCTTTCCCTCTCCTCTCGGTTTCCTCGTTGTTGGAGTTGTACGTACGCTGTACGCACTTGCTCTAGTTGTTGAGTTCTGAGCTCCAATTCAGCGATAAGTTGGTTCTGGTTCTCCATATTTCTGTTGCTATCGTGAATTTGTTGTCTTTTCATGAACTTTCACTTCAGTTGTAGTTTTTTATTTTGTTTAAGCATACACACTAATTGCAAATTCTATCACGAGTTCTCACTGCGTAACGTGTTTATTAATTAAAATGTTTTAAACGAATTGTTTTGGAACACTTATTTTTCATTAATTTCACACGACGTAAATTCGTTTCACTGGACTCTTATTTTATAAGAATCCTACCGACTGCGCCACTAACATTTCCCGTGCCAAGCCAGGGTAAAAAAAAAGACTTGAATTCAATTTTGAGAGAACAGAAACTTTATTATATCGTTTATGCCGGGATACTACACACAGTTTGTGTAGTTCACCTTTATTTATAGGCTTACATTATTCGCATTTATAATCGGTAGACATAGTGTCAGCGATTTTACATTTTTCAGCGAATGTTAACATTTTGAATGGACTATATAAAATTCTAAGAAATTGACCGGATGAACTTATCATATTGGTCGTCAACCGCTGGCAAAGGTGCTGGCGTTGGCATATATGTAACTCGCGTGATAGTAGAGAGTAGGTCTACTCAGGCGTCGCGTTGAACTTTACGATATTTACGATCTAAAGTCGATCCAACGCCTAAAGTTGTATTTTGTGTGGCAGCATATGAACGCTTTGTTTCTACATAATCTGCCAACGCACGCGCGCGTCAACGCCACATTATGAATTGGGAATAAGTACCTATCATTTGCGGAAGCGACCTCAATCCTCATGCTGTTTGGTGTGTACTTCGTATTTCCTTCGTCAATCACTGCTGTTTAGTGAAATCATAATAATATAAAGTTGATGAGAAAATCGAAATGTCATTGTCAAGTTTCGTGGCGTTATTGTAGCTTCATTATAACTTAACATCCTCCACATAATCAAGTAGTTGTAGTCAGCGTTGCCAAATCAGCTTTCCGCAATTATTCTGTATTGCAGAAAATGTTACTTCAATGCACAAAAAGAAGATATAACCTCGAATGTAATATTGTTCCACGCAGACGATCCGCAATTCAAAAATATGTTGTAAAAGTAAGATCACGATTTTTTTCGTTTCGTGGCGTTATTGTAGCTTCATTATAACTTAACATCCTCCACATAATCAAGTAGTTGTAGTCAGCGTTGCCAAATCAGCTTTCCGCAATTATTCTGTATTGCAGAAAATGTTACTTCAATGCACAAAAAGAAGATATAATCTCGAATGTAATATTGTTCCACGCAGACGATCCGCAATTCAAAAATATGTTGTAAAAGTGAGATCACGATTTTTTTCGTTTCGTGGCGTTATTGTAGCTTCATTATAACTTAACATCCTCCACATAATCAAGTAGTTGTAGTCAGCGTTGCCAAATCAGCTTTCCGCAATTATTCTGTATTGCAGAAAATGTTACTTCAATGCACAAAAAGACGATATAACCTCGAATGTAATATTGTTCCACGCAGACGATCCGCAATTTAAAAATATGTTGTAAAAGTGAGATCACGATTTTTTTCGTCGAAAAGGAATAATAGCACTGATTTGTAGTTTTATCATTTTAAAACTCAAAATGTAAGTCAGCTATCAAATGCAAGTTAAAAAGTTTAATGTAACTTCGTATTTTGGGAAAAATCTCACTCACGATCTTCACGAAAAAAGGAGAAAGGGAGAAAAAACCAAACGGCAGCTGAAAACTTGCAGGCCTATTTGGTCCGAGCAGTATTTTATTGGAAAGTTTTTGATACAAATATTGTAATGTGCAATATTTGTATCAACATTGTAGAGTTGAAATTTTACATTTATCAAAAGTGTTTGTAAAAGCTGAAAAGCTTAAGTTGAAGTTATACGGAAAACGAAAACTATAAAAATCACCGATGAACATTTTTAAAACAAAACAAGTCAGATATATACTTATCTTACATACTTGTTGTTGTTACATCTCATAAATATGAAAACAACAGTTTGCTAACATCAGTTGTTACTTTGTTGTAACTTCATTTCAATAGCATTTCAAGGAACATTTTAGTTATAATATTATGGTTCATGTTTTAATGATGTTTCATGTAACAACCGCCATATTGTTCACCATTTTATATACCTGTTTAACCATAGTTCTTAAGATGTAAAAAATGCATTTCAATTTTCCCAATATATTACATAGCTTCTACAATTCATTTGTATAGAAACTGATGAATATGGTATATTAAGATTTGTTTCTACAAGTCTTTTGGGATTTTGAAGCTTAAATACAAATTTTAATATTTTCTGATTTTCAAACTTTTCTTTTATTTAACCCTTTTTTGGAGGCGCGTGAATTTTCCGGACCGTAAACAATTAATGTTCATGACAAAAGTAGTATTCGTTTTAAGATTTTGGTCGGAAATCGCAGCAAACTTGGAATGTTTTAGATACTAATACCTTTCAGATCAAATATGTTTACCTTTCCTTTTATACTTCATAATTTGTTTGTCTATACATGTAGACTCAAAAAGCATTCTAATAATAACTTATTTAAAACTTCTGGAATGTTTACAGAAACATTTCTAATACTTATATTATATCCAACATGTTATTCAAACTGATTTGCATAAACAACAGGACAACTCAACAGTTACTTAATGGTTACATTGCTAAAACATTAGTTAAGTCAAATGCAACATGTTTTCGTTGAAACAACGTATTAAAAACTATAATTTAACAAAAATTAACCTCAGTAAAAACAAATACTAGAAAGTTGTTGCAAAATATAAGGGGAAATGCGGCTATTTTGGTTACAATGTGGGATGTGACAATGTACTGAAATAACTTGATAGTTATATTAGAGTTGTAGGTACCATATTAAAACCCAAGTGTGCTATTCGGGAAGGTATGTAGGTCAAGGCCAAGCTGACGGTGAAAATTCTTTTCAGCGTCGGCATCAGCTGACTAAAACCTTGTTTCAGCATAGCCCGATAAATTCCATCCGGACCTGGTGAAACCCTCAAACGATGCAATTGCATATTTGATAGCGTCATTCGTCACTACTCTGGACGCAATATACCAGCTACGCCGAGTGGTGTTTGTCAGTTCTGAAGTGGCCATCGTTGCCGGTACCACTGAAGAGGACGTAGTGACCTGATTTCCCGGGAAGTGAGTCCCCAGCAGGTGACTAAAAGTCTCCGCCTTTGTCTCAGTGTAAACAAACTTGGAATGTTTTAGATACTAATACCTTTCAGATCAAATATGTTTACCTTTCCTTTTATACTTCATAATTTGTTTGTCTATACATGTAGACTCAAAAAGCATTCTAATAATAACTTATTTAAAACTTCTGGAATGTTTACAGAAACATTTCTCATACTTATATTATATCCAACATGTTATTCAAACTGATTTGCATAAACAACAGGACAACTCAACAGTTACTTAATGGTTACATTGCTAAAACATTAGTTAAGTCAAATGCAACATGTTTTCGTTGAAACAACGTATTAAAAACTATAATTTAACAAAAATTAACCTCAGTAAAAACAAATACTAGAAAGTTGTTGCAAAATATAAGGGGAAATGCGGCTATTTTGGTTACAATGTGGGATGTGACAATGTACTGAAATAACTTGATAGTTATATTAGAGTTGTAGGTACCATATTAAAACCCAAGTGTGCTATTCGGGAAGGTATGTAGGTCAAGGCCAAGCTGACGGTGAAAATTCTTTTCAGCGTCGGCATCAGCTGACTAAAACCTTGTTTCAGCATAGCCCGATAAATTCCATCCGGACCTGGTGAAACCCTCAAACGATGCAATTGCATATTTGATAGCGTCATTCGTCACTACTCTGGACGCAATATACCAGCTACGCCGAGTGGTGTTTGTCAGTTCTGAAGTGGCCATAGTTGCCGGTACCACTGAAGAGGACGTAGTGACCTGATTTCCCGGGAAGTGAGTCCCCAGCAGGTGACTAAAAGTCTCCGCCTTTGTCTCAGTGTAGGTACCATCAGATCTTTGGCGCGATTCCAGTTTGGTCTGTCCCTTTTAAGGACTTTAACAAGCCTACTGGTTGCACTTAGTGATGCGACCTCCTCAAAAATTTTTGTATAAGAGTCGTTTTTCGATTTATGAATTAGACTCTTAAATTCTTTTTGTTTCGATCGATTTAGCTTTCCTGGTTTCTCTGCGCTCTTCTACGCTCGTTCAAAACAACGGATAATAACGCTGCTCAGATCCTGAGCAGACCTCTCTACCCCCTGTATTGATCTTTGTTAAAGTGGAGCTTTAACAGAATTGCCAAACTCCTCCTTAAACCGAGCCCAATTTGTTTTTCTCGGATTTCTCCTCTCTAGCGAAGATGAAACTTTACAGTAGATTTGAAACTCGATGTATCTGTGGTCTGACAGAGTGCTATCTGGCGATACCCTCCAATTTGTGATAGTCTTACAATGCCCATTGGACAAGGTAATATCAGTTACTTGCTGTCTCCTGGCTGTAACAAATGTAGGTCGACAACCTACATTGTTGATGGTGATGTCAGACGATAAGATGAAGTCCAGAAGACGATCTCCTCATATATTACATTTACTGCTGCCCCAAACAGTGTTGTTTTGTTGCGATGCTAAGCAACATAAGATAATACCTATCTTTTTGGACTCGCTATGCTCTATGAGCTCAACAACAGCCTTTGGTGGTGGATTAGTTAAAAAGTCGTAGGGAAAGTAAGCCGACGACAAAGGTTTCCCAATTGCCTTTTGCATGGTAAGTAATAGTTGCAGCAACCAAATCTTGGCAACAGAACCGATTGTAACCGCCCTAAGGGATTTCGATACAACAAGACATGTTCTAGGTCTCTCGGACTGCTTATCGTAGAGAATGTTTTGTGAGCCGCTCAACTCACCAAGGCCACAGAAGCGATTTTTCCACACCCATAGTCCTGGATGGATGTTACGCAGTTTTTTGTTCTACGGACATTTGGATACTCCCAAGCCAAAACAAATATCTTACATGCATTGACAAATTTTAGTAAATTTATATGTGTAGAAAAACTTCAAACAAAAAATCAGAAAGACTTTTTAAGTTCAATAACAAAAATCATGACTAATATGACTGTTGCGGCGCGATTATTATCATCATCATTTACCATCGTCACCAACATACATTATTTATAAAAACATATTATGTACATACTTTATTTGAATGTAAATAAATGAAATTCAAATTTCGCGGTTCTTTAGCCCAGTCGCCATATTTTAAATATTTTTGAATTCGCCTGTAATTTAAAATAACGTAACATCCTCTCTCTCTCAATTTGTATAAATACCAAAATTAGCAAAATAAAAACTACCATTTGTATTGTCAAGCCCTCAGGGGAAACACTGCCTTTTATTCGCTATCCGTCGTCGTTTCGCCATCGGTAAAACATCCGGTATTATTTCGCTACCGTTGTAAAAATTCAACGCAACAGCCAGAGATTCCCCTATCCTTTCTTTAAGGAATTAAAATAGTGATCTTTGGTTGACGGTTTAACCAAGCAACCGTACAATGACAAAACCACAACGTATCACACTCGATAACGATCCGACATTTCAAACATCTTTATACATAAAATAGTAGCGTGATTGAGTTGACAGACATCGTACAGGCCAAACCGCTAATTGTAGGTTCATGAAACTTTCAGGATATGTTCCATTAGCTGTGTAGACGCGCACTAAGAAGGGATTTTTCGATGCGACCCTCCCTGCCATTTTTAGAGAGGTTTTTCTGTTACCCGCGATACGTTAATCGTAAAAACTTGAAATTTTGTAAGTTTATAGAAAATAAAAAACCATCGAATACCTATTTTCAAAATTCGCCTATTAAAGGTTGAAAAAGAGGATGAAAACTTTTTTTATTTTAACCTTACTTCACTCAACCTGCTATTACATTCATAAAGCTTTGTCCAATCCAAAAAAAAAAATCTAAAATGGCTGAGGCTGAGCTAGAAGAAATTAAAGACTGATATTATTTAATCAACAAGAAATTTAGATTGATTTCCCGATTGACAGCTATGCTTGGGGGTGAGTGGGTTGAGTATATCGTACCCATGGAAAGCATTATAAAGGGTTTTTCAATAAGGGCGCTACAAATGTTACGGTTTTGGATATCAATGAAATTCTTTATTCCTGTGAAAGTACATTCGATGCCATTATGTATGGAATTCGATTTCTTTTGCATGGCCACCACGGGCACGCTTGCAGAAGTCCAGACGCTGAACCCAATTTTCGACGGTTTTCAAGCATAAATCGGCCGATACTGCTGCAATTTCACGTTCGATATTCGTACGAAGTTCATCAATCGTCGCTGGCTTGTTGGCATAGACCATAGACTTGACGTAGCCCCACAGGAAATAGTCTAACGGCGTCAAATCGCACGACCGAGGCGGCCCGAGGCGGCCATGGAGCGACTGGACCATTTCGTGAGATAACACGTTCTCCAAACTTGCTTTCCAATAAATTGATTGTGACATTCGCTGTGTGGCTTGTGGCGCCGTCCTATTGGAACCACATGTCCTCCAAGTCCAATTGGGGCCAAAAATATTCGGTTATTATTGAACGGTAGAGATTCCCATTCACAGTAACGTGCCGGTCTTGATCATCACGGAAGAAGTACGGCCCAATGACGCCGCCGGCCCATAAACCACACCAAACCGTAATTTTTTAGGGATGCGATGATGACTCATGGAGTACGTGAGGATTGCTGCCTGACCAATACCGCATATTTTGTTTATTGACGAAGCCATTCAGCGAGAAATGAGCCTCATCGCTGAAGATGATTTTTCGATCAAAATCCGAATCATTTTCAAGTTGTTGCTCAGCCCAATTCACGAACATACGACGCTTCTGGTGGTCAAGCGGCTTCAGTTCTTGCGTCAATTTAATCTTGTAAGGATGCAGGCCAATATCTTTTCGCAAAATTCGCCACAACGACGTCACAGAGATGCCCAACGCTTGAGAACGACGTGTGAGAAACACATTTGGGCTTTCTTCAATTGAAGCCTCAGCGGCAGCAATATTCTCGACACTACGGGCACTTCTTTGTCTCACTGGCACGGGAACATTTTGTACTGTGCCTGTGGATTCAAATTTGTCCACTAGACGCTCAATTTTTGATCTGCTAGGATGATTATGACGACCATAAATTGGACGTAGCGCTCTTAACGTTGAGGCCACTGACTCCGAATTTCGGTAGTAAATTTTAATAATTTCGACTCGTTGTTGGCTCGTATATCTTTCCATCATGAAACTGCAAGGAATTTGGCGTCTTTTGCTGTGTCTGTCGCTCTACTTTTGTAGCGTCCCTGTTGAAAAACCCTTTATATGGATAAACATACACATACCCACAGTCACAATGAAATTCTGTTCCTTTACAATCGTTAATCTTTATATTGTTGTTGTATTGGGTTGTGTGCGGCGGGCATGCGAGTATGACTGAAATGCATAATAATCGCAGTCTACTCCACGTCCATAGCAACCCATGCGTGCGTATATGGCTATTTGCTGTGCGCTGTGCGTTTGGTGTTGGCTGGATTGGTGAAGAGTGAGTGAGAATGTGCTTATCGTTTTATCTCATGGCGTCTTCTGTTCTATGGATATCTAGAATGTAGCGTAATGCCGAATTCACAATGTTGCGTTGTGTTTCACGATTTGAATTGCCAAAGCGCGCGAGCAACAATTTTGTAAAACGAAATGCTGCTTTGAAGAGAATGCGCGTTGAGAGAATAGAGTATGACACATTTAAAGTTCGGATTGTTTTTTGGCTAAAAAATACAAATTCAGAGCTGAATTAAAATTTCAAGTCTATACTCTCTTTTTTCTGTAGCTGTAATTTGTATGTGGGAATTGAAAAAGGATTCTCCAAAATACAAGAAATTCATACATAGCAATATATCAAGACAACCTTAATACGGATACAAGACCATTGAATAATTTTTTGTCTCCAAAAATCAAAAGAAATGAGTAGTTGCTCCACAAAAAAAATGGTATTCGTCATTTCCACACACTGAATTAATTAATTTTCATTGAAGAAACATCATATAGCTCTTTAAAATGTATGATTGCTAAACATCAGCGGATCTGTGCCACTACAACTAAGAACGACATCAAATCGAACAATTCAAAATTCTAATGTTGTCAAACGCGCGTGATAGTAGAGAGCATAGACAAACCATACTGAGACCCCCAACTCACAATCCTCTTGCCGCTGGCCCCCTCAATTTTTTTTCAAATTCGCCATTTTGTTTTCCTATCGGTGTTATGTCAAAAAAGAATCCGTGTGACATGCAAAAACAAAAAACAAAAAAATGCTAAAATAAATGCTGCCAACCTCGGCAACCGTGGGGAAATGTGAAAGAGTTCGGGAATACCACATTTTTTCATTACTGAAAGCCATTGGTTAGTTATTATAAATTGTTAAAAGGCGAATAATTTGATTTGTTTGGTTAGTAAAACTATCTAAAGTTGATGTTCTATATACTAGAAACAGATTAGAACAAACATGGTTGTGTATTTTCCGCTTTTGGATAGCATTAACTTCGATTTCGTGTGTAAATTTTTCTTAAATAATGAAGAAACTTTGCTCAAAATGTTTTCATTTTCCCTCAACCAATCTACATTGTTAATTTTTCATGAACATTTTAAGCAAATGTGCACTTATTCCTAAAAAAAAATATTATCCAAACGTAACGAACAATTTCAAATTTAACGGATAAAACTCTATGAACTCTGCCAGCAACTTTGCCCACAGCGGAAGTGTCTCATATCTGCTGGGAGTGTGTTGGTGAGCCGGAATTTTTGAAGTTTCGTGACATTTGTCAATACGATTTTCTATGTAACAATACTAGCGCACCAGATGTGTACACTCCATAAAAAATATAGCTTGTAGGCTAAGTAACGGGAAATCGGCCGGAGTTGGTGGTGTCAGTATTGTCTCTGGTAGAGAGTAGGTCTACTCAGGCGTCGCGTTGAACTTTACGATATTTACGATCTAAAGTCGATCGCCTAAAGTTGTATTTTGTGTGGCAGCATATGAACGCTTTGTTTCTACATAATCTGCCAACGCACGCGCGCGTCAACGCCACATTATGAATTGGGAATAAGTATCATTTGCGCGAGCGACCTCATGCTGTTTGGTGTGTACTTCGTATTTCCTTTTCGTTCTGCAAAACGTTGACACTGTTTGCAATGAAGATGAAGCCGTTAACTAACTAACTTCGGAAGGGCACACCCGTAATGCTCCTTCGGAACTTAAAACCATAGATAAACCATACTGAGACCCCCAACTCGCAATCCTCTTGCCGCTGGCCCCCTCAGTTTTTTTTTGAAATTCGCCATTTTGTTTTCCTATCGGTGTTATGTCAAAAAAGAATCCGTGTGACATGCAAAAACAAACAAAAAATGCAAAAATAAATGCTGCCAACCACGGCAACCGTGGGGAAATGTGAAAGAGTTCGGGAATTCCACATTATAATTTGATTTGGTTGGTTAGTAAAATTATCTAAAATATATGTTTTACATATTAGAACATATTAGGATAAACATGGTTGTGTATTTACCTCTTTTCGATATTATTAAGATAGATTTATTGAGCGAATTTTTCTTAATAACTGAAGAAAACTTGCTCAAAATGTTTTTATTTTCATGCAACCATTCTGCATTGACAATTTTTCATAAATATTTTAAGCAACGCATTATGAACGCTGTCAGCAGCTTTGTCCACAGCGGAAGTGGCATATGCAAGGTGCGAGCGTGTTGGTGAGCCGGAATATTTGAAGTTACGTGACATTTGTCAATACGACTTTCTATGTAACAATACTAACGCACTTAGAGTTTGCCACCCCATGAAAATATAGCTTGTAGGCAAGTAACGGGAAATCGGCCGGAGTTGATGGTCTCAGTATTGTCTCTGCTTAAAACCACCAAAACTATGCAATGGCACTAGACTGCAAGTCAAAGCTTTACATACAAATTTAATCGAAGCAGTTTTACGTAGCTTGCTCTTGTGTAAGTTCACCTTCAAGTCTGGTAATATTACTGCCGCCCGATAAAAAAACAAGTCTATAAAGAAATCCTTAAAAAAAAACTATTTCAGTAACAATTTTTCTAAAAAAGTACATTTTAACAGAGTCCCGCGCGCACGAAGTCGCGGGTAACTGCGAGTTGATTACATATAACTTCTTGGCAGGAGTGTGAAGATTGTAGAGTTGGCACAGGGTGTAGATTCCTTCTGAACACACGCGCTATGTAGTGCAGTATTCCAGTTAAGATAGAATGAATACACGCTTGGGATCTGTGTACTATGACTTCTTTATCACTACTGGCCTATATTGATTACATATAACTTCTTAGGCAGGAGTGTGAAGATCGTAGAGTTGGCACAGGGTGTAGATTCCTTCTCAAGTATATTGAAAAAGTCACAAAGTCAATGTTCAAAGTTCTCCAACCTTTATGGAGCATCGAGTCAATCTGCTCGTCTTTTTAAATGCTGTCATATTTGGCCTTGCAATTTATAACAAAATGGCGAGTTAAGATCTGGACTTATTGTTCTTCCGCCAGGATCTACCATAGTGTGGAAACAGCACTGGTAGGGACCAATCTGGACTAATAAATCTTTTCTCGAAACTCTAACAGTTTTTTTCCCTTAATTTTTTACAGGAAACTCACTCCACCCAATCACGCCAAAATGAGCCTAGATTTAAATTTCTCTAAATGCATTTATTTTTCTTTGGTTTCCTTTGCTTTGGATAAGTTTTTGCGGTGTTTCCCTGAGGTATCATTCTTTAATTTGATTTGGCACTGTCATTTTCCTACTTGAAGAGAGCGAGCTCCTTCAATGCAACGACAAAAAAAATAGATTTCTTTGGCTTTCCGGTTTTCTGTCCGGGCGGATGGAAATATAAATGCGAATGATACCAAGATAGTCATGGCAGATGAGCTAAATATGATATTAGATCAATTTATATCCAGCAAACACTTTATTCAGTAAAAATGAAGAACATAGACATTCATTTAACATTAATTTGTGTGAACAAATATGAATGAAAATATTCACATAAATGAACAAAAATGATTTTGAGTCAGTTATCTCCAAATTTATTTATTTATTTATTCACTTAAGTCAATATTGACTGAAAATTTTTTAAATCATCATAAAGATTCATAAATGATATCAATAAATGCATTTATTTATCACTAAAATTAGTATTAGTAAGCATGCTTATATTCATTTTTGTGAATGTTTCTCCATCTGGCCCATTTCTCAGGAAATTGAATTGAAATTGAATCATAAATAAATTCATATCTGAAGGTTTTCTTCATTTAAATGATTCATTTATGATTCATTTTTGAAGGCAAATGTTTGCTGGGATACTTACATTGCTTGCATGTATTATTTTTACAATTTATGTACTCAAACGACATAAGTGTGAATACATCTTTTTAGTATACCTTACCTATCTCTGCTTACTGTTAAGTTAATTTCATCAAAAAATACTTTACCTGATAATAATAAAATAAAACAACAAAGTTACAATACTTTAGTGATTTGTTGATTATAATATAATATAATAAATAATATTCGGGATATGGAATATTAAAAAACAATCTAAGCATCCTCGCAGGAACATTGAAGTTAATTAAGGCCAAAATAGTGGAGCAACAAATATGATAAAGGGTCATTCATTTTTCGGTTTCGAAAGTAAAGCTAACTAAAACACACAGCGATACATTTTTTTTTATTTATTTATTCGTCAATTTGAGTTACAAACCCAGTTAGAAAACTTAGAAAACTATTATAATATGAACTTAAGACTATTATTATAATATAAAATATTTAATTATTATGGTAGAGAACAGACATTATTTGATTCCTAAAAGAATTTCTAGAATAGTTTTGAAAAACATCAATGCGATCAATAACTAAATTTAATTCGTTGATGCAATGCTCAATTGGTTCATTACTGCCATAATTTGTTCTGTGAAACTGACCACGAAGATCTCATACGCAACAATCTTTCAGGAAAATAAAAGTGTATCCGCTCTAGTAAATAGGGGCATTTAATGTGGCAATTTATTACATCTCTTATAAACATGATACTAAAAAACTTGCGTCTATTTTCAAGAGTAAGTAAATTAAAAAGAAGGCATCTAGTTAAGTAGGGTGGAGTTTCTATATACCACCTTAGCATTTTGAAAACAAAGCTAGTAAAACATTTTTGCACCCTTTCTATTGTGTAGGACTGATTTTCATAGTAAGGATTCCAGATTACACTACAATAATCCAAAACCGATCTAAAAAATGCGAAATACAGAGCCTTTAGTGCATATGGAATCAGAGAATTCTTTCGTATTCCGCCTAATAAAACCAAGCATTTTAAATGCACTACTCACAATGTAGTCAACATGAGGTTTACAGTGAGTTGTGGATCCAATATGACTCCAAGGTCTTTTTTAAGAAGTACTTTTTCAAGCTCTACATTATTAATTTGGTAACTTAAAGATATTTAAGAAGAATTACGAATATAAGACGGAACAACAAAGAGAACAAAAAGCAAGAGCCCAGTGTGATTTCCTTGCGGAACACCTGATGCTGCAAAGATAGGCTCTGAAAGAAAACCACCTATCTTAACGTGTTGAGTACGGTCTAGTAGGTACGAAGATATCCAATCTAACAAAGGGGAGTCAAACCCAATACATTTTAATTTCGCGCTTGGATCGGGCGCATCTAAGCCTGTTAATGCACAAAAGACATCTGATGGGCTTAACTGCAGATTTCCTACGGAAACCCGAAACCCGAGAACTAGAATCTTGAAGAGTAACTGGAGAAGATGAACAATAAACGGATTTAAAGTAGTTCGCAAAAAATTTACAAATGGTGGCAGTATCGCTCGATTCCCTTTCAAGTTACTGCATATAGTTTGGGAGGCCAATACATTTTCGCTTGTTATTAATAAAGGTCCAAAAATGTTTACTATTTTCTTTGACTTTAGAGTCAGCTGACAATACGTAACTATTGTATAAAAATGTATTAACATGGTTAAACTCTTTCAGAGAATGCAAGTATTTTAGATGATGAAATGAGTTATTTTGTTCACGTTTATATAATTTATATGCCTTAATCTTCCGATTTTTTAAATTGGATAATCTTTTATTAAACCAAGGAGGATTTGAATTAGACTTAAATTGCTTCTTTGGAACGAGCTGCTCCAGTGCATATTTTACATGGTGACTAGGTATGCAAACTGTAGGTTGGTATCTGTAAGCAAGTTTGAGTACTATTTACTTTTACATTTTGCATATAAATTCAAAAAATGTTAAAAATTAGATTATCTAAAATATATGTTTTACATATTAGAACATATTAGGATAAACATGGTTGTGTATTTACCTCTTTTCGATATTATTAAGATAGATTTATTGAGCGAATTTTTCTTAATAACTGAAGAAAACTTGCTCAAAATGTTTTTATTTTCATGCAACCATTCTGCATTGACAATTTTTCATAAATATTTTAAGCAACGCATTATGAACGCTGTCAGCAGCTTTGTCCACAGCGGAAGTGGCATATGCAAGGTGCGAGCGTGTTGGTGAGCCGGAATATTTGAAGTTACGTGACATTTGTCAATACGACTTTCTATGTAACAATACTAACGCACTTAGAGTTTGCCACCCCATGAAAATATAGCTTGTAGGCAAGTAACGGGAAATCGGCCGGAGTTGATGGTCTCAGTATTGTCTCTGCTTAAAACCACCAAAACTATGCAATGGCACTAGACTGCAAGTCAAAGCTTTACATACAAATTTAATCGAAGCAGTTTTACGTAGCTTGCTCTTGTGTAAGTTCACCTTCAAGTCTGGTAATATTACTGCCGCCCGATAAAAAAACAAGTCTATAAAGAAATCCTTAAAAAAAAACTATTTCAGTAACAATTTTTCTAAAAAAGTACATTTTAACAGAGTCCCGCGCGCACGAAGTCGCGGGTAACTGCGAGTTGATTACATATAACTTCTTGGCAGGAGTGTGAAGATTGTAGAGTTGGCACAGGGTGTAGATTCCTTCTGAACACACGCGCTATGTAGTGCAGTATTCCAGTTAAGATAGAATGAATACACGCTTGGGATCTGTGTACTATGACTTCTTTATCACTACTGGCCTATATTGATTACATATAACTTCTTAGGCAGGAGTGTGAAGATCGTAGAGTTGGCACAGGGTGTAGATTCCTTCTCAAGTATATTGAAAAAGTCACAAAGTCAATGTTCAAAGTTCTCCAACCTTTATGGAGCATCGAGTCAATCTGCTCGTCTTTTTAAATGCTGTCATATTTGGCCTTGCAATTTATAACAAAATGGCGAGTTAAGATCTGGACTTATTGTTCTTCCGCCAGGATCTACCATAGTGTGGAAACAGCACTGGTAGGGACCAATCTGGACTAATAAATCTTTTCTCGAAACTCTAACAGTTTTTTTCCCTTAATTTTTTACAGGAAACTCACTCCACCCAATCACGCCAAAATGAGCCTAGATTTAAATTTCTCTAAATGCATTTATTTTTCTTTGGTTTCCTTTGCTTTGGATAAGTTTTTGCGGTGTTTCCCTGAGGTATCATTCTTTAATTTGATTTGGCACTGTCATTTTCCTACTTGAAGAGAGCGAGCTCCTTCAATGCAACGACAAAATTAGATTTCTTTGGCTTTCCGGTTTTCTGTCCGGGCGGATGGAAATATAAATGCGAATGATACCAAGATAGTCATGGCAGATGAGCTAAATATGATATTAGATCAATTTATATCCAGCAAACACTTTATTCAGTAAAAATGAAGAACATAGACATTCATTTAACATTAATTTGTGTGAACAAATATGAATGAAAATATTCACATAAATGAACAAAAATGATTTTGAGTCAGTTATCTCCAAATTTATTTATTTATTTATTCACTTAAGTCAATATTGACTGAAAATTTTTTAAATCATCATAAAGATTCATAAATGATATCAATAAATGCATTTATTTATCACTAAAATTAGTATTAGTAAGCATGCTTATATTCATTTTTGTGAATGTTTCTCCATCTGGCCCATTTCTCAGGAAATTGAATTGAAATTGAATCATAAATAAATTCATATCTGAATGTTTTCTTCATTTAAATGATTCATTTATGATTCATTTTTGAAGGCAAATGTTTGCTGGGATACTTACATTGCTTGCATGTATTATTTTTACAATTTATGTACTCAAACGACATAAGTGTGAATACATCTTTTTAGTATACCTTACCTATCTCTGCTTACTGTTAAGTTAATTTCATCAAAAAATACTTTACCTGATAATAATAAAATAAAACAACAAAGTTACAATACTTTAGTGATTTGTTGATTATAATATAATATAATAAATAATATTCGGGATATGGAATATTAAAAAACAATCTAAGCATCCTCACAGGAACATTGAAGTTAATTAAGGCCAAAATAGGGGTCATTCATTTTTCGGTTTCGAAAGTAAAGCTAACTAAAACACACAGCGATACATTTTTTTATGAACATTTTTTTTTATTTATTTATTCGTCAATTTGAGTTACAAACCCAGTTAGAAAACTTAGAAAACTATTATAATATGAACTTAAGACTATTATTATAATATAAAATATTTAATTATTATGGTAGAGAACAGACATTATTTGATTCCTAAAAGAATTTCTAGAATAGTTTTGAAAAACATCAATGCGATCAATAACTAAATTTAATTCGTTGATGCAATGCTCAATTGGTTCATTACTGCCATAATTTGTTCTGTGAAACTGACCACGAAGATCTCATACGCAACAATCTTTCAGGAAAATAAAAGTGTATCCGCTCTAGTAAATAGGGGCATTTAATGTGGCAATTTATTACATCTCTTATAAACATGATACTAAAAAACTTGCGTCTATTTTCAAGAGTAAGTAAATTAAAAAGAAGGCATCTAGTTAAGTAGGGTGGAGTTTCTATATACCACCTTAGCATTTTGAAAACAAAGCTAGTAAAACATTTTTGCACCCTTTCTATTCTGTAGGACTGATTTTCATAGTAAGGATTCCAGATTACACTACAATAATCCAAAACCGATCTAACAAATGCGAAATACAGAGCCTTTAGTGCATATGGAATCAGAGAATTCTTTCGTATTCCGCCTAATAAAACCAAGCATTTTAAATGCACTACTCACAATGTAGTCAACATGAGGTTTACAGTGAGTTGTGGATCCAATATGACTCCAAGGTCTTTTTTAAGAAGTACTTTTTCAAGCTCTACATTATTAATTTGGTAACTTAAAGATATTTAAGAAGAATTACGAATATAAGACGGAACAACAAAGAGAACAAAAAGCAAGAGCCCAGTGTGATTTCCTTGCGGAACACCTGATGCTGCAAAGATAGGCTCTGAAAGAAAACCACCTATCTTAACGTGTTGAGTACGGTCTAGTAGGTACGAAGATATCCAATCTAACAAAGGGGAGTCAAACCCAATACATTTTAATTTCGCGCTTGGATCGGGCGCATCTAAGCCTGTTAATGCACAAAAGACATCTGATGGGCTTAACTGCAGATTTCCTACGGAAACCCGAAACCCGAGAACTAGAATCTTGAAGAGTAACTGGAGAAGATGAACAATAAACGGATTTAAAGTAGTTCGCAAAAAATTTACAAATGGTGGCAGTATCGCTCGATTCCCTTTCAAGTTACTGCATATAGTTTGGGAGGCCAATACATTTTCGCTTGTTATTAATAAAGGTCCAAAAATGTTTACTATTTTCTTTGACTTTAGAGTCAGCTGACAATACGTAACTATTGTATAAAAATGTATTAACATGGTTAAACTCTTTCAGAGAATGCAAGTATTTTAGATGATGAAATGAGTTATTTTGTTCACGTTTATATAATTTATATGCCTTAATCTTCCGATTTTTTAAATTGGATAATCTTTTATTAAACCAAGGAGGATTTGAATTAGACTTAAATTGCTTCTTTGGAACGAGCTGCTCCAGTGCATATTTTACATGGTGACTAGGTATGCAAACTGTAGGTTGGTATCTGTAAGCAAGTTTGAGTACTATTTACTTTTACATTTTGCATATAAATTCAAAAAAATGTTACTTCTAGAAAGACACTTTTATGATGAATGGTGTTATCAATGACTGGAATCTTAACAAGGTCCATAGAAATATCAAATTCCTAATCGACAAATACCAAATCTAGTTGGCGGTTCAGGCTATTTTTTTGAACAAGATTGAACTGACTTAAAAGATCTATGACGGCAATTTCTATATTTGACCTTACGTTAAAAGGAAACTAGATATTTTTTATCATCTAAATCAAGTTTCCATTCAATATCTCCTACATTAAAGTCACCCAAACAAATAATATGATCGCTACTGTTTAAATGAGTCAAAAAAGATCCCAAATTGGATAAATACATATTATACATCTCTCATTTCATTAACAACGTCAGTTGAAAAACTTTTGTCGATGAGCTTCGATAAATGTTTATGGTATTTGATACGGATTTCTTATTTAAAAACATAAAACCATATTCATCTTTGTGATCACTTGATCAATTTGTATTAAAAAAAAATCACGTATGTATGTTGTATCTTACCATACTCGTATTCCAGATCCAAAGTTTTATGTTTGCATTTTGTTTTCATGTAGTTACAACTTAGATTTAATTTAAGCAACTGATTCAGTAGTCGAGAGTCTAGTGTCTGTGTAAGACCTAGCTTATGAATTTCACAGTCTCAGGTTCTTGGTTGAAACTGTTGCAAATTCTACAGAATTTCCTTAACTCCCCAGCTCCAGCGTGAACATAAAACTATTCACTTCAAAAATTCGCTTGAAAGAATATAAATAAAAATGTTTATACCTCGACATCAGCGTCCAAAACAATCCTATCTTTCAAGCCGCAAGCATATATACATCCATAAAATTTCATTGAAATCAGTTGAATGGCTTCGGACATAGACAACAGCGCCACCTATTGGGTCCAAAACTATCCTATCCTTAAAGCTGCAACCAACCATACAAATCCACAAAAGTGGTCCCCACTACTGCACATACATATATTAATATATTGTAGTTTATTTCTACAACATTAGCATTATACTAAAATAAATAGTAAAAACAAAAAAATTACCGTTAAACATTAAGACCGAGCCCAGTAAGGTCTTAATTATGGCGTACTGGAAAAAACGAATTGGATTGATTGCTGTCTGGGCTGACGTTTGTAGTGTCACAGACACCTACATAAAACCAGCGTCAGATATGAATTTATTTAAAAAGATGTATATCTTTCGTAGGTCTTTCGTATATCCCCCCAAAACCCATTTGTTTGCATTGTTGTTTTTGTAATTTCAATCCCTGGCTATGAATACGTGTGAGCTTCAAAAAAGTTAATGGCCGGCCACCAATTCTCTTACTTTTATGGCCATCGCGCTGCTCAATTGTTTTGTATTTCGAATTGAATTTGCTTGGTTTGTTTTAAGGTTTTGATTAACCCTTTCGGTACTTATTTTTGTTGTACCTTTGGTTAAAAAATAATTTTTTTTATATATATATGTAGGATTCGAGAGGTAGCGACAAGAGACGAGACGAACAGCTGCACATACATCAATATATGTTGTGCAGCAGACAGAAAACCACAAGACGACTAGAGAACGTACGCACACACAAGAACGTTAACAAACAGAGGAACAAGACGAATACCAGACAGACGAGAAAACGGAAACCCACCCTGACGAACGATCACGACGACAAAAAGAGTCAGTCGTAGTTGAATATCGAGGATATAAAGACCTTAACACTAGGCATGGAAAACTTTGTCAACTAAAATTAATAGTAAGAAAAATAAAGAAAACCCTATAAAAACAAATAAGTGTTGTGTTTTATAAGATCCTACATATATGTTATATATGCAGCTCCCAACTAACCGAATGACATCATTTTCAATCGCCCTCTGCAAGATAAGAAAAACCTCTGCCCAAGCAAGAAAATTAATGATACCCCTATTCACACAAAAATTTATAGATACCCCGAAATACATAAATCATAAGTCGATAGACAAATTAAAGAACTATTAGATCAAAGAATAATTACAAACAGTACTAGTCCTTATAACGCACCTCTCAGGGCATTACGAATTTGTAGGAATGCCCCAGCAACTTTCCAAAGAATGATGAACGAAGTACTTCAAGAGTACGTAGGAAAGATATGTTGCGTATACCTCGATGATATCATTGTTTATAAAGGGTGATTTTTTAAGAGGTTTAGAACTTTTTTAAAAAAAAAAACACAAAAAATTCGAAAAAATGAATGAAATATTTATTTGAATCGATAGTTTGAACCTTGCAATTTAATGTTTAAAGATAATTTCATGCAAATGTTGACCGCGGCTGCGTCTCAGGTAGCCCATCCGCTGAGTCCAATTTTGGCATACTCTTTCACACATATCGGCCGGTATCTCACGAATAATTGCATGGATGTTGGCTTCCAGTGCGTCAATCGAAGCGGGCTTGTCCCTATACACATTAGCCTTGGCATAACCCCACAAAAAATAATCTAATGGTGTCAAATCGCACGATCTAGGCGGCCAATTGACCGGCCCGAAACGTGAAAGTAACTGTTCACCAAACTCGCCTCGCAATTGCGCCATTGTTTCGCGTGCTGTGTGGCATGTGGCACCGTCTTGTTGAAACCACATATCATGCAAGTCAAGAACTTCCATTTCGGGCAAAAAAAAGTTTGTTATCATCGCTCGGTAGCGTTCACCATTGACAGTAACGCTGCGATTCGCATCATCTTTGAAGAAATATGGCCCAATAATGCCGCCGGCCCATAAACCGCACCAAACAGTGGCTTTTTCGGGATGCATTGGTAGCTGTTGCAATGCTTCTGGCTGATCTTCACTCCAAATGCGGCAATTTTGCTTATTTACGTACCCATTCAACCAAAAATGAGCCTCATCGCTGAACACAATTTTTCGATAAAAAAGCGGATCCTCGGCCAGCTTTCCAAGAGCCCATTCACCAAAAATTCGGCGTTGTGGTAGGTCGGCTGGCTTTAGTTCTTGCACCAGCTGTATCTTAAAAGGCTTTACGCCCAAATCCTTCCGCAAAATTTTCCACGTAGTGCTGTAACAAAGGCCTAACTGCTGGGAACGGCGCCGAATCGACATTTCGCGGTCTTCTGTCACACTAGCTGATACGGCCGCAATATTTTCTTCACTACGCACAGTACGTAAACGTGTTGGTGGTTTAATGTCCAACAAAGTAAATTTGGTGCGAAATTTGGTCACAATCTTCCGAATAGACTGCTCAGAAGGTCGAGAATGCCGATCATAAAATGGAAGCAGCGCGCGATGAACATTTCGAACCGAGCACGAATTTTGATAGTAAAATTCAATAATTTGCAAGCGTTGTTCATTTGTAAGACGATCCATGGTTAAATTGCAAACCAAACTGAAGCTGTTTAACAGTGACACAAGGTACTAAACACACGTCAGCTGTCAAAACCAGTGTTGCCAAAACCAAACCAGCTAAAAAATCACCCTTTAGTACAACTTAAAGAAAATACTTAGAAACCTTCAACAAGTAAAATTTAATTAAACAAGTGTGATTTCTTAAAGAAATAATCAGCATTCTTAGGGCACGTCATGACCCCAGAAGGAATCGGATAGAGCCCAGAAAAGATTGAAACAGTATACAATTTTCCAATTCCAACAACAGTAAAAGAAATACAAAGTTTCTTAGGATTGACAGAATATTATAGGAAATTTATACAAGATTATGCTTAAATAATAAAACCAATGACAGTATGTTGTTTGAAAAAGAATAGTAAGATAGATATAGAAAACAAAGATTATAGGGAATCATTCGAAAAATTAAAAAACAGCAATACAAGATACACTTACTTATGAACTAACACCTAGATTTCACAAACAAATTCATACTAACTACTGATTCATCTAATTTTGCATCAGGCAGCGTACTCAGTCAGTCACACAGACCATTGAGTTTTGCCTCAAGAACACTTAATAAACATAGAAAAAGAATAACTAGCTATTGTTTGGGCTACGAAACAATTTCGACATTATTTGTACGGAAGACATTTTAAAATATTAACAGATCATAGACCACTAGCATGGTTACAAAACTTAAAAGAACCCAACTGAAAACTTCAACGCTGGCAGATTAAGCTAGAAGAATATGATTCCGACATTGAATATATAGCAGGTTAAGAAAGCAAAGTAGCTTTCAATGCTTTAGAAAAAGACCTCGCTATTACACAACATAGTGCAGATTCAGACAATTCAGAATTAATCAAGTGTACCGATAAACCTCTTAATTTATTTAGAAGACAAATTATAGTAAAAATAGGAAATAAAAAATCCGAAGAAATTGAATTCCCCTTCAAGAAAAGATTAATTACTATTACAAGGAAAAGATTTTATCCAGAAGACTTTAATAAAATTACAAATGAAATTGATGTAGATATGAATAATGCTATAGAAGATGACGAATTATTCATAACATTCCAAAAAAACTGGAAGAACAATCACAGTAATCAAACCCTATACAGAACAACAGAAAACCTCATATAAATAAAATCACCCGAAGTAGAAGAAATAATAGAAAGAATTCATATTCAGATATTTGACTTCATCGGCGATCGGGATAGTGACGCCTTTTAGCACAAGTTGAGTCAGGCCAGTGACCTTCCTCCTTCTCGTGAAGAAAGCTGATTACTTGTGCACCAGTCATCGATAAAGCCCAAGGATCTCTGCGCCAGAGAGCAGACAGTCCTTAGGTCTGAACCGACTGACAGAACGGCGACATCGTCCGCGTAGGCTTGTGTGTAGGTTCCAGGAAGATTGAGAACCGTTACCAGAGAGTCTACTACCATACACCATAAGAGGAGAGACAGAACACCACCTTGAGGGCAGCCCCTGTTTACCCCTGTCATTTGCCACAATCCGCCTCGGCAATCAACGTCCTGAACATCAGCATTGCTTAAATCCACAACACCAATGTTTCACCTACACCGTGATGTCTGGCTGCATTGCACATGCTATCAAAGGTCGCATTATCAAAAGCACCCTCAACATCGACGAAAATACCCAACGCGTACTCCTTCCGATTAAGAGCAATTTCAATCCTCCCAACGAGGTTCTGAAGCGCAGTTTCACAGGATTTTCGCGCTGATAGGCATGTTGCATCACAGAAAGAGGATGCGATCAAAGAGCAACATTGCGCAAGTCTCTCCAAACTTTTCAGCAGGAAGGACGACAGACTTATGGGTCTGAAACTTTTGGCGAGAGTGTAGTCGGTCTTACCTATCCTTGGTATGAACACGAATTCAGCCATACGCAAAGGGTAACCCGAATAGCACAGATTGTGATTTGCAATAAAACTTCGATTGTATTTCTGTTATATTTAAGTAATCTGTAACAAAATCCGTTCTATATCAGTTGTATTCATGTTCACGCGGGACTATTTGTAACATTGTCATTTGAAATGTTGTAAATACGTTTTTTAAAGTTTTAAACTTGTTCACAAAAAGGGGGGGATGTTTGTAAATAGTTTTATATGAGTTCGTAAGTTAGAGTTCTTAAAAGGTTGGTAATAAGTTTCAGATACGTTCAGAAAATTTTCATTTTGGATACTTCTAACTTAAACACATTGAAACGTTTGCATAGCGGAAACTTAACGACGAAGTAACGTAATTACAATCAAAAGTGGTTAAGTTTCTAATATGTACAAATTACGTTTACAGAATGTAATATAAATAAAGAAACTTACAAAAATGGAAAGTCATTGCTTAGTTTTTTTTATGTTTTTAAAACGAATCGTATATTAACAAGTCATCTGTGATATTTTTGCAATTCAGTTAAAAAAAATAAGGGAAACATTAAAATGTGAAGCAATGCTATAATTGAGTTTTTAGAATTATAAATATGTTTCATTATATAACAAGTATTCTAACATCAATTGGAATTAATAGCTTCAGTCGTCGTCAATCACTGCTGATTAGTGAAATTATAATAATATAAAGTTGATGAGAAAATCGAAATGTCAGTGTCAAGTTTCGTGGCGTTATTGTAGCTTCATTATAACTTAACATCCTCCACATAATCAAGTAGTTGTAGTCAGCGTTGCCAAATCAGCTTTCCGCAATTATTCTGTGTTGCAGAAAATGTTACTTCAATGCACAAAAAGAAGATATAACCTCGAATGTAATATTGTTCCACGCAGACGATCCGCAATTCAAAAATATGTTGTAAAAGTGAGATCACGACTTTTTTCGTCGAAAAGAAATAATAGCACTGATTTGTAGTTTTATCATTTTAAAACTCAAAATGTAAGTCAGTTATCAAATGCAAGTTAAAAAGTTTAATGTAACTTCGTATTTTGGGAAAATTATTGCTTAGGATCTTCACGAAAAAAGGAGAAAGGGAGAAAAAACCAAATGGCAGCTGAAAACTTGCAAGCCTATTTGGTCCGAGCAGTATTTTATTGGAAAGTTGTTGATACAAATATTGTAATGTGCAAATTATAGGACAAAAAAAACATTGTAGAGTTGAAATTTTACATTTATCAAAAGTGTTTGTAAAAGCTGAAAAGCTTAAGTTGAAGTTATACGGAAAACGAAAACTATAAAAATCACCGATGAACATTTTTAAAACAAGCTTCTAAAAATATTTGGCAACAGTGACTATAATGTCAACCAACAAAAGTTAGTTATAAAGAAGTTATAATGCTATTGCTTATTTTCAATTATAATGATGTTATAATAATGTTGATTTACTATTTTGAAGAAAACTAAAATGTCAGATATATACTTATCTTACATACTTGTTGTTGTTACATCTCATAAATATGAAAACAACAGTTTGCTAACATTCAGTTGTTACTTTGTTGTAACTTCATTTCAATAGCATTTCAAGGAACATTTTAGTTATAATATTATGGTTCATGTTTTAATGATGTTTCATGTAACAACTGCCATATTGTTCACTATTTTATATACTTACCTGTTTAACCATAGTTCTTAAGATGTGAAAAAAGCATTTCAATTTTCCCAATATATTACATAGCTTCTACAATAATTCATTTGTATAGAAACTGATGAATATGGTATATTAAAATTTGTTTCTACAAGTCTTTTGGGATTTTGAAGCTTAAATACAAATTTTAATATTTTCTGATTTTCAAACTTTTCTTTTATTTAACCCTTTTTTGGAGGCGCGTGAATTTTCCGGACCGTAAACAATTAATGTTCATGACAAAAGTAGTATTCGTTTTAAGATTTTGGTCGGAAATCGCAGCAAACTTGAACTGTTTTAGATACTAATACCTTTCAGATCAAATATGTTTACCTTTCCTTTTAGACTTCATAATTTGTTTGTCTATACATGTAGACTCAAAAAGCATTCTAATAATAAGTTATTTAAAACTTCTGGAATGTTTACAGAAACATTTCTCATACTTATATTATATCCAACATGTTATTCAAACTGATTTGCATAAACAACAGGACAACTCAACCGTTACTTAATGGTTACATTGCTAAAACATTAGTTAAGTCAAATGCAACATGTTTTCGTTGAAAAAACGTATTAAAAACTATAATTTAACAAAAATTAACCTCAGTAAAACACAAATACTAGAAAGTTGTTGCAAAATATAAGGGGAAATGTGGCTATTTTGATTACAATGTGGGATGTGACAATGTACTGAAATAACTTGATAGTTATATTAGAGTTGTAGGTACCATATTAAAACCCACGTGTGCTATTCGGGAAGGTATGTAGGTCAAGGCCAAGCTGACGGTGAAAATTATTTTCAGCGTCGGCATCAGCTGACTAAAACCTTGTTTCAGCATAGCCCGATAAATTCCATCCGGACCTGGTGAAACCCTCAAACGATGCAATTGCATATTTGATAGGGTGCAGGGAAATAACTTCACGGGCAATAACTTCACATGGGAAATAACTTCACCTCGAGTGGGAAAGAACTTCACTTAAAAAAAGTGAAGTTATTGCCCACCATAACTGAGCAATATCCTCACTTCTTTGTGGGAAATAATTTCTCTTAACATTTTATGATAATTTAGGAACCGTCATAATGGGTGATTCACTCTTGCACTATTAACGTAAACAAAGTACCGTAATTTGTAATGCTGTTGACAACTTCGATGGTAAAGTTGACTCAGTTTGCGATCGGTTCTTGACCAGGAAAGTGTTTAAATCAAGTGAAGGTAATAAAATGGAAGTGCAAATTGAATTTATTACAGGGTTACGGAAAACCAGCAAGTTATTATATGTTTTTCAAGAAAAACAAATATATTTCAAAAAGTATACCCGAAAAAATGTTTCACGGTATGCATGTTATCAAAGTGATCGATGCAAGGCCAGCTTATTAGTTGATAATACAACAAATAAAGTACTTCGTGGGAATGAAGCCCTTCATCCCCATGGAGATCAGGAAAATTTAATGAAAAAAATGAAATTCTTAAATAAAATAAAAGATGATTGCGTGAAAAAGCCACTAAATCACAGGAAAACAGCAAAAGAGATTTTTAATGAGAACAGGATGCAAGTTAATGACGAGACCATAAACGTAAACTTTAATAAAATAAAAAGGTGTTTAAATACAATAAAACAACAAAGTTTGCCAAAATGCCCAAAAACACCAATGGAGATTCAAAAGTGTTTTGAAAATGAATTATTCTTACAAAACTATGGAATGTCAAAATATAAAAAAGAACTGCATTTTTATAAATATACAATTGTGGAAAATCATTTCGCCTACACTATTTTTATGGCATCGAAAATTGTTGATATGATTAATTCCAATTGCTCTGATCCTAAGCGGAGGAAATTTTTTATTGATGGCACATTTAATGTTGTCCCCATATCCTGCGGCTATAAGCAGTTATTAATTGCTCATTTTGCTTATTCGGAACATGTAAGTGCAAGTGCTATTTATTTTTGAATAATGAATTGTGATTTTTCAGTTTAATTTTCCCAATCGTAGAAAATGTAAAATTTGAAATTGTAAAAATTTTTCTCAATCCTAGGAGAAAAGAAAAATAAAATCTTATAACTCTAAAAAAATGTCCCAATCGTAGAAAATGTATCTAGACACTTATTAGGTTTTATTTTTCTTTTCTCTGAACTGAACTGAAAAATCGCGCGTTTCAGTTTTCTTTTCTCAATCCTAGGAGAAAAGAAAAATAAAACCTAATAAGTGTCTAGATACATTTTCTACGATTGGGACATTTTTTGGTAACTAATGTGTTGAAATATTCTACGATTGGGACATTTTTTGGTAACTAATGTGTTGAAATATTTACTTTCTCTTGTTTGCAACAGGTGTATCCTTTTTTGTATGTATTAACTACACACAAGACAGAAGAAATGTACACTCATTTATTTCAATTTGTGGATAGAAATTTGTTTGAATTTTGTCCATCATCGTTTATGACGGACTTCGAACCAGCATTGCGAAATGCGCTTCGAAAAGTATTTCCTAAAGTTACTATGAAAGGATGTTGGTTCCACTACACGCAAGCGCTGCGGAGAAAGGCTTCAAAAATTAAAAATTTTATACCAACAATGCGAAAAAATGCAACTTTTTCTAAATGGTTTAAGAAACTCTTGATACTTCCATTGTTGTGTCCAAAAAAACATTAAAAAAGCGTTCGATTTATTAAAAGCTGAGGCCTTAACCTTGAACTTGGATTGCTTAACATTATTTGTAGGATATTTTCAAAAACAATGGATGTTGCTGGTAAATACTTCAATAATTCATTTATAACGACTTAAGTAAGAAATTTGTCTATTTTCGTTACTGTTTTTGTAGGAAATCCCAAAAATGTTTTCTGTGGCCAGTGAAAATATGAGGACTACAAGTGCCTTAGAAGGTTACAATAGCCGACTAGCAAACAAAATTCATAGGCATGGCAATTTCTTTTAATTCGTAGACTGTTTACTTGATGAGGAATACAACACAACTAGGGACTTAATATCAGCTTTGGATGGACAAACTTTTCAGATTTTCGAAGGCCCAAAAGAATTTTACAAAAAAAGAAATCAATTAATTGATAATTTAACAAAAAAACTGACAAGAAATAAAATCAGTGTTTCCGAGTTTCTTCCACAAATCATTAAAATTTTCGACAAAAAATCGGATTTACTTCCAAATGATGAAGACATTTCATCAGATGAAAATGACGATTCGGTAGAAGAAAATTTTAAAGAAGAAGACACTATTTTGTGCATTCTTTTGTAGAACTATTGTTCAAAATGTTGTTAACGTTTTTTTGTAAATAAAAAAATACGCAGCTACTTGAAAATATCTTTGTTTCAAAATGTATTAATTTTGAAAATATAATTTGATATAAATTGCTAAAGAAAAATTGTTATATTTTGTTATAAATGAAATAATTTTTTTTTTGTTAGTCATAATGTTAATAAAATTCTACAAAAAAACATATAAATAAATCTATTTCATATTTGCTCTCCAGTTAGATATAATAGACAAATTCCCAAATTATAGGTGGGAAAATACTTCACAAAATATACGGTGGAGTTATTGCTCACCTCGAGTGGGCAATAACTTCACAAAAAAAAAATGAAGTTATTTCCCACTCGAGGTGAAGTTATTTCCCATGTGAAGTTATTGCCCGTGAAGTTATTTCCCTGCACCATTTGATAGCGTCATTCGTCACTACTCTGGATGCAATATACCAGCTACGCCGAGTGGTGTTTGTCAGTTCTGAAGTGGCCATCATTGCCGGTACCACTGAAGAGGACGTAGTGACCTGATTTCCCGGGAAGTGAGTCTCCAGCAGGTGACTAAAAGTCTCCGCCTTTGTCTCAGTGTAGGTACCATCAGATCTTTGGCGCGATTCCAGTTTGGTCTGTCCCTTTTAAGGACTTTAACAAGCCTACTGGTTGCACTTAGTGATGCGACCTCCTCAAAAATGTTTGTATAAGAGTCGTTTTTCGATTTACGAATTAGACTCTTAAATTCTTTTTGTTTCGATCGATACAGATTCCAGTCTTCTTCTAAGTTGGTTTTTAAAGACCGATTTAGCTTTCCTGGTTGCTCTGCGAAAGCACTGCAGTTCGGTATTCCACCAAGGTACCGGTTTTCTACAGGAGTTTTTTGTAACTGGTCACGCTCGTTCAAAACAACGGATAATGACGCTGCTCAGATCCTGAGCAGACCTCTCTACCCCCTGTATTGATCTTAGTTAAAGTGGAGCTTTAACAGAATTGCCAAGTTCCTCCTTAAACCGAGCCCAATTTGTTTTTCTCGGATTTCTCCTCTCTAGCGAAGATGCAACTTTACAGTAGATTTGAAACTCGATGTATCTGTGGTCTGACAGAGTGCTATCTGGCGATACCCTCCAATTTGTGATAGTCTTACAATGCCCATTGGACAGGGTAATATCAATTACTTGCTGTCTCCTGGCTGTAACAAATGTAGGTCGACAACCTACATTGTTGATGGTGATGTCAGACGATAAGATGAAGTCCAGAAGACGATCTCCTCATATATTACATTTACTGCTGCCCCAAACAGTGTTGTTTTGTTGCGATGCTAAGCAACATAAGATAATACCTATCTTTTTGGACTCGCTATGCTCTATGAGCTCAACAACAGCCTTTGGTGGTGGATTAGTTAAAATGTCGTAGGGAAAGTAAGCCGACGACAAAGGTTTCCCAATTGCCTTTTGCATGGTAAGTAATAGTTGCAGCAACCAAATCTTGGCAACAGAACCGATTGTAACCGCCCTAAGGGATTTCGATACAACAAGACATGTTCTAGGTCTCTCGGACTGCTTATCGTAGAGAATGTTTTGTGAGCCGCTCAACTCACCAAGGCCACAGAAGCGATTTTTCCACACCCATAGTCCTGGATGGATGTTACGCAGTTTTTTGTTCTACGGACATTTGGATACTCCCAAGCCAAAACAAATATCTTACATGCATTGACAAATTTTAGTAAATTTATATGTGTAGAAAAACTTCAAACAAAAAATCAGAAAGACTTTTTAAGTTCAACAACAAAAATCATGACTAATATGACTGTTGCGGCGCGATTATTATCATCATCATTTACCATCGTCACCAACATACATTATTTATAAAAACATATTATGTACATACTTTATTTGAATGTAAATAAATGAAATTCAAATTTCGCGGTTCTTTAGCCCAGTCGCCATATTTTAAATATTTTTGAATTCGCCTGTAATTTAAAATAACGTAACATCCTCTCTCTCTCAATTTGTATAAATACCAAAATTAGCAAAATAAAAACTACCATTTGTATTGTCAAGCCCTCAGGGGAAACACTGCCTTTTATTCGCTATCCGTCGTCGTTTCGCCATCGGTAAAACATCCGGTATTATTTCGCTACCGTTGTAAAAATTCAACGCAACAGCCAGAGATTCCCCTATCCTTTCTTTAAGGAATTAAAATAGTGATCTTTGGTTGACGGTTTAACCAAGCAACCGTACAATGACAAAACCACAACGTATCACACTCGATAACGATCCGACATTTCAAACATCTATATACATAAAATAGTAGCGTGATTGAGTTGACAGACATCGTACAGGCCAAACCGCTAATTGTAGGTTCATGAAACTTTCAGGATATGTTCCATTAGCTGTGTAGACGCGCACTAAGAAGGGATTTTTCGATGCGACCCTCCCTGCCATTTTTAGAGAGGTTTTTCTGTTACTCGCGATACGTTAATCGTATAAACTTGAAATTTTGTAAGTTTATAGAAAATAAAAAACCATCGAATACCTATTTCGCCTTTTTTTTGAAAATTCGCCTTATAAAGGTTGAAAAAGAGGATGAAAACTTTTTCATTTTAACCTTACTTCACTGAACCTGCTATTACATTCATAAAGCTTTGTACAATCAAAAAAAAACCTAAAATGCTCTTTAGTCAATACTTCCCCGAGTATTCTAAGCCATCATTTATCTTTCTGTTCCTTCCAGAGGCTGAGCTAGAAGAAATTAAAGACTGATCTTATTTAATCAACAAGAAATTTAGATTTATTTCCCGATTGCCAGCTATGCTTGGGGATGAGTGGGTTGAGTATATCGTAGATCGTACCCATGGAAAGCATTATAATGGATAAACATACAAATACCCACAGTCACAGTGAAGTTCGGTTCCTTTACAATCGTTAATCTTCATATTGTTATTGTATTGGGTTGTGTGCGGCGGGCATGCGAGTATGACATTAATAACTTTTTATTTAATATACTCTGATACACAAGATACAATAAATTAAATTTTCTTTTTTAATACAAATTTTTCATTTTATTTCAATTTTATTTTACAATATTAATAAACTATTATTAAAATTATTTTTTATTTATGAAATACTAAAACATTAAAATTGAAATGCATAATAATCGCAGCTACTCCACGTCCATAGCAACCCATGCGTGCGTATATGGCTATTTGCTGTGCGCTGTGCGTTTGGTGTTGGCTGGATTGGTGAAGAGTGAGTGAGAATGTGCTTATCGTTTTATCTCATGGCGTCTTCTGTTCTATGGATATCTAGAATATAGCGTAATGCCCAATTCACAATGTTGCGTTGTGAAACTTTACGATTTGAATTGCCAAAGCGCGCGAGCAACAATTTTGTAAAACGAAATGCTGCTTTGAAGAGAATGCGCGTTGAGAAAATAGAGTATGACACATTAAAAGTTCGGTTTGTTTTTTGGCTAAAAAATACAAATTCAGAGCTGAATTAAAATTTCAAGTCTATACTCTCTTTTTTCTGTAGCTGTAATTTGTATGTGCGAATTGAAAAAGGATTCTCCAAAATACAAGAAATTCATACATAGCAATATATCAGGACAACCTTAATACGGATACAAGACCATTGAATAATTTTTTGTCTCCAAAAATCTAAAGAAATGAATAGTTGCTCCACAAAAAAAATGGTATTCGTCATTTCCACACACTGAATTAATTAATTTTCATTAAAGAAACATCATATAGCTCTTTAAAATGTATGATTGCTAAACATCAGCGGATCTGTGCCACTACAACTAAGAACGACATCAAATCGAACAATTCAAAATTCTAATGTTGTCAAACGTCGCGTTGAACTTTACGATATTTACGATCTAAAGTCGACCCAACGCCTAAAGTTGTATTTTGTGTGGCAGCATATGAACGCTTTGTTTCTACATAATCTGCCAACGCACGCGCGCGTCAACGCCACATTATGAATTGGGAATAAGTATCATTTGCGCGAGCGACCTTATGCTGTTTGGTGTGTACTTCGTATTTCCTTTTCGTTCTGCAAAACGTAGATACTGTTTGCAATGAAGATGAAGCCGTTAACTAGCCGGTAGAGTTTTTAAATTCCCTTAAACCCTCGGGTGGTATGGAACCACGCTTCGGAAGGGCACACCCGTAATGCTCCTTCGGAACTTAAAACCACCAAAACTATGTAATGGCACTAATTTTTCTGTTTCTATTAAAGCCATCAGAAGTGAAAAATGAAGAAATTGAACTATATAAAGCCATTCAAGAATTTATGCTAGTAAAAAGTGAACCAGTAACATTGATAGAAGATTATAAAGTAATAATTCAAGCAATAAACCTAACCAAATACGAAGAAGCAATAAGTAAACTTAAAGATCAATATAAATTAATGTCAATTTTAAATTTATCGAAAAGAAATAAGGAAAAAAAAACTTCCACTTAGTGTGCAAGAAAAAATATTATCAATTACCCTAGGGAAAAACTTGTGCTTTTAATAATTACATTCGTAAAATTCTAAGCAAAAGTAAAAAAACCCTATGAGCAATTATAACAATTCATTTAATCTTTTTTTAAATGCAATTCTGTTAATCGAAATATCAACACTGGAATCAGCGGAGTTGCATATTGAATTAAAACTCCTAATGCACCTTGTTAAAGGCTCATTCATTCCATAGCTTGTCGAATGATTAGGTTCATAAAACAAGCCATGCTCACGTAACGGTATTCCAGGAACGTAAAAAGAGAGCTTGGACAGTAAGAACGTTGAGTTTATTCTTCCAGAAGCGATGTCTTTTACAAACGTTATGTCCTTTACTTTAAGTTTATTATCCGACATCTTTCTTCATAACTGGGCATTTCTACTGATACTGAAAATTATATATATATATATATATATATATTTCGAGAGATAATCGAATCAGACCACCATTGTCGGGTCTCTTTTCGTCTCTCTACCACTGTAAATCTTACTCAGAGAGACTCTCTGGATTTCTCCACAGTTCTTCTCTGGGCTCAATTCCTAGTGTTAACGCTAGCATCTGTTTATGGGAGATCCGTTTCATCGACTGGGTCTCGACCCATTGATGTCCCAAGATCCTCATTCTTCTGCCAGCCAATGCCGGGCATTGACACAGTATATGTGCCGCTGTCTCAGATTCCTCCAGGCATAGTCTACAAGTATCATCCTCTATAAGGCCCATTTTCCAGGCAATCATCTCAGCCTGGTATACTGAAGTGTATTTCCCGAGGCTAATGTGACGGGCAAGTTCCAGCTCTTCTGAATAGATACCGGCCCCCGCCCCGCCATCCATCATGGATCCATCCGTGAAAATCACTATTTCACCATTTCTTTTTTCTGGAAGTAATCCGTTCTCAATACGAGTTTTGTGATTTCTTTCCATAATACGCACCCTTGTTATTCGATCCATCGGCATGTTTAGCTCCCTAATCTCGTCTTTAACAAGTTCCAGGATCTTCCTATGTCCATAGATCGTACCACGATGGTGCCATTTCGCATCTCGATGCAAGCGAAGTGCCGTTTGGGCCGCTGTTTTCTTAATAAATAAGTCTAGCGGTAATATCCCCATGATGACTTCCAATGCGCATGTTGGGGTTGTACGTTTTGCACCTGTAATTCCCATACATGCTAAACGCTGAACGCTATCCAGGTGCTTCCTCACAGTTTTCTGAGAGGCTTTCGCCCACCATACAACCGAGGCGTACGTGATAATGGGTCTAGTTATCATCGTATACATCTAGTATGCTGACCTAGGCGAGAGTCCCCACCTCTGTCCACACACACGTTTGCACTGATGTAGTACTCTTTTTGCCTTCCGGACCTTCTCCTCAACATGGTAATTCCAAGTAAGTCCAGTATCTAGATAGACTCCCAAAAACTTAACCTTGTTAGTCATTGTTAGTTCCGATCCGAAAAGTGTTAAGGGCCGAAATTCCAGATTTTTCCTCTTCCTAGTGAAGACTATTAGATCTATTTTCGCCGCATTAATGGAGAGCCCTTGTTCCAGACACCACCGCTCAACCACTCTGAGTGCATTCCTCATGATATCTGCGGTGACGTCCATGAATTTGCCTCTGGCCATTATTGCTATGTCGTCGGCATATCCCACTGTGTGAATGCCCGTCGCCTCGTCGTGCAGAGAGTCCACAGTGATATTCCACAGTGTAGGTGAGAGAACACCTCCTTGTATGGGCAACCTCTGCTAACCCTTCCTCTGAGTTTTGAGGTTCCCGTCTGAATATTAATCGCCCTCGTATTCAACATATTGTCCACCCATCTTACCACCAGTGGGTTAACCCTACGTTTTTCCAAGGCTTGTTTCAGACTTTCAAAGCATATCTTATCGAAGGCACCTTCAATGTCCATTATAGTGGTCATCGCAATGCCCCCGGTATTTAGCTCTTCCTCCGCAACGCGTACTACTTGGTGTAGCGCTGTTTCTGTAGACATACCTACCCTGTATGCATGCTGTCTACTATTTAAAGGATACATCTTAAGCGCAGTACTCTCCATATAGTCCACCATCACCCTTTCCATTATTTTTAACAGGAAGGATGTTAGGCTGACTGGTCTGAATGACTTTGCCTCGGTGTAGTCCTTTTTTCCCGGTTTTGGAAGGAAGACCACATTTGCTTCCCTCCATGTTATCGGGATATAGCCTATTGCTAGGCATGCAACGTATATATTCCTGAGCCTTGGTGCAATTACGTCTATACCCCATTGCATTAGACCTGGAAATATACCATCCGGCCCCACAGTTTTGAAGGGTGAGAATGTTGCTATCGCACCCTTGACCGCTTTTGGTGTCACGATCTGTTCTGCTTCCGTCCTATCCACCCTGTTCGCTCCTTGTTTCCTTGGAGCCCAGGGCTGATCTGACTTATAGCTTCCTGGAAAGTGTACCTCCATTAGGACCTCATTTGTGTGATCCAGTGTTTCCACCATCTCCCCCGCTCTATTACGAATGAGTCCGATCTTAGAAACTGGATCTCTCGAGACAATCTTTTGTAGTCTACTGACTTCAGATGTACTCCTCATACTCGAGCAAAAGTCCCTCCATGACTCCCTTTTACGTCGTCGCAGAGTAACGTTTAGCTCTTTCTTTTCCGCCTTATATTCATCCCATGCTTCGGGTTCTCCCCTCCTCATGGCGTGATTGAAGGCCTTCCTCGCAGCCTTTTTTAGCTTTTTAAGTTCCCGGCACCACCAAGGCGCAGGATCTTGTTTTTCCACTAAAGTAGGTGTACAAGCCACTCGGTACGCAACTTCAACAGCTGATTGCAGTCGCTTCAACTGTGATTCTACATGCCAAGTGTTTCTCGGTATTCCGAATGTCATTACATTCAGTTTTTCCTCCAACACTTCAAGGTATTTTATCCTATCTGTGTTCTTCGGAATTCTGATGTATTTCCGATCTTTTTTCCTTTTAGATCCATAGCGAACATCAAATGAAATGGCTCTGTGATCCGACAATGTAGCCTGATCCATTACCCTCCAATTTGATATTCTTTCAATTATCTGGCTACTGCACAGGGTAACATCGATCACTTCCATTCGTCTCACATCGACGAAGGTTGGCTCTGTTCCCCGGTTTAAGATAGCTAGATCCTTGCATGATACAAATTCGAATAAGGCTTCTCCTCTGTAATTATCGTTGGTGCTGCCCCACACTGTATTATGTGCATTGGCATCACAACCAATTATTAGATCCTCGTTCCTGTTCCTGCATGCATTCACCAAAGACTCTAACTCTCTTGTCGGAGGAGGTTCTGGAGAATCATACGGCAGGTATGCAGATGCTATGACAAAACTTCCCGCACCTGATCCTACTCGTACTGTTGCAAGGTCTGGGGCACACAGATCCGGCAATTTATATGCTTGAACTCCGTGCCTCACCAAGATACAGGACCTAATTCTTCCGCTAGTTTGTGCATAATGCAACTCAGCCATGCTATTTGGGAGTCCTCTAATCTTTCCTCTAAAGATCCAAGGCTCCTGTATCAGGGCTATATCAAACGAATCCTCATCAAAACACTTAGTCATCATTGCCGATGCTGCTTTGCTGTGATGAAGGTTCAATTGAATCACCCTCAGCTTTTCCCGGTACGGGCCCACCTCCCGCCCGACTTGTGTTGATCCCATCTCCATGGTGTCTATCACTTCGTCGCCCTACCGGGTGGCTTTCCAGGTTGAGTCTTTTCCGATGATCTTTGGAACTTCACGAATGCTATGTCCAACCCGCAAAAGAGTCTACCTCCTGCATGTCTAACCAGCCTCGCTTCCTCCCTCGGACACCAGATCGTCAGCTTGGTTCCACCAATTTTTTTGTCATCATATCTTCCCACATGAATAACCCTCCATTTCGAAGTGTCCTTCACACAGGAATTTTGACGACAAAGTCTGGCAAGGATGACATCCTTGCTCACGGGTTCACCGGGAACGAAGATTATCAACCTTTCCACATCCTTTAGTATGTGAAGCCTGTCTATTTTAAGGTTGATTCCCTCCCATAGGTCGGTCATCTTCCCTACAGTCTCACATAGCCACCCCTTGGTTTCTTGGTTTACGCATTTTATTGCTATAATCCCTTCCTCCAAGGTTATCTCCTTTACACCGATATCACCTGCATTTGTCGGAAGTAAGTCAAGAGCCCTCAGCAGAGCATTTTTGAAAATACTCAACTGTGAAGCTTCTATCCCCCCCTCTCGACTCATGTCGGCAACACCCATTTGGAGATCGTTCGCCGCTGTCTGAGCAAAGGTTTTTACACCCTTGTCAACTTTGGCTCTCTCACTCCTAGCGTAAGGCTTTGCAGCATCTGCTTGCTTTGCTCTCCTTCCCATAGCTTGGCTCAGCTTTCGCTTTACCTTGCTTGGTCCAGGTTGCTCGGCCTTGCACGATTCCTGCTTTCCGGGTTGACTAATAGTCCGTTGTAAATGTTGTCCATCCACAAACCCACTGGAGTGTGGTACCTGAAGACTGACCCCATATTGTACAGACTGTCCGTCTTCCCTTCCGCCTTCCGTCCCCTTCTTCACAGTTTTAGGTGGATTCATGGTCCCGGAACATTTGAACCGTTTCCTAGATCCACCGTCTTCTGGAGAGGTTTCGGTCGACGTCAAGTTGGCAACCATTTCAGTCAACTCCTCAACCGACTTACTTATGCCTTTCGCCGAGACAGATTTGGCCAAGGCCAATCTTTGCCTCCTTCTGACCCTCTTCATTCTTTGCTTCAGTTGCTGGTGCAACTTCCGCTCGGAGTCGGGACTTCTCTCCTCTTCCAATCCGGCTTCCGCAGTTCCGGCTGACCTCTTGGCGCATTTCTGCCCCGCATTGTCCACCTCCACTGACGATTGGTCTGCTAACTCTTTTGGTTTCCCATCAGAGTCCACTGACCCCTCGAGCTTATACGGGTTCATGTCAGCACTTTCCAGCGCCTTCTCGACCCCTCCTAAGCCTTCCACCTCGTTTTCCGAAGGAATATTATTTTTATTATTTAAATTTAGGTCCATATATGTACCCACGATTAGGGGAGAATTAAACGGACCGAATAGGCAGAGATCCCCAATACCTATCCTACTCAACTAAATTACAACAGAGGATTGAGCTGCCCCTGAGGAGTCTCCATTAGCGGTTCAATTACCCCTGAACCCTGTGAACAAGTAGTTTTACCTACCTCATCACAGCTCCCTCGACATTGCAGACTAGTCATCTTGGAGTTTAAGGGTTGATCGATTGATCGGATTGAGTCTTGGTTCTTCAATTCACATTCAGCTTTACCAGAGGAGTTGGGCCACTACCCTGGTCTAGCATCCTGTTAATCTACTTAAGCCGCCCCACCACGACAAGGTGCCCAATCTTCGGATAAAGGTAGATGAACTTACCGGCGGATACTGAAAATTAGTAAATACAGTTAAATTCGTTACTGTGGACCTGCCTCTCATAAATCCATGTTGATTGGTGGATAAAGATTCCTTTACAAAAAAGTATATCTTCTCTTTCACTAAACTTTCAAACAATTTCGGAATCGTTGACATCTTCGAAATTGGACGATAGTTTGTCACCGCATTCCTACTACCGGACTTATGAATAGGCTTAACAAAAGAATATTTCCAACAGTTTAGAAAATTGCCAGTTGAAAGGGATAAATTAAAAATCAATGTATCGAGAGAGATGAACTACATTTTGAAATTAATATGGTGTACCATCAAATCCCGGATTTAAATTGGGTTCAAGTTTTTGAGATGACGTCAGTACTTCAATCTCAGTCAAGGCAATTATTCCCAAATCAGTGATAGGAGAAATATCATCGTATTGGTTTACAACAGAAGTATAAACGTCATCCAAATAAACAGTCTGAAAATATGAGGCAAAAAGTTTGCAAGATGATTGAACATTAAAAATTAACAATGTAGATGGGTCTCAGTATGGTTTGTCTATGAACGAGACAAGCGAGCGGTGCACTGCTATGAGCTTGAGCATAGACAAACCATACTGAGACCCCCAACTCGCAATCCTCTTGCCGCTGGCCCCCTCAGTTTTTTTTCAAATTCGCCATTTTCTTTTCCTATCGGTGTTATGTCAAAAAAGAACCCGTGTGACATGCAAAAACATACAAAAAAGCAAAAATAAATGCTGCCAACCTCGGCAACCGTGGGGAAATGTGAAAGAGTTCGGGAATACCACATTTTTTCATTACTGAACGCCATTGGTTAGCTATTATAAATTGTTAAAAGGCGAATAATTTGGTTTGTTTGGTTAGTAAAACTATCTAAAGTTGATGTTCTATATACTAGAAACATATTAGAATAAACATGGTTGTGTATTTTCCGCTTTTGGAAATCATTAACTTCGATTTTGTGTGTAAATTTTTCTTAAATAATGAAGAAAATTTGCTCAAAATGTTTTCATTTTCCCTCAACCAATCTACATTGTTTATTTTTCATGAACATTTTAAGCGAATGTGCACTTATTCCTAAAAAAAATATTATCCACACGTAACGAACTATTTCAAATTAAACGGATAAAATTCTATGAACTCTGCCAGCAACTTTGCCCACAGCGGAAGTGTCTCATAGCTCCTGGGAGTGTGTTGGTGAGCAGCATTTTTGAAGTTTCGTGACATTTGTCAATACGATTTTCTATGTAAGAATACTAGCGCACCAAACGTGAACACTCCACAAAAATATAGCTTGTAGGCTAAGTAACGGGAAATCGCCCGGAGTTGGTGGTCTCAGTATTGTCTCTGGCTATGAGTACACTCCCTCCTCTTATCATACCTGTGCAAACACTTCTATCACTTCGGTAGACATTGTATTCGCTGCCGAAAATTTCTTGTGAGAAAATGTGCGTATGAAGCCATGTCTCTACAAGCATAATTATTTTATAAGTAGTAATCGAAATGGAGAGTGATAAACAATTTATTTTTGTTCTTGTGCCGCCAACATTCTGAAAGTAAACAGAAAGTTCTCCATGGTGAGCACAAGAATTTAATTGTTTCATGTTTCCGTCATTTTTTCTTTTGTACGAATGTTTTTATTTTCATTTTAGCTGGCCAATGCTTGGACTTAAGAATGTCCTCTGCATTATCCGAAATAATGCTTACTTTGAAATTAAGAAATCGTAATTTCTAGATATCAACACTGCTTTTGACTAACATTTTGCATTTAATATTAGTGGGAGGTACTTTTATAGCTTTTGCAACATGCTCTACAACTTGTTGAGTAGTTGTTGTATTATGAGCGTTTGAAAGATGAAAGTGACGAACAGAAGAAGCCGCTTTGATAACAAATTGATTAGAAGGTTTAATCAATTTTTCTTTTGTTACCCGGCGGCTTATGTTTTTGTTTTTTTCTGTGTTTGTTTTGTTCACATCTTTCTGTTGCAAATTTTTGGCGGCTTTACTTGTACCTGCCACTATTGGGGAGTTTATTTTACTCTCCACCGTATTATTGTTAAATAAAAAAAGGTTTTTTGGTTTTTTAAATTAACTTTTTTTATTTTTATCTTTTTAGTCTATGACACTCCGGGGAAGAATACGAATATTATGATACCTGACTCTTTAAAATCGGTCAAGCCGTTTAGGCTACAGAGAGTCACGTAGGAACGTACATAGGATACGCGCGAAACACATAACCCTCCCTGTGTCCAGTCGGGTAAAAATATAAAGTAAACAAAATAAGTAGTTTTCAAAATATTCAAAGAAAAAATATTTTTATGCATGTATAGGTAGATATATACAAACTAAAAAATACAAAAAAGAAATATTAATTGTTGCGTTTACACTCGGTTTTCTTCTAACTTTAAGAAAAACAAGCAGGTAAATGTATTTTTATGAATATGAATACAGATGTATTTATAATAACTAGTAATAAGCTATTATGCCAAATGACATCAATTTTATTCAGAGAAATGATGCCACAAAAAAAGGAACACAAGCATTCCGTCGAATAAGTAGACGGAAATTAGATTACTTTTTTTTATTTGAGTGCGGAAATTCCATATTTTAACATTACTGAACGCTATTGGTTAATTGCTGTAATATTGTTAAAAGGTGAATAATTTGATTTTTTTTTTGGTCAATAAATAGAGACATGCTAGGACAAACACGGATATGTATTTACCACTTTTCGTAAATAACTGATGAAAGTTTGCCCAAAATGTTTTTATTTTCCTACAACCATTCTGCACTGTTTATTTTTCATAAATATTTTAAGCAAATGTACTCTTATTCCTAAAAAAAAATACTATCTAACGTAACGAATAATTTCACATTTAACGTTTTGTTAGCAAATAGTGGAGTTGTAGTAGACTTAGGCTATGGCCACGGCTGTTTCCTGTAGGCTAACCTACTCGCGTCTCGTGTCAGCGGTGAAATTGTTGTAGGTGCCCCGTACGCGATGGGTTGAAAGTGTTGCAGCTGCGTATTTATGTAATTGTTGGGGTTACATAATTCATTTAATTTAAAAATTAAATGTAAGTGTTTGTTTTTATTTGTGTACATCTTGTCTATTTAAAATATTTGGAATAGCATATTGAACAGCGCTTCGCTTTGGGTCGATTGGCAAACGAGTGTCGTATAAAGATGGTGATTGGCATATGATTGTTAATGTTCCAAATACACAAGACAACGTAAAAAGCCATAGGAAAAATCGGTCTAGGACCATCGACACAAACTTCCAATCTTCAACAATCTGAAAAAAAAAGTTTTTAATTACTAATAAGCAATTACTTCTGATGGATGTATAGTTTATAGATGTGGTTGTTCTCATTTGTAAAAGGAAAATAAGTATTTCACACCGAGCACATAATACATTTTCGGAAAACAAAACTGTGAATTAATATAACTTTCTTGTTGTTGTTTTTTGTACCTTGAATATGGAAACCAAATTTCCAATTGAAAAAAAACAACATAAGATTAGGTTACGATTTTATGATATTCTTTTAAATTATTAAAGTTTTTATACTGTTTTCCTTCTTACTGATCACAGCATTTAGGTTTTTTTTTAAACATTTTTTAATTACCACTAACCTCGTTATCTTTATCAGCATCCTTAATGTGTTGTGCAATAAATCTGACAGCACGTAAAGCCTGAACCACCTCTGGTGTTAAGTGCCTTGGAATAACATTATCTGAATCTGTGAACAGTATAGATACTCCCCACTTTTTGTTCGGTTATTACTTATATGTTTATTAAACCCACCAATTGAATGAGGAAGACCTGATCCTATTGTATCAAAACCAACATCCTGACTGTCTTTGAATTCACTCGGAAAGTCGCTAATACTGTCCCTAAAAGAAATTATAGTAGATATTTAATAAACAAATAAGTAGAAAACTTAGAAGTCATTATGCATAATTCTACGGATATGTTCAATGTAAAGTGTGTTTAAACTCCATCGAGGAATTAAATGATAAATGAAATGATAATTGTGACGTCTTTTTCGACCGAACTGTGTTGAATTACGCTTTAAAGTTTAACATAGCGTCGGATCGTAACCGCATTTATAGACTACGCCGTACTAATAACAAATTTAAGTGTCGACTTTAAATTTTCGGAAGCTCACAATTGCGAAGTTTGTATGGAGAATATAGCCATCGTGAAATACAAAAATTTAGTGGCCCTATATCAACAGTATGTAAGTCTTTTTGATAAACATATTTTCTTTAATAATAAGAATAAAGGCTATTTTATATAATAGGTACCTAGTCGAGAGGACTTAAATATGTTCATGCTAGTGGATCGACGAGGACGACGACACTGTCAGGATGGACTCGTAGCGGGCAAGATAGAGGGTCGTAGTACAAAGGCAATTAAAACTACGTATATAATAAAGTTCACCCTTAATATAAAATCATAATATAAGTACATATATACTTTATAAAAGTATCTTCACACGATATTTAATAAAGGTATGACGGTAAAAAGTTATTTATTTCAGAAAATATTGTACAAGGTATAAATTAACTTTATAAATGGTGTACATGGTGAACAGTGAAACATTTTAAAGTTCAATATTCAATATATAAAAAAACAACTAAAGTGTTCATCTCATATTTTATTTAGGTATACAAATGGATAATGCGCATTTTATGTTTTAAAAACAATGTCGCCTTACTTCTGTCCATTACTCACAACACAATCTTGCAATCGGATTCTAATGTGGTATTCGATTGGGTTACTTCAGATTCGCTCCCAGATTTCAGATTTCGTGTGTCTAATCGAACATAAAAACGTCACTTGCTCTTTTTGTTGTTGATATTTGTGCGATTGGAATATGTGTAGCCTTTGACACTTTTCTAAGAGTTTTCCATTCACTGGTTTGATTTTCTATTAAAACATTCGAAATTTGCACCCAGATTGATTTCTAAACATTTGTACATAAATAAGTAACAAAAATAGTTCCATCCGATGCGTTGTGTTTCCTTGCAGTTGAAAAATTTCACGAAAACGTAAACAAACTCCACTAGTTTTCAAACTCAAACGCACTTGTGTTGGTAAATCTGAAGCAACTCTGAGAAAAAATCCAGATTCGCAAAAGTGCTCTGAAATCTGAAAAAGTTTTTTTTTTTTTTGTACCAAACGAACATAAAAAGTGCTCTGAGAGCGCACATTCGAATACCACATTACATTACTACAGATTAAGGTAATGGGCAATTTTATATTAAATAAATATGATTATTAGTATCGCGCAATATGTACAAGCACAGGGTGTCCGCCGGGAAGGTATACTACTTTGTTTGTTTATAATTTTTGATTAAATGAAAGAGAATGGATCTTATATTGATAAATGTTTTATTTAATGTCGGCAATTATGTATGGAATACAATATCAGGTAAATGTCCGCCTCTGTTAGTCTCACAAATGCGAGCCCTTTTGAGCACATTTTTCATTACATTCTCACACATTTCACGCGGTATTTCATTAATTTCATCACGAATATTTTGTTTGAGTTGCTTAAGTGTTTCTGGTTTGTTTGCATAAACCCTTCTTTTCAGATATCCCCACAAAAATAAGTCCGGAGCAGTCAAATCAGGCGACCGTGGAGGCCAATCAACATCACCATTTCTTGAAATATCTTGTTGTGGAAAGGTCTCGCAGTAATTCCATTGTAATGCTGGCTGCGATGTGGCACCGTCTTGTTGACACCACATGTTAATCAAGCCCAAAGCATGAAGTTGTGGCGTTAAAAAGTTTTCAATCATATCACGATATCGCTCCCCATTCACAGTTACCGGTACCGTTTTCATTTTCAAAGAAGTAAGGTCCAATGATTCCTCCTGACCAAATTGCACACCAGACTGTAACTTTTAATTGATGCAAAGAATGCTTCGGCCTATCACCTACAGACCCTCTTTGTTCGAAATCATTCACTACACGATAAAAAGAGCGTTTTGTTGGCACGTTGTTTCTCCCAAAAATTTCACGTAACTTTGTCATCGTCACAGTAATCGATGATTGATTTTGATAAAATGTTTAAACGATTAAAACACATTGGTTTATCGAATATTTTTCCATAATAAATTTGCCACGTGTCTACTTCACGACTGCCAAATATGAACTGTAAAGACTAATGTCTACCAAAATGGTGGCAAAACAAAGTAGTATACCTTCCCGGCGGACACCCTGTATAAACCTTACCTGACATCGATTTCATTTGTATAACCGTTACTTGGGGTTGAGTCATCGTAATCCGGTAAGGTATACTGTGTCCTACGCATCATCATCAACTTAGGCATTAATTGTAAAAACAGTTTTCTTACCCCTGGGGACATATTGTGCGTAGACGGAGAACTGCAATAAGTTTTAATTATGGTGAATGTATTGTTTTCGTAATTTTATTTAACAAAATTTCCTATTAGGAACTCCAACCAATTAAAACTTAAACCTTACTAATAACAAAATTTAGTCTCAACTTTAAATTTACGGAAGCCCACAATTGCGAAATTTGTATGGAAAATAAAACCACTGTGAACTACTAAAATTTTAAGTTGAAACTAAAAATATTTATTGGTAAGGCAGATTATAAATAATTTCTTTTCCCGTGTGCTCCTTAATCCTCTAAAAGAGTAAGGGGTTATTTTAAAAATGCTCAAGCACAGAGAGTGTCACCCAATAATACAATTTAACTTGAGAGAATCTTGAAGTGAGAAAAAAGGACAAAATAACTAGTTTTCAAATTTTCAAATTTGACACCGAAATTAGGAATTTATAGTCGTCAAGACTTTCAGATTTCAAAATATTGGGTAAATTGCGGTTAATTGATCCATTACTTTTTTGATGCTTTGGGACTGTTAGAAATTAATTTTTTTTTTTAAAGTTCAATTATGGTAATAAATAAAGCAAACGCTAGATTTATGTCAAACCGTTGATATTTTCTAAAAAATAAAATCCCATCACTCAATAGAAATGCATATATGATTTATTGTTATTACAAAGGCAGTAGCGGTAGAGTGCTCATTTCGAAAGATGGGGAAACACCTTTTAAAATTTGTACTCTCTCTTTTTAGTGGCCGTCTAAACTGTTTCAATAATTTATGAATTTACAATTAGCAGCACGAAATTAACATTGATCATGGTTATTTATTTGCAAATCACCCTTTAATTTAATTTATTTGGAAATCACTCTTAAATATGTATAACAAAGTCAGAATTTACTTACCGAAAATGAATATTGAGTACACATACAGTTGTCCAAACGGATAGGGAAACTAACATCATTGTAAAAAGAAGATACTTTCCAAGCAATGGAACAGCTAAAGAAGTTGGGGGAATAATTTCCGCCAAGAGCAAAAAAAACACGGTCAAAGACACGAGGATCGAGATACAAAGGGTTACCTAGAATAAAAACACATACATGACGTTTGTGTTATTTGCAAGCCTTTAAGGCGTTGGCCTGAATAGATAAGAGAGTTGTTCTCATACAATAATTCAATTAGAAGCATTTTTTTTTTCACCATTTATATAAATTTGTAACAATTACATTAATTCACGACTAACTGCTTAACTTTCTGTCCAAACATATGGGGTTGTTTTGTATTTTTACGAATTAAATTTATTGTGGTAATGATGTCGCTTTTTGATTTGTCAGAAAGATCCATTTTTTCAGAAAAAATCAACTTTTTTTGATCATGTTCATGTTCGATTTGCCAAAAAAATCAGTCTATTTTTTTGATCTGAGGCACTTTTGCGAAATCTTGAAATTTTTTCTAAGATGTGTATAACACACGGCGGTTACGAATTGTTTATCGTTGGAAGGATTGCTTTTTTTTACTGAATTATTAATTTTTCGCGGATGGAAACGATTTGTTATATTAAATTATTTCGAAATTGGACTTTAAGTTCAAGTGAAAAAACAAATTTGTTTGCGGTCAATCAATACAAACAAAAAACAATCAAATTCGGATTTAATGTTCGATTTGGCAGCAGAAATCTGAAATCCCAGATCAAAATCTAAAAAGCCAAATCGAAAACGACATGAGAAATTAAAATATTTTTAGGAACAGTTTCCTTTGCTTGGCTTTGTTTTGTTTGTTAAGTCATAGGTACAAGAAATGTCCATAACAAATATGTATATGGCCATAATTAATATCTTAATTGTAAATATATATGTATGTACCTTTTCTCCCGAGTCACTAGGTAAGTAAAACACCAATACAGTCAGAAAAGTTAGCGCCACACAAGGAATAATTAAGTTTACCGTATAGAATAATGTTTTGCGACGCATAGTTAGCTTAAACGTAATATCTAGAAATAAGTTATTTTTTTCTAAGTATTTCTTTTAGTAACTTGTTTGACATATCTACCTGAGAACGGTTCAGAAGTGTCGGGGTAGTACTCTTCATTTTTTGTTGCAGGAACTTCCAAGATATCCCATTCCACTGACATATAAAATTCTTTTAAATCAATTCCTGTTTGTACTAAGTTACTTCCAGGAACCTAAAGCAGGTATTATTTTTGATTAATTTTGTGTTCTCATAATGTTTAAATAAATGTCACCTGATCAAGATGTTTCAAATCAACCTGTGCACCATTATAAGTCCATGAACCAAACTTCATAAAACAAATTTGTTCATCATATGGAAAGTATTCAACATTCATTTCACACGAAGACTTATAAATTGCTGGTGGTTCCCACAGAACTTCACCTGTATATTTGAGTGTAGCTTTCGTCATTAAAGTTACCTAGATATAAATTAAAAGATTATAATAAGCTAATGTATACTTGTTTTTTGAGATTTGTATATGAGTATCAATGCACGTATTAATCCTCCACAAAATATTTATTCATCCTAGCTACGCGCATAGCTACCTCATAGTTTCCATCCCAGTTGTTAAAGAGAACAATATCTGGTACCCAAATGTGCTCAGAGGGAACATAAAGCATTTCCACGCCTCCATATTCCTCGGGCTCCCATCGTAATTTGTAGTCAAACCATTTCTAAATATTTGAAAAATCAAGGTAATTAATTATTTAATTAAAGTACAAGAATAGAATAGTAAAAACATACAGAATCACAAATAGCAATTACAAAGAATTATTCTAACGATTCCTACTATGAAGATCATGACGTACATGTACGCACTTATGTCATTTTATAAACTGTGCATAAACGAATAGTTTGCACAGTCGGATAAATTCCAATGCGCTATCTAGAACGAACCATCAAATGTGAACGATAAAAGCAAAAAACGTATTTCAATGGGCCCACAAGGGTATAGCAATATCTAAATTAAAGTCCAATGGCCGATCTAATTTAAGAAAAATAGTAGAACGGAACAAATGTCGTCTACATTTTTTGAACTGAATGTGTTCGGGTATTTTATGTTTTTGTTTTTAACATAAATGTACCTATCTGAAAAACAAAACACAGAAAGTCTTTTTAAATCCAGCTTAAACCTTCAAAGTTAAGTGTGGATTGGAAGCTATAGAAATGTTTAGTGGAAAGCGAAGTTTCTAAACAGATACTATTTTTGAAATGATTATTTTCAAATTATAAAAATGTTGTACGGCAGATGAAGTGGTTACTTTCAACATTTTTGTCCGTGGACAGTTCTCATAAATTGGGATTAAGCCCACTCATTAGAGGAAATATTGAGAGAATGAGCAAATTTCGACAGTCGTTGAACATGTTAACATTTTGAACGGCTTTTGTTCAAAATTGTTTGCGCTTTTTAAATTGACCCAACATTGCACCATGTCTTCATCACAGTATTGATTCAAAACTTCATTGGTTTATAACTGACTTCTTATAATCATGGGTTAGTCTAAATCTATGGTAACCACGGACTTAAGCAGCTGTTAACAGACCAGCCCTGAATATCAAGGAATTTTATCAGTTCAATTTCCGCTTCCGCGTTGGTTTGTGTAGATATAGCTTTATGTCGTTTTCCATTGGTTTCACTCGGGGATCCACTCATTCTGAAATCCAATGGAACAACAAAACTGCTTCTGAAAGAATCCACAAAAGTATTGGTGAAATGCCAAAAAATAATCTACGGCTGCTGTCAGCTGTCTTGTATAAAATACATAAATTACACTTGTGTGAGTGCTTCTTGAGTGGATTCTGACTTCAAATCGAGAAGCGAAATTCTCTCCTCAGAATCACCAGAAGAGTATTTTTTGTGCCAATGGAACGGTTTCAGGAGTGATTTTTTCGATTCCGGACTCTTCCGGACGCTTCTTTTTGCCCAATGGAAAACGACATTAGGATAAATACATTCACTTATTTATGTTTTTTCCTAGGTACTTAAAACATACCTGTTTTACCCACAAATTTGTTGTCATAACTTGGTTCTTCAAGTTCACCTCAATCAATTGGGATAACTTTAGACCTAACCCAACTGTAAGCGTTTCTGTATTATTTACCACTGGCCTTATCAAGCGGTTATAGTTACTAAGCAGATCATCATATAGACGTTTAGAATATGGATTCGCTTCAAAGCTGACAACTGGAAAACAAAAACAGACGCAGAACTAAATAGGTAATCGTTTTATGGTAAAATGTACATAGATTAATAATTATTTTGCTGGCAAAAAAGTATTGTTTGGAATATAATATATAATGTAAAAGATATTTACACCAATAACTGTAAAGTAATTTCAGACATGCGCACACCTTTATAAATAAATAACATGAATGAAAGCTGAATTGATTCCACAGTTTTGGTATATATTAATACTCTTACTAAATTATAATTACCCGAACAGTTTCCGATAGAAAGCAGAGCAAGTAGGAATATGAATTGAATTTTCAGCATTCTATAAGTACCTAATGCTGTTACACTATTTTTTTTTTAGATCCTTCGCTTTTTTATTTTTTTATATATATTATATTTTGAGGAAGTTATATCTTTCTACGATGTAGTGAAACTAAGATGAAAATAAATATCGAAGTAAGGACATGAAGCTTGGGACGATTTTCAATATACACAAACGCAACCCACCCAAAAAGTTTACCAGAATCTCTTATACAAAAAAGCTTTTTAAAGTTTAGTATATGAGCTACACGAGAATAAGTACTGTAGTGTCCACTACTACTATTTATAGCAACTAAAATGTTTGAGGAAGTTGTAAAAAATAATTTCTTTAAACCGTTTTAATGTCATTTATAATGTTTCTTGGGAAACAAAATTTTTTTCCTAAATTCAGCACTTACCTAACCAACTGCTTCTGAGTTAGAAAATCTGAGACTTACATTTCTTGTGTTCAATGTTAAAGATAACATGCATCTTTCCCTACACATAACTTCTAAAATATATACGATTGGTGTAACAGACCTAGTAAAATTGCAAAGTTTAATTTTTTTTTTGTCAATTGAAACCAGAGACGAATGATTCAATGTATTCCATTATCTTCGACTGAAACAAATGTCCAAATTGATAATTGGCATTATGTTGAAAAAACTTTCAAGATTTTGTGGAACTGAAGAATTTGCTTTTCATTGTTTATTATGTTTATTGGAAGATGCTGAAGCCAAATTGAAGGTATGCAGAAAAAACGATGAAATGTTTTATTTTAGATAATGCAGAGAGAAAGAGAGAGAGAGAGTTAATACGAAGATGATATCGATGAAATCCTTTTTGATCTTGACGGGGATATTTTATTCCTCCTAGCATCTCGTCGTGGTTCTTATAGTACTTTACTTAAATACATTGACTGGCGTGAGAACATTTTAGCTACAATGGACGACAATTGCTTCCGCCAAATGCTGGGAGTGGAAAGAAGTCAGTTTGCACATTTGCTTTCATTAATATGTGATGATTTCGAGTTCAAAAAAACCCATGACTGTAAACAATTTTCAATTGAACTCTAACTAGCTATAGTGCTTTACCGTTTGGGTTCATCAGGTGAAAATGCCGCAGTCAGAAAAATTGCAACAACAACAACTTTGGTGTTGGAGATGGAGATACATTGTTTTAAAATTACTAATCAAATATAATATATATTGGCCAAACAATGAAGAGAGGAAACATATTGTGGCTCTATTGTATAGTACATATATGTATTGATCTGTTGCTATTAATTTACGAGTTAATTCTAGTTATGAAATAATTTGTTTTTTTTTCTCTGTGTTTTCCTTTTTTTCAATACATAATTTTGTAATTTGTTAACAAGCTGATCATTTTTTTTTCTTTATTAACTAATGTCGTTTTCCATTGGTACCACCAAAAATCTTTTTCAGATCTCTGATTTAACGCGGTTCATGGAACATGCAACGAAATTGATCTGGTTTTGTAAATGGATTATTTATTTTTTTTTTTGTTATTGAAGGTGCAAATCTCGAAAGACACAATGGGGTTAGAAACACAGAGTAGTGTGGTATTAGTCGTATTTGGTATATCACTAGTATACAGTAAGTACAGTGTTGGTCCTAGAACACTTCCCTGTGGAAGTCCTGCTTGTAGTTCTTTGTGTTCAGAATACGCTGAACCATAGCGAACTCCAAAGAATCTATTTGAAATATAAGATCTTAGTTTCTCATAGTACTGTCTGGGTAGATCCCTATGAAGTTTATACTCTAAGCCCTTATGCCAGACTTTATCAAAAGCCTGTGCAACGCCTAAGAATAATGTAGAACAAACTTGTTTCTCTTCTAGTGATTTTTCTAGTACCTAGCTCGAGCATTATGAGCGCGCTCTGAAGAGAGCGTGATCAGATTGTTCTGAGGTATTTATGAAACACACTTGAGCACATAGCTGTCATTTGTTGTAAATATATGTATAAATTGAATATTTATTAATTGTTATTTATTAAATTGGTTAATTTTCAGTTCCAGAACAACAAGGTTCGTCCGCTTTATTTTTTCTGTCAAATGTGACTGGGCTCATAGAGCGCGCTCTGATGGTGCTCTGAACGAAAAAAGAAACACAAATTATGAGCTCTGATGTATCTGAGCTAAAAAAGAAACACAATTTTTTTTATAACAGTTCAGGTTGTGCTCTGAACTAAAAAAGAAAAACGTCTATTATATTAGTTATACGATGTACTTGGTTTTTGTCGAATACTTATTTCTAAACAAGAACTGGTGGGAGGGAATAAGCCTTCTTTGCTCAATGATTCTATCCAACCTTTTAAGAAGAAATTTCTCAAAGAGTTTTGATAATACTGGTAAAAGTGAGATTGGCCTGTATGAGGCGACTTTTGATAGATGTTTACCTTGTTTAGGTATAACTATAATTTCTGCTATCTTCCAGTGATGAGGAACATATCTGAATTTTGTTATTGTTTTACAAAATTCTGCTTTCTAAAATTTTACTTTTCAAAATCAAGGTAGGTAATACATTTTCTTATAAAAAAAAATTAGCTTATAGGTACTGTTAATTAACAAAAGCAGAATTTTTGTGTGAGAAGACAGAATTTTTTAAATAATTTGTAACCTATCTTATTGCAATTTTGTATAAAATGTGTATTTCTTTTCTGTGTTTGTTGTGTGTAATTTATTTCTTATTGTTGATATTTAGATTTTGGTTCATTATTTCAAGTGTTTATGCATGTAATTTAAAATATATGTATTATATACTAGAACATATTAGGACAAAATAAAAAAAATTATTAATATTTATTTTAGGGAAGAAAGAAGTAAAAAAATATTTATTAAGAAATTAATCCACATCAAAAAGGAACAACTATTATTTTTTCTTTAATAACTGAAGAAAACTTGCTCAAAATGTTTTTATTTTTATGCAACCATTCTGCATTGACAATTTTTCATAAATATTTAAAGCAAATGTACACATATTCCCAAAAAATACTATCCACACGTATATAAATAATTTCAAACTTAACGGACAAAATTTTATGAACGCTGTCAGCCGCTTTGTCCACAGCGGAAGTGGCATATGCAAGGTGCGAGTGTGTTGGTGAGCCGGAATTTTTGAAGTTACGTGACATTTGTCAATACGAATTTCTATGTAACAATACTAACGCACTTAGCGTTTGCCACCCCATGAAAATATAGCTTGTAGGCAAGTAACGGGAAATCGGCCGAAGTTGGTGGTCTCAGTATTGTCTCTGTATAGTAGTTTCAAAATTGCTGGCTTTATGTATACGTCTAGTGCAACCATCCAAAAATTAAACAAGTAAAAGTGTTATCATCGCCCTGGCCGATGCTTGATACCCTCCACTGCTTACAAGTCATGCAAAGTTTTAGGCATGTGAGGTAGTACGTAATTGCATTGAACAAAAGACAGAGAGACACATGGGCCTAACATTGATTTTGTATGGGAGATACCAGAACTACTTGACCGACATAGCCCATTCTTAATACCAACTTGGCGAATATAAAAATGATCCTCTCACAAAATTTCACTTGCCTAGGTAGATTCTTTGTGACGCTATCGTGCTTTCAACATATCTATTCTGATATTGATTTTGTATGGGAGGTACCAGAACTATACTTGACCGACATAGCCCATTTTCAATACCAACCTGACGACGATAAAAAGAAGTCCTTTCACCAAATTTCATTCGTCTATGTCAATTCCTTTGGGCGCTATCGTGCTTTCTACAGAAAGACAGACGGACAGACAGACATGACTAAATCGATTCAGAATCTGATCCTGATTCAGAATATATATACTTTATGAGGTCTCCAGTGACTCTTTCTTGGCGTTACAAATGTAATGACAAAGTATACCTTCCTGTGGAGGGTATAAGAAAGTATTATAGATACCTACAGTCACATTCACATCAGCTTACCTATTGCGGATTTGGAACGCGGCCATATGCTCTGGCGCCGAATTTGACAGATTCATGCTTTGTTTATTTTTTTCCTCGTAATCGTAGGTTAAATGGAATCGTTAAGGAGTGATTTGTGAAAGCTGATAAATTGTCTTCTTTATATTATTTTACCATGGATATTTCGGAACAGGACCATGATCGTAACGCATATGATGATGACGAGGAAGAACTTATAACAGAGGAAAAGGTAGATTTCGTATAATCAATCAATTTAAGTATGTTAAATCGTTTTGAGTTTAGGTTCTTGAAAATATAGAAATTGCTTGGACAAATGAAATGTTTGCTCCCGATATACTGCCTCATCAAACTGAAATGCTTGAATTAATGATCAGTCACCTTGCCCTTGCGGAGAGGAATATGAAAGAACTAGATAAAAATGATTTGCGTTTTATTGCTCACCAAATGGATCTTGAACGTACTCGGTATGTTATTGCAAGCTATCTTCGGTGTAGACTGCAGAAAATTGAAACGTATGCGAAGCACATTGTTATGGAAGAACTTGAACGCGAGCCTATTGAGAAAAGATTATCAGAAGGTGAGGCGATTTATGCTCAAGAATACCTCGAGAACATGGATAGATATTTCAATGTCTTCCTGCAATATATGCCGACTCTGTTGCGTTCAAACGCAGATCAGGTTGTTCGACCAAATCTTATGAGCCATGTTTTCATCAAGGCTAAAGTTTCAGTTCCTCCGATTGTTGTTGGTATTAACGATGAGGAAGCGGATATATGCGCTGGCTCCAAGCACATCATTCCCTATCAATTAGTGTCTGATCTGATACAAAAAGATCAAGCGCGGCTTATATGATTATTTCAAATTGTTTACTTTTTTTTATTTGTAATTTGTATATAAATATAAGATTTTTGAACAAGAAATTATAATTTTTAATACACAATTTATAATTATCAGAGTGAGCTCAACCTATGCTTTACTTTGCGGTGCTGGGAGTAAAATCTCACTAGCTTCACCTGCGCTATGAAACATTACCCGTTTTCTTGGCAGCGGAATTGGTTTTCGTAGTTCATTGTTACGATTTGTAACATACGCTTTAGGTTTTTTTATGGGGGAGCTTAACACCTCTTCCAGGCGCATATCAAGTGCATCATTAATGTCATATTCACATTTACTGCAATTCAACCGAAAATTATTTTTGGATCTTGCTTTTGAAAGCCTATCATTATTGATTTTTGGTACTATTCTATGTAGTTGGCCACTGATTTGCTTTTTAGTAAAGCCATCCACAATTTGTTTTAGATTGTTCCGGGTAGCATAAAATCGAGGATATGTCTAAAAATAAAAAAACAACCTATTTAGGTAGACACAATATTTTATATTGTATAATAGCCACCTTCTTCAGTAACATTCTTTTTTCAGCTAAATGCGCTATAATTTCAAATGTTTCTGAAGCAGTTATTGCTTTTATGTCGGAATTTATCCCATAAGATGCCATTTTTTTGTCAACAGTTCTTGTAAGTCCCTTTAATATGGTTGTATCTTTTCTGAAATAAAAATGATAAATATATGCTGTATATTTGGCTTTGAAAATGACAATAATAACATGCAAACACAAAGCAAATGTAATGGTTCTTGGTTTTTGTTTGCGTTATTTTATTTACTGAGTTGCCTGCATAGTTTCAAAAGGTGAGTTTGCACTATCATTTTCCTCGGAATCTAGAATTTCTTGTGATGCTTCAGTTTCATTGTCAGCGGACTCAATCTCCTCTGGAAAACTAATTGGTAGATAAATTTAAAGATACAGGTCACATTATCACTTACGACAAATTTGTTCAATACTGTATGTTGCTTTGCTATAAGGTGTTGTGCATTTCTTGCCCTTAATAGGTTGGTCACCGTTATTTGAAGATGAATTACTGAGTGAGGCTTTCAAAGGCAGTGTCGTTTCAATTTGGGTCAGTAGTCGTTCCTGTGTTCGAACGGCGTACTCTTCAGGATTCTCAAGAGATTGCTCGCCATTGTTGTTTGAAGGAGATACCACCGCTAAAACTGGCAAAGAAAGTGCCGTTTGAATTGATTGTTGTGATATTAACCTCCCTTTTTGTATTTCAACCTTCAAAGAAGGTAATTTTTCTTCACAAATAGCTTCAATTTTGGTTAAGATTTCATTCAACTTGGTTGAATTTAAATCCAAAACATTTTTAACTGTATTCAATAAAATTTTCTGTAGTTCATCCGCAGATGGTGTCGCTAAATGCTGTTTGAAATGAACGCTTGAAATAGCTTCTTTGACGAACTTGTTCAAATTTTCCGCATCTTGTTCAGCTTTTGATTGCAGGTATTTTGTAATTTCACTCAACTTTTGAGCAATTTCATTTATTGATTGTTGGTTCCCAGTGCTGTGTGTTTCTTGCCAGATTTCTAAATGTGATATTTTTTCCTGTATTTGGCAGAAGATATCAAGGTCTTTTACATATCCTGTGCAGGCATTTTCTTTTGGTTCGGTTAAATTACTTTGGGTGCTTTTGTCAGTGGTTGCAGCATTGATTTGTGTTAAACATGTTTTTGTTACTTCTCTCGGTGACCCCTTCTTACTTTCCACTCTCTCCCGAATAACTTTTTCCGCAATATTAAGACGCTTCTTTAACTGTTTTATTTCGAGCTCCAATTTGATAGTGTTTATTAAATTTCGGTCATCTTTACATTGAATTTCCCCCGATTGAATTTTCGAATGTTTTTTATTTAAATGCATATTAAGGGCATCGTTGCTAATAAAGTTCTTTGTGCACACATGACATGGAAAAACAACGTCATTAATAACTTCTATTTGGCTAATTTTTTTGTGAAGCTGAAGAATTTCACTACTATGCCCTCGATTAATTCTTTTAAAATTAAGATTTTCAACCTCTGTATGGGCAAGAGACTCTTGAAGAGTTCGAACAGTTTCATCAAGAAATTTTCGACAAAAACTTAAATATTGCACAGCCAACTGTAAAAGAATGAAATATTTTGCAATACCACTATCTAAAATATTGCTTTCTAACATGGACGCCAATGGAGCTTCTGAGAGATATAAAAGTATTGCATCTATATGCTCAAACTGCTGGTCGCGTAATATACGTTCTACTTCTAATGATGCTGTGAAATTAATAAAATTTATAATATAAGCTATTAGTATAAAATATAAATGCCATACCAACTAGACGCCAATCGAGAGGTCCATCTCGGAATTGTCGTAATTTAAACCCCGAATCCCGTGCAATTTGGGGGTAGTTATATTTAAAATCAAAAGACATTTCGATTTTTTTTTTTACGTAAACACAAACTTTATGGGCAGCCTAAAATATCTGACTACAACATTGTGTATGTTTGGTCAAGTTGCTATGGGTAACACCGCCTTGTTTTATCTACATTCAAATATTTAATACTCACACATCCGTAGTACACGCATTATATGTACTTTTGTTTATTTGCTATGCTAATGTCAGACGCTCATGCAGTAGTAACCAGAGACAATACTATGGTATATATATACTATAGTATGGTTTGTCTATGGTATTGTCTCTGGTAGTAACCATAGACAAATCATATTATTTTATTGTCTCTGGTAGTAACACTAGACAGGTCTGTTATTTATCTACCATTCTTCAAAATTTTTTTTTGACACGTTTTTCAAACACTCAGTGCAGTGTGGTTTTTCTTTTAAACTATTCAGAAAAATAATGGCTAGGTATGTCCCCTTAAAAAAAAATTTTATTTAAAAATTTTATTTAATTTTTTTTTCATTCAATAAAATGCAAAACCATTCACAATGAAAGTGAGAGGAGCAAATTTTGTTGGATTGTGCCGTGTACTGCCCGTTTTTGTCCAAAGTCTTGAAGACTCATATCAATGCCGAGGTATGTTGATCAATTAAATCAATCTACCTAATATGTGTACAAATACGTTACTAAAGGCAGTCATACGGCGGTCTTCGAGATTCGGGCTCATGAGAAGTATGATGAGGTGACTCGCTCCATGAGTCTATTTCACGTCAGCTAATGCAACATTAATAAATTTCTTTAACACTTGCCGAAGTGACGAGTTCGCTCGAAAGCTTAACTCATCATATTAACTATGATTGGGTAAGTGCACGATCAATTTTGGCTAAAAAAAAAAAAAGGATTTAATTTCGTCATTCAAGTCATGTAAGAATTTTATGAAATCTTTTGATGTTCCGGGCTTACCACCACACAATTTGAAATTCAAATTCCGCTTTGTTATAATTTTGTTGCGCAACCTCAATGCACCGAAGCTTTGAAACGGAACGCGTTTGACTGTAAAGAATCTCAAATCAAATGTCGTTTAAGTGACGATTTTAAGAAGAAAATTCAAAGGCGTAGATGTTCTCGTTCCGCTAACTAAGAACGATTTGCCATTCGTATTTAAACGTCTTCAATTTCCCGTGGATTTAATTTCGTCATTCAAGTCATGTAAGAATTTTATGAAATCTTTAGATGTTCAATTTGAAATTCAAATTCCGCTTTGTTATAATTTTGTTGCGCAACCTCAATGCACCGAAGCTTTGAAACGGAACGCGTTTGACTGTAAAGAATCTCAAATCAAATGTCGTTTAAGTGACGATTTTAAGAAGAAAATTCAAAGGCGTAGATGTTCTCGTTCCGCTAACTAAGAACGATTTGCCATTCGTATTTAAACGTCTTCAATTTCCCGTGTCTTGCTTTCACTATGACAGTAAATAAATAGCATGGACAATCGCTGGATGTTTTTCAATCTTGAATTCCCATGTTTCGCACGTGGTCAATTGTATGTGGCGTGTCGTGCCACGTCTCGGCAAAGCTCCCGCTTTGTACGTGTCCGCGCCAGATAATAGAACAAAAAATGTTGTGTACCATAAAACACTTCAGTGAGAAAGCGGAAGGTTGGCCGAAACGTGAATGCAGTTTGATTGAAACATATCGACAATGTTATACTTAAGTTGTTAATAATATATATGATATAACTTTTCAATAAAGAATTTGAAGTCACCTGGAGCTGTTGTCAAGATAAAAACATTTTTTTTTATATTCTTTCAACTTTATTTTTGAAGTGAATTTTCTAGAATATTAAAAGAAATCCGTTTCAAATACTATAAACATTTTTCGAAGCTCCTCGACACACAATGAAGCAAAATGTGTAACTGTAAATAGTTCAAAGTTTTAACGCCTAGCAAAGCAGGCGGGGGCCGCTAGTTTTATATATATTTCAACGAAAGTTAAGGTAGGTACATAGTCCTAGTTTTTCTTTTTTGGTCGAACAGTGGTCCAACCAGGCTCTGGTTCTACGAACACATTTGTATTGGCAGTTCTTGCACTTGAACTAGGTTCATTATCGACATCCATTTCAGTGTCAGAACTATCATCGCTGTCATCACCGGAACTATCAAGGCAGTTTGGAAAAACCGAACCATCTTTTTTCAACCACTCTTTCCCTGGCGGAAGACGCTGGAATTCAGTTTCTATATCTAAATACTTGCCTTCTTTGCACATTTGCAAATACCGAAGCAAATTCCGACAAATTTCTATAAAAGAAAATTGAATTATAGCTACATGAATAATACCATGTATTACCTACCTGGAATTGAGTTGTCATCGCATAGAGTATTAAATTCTTGGTCCATTAAATCCTCAAGAACGTCCTGTAGTTCGCCTTGAGTTATTTTCTCATTTCCTATACAGTACTCATACGTATAGTTCATAATTTTAACTGCAGTCTAAAATCGAGCAATCCTTTGGAGCGCCAGAGTACAAAATAATTTTAAAAACGAATTACCTGTTGACCATTCCGCCCACCCATACCATGTTCAACGGCTAGTTTTAAATCTGGCCAATAATTAAACACTTTTTCCACTACGATCCGAAAGTGTTGCTCAAACAATGCCATAATATTTTCTTAAATAATTTCTGCCCTGGCCTTGTTTCAGAGCGGCTTGTGCCCTGTAAGATAATATAATGCAGTAAACAGCATGTCCATGCTACCTCCCCTTTCAGTTGTCATCAGCTGTCAGATAATTTGAATTGAGTGCTGCCAAGCTATCAGATTATGTTTATATCAAAGATAATGGAATACAGATATGTATAACTTTCCAGTGGAAAAGCGGCTGTTTTCCCGTAAAATTCATGAACTCACGCACCCATGCTCATTTCTATTCAAGCATATGTGAGTTCATGAATTGGACGGAATTCGGTATTTTCTAATGTGTATTATTTAACTAATTTTTTCAATTTAATCAAAACCTCCACAAAAACTAAACAAGTTCAATACGAAAAACAAAACAATTGAACAATTTGATAAAATTGAAAACAAATTTTAATTTTTTATTATACTACGGAATACCGAATTTTTGCATTTAAGTCCAATTCACGAACTCCCATACTCTACCATGCACACACTACGCACAGGCAGTGCGTTCTGTTCCTCTACCAGAACCATGGTTAATATCGTAACGATTGTTTTCTCATGTACCATTGGGACACAACAAGATCGTTTTTCCAGATTCGAGTAGTTCTTCTGCTCTCGAAATCAGCTGGCTGTCAATTTTCATGTTCCATTGGCCGCAAAAAAAAAACACTTTTTCAGAGTGTTATAACTTACGACAAGCCTGTGAAAAATAGAGAACAATTTACATTTGGCCGCTGCAATAGATATCAACATAAATTTAATAGATTTTAATAAACGCACATTACAATTATTCAAGAACAGATGACTTTTAAATCACGCACCACCCAAATGCAAAGAAAGAAATTTCTCGTTTTATGTTTTATTGGGCACGAAGAATCCGAAATCTGAAAATCACAATCGAAAACGACAGTAGATTCCATTCCTATCGTGACCTCACCATAAATCTAATAAAACCGCTATCTGAGTGGTTTTATTTCTGTTACCACAAACATGTTTGTTGTCAAATTGAAAATTAGCAGACTTAATAAATTTAAATTATTTTCAAAACTAATTTATTTTTTTATCACAAAATATTACAAAAAATATGTTATTGCAATGGTTTTCGCAGGGATTTTTGAATAAACAATTTTAAATTTATGTGAAGTGCGGATTTAATTTTGGCAATCAATACGAGACGTCAATTGTAAATTAACCGTTGAGAAACCGAATGCAATGCAGGATGATTAGGTAGTATTATCAAAAAGATGTTCTCTTCACACGACTATGCTAAGGCCTATAAATTTACCGAAACAATGGGGTATTGCCTTCAGCTTGCCACTTTTATAAAGCTGTTATACGAATGTATTTGACATATTTTATTTTTGCAAAATGGTTGCCTTTTTCACTGAATACGTTTCGTTATTGTGGGCAAAAAGAAAACCGAAATTGAAAATTTAAGGAAATTGAGCAGACTTAAAAGAGAACAAAAAGTTTAACATTATTGAAAAACGTTTTTGCTTAACAATTTGTCTCAACTTACTTTGCGTTATTTCCTACACGCTTAGTGTATTAACATAATTTTTCTCAATAGTAAGGAAGTGCATTTTTAGTACCTATCTATATTATGTGGAATCAATGGTCAGGGGGGCCGCCACCGATGCCTCCGCCTTCCGCCAATTCACAGCAGCCGTTAATCGGTCCAGTTCAGCCTAATACTGGAGCTGCACCACCAGCTAATTCTGCGCAAACTACAGCCGGTACTGCGCCACTACAACCAGCAGCTTATCCATCGTCTTCTGGAGCCCCATCCTATACCCCGGCACAATACGCTGCAATGACTCCAGAGCAACAATATGCAGTGCAGCAGCATTGGCAGCAGTGGCAAGCTTATGAGCAGCAGTATGCACAATGGCATGCCCAGTACGGTGAGCAGGTTAGTAGAATTATGTTATTTTGTTCGACCACCAGATACGTACACAAATAGTAATAATTTTAAGATCTTTGAAGCTAATCAACAATTATGCCTAAAATCCTCTTTCCAATCAGGTATTTAGCTTTTGATTGTATCCTTATATGTATTATGTACACCATTCTACAGCACACCAGCGCCAGTTTATTTCATGTAACTTTGTTCCTATTAATTTGGATAGAAATTGTTGCCATGCTTAGCTACTATACAAAAAATTACGGAATTTGTTTTTGTTTCTCATGTAAAATCAACTTAATTCCGTGAACGTATAGCTTGTTCACGGAAGTGGCGATTTGACCCCAGATTTTCAGAACGCAAAAACGCAATTTGTTTGGTATTCTTTAGAAAATGTTTAGCCGTTAATATGTATTTACATTTATGTTCTATTCCAATTATATTTTTAGTTTTGAAGGTATAACATGATGATTTTACATGAATTTGAATAAACCTCTTTCCAAGTATTTAAAGACCCAAACCCGACATTTTACGCTATATTTATTAACTTTTCGCGGAAAATTGATATTTGTATAAAGCAACTGAGGAATGCGGAAATTTTGATTTGTAACAAATGTTATTATATATATATATATATATATATTTTATTTTTTTTTGTTTCTAAAACATTTGAGTGTTCTTCTATATTCAATTAATGGTGTAGATATAATAATTCGTTCTCAGATCCCACAATATTGAAGTTATAGTAATCTAACCATTGTGAGGTGAATTTGATGTGAGGTTTGTTGTGACCATTATCGGAGAGTAGGAAAAATGTTATCAAATCACAACAAACCTCACAAGCAGTTTTTTCACTAGCTCGACTTCAGGAGTTTTTGTTCATCGTCATTGGCCGATCTTCTTTCATGGTATAAAACTGCAATATTAGAAGTCAATCAATTTTTTACTAAGGTTTTTAGGTTTTATGCAAGTGAATTCATTTGTAAGTGAGTAATATCAGTGAGTTTTAGTGCTTATATAGAGCTTAGCATTTTTTACCTTTTCGTAGAACTTACCTGGACATCTCAATCGCTCTCTGCTCTGAAATCCATATAAATTGTCTGTTTTAAATGAATTTGTTATACAACCGATATACCTTACAAATTTATCATATATATTCCTTTGTACTTACTATATTTTCAGTACAAACGCGAAATGGCTGCGATTCATGGCGCACCTCCGCCAACCATCCCGCAATACAACTCTTCTTCAACTTCAGCATCTGCTGTAAATTCATTTGGATATCCTCCACCAGCGATCTCAAATCAGTACCAAGCTCCGCCAGTACCAGCACATGCGCCTCCACCTCCACCACCGGAAGATAACGCAAACTCAATGGGTATTAAAGCTCCACAACAAATATATGAGCAACCACCACCACCACCTCCTCCACCACAACCAGAAGAAAAACAGGATAATAAAGGTCCGACTCCATCGCAGTTTCAAGGCGTTTCACCTGCTCAGATTGGTAATACAGCAGATTCTCTATTTACGCAGGGGCAAGAAAGTCGATGGTCCCATCCACCACCGATTATGCAAAATCAAGATAGTCGTTGGAGCGAAACATTGTCACACCAAGATAGACAGCAGCAAAATCAGTTTAATCAACGAGATAGACAGCAACAAAATCAGTTTAATAATCAAGATAGACAGCAACAAAATCAGTTTAATAACCAAGCTGGACAGCAGCTTAATCATTTGAATCAATCAGATAGACAGCAACAAAATCAGTTTAATCAACAGTTAAGCAACAACAACGGCCAAAGAGGAAGACAAAATCGAGATCAGCAAAGAGATGATCAGAGTCGTGACAGCAGACAGAATAACAGGCAGAATAATGATTTTCGTGGTCGTAACCGTGGCCGTGGAGGCAATAACTTCGAAAGTAATCGTCAACCGCAATTTGATAACTCTGAAGGAATAAACAACAAACAACAAACATCATGGCAGCAATCTGAAGGCACAGGTCAACAAAATAATCGTGGAAACTATTCCAATTGTTTTGACAACAACTATGATAATTACAATAGCCACATGGGTCGTAATATTAGCCAACAGGGGTCGTCTGGCTGGAATAACAATAATCTTGGAGGTAATAACAATCAGGGGAATGATACTAATAAGGTCAATCCTTTTTGTTCCCCCGACAATCAAAGGCAACAGCAACAACTTCAAAATCAAAGCGCACCGATTACTAATCCTCAAAATAACACAAAAACTACATCTGTTGATGAAAAAGCTTTTGATGAACAGTTTCGCCTTTGGGAAGAACAATTTGAAAATTGGAAAAAAGAAAATGCAAATCACCCTGATCGTACCATGTATATGCAGTATGAACAAGAATTTGAGAAAACAAGAATTCGTTTATTGGAACGTCGTGAACAAATGAGGCGCCGAAAAATGATGGAGTTAAAGCAAACCTTGCCGCAACAGCAACCAATTCCACAACAACAATTAGATGTCGAACGTTCAGTCCAAGAAACTGATCTGCAGAGATCTGAGCAACAGGTTCAAACTGTCAAAGAACAAACAATCATTGCCGAAACAAAGCATGGGGAAACTTCCGATATGGAACAAAGTGAGAATGAGGACACTGATCAAGGTACGTCTAACGGTCAAATCCATATTTGTACTGAGTCTCAAGCAGTTTCTGAACCTACGAGAAAAGAAGCTGCGGAAACAAATATTTTTAACAAAAATGAAATAACGGATCTTTTTAAAACAGCAGATGGGGGCATTCCTGGTTTAGATCTAGTTGAACCGAAAGAAAACGAAAACTGTACAAACCCTGCTCAAGAAGAAACTGTTTCGGAAGTAATTGACTTAGAAAATGACGGACCATCTAGACCGGCTAAAGTACCTGCAACAACAAGTAGTATTGTCGCATTATTGCCATGTTCATCTCAACAACTACCAATAAAGCCTCAATTAGCTGATTTTGGTTCTCGACTTCAAACATCTATAACGAGCTCTCTTTCCTCCCAGAAGAAAATACCATCTCTCTTTGACATAGTAGTAGAGAAGCCGGTACTTTCTCCAGAGCCCGCAAATCAAAATAAGTCTCCAGCTAGGGATCTTTCACCTACAGCAAGTAGATCATCCAAAGCTGAAATACAATCTGATACTATAGAAGCAATTCCATCTCCTTTAAGAAGCATTTCTAAGGAACGTGATTTGTTCACATCTCCTGGTCAGCGACCGTTATCACAAATGTCTTCAAACGGTCAACTTCAGCAACAAATAAACCCAGAAGGATCCACTGAACACTCGCTTCATCAACCTTTTTTCAACCAGCAACAGCAACAACCCAATTTTCCACCGCAGACCGCCGATCTTGCAAAAGCTTTACAGGATCCAAATGTAATGCAACTGCTTACTGTGGCCTTAGCTCAAGCTCAACAAGCTGGCGGATGTAATCCGCACCAAAGCCAACTTATACAACAACTTCAACAACTTCAGCCGTTACTTCAAATGCAACAAGATCGAAATTCCAATAATCAGCCATGGAACAACCCTCAGTCACAGCGATCACAACATCCATGGCAAACTCAAAACCAGAATCAAAATCAGAGTTCCAATAACAAATTTACTTCTAACTCCAATCAGAATCGGAATTCATGGGGTGGTAATCCTTTTAATAAAAAAAATGACAGAAACAATGATAGAAACGGTCAATTGTCACAAAGTCGAGGACATTTAGGTGGCATTGAATCTGATATCACCAATGATATGCAGCAAAGAAATCCTTTTAATCCCTTTCGTCGAAGTGTTGGCGGTAGTGGAAGCGATGACAACAGTGGTATAAACCAAACTTTAGAAATAGATTTTGAAGTCCCTGGTGGAAAAAATCCGTTCATTAATAATAATAATAACAGCCTGAATGTACCAAGCTTATTTGGTGGTCCAGCAAACGCTCAAAACAGCAGGGCTAGCAATTTTAGTGGAGGGGATTTTGCTGGAGCCAATTTTGGTGAAAATAATTATGGTGGAAACAATTTCGTTGGAAACAATTTCGGTACTGGTGGTGGAACTCCAGGTGGACGTTTTGACAATAACAGGTACGTTTCATACACATAACATGTGGTAGGATATTTGATATCGGAAGTATTGGTACACTGCGGCTCATAGTATAAAATGAATTCACTGCATAATTATGTATACGTAAAACAGTATAATTATAATTATGTAATATACAAATATATTTTTAAAACTATGTATGAACATGACCGTTTTAAGTTATAGATTTTTCGTCTCATTTTAAAGTAAAACTAGGTCCGAATTGAAATCACATAATACCCCATATAAAAGCAAATTTTTGTTTAATGCTTTAAATTGGTTTCTAAAACTAAAAGGTATCTAGCACCAAAAAATAAATAAATAAATAGTTTCATTGAATTGATGCAAGGATTATCAAATGAAACACATTAGCAGTATTTTTGTTGTCATCTTACATATAAATAGGCAAAGGCAAATAGTAGTTAAGAAACACTTTTACTGCCTTAAACACAACATAATGCTTGATTTTTTTTAGTTTGGAAGATTGTGCAATATTTTGTGTATTAGCCAGGTTTTTTATAATGGTAGAATTTCTACCACTGGGCGAACTCTAGTTAAATTGAATTCCGTTACTTAAGAAATTCACCCATTTGTTTCACTATTACTTTATAATCAATACAATTATATCACTGGTGCTGAAAATAATGAACCTATGATGTATGCACGATACATTATGTTTTTTTCCAAAAACGTTGAACTGTTATTTTATAAAGCTGTTTGTAATTCACCACTGTTTATAAATATGTCCCAGTTACTCTTGTCTTTCATGCGATTTTTAAGAAATTTTGGGTTTTGTGCTATCTTTTGATTCTCAGTTTGACTCGCATGCTCTCTACAATTGACTATGGTGCCTCACGGGTTGAGTTGGTGTTCTGTTATTTACATATCAATGCCGATATATTGTATAATAACTGTGAAACTATGGAGATATGTATATTTAATTTTGTAATATCATATGCATATATATTTATATATATGCAGGCACAATATCACACCCCTAAGGAATTGTAAAACATATCAGAATAATGCAATAATAATAAAGTAAATGGTTAGAATTCCGTATACAAATTAAGCTAACTGCACGGCATATTTTTCACGCAAATCAATCAATCAATCGTGTCTGCAGTAGAGATGAATAGACGTGTAACTCTCAAATGTACATTGTACATCTCATACGTACCAAGCGTTAAAACAACGCTAGCATTGAAGCTATGTACCCTAATAAGTAAGCAGTTTACAAAGTGTGTAGAAATCCTCTGAAAAAAACTTTATAAAAAATCCTTCGAAAATCTTAACGGTCCAAGATTTATGGATTATTACTTACTGTATATTTAATGTTTTTGGTCTAGAACTGCTGGTTTCCTATATTGGGATGATTTACAGAAAATGTCGTTTGTTTTTGTTTATCAAATTTAGTTTTATAATAAATATCATACCTAATAACGAATCATATTCAGACTAATTTTAATATAGATCTATCCATTATTTTTATATAAACCTATTTAAAATATGTATATTTTCTTCATCTCCATAATGGCTGCATTCAGCCAAAAACGGGAGCTGCAATTTAGAAAAGAACACAGCAGTTTCCAACATTTTCCAAATACTAAAGAAACCAGAAAACCAATCCCATAGTTGTCCGATTAAAAAAGATTCTGTCGAAAGTTGCTAAGTGATTGAACGTTATACAAATTTGTGTGGCATGTATTCGGGCTATGCCCCTGTTTTATACACACTTCCACTCAAATTTCTGCAAATCGCTTATCACTGAGAATCGGCCATTGTAAAACGAATTTAAAGTTTGTTGATTGACTTTTGAAGTCAGTTGCTAAAAGTATATTAAACGTTACTACTTTTACTCCGTATTATAGTTTTTTTTTTTTTTTTTCTACATGATCTACTATATAGATATAGATCATTGATTTTCATGTACATATATTACAACAATAGTACGAGATTGTTGTAAACCATGAAAATCAATCTATATAGATTGATATAAAAAATACTATTATTATTGTTTTGTTTTTTTGAATGGGATGCTTTGAATGACAAAAGTTGTATGTGAGAAAATATGTGAATGGATGTGAAAAAGATATACTTTAAAGTAGTCATAAAAATAACAAAGTAAGGTTGAAAAGCGTATTATAAGAATATTTAAAAAAAATGTATTCTCGATAATCCTGAGGCATAAACAAGTGACAGATCAAATCTCCAAGCATCCGTGCATATGTTAATTTCATTTACTATCGGACAGGAGATCCGATCTGTCATATGTAAATAGTTTCCGTACTGGAATACTGGGGGTGGGGTTTAACTCAAAAAAAAAAAAAAAAACTCAAATTACTAATGATTGTTTTCCACCCCATTCAAATATCTAATAAAAATCCGAGAGAAAACCGGTTCTGAAAAAAGTCTTTCTTCAAACGTTCACATGCGGCATACAATTGTAGGTCCCTTCCATTCGTCCCAAAAATATAAGCCTACTCGGATATTTAAAAGAAGTAACTTCTTTGTGAAGCAACTGCTTGTTTATTTATTTTTTATAGTGGCTGGCTAATATCATTTTAATCATGATTGCTATAGCTTAAAGTATGTTTTGATTGATTTTTGATTTTTTTAATCCAGTGCGAAAATAGTATGTGCCTAATTTGTACAGCGAATTTATAATTACATATATGATAGTTCGTTTCAAATTACTATGGACTCTTTTCGCGCATGTTTTCTCTTTGTGATCAGACACTGATGAGTATATTAATTAATAGATAAAATAAAGGGTATAATAAGAGTAGAAATCTGTTTGTTTTTCTGTTTCCACATCTGCAAATACTCATAATGATTTGAAATCGACTATAGTACAAACTAGTTGATATCATCATCAGATCGCAATATTTTCCAATGCTCCATCTATACATTTAGTTGACAAATAATAAGAAAAAAGTCTCTTAAATATACATAAAATGTTTTGATTGTCTTTCCTTGATACCTTACCTAAATCCTTAATTGGATAACCATGAAAGATTCCATAGCCTTTAAACTGTATAGTATGTGGGCTTATACTTTTTTTTGATCATACACATATGTTATGTTCAACGGATTCTATTAATACCTTATAGAAGATTATTATTTTTTTTTTGTATTATATATGTTTTCTTGTGTCTTGTAGGTACTAGTAAATTGTAACGTACTTGCAAGCTATTGTTACAGCTCAATAAAAAAAATATGATAAATTTAAATTATTCTTGTGCAATGATTTTCACTGTTCATTTATAAGGCCATAAAGAAAATTTAAGGAAATTGTTTAAATTATATAATTTATATACTTTGTAGAGTGAAAATTCTAATTACATAGGTATATAGTCGCTTGACGAGTATAGTGTACTATTTCTTTGCTTTTAACAACAAAATATTCAACAAGTTTCATTTTCTGCGCCTTCCTAACAATTTCCCTTAATTTTCTTTTTTATGACGGGTCGTGATCCCTTCGGGATTTCGCACTTTATCATCATTCGTCACTTCATCGTATAGCAAAGGTTCTAGGAGCAATAAACGTCAACAGAGGAGACAGTTTCAAAAGAGACCGCATACTTTACATTTTGATTAATATTTAATTAGAAAAAAAAAAAAAACAATTTAAGAAACCAATAAAGATTAATCAATTGATAAAAAAAAAAATGTTTTTCGATCTAAATCTAGTATTCAGTATTCAGTTTAGTAATACTATCGAAATATATAATACGTTTAATGAAATACTGTGGCTTCAATTTTGTCATGTATGTGCTAACAATAACGTTGCGCTATTGAAAGCATAAGCACTAATCTTAAAATTGGCGAGCAATTTCAATTAAAAGTTGATCCGTTAACACATCATCTTTTGTGAATTCTAAAAGGGAGCCAAATGTTTTTGATAACTATAGTATGCGTGAATGAGGCAAAGTTCTCCTTTAAAAATATTGTTCCTATTCACATTAGAATGTATAACTATAAGAGACAATTATTGTACACACTTAGTGTTATATTATTTTTTGTTAACAGCTGGAGACAAATGCTTGATTACCTTGTTAAGCAGCACATATAAATATAACATTTGGCTTAATGGTATTGCCGCTATGTTGCTATGTGATAGACGATGGTAGCTTCGATGTTAGATTTTGGCATTGCGACTGCTGACATTATCGATTAATAATTATCGTAGCTAATCAAAATACAAAATAATGTAATGCTATACTTCACCAACTCTAAGTAATTGACAATAATCGAGTCGATCGCTATCATATTATCATCGCAGTAGAGGCAATAGTATTTTTTGTAACCAATGCCTAGTAAAAAAGTGTAAGTGTAATTAAACCAAGAAACCACATTTTATTTTGCTCCGTTTCAGGTGATTGAATAGATCTTATACTAAGCGCACTGCAATCATATCTACATTATTACTTACAACCAGATCACTTTTCAAAACATTATACATTTTTTTCACGTAAGTGTCTTGATCGGTGATGCAACCCTGTAGATGTCAGAAAATGTCTTCTTATCTTAATTCAAACGGACTCTATATCTTCTTTGCAGTGGTAATAAGGCCCTAAAAAAAACACCAACACCCACAGTTGTTATTGCCATTTAAAATTGGCATAAAGCCCCACGCTTGAGAATTATTCTACTTTCGATAAATTTCCCTACAGTCAGTTACTACAGTATTCTTAAGTAAATTTCAATGTAAAGAAGAAAGCACAGCCAAACGAAAAAGCCATCAAAAAGTCCCTAGGTGTTATTTATTTTTTTTACGGAAATAAGACACGTATAAATTCCGCAGGAGTTATTAGACGTGATCTGTGATTGTTTTTTCTGTCCTTGCCAAAACGGGTAAACCCTGTAATGGTGTTCCACTCTCAGTTATTGTGAAAAACGATTTTAAATTTGAATCAAATGAGAAAAAATGGTTTCTAATAATGTTTCAATACCTAATCCTATTATAATTTGCAAAACCTATATGGTACTCAAAATATATGTTTGTTTTATCATATAAACCCTAAGGTCACAAATTCAAACATTGTGTTTTTTTTCATCAGTGCCTTCTATCATTTGCGTGCGCATTATGAAACGAATTAAGTTTGTATTCAGTTCGAAAATAAATCCGAAACGAAAGTCAAATCAGTTCGGAAATAAGATTGTGTTGGAAGTATCCGTTCGGAACAAAATAAATGAAGCATAAAAACGCGTTCATTTAACATTTAAATATTTCGCAGCAATTAGTTGTCGGAGAGCTTCGGAAAAAATCTTGCCGTGTCGTTGTCAAAAGTAACTGATATAACGCGGTACCACGCAATGCGACAATGTGCGCTGTATGTCGTCGGAGAATTTTCCCGAAATTTGTATCGGAACGGATATCCCGACTGGAATACCTCCGATTTCGTTCAAATCGGAGAAAATTCCGTTCTGATAGGATACCTCGATAGGGGTGATTATGTACTGCAACGTTTGAGCAAAGTTCGGTCCCTGTACTCACACGCATAAAAGAATAAGTTAAAAATTATTTTGAAGTGAAGTTGAAGATAATGTAACATGTTATTTAAAGAAGTAGGAATAAGTAAATAAATATTTTAAAATTTCGTATCTACATTTTATGCTTAATATAGTACAATAGAACATTGTACAAATTTGTTAACAACTTCGGTTCCAATCAAAAATCATTAAAATGTGTATGATCACCATCATCAAAAATATAAGATTTGTATATTTTGATAAGAAAAACGCATACAAACCTTTTAATACAAATACTTAATCGCAAACCTGATAACAGTTGGAACACTTATTAATTCTTTAAATAATGATTAAATGTCGTTACACATTCATTCTTAAATCTTTAGATATACATATATGTAATGAGAATGAAGTAAAAGATTCAGTTATCCCCTTTCAATCTCTTTGCCTTGACATTCTATACCAAATTTACCACCAATTGATCTACATTTTATATTTGTACACATCACTTAATTTTATTTACTAAATTAAAACTAAATAATATGTTATTGTTAGAGAAAATGCTTTTAGTTGTACACATTTGTGAAGTGAACTGATAATTTGTAAATCTTTCTCCATACCTGAATTTTAACAAACGCAGACCCCAATCAAATTTCGGAAATTCTCTTGGCTTTCGGAAAAATCCAAACAATTTTGGTGATCTTGGTGGTGATAATAATGACTACTATCGTCCAACCCAAGTTTTTGATTATCAAAATCGTTCACGTGCAGATGCTATGGTTCTACCAGCCAAAGTTGTAGACTATGGTCACAGACCATCTGCAGTTATGACATCAAATTCGTTCAATCGTGATATAAGTGAGTTTGTTCCAGTGAAAACGATTGATTATGGCCATGCATCAAATAGTGTTCAAAATGAGAATCAGTTACAACGAAGCAATTTGAGCTCCACGAATATAATCAATAGATGGAATCAAAGTCATCAAACTAACCAGGAGCCATTAGACTCGCAGGACAAGACAGAGACGCATGGGCAGCGACAGCTCCAAGGGGAGACATATTTCCAAGGTCAGAATTTAAATGAAGGAACTTCATCCAAAACTTTGCAAAATAAAAGTGCTTCCTTACAAGAACAACACAAACAAGAACAACAACAAAAACAAAATCTGATTGAAGTAGTTAAGCAGAAAAACAGGGCATCAGCTGGAAACGCGATAGAACCAAATAAATCGGTAAGTTCTATTTTTTTTACAAACTTTTTGTTTTCATAGATATTTGATACCAAATATAAGATTAAAATTTCACATTGCATTATCTTTGTATAAGCTACATTTCTTAATTACCTTCGCCCTATACTATTGTATTATAGGCTGAAAGCGAAGATTTTACCGAGTTGGAAGACGAAAATATTGGGGAGTATCCAAATAGCAAATGGATCCTTCAAAATCCTGAAACTCGCCAAAGGCCTGGACCAGCAACTAAAAGGGGAAAGAGGAATGCTGGCGGCTTTCAAATTCAGCAGAAAAGCTCACCACCTAACTTGAACACCGAATCTGATGAAATTGAAGAAAATTTTGAAGAAATTTCCGACAACGAAGAGTAAGTTTCAGTTATAAGGTGTTACTTATTTAACGAATACAGACTAAGCGGATTTCAATATATATTTCAGTTTAAGTGAAGCCGCATATAACCCGCCGGAAAATGTCCAGTTTAAAGCAAAATCGCTACCACTGTTTCCGTCTGTGTCCGATTCAGTTTCAAACAAAGCAATAGTTTTTCCTTCAATGGAAAACAACAATACTATTCCAATTGATGAGATTCTATTTAAGCCGGGCCGTTTGACACGCCCGAAACATATTGTTATCATAATACGAGGCCCACCTGGGAGTGGAAAATCCCACGTAGCAAAACTGATAAAGGACAAAGAGGTAGAAATGGGTGGACCCACACCACGGTTATTAAGTATCGACGATTATTTCATGATTGAAAATGACTATGTGGAAAAGTGTCCTAAAACAGGCCGTAAGGTAAGTGTAGTGAAACAATATAATACAAATTAGAAACACAAATTTGAAATGAAAGTTCTTGCTTTATCAACTATAGCAAATGCAGTACGCATATAGGTTGTTGAAAAGCAGTAGGAATACCATTGAGGGAGTTTTTTTTATTTATTTTTACCTGGTCTGATCACTGTCATAAGAGTAGATATTTTTATATATTGACTATCTTACATTTTCTTAAACTTTTTTTTTAATCAACGACAATAATTTTATGTTTGTAATAATAAAAACTTTGGATACATAGAACGCTTGCATGAATACACTAATGATTAGGTCAACTAACCAGTACGAAATTGTTTTTGCTGTTGGTAATTTTTTCGTCTGTTTTTGTAAAGTGTGTGCAATTTTATTGGTTATTTCAGCAATTTATCGAAAAACTGGAGTCCCGCAATAGTGGTATGTCAGTTTCCTTAAATGTCTTCTATCCTGAGTTTATTCAGACCCATTCTCAAGCTATCTTCCCATCGCTGAGTTAGTTATTAACCAGACTACCCATAATTATTCTGTGTACCTACAGTCTTTGTTTGTATGTACCTACTTACAAAATACCACTGCACTTAAAAGCGATATCCCGCTTATATTTATAATTTTATAAAAGTAAAAAAGATACTAGTTGTCACTCTATACTGTTGACGTTTGGATATAATGCACTTTTACATTTATGTGATAACTTTTAATTATATATTTTCGTTTCGGTGTTTTTGCGGAATACTACCTTGTGGATACTGTTATAAATTGTTTGATATCTTATGTTGCCCTTGGATAAAACAATATGAGTGTCATGTGTCTAAGCAGTAGAGTCCGACTGAAGGCCAGTTTTTATGCCAAAGCCGAAGCCAAAGACGAACTTCGGCCTTTTGATCACCTTTGGCTGAATTTACGATAACCTACACTACCTAAGAATAATCATAATTTTTATAAAAAAATAAATAAAAATTGTTGGTTTTTACTACACAGATAATCCAATACCACTTTGAAATCTAACAGAATATTTTACTACAAATTACTTAAAATAAAAGAAATAGTTGGCGCAACAGGTCCGTAAAGACCCTAGGCCTAACTTCTCACAACCATTCGTTTTGTGTGAGTTTTTCATTTTTGGGACGAATGGAAGGGATCTACAATTGTATGCGGAGTCCAAACGGCTAATTGATAAGCACCTTCATGAAAGTCATACTCTTGGATGTTTGTCAGACGTTTCTGATAATTTGTGTGTTTTCCGGGGATCGAGCCCGGGACCCCTCGCTTAGTAGTCCAACAGACTTACCAAACAAAAATATAAGATTGCAAGCAAAATAAATCTTAAATACCAAATCGATAAACGAAAGGTATTGATTATTTAGAAAACGGGAGTTAAAAATATGTATCATTGTATCTCTTAAGTCTAAATGTGTACCTATACCATTAAGACCCTCTCCAAAAGAATTTAAATAAAATAACTTGGTGATATTGCATGAATGTTATGAAAGTTATACATTCTAGAAAAGTACCACATATTTTCAATATGTATTTAAACAACTGGAAAACATTTCGCTTTGTTCTAATTTTTCCTCCTTTTACATAATTAAAACTAAACATGTTAACTAATTATGTTACAGATTCCAAAGAAGGAAATTCTTTATGAATATGAAAGGGAAATGGAGGATACCTATATGCAATATTTAATAAAATCGTTTAAAAAAACAGTTACTGATCATTTGTTTGATTTTATAATTGTGGATTGTTGCAATCAGTCATTGCGAACATTCAATGAATTCTATAATGCTGCTAGGGACGGCAATTTTTCGGTAAGTAAATGTTCAGAAATGTATAAAAAATTATATCAAACGGAATTAAAAGTACTTCCTCTATTACAGCCATTTATTATCGATATGATATGCGATGTAGACGTTTGCCTTAATCAAAACATTCACAATCGAAAGGAGGATGAAATTAAAAATATAATTAAAAGTTATCAAGATTGCCCAGGTCACTATATTAAGCTTGATGTATCCAATTTGTTGGAGAATGTAGTGGAAATGGAGGATGTTTCCGACTTGGTGAGATTTTGTTCTTTGTCTCAATTATATATTTTAATTTCCAGTAGAAATAAATTGAAAAGAACATTTTGTAATTTCTTATATTTACAATGTGCTTCAAAAGACAGTTTATTATATAATATTATATTATATTATATAATATTATATTATATTATATAATATTATATTATATTATATAATATTATATATAATATTATATTATATTATATAATATTATATATAATAATTATATTATATATATAATAATATATATTATAATTATATTATATTATATTATATTATATTATATTATATTATATTATATTATATTATATTATATTATATTATATTATATAATATTATATATAATATTATATTATATTATATAATATTATATTATATTATATTATAATTAATATATTATATTATATTATGTTAGGTATTAGGTAATGAATAACCATGTTTTTAATGGATAGCTTACTTTTTTAAATTGATCATCTACATATAAACTTTCTTTTGAGAGACCTTGTATTCTCTTTTGAAAAACATATTAAAACAAATATCTGAATTTTTTTCTCAGGAGGACAATTTTGTTGCCGACTCAGAAGTAGTGGATCTTAGAGATGAAGATGATGATACGAATGATAATAACGTAAGTGTGTTTTAAGTTAATAAGCATTCCCCCTACAAAATTTTAAAACAAACGTTTTATGAAAAGTCAACAGTAATCCATCATAACCTAGCCTCGAATACCTTTATTACATTCATTAACCTTTATGTCACTGCAGTGCGGGGCGGACATAAGACTCAATCGACACGTCTCTCCAGAAGTTCGATATTTGGCTAACTGCGCACTCAGTGTTAGGTGACGTCATAGAACACGCCCCCATAAATATCTACTGCATTCATATTTGTAGGTGGTTCGAAGATGAACAATTCTTGAATTATATCAAGAAATACTTGCTTAAAGCATCTAATTGAGCATGTTTTGAAATATTTTTGAGTGAATTTAAGTTTGGGCTTGAATAAAACATATATTTATAAATAACAGATGTTTTTGGTACAAATATGCTCAACTATTTATTTTTATACTTCTTATTTTTGTATTCTTATAATGACAATTGGCCGCCACCAAGCGAACATAGCGAACATACTTTCGTCCTTGTTTCGGTTCTTAATTAAGTACTTAAATATGTGACTGTACCTGGTATTAAATCGCACTTCTATTATAATTTCTCATATGGCAAAGTAAAAATACATACGTACTGTTCGGAATGTAGGTATATCGACTGATTGTGATACAAATTAACTATAATTATTATATTAATTAAAAAAATTATCATTTAAATGGTTTTCTGTTTCAATATACCGGTCACAACTTAAACAGGGGTTTTTAACTCAAAGCATTACGGATAGTAAAAGCTACAGCAAATAATCCTATTTTGTTCTCAAAATTTTTTTTTGCAAACCTAGGATGGTGGCTTTCTTCAAAGCAAATGGGACACAGATCCGACCACAGAAAATTTAGGTAAGGCTTATAGCGAGAAGTAAACAATAAAGCTTAATTTAAACGTTACAGCTCGTCTGGATGGCACAAGTAAGCCTATTTCTAAACGTGGAACCGCTACACTTGAAGAATATCTTCAGATCGATGGTTGGGAGCCTCCAATTTCAACTACCAATGGAAAAAAAAGAGTAAGCTAATTGTTGAGTAAGGAAAAATCAATACAAAATAATACTTCTTTTGGCGCTAGGTACGTTGGGCGGATATTGAAGAAAAACGTGCTCAAGACAAAATGCGTGCAATCGGCTTTGTGGTCGGGCAAACGGATTGGAGCCGTATGATGGATCCTACTAGCGGAAGTGGTGCGCTAACCAAGACGAAGTACATTGAACGATTAAATAAAAGGCGATGAATATTCGAATTTATGGTTATACCTAGATAAAAAAAAAACTTAAACACAAACATTAATTCTATATAACAAAAATAAACATACATTAAAAAATGTAGCATGCATTAACAGTTGTTATTCTTACTATTTTGGTATGAGGAAGTGCATTTCTTCAAATATTAATTCTATAACTGATTGTGAAATTATAGACTTTTTTTAATACGCTCTTTAATAGTTGTCTTTAAGTAAATTTATTTATATTACATATTATATTTCAAGAAACATATCCATTACATTTTAAATATTTACAGGGTGTTTTTTTAGAGGTATAGAACTTTAAGTTGGCAACACTATTTTAACTGCCAGCCATTTTGTCAGCTGTCAAGTGATTTATTTTTAGTTTGGTTTGCTATTTCATCATGAACAAGTTGAAAAATGAACAACGCTTGCAAATCGTGTAAACTTATTTCGAAAATAATGGTTCAATTCGCGAAGTTTACCGCAAGCTTCGTTCATTTTATGGTCGACATAATCGTCCATCAGAGCAATTAATTCGGTTAACCGTTATGTTTCGTTATGGATCGTTTTCGCACTACGTTTACTCTATATGATAATACGCATCCGCAGAGACGTCGAACAGTGCGCACCGAAGAAAGAATTGCCGCTGTAGAGCAAAGTGGTGCAGAGGACCCGTATGAATCGATTCGCCACCGTGCACAGCAATTGGAGCTTTGTCCATCAACTTTATAGAAGATTTTGCGCAAAGATCTTACCTTACGACCTTACAAGATCCAGCTTGTGCAAGAATTAAGCCGCGAGACCATGCAATGCGTCGTGATTTTGGTGTATGGGCCGAAAATGAGATTGATATCGATGCTGATTTTCATCGCAAAATTTTATTCAGTGATGAGGCTCATTTTTGGTTGAATTGCTACGTCAACAAGCAAAATTGCCGCATTTGGAGTGAAGAGAATCCACATGAGACCCTTGCGACGCCATTACATCCACAAAAACTGACTGTTTGGTGTGCTCTAGGGGCTGGTAGAGTCATTGGGCCATACTTCTTCCGAAATGATGCTGGAGTGTTAGTTACCGTTAATGGAGACCGGTATAGAGCCATTATAACCGACTATTTTGTTCCCGAATTGGATGGCATGAATGTGGATGAGATGTGGTTCCAACAAGACGGCGCTACATGCCACACAGCGCACGTCACAATCGATTTATTGAAGGAAACATTCGATGAGCGCATAATTTCGCGGAATGGACCTGTCAATTGGCCACCAAGATCGTGTGATTTGACACCATTGGATTATTTTCTTTGGGGATATGTGAAGTCGCTCGCCTACGCCAAGAAACCAGAAACGTTAGGAGACTTGGAAGCCAACATTAGTGGCGTTATTGCCGACATACAGCCCCAAATGCTCGAAAAACTGGTTGAAAATTGGACCTCTAGACTTGGCTTTATTCGAAGCAGCCGCGGCCGCCATATGCCCGAAATCATATTTAAACATTAATGGCATAAAATTATCCTTCCAATAAAGCCAAATTGATGGACATTAAAACGATTATTTTGTGTTTTATTTCAATTCGAAGTTCTATACCTCTAACAAAAAAAAAAAACCCTTTACTATGCAACAAGGGAAATAAACCTTGATCAGGTAAATCTCGCCAACAACATGGTACTAGTAGAAACGATCCACGATAATTACCTACTGATGTTCTTCTTTGAAATTGAAAGAAAATTACAACAAAAAAATCATAGTTGTTGCATAAACCTTTATGGATAGTTTATCCCATGATAATACCAACCTCAATGTATAACAGCAGTCTTGTACAATCTCAACCTTTTATTAACCGTACGGTTTTTCCAGTGTATGACTGTTTCAAGAACTCTTAACAAATTTAAAAAGTATAGTCTTAAATATCGAAAAGATCTCATTATTTTATTAGCCTATGCTCTTCCAACAAACAAACTTTATACACAGCAACATTTATATTTGTTTTAAGAACGTTTGCTCTTTGAAAGAAATTTATATAAATAATTTGTCCTCATTGTCACCATATTGTCGTATACAAGTACGATATATTGCGGTGGTAGGTATCACATACCTTCATCGAATATGCGAACTAAAACAATAAAACACAAAAACTAACAAGTTAAGAAATTACTACACAGATAAGTCGACGGACTTGTTAAATCGACTCTCGGTGGTAACGCGTCTAGCAGAATTCAGCGGAAACCTTTATTCTGGATAAATCACATCATGCATTAACTGTCAAATCGTTGGAAAATATGTCTTTGGAAAAAACGTGGACTAATATTAGGAGTTTCAATTAGTTTGTTTATTTGCAAGAATACATTCCTAATGGGTGGCTTAAAAAGACAGTTTGGCAGCAATGAGACAAAGTAAATAGAATAAACAACTAACCCAGCCCATGACCTTCTAATACCATCTTGTGAAGGTAAGTCCGCGTTATCCTATGTCCGTTCCTACGTGACGCCCTGAAGCCTAAATGGCTTTACCGATTTTGAAGATGTGCCACTAGATTCGTGACGAATGAAATTTAAAAAAAACCGCCTGACTAAAAAAAAAAGAAGACACATTGAAGTTTTTGTTGGAAAGGTTGTAAAGAGATGCAGCGCTGTATGTAATCTTTTTTTCATTGTGTTGTGTATAAGCCAAAAACAAAAAAAAAACACACTCGCTCTTTTGTGTTTTTGGTGCGAGGGTGACAACTTTTACATGCGGAACTGTAAAATCCAAGAGAGCCAACAAATATTGGTCTAACGTTCAAATGGTAAGTGCACCGCGAATTCATTTAAACAAAATATATCTTATATGTAAATAGGAGAAGTCAAATATGTAGTTCGTTTTTTTTTTGTCGGGAAGATTGTGCAGAGATGCAATGCTGTGTGTAATTTGTTTTCCAATATATTGTGTCAAAGACAGGTCAGTTTAGTGGTAGAAATTCTACCACTGTGCGAACTAGTTTTCTTCAATGAGACATAGAAAACTTTGGTTTGCTCTTTTGATAGTAATGTACATTTTCTTCTCTAATCGAAACTTCATATATGTTTTTGCACCTTACTCCTACTGTTCTTGCAAGTGAAATCCCTTAAAATAACTGCTGTGAAAATAATGCGAATGCAATGAAATATGTTGTTGAAAGTATCCACGTTTTGCACCGATAATCGATTTACAATGCTGTGGTGGACTTATTGCAATTCAGTGACTATTAATTCGAGTCTTTATTTTTTATTTAACTCATGGACGTTTTATGTTTCTAGAAGAATTTCTGGTGGTGGTGTTTCAGTTTTTATTATGATGTACGTCGTTAATCACTCTGAACAATTACTTATTTATATACAATTAAATGTTCGCGCTGTTAATGCGAAAATGCAAAATGCACTCAGTCTCAACTTTTCAATAATAAGGAACTAATTTGAAGTATCGTAAACAGTGCTAAGATGCTGAACAATAAGTTGCCTACAGTCTTTTCTGCTGAAAGACAGCAAGAATACCGCTATTTATTTCTATAGGCGTTAAATCTGGCCGGTATTAGGTATAGCCTCATAGATCCAAAGAGCCTTTTTGGTGATAATCAAAAACACAAAGGAACTAATCCGAAGTATCGTAAACAGTGGTGCCACTTAAGCCTAGCACACTAATATGATTAACAATAAGTTGTCTACAGTCTTTTTTACTGAAAGGCAGCAAGAATGCCGCTATTTATTTCTATAGGCATTAAATCTAGCCGGTATTAGGTATAGCCTCATAGATCCAAAGAGCCTTTTTGGTGATAATCAAAAACACTCTTGAACTTCCAAACAACTGAGATCGCATTGGACGACTTCCTCTGTTTCTTATCAATGATATTTCGGTTTACCGGATATCTCGATAGTGATGAACTCAATCCTCCGTCCCATGAAGAGAACAACCTAAGTTTTTAAAGGATTTGCGTAAAGCGTATTTCATTTGCACCAGGCTCCTACAAAAAGTATTCGCTATTTCATTAGCGAAAAATGTCTGTATTCAACACCTCTTAAAAATACCGTAATCATTATTTGGCGCGTAAGTTATCTTACTCTACATTTTGTATGGAAAATTTCGCCTTTGTCAGTTCGTAAAATCCAGCCAGACACTAAATATGATTCTTAGCATCGCGCAATTACTGTTTAAAAATAATGAGTAGAAGAAAAAGTGCCAGAAGGAGTTTCCCCTTCGCGTGGCCATAACTAGTAGTATATACTAACTCGTTATATGTGTTATACTCTTTTAAAGTCATGTTAAACCACCAACATGTAATTAATAGAGGTAAGAAAATATTTCTACCTGCAAGTAAAGCTTTTCACTTCTAATGAATATAGAAAATCCCGTTCTGAAATATCTGTCTACTGCAACTAATACTCCAACCAGATACTTACAAAAATATACCAACAAAAGTAGCAACTTAAGTGAAAATGAAAACGTTTCCTAATGCGATTCCTGTTTTTGTTTTTAGGGATTGTCTGGTGAATCAAAATTCGCCCGTCATTGGGATGATGCGCTAACTATCTAGCGTTTCCCATTTAAATGCAAATGAAAACAAAAAGTGTAGTTGTAGTAGGTTGCTAAAGCAGTTTTATGGCACTTTCCGATTGTTTTGCATCTTCTTAGTGTATTTCCATTCTTCCATTTTGGGAGTAAAGTGCTCAGTAAATACTTCAAAATGTATTTAAATCTCCTTTTGCTTCTGAAGTAGGTGCTTTGTATTTGTTGTTGGATGTCGCCTTTGAAAATAAATTAAATTACCACTTGTTGGTCAAACATCATCTTAATAGGATTTAATTAATATTTATATATTTCGTGGTACAGTGATATCCGATTTTGATTGGTATTTGAACGAAGTATACCTACCAAAAAAACTAGGTGACCCTTTAGTTGTTTAAATTGTTAAACATTTCTAATGTGTGCAACTGTTTTTAAGAAGTTCATTTAAGAAGCTTTGCTTAATTAAGCGAAAGCGAAACTTTAGCGTTATTATAGGAAACTCTGCCCTGAATGCACAGCAAGTATGAGAAACGTTTTAAACATAGAACACGCCGAGGAATGCGTTCATAACTTTGATTAGTTTCAGTGCGTTGTGAAGGCATTCCTATAGATATTCATCAGTGGTTTGCTAGATTTTTGTTTTGTCTTGTTTGTATGGTACTTTAGGATTTTTTTTTTCATTATTAGTTTGCTTCATGCTATGATAAGCAACTTTTTTCATTAAAGTCCATAAATAAGGAGCTGAAATATGAGGAGGGTATTACTTGAAATTTACTACTGAAGCTTTCTGTGTACATGGATTACACATATTATATGGAATTGCGGCCTGGCTTAAGAGATATGTTGTTTAAAAACAAATAATTTTGAAGCACCTACCGAGAAAGTGAGAAGTATGATAAACTGAGGTAAAAAGTTTGTTTGGCTCATTTTATGAAGGAGACCTCTCTCGACGGTCTCATCTCCCGAACTTTTTCAATAGTTCGGAGCCTTTTCGTAAAGACCAGGCGATGTCACCAAAACCATTATTAAGTGTTGAGTGCTTTAGTATACCATTAGACTGGTTCAAATTTTACCGTGTTTTTTTTATCTTTATGCAGTGCCGCTCACTTCAATAGAACCCCCTCTTTGCAGTGAGTCTGAAGTTTAATACTGTCTTCAAAAATAATATTTTTTTTTCTAATTCAAGGTTATTAAATTCTGTAAATAAAACAGAAGGATTGCGATATGCCTCAAAATATGTACACCAAATTTTGGCTCACTTGAATAGCACCTCCCCATATAAAAATAATTCTAAAAATTCTTTTCGATGTTAAACTTGGAAATTATTAAAAACACACTTAAGATATTTTTTTGAAATAAAATAGCAAAAACTAGCTCACGGAACATTTCCAATGCATGAACTCGCTCGCAGAGAGAGTGTTTAAACAGATATACAAAAAAGAAACATATTGAACCGTTGCATATTCAGAGATCCGAATTATTTTCAGTTTCATTATGCACAATGGTGGGGCGCTATTCAAGTGAGCGGCACTGTATTACTATGTACTGGTTTCATAAGCAACCAATATTTCTGTTTTTGAACTCGAAAACGTAATCTGGATTGCATACTGCCTTTGCATATTATATAATATTATGTCATAGTTGGTGTTACTTCCTTTCTTAATGTTAAGTAAGTTACTTCAGTACAAATAACTTTACTCACCAAACGACCTCCCGCAACGGTTTAATAGCCCATTATATTATACTATTCTTTTGTTTCAATTTATCTATTTTTTTTAAGAAAGACGAATCTTTTGGCGCTTTTTAACAGGACACTGATTTACAACATGCTTGCAACAGATTTTTAAAAAAAGTCGGCTAAAGAAACCTACTTTACAAAATGTTTATTGTTTATTGTTGATAAACTAAACTGTGAGTGTCCTCCTTTTGTACGTAAAAAGCCAAAGTGCTTTCAAAAACTCATCCTTTCTTGCAACATCAGCTAGATTTATGTATAAAACATAAACCAAATTCAGGCGTCGAGTATTCCTCTGCCATATTCAAGCTTTACGCTTCGAAAACGTTTATTGCCAACGTGTTACAATAGCTAGAGAATAAACTGTGTAAAGTGAAATGAAAATGGAAATGCATTTTTAAGTGCATTATACCTTTATGCTCCTTTATCCTTCATCTAATGTGCATTGCATTTGAATGTGTGCATTGACACCCCTTTATCCATTGCTTACTGACTGTATGACTAAAGAAAGAATCTGGCACATACCTTATGCATTCAAATGAAGTGTCAATAAACGTTGAAGAAAGTGCAAGAAAGTTTTGTGTTTGTCGTCATATCGTTTCAAAATATGTACATGCATACAAATTATTTTTGTATACTCAGTTGTGAATACATTTTCATACATTTCTTCTGAACAATGCATATTCAAAGTGATTATTTTCATAATCAAAGTGCTTGTCTAAACTACCTTGACATCGAATCAATGACGGTTAAAATCGGCGTTTTCAACGATGGGTTGAACACTATTTCAATCATAGCTCATAGGCGATCATATGTATGTATAATCAGAGCATATTTTGAGTAGTTCTAAGTATTCTAGAAAAAGAATTAATTTTGACAAAAATTGGTTTATCCACTTTGTTGTTTCTGCAAGCGGATGATGTCAAGGAACACCAATAGCTGCATTATACTACATAAATGAACATGCTATAAATGTAATTATGGCTGTTTTTTGTTTGCTTCATATACGATGTAATATAAATATCCGTCCGGAAGTACCAGTATAACCCTGATTGACTCCTTACAATTTATTGGCACATAAGTACAGTGGTAATGAACTAACTTTTTCAATGGCAAGAAATCCTCTTAACTAACTAGTTCGTAAGAAAAAGAAAACGAATGTGTGGAAAAAAAAGAGGAGATAAAACAATTTTACTTCATGGTATTTGCAATTAATGGAAATGCTAAGGGACAAATTAGCGTAATCCGAATTGGTAATTTCTTTCAATCAAGCAAATGACTAGGAAGTCATACACATTTCCAACTTAAGCCATTTCGCAAAAATGTTTTCGCTTCCTTTCTTTTTTATGCCCACTTTACTACACTCACATGAAATGGGGACGAATTCTGTTAAAGAAATGCATTGGAGCTGTAACGACGGAAGTGCTCCTTAAAATATTAAAACATCAAGATGAAATTCGTTTTGACAGTTATGGAACATTAGCTGTTTTTTATTATCAGCTATGATCCATATAGATCAACGATTTACATGCACTTACAACAACAGCACATGATCCTGCTTCTCATCGAGATCACGAATCATGATCTGAAAATTATTTCTACTATTTCCGACTAGATGTCTTGTTTTATTTTTAAATGTTGGTGTGCCTGTAAACGGTAGCCACACAATCACGTTGCCAGACTAAAAAATGGAACACAAAAAAATCGATTGATCTTTTTACGCATTCGAATAAACTCCACGTCCGTATTCCGAGTTATTTTGTTTTTTCTCGTTATATAAAGGTATGTCCAGACCAACCAAACATTTGATAAACAATTAAATACCTATTATGGAACGTTTAAAAATGTTTTGCTGGTTTGGATCTGGACACCAAAAAAATATTATGAAATGTTATCATGATGGGAAATAATTTTTGTTTTACCAGTATCCTTGCAGAAAGTGAGCGCTGTTTTTCGATAATTATTTCTTTTTAAATAAAGTAAAAATGCCCAGAAAAGCTTTGAATCTTCTAGTCCAAAACAGGATAAAGTTGAATCATTTCATAAACCTTTACCCCCGTATTAATAAACAAATATGCAAAATGTAAGTTAGCTATTAGACGTCAGATAGCGTACACAAATTTGACGTAACTGCTGAGTAACGAGTTGATAAATTTTACGCAGTGTTTATTAATACGGGGGCTAATAAATAAATTTCAGAAATCTTTTATAAATGTTTATAAAATCTGTCCGATTTGCTGCAGGAACATTTCATAAACATTTCTGAAATGTTTCGGTGGTCTGGATACACCTTAATATGCCAAGATAAACTCAAGCGGCAGCAGCAAAATATTGTTCATGTGTTGCTTATTTGAACATAAACTAAATACTAAATTTTTTTCACAAAAACATATTTGAAAAGAAAAATTATGCAAATTTGATTCAAATATGGTAACATCCCCGACATTGCAAGTGAAATGACATGTGCCTTGTGTGACGTCACGTTGAGAAGAATATTTGCAAGATGGCTGGTGGCAATATGAAGTTTGAAATACCCTGTATTATCTGTTTTGCTTTTGAAAGCAACTGTTGCCACAATTAAACTTTTCAATGATCCGTTCTGTTTTATTTTCGCGATCTTATCCGAATCAGATCATGCTGATAATAAAAAACAGCTATTAAAGGCGATTGTAATTTAGCTGGGTATATTGATGGGTGTAAATGAGGAGTTGGTCATAAGCGTATTTTTTATTGGGATCTCTTACAAATAAATTGATTCAAGGAGATCTATGTAATTAATCTAGTTTGAGTAACAATTGCTTTGTATATCAGGGTTATCAAGGAGTTCAGGGAAATATCTTTCGATATTTATCTTAATAAATTTGGGGTTCCTGATCTGTGGAGAGAAAGAATTTATATGAAGTGGGATATTAATTTCAGAGTCTCAAACATGCATGTATTTATATTTTACAATTTGTAGTCACTGTTGGGCGATGCGCATTAATCACATTTCCAGGAATAGTGTCGTACAGTTCGTCGGAATATCTAACACAAGATTATTGATATGGAAAAGAAATTGCGTTGGAAAATATGAAAAACCTACGGGAACTATTGCGTTTACAGAAAATGACTAACTGCCAGTGGCGTAGCGCGGGTTGGGGCCGCCCGGTTCAGAACCAATTCATGCCGCCCCTTGTAATTTTTTCACACATTAAATAAAACTTTGTCTATTGTTTCAACCAGTTATACCTACACATATGTATGTCAATAAACTTGGTAACATGTTTTCTTAAAATTTTTGTTAACTGTTCGTACAGAAATTTAAACTTTCTTCAGGAAACCAGGGTTCGTTTATTAAATTTAGTTAATTTTAGTTAATTAAATTCATTAGCAAATAAGTAAATAATTTCAGAATTAAAATTTGTTTAAGAAAATAATTTTTAAATGAAAGGATGAAAGCATTTAATTAAGTTTTAAGTAAAAGGGAAATAAGGTATGTACATAACGTAGGTAGATATGTAATTATTTTTTATTTATTTACAAGAAACTTTTTCATTTATTTACAGAAAACTTCTTTAAAATTTTATTTTCCTACTTTTTATCAGGGCAAAATCTTTTATTATTCTTTCAGTATCGATGGTCTCTGTGATTTCCTGCTCTATAGCCATGATACCCCGATTAAATAGCCTTAGAGTGGTCATTGTGGAACAAAAATGCTAACTGTTTGTATCTACATTATGTGAGAAAACACTACCTACCTATTTTTTTTCTATTAGGTACCTGAGTAATTAATTTTCAATAATAAAGAGCACGGCAAACGAGACAAGACTGAAACTACTATTGCCAACTAGAATGTTTGAGCAAAATAAAGCACACTCAATGTTAATGCAGTGTTAATGCTTTGTATATAAGTTCGTTGGAATGAAAAAAGAATCCGTTTTGTAAATTTTATATACAGTCAACTCTCGATTAACCGGGGTGCTCGGGACCGAGCTCGTACCGGAAAATCGAAATTCCCGGATAATCGAAAATTATATTATCAACGAATAAACCAACTTTTTACAGTATTTTTCCATTTATTTGTAATAAGATTTTGTACTTTGAAACAGTCAACAAACTAAAAAAACATAATAAGAAAGACAACACCTACAGATACGTTTCTACACGTGTGGATAGAAAAAATACGTAGTATGTATTTATAAAAAATGATCACGGATAATAGAGTGAATCCCGGAAAATCGATTTCTAAATTAATAAATTTTTGAAAAAAAATGTCCCGGTTAATAGAGTTGCCGGTTAATAGAATGCCGGATAATCGAGAGTTGACTGTATTTAAAGTTTTTAACCGCTCCAAATTGCCGCCCCGGGGCCTGTGTCCCCCTTGCACACGCCGCCGCTGACTGCCTCAGTTAGATTTTTAGACCATAATAAATTGAGAGAGGAAGGAAACGGCGAGGTGAGTTTTCATCAATCGAATCTTATTTGAAAGGAAATTTTTCGTATATATGACAATAATTTCAGGTAGGTACCTACTTTATAAAAAAAACGTAAACAAAACTTATGTCGTTTTCGATCTGGCTTTTCAGATTTTGATCTGAGATTTCAGATTTCTGCTGCCAAATCGAACACAAAATCCGAATTTGATTGGTTCTTGTGTGTATTCAGTTGGCCCCAAAAAATATTTTTTTTTTCACTTGCACTGGAAATCCATTTCAATTGATTTTTACACATTTATAACAACGCGTTTCGAAATAATTTAATATAAAGAATGGTTTCCATAATCGAAAAATTAATAATTCAGTAAAAAAAGCAACCCTTCCAACGATAATCAATTCGTAACCGCCAGCTGTGTGTCATAGACATTGGTATTAGTGAAAGTGTGAAATCTGAGAAAAAATCGAGATTTCTCTAAAGAGAGTCAGGATGAAAAAAAAGATTGATTTTTTTTTGCCAAATCGAACATGAAAAGCAATCTCAATCAAAAAATAAATTGATTTTTTCTCAAAAAAATTTATCTTTTTGCCAAATCGAAAACGACATTAGATAGAACGCATTTTTCAGTACAAGATTACTTGTTTGTTTGTTTAGCAAGTTAGAATGCAATAGCTTTATCTTTTTACCCGACTGAACACAGGGAGGGTTATGTGTTTCGCGCGTATCCTATGTACGTTCCTACGGGACGCTCTGTAGCCTAAACGGCTTGACCGATTTTGAAGAGTGAGGTATCATAATATTCATATTCTGCCCGGAGTGTGATAGGCTAAAAAGATAAAAATAAAAAAAGTTAATTTAAAAAAACCAAAAAACCGACTGACTGTAAAAAAAAAGAATTCAAAATGTATGAAAATCACGCATTTAAGTATGTACCTATAACTACCTATTTGGCAGTCGGAGGGTACTCAATACTCATACATATATTTGTTAGACTGTATATAGTCTCCGATTGTCAATTAGTTAGGAATAGGTACTTAAATGCGTCTTGTTCATACATTTTTATTTCTTTTCTTTTTTTAGAGTCAGCTGGTTTTTTTTTTTTTTTTTTTAAATTAACTTTTTTTATTCAATTAGTTCTGGTTTTCTTAGGGCCGTTTGCTCATACGACTCTTAACATTTTAGGAATAATTGAATTTCAATATTCATCAAAAATGTACAATGTTAAGGGAAAATAAAAACATTTTGAGCAAATTTTTTTCATTATTTAAGAAAAAATTACACACGTTAATGATATCCAAAAGAGGTAAATACATAACTATGTTTGTCCTACTATGTTTGTAAATGGTGTTTTATTTTAGAGGTATAGAACTTCGAATTGAAATAAAATACAAAAAAATCGTTTTAATGTCCATCAATTTGGCTTTATTGGAAGGATAATTTTATGCCATTAATGTTAAATGAGCCTCATCACTGAACAAAATTTTGCGATGAAAATCAGCATCGATATCAATCTCATTTTCGACTCATACACCAAAATCAAGACGCATTGCATGGTCTCGCGGCTTTAATTCTTGCACAAGTTGGATCTTGTAAGGTCGTAAGCTAAGATCTTTGCGCAAAATCTTCTATAAAGTTGATGGACAAAGCTCCAATTGCTGTCACGGTGGCGAATCGATTCATCCGGGTCCTCTTCAACACTTTGCTCTACAGCGGCAATTGTTTCTTCGGTGCGCGGCAAGAGGATTGCGAATTGGGTGGGGTCTCAGTATGGTTTGTCTCTGATCAAGATCATACCATACATAACAATCATCTACGATAACAATTTTCGTACCTGGTGGAACGGTAATTAGAATACTCAAACCGATTTATTATTTTTTGAGATATAATTAATGTTCCTTCTAGAAACATTATAAATGATTTTATGTCGACATCTATGTGGTTTGACGTAATTAGAAAACAGTTGTTCACAAAAATTTAGGAATCGCTCCCCTAATCTCCCCTGATAAAACAATAGGTAATACTCACGGTATTCTGATGTATAAATTAAATAGAATAGAAATACAATTGAGTTATGCAATCAATTTATAAATGTCCCGACTACATGTGCTTCGGTTGTTCTATATACAACAACTTACGATTGTGCAGTTCAATTAAAGAGAAACACATTAGGAATATTTTCAGAGTGAGGCAAAAATATGTTTTATTTTTTATCTTTTCCAATTACTCTAAGTACCTACGCCATATAATATGTAATCCCAAAAATTTTTATATAACTTGTTCGTAACTGTTTTTCTATTTATAAATATGTCGACTTCTGGTTCTTGGGTATTTGATATTTTTTTTGGTCGGTAATTCCTTCCTGTTTCCGGTCTACTTATATGTCAGATTAACGTACATAAAACGAATCCCATGACCAATGCTTGCTTGTGTTTTTAATATTGGAAATACCAGTTATAAAAAAACTTCCCTAAATAAGACAATGTCATGCAAAATTTACAAACCTATTCTCAATGGGCCTTACTAATACCTAATCATTCTTTACCTTCACACTAAATATTTTGTAGGTCACAATATACAATTTCAAAAAATTAAGCCTGGACACTAAAGATTTGTATTAGCGGAATGTTTTTGTTGAGAAAACTAGTATTTTCAGAAACGATTCTATTTGCCGGGCGATTTTTTATTTTTATTTTTTCAGTTATTAAACCCTATCGACTGTTAATTTGATTATTACCATTTACTTAGGATGTACGTTGTATGTTTAGTCAATCAATAGTTTGGTGGGAAAATTAAGTTTTGTTTTTTTATCTGCTATTGCTATTATGTTGCCTAATTTTTGATTTATATTCAATAGTTTCATGATAAATTTAGGTTGTAGATAATGGATGTCATAGACCGAATTTTGGGATTGGCGTCATAACCAACCAACCAACTTTGATTTCTATCAAGCTCTTGCTGTAGACACTTGAGACTGAGAGTGTTTAGAAATGGCATAAAGGTTGTTACAAAAAAAAAAAAAAAAATAAGAAAAAAGTATTCGTATTCGGCATGACGCTCTAAACGAAATGCTTTTACGTTTTTTGCCCTTAAATCAGGATTTATCTCTGCAGATGAAAGCTTTCAACGGTTCCATTCGGCTGCGTTCACTTCGCTTTTTGTATTTCTTTCTTTATATTCACAAGCGGTTTTATTCACTTTGGTTTTGTGTTCTCCTCTTTGTATTTTTTTTTTGAAAGAAGATAATACGTGCATATATATAGTCACATGGTGAAGGAAATACATTAAACGACTTTTATCCGCAGTGTTATGACAAGCATTTAAGAAGCTTATTTGGTGAACGAAAACTGCATTTGCCTACACCGCACAGTGATAATGGTAGATCCGAAACGGATTTTGGCAAATATTTGAAGACAAAAACCCACATTTCTAAATAAACAATTTATTAAAGGGAACGTGGCTCGTATCACTTTGTAATGCAAATTGAATAATGCAAATAAGTAGGAACCTAGATAAGATATCTACAATTTGAAATTTGGTGTACCATTTTATTATAGAACTACATTATTGTGGCTCCTTTTTTCGCAATATGTATACCTACCTCCCAAGTACCTAATATCGAAAAACAGTACTGTACAAAATCTTACGGAGAAGCACGCTCAAATACAGTATTTGAAGGTGAATATTTTGATGAAACTCAATAAATAGAGGGGTTTCGATCTTCATTCGCATATAACATGCGGGAGTATGCGTATGATTTTTAAAAGCAACATGTAAATAAATAAAATAAATCCTTCACCACATCGTTCTTTGAAAAAAAAACTTAAAAAAACAAAATTATAAATTAAAGCAATACCGCAAACTTGCAAAACTCATGTCAAACAAACTAGTGAGTCAAATTGAGTGTTTGACACTTTATTTTAAGGACACGCTGAAGTGGAAAAAATTAATGTTCTACACTTCTACAGAAAGTCTCCTACCATAATTGCAGCTTACGTTAAACGGTCAGTCTATAATGGTACTAATGGTTTTTAAAAAAGGAGGTATAGATACTGCTTGGATGAAACTCTAAATAGGAAACTAATTAGGTTGTTAAACACTAAAATTATATTGGGGCTATCTTCAAAAAGAATTTAGAATGATGAGCTAGCTATGATATCGTGGAGAAACTGCGAAGGTATTTTTTTAAAATAAGCTTTCATTTATTTCCCAACTCTCCAAGTACTTCGTACCGCCTAAAATTGATTAAATTACTAACATCCCTTTTGATAGTTGAACCTCTCTATTGAACGACTTCATAGATTTCCGGGTCAGATTCGCTCAGTTTTTGTACGCGCTAATGATTGAATCAAGTTGGTCCGGTTAGATTTTCTCAATCAACCGAAGCGGAATGTGAGTATTACATTGAATATCGGTAGTTGCGACGGTGGCTCAGTGGTTGGTATGCTGGACTACTTGGGGGAGTGGCCAATTTGTTTAAATGATAGTATACGAATAACCAACACAATATAACTACACTTCTTTCTACCAAGCGATATGCGCCGTACGGCCTATGTTCACATAGGCCACATGCCACATTACATAATTCTTTAATGCTTGCGATTTTCGCCCACCACCCCAAAGTACAGCAAGACCAGACTAATCAAGTCAACCATACCCATCCACAAAATTTTATTGAAATCAGTATAGTGGTTTCGGAGATCGACAACAGCGCCACCTTTCGGGTCCAAAACTATATTTTCCAGATACAAAATCGGTTCACGCATTAAAAGAACATCAATTATTCAAACACATGCGACTTATTTTGATATATATAGAAGGAGATAGATGAAAAAAGAAATGTGCCTACAGCGCCACCTGTTAAGAATTTTCCGAATTTTCATTTTTCTTAAATGATCCCTGATTCAAGACAAACAAAATAAAAAAAATTCAAATCCGTCGAGCAAAATGTATGGAAATTCATGTGTTTTTTCACGCACGCACAACACACACATACCTTTTTTTCGATATCAACCAAACTTCACCAAAACTATTCGAAAAACGACAACATTGTCTGTTCAATGTGAGCCGGACATGAATTTCACAATTTACATAAATTCTTATGTCACCCACCACTCGAAACGTCATTATTCGTTCGCTGTTTTCGTTTCAATTCAAATCGTCATGAACTTTTTTTGTTTGGTCGTACCAACTCAGAAACCTTCGTGGGTTCATGCGCAACAACTTTGCTGAAGATCATCACATGATGAAATGCATAGTTTACGATTCTATAAAGGACATACAGACAAACATTAATTTTTATATACCTATATAGAAGATGTTGGAGACAAACATATCACCACAATTCGCGAGAACACTTAAACTGGCAATCCAATATTATTTCCTCAGAGTCTAAAAGAAAAACAGCCCTGCATCCATTCGTGAAAAAACTGAGCGGTATCAGGATTGGCTTAAATTAGCCAGAGGGTGTGGAATGCATCTATTTCTGGAGGATGATCTAGAGCAGAGGTGTCGAACTCAAACTCCTTAAGTGCAATGTTTTTGTCTCTAGCATGACAGCGGGCTATGTTAAAAATTAAAATGTAATGTATAAGTAAGAAGTATATACAAAATATTTTATTTAAGACGTAATAAGCCGAAATATTACATTGATTATCCAGAAACTTGACTTAGATAGGTAATTGATATGGTTTTTTTTTGTCAATCTAGGCATAATTGCCGCCTGAATTTTTTTTTTAAACTTATCAAATTAAATTTTCTGGGTCGGCATTCTATAAGGCGAAACGTTCAAACGTTTTTGTGTGGACGAGGAAATTTGCTTGTGTAACATAGCGCACGTTAACGTTTGATCGTTTCGCCTTACAGAATCTGACCCCTGATATATCTTTGAGCACAAAAAATAAAACCGTATCTTATATAATCTATAATTGTTTTTATTAAACCGATTGTAGGTGGTGAGGTAGGGTATGAAAGAAAAGTGATATACTTTATAATAGAGTGCAATTGAAAGTAAATAGGATTATCAATACTGATAGAAGTATTGTTCGATGCAAAACTACTATCAAAACACAACACATTCTCCAAAATTGACGAATTCGTAAGCCTTCATATTTTTGTTTTTAGTCATCCTATTCATTTATAGACGTATAAAAACTGCTTAACTTTAAGTTTAATCAAATTTACTGCATTATCTAAACAAAAGTATTCTTTAACTCTACCTGTTGCCACACATTCGTTATTAAATTTAAGCAAAACATATTCTGGCAAAAAAAAGACGATTGTTGGTGCAATTTCTCACAACCATTCTTGTAAAACCCTACAATTTGATGCCGAATTCAATCTGGCTACAAAATGTAGTTGACCATTGTCTTATCATATGCTACCCATTTCCTCATACAAACGCTGATAGCTTTTATTAGTGTCCGTTGCAGATTTTGCTTGGAGCTATTAATTTGTGTGGCAATAGCATATTTGAATTGCGCATATACACGTAAAATACCATCAATCTTCAGTAACGATACGAGCGGGAAAATATACCGCTCTTGCTACTCACACTCAGCAACAATTTTACTCTTTACTGCCCACTTAAATTATAGCAAATCATAAGCAGTATTTTCTCATTTGCTGTACGATACATATCTGCCGTTCTTCCTGTGTGAAATAGGGCTAAAATTAGGCTAAAAGAAATACAAGGGTATGTATATGAAAAATGTTAGGTATCCAATCGAAATCGACGAGATTATGTATTCCATAAACTTTTCCACTCGATCTAATATAAATTGTTTTTTTTTTTTTGGTAAGACGTCCACGAAAATACCAAGTATATTGAGCAGCATCTGCTGCTGAGAACAAAATTTACCAGATGCCTAATGGAAGTAACAGTGTTTGTAGAAAAAAGCCATATAATTTCTTTTATGGTTAATTATTGGTATTTTGTTTTGTTTCTTTATTTAAGATGCTGAATATGGTCTGCATTATATGATACAATGAATATATATTGGAATTTGACTACTTCAGGAATTGGAAACATATTCGGTAAAAAATAGAAGAATCTGCATCTACGATCGTTAGTATGTAATATTATAAAGATTTGGATACTGGATTTGATTGTGACTTTAAAAGAAGCAATCAATTTTGTAATTATACCATTGGTTGGTCCTTTGTATTATTACTGGAATAGATTAATACATGGTGATTTCGCGACTCAATACTTAAAGCAGTTGGTGTTTTTGATGTAAGTTAATTTGTGTTTGTTGTTGCCAATTCACCGAAATTGTGAAGAAACTAGGTTCCACGGTGGAGAATTTTTCTGCAGCTACTACAGAAATAATTGGGCTATGGAGCAATATCCAGTCATGATATTAATAACCGTGCTTTTGTGCTATCTATATAGTTAAAGCCTTGATCTTCTTAGATTCAAATTTTAGGAAGATTTGTAGTTCCGGCATGTTATGCCGTCCTCCTATCTACGGATTTCCTTACTGATCGCAAACAGCATTACATAAATGCAATACTAACAGTTACCTTATAAGTATTCGAACCAGTCTAAAAAGGACCAAGTAAGGCGGTATACCTTTATTTGCCGGCCTTATTCTGGCGCACCTTCAGTTTTCTCTTCAGTGAAACTTATATTTTATAAATTAACCTCTGTAAGAAGAGTAAGTAAGTAACAGAATTTGTTTTTTCTGATATTTTTTACTATCTATGTATGATTATATTTACAACTAGCTGTACCCACCCGGCTTCGCCCGTGTAAAATGTGGTTTCAGAACAGTTGATGGAAACAAAATTAAGAAATTTGCTGTCTTGTTGGGGACAAATTTTTTTGGATGTTTTGTTTCTATCGACTAAGATAGTGATATTTGCTGCATTACTTACCCTGGAGCACTTTACATATAACTGCCCGTGCTTGAAGCAATTCTTGCTTAAATCAACTCCCGCATTTCTTAAAGTTTGATCCTGTGACTTATGGATTGTCATTTCAAAACAAACATTAATAGGCAATCGAATCGGTTTGAACTGAAATGAATAATTACTGTGAATTATTTGTATTGGGTTGGGTTCGATATCCCGCTTTTTATAATACCGATTCTTAAAATCCCGTTATTAAAATCCCGCTTTTTATAATCTCGCTTTTTATAATCCCGCTTTTTTAAAATCCCGCTTTTTAAAATCCCGCCTCTTATAATCCCGTTTTTTATAATCCCGTTTGTTATTATCCCGCTTTTAGAATCAAAAGTAGTTGTTTTATTTTAAAAAATCGCGCGATTTTTTAAAATAAAGCAACTACTTTTGATTGTAAAAGCAGGATGATAAGAAAATTAAAATAAATTAAGCAATGTGTGTTTTTTCGAAATGCAGCTTATTTTAACATTTATCATTTTTAGAAGGAAGAAGGAAGCTTACAGTAAAAACTTAAAACATTCGGATGCATTTTCTTTTTCGTCTAGTATTTTTAATATTTTTAAATATATAATATGTAATAATATAATAACAAAGCGCATATAACCAACATCTATTTTCTTGATAACAATGTTTTGTAAAAACACGGGATTGGCGGGATTTGGCGGGATTTTAAAAAGCGGGATTATAATAGATCGGGATTTTTAACAAGCGGGAATTTAGAAGACGGGATTTTAAAAAAGCAGTATTTTAGCAGACGGGATTTTAAAACTTTTTTTTCGGGATTTTTGAAAAGCGGGATTTCAAAAAGCGGGATTCCGATACGCTCCCTTTGTGGGTTGGGTTCGATATCCCGCTTTTTATAATACCGATTCTTAAAATCCCGTTATTAAAATCCCGCTTTTTATAATCTCGCTTTTTATAATCCCGCTTTTTTAAAATCCCGCTTTTTAAAATCCCGCCTCTTATAATCCCGTTTTTTATAATCCCGTTTGTTATTATCCCGCTTTTAGAATCAAAAGTAGTTGTTTTATTTTAAAAAATCGCGCGATTTTTTAAAATAAAACAACTACTTTTGATTCTAAAATTTTGATGAGAAAATTTAAATAAATCAAGCAATGAGTGTTTTTTTGAAATGCAGTTTATTTTAACATTTATCATTTTTAGAGGAAGTAACAAAATAATAAATAAGTAATATCAAAACAAATTTTAAAGTAATAAATATGACAATCTTCAATAATTTAAAAAAAAAGAAAGTAATGTTATATGATATTCTGCAAAAGGGGTAATAAGTAAATTGAAATAAATTAGGCAATAAATCGCCGCGATTTTTAAAAATAAAGCAACTACTTTTGATTGTAAAAGCAGGATGATAAGAAAATTAAAATAAATTAAGCAATGTGTGTTTTTTCGAAATGCAGCTTATTTTAACATTTATCATTTTTAGAAGGAAGAAGGAAGCTTACAGTAAAAACTTAAAACATTCGGATGCATTTTCTTTTTGGTCTAGTATTTTTAATATTTTTAAATATATAATATGTAATAATATAATAACAAAGCGCATATAACCAACATCTATTTTCTTGATAACAATGTTTTGTAAAAACACGGTATTGGCGGGATTTGGCGGGATTTTAAAAAGCGGGATTATAATAGATCGGGATTTTTAACAAGCGGGAATTTAGAAGACGGGATTTTAAAAAAGCAGTATTTTAGCAGACGGGATTTTAAAACTTTTTTTTCGGGATTTTTGAAAAGCGGGATTTCAAAAAGCGGGATTCCGATACGCTCCCAAAATTAAAGCCTCATGTCAAGCATTATGTTGCTTATGTTATGGGAACTCCAACTTTTAATACCATTTTATGAGCATTGAGGCCATGGGCTGTTAAAAACGCTATTTAAAAACTCTACTCTATAAAAAACGAAATGGGTAATTACCCATGATCTGGTATCACTGAAAGCTATACCTATCTGATATTTCTTTCATAGAATTTTTTTTTTTTTGTAAGCAAAACAGAGGTAAACATATTTTTCCTACGTATTTGACTATTCTTTTATGGTTTTTTCTTTCTTAGCAAACCAAACAGCATACTGCCTCTGTCTGTCTCCCTCTCCGCCACAGGAATAAAATAAGGTTAAAAGAGATGTGAATATATTGCGCGGTTAGTGTGTTTGATTTGAGAATGAAATGCATATCCACTCACCCAGGTGAAAATAGTACAAATGTTTCAAATTTTGCCTATTTATTTAAAAACTTTTTAAGTTATTGAATTCATGGATATCCTAAAATGTAACCGCAGATGTCCTCTATAAGCTGGTGTTTACTATATTTAAATGCTCCCAGTATTTTCGAACGGAAAGCGTGACAAAGAAAAAAGCGAAACCAAACGATAAAATAAATTACTCTTGTCAAATTTTTTCCGGAATTTATAGCGATATAGAGTTGAAACAAAGTGGATATTGTGGGCCTATTTATCCTCTATAGGACTGATAATAATGCATCAGAATATATTCAATAGTTTCTAAGATTTTTGCATTTAAAGACATGCAGTCAAATTCAATCTTAGTCGAACAGAACTACACCAATTTTATTTATATGATGATTTTATTTATATGATGATATCGGTCTAACGTACCCTACTTCCAATTATAGACACCAGCGTTACTAATATATTCCAGTCAAAAATAAAAACATCAGAAAACAGAAAATCCTGCTACACTTTGCCTTGTACTCACAAATCTTGTTAAGAGTAAGATCTTATAAAATAGTACTGTAGACGCTTTTAACTCTTTAACCATAGCTTGTTCTCAGATCTTTACCTACCTACTTAATAAAATAAGAAAAGAACCAACCAAACTTTAGATTAACGGGAAAGATTCGTTCGACCGTGCACTTCATTTTTTTTTGTTCCGAGATAAAAAATGCCCTTCTGCGTTCTTTTAGCTTTTTTTGAAAGGCAAATTGCCCAAAAATGGGTAATTACCCACGATCTGGGATCACTGATAGCTATACCTGTTTGACATTTCTCTTATGGTTTTTTCTTTGTTAGCAAACCAAACAGCATACTGCCCTTGTCTGTCTCCCTCTCCGCCACAGGAATGAAATAAAGTTAAAAGAGATGTCAATATATTGCGCGGTTAGTGTGTTTGATTTGAGAATGAAGTGCATATCCACTCACCCAGGTGAAAATCGTAGGAATGTTTCAAATTTTGCCTATTTATTTAAAAACCTTTTAAGTTATCGAGTTAATGGATATCCTAAAATGTAGCCGCAGATGTCCCCTATAAGCTGGTGTTTACTATATTTAAATGCTCCCAGTATTTTCGAACGGAAAGCGTGACAAAGAAAAAAGCGAAACGAAACGAAAAAATTAATTACTCTTGTCCAATTTTTTCCGGAATTTGTAAAGATATAGAGTTGAAACAAAGTGGATATTGTGGGCCTATTTATCCTCTATAGGACTGAGAAAAATGCATCAGAATATATTCAGCAGTTTCTAAGATTTTTGCATTTAAAGACACGCAGTCAAATTCAATCTTAGTCGAACAGAACTACACCAATTTTATTTATATGATGACGATGGCTTATAACGTCCACTTTCCTTTTACTTGGTTGGTTTCAATATATTTTAATCTATTCTACCGTCATGTATAAAGTCGTCCTTTATAAAAATACGTCGACCAATTTTTTTTGGAAAAAAATCAATAGTCGGTTATAACGACGGAATAATATAAACTTAAATAAAAAACGCACTTGTTACCCGACTGTTTTTGGAATATTTCTTGTTAATTCTTGAAATTTTACAAAGCAAAAGACTAATGGTTTGTGCAGCTGTGCACCTACATATTTTTTTGTTGAATACGTATTATGGCAGTATATTTTATATATCACCGAGATAGCTGCTTTTAGATTAGTTGTAATCATGGTTTACAAAGAATAATTGATGACTTTTCAGAAACTATATACATAATAAAATAAAATTTAATATGAATGAATGTAATTTAAAAATAAAATGAATTCCTTTTTATCTGTAAATGTTTTTTTCATCTTTTCCTGAATAATTGTGGAAGGCAGTCAGTTATAGCGACCGCCATTTATAACGACCTCATTTTCTCGGTCCTTCATTGTCGTTATAAGCTACTTCTACTGTATATGATATGACTATACAAATGAGGATTTATTTTAGCAAACAAATTTTCTTATTCTCAACTTTGTTTTTAATGCGATATAACGGCGTGACGGTCGTCGTCCAACGGATATAAACGACAAACGAAAAAAATTTCGAGCTTCCCAAAAACATGCCTTAACAACGCCTCTTTGCAACAAGAATAAAGGAAAATAAAATAAAAACATAAGAAAACAGAAAGATAACGATTACTTTACTTCTTTGGTAATGTAAGGTTGTTCTTTTTTGACTGTGGCAAGATTATATTCTCGTTATATTATAATGGAATTTGCTGTACGATTATTTTATGCTTATGTCCTTTAACGCCATTGTCATGCTGCATACTGTTTCACCACTGCCTACTGAGAAAATCTCCTTTGGCGGCAAAATCTAACCCTGATTATCGAATGAGTCGTCTAGCAATATAAACACCAGTAGAGCAGGCATTGACGAACATAATCAACATTTTATGGCAATTCAACAAATTGATGGTTTTGGAACTCGTAGGAGTAAGTACTATTCTGTTCAAAAGTATCATCATGCCAAGACAAGGGGTATAATAAATTTGAATATTTCTCCAAAAATTGATATAATATGTACGTACTTATGTCCCACGCAAAGGGCTTTGATCGGACAGGGCACAAACACATCTCAAATTTATAAATAGCGTTGGGAATTTTTTTTTTATGGAAAATGGGTGCCGTTTTTGAGATCGGCTTGGTGGTTTCAGAGTCCAAAGCATACATACAAACAAACATTTATATTATTTTATATACAGAGATGTGCCTTTGTACTTCCCTTAGGATCTGGAAATTTGAAAAGCAAGTGCAACAGACCCCATTCGTTCAGATAGACCCAGTACCTATAATGGTTGTTGAAGCTGGACCTAATGTTCTGCATATATATACCAATTTGGTTTTGTATGCGATTCATAGTGGCATTTACATTGGCCTTCTATAGGTACACGTATTCACCACAAACTCTATATCGATTCATAAGAAAACTGGAGTAATAAAGTATTTTCGTCTTATTAAAGTTCAAAGGCCAATTTGTATATCAAAGTGAAAGAATTCGGTTGTCTGTATTTTCTTAAGAAAAAGTATACAATTTCATACATTTCCACATCAGCTTGAATTTCACATGCAATCTTTGCCGTTTTATTGACAAGTTTATTACTCACTTGCAAATAAGAATGTATAAATCTCTGCGTTTTGTATAAATACACACATTGCACAGTAATCAGTGACTTATGTTACGAATGTCAACATAACAAATATCAATTAAATTTAGCTTATCCAATGCTACCATGGCTCTTCAGAGACTGCACATACAAATATAAGCTGTGAGCTTACATATCTGGGATATGAAGGGAGTAAAGGTTGGATAAATGTGATTTGATGACAAAAGGCTATTCTAATGAAAGGTATGGAAATGTGTCACAGAATGGGGGTAATATCTATTCTATTTAAGCATACAAAAAATAAATTATGTGTGATATTTTTGTCGAACAAACTAAATTAAAAGTTTGTTGTTATAAACGTATCACTATTACAGATTGTAACTCATGTATTGCATGCCCAAAGTATTACGTATATGCCCGTATTTCTACAGAATCCCACTATTAAATATATATGTAATAGCAAGCGAATCTTTCTTATTCTAAAAATATATTAATTCCATGTTTTCATTGACCTTGTACTAAGTGTTACTTCAAAGAACAATGGCAATACGTTGCAAAAGTATCCAAAATCAACTAATACATTCCGAACTGATTTCAAGGTGCAATAGAACTATCCACACGGTTCATTAAGAATGTAGTGTGTAGTTCGAGTGCTAGTCTATTTTCGGTACATTGTGGTCAAATGCTAGACGCCACTCGCTTTGCCAATAGCTAAAAACTCATATTTGCCTACTGATTCTCGAGTCGTTAACGTAGTACATAACATAGCACAGCTGGTGAAGTTAAATAAAACAAATAATTTTTTACTACAGAAGGGAATAACAACATCCTGCTTCCGACCTTACATACCCACTATGAGTTTTCTATTTACCCTCCTTTTGCCGCAAATTTCTTGTTGGCCTCCATGCACATCTCGCTCAAATATGGCATCCAAATAATCATTGAATTCGAAGAGTTCTATGCGATTCATTGGCACAATAAGATACTCGTAACTCAATAAAAACGAGATGAGATGAGAACTGAACTGACCAGATATGTTTCAATAGATAATTTTCATTGCGATGTGTTACGATGTGTCGCGATGAAGCAGAAAAAGAGAAGAACAAATTGTAAACAAAATACGAGGGTGAAGAGAACTTAAAATAAATACATATGTTAAAAAGATTATTTGCTATGTATAGCGAAAAAATCAGCGTCACTTAGTTTGCAAGTTGAGTCGGTCGCGATTAGATGGTGGACGGGCCTAAAGATTACTGTGCGTTTAAAAGCAGAAAAGCGTTCTTTAAAGCGAACCACACATAGAACAATTTTAGCCCTTGCTGTCTTGCTCTTGCCTAAAAGTGAATATGCATGTGAATATGCGTAAATATTAATTGTTAACGTGTTCCAAATAAAATTTTTGTTTACAATTTTTCCAACAAAAAAAAATAATCTTTGCTTAAAATGTACAAATTCCGATTTGAAAAATTAAACTTTAATATCAACAAAATGTTTTCAATTGCAATTGGTTCTCTAATTGCTTGTTTCGTAAATTAGTTTACAGATGTTCTTGACGTTGGTTATCTGTATGGTGCCATAAGTGCAAAAGGTGCGCATACGTAGATATGTATAAATGCATACCAACTTATCATAATATAAAAATAAATTACGATGGTATTGAACAGATAAATCAGTCTTGTCAAGCAGTTAGTTCTTCAATTCAAATAAGTAAAAAAGAAAATTTACTTTGCACTTTTTCTAAGATAATATTGGCCATCTTGCTTGTATACCTATTCTTGGTTTATGTTGACCCTTTTATTTAAGCGTGGCCCACATACTGATATACATATTTTTTAAAGAACATTATTCAAGTAATTTAACCAGTTCGTAAAGCAAAATAAAATGACCAATATCCACATTATGCAGCACCCCCAACTTCAGTATATTTCATTCCGTAGAATGTAATTATGGAGTTTGCCTATTTGGCCTATAACTGTTCATTGCAATGTGAAAGAATTCTTTGTATTTCTCAATCAATTCCAGTAATTTTTTATCTAGATTGGAATGGAATGTAAATATGTAATTAGCTTACATATTCAGTACATGAATGGGCGTTCTACGTATCATACGTCCATCGTACATGGCAAAATAAGTTCAATATAGAAACAGATAATTTAATCAAAATTGTTTCTCAATATCGTCTCTTTTAAATTATGCGGTAGAATGTCTTATGTAATTAAATGATTGTGGGTCCTATGTATGTATAACGCTTGTACTTGTTCATGCAGGTGCTGGTTTTCCCAGATTTGCGGTTTATTTATTAATTTAAAGAACTGCATGTACTAATTTCAATAGAAAACTCCCAAAAATATTTCTAGAATATCCCAAAAAATATTACTAAACTAAACTGAAGTGGACTAGTAGATAGTATTTGTGAAAATCTGAATATTGGAACATATATTTTAAGATTCGAAGGAAAGGAAGATAAGGATGGTTACTTCAATTAAATTTATGGAACTGGCATTTTGTACATTGGGTAAGACAAGTCGTATCATAGTCCATCACCATTCGCCTTGCTTTTATTAATATCAAATATTTTTATATAATATTGTGAGTATTTTTTTTGTATAGTTTATTTTATTTTATCTATAAATGACTATCAACACGCATACACTCAGTATCTAAATGCAATAAAACATATTGAGCTGTAAAAATGTATTTTTTTCGCAAAATTATTTATAAGTGCAAGAATTGATTTACTAATCCGTTTAGCGTTTATTGCAAATTTATTAAATCTATATCTATATAAACTCATAACTCGAGAACAGATCGTTAGATTTTTCGAATTTTAGGCTTGTTGAATTCGTATTGGCCCAGGGAAGGACATAGGCTGAAATAGAGGATGAAAGTTTGTATGGGGAACCGCACTTTGAAAAAAATAAAAAATAAAAAAACGGGAATTGTTCCAGTCCACCAAAAATTAGTTAAATTTAAAAAATGTTTGTTAGTAATAGATTTGGGCGGTTTCCAGCCTCATTTGATCATCCGCCAAAGCCTTGACGTCGCAGTCGTAACACACGACGTATCACATATTGCAACTGTTCGTGAAAACGCGAACCCTCAGATGGGAATGTACACAATCAGCGCTGCCCCCCCAAGAGGTCGAAAATGTAGTACGGGGGCTTTTAAAATGTAGTACAATGCAGTACAATTTGAAAAAAAAAAATTAAAACTCGAATAATTACTTTATAATGATTTTTTTAAGTAAATAAACATGAAAAATAACACAGCTCGAAAAATAATCACAGAGACTAAAATTAATATTACATATTACTAAGTAGGTACATAGTACCTACCTACCTACAATAAAAAAGAAAAATAAGAACTATATTACATTTAAAAATTATTTGGATAATGGTTGGCATTGTGATAGAAAAAAGTTTTTGCATATGTTAATAAGGATTCAGGCGGATTATATACATTTCCCTGATCCCTGACTAATTCCTTGGACTGCAGTATTGCATCGACCGTATCTATATTCAAACTAATTTATACTACAAAAATAACGCTCTGCAGTGGCACTGCTATGTGGGAGAATGCACAATGTTAAGATATAGTTACATATTTTTTCCAAATGCAGGGTTTTGTTCAAAATTTTTAGCGCTTTTTAAATTGACCCAAAATTGTACGATGTCTTCATCACAGTATTGATTTAAAACTTCATGTGCACCACCAATAACCTGAATTCATTATTTAAGTCTTCTATATGAATTTCGGAATGATACGGAAAGTTGTCTAGCAAAGGAATTATGGATGGAATTTTACCGGTTGCAATTTCAAATAAAAATAAATAAATAGTTGGCGCAACAGGTCTGTAGAGACCCAAGGCCTAGCTTCTCACAACCATTCGTTTGTGTGCGTTTTTCATTTTTGGGTCGAATGGAAGGGATCTACAATTTTATGCCGGGTCCAAACGGCTAATTGAGAAGCTCCTTCTCAGTTATACTCTCGGATGTTTGTCAGACGTTCGCAAGAGGTGGCGCAGCGGAAAAAACCATTAGTTGGAATTAGGGTTTTTTCGGGATTCGAACCTGGGACCCCTCGCTTAGTAGTCCAACACACTAACCACTGCGCCTACCAATTCAAAATGAATCTAATAAAATTAAAGATCCAGTTCTTTTATCATTTTCACAATTAAATCTTTAGTTGAGTTTAATAATTTGTTTATTATTATTTTTGAAGTGTGAGAAATTGTAGTACAAAGTACGCAATTAATAATTGTACGTACTCACTTTTTTGACCAACAAAATGTAGAATACAAACGCTACAATTGTAGCAAGGGGCCAGCGCTGTACACAATCAACCGAATATGTTGCAACTTCTAGAAAGATTATCACAATTACAACGTGCGGTAGTATAAACTGGAGACCAAGATAGACAATGGGAATTAGCAGACCCGTTTTTTTTTTTTGATGGCACGAAAAACCGCCAGATGGCGTGGTTGATCCACTTGCCATTGCGGAATATGACAGGTGTCTTTCGTTTCGTCATTCCAATTGAATTGGACTTGCTATTGCATGCGGTCAGATATCTATTATTGTGAAAAGCGAGGCCAAACTGCTTTTGATTTCGTTCCGGTGCAATTGGGTAATTTGACCACAATTAAAAATTGAAAGTCAGCTCCGTTATAATAAAACTAGCAAATAGATTGGTTAAACTTAACCTTTTCACCATTTTAGCTGGCATGTCTAAGTCAGTGCCACCTTACACCCACCTTACACGACAATAGAAGCCATATAATTACTGATGGTCTTAACGAATCCCAAGAATTAATAGGACTTTAAAAAAAAAATTATCTTTGCTCACCAAAATGTTATTTTTCTTTCAAATACATACACCTAAACAGAAATTCATAGCAACGAGAAAAGAAAGTTCCCGCCGTGAATTCATATGACATTGACTTCTACTATCTTTATCACGTATGAGTGGGCAGAATTACCATATGACTCTTCAAACGAAATAGCTGCAGTTCAAATGTCAAAAAAGAACTTATGAGATAACTCATGGAATTCGAAAGTTTAAATAACTCATTTGCCTTTTATATTATCTTGTATAGTAGCGCGTTAAACCTTTTAAAAATATCATCACTTTCACCAAAATTGCATCGAGGGTTTGGTATCGCTAATACCTACACTTTGAAAACTCTTAAGAAATTAACGAAATATCAAACATAATGTCAAACATAATATACATGCTTGCTATCAATAAGGATTTCATGATCAATCGAACGTTCTTTAAATTGAGAATAATGAAACATGGATACCGTTATGTTGTGATCAATTTCCCAACTATTTCTTAAAATAAACCGTTGTCCTATACCTACCTAGTAAGAAATAATCTCTTCGGACATGCTATGAAAATATATTTAAAACTGTTTTATATGTTTAATCTCAAATATATCTTCCTTTGTCTCATAGTAGTTTACCTGTATGGTCAACCACATTTTTACAGGTGACAAACAAAAATGAATTGCGCTCTGTATTTCAATACATTACTTATTATTACTAATTAAATCGCATTCTACTATTAGGCGACAGATGTTCTACGGTGACATTTATTTTTTCAGCATTATATGCAGCGCATTTGTAAAATTGAGAAGAGAATTTTATTTCAGTTTTTACGATGATGAACATTATTAAATTTAGGAATGACGAGAAACATCTAGAGAGTGTTGGAAGGAGAGTGAGAGAAAGTGCGAAAACAAAAATATTATGCTGTAAGAATAAAATGTCTGGTATATACACGTCATCGATCTTATCTTTGCTATTTTTTTTGTACAAATAAATGAGTCATTTATAGTTCGGTCACTGCCTGTGTAAAGAGTTTGCGAACTTTTTTAGTATTAGAAGATCCCGCTAACGTGTTTCATAATAAAATTAAACTAAAGTACCTATAGAAGCAAAAGAGCTAAATACTGTTTGACATCCGTGAGAATATTCTATTTTAGAAACCGACTAATTTTTATTCGAAAGGCTTTATAATGATTTTTCAAATGCGATATATTGCGTCTGTTAATTGCGAATGGTTCGGGAAACAGACGGACTCATTGTGATTATCGCTAATTATTTATTGTATTTGTTTTGCGTGTTTTCTTTTTAAAATTATTTTTATAATAAGTATTATAAACGGTTCTCTATGACGTAGACATACGAGGACAGGGCTGGACTAGTAAGATAAAAATTTTGTTGGCGGTGTCTGGTCTGTGAAAGGGACAAAGAGCCTTACCAAAAAAAAAACACATTTAGTCTAAATTTTAGTTGTTCACAATGGAAACTGTCTTAATGCTCCTGCAACGTTTGCTAAGGGATATCTATATAATATATAAAAATGAGTGTTTGTCTGTATGTCCTTTATAGAATCGTAAACTATGCATCATGTGATGATCTGTAGCAAAGTTGTTGTGCATGAGCCCACGAAGAATTCTGTGTTGGTACGACGAATTTTCGACAGATGGCGCCACTGTCATTCCAATGAATTTCATATATTTGAATGATTTTTTTTTTTGTTTTGAATTAGGGATCATTAAAAAAGAATGAAAATTCGGAAAATTCTCAACAGGTGGTGCATTTCGTTTTTCATCTATCTCCTTCTATATATATCAAAATAAGTCGCTTTGTGTTTGAATAATTGATGTTCTCTTAATGCGTGAACCGATTTTGTATATGGAAAATATAGTTTTGGACCCGATAGGTGGCGCTGTTGTCGAACTCCGAAACCACTCTACTGATTTCAATGATATTTTGTGGATTTTGTCTGGGGTTGCTCTACTTTGGGTTGGTGGACGCAAATCGCAAGCATTAAAGAATTATGTAATGTGGCATACGTGAGCATAGGCCGTACGGCGCATATCGCTTGGTAGAAAGAAGTGGAGGTATATTGTGTTGGTTATTCGTATACTATCATTTAAACAAATTGACCACTCGCCCAAGTAGTCCAGCATACCAACACTTGAGCCACCGTCGCAACTACCGATTTAATGTTCTATAGTACCTTTATAGAATGTGAAATGGAAAAAAAAAATCCGAACGGTGATTCTTACTTCCCGGGTAAACTTCCCAAACTGCTCACATTCTGCTTCGGTTGATTTGGTTGATTGAGAAAATCGAACCAGACCAACTTGATTCAATCATTAGCGTGGACAAAAACGATCAAGAAGCTGACCCGGAAATCTATGAAGTCGTTTAATAGAGAGGTTCAACTATCAAAAGGGATGTAAGTAATTTAATCAATTTTAGGCGGTATGAAGTTCGCCGGGTCAGCTAGTAATATATATTTTTTGTGATTTCTTAGTTTAATTTTTCCAAGGGTATGTAAGCGGCCATCCTCTATATTTTGTTACGTGCTTACAAATGCATTATGGCGTTACAATCGCACAATCGGAAAGCTAATGAAGCTGCGGGTAGAGAATGCTTATTTAAAAGCATCAAAGTCTTTTCGTAAAATAACTGAAATCGATATCATTGCTTATGATTTAAGGAAATATTTTCTGCTTACGATATACCTATCCGTGTCCCATTCTACCACACATAATATGTCTCATTCCTCCTGGAAGCCGATATAATTTGATAGAGTGAGGTAGATCGCCCGCTAGCTCCTTCTCTAGTACAGGTTTGGTTAATTTTATTTTTTAAATAACAAGACACCATGTTACCTTATGCTCAAAAAAAGGTATTGCTGATATCACGCTACATAGCGAGTGCTCAACCACCAGAAAACACAAATTGTATAAAACGATTTTTTCCACTGCTCCACAACCACAACTCCCTAACGTCTGATACAATTCCGAGAGAGTTTCTATAAGTGTCTGCAAAAAGTTTTATTTGTCTTCTATTCGTGCCGAAAAATAAAGTTCAAACAAAACGAAAGGCTGTGACTAGCTATCTCATCCAACACCTAGGTATGTTTTAAAAATTCATTTTCAAACCAACAAAATGTTGTTCATTTATTTTATCTAATTATTACTTCTACCAAAATTGTACCCTAATTCCGAAAAAATTCCTTTAGGTCTTTAATTTTCAAACATATCGTACCAAACTGATTATACTCGTACATATTTCACTGAATACACCTGAGCGGCTGACCAATATGTTGAGGTAGTCATGCTGATTATTAAATCAATGTTGATGGAGAATATACGCATATTAATTTAACTTTTATCACAGTGATGAATCATAATTATTTCTGCTGCATATTGTCGAAGCTATTGGGAAGCTTTTTAGATGGTTCATGCAAACGGTTGCGTATTTGGTGAAACGTATTACACATAAATGTGGGGTATAATGACATATATGACGTATGGGTCAAATTATGCTGCCGCCTCTATAACGAGCATATAATTTGATTTTGTACATCGATTATAGATAGGCTTGCGGTCTAATTTACTTGTTTATTTTTATGAGATACGTTCCATACATATTCGTTTTTTTGTATTTTAATACAGTGGTTGGTTTATTTCTTTTTTTTTGTGCAATAAAAAAGAGAAATATGCGTTAATTGTACGTATTTTTGAAAGGGAGCGAGTCGAAATGTTTTTTTCCAAGTCCTGCTTTGCAAAAAATTCTGTCTTCTTCCACAAAAAATTCTGCTTTTCGAAATTCTGTTTCCAACTAACAAATATAAACACAAATCCTTTTTTATTGTAGAATTTTGAAAAAATTATTTTGACCCCACCTATTTCAAATTATTCCCAATTTTCGTGCTCAGTATGGATTAGTCCAAAAACTTAATTGTTTTCGACGAAATTGTAGCGTGCATATACCGCTAAAATCATTTTTAATATCGTTAACTCATATTTTAAAATGTTAAATCCTTTTCTTTTCGCATAAGCATTACTTTCATTGGTTCAATCGTTTCGCAATAAGCCTGGAGGATTCGAAAGGGACTCATGTGGCAGGAAAGGATTAGTAAGCTATTTTAATGAGTTATTCAGTTAATTTTAAGCTTTTTTTTTTTAGATTCAGCCCGTAACTGAATATCGGAAAAGGCTTCAAGCTATACGTGAACAGATGCTAATAAGAGCCTCTCTTCAGGGTCCGGAAATCGATGCATACATTCTTCCCTCATATGACGAGCATCTTAATGAAGAAGTTGCACTGCGGGATCAGCGTTTAAGTTATCTAACTGGCTTTACGGGGTCAAAAGCATATGCTGTTATCACGCATAAGGGTTCAGCTATATGGACCGACAACCGTTATGTAGAACAAGCTGATGGAGAACTGGACTGTAATTGGGAGATACATCGATTGAATGATACGTTTAGAATCGCTGATTGGTTGGAGGTTGGTAGAAGATTTGCTATAGAACCAAACAACACGATTGTACGCACTGCCCTAACTTTAGTATTATCTGGAACCAGAGATGCGAGTCGGTGCCGATCCACATTTAGTTCCGCGGAACATTTGGCTTCAGTGGGAAAGAGACCTTAAAAACAAGTTTTTTCAATTAGTAAAAGTGAATAACAACTTAGTGGATTTGGTTTGGGGTTGGGAACGCCCTCCGTCACATAATATAACTATCAAAATTCAAGAGTTGAGATTTGCTGGCGAAAAATGGCAGAGCAAAGTTGAGGTATTGCAACAAATACTAAAGGGCCACAAGTGTAATGCAATGATAGTAACATCCCTAACCGAAATTGCGTATCTTCTTAATATTCGAGGAAGGGACATACCCTATACACCTGTAGTAAAGGTATCAATTGTGTGATTTATCTTTAATCAGTTAGAGGCATACAAATTGAATCACTTTTTTTAATAGGCTTATCTTATAGTAGCACATGATGAGATTATATTTTACACTGACCGTGTTAAAGTTCCTCTCGGCCTTTTACTTCATTTGCAGGCCGATATGTGTCAGAGTACTATGTGTGTTAAGTAAGTAAGTGTGCTTTAAAGGTGCCTTTGAAATAATCACTCTTATTTAGCATTAAGGAGTACAATACTGTCTGGAGCGATATTCGTACATTTTCTCAGCTGTGGAAAAGAATATTAGTTCCTGCTCCGTGTCCGTTGGATCATGGAGCTTCTCAAGCGATTTATACATCGATGCCGCAACATATTGCCTATGAACATATCTCACCAATTATTTTCATGCGCGCTCAAAAAAACTACGACGAACGCATGGGAATGCGAGCTGCTCACATACGGGATGGTGCAGCGATGTGTGAGGCAATGTGCAATCTAGAACAAAGGGTGAGTTACTTAATATGCATATACAGCATAATATAGTATAATTTGTTAATAACTACTGATTCAAAAAAAAAAAAAAATATGAAAACAAGATATTTCTTTTGCAATTTTTTTAGTTTTTCTCCGAGCAATGGACAGAGCAAAAAATAAAATTCGAAGTCGAGCGTAGTCGCCTTTCCCAGCCACATTCCAAAGGTTTATCCTTACGCACAGTAGTTGCCTTTGGGAAACATTCCTCCCTCCCCTATTATATTTCAAGCGATGTCACAGACATAAATGTAACTGATCAAAATACGTTAGTAATTGAATCTGGTGGTCAATATTTTGATGGTACAACTGATGTCTCGAGAACTTTTCACTTTGGCCAACCGACTACAGAACAGCGCCAAGCATATACAAATGTTCTATCAGGGATTCTGCGGCTATCACATTTGAAGTTTCCAGCAGATCTGCGTCCATCGGAGATTGATGCTTTGTCTAGAAGTCCAGTGTGGGATTCAATGAGTGATTATCCGCATGCTACAGGTCACGGTATCGGATCGCATTTATCTGTAGAAGAACGTAAGTAGAATCTCATTTTGTGTTTTGTAAACTGACTTACCATTTGCTTTCCATGCTGCAGCTCCAATTGCAGTATCCTACGCTGACAACAGTACTTTCCATTTTAGAGAAGGATACTACTTTTCCAATGGTAGGTAATTCTATCCTTGTAGCTTTTAAATCATTTACAATGCAATCCGTTTTCTGCAGAACCTGGTTTCTATCGGCGGGGTTTATTCGGCATACGTTTGGAAAATGTTTTAGAGGTTGTGGATACCGGAAAAACACATCCGACAGGAGCAAAGTTTTTGGCCTTTAGTGAAGTTACCTTGGTCCCTTATGAACCAAAATTAATAGACCGAACCATGCTTAGCGCTCAGGAAGTGCGTGCTTGCACATGGTGCTTATTTTCCTACTGCTTTTCTGATATATTTTTTTTTGTTTCATAGAAGCGTTGGTTAAATGAATACAATGCGAAAATACGGCAACTTGTTGGCGATGAACTAAAGCGACAGGGTAATATGCAAGGGTTTTACTGGATGATGAATAAGACTAGGCATGTCAGGGAGTTTTTACCAGAAGACGAGTATCGTGGTTCGAGTTGCAGTTCACGGATATGCATGATGACTGTTAGTGCGGTTGTAAGTCTATCATTTATTCATGAGTTACATCGCAGGTTCGTGTGACTAAAGCGTCAATATCACTAGATTTACTTTAGGAATAGTTTTGTAAATTATTTAAATAATTAAATTAATTTATATTTATCGGAAAGTTGTATATCTATAAAGTAAGAATAATTTTCATTATATTAAATCTAAAAATTAATACCAAGATGTTACAATTATTTATATTTAATTTAAGGAAATATGTAAGCAAATAAATAATGAATATTGGGTTCAGCAGGTGCTATAACCAATGGTCTGTATGAATTTTATTTTTGGAACGCATTAAAGCGATGTTTCCGAGTGGCTGCATTGAGACACAGGACTGTTAGTTTTATCACATGTTGCCGTGAATTGAACAAATATCCTCTTGCTTTTAAGTTTAACCCATATATATATATATTTCGAGAGATAATCGAATCAGACCACCATTGTCGGGTCTCTTTTCGTCTCTCTACCACTGTAAATCTTACTCAGAGAGACTCTCTGGATTTCTCCACAGTTCTTCTCTGGGCTCAATTCCTAGTGTTAACGCTAGCATCTGTTTATGGGAGATCCGTTTCATCGACTGGGTCTCGACCCATTGATGTCCCAAGATCCTCATTCTTCTGCCAGCCAATGCCGGGCATTGACACAGTATATGTGCCGCTGTCTCAGATTCCTCCAGGCATAGTCTACAAGTATCATCCTCTATAAGGCCCATTTTCCTTAAGTGATACCTGAAATTACCATGTCCTGTAGACAAAGCCACCACCCATTTCAATGTTCCTCGACTCATGCTTAGAACTCTTCTTTGAGTGGAGCAGGTAGGCCACTTTATTGCCATTTTAGCTTGTCTACATTGTTCCACGGTTGACCACCTTCTCAGGTGTTCTGCCGTGATCCATTTGTGGACAAGCTGTTCAACCATTCCTCTGCCAATTGAAGAGAATGGTTCTGGTCCCAGTTTAACCCATAAACTAGTAACTACTTAGCTACTGGCTAAACTAAGCATCTACCGAGAAAATGAGGTTTTGCCCACGGAACCACATTATTTTTTAAAATGACAATCATTTAAGATATACGAAGACTTACAACACCTAATATTTTTGTTCTAGTGACGATGTCGAATGACGTGAAAAGAGAAAAGAATGTATTTAAATATTGTCTTTTTCAACAACTGGTAAGATAGCGGCATCTATTTTTCCAATTCCCTTTTATTGTAATGTGTTTCAGAATTAATCATCAACGTGAGTTGAAAGATTTAAAAGTAAGCTTATACGAGGATGTACAAAAGTTATTTAATTTCATTGCAAAATGTTGATTTTCTTTTGTTTTGTTTAATTAGGTGACAGATTAATTACTTACTAGAGTTCGTCCAGTGGTAGAAATTCTACCATTATATTGACCAGGGTCGGCATTCTGTAAGGCGAAACGTTCAAACGTTTTCGTGTGCACGAAAAAATGTGCTTGTCTAACATAGGGCAAATCGCGGAGTTCGGGGAGAGTTAAATTTTACTCTCGAGATTCGAGCATTTTGAAAGTCACTCGCAAGTGGACACATGTTCTGATCACTATCGGAGATTTGCTCGCAAAATTCCAACATGCTTCGTATTTTCCGAGCAGCTGTCGAGAGTCGACATGGCAAATCAGTGGACATCGGAGGAAATTATACGACTCATAGAGAAATATGGACAAGAACATTGAATTCTATAATTTTTAAAAATAAACTTAATTTATGTTCCCTGAAGTATTTTTTAATTTACGTTTTTTTTTGTTTTTACCCTCAAATATTTATCTTATAAACTGTTGAAAATTGCTGGACAGACTTCTCTCACAATTCTTCCGATCGTACAGACAGGGATACGAAATTTGGTATCCATTTTAAAAATAGTAGGCCCAACGGATTGAATTATTTATTTCTATTTCACTTGTTTTCAAACGGCAAAAATACCTGAACTGTTGAGCATCTTCAATTTGAAGCTCTCTTGTAAGAGTAGACCCTGCACTGAGTTGATTTTTTTTTTAAGAACAGTGCTTATAATTATTAACGCAGCGGCAACCTTTTGCTTGTAAGAATACATTTTAACTGGTAACTAGCAGAGGAAATATATCAAGTGAGATTATAATCCCGAAATTATTAATCTCAAATGGACAGCCACCCGAGAGTTACAGGCACCTTAAAATTAAACCCCTCAACTGATTTAAATGCAATTTTGTGGATGTGTATGGTTGCTTTAAGCTTGATAGGATACTTTTGGACCTGATAAGTGGTGCTGTTATCGATCTCCGAGTCCCTACAACCGATTTCAATAAAATTTTGTAAGTAAGGTTGGTTCCAGCATGTGCATGATCTTCTCATAATCACACCTATCGAGGTATCAGTTCGGAACGAAATTCCGATACGAAATTCAAACCTCATCGGAACTTAAATTGCGTTCGAAGTATCCGCTTGGGAAAAAAATAAATGAAGCATATAAACGCGTTCATTTCACATTAAAATATTCCGCACCAACTAGTTGTCGGAGAGCTTCGGAAAAAATGTGCCGTGTAGCTGTCAAAAGAAAGTGGTATAACCCGGTTCCACGCAATGAGACAAGGTGCGCTATATGTCATCGTAGAATTTTTCCGAACGGATCGTGTAAATAAAGTGCACGACTCGGTCGCACGGAACTCTCTCGTTCATATCAACATTGATTTGTAGGTACAAAACTCAGAAGCGAGACTAAGTAAACAAACCGTACAGAAAACGGTTAAAGTGCACTTAAACTTAAACATAATCATTTTAGATGGCAGTGCATCTAATAATAAGGTAAAGTTTAAGCTCTCAATAAAAAGCATTTTTTGCAAGTTCTGTTTATAGGTTCTTCCACCTTACACGATTTTTGAGTGCAAGGACAAGCGTAGTAAAAGTTTCTGAACTGTTACAGCATGTTCTTATTTTCGACTGGAATAGATTGGTGATTCTATTGTTTTCGTGCCAATGGTTGGAAGTAGGGTTCATGATATAACGATTATTTTAACATATATAATGGGATATGGGATATGGGAGTCGGAGTAAAAATGTAGTTTTGATTTTAAATTGATTTTAATCTTGAGTTGAAATTGTATACGAATACAATATCTTTCTCTTTCTATGTATAAGAGAAAGTTAAAAACGGGAATGAACATGAAAACGCTTCATAGTCATTTCCATGTTAAAATGATTTGATGCAGCCATGTCACATTCGGAGGTTAGTACATTTTTTCATGCGGCAATTTCCTTGGCGATGGCCCCACTCTGTTCCTGTCTCTTGTCTATACAATTGGTTTGCTGCATTCCCTTAGTGGTACAGTAGGAGGCTTAATATTTTGATAAAATCAACTTTACGATGTAATATCTCCTACCGCATTTACTCCATATGAGCTTCATATTTCGTAATGGAGACAATAAATTCAATACGTTAGAACTTAGAAACAATTGCATCGAACCATTCCTACCATATCCTTTCACAAAAGGAAATAAGTCTCTTAAATTGATTTGTACAGGGTGGCTGATGAATATTGCTGCATTTAGAAACTCCAATAACTTTTTTTTCAATGTAAAGGGTGATTTTTTAAGAGGTTTAGAACTTTTTTTAAAAAAAAAACACAAAAAATTCGAAAAAATGAATGAAATATTTATTTGAATCGATAGTTTGAACCTTGCAATTTAATGTTTAAAGATAATTTCATGCAAATGTTGACCGCGGCTGCGTCTCAGGTAGCCCATCCGCTGAGTCCAATTTTGGCATACTCTTTCACACATATCGGCCGGTATCTCACGAATGAATGCATGGATGTTGGCTTCCAGTGCGTCAATCGAAGCGGGATTGTCCCTATACACATTAGCCTTGGCATACCCCCACAAAAAATAATCTAATGGTGTCAAATCGCACGATCTAGGCGGCCAATTGACCGGCCCGAAACGTGAAATTAACTGTTCACCAAACTCGCCTCGCAATTGCGCCACTGTTTCGCGTGCTGTGTGGCATGTGGCACCGTCTTGTTGAAACCACATATCATGCAAGTCAAGAACTTCCATTTCGGGCAAAAAAAAGTTTGTTATCATCGCTCGGTAGCGTTCACCATTGACAGTAACGCTGCGATTCGCATCATCTTTGAAGAAATATGGCCCAATAATGCCGCCGGCCCATAAACCGCACCAAACAGTGGCTTTTTCGGGATGCATTGGTAGCTGTTGCAATGCTTCTGGCTGATCTTCACTCCAAATGCGGCAATTTTGCTTATTTACGTACCCATTCAACCAAAAATGAGCCTCATCGCTGAACACAATTTTTCGATAAAAAAGCGGATCCTCGGCCAGCTTTCCAAGAGCCCATTCACCAAAAATTCGGCGTTGTGGTAGGTCGGCTGGCTTTAGTTCTTGCACCAGCTGTATCTTAAAAGGCTTTACGCCCAAATCCTTCCGCAAAATTTTCCACGTAGTGCTGTAACAAAGGCCTAACTGCTGGGAACGGCGCCGAATCGACATTTCGCGGTCTTCTGTCACACTAGCTGATACGGCCGCAATATTTTCTTCACTACGCACAGTACGTAAACGTGTTGGTGGCTTAATGTCCAACAAAGTAAATTTGGTGCGAAATTTGGTCACAATCTTCCGAATAGACTGCTCAGAAGGTCGAGAATGCCGATCATAAAATGGAAGCAGCGCGCGATGAACATTTCGAACCGAGCACGAATTTTGATAGTAAAATTCAATAATTTGCAAGCGTTGTTCATTTGTAAGACGATCCATGGTTAAATTGCAAACCAAACTGAAGCTGTTTGACAGTGACACAAGGTACTAAACACACGTCAGCTGTCAAAACCAGTGTTGCCAAAACCAAACCAGCTAAAAAATCACCCTTTATATAAGTTCTTTATTTTTATTTCATTTGACAGATAATTCATTTTTATTATTTTGTAAAAATAAATAATGGCCTCGCGCTCGTTGACATGTGTGCGACGTCTTATCTAAAAGTTGTTTATTACAGCCTGTGGTCTTGCAGTGGGTATTGCTTTAATTATTGTTTGAATCGCTTGCTTTAAATCGTTAAAATTTATGGGTTTTGTTTACAATAAAACCATAAAAAAAATTAGGTGAATGTTTGTCTATTGGAACCATCTAAAGGCGTTTTAGTCAAAGAAAAGTTATCACGCGGTGTGGTGTAATAAAATATTCTATGTTAAAGGAAAATTCTATGTTTTTGAATTTTGCATGGCTATCTTCTAAAGTTTGTATTGTTGTAAATTTACAGATTTTTGAACTGCGTATTTAATTGGTGCAGCTGTAATAAATTCTGGTATAAGATGGAACCAAATATCTCAACTAGGTTCAAATAAAATCCACACCACCACGCGGTGGGCTGATAAGCTGGGCAGGTTCAAGGCACTTACCCAGCCTCATAATAGTCCATCTGCGTGAAGCAGAGCCGCCAAAGTCCGCCTAAACTCTCTTTGGACTAAAATTATAGACTCTAAGGCGTGATAGAGGCGCACTATCCAAATCCTAGTTGTCCATTTTCGTTTAATCTAAATGTTAGTCTGTAAAATTAAGAAAAAATGGAACAGACTAATTACACAGGGAAAAAGTTATTACGTTTTCTTTTCGTAGCGTTTCATCAGCCAACCTGTATATTTCTATAGTATTTGAAAATCGCCTTGTTTGGTATTGCATTTTAGTTTTAAGAGATTAATCTGTGTCCAGTTCATGAACATTTCATAAGTCAGCGGAAAAATATGCTCTCAAAGGCCATAAAATAAAAACCAATTTAGATTTTCAGGGATTTTGATGGATTTATCGCTAAGCTTCCCAGAACGGCCGGCATAGCGCACATGTGCCTCGAAATATTTCATTTTTGTTGACTTAAACTTTCCACCAATTGTGGACTATTCATCCACAATTCGTTCTAGGGTGACTTAATAATCTTATCATAACTGACAAGTGTGTAAGGCGCGAAAAAAATGCCATTCATTTTTAGTTAAATAAATCCCACATAGATTGACTTTTAGATTTAAGCAAACATTCATTATGCGAAGCAAAGTTTTGAGTTAATATAAGATGAATCTCACGTACGCTCATTTTCATAATAATGCAGCTCGATATTCAAAGCTAATTCCAAATTATGAGAGTGTTCTGTTCTATCTTTGATCTCGTTGAAAAATATGAAAAGTACAATATAAAGGAAGTGTCTGTGTCAGAAATTCATTTTAAGATATCGGATTAAATCACTTGTCTTCCTCGAGAAGAGGTAAATATGTACTTTGATTTTTAACAATGGTTACTCTCTGTGTCATATTTATCTAGAGTTCAGAAAATTTAAACATTATGTCAATCACAATAAGTTGAGAAAGGTATGGATAATATTGATATTCCAGTGCGTTGTCCGGATGAAGTATTATATATACTATCTATATACAGCAATGATTCTTGGTAGGGGAGGAATTTCATTTAAACTGAGTTCAGTGACATTGTACTTTGCCTGGATCAGTCTTGTCTCGAATTTCAATAAAATGAAAATGATTGCAAATTTATTTTCAAAATTGAAAGGAACTGAACTGAAAATCTAGAATTTTTCAATTTATCGGATTCGGAAAGACTTATTCTGTATTTGTAGAAAGGTGCATTTGATATGGTAAAAAAACATGTGAAATTATTTTGATGGATTATTTATTGTAAAGTTTAACTTTAAAAGTGTAACTAAATCAAAACAAATGAATTCAAATTTCCGGAGAGTTGAAAGGATATACATTTTGCAAGATACTACCTATGTATGCTTGCCTTATCCGAATGGCTAAATCGCGAAGCTTTCTCCGCTATGAGCTCACGCATCTTAAAGAACTTGTAAATAGCATGAATCTTTAAAGCCGACATTATATTTACCACATTTAGAAGTAGGAAAACAAAAAAAAAGAAAATTAGTTAGAGAACATTGCATTACGCTGATGCCAAAGGGTATGTACTTAGGTACGAGTTGCGATAGTGAGCCTACTATAAATAATAGCATCTGCGAACACTGTATATCTATAAACACTAGTATTCACCCTCATTGATGTGAGTTAAGCTAGTTGGCGGAACTGGTTTTGTTTGTTAAAATTTCCCAAAATTATACAATTGAAACTTAATGTTGCCCGCAGAGTGTGCAACCGCAAATGATTGTAAATGTTGAACTGTTGCAACTTGCAAGCTTTTCTAATTATTCGAATATGTAAGTGTATTTGAAAAAACAAATGTGCACTCTAATGGAGTGAAATTTAATCATTGCAAAGATGCAAATTTCACTAATTATGCCGACTTTTGAGCATAATTTAAGTACTTTAATTGCAATTAGTTCCGTTAATAGCGGTTATAGTTGAAATTTGCTTACTCTTTTGCAGAATGCATGCAATGATGGATTACATTCAATAAAATAACTTGTTTGTAGATAGTTTATAGGTATTTATATAAAAATCAGTTGTCGTGCGATAGTCTTACAAACACTAGAGAATGGTTCGACCGATGTGAATGAATTCGGAAAAACCGAAAGGAAAAGCCGGAAAATCGTAATTCGGGATTTGTATATCAATCTTTTATTGAAATGGACTTAACACCAAGAATAAGAATACTAACTCTTTTTTTTTTTGTAAACCGATTTGGTTAAAGCAAATTTATTTACATTTTGCGAACAATTATTTTTATCAGCCATTCTATTAAGTTTTCAGTAGGGAATAACGAGGTAATGTAGACAGATTTGGTTTATAATGCCAGAAATAGAACGAGAAATGGTTTATGTGTTTAAGTCTTTTAATAATCAAGTGCGAGTATGGGCGGGTATGTGAGCGTAATTATTTGGTTGTATAACATGTGTTTAAAGAAATACATTCCCATTATATTCAGTGAGGTAACCAATTAATCTTTTGCGTTCTGAGGCGAAGAAGTGTGACAAAAAATCTGTTTGTTTTGTATCGCTTAATAAACCAAAAATAATAAAGTGCCTTCTCCAATCACGCAGATATTTATGCTCTTTAAAATGTTAATCTAAAAAATCTTTAATAATGCTTATATACTTTTTGTTAACATAATATGTACTCGTATTTAGGTATATATGAATGTACAAGGGGACAAAACTTGACTACACAATATGATCCTTAAAACTTAATAATAATGTCTTTTATAAAGAGGTAAAATACTTATATTGTGTGCAAACTGGAAATCGTGATGGTTGAGTTTAATTTAAATTTCTCTTAAGATTGAGGAAGGAGTTTAAATTGGAAATCAGATTTGTGGAGAAAGTAGTACCAACCAACAAATTTTCTCACTTAAAGCCGAATGGTTGCGGAACGCTCTAGACAGGCGTCTTTAATAGACACGCTGTGCTACAAGAATTTGTATTCATCATAAATAAATATGACGTATCTACATTATTATCATTATTATTATGATGCCTGCCAAACTGAATAAATTCCTTTCATCGACACAATATTGTACAACCCTTCCTTTCCATCAGTGCCAAACTATTATGCTTTTTTCCACTAACTGGATCCATTACACCTGCAGATTTAAAGTTAGGCAAATGCTTTGCAAATGAGAAATGAATTGATAAATTTATTACTTGTGCCAAAATAATTAGACATTTAACATTAAACATGCAAAGATATAATGATTTGGATTCGAGCTTCAGTGGTTAGTATGCATTGTTGAAAAATGTTCGGGGAATAATTCGATACATATGAAAGAGCAAAAGGATTTTTAAAAAAAGCAACAGATATGGTGTGCTTGTGCTTTTAAATGCTCAAAAGCTATGCCCCAGTTTTCAGTTCGAGAGCGAAGAAAATTAATTCATGGAGACCGTAGATTTATTTAACGGATAAAACGGATAAATGATGAGGCGCATGTCTCTAAAAGACATTACTCTGAGAGCAACGCCTTGTCGGTGATAATTTGAGAACATCGTATCGGAGAATGAAAGTTTATAAATGATAGGAAAATCAAAGACACACTAACCTAGTGTAAGGCAGGACGCGTGGCGAATAGTTGCTTCTGCTCATTTTTCCTTTTAATTCTCAGAAAATGACAACAGTGTTTGCTTCGCTTGTGTATCTTTAAGTCCTTTTTGTGTTTGTGCATCATAACCGTCGATGTCAGTTTCTAGGACATTGTACTCTCTAAGTTCTTGCCTAGCATTATTGTGGTAGTACATCCAACAATTTGCCACTCAATTTGCGAGCATACTCGTACACAACTCTCCAAATTCATGTACATATAGAAAAGTAACAAACTCAAAGCTATCTATCCATCCTGTCAGTTGTGCGGTTAGTTGATATGGTTTCGAACACAGTCTAATTCGGATCCTTGAACAGTTTGGTACTGTTTTTCGTTGCGGATTTTCACCAGAACGTGTTTACGGAACACACATTATATTCTCGCTTGAACTGTGGCGACGAGTACTTTTTTTTCCGCGAATGCATAAATAATACAAATTATTTCTACACTCGATTTGGCATGAAAAATTGATAGTCATAGTACTAAAATTGTCCCTAGCAATCAAATTAAATATGAGTAGTATAATTACTGATCTTATTGGCAACGCGAAATAATAATTTATATACCTAGACACAATTATCATACAAAACGTGTTATACTTACATATCCGCATTTGACTCGGTTCGTTTGACTCCTTGTATAAGTGATGGATAATAACCTATATAAAGCGAACTGTCTAATACTCTGTAAAATAAAACTGTAAAACAACCGGTCTAAGATAAAATTCAAACAAGCATCTTAATTTGGTTATTATGTTCGAGTGGCCTTAAACTAAGTGGATAAAGAAACTCCTTTTGGGGTTTCATTATGTGGAATATGAAATGTTTTGTCGATCACATTTTGCTTCTTTAAAAATTCAGTGGCTGAAGTCAGTTTTCAAATACATACATTGTGTAAGACGTGCTCAAAAGAAGTGCATTCGTCTATAATGCTTCGCTTAAAATAAATTGTTTACAGGTACATACCTAGTGAAAAAATAAATAAATAAATAAATAAATCAATAACGTTATTTTGGATGATAACTGCGTACACAAGTATTCAGCTGTTGTTCGCAAAAAATTTCATAAAGGAATACTAGGTTTTCCTAGAATTATTACAGTCAGCAGTAAGTAAGAATTTGATTAAACTAATTGAATTCTTCACACCTACATGTTGTATTTTGCATCACATTCATAATATTAAAATTTGTTCTCTCTGTTATTCAGTAAGTAGGTACGTGTACTTTGGTATTACATCCTATCAGAACTAAATAGCATTCTTTTATGGAACCACACACATTTCTGTCAATATAGTACCGAATTGTGATGTACAATGTACATACTTGAGAATGAAAACAAATATCTACGCCTGTCTTTATTTATGAACCATCCTTCAATATGATTGAAGTGCCTCTACAGCCAACCCTCACCAGTTATGTATTTTTTTTTTGATCCAATTAAATATCAGTGGTGCCACCAAACTTAAACTCAGACTCCAAGGACGATATTTTTCGTATAAGATAGTCATAAGACAAAAATGTGTTGTGTATACATAAGCAGTGTACGAGTATAAATGTCTATGGACTATGACCATGAGCGGTCATGCTTTGTGTCTATGAATACGCACACCATATCTTTAATACCTAGGAATATACACGTATGCAAATTCGTAATTAGTACCTAAGTGCTTTGGTTTTGAATAAGCCATTCATTTAAAATGCATCAGATTATTTTGACCCATGGTATTTATAATATTTATATGAAGTTTTTGTTGTGTGTCACACTTCAAGAGAAATAGGTACTTATTTATATCAAAGGGCACATCACTACACAAAATTATTATAAAATTGGCATTATGTCCTTACATTTTTACAAATGCTTGTTTCTGGAAGATTTTAATCATAAGCCGGTCCGTATATGCGATTTCCATAAGTAGGTAAATGTATCTAACAATTCGATGATCTTCTAACTTTGGTGACTCCACATATCCAAAATAAAGAAACAAATATGCACGCGAGCATTTTATAGCGGCTTGTGTTTCTAGATCCTTCTCAAGACAATATTGTCAGATCTGGCAATCGTCTGAACATAGCTTTGAAGACTTTATTATCTTTTACTCGTAGCGAAATGTGAATATCTACATTTAAAACAAATAGGGTATTCGTAGAAATACATAAAACATAAGTACAGTTTAGCTGAAACTATGTTGAGTGAACTAGATCCTAAGCAATAAAAGATCCTATTTTATATTAGATGTGAACGCAGTGGCTCGGTGGTTAGTGTGCTGCGTCTCCAGATTCGATTCTATTGTGACACCTCTCGCGAAAGTTTGACAAACATGCGAGAGTATAACAATCCTGGAGGACTTCTCCATTCAGCAGTTCGAAATCAGCAAAGAATTGAACGTTTCTTTCATTCTACCGAACAAACGTATATAGTTTTAAAAGGCTAGGCCTATTGCGCAAAGTAAGTTTAGCCTACAGTATGTGATCCTGTAAACTGTAAATAAAACAGTGTATTGAATAAGCATGTTAGAAACCAAACAGAACCTTGATAAAAAATAGAATTTCGCTGCTAGCTTTATTAATCATTAAGAACTATTTGAAAGGTATGCCATAAGCGAATTAAGAATGAAGCCACGAAAAACATTAACATAAATTCAAATTTAATTTAAATTTAATATTAAATGCCTTTGTAATGTCAACAAATGGGCTTGAAAGCGCTAGAACAAAAGTGAAGAAGGGTATCTTCAGTTGCTTTTTCCTTCTTAAAACTAAATAGCAACGGACAGAAAAACGTTGTCTTATGTAAAAAATGCTAGACAAAACAAAATGCGTTTTCATCAGTTTTTTTTTAAAACATATTTTTGTCTACACATTCATCTATATGTATTTTTCCTTCCTATCTATATAATATAAAATCGAACTCTGTCTTTAGTAAAGAATTTCGTGCCTGAAAATATCTCAGAAAATGTAATAGATAAAAATCATGTTTTTTGAGCAACGATTTCTATTTTTATTTAACATTAAAGTATAAGTCTTCAGAAAAAACAGAACAAAAAATATCAACAGTACTTACATATTTTTGAAGTATTTACGATATCTAGAAATAAAAATTACACGAGGAATCTAACTACATTGTGTGTATTTTTTTTTGCCGTTTGAGGTCCTTCATAGATAAAATATAAATTCTTCACCGTACATGCATCTGTATTAGCCCAGTACACAATATACTGGATTCATCGCACTCACACTTTACCCGCTCACATTTCACATTCGATTTGATGTGCGCGAAAGTATTTGAAAACGTCTAAAACTTTGATGCACTGTATACCAGCTTAATGTACACGAATGACCAAAATTCCAGAGCAAACATCGAAAAATACAAGAATTCCAAAAAATGCTCAAAAAGCATTTAGCATTTTTATTTTTAAAAAAAGTGCTTTCAAGTCTTCGAATATGCTAGATCTAGCATTAAAAACGCTAGAATGGCATCACTGGTGCTAGTACACCAACTACGAAGCAAGCGATAAGGTTTACAGCTACATTTGAAATGCCATCAAAATCGTATACCTATTTCTTCTTTTATTGGGTGTTTTAAGTTTTGGGTAATAAACATGTCATTGAGTGATCATGTCGGATATGCACTGCACATTCCACTTGAGATTAATGAGAAGTTGTCAAACCGTTCATATAATGATCCAAACATCTTCCCTACACACAAAAAAAATTCCAAAGTATAACTGTCATTGGCAAAAAGTTTTAAAAAAATGGTTTTTGCATACCACAGATGTATCAAAAATAAAATGCTATATACCCAAGATGTAATTTTTATAATTGCGTTTTCTTTCACCACTATTTTATTATCAACCTTTTATTTACCAGTTTCAATTCTTAAACGAAACAGGTGCGGTGAGTAAATATGGTGTGTTCGACATATGACGAAGATTAAATAATGTTTTCGACCATTAAGAAGTGGTATGAACATCCAGTGAAAAAGTGAGAATAAATGAATTTTCTACGCCTGTTGCAACTTCAGTGCCGAGTATTTATTTAGATCGGCTTGGTTATTTGGCTGTACATAAATAAAATATTTCATACTTATGTCATTGATGGTTACAAAAACATGTTTCATTCCTTAGCGAACTCTGACGAATATTTTGTTACTAAAATTCATATTCCAACTAATCCGAGAATAATGGCGAAAAACTTTAGTACACTCATACAGATTTGAAATTTAAAGCACTGTGTCAGTTAACAATTATTTGAAATCAGCCTCAAGTTTTGTAATTGCCTATGGCGCGTTTAAAATATACAAATAAACTTCAAACTCCAACCCTCATCACTTTTCATTTTCCGTCTCACATGCGCATCGAAAATCTATTAGAAATACATATTTTTAAACTCCCTTTAAAGAAAAATTCCCCTCTTTTCCAATTCCGATTTTTATTTTCAATTAAATAAAGATATACATGTGTATTAGATATACAATTCGTCGTCGGGTTGGCGGTAGTGAAAGTTTTCGTTTAAAACTTTATCAGTTTTTGAATTTAGCAATTCCTCTGAGAAATCTCGCCCCCATGCCCTGTTGAATCAAACGTAGATATAGCTACCCGTACTCATATTTAAATTCACTTATAATGTGATTAATGTTCATCCGATTCCAACTAGAAATTCGTTCATCCGCTCCTTACAGATTACTTTGTCAAGAACAACAACAGTACATAGAAGTGGCAAAATGTCATCGGTTTAATCGACCGTAGCACTGAGGCTGCATCGAATATTTATGAGAGGTAAGGTAGGGGCCAGGTATAGGTTGAATTGGCGATGCGAACGAGAAAGAGGAACCAACTAGCACCTACTCGTTGACATATGGAAATGGGTCTCATGGTATTCTAGATTACCTAGCCAGGTCGCCAGATTACCTAATGGCTTCAGGTGTTGCCTCTGTCAAGTACAGTGGTTTGCAAATGTCTATATTAGGACAGGAAGTTCAGAGAAGGTTGAATCGCCCAAGTGTAATTGCGTTGTATTAGCCGCCGGCATTGTCGTGTTGAAATGGGAAGTTAAGAGAGATTAAGTCGCAAATTGTGGTCGAGACTTCAATTAGATAACTACGAGGATGACAGTCACGTTTCACATAGAGGAGGGTGTTTTATAGCAGTTTCCCAGTAATCCACTTTGGGTGCGGGTATAATGGGCGTGTTCCCAGTTTATTGAAAATTAATTTTAAGATTGAAATGATGTTAATTTTTTGAAAGTTTTGAGCATTCTGTAGGTCATTGTCATGGGGTTAGTTTCTGTTTATTCAATGCATAATTATCTTGTAAGTATTCACTTTAATATAAATAACAGAATTGAAAGTTCAACAGCAAAATGGAGCAAATCCAAAAGAGACACAATTATACACTCAACGATACACGACGACCTTGACCGTGACTGTATGTGGTACCAGAAGGTTGGCGCTACCTTTAGTAATATGTATGTTTACGATTTTATAACGCCATTATTCAAGCCATTTTATTTAAAAGATACATAACAAATAGAAGTTTCTTAGTCTATGCCTTATTTGAGAGAGGGACTAAAAATTTAGTTATATAAGCATGTTCAACTTTTGTAAAGTAGGCTGCGAATAAATCCTATACATGAGTATATTAAAGATTATCACATCTATACATATCTACATAGATAATAGTCGGCCTTATGCCAAATGGAAAAGGTGTAGATGCATTACTGTATTTCGGCTAGCAATGTAAAATACTTGTCCCTAAGGTTAAGATAATTATTGTCGGAACACCCCGTGGAAACAACTTAGTGTACATATATCCCCGAGGGTCAACGAATTGAAATGGTCATGGATGTGTACATCTCTATGTTTATAGAGGTAATTGTGACCTAATTTCATACTCGACGAGGATATCTACATTTTCGCACTTGGACATTATTCTATAGTCCAGTGAATTGGAAAAGCATAAAAAAAAAACTTTTTAGAAAGTGTATAAGGGCGATAACAAATATTTTTTGTTTACTTTTTCCATATCCTTTTTGGCACAAAAGGATACTGTTTATGGCTTTGCACCGTATACCTACACATATATTTTTTTTGTCAACATTAAGTTCCCTGAATGTTCCATTTGTCACATAGAGTATGAAAATTTGTGCCGTCCTCGATGAACCAGTCTTTCTATAAGCGTTGAGGAATTTATTGAATTTACCATACGTATCTCTCTATTTATGCGCGCCACTTTGTTCGTTTTTCTTGACATAAAACTACCTTACTCAGAATTGGAGACATCGTGAACATATCGCTGTCGCTTAGTTTGCTTCTTATCTAGGGGGATGACATAGTTCTCAATTAAAATTACACTACATATTTGTATGCTCAATAGACCTCAGAGTTGCTAAGCCGTTCTACATTAAGGAATAGTGTTAAGTTGGAAATACTAAATGTATCTACAGCCAAACCAAATTGTACACTATTGAAATAAATGGCAAAATAAGTATACTCCTACGATCTCAATATCAGATTCGGAAGCGGCGTTATTGTTGCGAAATTGTTAAGGGAGTTGGAGGCAATGAAATGTTCTAAAGCACAACAGGTAAAGGTGTATATTTATCAATCAGACGCATATATACCAGGATAAAATTACCTATTTTGGAGATTATTCTGAGGTCGACGTTTTATAGTATCAATATCACTCACACTATAATTTTAGATCAACCCTTATGTGGCAAATAAGCAATGCTTTAAATGCGGTGATCTTGGTCTACGTCGGTCTAAGGTATTTTTCCACTGCGCCATATCTTGCGAATGCCTGACAAACACCCGAGAGTATAGCTCTGCTGACTCACTTCAGCCCTTCGGCCTAAGTATAGATCCCTTTTATTGACCCCAAAAAAATAAAAACACACAATACCCAATGGTTTCCAAAAAACTAAGCCTAGGGCTCCTAATGCTATACCGAATAGCTAGTAGTAGATTAACACAACAAAATCAAAACCAATGACACGCTTTACGTTTTACGAATCATATTTTTTTGATTCTTTTGCAATTCTTTGGGTAAAAGAAAGCAGTTTCTCAAGTTGAAACAAAATAAACGCTTCAGATAACAAGTTGTTAGAACCAGGGCATTTCCAAAAAGAAATAAATCCAAAACTGCTACGTTTAGATAAGGGTTCAAATACCACTAACGCCTCCAAAAACCTTAGTTAATTTTTTTTGTGCACATTCTTATCGCATTTCTAACGGGTATACTTTTCGTGGGCATATACATTTTATTTTAATAGCCCCATTTGAGCGTTTTTTTTTATCCTTTTCGCTAGATCTTTTATTGTTTGGTTTACATATAAGGAAAGTCAGTAAGGCATTTATTTCGATATTCAATCCGACGAGCGCCTGTTGGCTAGTTGGGACGACCAACGTTTGATTTGTACAGTGTAAACAAGCGAAAGTTTATACATATACTTATATAGGTATTTGCTTTTGATATAACTTTTTGAGTACAAAAAGTGTCCACAAACTTCTGGTGATGCTGCATGGCTATCTTTTGTTTTGAGGAGATTGTTATCTTATTTTAAATAATAAAAAAGGGTATATTCTTTATAAGTCAACCGCTATTGAATGGGAGAGAACTTGTAAAATTTAAGTTTATATTGGTTTTGATATCAATTTTATTGATTTCAGTTCATCTGTGCCGAAGCAATACTATATCTATTGGTAAATGTAACAAAAAGAAAAAGCTTTGGTACTGTTTTCACAACACTTTCCACGAAATTGAATAAAATTAAGCAAAATGCTCGTTTTTTACTGAAACTGTATGATCAAATTCTGATCACGAAATACAGATACTTTCTCAAAACAATTATTTATTTACGGTAAAAAGATTTGATACAATAGATCTTTCAGGTCGCAGGGCATGCCAGCTGGGCATGGGATTTATTTAAAAAAAAAAAAGGGAAAAAGATAAATATTCTAAGATTACAGTCAGACAAAAGGGTGGTTGGGATCTATACATTTTTTTCCCGAACTGTTGATAGTGCAGAAACCAGTATATATTTTATATCTTTTTTCGGTGCGATACGTATTATATACTCTGACGTTAGGTATGTACACTTAGCTAGCATATTCGAAACAAAAAACTAATTTTAAATGTACAAATGAAAATCCGTACTTAATCTAGATTTCTATTATGCACGGTACAAAATACTAAACATCGTCCCATCTTTGTGTTACGTGGACAATTCAAGGGCCACTTTACACGAAGGCTTAAACAATGGTTTTACCAACAGTATGCTCGTATGCATGTCATACATACGGATTTAAGATGTACCTACGTATGATGTATTTCTCGAGATCCTTTAAGTCATGCATCACCTTATTGTGACTCATGTCTGATGATGGCAAAAAAAAAACTCATGTAGAATCTTGTAAGTTAATTTTGAAAAGTTTTTAAAAGACCACAAAATACTATAAGGATGTACAAAAGCTAGAGTAATTTGCTTAGTTATCAGCTTAAGTTTTGAAAGTTTGTTGATATGGAGCTTAAGAACGCTTTCGGTAAAAATCCACAATGACTACAATTGGGACTGGTTAGAAAATTAAAATTTTTAGTCTTGAAGGATAATGCTCCTATTTTTGAGAAAGTAGATAAGAAAGAGCTTCTCAATTAGCCGTTACGACTCGGCATGAAATTATAGATCACTTCCATTCGTTCCAAAAATTAAAAACTTACACAAAACGAATGGTTTTGAGAAGATAGGCGTAGGGCCCCTCCGGAACTGTTGCGCCAACTATTTATTTATCTACACAAAATTAAGTTCAATATCCAATGTATTGTTACTATACCTTCCACAGGTGTCGAAATGGTCCAGTTTACATTATTTACAAGATGTCAAAATTCGGCAAGATTAGCGAGGCAAAACAATATCTGCCGTTTATATAACGGTATTGTGTGAGGCCCATTTGTAATAAAATTTAACAAATTATAGATTGGTTTACTATATAAAGCTTATAGGCACAATTCGCGTTTGCAAGTCAAGTTTTTTTAATATTTCCTAAATCTTCTCTTCAGCGCTATTATACTTTATATTAAAAAAAGTATTATATTAAGTTTATCTGCATTGGAACCATATTCGACCACTACTGGTAAACATTTAAAATCTGTTGAATTGATATGAAAAGTATAAAAACATGTCCAATTAAATCCCTCTTTCTCTATAATAGGTATCTAGGCGGTTCGTATATATATAATTACTAGCTGACTCGGCGAACTTCGCACCGCCTAAAATTTATTAAACTATTAACATCCCTTTTGATAGTTGAACCTCTCTATTGAACGAATGAAACTCCCTTGGATTTAAATTGAGTTCAATGCTTAGAAACGACTTCATAGATTTCCAGCTTCTTGATCGTTCGACAGCAGCGCCACCCAACGGGTCCAAAACTATACCATCTTCCTAGGTGGAACCTAACATACCCATCCACAAAATTCCATTGAAATCAGTTGAGTGGTTTCCGAGATTGACTACCACCTGTCACCTGTCGGGTGGCCACCAAAACGATCGTACCTTTAACATATCCACAAAATTTCATTTAAAGTATGTTCGCTAAAATGCCTATAACTCGTATAACCAATACACATACAAATGTCTTATATACATACAAACCTTGGTATTGACGTCACCTTTCATTTAAAGTTTCCAGCATAGACAAACCATACTGAGACCCCCAACTCACAATCCTCTTGCCGCTGGGCCCCTCAATTTTTTTTCATATTCGCCATTTTGTATTCCTATCGGTGTTATGTCAAAAAAGAATTAGTGTGACATGCAAAAACACACAAAAACTACAAAAATAAGTGCTGCCAACCGCGGCAACCGTGGGGAAATGTGAACGAGTTCAGGAATTCCACATTTTTATATTACTGAATGCCATTGGTTAGTGATTATAAATTGTTAAAAGGCGAAAAATTTGATTTGATTGGTAAGTAAAATTATCTAAAATACATGTTTTATACTTATACTAGAACATATTAGGACATGTTTGTATTGGTTGTGTATTTACCTCTTTTCGATATTATTAATATCGATTTATTGTGTGAATTTTTCTTTAATAAGTGAAGAAAACTTGCTCTAAATGTTTTTATTTTCGTGCAACCATTCTGCATTGACAATTTTTCATAAATATTTTAAGCAAATGTACACTTATTCCCAAAAAAAAAATACTATCCGCACGTATATAAATAATTTCAAATTTAACGGACAACATTTTATGAACGCTGGCAGCAGCTTTGTCCACAGCGGAAGTGGCATATGCAAGGTGCGGGCGTGTTGGTGAGTCGAAATTTTTGAAGTTACGTGACATTTGTCAATACGAATTTCTATGTAACAATACTAACGCACTTAGCGTTTGCCACCCCATGAAAATAAAGCTTGTAGGCAAGTAACGGGAAATCGACCGGAGTTGGTGGTCTCAGTCATAGACAAGCCTCTTGCCGCTGGCCCCCTCAGTTTTTTTTCAAATTCGCCATTTTGTTTTCCTATCGGTGTTACGTCAAAAAAGAATCAGTGTGACATGCAAAAACACACAAAAACTACAAAAAAAAGTGCTGCCAACCTCGGCAACCGTGGGGAAATGTGAAAGAGTTCGGGAATTCCACATTTTTTCATTACTGAACGCCATTGGTTAGTTATTATAAATTGTTAAAAGGCGAATAATTTGATTTGTTTGGTTAGTAAAACTATCTAAAGTTGATGTTCTATATACTAGAAACATATTAGGACAAACATGGTGGTGTATTTTCCGCTTTTGGATATCAGTAACTTCGATTTCGTGTGTAAATTTTTTTTAAATAATGAAGAAAATTTGCCCAAAATGTTTTCATTTTCCCTCCACCAATCTACATTGTTAATTTTTCATGAACATTTTAAGCAAATGTGTACTTATTCCTAAAAAAAATGTTATCCACACGTAACGAACAATTTCAAATTAAACGGATAAAATTCTATGAACTCTGCCAGCAACTTTGCCCACAGCGGAAGTGTCTCATATCTGCTGGGAGTGTGTTGGTGAGCTGGAATTTTTGAAGTTTCGTGACATTTGTCAATACGATTTTCTATGTAACAATACTAGCGCACCAGATGTGTACACTCCATAAAAAATATAGCTTGTAGGCTAAGTAACGGGAAATCGGCCGGAGTTGGTGGTCTCAGTATTGTCTCTGGTCTCAGTATTGTCTTTGCTCTTGACTTTCATTAGCACGTGTGATTGCAGTCGGATTTGTTACATTTCCATTGTCCGTCTATTGATCTTGTGCCGATGTATTTAACCGATGGTTGTGCTGTAATTGTGAATGGATAGTCCGTCGACCAATATTTCCCCCTCGTCCACGAAGACGTGGCATTGTTTCAGTTACGTAACTTATATGTGAATGTAATACACTTAATATTCACTGAAAATGCGACACCAAAAATATCCAAAGATACAAAAAAATTTAAATATGAAAATAACGAAACGCACTTAATGCAATACACTTAAATTAGAATACCTACGTGTGGTCGATGACCAAAAAAAATGTATTCAGTGACATACACACGTACAGTAGAATTATATATCTACATAAAGAAGATTTGTATGGGAGGTACCACGCGTCTTTATCAAATCCCGCCTATATTTGCAGCAGAACTTAAAATATGTTCACGAAATACCAACCGTTAGCAGGGGCAGAAATATTGGATTCTTAATTTTTTTTTTATGGGAGACACCACTCCCCTTTGTACAATCCCGCCCATATTTGCAGCGGCACTTAAAAAATGCACACCAAGCCGACGTACCAAATTTTGGGCAAATACCGTTATCAGGAGCAGAAATAATAGATTTTTAATTTGCGGTTTGTATGGGAGGTACCACGCCCCATTGTCCAATTGGACCGAATTGTAAATCTAAACCACCCGGGGCGCAACCCAAACGCATACGAAAAAATGTATGCAAATCGGTCCAGGCGTTTAGGAGGAGTTCAGTCACAACACACGTACAGTAGAATTATATATATAAAGATATGATACATAATTTTCAATCCAAATTCATTTCTTTAGGGTTTGCAACTTTAAAACAATTTTCCCATACACCAGTTATACAGGTTTAGTTTAGATGGAGGCCGACTATGTGACCATGTGGGACAAAGCATAAAAAGCATAAAAAAAAATGTAGTAGTAGTAATTTATAGCTGATCGTTTTGTCTGGCAATAAATCAGAAAATAAAATATTAACCGAAAAGTTGGAGACTGTAGGAAAACGACTGTACTGATGCCATCCTCTTGCAGATATTGATAGCCTTCGTAAAAGGCAGTTTATATTTTTGCGGGCGCAGCAAACATACTCGTATACAATAAGTATAGGTTACACTGGGAAATGGGCAACAAAATGTAGTAGGAATGCATACTCAAACCATATAAAACGGGAAATAAGGGAGTATGTATAACTTACAATGTTGAAATCGGAATGATTTCATTGTTAACCCGCAGCGTTTTTATTTGTTTTCTGTTTGCACCTTTTTGTCCATAAAATATAAAAACAAATATAACGTCTGACTAAGGAAACGCTTAAGAATTAACACTTGTTTAATGTAAAGCATTGCATTTAGAGGTGAAGCTATAAACTTATATTTTATTAGACAATACCCGTTTTCAAAATAATGGCATTGGAAATTTACAGTGATGAAAATGTTCTGTTATATCAAATACCGACTTTGTGTTTTTGTTTTACCATAATCCCGTCACTGTACATAAAAAGTGATCAATCAGTCTAAAGAAAAATATTAGAGAATTTATTGCAACATCATAGTCGTACGTTCATTGGTTGTTCAAATGAATAAAGTAATAAAAACTCGCAAAGTTCTTTTTTTAGAACATACTATAAGGTTTCCGTTGATCGTTTTAATCTCCACTTTTTACAAGAATGTATACCTAACCTTTTACTTTTGGGGTAAAGGTTATGATTATGATTATAAGAATCCTCTTCTACCCGAAGAACCTTAATTGCAAAAGGATTATTTCTAGGATAGGTTGACGTGGGTTGACGACCACGAGGGTAAGGACTCCTTCATCGCACTTGAATGTATTGCTTATAAACCTTTGCATGAAGTGAATACATATTTTTATTATTGTTTAACACAGATTGCTACTTAGATGTCAGATGCTAGTAATAAAAAAAAAAGAGAAAAAAACATCTTTGTCACTACTCAATGATTTTAGACTAATAAAATGTAATTGAGTAAGTAAACTAGCGGGTACCCGCGACTTCACCTTGGTGGAATTATTACTTCGAATAGAATATTTTTTTCTTTAAACTTTCACCATAAAAAATGTTGTTGTAGTTTTAAGAGTTAAAGTAAACCACTGAAGTTGAAAGGATACCATATTCAATTCGTTATAGCTGAAAATTTTAAAGCGTGAACCAATTCACTTGCATTTAAGTTACACAAGAAAAACTGGTTTTCTTAGTCAGATGTCGAGTAATTTATATTGTAGCGGCCTATTCATAATATTTTCTGGTAAAATCTATCAGACAAAAAGCCTAAGTCCTTGTCCTTCTCCAGGGTCCCATCTATCTCTATACCGGTATTCATAAATATTGCTTTAGCGGCTAAGGCGTAAAAAGGTAACAGACAGACAGCATTTATAATATTAGTATGGAAAAAAAAAAGTTATATATGTACATACAATTTATTGTTCGACACACGCGTATATTCTTAAAATGTATTTTATTTCTTTTTCATATTACCTACCACTACATTTTTAGGTACAAATTCAGAAAATTATTGTTCGATTACTTAAGAATTCCAAACGTTACCTACTTCTTTTTCGTGTGCGCTATACATAAGGCTTTCGAAAGACATACGGCAAGAGGGAAATTAACGAAATGGACCACCATTTTAGAGACTGAACGGTTGTCGAATATGTATGTTTCCGTAATTTGTTTGTCTGGTCTGCCTCTGTATGCTTGTTGGTTTGCTGATGGTCATGGGTTGCCATTAATTTATGGAATCCTTTTTTTTGCTGTATAGGGGTGAACGCAGGATGCCATTTGTTTTCTTGTACTTTTTTTTTATTGCATTTTTTATATATCTTGTTGGTATAAAAGGAATTTTTAACTTTGATAGACAGTATTTTATTACCCAAGCTGTTTTGCTTATTGATTTCGTGTACGTGTAGATGTGAGTGGCTGAAAAAGTATTTAATGGGTGTCACAATGTAGAATATTGCCATCATTACAAAAAAAAAAACAAATCAATCGGTACGGTGAATTCCAGGATTGTACCAACAGTTACGGCTCAATTAAATGTTGCTCCCAAGATGAAGTATGCTTATTATGATGGCTGTGTAAGCTGGAAGTTTATTAGTTATAATGAAACCGCCGCAGCGTTATTGACTCACTACTTTGTTGATTAAGAAACATTTATTTGATGGCTATTAGATGAGACCTTATATTATCAAACACAAAGTAGGTAAATAGGTAGGTACGATGCTTTTTGAAAAAAAAAAAATCAATTATACCTATAAAGCTATTTTGGTCAAGGTATTTTGTTTATATAAAAATGAATCATTATTTCCCTTTGTCAGGGCATCACGCGTGAACGGCTGGACCGATTTCGCTGCTCTTGTTCTTGCTCGAATTAAATATTAATAGTTAAGACAGGACAACGTCTGTCGGCGGGGAAATAAAATAACGAACGAATCAATACAAACAATATTAATAGAAATTAAGCTATGTAGGTATATTGACATTGGTAAAGTCCCCAACTTACACAAATACACTATTTCACATATTTAATTGTATATTGTATCACATGCCCTTCATTATTTGATGGCTCAAAAAAGGTTTTTCGTTATTGACGCTAATTTAAATGGAATTTAGGTATAAATGTGAGTATAGCAGCCCATTTTAATTTCAGTCATTCGGATTAAAAGAGTAAATGATTGTGGGTCATGAATTTAGGCAATGTAGCATCTATCAATAAATCACAGTCGATAGGAACAGAATAAGGAACACCGCAAAAATAACGGAACTGATCAGCCGCAGTAAAAGACAAAGTTATCAAATCAGTAATGTAAAAACATTTTGCAATATTTGTTGTTTAAAGTTCGATTCAGGAAAATGCAAATTGTTTGGGACTGCTGCACAAGGGTTTAAGGTTCAAACTCACAAAAACACATCTTAATGTTTTTTCCTTCTCACTGTTACATCTATCGCGAACGTATGACAAACACGGGACATTGTTACTGTCCTGCGAAAGTTTCATAATTAAGTCACTCGGACTCGGCATAATAAGTTGAGATTATGCAGGTACACTTGCATTTAACTTTTGTGTCATGCTAACGAAGAGCTCGTAAATAATACCTTATTCCTTTCGCTCAGTTCCTTTACTTCTGCTCGTCATAGATAACTTTTTCAAAGTGCTGATTTTCTTTGAACGAAAGTAAAACTTTGAAAAACTTTTTGTTATTCATCCTTTTTTCTCTGATTCCAAAAATTGGCCATTGCGTTAGCGACGGGAAACGATTTATCAATGTTGAAATTGAACATGGCATTCATTCTCGTTTTTACAATCTGAACAGAAAATTGAATTCCTATATAGGCCCATTTCGGTTTGTCTTACTCTCTTTTTACATATCTTTTCTATATATGCCGACGAAAAAACCATTCTGTAAAAAGTATATAAAACCCTATATTCTTGCTGTTAAATGCATTTTCTTCTTTTATTCGTATCCTGATTCGATAAATTGGAAATTTAGCAGTGTCATTTCAATTCCCTTTAATATTCTTACTTGTCTTCTTAGTTAAAAATGACAATTCGAAAAATAATGTCTGGTTCTCAACTTAACTTGTAAGAAATTTCAGCTTGCAAGCAAATGCCATGTTGTTATCTGTTGGCTAAAGCATACAAAAACAAAAAGGGCATACATTGGAAAAAATTCAAAAGCATTGAGTACCTTATTTCGAAAATACTTTAAACCTGACCGAAATTTCTCTAGTTTCGGTAAATTCATAAGCTACGAATTTCGGTTGTGATACAATTTTTCTTCAGCTCTCTTCTGTGCCGTGCAAAAGTAGGTACGCATATTTAGGAAAACAACAACAACAACATAGTATAACCACCCCATCATTTTCACGAACGAAACCATTTACATAAGGAAAAAAAAAACATGTCTTGTATAATACATTTTTAACTATGTTTGCTTCAAGGGGACCCTTTTTACCCGACTGGTTTCTTATTTCTCTTTTATATTTATTCTCTCGCATACACACGTGCTAACATTCTTGCAACACATATCTTCAACTGAAACACCGTGAACAGTAGATAAAACAAATCTTCTCTGTAATCCCTACTGACAAATATAACAAATAATGCTCATCATGAACTCAACTTATATGTATAATAACCCTGGGTCTTAAATATATTTGAAATGCGACTCTTGCTACCCTCACGCACTTAACCCGAAAATCAATCATTTTGCTGGCAACGTTGCTATCACACTCTTTCAGGCCCACAATTAATTACCATATAAATTCCCTTGATGTTTTGCCAAATTTCTGATTCACTTCACAAATAGCTCGATAAGGCCACGAGTCCAAGAACATGAAATATAGTTATCCCTTTCAGAAAAGTGCGATTTGCGGTTGGCTTCTGAATTTACAAAATAACAAAGATAATGGGTAAAGCTGGAGAAAAAGATAAAGATAAAAAATAGAAACATACCAAACTAAAGAGAATCAAGTGATAAGTTCCCGAAAAATTGATTCTTGAAGAATTTATGTGATTTCACCTCTTTTAGGTATCATATGCTTTAATTATACATATAATATAACATAATACACAAATTTACATAAAAACTTACTAAAAATAGCTTACGATAATTTAATGCAATCCTTATCGCATTTATAGAACCTGCCCTGAAGCTTCCCACTTCCCTATACATCGATTTATTTTGTCTTTCGTGTAACAAAGTGTATATGTGTGTACGAAAAATTAATTTTTAATTGAGACTGATGACATGCAAAGAAAATATAAGCTTTAGAAATTGGATAAACATAGCTTCAATTCCTGTTTATTCTTAGTTGCTGAATTTAACTAGGTCTTTCGTCGTTAATTCACCTCAAAGCGTTTCACAGATTTCTTTTGAAATACACTTAATTTTTATCATTGTATTGTTGTTTGAAAACCTTTTCACTGACAATGTACACCATTTTAAGAGCACCTCACAAATAAACTTCATAAATCTTTGGTGGAAGCACTTTTTTATGGTATACGCTTATATACATACATTGTATATGCTTATGTACTTTCGTTAAGAACAAGCGGTTTAATAGTCAGAACTCTCACTCCATACGCATTAGTATTGCGTTCACGGTTTTATATGAGATTGTAGAATATGTCATAGCCGAAGGAGGACATACATACCTATAGACCTTGTATTTATCCATGTAAAAATACGAAGTTACGAATCAGGGCAGTTTTGGTGCGTTTTAGTGCGAGTGTTAAATGATATTCACTCACGTATGACATGATACTGAATTTTATGCTTTCCTTGCTATGAATTAAGGGAAATTTTTAGTTAGTTATTGGCGAAACAGTGAGAAAAGTTAGATACCCACAAACTATTATAACTAGTCTGGATTGTGGTCGAAAATCGACTCTTCATTTTATAAGTATGTAATACTTTCTTACAAAATAAGTATTGGTTTAATTCCCTTTTATAATACGTAACCAAAAAAAAAGTTCATTTAAAAAAATCAAAAAAACTCGGTTTAAAAAATCAACAAACACGATTGACTGTAAAAAAAAGAACTAAAAGGCCGTAAACAATAAACGTACTAGTATAACTTTTTGACAATCGGTGACTACCTACGCAGCCTGACAAAAGTATGCGTAACCTCCGACTCCGACTCGTTTTATGTGAGTTTTCAATTTTTCGGATGAATGGAAGGGATCTACAATTTAATGCCGAGTGCAAACGGATAATTGAGAAGCTTTTTGTTTGTTAGGCGTTCGCGAGAAGTAGCAAAGTGGAAAAAAACCCAAGAATTTAGGTTTTCCGGGGATCGAACCTGGGAACCCTAGCTTAGTAGTACAACCACCAACACACTCACCACTAAGCCACTACGCCTACACACTTTCCTCGATTTTTTGGATTCACTCCACCTCTTAAAAAAGCTATAATTTATAGTTGTTTTTTTTAACACAATGCGAAGAAACGCCTGTACACACGACCCATATATACGCCCATAATAATTGCTTCTCTTAACCATTTAAGTGCCAGGATCTTATTTATTTGGCACGAATACTATTTGCTAAATACGAGTGGATATACTGAAAAGCGTTCTACTTTTCGCGAGTTGTGTCAGATCTTCATCTTATTGTTGTTTTCTTTAACACAATGCTGAAGTAGTCTCGAGCGTGCTACCTAAATACTTATTGCATAGAATAAATGGACATCGACTAACATGAAATCAATTAGAGTTTGTCGTTGAGGATAAACATCTGAAAATATACATAAATTGACAAGTTAATTGGCTATAATAAAATTACGTTCACAGCAAGTTTCACACTCCTCGTCGATAACCACAGATAAATACAAAGTGTGTCTAACACATCAAAAGAAAATATAGCTTCGAAATGGGAATAAGTATTTACGCCTAATTATGTCATAAATTAGAATCCCGACTGGGTGATTAATACAAATCTTTATCTATCAAGCATTCATATCGTTAGCATGCGACTCTATAAAAATCACTTTGACGGGACCCAAATCATCAAACTGGATTTAAACATTTCGTAACATAAATGCGTACGCTATACAAATGAAGTCATTAAGCAAGCAGCCCCCACTTTTCACCGACATTCGCCATTATTGACATCAAATCAAATATGAACACAAACTATTACCAACTCGGTGTCTAATTTCTACGCGGCATTTAATATCAAAATTTTTGCTACAATTTGCAAATTTCATGGTATAACATGGCATGTCTCCATAAAGCCTTGTACCGCGCTGCCACCGTTCACCTGTCATACGCCCTAATGCTGTTGTCCTCCCTATATTCGTAGCTATATCCATATCCCGCATATAGTGTAATGTACAATCTGTAATAATCATTCGCCAAAATTTAATTTATTTCCATTCCTACCCATAGCGGCACGGAGTCAGTCGTAAACTGTGATTGCGTATGGCCTGAATCGAGTGGGGGTGGGCAATATAGGAAAATGGAAGATAGAAATCTCTATTCCCAGTAAATGTTCAGATTGCGATTTTAGAGGTTAGGGAGGAAATTGATGTCGCCGATTTTGTCGTATTTACTACATGCAAACCAAATTTTTGTTGCTTCGTATTGTATGTTGTTTGTCAATTTTGTTAATGACTTGTAAGCGGTAGGGAGTAGGAAAATATTTGGTAAGGCATGGTTGGAAGGGACAAATCACTCTTGTTCTGTTAATTGGTGGCAAAAAGTTTCGATATTTACTCGCTGTATTTGGATTTCACGCAATCAGAAGGTGACATACATACCGACATTACTCTTTATTTAGGAGAGTAAAATGAAAACGAAATATTGAGTGGATTTACTTGTTGTTTAATGGTTTATTGTTCGTTGTGGTCCCTTCGTTGCATACGGTCTTAATAATTGTGTAGAAGGCTTGGTATTTGGACAAAATGTTGCTGATATTTAGAAAAGCAAAAAACGGTGTACTCTGCAATTAGTGTAAATAATAAGGCATGATAGTTGAATGAAAAGAACATTCGAAGCCGCCAAATAGGAGGACACTATTTATGTGCAATTTTTATTTTTATAATTATCAAGTTCAGAAGGCAAAGGGTCTTACGCATCAAAATGTGACCAACAAAAATATTTTAATTGCGATTCTGATAAATAGTATTTATGCTTAATTGGTTGCGAACCTTTTGAACAAAGTTAACATAATAAAAATGTGTTCAGTATATTGTCGTAAACTAGGTTTACGCCTAACATACGACACAGATGAGTCATCTGACTCATGTAAAAATTCAAGTATTTTTATACCACCATATAAACTAAATAGTGACTGATCCAGTAAATCCTATGACATGTTTTTTCCCGTAGCTCGTAGAACTTTCGTTTCAGGGGGATGAACTTATCCGTATAAGTATTTCTATTACGAACAGGCTAAATTAATTTAATGCTATTAGGTGAATGACAGTTCGTGTCTATTTTGCTTTTATAATTAGTTTAAATAGAATGACGAAGTGATATATTAGTATAACTAACTCGCCCGGCTTTGCCTGCGCCTTATATTTCGTATTAAATACCGCATTAAAATTTTCATTTTACAACTTTAGCTCCGAGAAATAAATAAGTGCCAATCCGCTAGGTCGAATTTCGACCAAACTTTACAGGGACATCATATAAGAATGCTTAGAAATTTTAACTCAATCAGTTTGGTCTTTTTTTTTTTCAATGTATTTTTTTACCTATCGCCATTAAAATCTACATTAATTTTAGAACTGTGTACTAGTGTACACACTAGTGTACACACTGAGATCAACATAATATTATCGCATTCTAGGGAGCTATGCTCCCCAGTCCCCACTATATTTTGATAAAAGTATAATGTCAGTCTCTAATTCAGTTTATTATCGCATTATTAAGTTTTATAAACCATGAACATAAATATATATATATATATTTACAGGGACATCATATAAGAATGCTTAGAAATTTTAACTCAATCAGTTTGGTCTTTTTTTTTTCAATGTATTTTTTTACCTATCGCCATTAAAATCTACATTAATTTTAGAACTGTGTACTAGTGTACACACTAGTGTACACACTGAGATCAACATAATATTATCGCATTCTAGGGAGCTATGCTCCCCAGTCCCCACTATATTTTGATAAAAGAATAATGTCAGTCTCTAATTCAGTTTATTATCGCATTATTAAGTTTTATAAACCATGAACATAAATATATAACGTAAATATATAAATAAATAGGATTGTCAGACAACTGAATTGGTGAACAGGTATGAGCTCGTTTGGCCGTTGGTGAGTGTCGACCGACTTAACCATGTCTGGATGGACCTGGTGTAGATAGACCTAGTGTGACTGAAATGTAATCCTCATCCAAATATTCTTCGTCAGAAGGTCTCTTGAATTTTAACAGGAAGCACGACTCACATGCTCGAATATAATGCTTGCACAGGTAGGTTTGCAACATACGAGTAGATCACAAACGGCGGTTGTTTTGGTGTCTCTTTTCTTTATTGAGCAGAACCTTACACGGCTCACATCTGTAGGAAGACGAGAAGTAAGTGATGATGAACATCATCATATAATTAATTTTTTATCTGTAGCTACTTCCGGAAATTGTTTGGAGGAGGTGACGTTTATTTATTGCAACCCATCAAAACCATTGCGATTTTCACAGATGGCTTTAGTGGAAGTTTGAACCGGTTGTCCAGATGTGGCTGAACCAACTCAACCGCCAATTCTTTCAGAAATATTTTTCTTTTCTGCGACTTGTTGGTGTTCCAAGCCGGATGGCATAACTCGTCGGAAGGCGACAAGTCCAGCCACGTCAACCATGTTTTGGAATAGAACCATTGGCCAACGATTGCTTTTCCATTTGCAGATGTAGCCGCGCACCATTTTGTTGAATGTGTCGACCCCACCTTTATGGTCGTTATAATCGTGGATGGTCTTTGGCTTCTTTGTATTTGCATTTATCTGCTCGTTCGCATGGGCTGTTCACATAAGCAAAACATTCTTCTTTGAATCAAAAGTATAGCTCACAAAGCGATATTTCAGAAAACGTAAGCGAACGGATATCTTTTCTTAGCTTCTTCAATCGAAACGAACAGTTTTGGTAGTTCACGTTTATGGATCGAACTGTGCCAACTAAAGTTGTATTGCGCATAAAAATCCTTTGCCAATGGATAACTTGATCTCTCTTCATTCGGTTGTGTGCCAAATAAATTTCTGCCGAAAGTGGATTGTTTATTTGCGCTAGAAAGGAACTCAATTAAACGTTGTCGTTATCAGTTATTTGCGCTTATTGAGTCAATTGTTATTATGTATTTACTCGTTTCTGATTTATACAACAAAACTCTTCATACTACAATCAAAAATACCAAGCTATATATTAAAAGCAGAAATATTTGTATCTACTTAGTTATTTAGTTATTTACCGTAGAAATTTGTTAAGTTTGAAATGGTATATATCTTAGATACAATCAATCATACAATCTGTGGACCGAAATATTTAAAATTCAACAAAAACATTTTTTTTATATAAAATTAGTTGTATTAACCACATTGCTTCTTTTGACCCCTATTTGTGATAACCGAAAAGTGTTTGATAATGCGTTCTTGTAAAAAGGTATTTGCTTGAAATTAGTTTCGAACAAAATATCACATTATGAAAGCTTTTTTATGTGTCTATGACTGTAGTAGAGCAGTAAAATCAGCAGTTGAATCAACCACCACCAGCTATGCTAAATATTGGATTTCTTCTGCACCGGTTCCCCTGGTTTTTCTAAATTATTTATGATATTCCATTTACAAGAACATTTGAGCTTTTGAATATTCAAGGAGAAATTTATAATGAATACCATTTGGATGGAGAGCTGCCATGCTGAAAGATGGTCTTTATTTACATTTTCTTCCTATATCGTTTGGCTTTCGCTAGCTTCATTAAGAATCAAAGAAATAATAATTTCAAAATTTTATATATTCAATTTGCTTTAAATATTTACTCGAATTATTGTACTATTTCCATAACGAAACTTTCTAGAAACCAGAGTAAAACTTAACAATCTGTTTAGAGTATAATGCATTCATGGAGTTGATATTTCAATAATTGGATGTTTTGGTGTAGGAATATGTCTGATTTACTTTAAATATCTAACGAAATTCAAAGAACGTAATGTGCCTTCAATTGGAGACAGTTTGCCTGTTGAAAATGTTAAAAGTTAATCGCATCGAATCCCTATACTTAAACGGTCATGGCTACTGTATAGATCCGAATTAGTAGTATGATATGGTAATGTTCGTCCATTCAAAAGTTTTACATGCCTAGGCTTCAGTATGCAATTCCGTATATGGGAATGCCGCTTATTCACTTTTAACTATTATCCTTGTTTTAGGAACGCTTATGGTGTTTATTTCATTCTTTCTTGGTAAAACTCTTTCTTGGCTTTGGACAATGGCCAAAAATATAAAACAAATTCTACTCAAAAATATAAAATAAATTCTACTGATGTACTAGTGCATATTCCAGCAAAAAAATATAAAATGATCCAGACAAGTAAGTGTACTGAGTTATGCAATTTATCTCAACCCCTTTGACTACAAATTTAAACCTAAGTAAGGGATGGGTAGTCACAAATAAAAACAATACATACCGAAATGATTCTCAGTTATTTCTGATTCATTTCTTTTATGTTTTAGTTTGGGGAATCTAAACTATGCCAAAAAGTAAATAGGAATTCTTTGCCTTTGATTGAATTCCTTATTGTATACAACCATACGAGACATAAGCAGAATTAAACAAATATTGTAATACCTGTCTGCCTTTTCAGTTTATATAAACAAATATTTTTGGTTCGCAATCTTAATACTAAATTATTTTACAAGTACATATCTATATCAAGATCTAAGACATTCTTACTTACTTGCTAAATATGTTTGTTTTAACTCAATGCTATAATAATGAAGTTAGGTAGATATACGTAGGAGCTTTGACTATAGAATAAATAGGCAGAATATTTCTAGTGCTGGACTACTGCTAAGAACTCTTTTTACCCGACTGGACACAGGGAGGGTTATGAGTTTCGCGCGTATCCCATGTACGTTCCTACGGGACTCCCTGTAGCCTAAACGGCTTGACCGATTTTGAAGAGTTAGGTATTATAATATTCGTATTCTTCGTATTTCTTATTTTTACAGTCAGTCGGGTTTTTTGGTTTTTTAAATTAACTTTTTTAATTTTTATTTAGCCTATGACACTCCGGGGAAGAATACGAATATTATGATACCTCACTCTTGATATAATTGATGTTTTTGATATTTTTATATGTAAATTTAACATTCTAAATGCCAAACTAATATGCGAAAACTGATATTTCCGATATAATAATTGAAAATATTACATATTTAACTGATATTTACTATTATTAGTTTAGCATTATACTTACCAATATTTTTATCTTTTTCGTTTGTAAATAAAACCCCATTTTTTCGATTTTCACATATATGTAAGAACATACGTTTTATTTATTAATTTTTTTTTTTGATTTTATAGGTACATGGTTTTAAAAAAATTTGTTTCTTATAACCGAAGAGCCACCAGCAAGAAAGTATAAATGAATTGGTGGACTCGTAAAAATTTTCAAATCCATTATTTTACAAAAATTCAATTTAGAGCCCACAAAGTATGATTGATAATGCTCAGAAAATTGTAGAATCTTATACTGATTTACTAAAACATAAGGCTTTTTATAATTATTCAGGAATATTTCTTTGATTTCGAATAATTCTGCTTTGTTTTTTTTTGGTAATAAATAGTTAGGAAATATCCCCTTATGCTGTTTAAAATATAGAAAAATATGAATATAGAATTATCAGTAACGGTATCCTATCAACGCCTTATGAAAAAAATTAACTTACTGTATCACACCCTGAAAAATATTATCTGGTTGATGTTGCAGCTGAACGGCTGGATTGTGGAGTACTGGGGTTAGAATTTTCAAGCCAATTGCAAATTGAATTGCAAGTTATAATGCTTGCCGTCGGTACATCTTCTGGGAACTAATATTTCGTAAGAAAATAATTTTTTTATTCTAAGTATACAAAAATGCTTCCTATTAACAATACAAATAATTACGTTTTTGATCTTCCACGCGTAGATTTTATGCTTAAATTCCACCTGAAGCCCAATGTTTTCCCTCCCTGGAAATATTTTTTCTATAAATTAAATTACAATTACTCGAAATATAAAAAGTTACAATATTTTGTAACAGAAACTTAAGTTTTCACCCACACATAAGGCAAATCATGCAGTTTTTCAACGAAATTGATTATTGATTACTAAAAACCTTAGCGCGATCGGTGCTCAAACGTTTTAGAAAAGCACACTTGGAAAGATATTTCTTATCGACGAGCCACAGTTGAATTGAAAATTAAAAAATGCAGAATTGATATTAAAAAATTAAAAAATTGCCTTCCCAATTAAGTAAAAAAAATGTTAAATTGATATTATGAAATATTGAAATTAATATAAATATCAATATCAATGGAAATATGTAAAAAAATAAGAAGTGTCGGATTGATATTATTAAATATCGAAATTCGAAACAATGCTTCAAAATAAAGTCGACGGTTAACATTTAACGGTTATCTTGCCCAATTAATATTAATAATATTGAATTGATATTAAAAAATATCAAGATAAGTATTAAAATATAGAATTGATATTCAAAAATGTAAAGATTTCGTCCCCAATTAATTAAAAAAATGTTAAATTCATATTATGAAATATCAAATCTTGTTTGATATTAAAAATTATAGGTATACGATAATAACATTTATGTGGAATCATAATATAATATTCAAAAAAATATTTTATTTCATTTCAACAAATTGTGTACTTACATATCAAATCCTCAAAAATGTGACTCAGTTTCCATTCTTTTAAAAAAATTTGCAATTCATTTCCAGAACTTTCGTCTTCAACATGGTCTTCCATTGACTGATTTACTTCAATATAGTTTTGCACTTCTTCCTCTGTTAACACAACACAATCATTATAGTTAACGATTTCATTATTATTTTCCATTTTTATTTATTAAAACACAGCACTTGAAAAAAAAACGTGTGTACACTTCTGTAATTACAGGACAATAAGTAGTTAACACGTAGAATGACGTTGGCTACCAAGAAGTTGGAGCACGTTTCAAAATTGGCTTGAAGTGTAAGTGAGAGAGAGAGAAAGTTACACGCAAGGACGGAGGAGTGGGAACGTGCTAACGCAATATGTTTTGCGACAGATGTGCGATGGAACACGGTGTGACCAGATTAGAACTGCTCCACTCCAATATGATCGATTATAAAGGGTTTTCCAATAAGAGGTGTTATTTTGATATTTAAAGAAAAATGTCATTTTTTGAGATAAGGTAGGAGATGAGAAGGTATGCCGTTAATAATGAAAAAAAAAATCAGCCAAATAGCCACCACGAGCACGCAATATCGTTTAAATAATTACACCACTGAGTTATAACCGAATCAGGGTACACTGAAAATAAAATACCAGTTAATATTGACTGAATTCGGTTGCAAAATTGGAATAAAAATTGTTGTAATGATAAATGAAATTTATCAATACAACTTAAGGTTTATCAATTTGAACAATATTTTGTCAAACGGATAAAACAACTAACAGCTATCTGGTACCACCTACAACAATAATATAGTTTAGAGAACGCAATCATGCTGATATTTTAAGATATCAAAATAATCTTAATTCACAGTCTTTTGTGCATCAATTTAATATTATAATAACGTTAATATTACAGAAATATGGTTAAATACAAAACAAATTTTGATATTTTTAATTGATATTACAATATAAAAAATTATTTTAAGGTTTTTATATTTTAATATCAACCTTACCTTATAATTATCGATCTAATAATTTTACTCTCATAAATACATTCTTTCGTATCATTTTTTGAGAAATTGATATGATATGCTATTTGATATTAATAAAATATTAAAATGATATGTCGTTTTTTTTTCGGTGCAGGTCAATTATTATATGTGAACTACTAAGTTGAAACACCATGTCGTATACAGCCCGTAATTGGTATTCTAGAATAACAAATTGGATCAAAATATTATTCTCCCCCCGATGTGTGTTATCTATTCCATGAGAATGTTGAAATGATAACCTGATTTCATTTCCATAATTGTCTTGCCTTTCACATAATGACGCTCATCGACTGGCCCAATGGGTTTATGTTCTGTAATTGCATGCAGGCAGCAGTAGCAACTGTGTGTTGTTATATTATATGACAATTTGTCCGTTGTAGATTATCCCAATGAACCAAATTTCCATACGCTTTTCGTGACAGTTATACGAGTATCCCTCTGACTGTGAGTGCACTTGTCACGAACGATTCCGTATTATAACTAACTTAGTAAGAGTGGTATTATGGTCATTGCATTTTACATTTAACGCATGCTTCCAATTCCAAATCGGATTTTGTTTTATGGTATATTAGAATAGGGATTACCCCTAAAGATTTTGGAGTCGATGTTAATGTTAATATTTTCACCAGGTTTAAACTGGCGGTTATAGCCGCTCATATTTAATTGGTTTTCTGTTTAGCCGTGTTTTTAAAGTTTTTTTTTTTTCAAAATTTTTAAACATTTAGAATAAAAATGGTATATCATTCAATCAATACTCTAATATTTTAATTCCAACATAAAAACGATTTTATATGCGAGTTGATTCCTCTCATCGGAAAAAAAAAACATTTATTTTTGGGACCAGTCTTTCGGAAGCCACAGAGCTTCGTCATTGCTTGTGACACGGGTTGCGCAAGTTCAAGCACCTTCCCCGGTAAATAGCATATTCTGCCATCGTTAAAAGAGAAGGAATTATCTCAGTTTGTCCACCTCTTCAACCAAAAAAGGGGCTAATGCGTGGAGTACAATTCACTGGAGTGTTTCAGGATTTGGAATAACCTTTTAAGAAATAAACAAAAAATATCCTATTTCAACTAATACATCTAAATTGCTTGTTATCGAATTTGTATTCCATTTGCATCTCATAATATTATCTAGAATTTAATTGAACAAATTTACATATAATTTAAAATTTGATACGATCGCCAATATAAATTGATGCACTCAAAATTGTGTAAAATTATTTATTTATTTATCCTAATGATTCCTGATGTACCAGCAACTAACTACTTAAATAATAATCGAGTTATATTTGATGTTTTCAGCAAACAGACACTTTGAAGGATTTTGTGTGTCATGTCCTCCTCCTCCTCCATGTCTGCATATGTAGGTATATTCTTTGTGGCCAAGGTTTTTCTGACTTAACTAGAGAATTATTCATCAAAATGTTGATGTCCGGTTATAGTTTCAGACAAAATGGAAGACATCTATAAATCAAAATTGATGGGTTTGACTTCAAAAATTAAAAAAATAATCTAGCTGCCTGACATGAGATTGGTAACTAAACAGATATAGCAGATGATACCAAGACTCCGTAATATCTATTTGGTGAGTGTCATTGCCGTTGAACTGTGAATTTTGAATCCTACAAACCACGGAACCACTTAAGCTGTGCGATAAGTCATCATAGAATTGGCTCACGCACTATTCTGTTGCTATTATTTATCAATGAATTGGGTCAATGAGTGCATCAGAGTAAAAGAATCTGTGGTGTATGTTTGAACAATATCTTTTTCCAAACGTAATGCATTGTCCAAGCCTAAAATTTGATAAGGTTAAGTTAGATTGAAGTTGCTGTCAGCTAGCCGACATTGAACTGCTCCACCATCTCTCTGCGAGACGAACGACAGTCTTGGGAATCAAGGTCTGATTCCAGGCACTTGATAGCCGCTTGACTATCCGAGAAGATACGGATATCTTTAGCAGATTTTAATTTAGTCTGATATCTATTTTCTCCCAAATGGGTGATGATTTAAAGCCTTCTATTCCCATTAATCTCTTATAAATATACTTTTTTTTATACAGTCTGCAAGAAAAGTCTTAACATTTTTACAGAACAAGAATAGTGCTTCATATATTATTCTCTGTGTTTAGAAACACAGTGTAAGGATATTATCCTACAAAAACAACAAACACCAAAAAAACTAGCTCATACACTAATAAAATTTATTTATTTAAATACCTAAATAAATTAATCACATTGGCGCAGCACAATAAATAATATGCTTATCATAGATGTTTTCGACTAATTTGTAATCTTTTTCTCTCCATACTTAAATCTAATAATTATTTAACTTTATTTCTTTTCGTATTTAATTTATTCATATCGATCTTAAATTTGCTATTGTAGACAAGCAAATTTATTGTTACTCACTGTACATGCATTGATATTGTAATGCATTTACAGTGAGAGCTTATAGCTTCCACCCGGCAGCACATACCTTGCAATCGCATTTCTCTCGATTTATCAAAATCTCTTACCTTTATAGAATTACTTGCTGACATATTTAAATAACTGCGTAAGTCATGTTGCACAGTTGCTGCTGTGTGGATCTCTCATTCACTTGGATTTTGACTAGCTACTTGGTAACATTAAAATTTGTACGTTGTTAGAAAGATTTTTGTTTTTTTTGCTTCTTCCTCTTTCTCATCGTTTGATTGGCTATTACCGCTCGTCGTCAATGATTTAAATCTGATAATAGATTTTTACAGTTCTTATTTTTTATGATTTTTCATGAGCTATCATGATTTTTGAAATAGTAAATGCATATTATACTCGTATGTACTTTATATGAAAAAGACAAGTTCACATATCAAACACATCCATACGCTACAGATTTGATAATTAAATAATTTTCAACCACTAAAATGGCAAAAAAATTAAATAAAAATGAACATAATCTCTTCCCGGAATACTGCCTGTATACAAACAATTTTTACCTGAAAAAGGCTGCTATGTATAACACCACTTAGCTAGTCCTTTTCATTTGAGCATCAAGAGGATAAAGATGCATATAGAAAACTTTTCATGGTGGAAGTTATTTGCCTGAGTAATAAAGACTGTGGCGTAAATCTTTTTTCTTTATACGAGCACATTCCCTTTAGGTTTTTCTTATTAAAAACAAAAAAATTAAATGAAACTAATGTAATATATGGGTATATATTTTACATTTTGTAGCTTTCTAATCGAAACAGATTGCTATCTTACCCATTTCTATGAACTGATTATAAAATTAAGTGCACGACTGGGTCGCACGAAACTTTCTCGCTCATATCAACAGTTAAGTTGATTGCTTTTTCTTTTATTAGGTAGGTAAAAACCTAAGGAGCGATTCTAGAGTCTAGATAAACAAACAGTATGTGCAGAAAGCATAAGAATATACTTAAGTAAAGTGCACTTTTGGCTTAAGCATATTCATTTCATATGACACTCCATCAAATAAAAGCTTAAGCTCCCAGTAAAGAGCAAGTTCTGCTACCTTACACGATATTTGAGTACATATGAACCTACAAGGACAAGCGTAGCAGGAGTTTCTGATCTGTTAGGGCAAGCTTTTTTTTGACTGGAATGGATTGCTGATCCTGGTTTTCGTGCCTAGGGCTGGAAGTAGGGTTCATGATATACCGACATTTTTACACCGTTATATACGTAAAAATCTAAGTTTGTCTTTTTTAAATTTTCATACAAACAGGCCGATTAAAGTGTTATAGAAAGTCCGAGCACCAATAAAGTTTTTTCAATCGTGTAATAAGAATAAGAACAGAAGTGGAAGATATTGAAGGATGCACTAATTTTACAAATATCAATTTTACTCCTGCATTTAAGTCGATGTGCGTTTTCAACTAAACTTAAAAAAATGTAAAATACCTTTTTAGAGAAAAACAGAGCCCACGAACTGCCAATCCGAAGTTTGAGACTAATCCGTCCAGCCGTTTGAGCTGTTGACCTCAAGAGCTGACGGACAGACAGAACTGCTAGACCTCTATCATCGTTCTGTTATAATTGACTAAGATCTCGAGTACGACATTTTGTACAAAAACAGTATCTCTCTCTTACTAGGTACATAATCGAGAAAGTTAAAAATAACAAAAGCGTATATATATTTGGTGTACCTTTAATAATGAATTTCTCAAAGGTAAAAGTTGATATCTTAAAGAATTTGTCTTTGAATTTGCTTTGTACTTGTGTGTTCTATGGAACACTCTCCTATATGCCGAGACAAGTAATGAAATTCTTTTTTTGTCATTGAAATATATGTTTCTTGTGGTACCAATGAAATTATAGGATTTATGCCAAGGGACAGATTTTCCGTTCTAGGCAAATGTATTCCATTGTGGGATTCAAATTGGCGCAGATTCGATTAAAGACAGCAAAGGTGCCTATTCATTGGTATGAATGTACAAGTACATGTACACAAAAATTAAAAATTTTGTAAAAACAAGAACGCACTACAGCAGGATCTTGTATTCTCTTTCTTCAGTCATTTTACAACTCTTTTGCCAATGGGAATCAGTTTAGTTTACATAACATAACATTTATGAAGGTGAACTCTTTTTCGCTTAATAGATATGTGTATCCATGTTTGCACTATTAATCTAGAGCTGCGTTTCGGATTCAAATCCAGCTTCCGAGGTAATCGTACCGTAATTATCATCATCTTCATTTCCAGCAACAGCACTACAAGTGCACATCGGTGGGAATATGTACACTGTACAAGTACATGCATTGTAGAACAAAAAATCGATAAAACTGGAAAGTACACTAACCATTGTCGACTTTACCGTTTTCATAGGACAGAACGGCGTTTAAGCTATTTGCAAAGGGTTAAATGTCCTCGTATATATTTTTTTTACGGCGAATATTTTGCACCTAAAAGACATATGCACTGTGTACCATATAGCTTCTAGCATTGCGGAGGATCAAGGATTGCAGCCCATAGTGGATGATGTTCACTATGTTTTTTTAATGCGTGAATCGCGTGGAGGAGAATGAATTTTACTGTGAAAATGGTAGCAACTCGACGATACAATCATGTATACAAGTTGCAGTAGGTTGGGGTGGGCTGGAATGAAGGAAACAGTTTTGCAAAATGCAAATTTGAAAAATATCGATCTGCTGCTTGTTGAGTTGAAAAAAAATTCTTGTAATGAGAAGGGGGCGACGAGTGACGAGTGTCTTGTCATTAGCAAAAAAATAAAAATGGCGTGGTATAACCTGTATACTCGTATATATACCTATGTTGTGACTTGGGAGTGGGCATGGGCATACGTAAAGTCGTATTTAGATTTTCAAAAAAACTGCGGTAAACATAATTTACCTTTCTCATAGTGAAATTTTTGTTTTGGGGAATTTTCTCAGATCTGATTTTGATCTGACTATTTTTTTCAGTTGCAACTGGGTTGAAAAGACTAACCTGTATCATTTGCTTTTTTTTAAATCTTAAAAAAACTGTTTACTACTAAACAAAAAGCAAAAAGTTAACATAATTCATCTGTCGAATCCTGCATATGCACTGCTTGTGTCTCATCTTCCATAAGCTTGCGTGCCAATCTGTCAGTAAAAATGTTCTATCGCATTTGCGATCACTAGTTTTGAAAGAGCGATCTAGTCAAAAAATTAAACATCATTCGTTGGAGCACTACACACATATTAAGAGCGCGCAAACAACACAATCTCTCTGAGAAGTTGTGTTTTTTATATGTTTGAGTTCGAGTATATGCAAAACTGCATCCATCGAAACTGCGTTTAATGCAACTTATCTGTACGAACTAGCAAGCTCTCTAAGCCATTGGGCCAGAAGTTTGGGTGGGACGCAAGCCCCCTGACCTGAACCCCCTGTGTACGGCACTGCTTAAGAGACGCAATATTTGAGAATTTAGCCATCGGTGCCGTATGTTGCATCATAAAGTGTCCATCCCACACCCAATTTGATCCTATCGCATATTGTTGGCATGTAATTCAGCCCCACATAAATCACTCTACGACCAATGATATCAGCCATTTGCATGCACATGTCCCAAATTTATAAATGTAATAGCTCGATTCCGTATCCACTTTATACACAAATATGTATACGAGTATGTGGAGAAGCTCCGAATTTCATTTCCATATCGACGAATATTTGAGTTTTGACGTTGGTGTTTACGCCCAGAGAAATATGAAATAAATAGTTTCACAGAAATCAATAAATACCATTGCAATCCTGCTATTATCGAAAATTACATTTCTCCTAAGGGATTTCAGTCAGTTCATTCGATTTTTGAGAGGTGTCCTGTCTCACCAAGAATCCATAGCTTTGTTGCCTTCAGCAAGCTATGGCGGATATTTTAAATCATTACCTAATCACTTATTTTCCAACTTGTACTAAATTTTCTCATGCTGTTAAGGATAGCATTCTTTAATTTTAGATGGTTATAACTTATAAAACAGCAGACATTGTAATGTGTAGCTATATGACGTTTTATGTTTGTATGTAACCATTTTCAATTTTTACCCGACTGGACACAGGGAGAGTTATGTGTTTCGCGCGTATCCTATGTACGTTCCTACGGGACGCCCTGTAGCCTAAACGGCTTGACCGATTTTGAATAGTGAGGTCTCATAATATTCGTATTCTTCTTCTTAGATGGTTATAACTTATAAGACAGCAGACATTGTAATGTGTAGCTATATGACGTTTTATGTTTGTATGTAACCATTTTCAATTTTTACCCGACTGGACACAGGGAGAGTTATGTGTTTCGCGCGTATCCTATGTACGTTCCTACGGGACGCCCTGTAGCCTAAACGGCTTGACTGATTTTGAATAGTGAGGTCTCATAATATTCGTATTCTTCTCCGAAGTGTCATAGGCTAAAAAGATAAAAATAAAAAAAGGATAAAAGTAAAAAAAAAAGAATTAAAAATATATGATAAGACGCATTTAAGTACCTATAACTAACTTTTTGGCAGTCGGAGGGTACTCAATACTCATACATGTATTTGTTAGACTGTGTAGGTAAATTGTTTTTCAATAAGGGCGCTACAAAAGTAGCAGTTTTGGATATCAATGAAATTCTTTATTCCTGTGAAAGTACGTTCGATGCCATTATGTATGGAACTCGATTTCTTTTGCATGGCCACGACGGGCACGCTTGCAGAAGTCCAGACGCTGAACCCAATCTTCGACGGTTTTCAAGCATAAATCGGCCGATACTGCTGCAATTTCACGTTCGATATTCGTACGAAGTTCATCAATCGTCGCTGGCTTGTTGGAATAGACCATAGACTTGACGTAGCCCCACAGGAAATAGTCTAACGGCGTCAAATCGCACGACCGAGGCGGCCCGAGGCGGCCATGGAGCGACTGGACCATTTCGTGAGATAACACGTTCTCCAAACTTGCTTTCCAATAAATTGATTGTGACATTCGCTGTGTGGCTTGTGGCGCGCGTCCTGTTGGAACCACATGTCCTCCAAGTCCATATCATCCAATTGGGGCCAAAAATATTCGGTTATCATTGAACGGTAGCGATTCCCATTCACAGTAACGTGCCGGTCTTGATCATCACGGAAGAAGTACGGCTCAATGACGACGCCGGCCCATAAACCACACCAAACCGTAATTTTTTCGGGATGCAATGATGACTCATGGAGTACGTGTGGATTGCTGCCTGACCAATACCGCATATTTTGTTTATTGACGAAGCCATTCAGCGAGAAATGAGCCTCATCGCTGAAGATGATTTTTCGATGAAAATCCGAATCATTTTCAAGTTGTTGCTCAGCCCAATTCACGAACATACGACGCTTCTGGTGGTCAAGCGGCTTCTTGTAAGGATGTAGGCCGAGATCTTTTCGCAAAATTCGCCACAACGACGTCACAGAGATGCCCAACGCTTGAGAACGACGTGTGAGAGACACATTTGGGCTTTCTTCAACTGAAGCCTGTAACGGTTTTGTTAGATTTTTGGGCCTTCCACCTTACAGGACAGGAACCTAAGGATGTTGGGGGTGGAAGGTTGTCCGATCGACTATAGCGGGGTAGGCATGCTGGCATATGCTCGGTCATAGCTCGTCGTGGGGTGGGGTCGTTCGCCAGTCTATCGGACCACCGTTTTAGTTTACATGCCTATATACAAAAAAAAAGAGAAGGAACTATCGAAAAAAAAAAGGAAAAAAAAGGGGTGTAGGGAAAAGGAATCGGGAACGGAGACTGGGAAGGGAAATTAATTTACACGGGAGTAAAATGTACCTCCTGAAGGCGAACCGTCCTTAACAACCATCTTTCTCGTTTCTCACTCAAGTTCGGTAACTATGTTGGTTCCGTTACGGGCTACCCTCCCCTCTACCCTTCCTATTGCTAAGTTGGGTACCATGGTTGCCACTCGCCCAGGGTGTATGGCAACCCCTAACTATCCAATAAAAAATAGGCTCACCTTAAGCCTATGAGCCTCATCGCTGAAGATGATTTTTCGATGAAAATCCGAATCATTTTCAAGTTGTTGCTCAGCCCAATTCACGAACATACGACGCTTCTGGTGGTCAAGCGGCTTCTTGTAAGGATGTAGGCCGAGATCTTTTCGCAAAATTCGCCACAACGACGTCACAGAGATGCCCAACGCTTGAGAACGACGTGTGAGAGACACATTTGGGCTTTCTTCAACTGAAGCCTGTAACGGTTTTGTTAGATTTTTGGGCCTTCCACCTTACAGGACAGGAACCTAAGGATGTTGGGGGTGGAAGGTTGTCCGATCGACTATAGCGGGGTAGGCATGCTGGCATATGCTCGGTCATAGCTCGTCGTGGGGTGGGGTCGTTCGCCAGTCTATCGGACCACCGTTTTAGTTTACATGCCTATATACAAAAAAAAAGAGAAGGAACTATCGAAAAAAAAAAGAAAAAAAAAGGGGTGTAGGGAAAAGGAATCGGGAACGGAGACTGGGAAGGGAAATTAATTTACACGGGAGTAAAATGTACCTCCTGAAGGCGAACCGTCCTTAACAACCATCTTTCTCGTTTCTCACTCAAGTTCGGTAACTATGTTGGTTCCGTTACGGGCTACCCTCCCCTCTACCCTTCCTATTGCTAAGTTGGGTACCATGGTTGCCACTCGCCCAGGGTGTATGGCAACCCCTAACTATCCAATAAAAAATAGGCTCACCTTATTCCCTGCTTTCCATGATCAATTGTTCAGTGCTTCTGTCACCCGTTGCGTGTGCCTTTACCCAGCCATACTGGCTAACGTCAGCCGATCTAAAATGGATCTAAATTTACTTCCCCTAAATATCATCCCACGACATCCACAGTTTGCCCCACCAGAAAATACGTAATTTATTCTCGACAAGCAGAATTTATTTCCAAAGCAAATATTTCATAATCTCTTATCTCTAATGTCTAATTCCTAATTTCTAATTTCAAAAGAGAATTTGCCACTGTTCCCTAACAATGTTTTTCTATGATTTGGTGTTAATAAGTTCGATAAGGCGATACCAAAAAAAAAGAAAATTAAACAAAGTCAAGAGAAAACGGTATTGATCAAATTCTACGACCATTCCATTTGGAGACTTACAACGAACTCTACGCGGAAAGAAAAAAAAGGAATCTAAACAAATTCCCGTTGATCACTCGCTGACGTTCACAGCAGCCCACATTACTGTCCCCCGAGAGACTGTTTCAGAAACAAAAACTAACGCAATACCCCAACCGAAGCAGTTATTTTTCCCTAAGACTTCCAATAAAAAGTGAATATATTGTTCAATTACCTGTACAGTAGTGGTGTGCACATCACGACGCAGGAACCGCCAACAGATAACTAAGTGGGGGTGGAGGAGGTATTACCACCTCGGGCTTGTACCTGGTTGGTAGTGTGGGGAAGGGGGGAGTCGTGGTTCTTTTTCACTTTTTTTTTTTTTTCTTTTTGCCTTTTGGTCTTTAATTTCCTCACTATTTTCCGTGGGCCCCGGGGGGGAGGAAGAAGTACACCGCGCACCGCACTTTGTACACTTTATACACACTTTAACCGAGGGTTTCCTGACCACCTTTGAGGTAGGTAGGTAGTAGGAAATTCCGCACCTTTCCTCCACTCCTTTCGGTTTTTTTTTTTTTACTTTGATTCATTGACCAAATTTTAAATTTAATTTTTTTTTTTTCCCTTTTAAACTTTTTTTTTTTTTTTTTAGTCTTTTGTAGTTTTTTTGGGGGTTTTACAACGGATTCACCCACGCGGCACTTCGGGCGTGGAGGCTCACGGCGCTCACGCGACACAAAAACTACGTGAATTTTCTTTGGCTTTTCCCTTTTTTTTCTGAGGCTAGTACATCGCTCGGGACGAACGCCCCCCCTAGTCGCGATTTCTGGGCAAGGTAATTCGCCAGACACTATCCGATATTGATCGAGAAAAAATACGCTACGTGCCACCACGTCTTTCCGCCGCGATCGACCAAAAAAGAAAAAGAGCATTTTTCCTCCGCCGGACATACAAAAACCACCATTAACCTCGTCGTCACCCATATCTGTTTCCGGTGGTCACTTCGGTTATCGAAGTTATCGAATGTAAAGGGGGGACCTGTTCGTGGAGTGACCACAGAAACTACTTCTCACTTCGAAGCACAGCGTTCAGCCAATCTTTCGCGGTGCTGGATAGGACAAGGGATTACCCCAACACCCGCCCCTACAAGCCTCAGCGGCACCAATATTCTCGGCACTATGGGCACTTCTTTGTCTCACTGGCACGGGAACATTTTTTACTGTGCCTGCGGAGTCAAATTTTTCCACTAGACGCTCAATTGTTGATCTGCTAGGACGATTATGACGACCATAAATTGGACGTAGGGCTCTTAACGTTGAGGCCACCGACTCCGAATTTCGGTAGTAAATTTTAATAATTTCGACTCGTTGTTGGCTCGTTTGAAATGGCAAACCTTACTGAAGAGAAATTCGGCGTCGTTTGCTGTTCCTGTCGCTTTACTTTTGTAGCGTCCCTGTTGAAAAACCCTTTATATAGTCTCCGATTGTCAATTAGTTAGATATAGGTACTTATATGCGGGTTTTTTGGTTTTTTAAATTAACTTGTTTTTCCTTAACGATTTCGGACTCGTAAAATGCGTGATTTTTTACCCCCGCTTTACAGGGGGTCAATTCTGGTTCTGTGAAAGAGTGAATCGAATAAATCGTTTTCACATTCGCTTTCATACACTGCTTTAATTTTTTCGATTCGCTCAGAATTAAAAAGCCATTCTCGTTCAATAAGTGAAAATTTCGTGGTGAATTTAATATCGCTATATTGTTTTGTACGACATCAGGTTCTCAATTTTCAATCTCTCACTAAAAACATTCATTTGAAAATTAGTACGTAAAAAGAAATTATTCATATGAAAATGTTTGATGTTTGGTTTCACATTTTCGTAGAACGAGAATCGAAATTGCGGAGAAAGGGCGAAAACATTTTCGTTTCACTTTTTCACAGAATGAGAATTGACCCCCAGGACAGTCATACTCTTGGATATAAGGCGTTCGCCAGTAATGACAAATAGAAAAAACCTTAAGGTGTAATTTAAGTTTTTCGGGAGTTGAAAGTGAACCCATCGCTTAGTAATTCATTACACTGTAGGTATGTAAGTTTTGAGATACTGCACCACAACATTTTTGCTATTTTCTAACTACTTTGATTGCAGTTAAAGTACCGCAATATCATATCAATTAAATAATAATGAGTAAAGTTATACCCAATCGTTTACAGCACATTAATATGGGTTTAACTTTGCTCCAAGCAATACGAAAAAATCATTCATGAAAATTGAATTGGTAGCGTTACTACAAAAAATCTTCAGTTCGGAGCAACGACGAGTACCAACTTAAATTAAGCACGAAACCCATCAGGAGATTTTTGGAATCATAAATTTGAATTTCATCCTTAATGAGACTGGGTAAAGGCAATCTCACCAAGCCCTTCACGTTCTTTAATGAAAAATTAAAATTCAGTCGGAGTAGTAAAATACACTCGACTTCTGCACCACGAAATTAACTTAAAAATAAATAGCGAAAATGAAGTTGGTCTAGAAAAGAGAAATAAAATAAAATAACGAACGATTTCCACAATGCCACGAAATTACAGGTTATCTGCTCTAAAATGCATCCTGCCGATGTTAAAGAGTTTCAAAAGTTTTTATTTTTTGTTTAGTTTTTATACCTGTTAGCCCCATGTACTTTTCAGCTTCATTTTGGTCCAAGTAGATTGAGCAAGTAACTGAATTGACCCTTGGTTGAGTGTGGAGAGGATTTGTTGTAACATGCATGAGAACCCCACAGGAAAATAAAACTTCAAACTGCAATGTGGTTAAACTAAATAAATTGTGAATGTAACTGCTTTGAACACACAACACTGGAACAGAAGGATTACTTGGATAGACTGAAAACAACTTTGGTCTGGATCTGGACGGACATACAGAGCATTACCACTGGACAGCAGACGCAAGGCAAATACGAATGCGAAAACGTAGGTAGATTAGATCAGTTTAGTTGATTGTGCACCGGAAATTACTTCAAAATGTGATTGTTTTTTTTTTTTTCAAAAACTATTGTAGTTATATCTTCCTTTAATGTGTTATTGGGCATACCATACACATTTTGGTTGATAGTATGAGGAAAACATGCACTAATTGCCTTGTAGTGTCATAGTTTCCTTTGTTATAGTGTTTTTCTATCTACATGAGAAGTAATGCACTAGTCTAATCGCGTAACTCATTGCCAGAAGCTGTATTCAAACTACGTTTTCAGAGTGTCACATAGCAGATTCCTATATTTAGCTATGAGAGTTGCTGCAAACCCTATTGCCTAAAGTCTTAATGGTGTAAAACTAAATGAAATTGCTCATTTTGGAACAAAAGAAGACAACCGCCATGGTGTTTTGTTAAACTGGCTTTAAAAAACTGACATAACCCTGCATGTGCATTTGCAAGAACAAGGCGTAGCTACATAATTTAGATGTCATAGCATACATTTTTTTATAATTATGAAATTTAAATAGTGTGTGATAATGATTTTTATTTTACGGCAATCTTCAAAGTAATCAAGGGTCGAAAAAAGTGCCAATAAAAACAGACTGCGAACTGAAATATTTTTTGTAACTTGTCTTAGGAGACTTAACACATTTCTTGTGAAGACTAGTTCTAACCTATCCGTCAAGTTGCAGAACCGCGCATATATATATATACATAATTCATCCTGCAGAAAAAAGTAAAACAGACTGAACCTACATTCAACTGAGAAGATGATATTCTGGTTTTCAAATATAACATAATATAAATATCATTTGTCCACTTATTCTCAACAGTGTCAATCCATTTTTTTTTTTTTACAATTTTTATACCAATAAACATTTGAAACTTTATTGGAATGCGTATGTTATAATGGCAACAACTTATCTTTACATTAAAAGAAAAAAAATAACACCAATTAATCAATCTAATTATGTTTTACGATCATCAGATTCGTCGGAAATGGATGACTTTAGTAAAATACACTGCTAATGTTTGGTTTAAAGTTTTGTGTGATAATGAGACAACAAATTATAGGTACCTGTACCTATGTCATGAATTTGAAAATAACTTTTTTGTTCAGGCTCGTCGAGGGAACGCAAAGAAAACGATTTTCCACAAACACTCCATCACATAGGTACCCTCGAAAGTTTCCTTTTTAAGTAAACAATATTAATAAGCTATAATCTTTGGGTGTGTCGCGCGGCGTAATGTAATATCAAGAGACAAAAATTCCGATGAAATTTCGAGTTCAATGTTTACATTTCATTTTAGAAATGCAAAGGTATTGGTTTCAACAAATTTGAAACTTGCCAGAACGTTTTAAATTTGTTTCTGTTTATTTGCAGAGAAATCCGGTTGGTACGTAATATTGCTCGGAGCAATTGCAATAACAAGTGGGAACTGATACATGACGTTTCTTGCTTACCGAAATTGCTTATTAATAAAATCCCTGGTAGGCCAGTAGGGGTGTTTGTATATTAAATTTTAGTGTATCTTACATTTTATAAGAGAATGGTGAAGGTAGGAGCAAAAACAAAATGAATATAAATGCACACACATTGCTCTTGTTGTTTTAAAATTGAATCAGAATTTTATGTGTAGCCAAGGAGAGTACATTTTAAGGCCCCAGAGCTATTATTTCCGGGGATACTTATCCACCTCACTAACATAGCTTATTTATAGCCCATTAATTATAGTTCATTGCAAATTTTCGTCCACTGTGTCGAACTGCTCCGCAAAAAGAAAAATATTTGACCTCTTGCCTTTTTTTCATCAGCAATATACAATGAAACTATTTTCGAATCATGGAAATCAAAACTCAAATGCATTAAGGAGCTTGGGAGACATTATTCATAAGTACAATGGGGGCTCGTCACCATCATTTCGATCTGAGAACAGAGAAATTAACATAATGACATAACAAAACTTGCCGAAAGAAAAGAGTATATTAATGGAATGGATCCTTTTGAAACATGATAACAGGATTCTCTAAAATACTCGACCCTGATATACCCACATAGTTTGGTTAATTGCGATAGGACAGCACAAATTTCTTAATTTTTGGATATGCAATATAGGTACCTACATCTAAAGCATGCTTAGTATTTAAAAGGAATTTAATTAGATACTTATGAAATATTATGTCGATGACAAAGCAGAAATATGTGATAGGCCCAGCCGGCCAGAATATAATATGTTTTTAATATTAGATACTTGATGCTCAACATGATAACAGGAGTAATTTATGCCGAAACGATTTTCAAAGAATAAATGTTTTGATATTATTTTGAAAACAATCCACTATACGGAGAATTTTTTTAAATCGTTAATCATTAAGCGTCAACCGACTTTTTTTAATGTTAATAATACATGACTAGTTACATATAGGCATAACAAATCCATTTAGTTTTATACATAAATATACATACCTTTATGTTACATATAGATTCCATGATTCCTCTTGTAGTTCATTAAATCTCTCCTCTAAATCTTTATCTAAAAATAGATATACGACTTAGCTACTTTTTGGTACTCTGAAATGCAATATTGGACTTAAAAAAAAACATTGTGCACTCATACAATTTTGGCGTAAAATTAACGCTCTCTTATTTCTTTTAGGGCACAAGAACAGACGTAAACTACATCATCAGCTAAGCCAATATCATTTTCCATGATACTTCTAAGAGAACACAGTATTTTAAGGTAAGCAAACAAATAAAAAAAATTTTGAAAAATAGACAAATTAAAGCGCTTTGTTTTTAAACACAACAAAATCATACGAACAATCTTCATTTTAATTGTTCTCCTAATTCAGTATATTGCATTCGTGGGAATATTACGAGTCATCTCATGTATACAGGGTAGGGATTAAATCCAAGCAGTGTACAATTAAGTACCGATACACACATATTAACATAGTATGATGAAATTAGAGTGAACGATAAACCTCATTTGCAAATTGCAGGCACTTTTGTGAGTGATTAATTCCCAAGCGTTGTATTAGGAGAACATACTATCCTTGGATAACCATTGTAAAATTGCCCATAATATATGTAGTTCCAATGGTTAAATTGAATTGCACGTAATAAAATTACCAGCCCATATTAAGTTACTCTATTGTTTGGAGTTGATGTACATTGCTGTATATGAATACCTACTAACTGTAAAAGTATGTGCGGATAACTGTAAATACGCTTTGGAATATGCCTATTATGCCCGTGTATACCTATATATTTCGCATCAAAGCTGATGCGCTGAGGTGACAGCCTAAATTGTAGGATTAACCCCCAATTGTGGTGTATTTTAAATATATTTTGATATACCATCTGATTTGCTTCCTTTGGTCGACAATATATATATTTTTTGAAAATAGTTCTTTACTGCTATGGCTTACTTTCGCATATAGAAACAAGGGTTACTATTAGCTGTTTGTGATTACCAGCGCGGTCTGATCCGGATCAGATCACGAAAATAAAACAAGATGGATCATTGAAAAGTTTAATTTTGGAATTGTGGCAACAGTTGACTTCAAAAACAAAACAGATAACACAGGGTATTACAAACTTCATATTGCCACCAGCCATATTGCAAATATTTTGCTTAACGTGACGTCACACAAGGCACATGTCATTTCACTTGCAATGTCGGGGGTGTTCCCATTTTTGAATCAAATTTACATAATTTTTCTTTTTAGAAAAAAGAGTCGTGTGACTTATAGGAGAACGTATACGTAAAAACCCTTAAGAACAAATTCCTTATGCAGCTGTATTTAAATCATTTTAACAATATCCGTTCGGCTCTAAAAATCTATTTTATTCTTGCGTTATTCAAGGATACTAAATTATGACGCATCCTATGTTCGTCAGATTGTTGAGGAGTAGCTAAATAGAGGAGAGCAAATCCCAATTATTATCTCGATTTTCTACTGGAATACAAAAATACACTTTTTTCTCAACTACCGGTATATACAATACATATATCAAATACATATCCTATGAAATATTTTTAAATATTTGTGTATTATGTACTCAGCTTATCTTCATAAGTAATTGAGTTCATTGTTCATAAGCGATAATTGACAAGTCACGTACAAACATTTTATGGCAGGGGTCGGCAAGTAATTTTAATTGGGGTCTTGGAATCTTGCAGAAAATTCGTTACGAAGATCAAATAGAAACCTTAAAGAGACTTCAATGTCTTATTAAGAGTTCTTCTCTTTATATTCAAGAATGGTTGGGAAATGAATAAATCCTTGTCTTTCAATATTTTTTTTACGACGAAAAGCAGACACGCTTCAAAAATGACCCACGCCGCAAACCAATTATTGAGCGAAGCTTTTTTATTAGTCTCTTATATCGGGAAAATATTTGTAATTCAAAGACTTATTAATTATAAGTGGTAAAGTACATACAATTATTTTTAACAAACAGGGAATACGTTACACACAAATAGCGAAATGCTCACAATACCATCAAACTCAATGCAAATATACAATTTCTCCTCTAATAGATGTGCTAATTCCATTATGCTACAAATCAAATTTCAAATGTTCCAGGCACTATGATCTATTCAATTGACCAACAGCAACATACAAACTTGGCTACGGTAAGTTTTACCTTGAGCCTAGAAAATGTTCCATCAGAAACAAATCTGTTAAAACTAACAAAACAGCCACAAATGCGGCAGCATGAGATAGAGGAGTAATTAATTGCATTTTTGCATTTCAACAAGTTGTTGTGCGGTCCTGGCCATTACCGGTAGCATAGTCCTTTCGAACAATGCAATAATAAAACAATTTATATTTCATTATCTATAGTTTGCTGTGGAACTTTTTCTTCTGTTCAACATCGGTATTTGTAGTTGGCAATTTTAAACAAAAACCATCCGCATACGCCGATCAGGATTAATTCTTTTTAGTGAAGCGACTTCGATTCCTAAAAAGTGTGTTATAAAAAAAACAAAAGTCGACGTGGCTTGTATTGTTTTTGTTTGTTTAACATTTTACATTGTGCTTACAAAATAAGGAATCCTGTTTGAGTAATAAATATATATAAATGATTCAACCGGAATATGTATATATGAATCAATGTACATACATAGGTAATGAGTTTGGTAACTATACAAGGAATTCAAACTTCTACCCCATGGGTTCTAGCTTTTACATTGTGGGCAGCATTTTTCAACTACCACACTACCTCGGAGAACTGAGCAGCTATAAAGATGCTGACAACGAACAAATTTATATTGTGTCGTGACTATTGCACATAGGAAAGCAGCAACAGTAACAATAACAGTCACAGCGGTAGTATATGTATAGCTAAATCATTTGCGATTCATAGTTAAAAGTCAGTTTGGCAAGACGATGAGTCCTCCTAGGATATTTGTTTTGCTGGGTTTTACTATTCCATGCAAAGTTCATTGCTACCATAAAGTTGTATGCTATGGCACTAGCTTTGTTGCTGAAGTGGGACTTCATGTTATTTTCCTAAACTTTTCCTGTGAAGGACAAAGATATTATAGCAAACTGTTCATAAACCGAACATTTAATAAAATTTATTTGAATTATTATATTATGTTTGACTTGACAACTGCCGGTACATAGCAGAACGTGTCTTGTGGCCCGTCATTGCTTGCGTGTAAATGTGAGCTTAAGAAATTTTTGGAACAGATTTGGATGCCCTAATTTTGTTCATCTCTAATTAGTACGCGCTAGATCGATAGTTTATTACTTTTAAATTAGTCATAATTTTTCAGTGTTCCAACATGAATTTAGATAACACAACAACTGACAAGACTTTTGCCTGACATAATTCTACACTAGTTGAACTACATATTTAACTTAGCCAAAAAAGTAGTGGGTAGTAGTTGAGTTGAGAAAATGTGGCATTTCAATTTAAAATGTTTGCAATTCAATTAGATTTTAAGTCTGTGTCAAATTGTCAAACAGTTGCCAGCAGACTAGATCCTTTTTTTTTTGGAAATAAGAAATAGGAAACAACAGAAAGTATGTATCTTGAAGAAGCTTCACGGAACTATTGTGTTGTGTTTTTTATGGTGGTAGATACATATAGCGGTAGTCTGACAGAACTCAAGACGTCTGTCCAATAATAAGTTGGACTATGACTCAAATTAGTCAAATAAAAATAATAATAACAAGAAGGATTTTGGATATCCCAGTATAAAAGTTTATATACCTATACACGGAGTAAAACTAACCCAACAAAAAGTTTGCATGATTTTCTTTAACTCTTCATACGAGTAATAACATAACTCCTCTGCCTCGACATCTCTTCTTTAAGTCAACAAATCCAATGGATATTAAAAAAGCGAAGAACCAATTATGTGTTAACATTCGTAGGTACCAATATGGGAAAATATAGCTAAATATATGACAATACTACGGCTGGTAATGCTCTTGTCGTTATCATTTCGTTATGTTTCTACAAATCACAATTAATATAAATATTACGTGGATCATGTTTATCCACGTAATATTTATAACAACAAAACCCTGAACATACAAAATCCATATTATTTTAGCAATTTCTTTGTAAATGTATGAACATGCAACTCTTCAACATTGCTTAACTTTCATTAACATATCTAAGCCAATAAGAAGTACCTACAAGATTTTCGTATGAAAATTTAGAATTTTCCATGAAGTCAACAGAAGGTACTCATCGCACATAAATTGAGAATAAAATAAGAAGTGTGAATTTCAATGAGGCCCATGAAGCGTAACGTTATAGTAGACTGAAATGCAAAGCAAAAGCATACTAGTATTAAAGTTACGCAGAAAAAAAAAGTCTAAGTTTATTCTTCAATCTCGCAAAGTCGTCCTCTTCTCTTATAGAGCGCGGTAAAGAATTCCAAAGGCGGACTGAGTACACAAAAAATTGGCGTTCGGATGTAAGGGAGGCATGACGCGGGTTAATTAGGATCCGCGACCTTTGCGATGATGCATTAGTAAACATTTCATATAGATATTGCGTTTGATGGTTTAGGAGGATGTTTGAAAGCAAAGTTAGGGCACGATACTTAAGGAAATTTTCAAAGGTCATGTTGAGCAGTCGTTTAGAAAAGTTTGATACATGGTCGTATCTACGTAGCCCAAAAATATAGCGTATTATACTATTAAATGCCACATTGAGCCTTCTTTTGCTTACGGAGTCACAAAAGGAGTATATTTCGCAACCATAGATTAGAGTAGGTATGACAAGAGTTTTCGCCAGTATCGTACGCACTCTAATGGGGGTAAAGGACTTTGTTGCCCAGAGAGTTGAAAGAATACCATATGTTCTACCCACTACTGTATTTATATGGTTGTTCCAGGTTAATGTGCGGTTAAACACCATGCCGAGATTTTTGGCGGTTTCGACTATGTTACCGGGGTATTATGAAGGATTACAGGAGGAAAGTACGAGAGGTCAACTTTTTTTTTTTTTAAATCACTATAGACTTAGATTTGAGCGGGTTTAATAAGAGACCATTATTCTGGGACCAACAAGCGATGTCTTCGAGGTCTTCGTTAACACTGCTTATACCGTGTTCAATAAGACCGATTGGGAAACTGAGATACAGTTGCACGTCATCTGCATACATGTGTATTGAGGAGTGTTTAGCTATGGATGGTAGGTCGTTAACATAGAGGGAGAACAGAAGGGGGCCCAGGATTGAGCCTTGTGGAACCCCGCGTGACGTTGGAAGAAAATTTGACATATCATTGTTTAACTGAACTGCCTGTGAACGGCCTGATATGTAGGAGAAGAGAAGCTTCACCGCACAGGACGAGAAGTTGAAGTGTCGAAGAAGTTTTCTACATAAAACGGAGTGGTCGACCATATCGAATGCCTTAGAGAAGTCTAAGAGGATTAGAAAGCTAATGCAATTGTTGTCCAGGGCTTGTCGCATATCTTCGGTGATTTTAATAAAGCGGTAATACAACTATGTCCCTTTCGAAAACCAGATTGTTTAGATGTTAGTAAATTTGAAGTAATTAAGTAAAATGTCATTTGATTTTGCAGGATTCTTTCGAAGACTTTGGATAGGAAAGGTAGGATTGCAATGGGTCTAAATTCGTCTCCCCGAGAGTTTTTTGCGACGGGTAATATCTTAGCTACTTTCCACTGCACCGGATATATACCTGTTGTTAAAATGTTATTGAAAATATAGGTTATATAGGGCAACACGATTGGTAATATTAACTTAAGAAATATTGGGTGCATCTCGTCTAGTCCAACAGCATTTGATTTTATGGAAAGTAAACTCGATACCAATTCGGTGCTATCCACTGATCTAAATGCAAATGTTGAATCTGAAGTTGATTCTGGAGTGGAAATAAATGTCTCAGTGCGGTTAACGGTGACTGTCGGGATTGCGGGTAAGGAAACAAATTTTTTATTAAGAACATTGCAGTCCACGCCATCAGTAGAACTATTTCGACTTTCTACAACGCCTATTTGTCGAAGATTTTTCCAGAGCTCTCGTCCCCTCAGCGAGGGATTTAATCGATTAGCATATATTTGGCGCTTTGCCGTGCGTATTGCCATTACAACTTGGTTCCTAAGTGATCGAAATATGCAAAGATGTTCGTGTAAGCGATAACGTTTCCAGCGGTTGTAAGCTTTGTCGCGCTCAAATATGAGCGAGCGAATCTGATGCGAGAACCAAGGTTTTGTGAGGGGTGTGCAGTTTCTTATTAACAATGGAACGTGCCTTTGGAAAAGCATTGAGATGCATTCATTAAGGAAGTTGACCTGCTCATGGGATGAGCGCAAGTAATAAATTGTATCCCAGCTTATGCTTCTGGCATGTTCTTCTAATAGACCGTTGTCAATAACTCGAAAATTCCTGTATTGGACATTTTGAACTACTGGAGTTACTTTATAGTCAAAGGTCATAAATATTAGATCATGCTTTGAAAAGGCAGGTGCCGACAATTGATCATAAAGCATTACCTTATTCAAATTGTTAACCCAAAATAAATCCAGTAACGTTGGGAGATGGTTTGAGAAGTGTGTTGCATTGATGGTATTGACAGCACGCAAATTAAATGGACTCATCGCATCCGGTAATGATTCGTCTACTAAAATATTACAGTTGAAATCGCCACATATGACTATATTGGGACTAGTTAAAGAGATTTCCTCCATTAGTGATATGAAAGGTGAAATATCAACGTTTGTGTTTGGCCTATAAACACAACCCAATAAAAGTTTATCTTCCTCACCTACAATTTCAACAAAGACATATTCGATTGCGCAGTCTGATCTAGACCTACATTTAAGCTTGCACTTAATGCCTTTCTTGACATAAATCGCAACACCACCACCAACACGGCCTTTTCTATTGAAACGAAAAATTTTATATCCCCATAAGCCACACAACCTGTTTTTCAGACAACCCTTCAACCAAGTTTCTGTCACACAGATAACGTCAATATTAGAGTTCTCAAATAGATCACGAAATTCATCAATCTAGATATTACATTTTTTTTTTTAAATAAAAGCCATGTTAGCAATTTCGCTTGATTTTGTATTAAAAGTTTATGTTTAGGTATCTACGGTGATGAGATTAGAAAATTCTTCTACTTACATGATTTTGAACCATTGTGTTCACGCAATCAGAATTGCCATATAAAGACATAAATCGGATATAGTTATACCTATACACCGCCAATATAGAGTCGACACTATTAATATAGGTACAATCAAAAAAACCTTCACATGCATAATCCGCTGTTGAAAAACGACCCTTAACATTAATTTCATTCTATCCGATTAAGTTTTCTTCTTCTTCATCCCTAATAACATAATTCCAGAGTAGAGGTTTCTCACGCTTGAATTGGGTGTTTTCACCATATCACGAAAACGATAACAATTCAGGTGCACTATCCATTTCTCTGAACGGCATGGGTAGAACATAAAAAGCGAACAATTACACGGTAACTACCTTGGAGAAATTCATGATCCCCATTTAATCTTGCTACACACAACTAGATAAAACTGAAGCTATCCCCTGAAGACTTAAATAAAACTCATTCCATTTCTGGCATCTCATCGTGCCTTTGTTTGGTTATTTGTTCCGAAAAAAATTGTGTTTAGTTTAAGTATTAAGGAAAAAAAGCACTACATGTGAATATATGAGTTTAATCACACTTTTCCGACGTGTCAAAAGATACTACTGCAATGCGCTGCAAAATATACACGTATAGGTGTACAATGCACAATCCACAGATAAAGAAAAAGGCAACTCGAGCATATGTCCACTGCAATCGGGGCGTAGAGAGATACATAAATCCCGACGGGTGCAACTTCTTGAATTTGATATTTTATGAGCGTATACTTGCTTTTATTTGACTTTGCGATGGTTTTAGTTTTAGCTTGCATGTGTATATTTATAAAATATAGTCTGCATATTGCCCCGTACAGCAACATAAATTAAAATGCAAAGCATCAAGTCCTCAGTTATCATTTCGTATTAACTTCGTATTAACCGTCATAGTGTTGGGCGAATCCTATGAACATTTGTATACTTATGTAAATTTGTAACCAGCAGTTTGAATGCATAAGCTGTAGCTATTTGTCTATTCCACGTTTTAGGGATATTTATTAAAATATATTTTCTTAATTGTTCATTTGCTTAATTTCAATGTGCAGATTACAATAAATATGTTTACTCCAGATGTTGTTCGTGGCGACATGAATTAAAGCCCAACGAAATAAGGCAAAATTCCCAAAAACTGGCATTACATATTTCATTTTCCAAAGCGTTATTAAGCCATTTTTTTTAATTTGGCCTTATTTCGTTATGAAAACGAAGCATTTCATTTTTGAATATGTACAATCCATCTGCTTGAAATCACTACTTGGAGGTTGAGTTCTTTAAATGCATGCGTAACATGAATAGAAGCAATTTTGCATACAATCAACCTAGGACCTACTTCAATCTCAAAACATTGACCCCAAGCACTGTGGATGAAAGGGGGCAGCATGCCCCCCATGCATATTTCGCTGTTTTTTAATTATGTTTTGGCCTTATTTCACATTTCGCTTTTGAAAGCGAAATAATGGAAAAATTTGAATTTGGTATTATTTCGTTTGGCTTTATTTCACGACTTCGTTGTTCGTTAGCCTGCAAGACTCTTTAAAATTAATATAAATGTTCACCTATTGCAAGCTGAGCATGGACACACAGTATAGCCGTAGAAGCAAGTACTTGAAACCCAGTCATTTACTTAATAATCCAGGGCAATTAGTATACATTTTCAGCTCATTTTTATGAAACAAAAAATTAAAAAGATTCGAGATAAAGAGTTCTTATGAGCTCTTGGAATGGAAACAAAAACGGTACCCGCTGGCTTTTCCCGAGCCTGATTAATTATCACATAAATTATATTAACACATACATCAGAACTTTTCCGGAGGGTGTTGTAGGGGTTGAATTTTAAATGTGCAGGTATATCTCAATAAGCTTTTAAGTGAAGCGGGATGCATAAAGGTGGAATACATAAAATGGAGCTAATTATGCTGAAATGTTTAAGAGACCTTCTTATTCTGTCTGTATGATTGTTTGCTTATTAAATCTATTCAAAAGCGCAAAATGTGCTGCATTACTTATAAAAGACCTTTTATAAATAACAAAAAAAAAAAAATTTAAGAAATCGTTTAAAATTTTTTTTTGTATGAATGCATATTAGTTTCTATATGTATTCGTTTACACCCTGGGGGTATGCAATATTATGTTACTTGTTGTACAGTTAATTGGACTTAGACCTTTTTTGTAAAACATGAACCAACAACTCACAGTTCATATATGTAAGTGTTAAATGTAAAATGCGTTACTTCCTAATCTGCCTTACGGTTCATGTAGTGTAGTATGAAAAAATTCAACAATTTTTTGGGTAGAGTAGATGGTAGATGGCCCGGAACATAGTGGCCGCATTTGCCCCTAATGTGATGTCGTAATTGTAATACAATTGACTCTATCCTTAAATGAGCCAGTTAATAATTACGATTAACCGATTTGATTAACATAATTGATCTGTGCTACGCATAATGTTGAAGTAAGTGATCTATTACTTTTTGTTGACTAGAATATATATACGTATCCTTATAATGCAGTTATTCAGAACATTAATGATGTATAAGGCCTCGTTTCATTTTTAGCTTCATTTATTAATTGAATTAATTATATAAGATTGTCCTCTTCAAGTCAAGAAGCAATCACCATAGCATAGAAAGCAATTGATGATATAATCACTGATTATTGTCCGACACCATTGGCCATTAGTGAGAGGTCAGTCCTCATTAAAATATCAAAAAAAAAATATGATAAAGACAGCGTGAAATTCAAACTAAACAGTGCACTTTCGTGGCTGAATTCACGTGTATTTGCATCAAAAATAAAAAAATGTTTGTGAATCAGAACAAGATAGCTAGTTTTTAGATAGTTTAGATAGTTTTAATAATTTGAAAGCTTTCTTTTGGTAAGGGTATACATGATACATAATTGTTTCGACAATGTTGACATCTATACAAACAAAATCCCACAGACTAACATTCAGTCTTGCATCAAATAACACCAGAGAAAATAAATGCAATCTCTTAAAATAACTAAATAAAAGCAACCGATAGAGCTGCAAACATTTGCTGTATAACGTCAATCGGCTTAAGCAATTTATTCTTCTACCATCTACCTTCCAATATGTCCTCTTATAAGGTTCTTTTATTATTACTAGTGTCGCTTGTGGTCGAAAATCGACCATAATTTTTATAAGAATGTATAGTCCGTCCAGACTTTATTGTAAATTTATTGTAAATTTCACGAGCAGGTCCCTTTATATCAGAAATTTTACTCTCCTTGCGACACACAAAAGAGTCTTGCAACAACAATTGCCACATAAAATACTTATAAAGCAACACAAAAAAAAAACGATTTTTACGAAATCGGAGAAATTCCATTTGAGATATCCGTTCTTTCCAACACAACTTTCGGAAAAATTCTCCGATTATATATTATATAGCGCACCTTGTCGCATTGCGTGAAAATAACCAAGTTATACCACTTACTTTTGACAGATTCACGGCACATTTTTCCGAAGTTAATTTTTGAATGACTATATGCCACTGAATTAAAATTAAACAATTGCTTAGCTACTTTTAGGGGTACGTAAATTACATTCCTTTATGGGTAAATGATTCGCTCAATCGAAATCAGGTTCTAATCTTAGATGACTTATTTTTGAAAGAGTTACAATGGTAACATTGCGGCGACAAATTGAGTGTCACAAATATGCTTTCAGTTAAACTGATAAGCATTTTGAATGGATAATTCTTAACTTAATTTACCAGCCTTATTGGCGACATATACGCACAATTTTTTGTTTGTGCACATCTCACATCATCACATAATGGCATTGTAACTTTCGAATGATATAAGTTACATTCTCCTCATTTCATAGTAAATACTTTAAAAGTGTACGGAAACTTTTGATGTTCACGTATTAATATAATGATGATAATTATACATTTCTTTCATTTTCCAAAATCGGCCCTCGGTATCCTGTGTTGACTCTGCTACATTTAATGAGAAAACTATCTACATGTTACACATTAGATCTGGCTAACATTTCCTTTTCAAAATATTCGACTTTTCATTTGTGTTTTCATTCCCTTCTTTCCGATGTTCATTCGTTTTCTGTTTGAAAAGAAACTGATGTCCCTTCAATTCGAAAATTAATCTATTAAGGGTGTTAGTTTTTACTCTATGACTTGCACTCTGAACCAATACATTCGGTTGCACTCTGACCCGAATGTATTTTATTTTATTTTTATTAATTTCCTTTCGTTTTCTTTTACAGGTCTCTATGTGACAGAGTAACCTTAGTAGGGCAATGAAATCGCGGAAGCACCACAAAGGCTTCGTGCTTTGCGGCTTAAATTGCTTGACTTTTGTCTACTTTCCATTAATCCTGCCGGTAATACTATGCACATCGAACGATTTCGATTACCGAATGCAGAGGGTAAAGAGAGTATTGAAAGAAGTGCCTTTAATCGATGGGTAAGTTGATTTGAATTTTGTTTGTGCTATGCTCAGCTTTTTTTATCATTCGCCTATGCACCAACGTATCAAGTCGAGTCTTATTATTTTTATTTAATTTGCCTTGCCGTAAGTTGAAGCTTAAAGTAAGCATCGACTTCGTATTGACAGTTACTAATCGGAATTGAACTATGAAAGTTGTCACCAATTACTTAGTGTTTGTTTATTTTAAAAAAAAATACACATTTTGCATACCAATATAAAAATACAAGCACCAGATCATTCAATTATTTTTTTGGCTTAATATTTTAAAATTAAATATGATTTTGTGTATATACACAAACTACCAACCATATCTTTCTGATTAATTCCCAACAATAAAAGCAATATCAATTGTTTTTACCAAAACAATTTTGATATTATTATAAAAGTTGTATAATTTGAATTTGTATGATTTTTTTTCGAAAATGAGATAAAAAGAATATAATTGTTGTATTTTTCCCAAGAATCCAATTTTGTGGCGAAATCAGAAATCCACAACTCTTTACATTAGAATGCGAAATTTTTCTGAACTATTCGAAGTTATAGTTTACATAATGCAAATTTATTTCAAAACATTGAGGGTAATAATCGTCACACATTTTAAACATTTTAATCGGGTAAAAAATCAGATGTGCAAAATTCAAACAAATGTAATCGATTGTTACTTATGTTTGAGAAACCATTTACAGAACTGGTAAATGGTCTAAGTCTATTTTTAGAAAACATACCCCTCCTTATACGGGAACTGCTATGTGCATTCGTATATCTACCATCGTCAATGCCTTGGTTCTGCTTGTTGTCTGCTTTATCGTTTGAACAACATTTTCTTTCCATTTGCAGACACAACGACCTGCCATGGAATATCAGAAAGTTTCTGAAGAATCAATTAAGAGACTTTCGCTTTGGCGGCGACTTACGAGAAATCATTCCTTGGTCAACGAGCGCATGGAGTCATACAGACTTGAGGCGATTGAAAGAAGGGATGGTGTCAGCGCAGGTGAGTAAACTGCACCTTTTTAATCAGATGTTGCTTGGGGTTGGTTTTGTGTTTCTTTCAAGTACTGACACTGCCACAGTTAGTTAAACAGTTGTATTTGTTTTAGCCTTGGGCTACCTCCTAATTCCAATGATGTTAACTTTACTTTGAGGAAATTGTGGACATAAGTTGTTTCGGGACCTTTATAATATAAATATATACGGTAATAAAGAGTTTGCATTTAATCAGTGACATGAGAACAACTTTGAATGTGTAGAGTTCTCCTGCAAATTTTATTACATAGGAGCACCGTTCACGGTATCACTAAAGGAGCGTTGAAATTGTTTCAAAAATTAAGTTTTAAGGTTGACATTATAAATCAAGTATATTTTTAATGAAGACACAATAATAGTAATGGATCTAAACAAAATTTGCTTTCACCGATTTAACATACAAGAAGGAGAACAAATAACCGTTTTTCTTTTTGTGGAAGTTTTACATCTCACTAGTTTCTCTCTTTTCCATTTTACTTGCGCGTAAGTCTTTTTTTCTAATAATTGCTTCCATTCATTCTTGGCAAGCAATTTATGGAATAATCACGAATTAACAAAGCTCTGGCAGGTAATGGCAAATAATGGAAGCTGAAGTGAATGACTGAATCCATTAAGGCACCTTCGGAAAGCTTGAACGGAAATGTGCTGAAGTGGGATATGAAGCACAGAAAAAGTGATTACCAACTTCCTCATTTTGTTTTTCAATAATTTTCCAACTTCGATTACCTTTAAAAAGTACAATAGCTTGCGTTGTTGAAAAAAAAACAATTAGAATGCACAGAAAAACAGAACAAGAAAGTAAAAAAAATATATATGAGAAAAGTTTTCTAGATCCTTTTGGGGTTAAAAAAAAAATTCTTTAAAAGCCTCGTATTGTGACAGTCTGAGTGGTTACGTAATAAAGGGTGATTTTTTAAGAGGTTTAGAACTTTTTAAAAAAAAAAAACACAAAAAATTCGAAAAAATGAATGAAATATTTATTTGAATCGATAGTTTGAACCTTGCAATTTAATGTTTAAAGATAATTTCATGCAAATGTTGACCGCGCTGCGTCTCAGGTAGCCCATCCGCTGAGTCCAATTTTGGCATACTCTTTCACACATATCGGCCGGTATCTCACGAATGAATGCATGGATGTTGGCTTCCAGTGCGTCAATCGAAGCGGGCTTGTCCCTATACACATTAGCCTTGGCATACCCCCACAAAAAATAATCTAATGGTGTCAAATCGCACGATCTAGGCGGCCAATTGACCGGCCCGAAACGTGAAATTAACTGTTCACCAAACTCGCCTCGCAATTGCGCCATTGTTTCGCGTGCTGTGTGGCATGTGGCACCGTCTTGTTGAAACCACATATCATGCAAGTCAAGAACTTCCATTTCGGGCAAAAAAAAGTTTGTTATCATCGCTCGGTAGCGTTCACCATTGACAGTAACGCTGCGATTCGCATCATCTTTGAAGAAATATGGCCCAATAATGCCGCCGGCCCATAAACCGCACCAAACAGTGGCTTTTTCGGGATGCATTGGTAGCTGTTGCAATGCTTCTGGCTGATCTTCACTCCAAATGCGGCAATTTTGCTTATTTACGTACCCATTCAACCGAATTGAGCCTCATCGCTGAACACAATTTTTCGATAAAAAAGCGGATCCTCGGCCAGCTTTCCAAGAGCCCATTCACCAAAAATTCGGCGTTGTGGTAGGTCGGCTGGCTTTAGTTCTTGCACCAGCTGTATCTTAAAAGGCTTTACGCCCAAATCCTTCCGCAAAATTTTCCACGTAGTGCTGTAACAAAGGCCTAACTGCTGGGAACGGCGCCGAATCGACATTTCGCGGTCTTCTGTCACACTAGCTGATACGGCCGCAATATTTTCTTCACTACGCACAGTACGTAAACGTGTTGGTGGTTTAATGTCCAACAAAGTAAATTTGGTGCGAAATTTGGTCACAATCTTCCGAATAGACTGCTCAGAAGGTCGAGAATGCCGATCATAAAATGGAAGCAGCGCGCGATGAACATTTCGAACCGAGCACGAATTTTGATAGTAAAATTCAATAATTTGCAAGCGTTGTTCATTTGTAAGACGATCCATGGTTAAATTGCAAACCAAACTGAAGCTGTTTGACAGTGACACAAGGTACTAAACACACGTCAGCTGTCAAAACCAGTGTTGCCAAAACCAAACCAGCTAAAAAATCACCCTTTAGAAGTGGACTTGGTAAAGCCCGAGAGCTATCTATGATACATGCACTTTTGCAGTTTAACATAAAAATAGTCTTTTTGTAAAGTTTAACCAATTCCTCACACCTTATCAGTCTCGTCGAACAAAATTATTTACATTTTAGATAGATAGTGCCCGCTGAGAATTTAAAATGTATTTCTGCTAAAACATTGAAACAGTAAGACTACCTACATACTTATATATACACTTGTTTATTGCATTTGCCAATGTCCAAAATCTTCGCGATGAAATGAGGAAACAACTGGGACAAAAATAATGTCACTATTCTAAAAGTGATTACATTTGTACTTAAGATGCGAGCGTTCCTAATTCTATTTGTCTATTTGTTGGACGCCGTAGCAAAAGTGGTATCTAAGTCACTGTAAGGACCGAGTTTCCGGCTGTGAAGTAACGCCTTCGTTATTATAGTCTGCGTAAAGCACTTTCAATTTCATGTAGGTACTTATATAAACTAATCATTTAATTTTATTTATTTATTTATTTATTTGTCTACAAAGTACTAGGCCTTTTTTTAGACATGAGCATTTTTCTCATAAGGTTTGATAATTCGTAATAATTTGTTACGAAACAAAATGCAACCAAAAAGCCAAAACCTTCTAAGCCCAATATATCTATACTGTTTGGTCAGGCTTGCTGTTGGCTTCATCGAGCAGTATTTCGATAAATGTAAAGTTAAATAAATGCAAGAACGCCGCTTAATTAAATTTGTATCCCGCTTACAGAAAACCTTTTACAAGTTCAATACAAATAATTTGCAGAATCGTAGATTGGTTATTTTATCATTCTTACAATGAATTCTAAAACAAAAGTACATGTTATATTGCACTGCATACGTTGCATCTGTGCACACTTCTGTCGCTTATCAAATGAGACTCATTTAATTTAATGAGGAAATATAATATCTTCCTTCATTCTAAAGAAATCCTTGGCCTTCCTTTGCATGTGCATCCTTGGCAATTGGTGTTTCTTATTTACAATTTTTTTATCCTACTAAATCTAACAGACACCCACTTTGGGCGCTCAAATGGGTTTATGTTAATTGTTCCACTCATCTACTCAAATAAAAAAAAATATTAAAGGAATAGAAATAAAACGCTTGCCTCTTGGATTGCCGAAAGCAGACGATGGCTTTTATTCCAAGCTAATATTCATATACAACCTCCATCAGAAAGCCAACAAACTGGCTGGAGTGTAATAATTTTAGACACTTTGCCTAGGCGTTTCTTTTGATAGAGATATAGAAATTGAAACTGTTGGACTTGAATGTGAAATGAGGGTGGGAAAACAATTAAATGACTGTGTGCTAAATCTTATCAACTCAAATACGTACACACAAATAGATATCTAACATCCATTAGGGAAGAACGTCCATACAGAATAAAAATAACATGGAAAAGAAGCCGTGCTATAGCACAAGCCAGATCTAAAGATTATTGCTTAGTTGATTGTTCTAATGAGCTTCGACACTCTCCCTGGTGCCAGACATTTTGGCGGCATACAAATAAACTTGTTTTTTTTTGTTCGCATTGTTGTGTCCTTGTTTTCAGCTTGCGGGATTTTATGGGCTGCTTTTGTGGGGAGGCTCTACTTGCTTTGGGCTATACGTATATCACATCGAGGGAGCAGATCTTAAATAAAAATGTGGAAATGGAAATTACAATTAAAAATTGATGTAATAAAATGCTGGGGAAAGTGGACTCAAGGTAGCCTGTAAAATTCAATAGAGAAGAGTACTCTTAGGGTAAATGCTTATAATATGTTCTGCACTACATGCGGAAATCAATTTTATCCTCACAGCCAATAAAATAATTTCATCAGCTCTTATAATACTTAAAGGGCATTTTCAATAAGAAATTACTTTGTTTTAACGGTTCAAAACCATTATCGATTGATAATTTCTTTGTTACTTTTTTTGTTATAGCCAGTAAGATATTTGTGCAAGTCCATCTATTTATCAATTAAACATAGGTATATATATTTTTACGACCACGTACCAAAGTATATTAATGATTCCATATCGTGCTGTCAGTGAACATGTGTCCACTTAATGATTCGGAGCAATTCGATATACGAATTTTCGTTTTTTCTCAACTCTCAGCGTTATTAGCATCATAAATTTCGAAAACATTTCGATACGTATAGGCAAGGATGTCGACGAGGAAGAGAGATTTTATAAATCCCCCTATAACTGCTGGGTTGTTATCAGCGTGGCGCATTTCAGATTGAAGAAGATTGAAGAAACAAAGCGGTGCTATCATTCGGGTAATCAGCCGTATAAGTACAGAACCGCAGATGAAAAATATCTTAAACCCATATCGGGGATGTACCAACGAATCACTAATTTTGCAAGAATGGATAGAAGCAAATGATTCGCAAAGGGATCCATTCTGATAAGAAAATTGAAAATCACATGGAGCATTACATTGAATTGTATCGAGATATTTCAGGGGAAGGTATAGTGGAGTGGAAGCATCATCATTTTTTAGATTTGTTAGAAAAAAGCACACAATCTTCGGTATATCGAAATGACATACATTGCCAGCGGCACATACGATGGATACCATACTTGGAATATTTAATGAAGGTTGTATAGTAATATACGAGCGCGATTTTTCATTTTGAACGTGGGTTGGATTTAAATAGGTGGCAATCGGTAATGAATGATCTGATTATATTTGGCATTCTCCGATTAATAGCATTGATAAAGAATAGCATCACGTTCTCTATATCCGATCTGTTTTGTTTCAAATGAACTAAAGAATAACTTTAATGTGTTTATTTTCAGTTTTGGTCCGCATATGCCCCTTGTTCCTCACAACACTTGGATGCTGTACAACTAACATTAGAACAAATAGATTTAATAAGACGTCTCGTGCATTTATATCCTCACCATATGACACTAGTGACGACTGCCGCAGGTATGTGTAGTGTCCTTCCTTTTCACAGCCTGTTGTTTTCATCTTTTGTATTTAATTATTAAAATGAAAGTTTTTCACGCTTTGTATATCTATATATATGTGTATGTACTCTACTATAAAAGACAGTACAAGGATTTATGGAAATGTTATTCATACATTCTTAACATTTTTTTAAACCGCCCCCAGCCAGGATTCAAAAACAAAACAAAAACAAACGAAAGGTGTATGTATAATCACAATGTAAGTTTTCACCCGCAACACACGATGCAAGGACTTGCTTGTGGGTTAAACTCCCATCAACAATGACAAGAACTATATCATAGAAATGTATAACATGGGTTTTTGTTTTGATGTAACAATATCCTTTAGAAGCTATGATGAAATGAAAAATTTAAGGAATTCACAAAAAAAAGAGATAATTTTAGGAATGACTATTATTATTAGTTATACTATTTTTTTTCAAACTTTTTGTACAATCGTGCCTTGTCCAGGTTTTTGTTTTTCGCTTCGAAAATATCACACCCCATTTTTATTTCTTCATTGTTTGAAAGGTTTGATTTAACATTTTTCTTGCTTTCCTTTGATTGTTTCAGGAATAGAAGAAACCCACAAGAATGGAAAAATTGCCAGTCTGATTGGAGTAGAAGGCGGTCATGCCATCGGGACAAGTTTAAGTGTCTTGAGGATGTTTTACCAATTAGGTGCTCGTTATTTAACCTTGACACATACCTGCAATACGCCATGGTAAGTTTTATAATTTGAGCCTGTAAATAAGTTCTTACTTATTGCGAGTATATAAACGGAAGCGGTGTTATTATTATAAATTCATATATGTTCCTAAAGCATGTTTTGCTAGAATATTAACCAAATTGTACGATTTACAATTCATAAATGGATATAAAACGTTTTTACCAAGCAATTTGCTTAAAACTGTTCATTGGTCAACAACTGTTTTGTTTTAAATATTAAAAAAAAGAAACTTATTGCCTAACCGAGTAAGGAGAGCTTAGTTTGTTGAATTTTTGAAATATCGATGCAACAACGAAAATGTTACTTGTACTTTTGTCACTTTAAATTGTCAACTTTTACTTATCTGCTTAATCAAGTAGCTTTCGTTGGCCACGCAATATTCTAAAATTAGTAATCAAGAGACTAACTTTGTCTGTAAACATTTAAAAATAACAACCTGAAATGATTCGAGACAAATAATCTTATAACATAAAATATGTTCTTTAAAAGCGTCACTTTGACTAAAATAATACATTAAGTTATTCTTTGCTACCTATCTAGCTACCTAGCTACGTACATTTTATAAGTATTGACACTCTCTCGCTTTTCTTATATATTTCAAGAGGACACATTACGTATACGTTTACTGATCCTTTAAAAAAGGGAGCAGCATTATTGGGTTGTCATATTAAATGACAAAAAAGTATTACCATTGTTACCTTTGAAGTCACGCAGCTTTGCATCTTTTTCAGGAGTTTAAATTAAAACCACAGAAATTTAATAACTTATTGAATATGCAATGTTTAATAATAAATTCGGGATTGTGCTTTTTGAATTGTTTATTTTTGTCAAACTCATATTAATGTAGATCACTGAAAACTTATACAACTTCAGAAAAGTTTGATTGACAACTTTCTTCTAATGCTAATGCGTCCCTTCTTTTGAATAGAAAAAAACAAATGATTTGCTTTCAATTTTACGGAAAAAAGATTATGTAAATTACTTTCATGTTCAGAGAAACATACATCTCACTGAGGTACCATTAAATATTTTAAATCTTATCGTTTTCATATATGTTGTACGCTCATCAAAATGAAAATATAGACATGCAAAATGTTCACCACAGGATGAATACCGTTGAAATAAAACTTCTGCACTTGTGAGGATTTGTAAATTTACAGAAACATTGAGTTTTCGTAACATTTTTTTCTATTTTTGTTGCAGGGCAGATTGTTGCAAAGTTGATGAACCAGGAAAAACTCCTCATATTGGGGGATTATCGAAATTCGGAAAGGTCTGTTTTTAGTTCTGTTTTAATTGAGTACAATTTAGTTATTTATTTCCCTATTTTACACAACTTTTTGTTGCTTCTTCACAGTATTTACTTGTACGAATTAATTTAAATTCTTTGATTTGATTACAGTTGGTAGTAACAGAAATGAATCGGTTAGGGATGATAGTGGATTTATCGCACGTCTCAGTGCCAACAATGCTGGATGCTTTGGGAGCATCGAAAGCACCAGTTATATTCTCGCATTCATCAGCTCACGCAATATGCAACAGCTCCAGAAATGTCCCTGATCATGTTCTGCAAAGGATAGTAAGTAATGGTTTTGTTTTTATATTATGTATGCATACATGTATAAGTTGTACGTTCATCTGTTGCCCATTGATGTTACGTAGTAAATTTAAAAATGTAATTTTATTGAGTAATGAAATCAAATTTTGGTTATTTATTTAAAAATCTCACGTACCCTGATGACTGTGTTTTACCACTATTGAGGATAGTGAAACGAGAAAAAAAAAAACAAAAAAAACATTTTTGATTTAACAGATTATTCTAAGTTATTTTTAATTTTATACAAATTTTGGTGAAAAGGTTCTAATTAAACATTAAGACTACGAAATACAAGAAATCCCAAACAAATTTAAGATATTTTTTCATCTACGGGTAGAATCTGAAGTTGGACATGAGTCGTATGTGTGAGAAAAGTTACCCTCTTTAAGTCAGTTTTTAGTCCAAAATTAGGTATCCAGTGTTTGGATATATTGCTCGCCTATTGTGGAAATTATCCTCAAGCCTATGACAGATAACCAAGTATCTATCTAAACAAAAACTACAACATTGGAAAACATACCAAAATTGGCCACGGAAACCACAGCCACTGAGATGTCCTGATTTACATAACTATGTTTTCGAAAGCATCAGCCAGGTAAACAATACACACAATTCAAGCGCCGTTGTTGCATACAACTTTATTTCGAAAATTTGTCAAAATCCTATGTCAACACTAACGCAATCAATAAATCACAAAAGGAAACCCTAACAAAAGCAACTATACCATCTGCATCTATATGCACAGTAACCTACTTCGACACTTTATTATCGACGTAACAAATAAATATCCCATAGCGAACAATTTAAAATCTAGAGAGGGGAGTAGCAAAATGTGTCCCTATTTTCGTTCATTTAAGTAAATTCCAATAGTTGCATATCCTAACCTCGTATGAACCGATCAGTGAGGTAGAAAGACAGAGAGAGCTAGATACCGACCAATAGAGGGAATAACGATTTTTCCCTAGAATGTACTTTCCATAGAAATCTCTCACTTAATGGATATGCATGACGGAGCATGAATGTGGGTATGTTTAAGTTAGCGAAGGTGGTAGTTCTTACAGGGCTGGCACCCTTCCCCCACATTTCGTGCGATTACACTACAATAGTATTCGCTGTTTGTAGTTTTAGGCGCACAGGTTTTCCTATCACAGTTGCATAGTGCAAGTAGCACAATCGTAGTATTCCTTTTTCGGCGTCTACTCTCAATTTTGTACAGAACTTCTTTGTTGTGTTGTTTTGGGAAATTCCTCCTCAAATAGTTTCAAAATAGTATACTCTATTCATTTCGGGTAATGCAAATCATGAAGAATCCTTCAACTGATGGTATGCATTTAAAATGCGGAAACACTTTTGTATAAGGAGGCTATATTAGGTATATCTTTAGTTGAGATATAGTTTATCTTAAGCTATTTGAAAAGAACATCCAACATCTTTAAAAAAGTGCAACCAGATGCAATAAAACGAAAACAAGTTTTCAAAAACCTCGAAGATAAATCCAAAGGTAAATAATGCCTTTGATACTTGAAGCAGATGAAGTTTATGTTTCTAAGTGATAACATTAAAAAAAAAATTTCGAATATAAATAGGACTTGTTCCGAACAAAAAAATAAATAGTTGGCGCAACAGGTGTACTCTAGGCCTAGCTCCTCACAACCATTCGTTTGTGTGCGTTTTTCATTTTTGGGACGAATGGAAGGGATCTACAATTTTATGCCGGGTCCAAACGGCTAATTGAAAAGCTCCTTCATGACAGTTATACTCTCGGATGTTTGTCAGACGTTCGCGAGAGGTGGCGCAATGGAAAAAACCATTAGTTGGAATTTGGGTTTTTTCGGGATTCGAACCTGGGACCCCTCGCTTAGTAGTCCAACACACTAACCACTAAGCCACTGCGCCTACGAACGAATTGAAGGGACCTACAATTTCATGCAGAGTCCGTAAGGCTGAATTGAGAAGCTGTTTCGTGACAGTTTTACTCTCGGATGTTTGTCAGACGTTCGCGAGATCTGACTCAGTGGAAAAAAAATTAAGATGTATTTTGCGTTTTTACGAGGTTCGAACCTAACAAACTAACCATTGAGCCACTGAGCCCACACATTGCTTGATTCGTATATCGACATAAACTTGCTATAGAAAAAAAGAAAAAAAGTGATAATTAGTATTATTTTAAGTTCCCATAAGATAGGAACCATTATATATGCTGACTGATCATATACCAGTATCTTTAGTTCATATAACTCGTACCTACCTACTTCAAAATATTCTTACCTGCCTAATTAGGTGCATTGATAACTAAAATTGAACTAACATCATATGCTTCCCTTAATAGGCAATAAACGGGGGACTTGTGATGGTGGCATTTTATCCACATTTTGTAAGCTGTTCGGAGAAGGCCAGCGTACTTGATGTTGTTGGTATGTATTTCGCATAACATGCTTTAAAAACTTTAAAAAGCTTAAAGAAAGCTTCAAAATAATAGTTCAATTTTGGTTTTTCTATTGTAGCGCATATAAACCACATACGGGAAGTAGCGGGTATCGACCATGTGGGTATAGGCGCCGGGTATGATGGTGTAAATTTGTAAGTACCTACATTTTTTCTGTTGATAAGAACTAGAGTGTATATAAGTTCATTATTTTCTACTTTTATATGGTCCTGTCAAAAGTCACTCAACAATTTGTTAAACAATTCACAAACAGTGATTCAAGGAAATACAAACAAATTCACACTGAACAAAACACAAAGTGCCTTTTTCCACACGATGTAAAATGTTTTTTGTTACACTCAAGTTTAATTAATGCTCACAACCAGATAGATAGGAATGAATGGCGAAAACAAACAGCCATGTAAATAAATACGCACAGGACAGCACTCGAATCAGAACCAGAAGCAGCATTTTGCTGTGGTGCAAAGTTTTAGAACAATGTTATTTTATTTTTAAGCTATTTTTTTTCCTGTACAGGTCTTTGTATACAATAAAGAGCTCTTGTAACTGAGACTTTGTGATAATAAGTATTGTTCTCTTTTCTCCATTTTTCCGCGTATGAAATTGGTAATTGTTTAGTAGGTAGTGGTAGTGGTACCCATTACGAAATATTTTCGAGAGAAACTAAATTAAATGGATTTTGCTTTAGGAATAATAAAAACAAGTTTTGTTCTAAAAACTTTATCTTTCCTTTAAAGGAGCCCCAACTGAATTTTTGTTCCCATATGTCAATGAGCAAAATGAAAGCTTAAAAGCAAATTGGATGGCGGGAGAGATTTGGGGTGGAATTTCTGAGAAAATATCGTTCCGTTGTAAACAAAAATCACCCTGAGCAGACAAATTGAGGTGAAAGTAACGTCAGCTAAAAATAAAGTTAAAAATAATAGCCAGTAACATCATATTGTAGCGAAAAGTTATTTTAAACATTGCTGAGGGATAGGAATCAGCAGACCATTTTATCACATATACCATTATGAACTATAACTAATGAGACATTGTCACATAAAATAAAAGTTATTCAATCGCTTAACAACTTAGTTTTTATAAATAAACATGTGCAAATAGTTTGTATTTTAATAAACAAAGCAACATTTTTTTCGCTTATTTTTCAGAGTACCAAAAGGGCTAGAGGATGTGTCAAAGTATCCATACCTGTTTGCGGCCCTGCTTGAGTCTGATAAATGGACGGAAGGAGACATAGCAAAGCTAGCTGGGAAAAATCTCATAAGAGTTTTCAAAGAAGTTGAAGCGGTAACTATTTAATCAATACTATTATTATATGACTTAAATTTGCTGTGTGGTGTGTTTGCCCTTCAGTGTAATGTAACCGTCATTTGGGTAACTACAAAATTGGTTATTGTATGTTTACTCGACTATATTCGGTAACATTGACCCACCCCCAAAAAAAAGTTTATAAGCAGCTAAAGATAGACCTAACATCGTCGTACTTTTATAATCGTTACCCTTTCAGAACATTGAATTCATATACATCCTTTGCACTCGCATATGCCTTTTGACGCAGAAACATCTGGTCCTTAGCAACTAATTAATGCTCGTCGGAAAATATTGTTGGCGCGAAACTTAACGCTTCGATAAATAAGAACGGTCATTTCGCAGTAATTAATGTATAATTGCGTTTCCACTAAAAATGATCAACCGCAGATTAAGTAGGCCAAATAATATTACCGCCCAAGGTAATAAATTTAACAAAGCCTCCTCTTATCTTCAGCCCGAGTACTTCAAAAAAGGTTAATCCCTTGCACTTAATACACGTTTTATTACCAGCTATAAGTCTACCAGCGCAAAAACAAGGTCAAAAACTCAACCGAAGTCATTGTTCCACAAGCAATATTTATATTACCGCGCAATACACCTGTTACCAGAATTTCACACAGAAACTTGTCAAATTAGGCAAGTTCCGGGACGGAAAACTCATTTATCAACTGAGGAATTGAAATAAGTTTCGAATGCGAAAATAATTAATTCATTTATTTTAGAGTTGGCAAGTTACTAAGCATGGTTTGCGCTTGAATAAAAATAAAATCAGAATTCACAAACATGTTACAGTCGATCCGAAAAGAATCATGTGAATATTTATCTATTATATTGCCACGGGGATTTAATGCCTATTGATAAACATAGTGTTGTTGGCTGTTCACAGAATTTAAGTAAATCAAGGGTGAGTGTTGGTTAGGTAAATATTCTGAAACTTTAGTTTTGTTGCAAACCGAAATGAATGCTATAGATTTATCAACGTATTTGCCATCATGAATTTATTCATCACAGCATGATATATGAGATTTATAACTTCTATGACGGTCCCGAATATCTTTATTTTCATAGTCATTTGGACATTTCTTAAGCTACAAAAGACTAAAGATTCGTTGTCAGTTTTAATATTACGATGGGAGAGTGCAGAATTAAGAAAAGTGTTTTGTTCACTCAAGTGTTCGTCTTTGTCTATGGATATATACCTATATGGATAGTAAATCAAAAAACTCTCTGAAAACGCTGTTCAAAGATTGAAAGAGATAAGTAGACAGGGAATTTGCTTTCCTCGCAAAATCTTTTCAGCGTATGTAATTCTCGAGTACTCTTAAAAATTTGTTAAATTTCCTGTAAATGGAAAGGGATTACATATTCAATTATGAACCCTATTAAAAAGGGCTGTATTAATCTTTAATTAGTATAAGAGGTTTTACCAAATTAATCATCTTACCATAAATTAATACAGTGGTTTGGAGAAGGTTAAATAAAGTTGTGGCAGCAGTCTAGATATCTAGAAATAGAAACGGATTAATAGTAACCAGTGTGTCGAGTGAATGAATCATATCTGTTGTTCTAATGTACAGATCGAGAAAAAAGTTTGCGTTTATTTCTTACATATTTACCCACTTCACATTCTCAGATTCTTCAGAAAAACTGAACTAGAGGGCGTGCTCTAAAGTGCGTAAATTATCTATCGGATTTTAATAATTCCGAACTCAAATAAATGCAGGGTAGCAGAAATGAAAACTAATCATTATCGCAAAACTTATAAAAAATGCCATCTTTTTTCCACGGATAGCTATAGTGCCCACGTGCATTTACATGTAGCAGAACTTACTTTACAGTCACCACCCCTGCAAAATGTAACCCTTATAATTTAAAATCATTTATTTTAACTAGTCACTTAACTTCTCTCATTATCTTATCTACTATCCTTGCCAACGTCGTTAGAGGAAAGTCCGCAGGCATGTAATACTAATTCTAAAGTTTGCTTAATTGCCAAATTGCCGGCGAACATTTCTAAAATTATATAATTTTCCCCGAACACCACTTTTATCAAAATTCATTCAAGAGCACAGTTTACTCATCAATCCGAACTGCACTCTAACTGCTGCACAAAAGTGGTAGAGAGGATATACGAGTATGATGCTGCTGTTCCTGCCCCTTTGGCACAATACATTCAAAATATTATACACTGGCATTGTTCTCATCTAACTAACAAAAATACCTTAAACAAAATTGGTTTTTCGACTAAGTGCTTATACCTTGAAAAAGATTGTGCGGAACCACCACAGAAGCTAGCACCCCATATACCGTACGAGGCCACCTCCTTTCACCGCTTAGTGCCAAATTCGACGACGAGCGGGTATTCCACTCTTGCGTTTGAAATTGATGAAATTCCTTGACGCCCTTTTGTAAAATATATGGATAATATGAATGTCATCATCAATCAAAGATGAAATAAAAAAAAGTAACCCACACTGCCGTTATTATCAACGTGTATTTATCACAGCTCCATTTTTGGGGTGGCGGATAGGGGTGCGAACGCCATGATTAATTCTACTTGAGGTTGTTCTCATTCATAAGGCGTGAGTTTTTAGGAAATAACTTCATCTATCTACTCGTCACGAAATTTTCTCACAGTCTTCTCTTATTCTGTTCATTCTGTGTGGATTTGATCATTCTTTTCTGTTACTTGTATTTATTACACAGAAACCAGAAAGAAAATCTGAAGGAAAATCTTAATTAGAAAATCCTTGACAAATAGAAAAGGAAAACGATTCAGGCATGCAGTGGTATTACGCTCGTCTTTCTGTTTTTCAAAGGAAATCACCGTTATGTGCGCATGTGAAAGAGTCAAAATGACAGGAAAGTAATCTCGCCATAATGCTTGCCTCATTACTTATCATGTAGATGTGTTCGACTCTTGCAATAAAATCTGAATGTTTTGCTTATTTGAGTGGTATAATAAGCTTATATGTAATAAGATGTAAAGGAAGAATTCTGTCTGTGGTCTTGTTTTGTGGGTGGGATTTAAAGTCGTTAAAGGGCTTTCACAAATATAATTATCCTCGACTGTTTTCTTTTATGAAAAAACTAAACAGATATAATAACACTCGTTATGATGTGCCTGTAAGTAAGAGATTGTTACCTAATCATTTTAGAAATGAATTAACTTGTTAAGGGCTCATTGTGTACATATGTGTAGTAAAATTGTCAAGGAGAACCGTGTAATCGCGTTACTGATTAGTTGTCTTTGATTATGTCCTACCTACTTACAAGCAATATAGTTAGCACGGTCTTTGACTTACTGCCATCAGCTGGGCATTACGGGCTAGTTGCCGTTTTTTTCTTACACCTTCGATGTTAACAAACATTTCGGATTATTTATGAAATAATGTAGTTGGCGGGAGATCAGTTTACGATGATTCGTTTTTTGTTTTCTAATATTGGTTCACTGCTTACTGTTTGGTGGATTTCTGATGCGTCGATATTAACATTCCTGGCGCCGCCTAACTACTAATTATGATCCGTTTTTCCACTGTTGTGCTTTCCTGTGACAGCATATACTTTTCCATGTGCGTGGCCCTTTAAATATTGTAAAATGTATATATCATATCATTTGCAGTCAAATAGTTTAACTTTATCTTTATTAAATGCATACATAAATCCGTTCAATCTAAATACCGTTTAAATTCTACTCACAGATCAGTAATCAAATGGAACTTCAAAAAATACCCCCCGCGGATCAGTCAATTCCACCGGAAGATATAATGGGCAGATCTTACTGTCGTTATCAAGGACCAAGAACATGATTGATGTCTTTTAAATTGTTGTAGGAATACTTTACATACAATGTATTAAGTATATAATTACGAGTAATTAATTATGTAAAAACGCATTGTTAAGTTTCTTTCACATTCATCGATATCATTGTATATTTTAGAAACATTGTAAATATTTAATTAAGGAAATGAAACTGTAACAAAACGCCGCTTGCAACTTATCCATAAGTCAAAATATTTTAATTCCTCGAAGCATATGTTGAATATCACAAAACAAAGCAACTTCAAGTATACAAAAACAACTACTACTATAATTGAATAGTTATTAATTATATAGGATACATATTATATAATAGCTAAGTTAGTATAAAATAAAAACTTTTTTCGATGATATTAACTTTTCTTTCGCAAATCGGAAACGTTTCAAGAATATATTATAACTTTAATACTTATGTAGATATATTGGGATGATTAGTGATAATTTCTTTTTTATTCGAATTTTAGTTATAACATGAACAAAATAAAAACAACAAATAAGTATCAAACGGCATATTTAGACATATGAATATATTAAATTTTAAAAACGACTTTAAATTTATAAATTGAAGACCAACAAATGGAAAATATATTAAATCGAAATATTAAAAACTGTTTTTAATCGCTTCTTATTTCAGCAGAGTTCGGTGGATAAGAAGAATATAAAAAACGCGCCCCGCAGTGAATCAAGGAAAACTTTCGACATTTGTAACAGATGTCAACAGAATCTGCTGCGAAAATTTCATAGAATATTTATTTAGAAATAAATGTCTCCTTTTTCCTCTTGCACACAATGTTTCCATATGCTTTATTCAGAAAATATTTGGGTAACTAATTTGATTTTAATTGCTTATAGGAAAAGTTTTGATTTCAATAATTCTGTCGATTATACTACACTGGTAACAGATTGCAGGTTCAACTTGGAACAACTATTTCCGAAGCGATGTGAATATTCTTTTGCTTACATAAGGATAGCTGGGGAAAAAGAAAAGAGAAAAGCTGTAAGTAATACATTTTGTACAATTAGTATAGGTTTGCTTTTAGTTCTAAAATTTCTCTTGAATAATGTGACTGTGCACAATTTGTGTCATACCAACACACAACTAGTTTTTCGTTATTGTTTTACTGGCTCTATGGACACTGCCAGCAGTGTAGTTTATTGCAGAAGCTTTTACACTCCTTTCGATTCTCAAAACGATATAGGTAAATATCCAATATTATTAGCACGATGAGCCCGATCTACTCCATACTCCTTCTATTCTAACCTTAGGATTGGTTATAACTGCTCTATACCTTATAGTCGATAAAATATGGTCATATTAATCGGATTTGAATTTTATTTTTTCCATCGGACTATCAAGTGTAGTGTTATTATTGTGTGACGGAGCTGCCACAAATCAAAGTATCATCCATAATACAGCACCATGGTACTTCCATAAACAAAAATAAGACACGAAACAAGTAAAACGCCCCTTGCAACGAAAAAGCAAAACCTCAAATACACTCCAGTCCAGTACAGTACATAGTAAATCCCACTGGCTATCATAACTCACGACTAGGCACACATAATAAATCCAAATTTATGCAATCTGAAATACATTCGTATTCCCACAAATAACCTTCTTTATACCATTGCACTGGACTGGACAGTATTTTCTCCTATTTAATCTTAACCACTTGGCGCGGCATTTAAGTGCAAAAACAGATAAAAAGGAATAAAAATCACACCCAAAGACTACGTTTAATTCAAGTCAACGAACTTAACGAGGATTACCATATCTGAGGTGAGTATATATTTATAGGCATATCTTTCCTTTTCATTTGCATTCCCTTTTAGGTTATGAAGCCGCATAAACAAAAATTAAAACAAAACACACAGAAGGTGAGAACAAAAAGTTAAATACCCGTTTGGCGAAATGTCATTTACCAACTTAAAAGAGGTTTCTTTCTTTGTACATTTGAAATATTTGTTAGTGTCTGAAAATTATCCGTTTCAGTATTTGCTCTAAACATTAGATTAAATCCTTTTTGAGAAATTTTCGACAGCCTTTTATGTTTGTTTTGGCCCCTCTAAGCGTAATGCTATTATGAGCGTGAAGCATAGAGAAAAACTTTTTCTCCACAGTAATCACAGGGACCTGCGAAATGTTTACTTATTCAATTAGTACGTCGAGAATTTTTTCGTTCTTTACAAATAATATTTGTCGCCTTACGTGAGAACTGTTCATGCCATGGTGTTTTTATAGTCATAATGATTCAAATTTCTTTCGTCGTGCGAAGAAGTAATACCTACTATTTCTCAGGCGCACTCTGTCCCAAAAGTGAGTTCTTTACGGAATAATTAACAAATTAGTTTGCCCTCTATTTGTCGGCGTTGGTGACTACGGTTTGGAGTAGAACTTTTAATTAATTTCATTTGAATGCCTAAATTTTTGTTCCAAAAAAATGTTGTCGGGGACGGCATTGGAGGAATAATTTAATGGTTATTTACTCTTGTGGAAGAGGTGAAATTTGCAAGCTACCCAAAAGCGGATTTTTTTTTTAAATTAGGTTCAGTTTTATTGTGGATATCGAACATAGATCTGTGGCTTGTGCTCTTGTTTCTACTTTGTCCCTTTGTTTATTTAGAAAAAGCACTTACCTAATTTTTCAAAAACTGATATTTCGAAATAAATACGTTTAAAATGTAACGCGGTTACCTATCACAGCATTATTATAGCGTTAAGCTAACCAAAGCTTGTTAGATATCGTGCGACAGCTCTAAATTTGCAGAGAGCTTCAGAAATGACACTTTTCTCTTTCTCTTTGCACTAACTAAATTAGACGAGATCTTAAAAAGTAGATATAAAAATACGTTGATATATTTACAACCAATGTTTGATTAATTTTTATATATTTCAAATTTGTATATAAGGAATTTAATATATCCTATGATATGTTATGTATAGACATACGTCTATCATCTATTGGAATGCCAATGTGAATATCTCTCTCCCTCTGAAAACGATTTGTATCAGTTGATGGCAATATTCGATTGGAATCAATTCGTGGTGAAACGCCTTGACACATGCTAACATGACACGTAAAGATTCCACTTAGAAAATCAAAATAAATGGCTATCATTATTCGAATATCGTCGGGACGTGCATTTTTTCCATAAAAAGGTTGAAGGCAATGATCCAAAAGATTTTCAAGCTGCTAGAGAGCAAAAACCCTTGGGATATATATATATATATGTGGGAACACCCTTTTTGGAGCCAAATCCATCTTAGGGATATCCTGTACGCTATAGTTGCAATCGCATTGTGATTGTGATTCGTGTATGCACGCCTAATAGTTTGCTCTGTGATGAGCTTCAACAAAGTGAACTCGAGATATATTTTCGTCAGAAAATAAAAACTTCGGTTTTGTCTTCGTCCTTCGTGTTTTCCATTGTGCACATTGTTATTGTTACACAAAAAGAGATGATTGACTATACTCAATTGATTTCTAAAGGATTACTTGTGACTTCACGGACTATCAATGATATTTGCACAATAATAGCTGTTTTTTATTATCAGCGTGATCTGATTCGGATCAGATCACGAAAATAAAACAAAACGGATCATTGAAAAGTTTAATTTTGGAATTGTGGCAACAGTTGCTTTCAAAAGCAAAACAGATAATACAGGGTATTTCAAACTTCATATTGCCATCAGCCATATTGCAAATATTCTTCTCAACGTGACGTCACACAAGGCACATGTCATTTCACTTGCAAAGTCGGGGGTGTTACCATATTTGAATCAAATTTGCATAATTTTTCTTTTCAAATATATTTTTGTAAAACAAATTTAGTACTTTATGTTCAAATATGCAACACATGAACAATATTTGCTGCTACCGCTTGAGTTTATCTTGGCATATTAAGGTGTGTCCAGATCACCGAAACATTTCAGAAATGGTTATGAAACGTGTCTGAAGCAAATCGGACAGATTTTATAAACATTTATAAAAGATTTCTGAAATTTATTTACTAGCCCCCGTATTAATAAACACTGCGTAAAAGTTATCAACTCGTTACTCAGCAGCTACGTCAAATATATACTTATTTGTTTATTAATACGGGTGTAAATGTTTGTGAAATGTTTCCTCCTGTTTTGGACTAGAAGAAAATAATGTGGTGGGATTATAAGAAGCGAGTTTTTATTTTTGTAATTTTAGTCTGGGCAATCACGCGACACGGGATTTAATTCAAATAATCGTATTAAATGAATCACTTTCTCATTAGGTTTTTAGCTTTTCTGGACATTTTTATAACAGCGCTCACTTTCTGCAGGGATACTTGTAAAACAAAAATTATTTCCCATATGTGAAACATTTCATAAACGTTTTGTTGGTGTCCAGGAACAAACCAGCAAAACATTTCTAAACATTTCATAGAAATTGTTTTGTTTAATAAGTGTTTTAGAAATAAATATGGAACATGTAGGTATTTAATTGTTTATCAAATGTTTGGCTGGCCTGGAAATAGCTTTATAGAACAAGAAAAAACAAAATAACTCGGAATACGGACAGGGACTTTATTCGAATGCGAAAAAAATCAATTGATTTTTTGTGTTCCATTTTTTAGTCTGGCAACGTGATTGTGTGGCTATCGTTTACAGGCACACCAACATTTAAAAATAAAACAAGCCACCTAGTCGGAAATAGTAGAAATAATTTTCAGATCATGATTCGTGATCTCGATGAGAAGCAGGATCATGTGCTGTTCTTGTAAGTGCATGTAAATCGATGATCTATATGGATCATAGCTGATAATAAAAAACAGCTAATATATCAATTCCTTTCCTATTTTGTTACATTAAGTCCCTATCCGGCATGTCTTTTCTTTTCTTTTGCATTTATTGCTTCAAGTATCAGCCGTCATCCAATTGCCTACATTGTAAATATATTAATGCGATATTGAAGTCGGGTCGATAGGTACCTGTAAAGGTTTTTTTTCGGGTAGGTAGGTAATACAATTATTATTATTGAATTTCATTAGCATTTTATGCTGAATGCGTTTAAAGGGAAAAATGTTTTGGATTCCGAATCTTCACACATGTTACCTATCATAATGCTAATACATTTTTATTCTTCACTCAAATCTTGGTATTAATGGTATTTTTATTATTCTCATCTTTTACTTACGAATCTCGAATTTTCGTACTTTTTTCAACGTGCTTGGGACATTCTCATTATTTCAAAAGGCACACAAATTAGTGAAAAATATCCCAACAATGGACTGACTCTATATGCGTACATTTTATTCAGTCTAGAGTTTAGTTTAGTTTCATGAAATCGAGAATTTCTGAACTAAGAACAATAGGTACATACAATTATCCTAAAACAATAGATATAAAGACATGATTCAACTGGTACATTGTTCAATGTACATTCCAAAATGGTTATGGAACCCTTATTTTTATAAGAAAATACACATTATTCTCATATTCAGAAATAACATTTAGCTATCGAATGGATACAGAAATATTTTCCGTATAAGAAAATTAAACAATTTTCTTCGATCCATTCTTCAATTGTCCGTATAAAAGAATGAAATTCCAGTAAAAGGCTGACTTGTATACCGTAGAACGAAATTGCTTTTAGAAATGAAACGACAATAATAACAAAAGGAAAGAAGAAGAGTGTCCTTGCGTTAAATTCCATTAGGGGATCGCTTAAATGGTTCGGTATCAGAGATGACGGGAAATGACTTCGTGAGGTGCAAAAACCAATGGAATTTATTTATGTACATTGAACGGGAATCGTCTGTTTCTCGATTTGCTTCTATTCGTTTTCATTTCTCTATTTCAATGCTTGGATAGGGATTTTCTTATACCACAACAAAACGTGTGCAAGAAATGGGAGAGTATTTCATGGTTACCTAACTTTTAGCATAAGGATTGTGGTCAAATGAGTTGCAACTTTATGGCTCTGGCAATTGTTTTTTTTTCTTTTTTTAACAACTTCAATTACTTTTAAATATAAATCAACTTATAGTAATTTGCAATAATTTGGGTATGAGTTACAAAAGATCCATTGGATATTGTAAAAGCTTTCTGTTTTGAAATGTCAATTAGACGAGATTGGGATGAAATGATTAAGAATTGTTGGATGAAACTACGCAACGCTCGTGTCTGACAGGTGATAAGATGAAGATGATTAAACTTAAAAGAACTTATTTATTTAGGTAACAAACGAAATGAAAAATAAGCATTTTAGAAAAAAAAACTGGATAAATTATTTAACAACAGAATGGATAGTTTTTTAAGAAAATATATTCAACGTCCCATTCCCAGCATTTTTTGAATACATATAAAGTATACGTATACATTATTGTAATCCCATATGAAAGAATGGATGTATATAAATTTGTCGTTAATTGAAAACCTTATGGAAGCAATCACTTTTACAGATATTGTATTCGAACAAAATTTCGAACTCGAGATTTCAATCAATTCTGACATTACGATGATAGAGGAACTCAAAAAAGTGGGTCTCGCAATTCTGTCTGTCTGTCCGTCGGCTCTTGAGATCTACAGCCTAAACGGCTGGATTTGTTTTAAACTTCGGATTTGCATTTTGTAGGCTTACAGTTCGGGGCCACTTTTTTTTTCACGTTGTCTCAATTATAACGGTTTTAAACAAGTTTAATTTTTTTATAAAACGGCTCAAACGATTTCAACGTTTCGAATTTACATCGCCGCACTATTTGTATGAAAATGCAAAAAACAAACTGAGAATTTTACGTAGATATATATCGGTGGAAAATGTTCCTCCTGCTACGCTTGTCCTTGTACGTATAAACTCAAATATCGTGTAAGGTGTAAGAGCCTATGAACAGAACATGATTTTTACTGAGAGCTTAAGCCTCACATTATTATATAATGCACTGCCATCTGAAATGAATATGCTTAAGCCAAAAGTGCACTTTATTTAAGTATATTCTTATGTTTTCTGCACGGGGGTTTATCTAGACTCAAGAATCAATTCTTCTTCTACCAAATCAACCAAACTGTTGATATGAATGAGAAAGTTTCGTGCGACCCAGTCGTGCACTTTATTTTTTGTTGGGAAAACTGTACATGGATGTAATGCTGTATGTAATTTGTTTTCCAATATGTTGTGCATAAGGGTAGAATTTCCACCACTGGGTGAGATCTACCTATAGTATAAAATAATGTATATATATAAATAGGACAGTAAATGGAAATTACTGCATTTCTAACAATAATGCTTAGTGCATTAACACTTATAAATAAAAATGGGTTGGGTACCTACACCCTAAACCAAAATCTCCAATTAAAAATCCTTGAACACAATACAAAATGATAAGCGGTACATGCAAATGTACATCGTTGTCATCAACAAGCAGTGCCTGCGTTTGGGGGTTTTGGTTTTGGTGGTACTGTGTGGGTATCCCAATAAAAATATCACAGAAAAATACGACCAAAAAGAAAATCTACAACAGAACCTAACATTGCCATCGTGCAATACCATCTCAGAACAATTATTCATTGTTTATATTTATTAGTAGGATGATCAAAGATCTTTCATCAGTTAACTATCTATAGGTAGACGTATCTAAAAACAACCACATCTGAACCTTTTATTATTGTTTAATCTATCTTCAAACTTGAGACAGTTTAATACATTCTAAATAAAAGTACTCACAATAAAGTATGTAATTAAATTCTTGTTCATATCGTTTGTGTGTACATGCAGTGAAAGTGCGGGAAACTTATAAAGCCCCGATTACCTGCATCAGTGTCAAGTCAACGTCGTATGCAGTACTCTTGAATCTACGTGCGGAAGTTCTTGGTGTTTTTTTTTTTTCAATTTTATATCGGATGACCGTACACTTGAACGTATTTAGTTGTCTACTACATTATAAAACCCTCAGTCATTTAGTTTTTCTTATCTCTCTGGAAACAATTGTATTCTAATTATACTATTAAATACTTATGTAAAGTGGGCTTTAGTCATATACTCGTATTTTATTAGGGCTGATTTATTGGAAAGTTGCTCTAAGATGTGTATTGGAAATATCCGCACTTAATTTTAAGCCGATTAAGAAAAATTTCCACTTTCGACGCGAGTAGTAATTTCTGATATCAGGTTCGGAGACTTTATGGCTGTACAAATTTTACATCAATTGCGAATTTTGGTGTGGGTGACATGATTAGCGTATAGCAATTGTTGATCTTCCCTTTTTTATGAACTTCTATTTTCAATAAATGTTAATGTTTTGTAAATATTTAGTTAGCTCTAAGTCATGGAGAACTTCACGGTTAAATCTAGAAAAACACAATAAAATTGTGTAATCGTTGCGGATTGCAATTCAAGTGAAAGACAGACAATTCATTCATTTTGAAGCGCAAGTAATTTTATTATCTCATCTAATTCAAGACAAATAGACATGCGCTTGTAGTATTTTATACGATTAACAAAGTTTGCAATCGTACATATATAGATGTTTCAGCTAGTTAAAAATCATTCGTTCGCGATACTGCCTTATATCAGGAATCAAAGACTCTTTACAAAATGTTGTACAAAATCATAGCGGTCGCGAGTTTAAGCCTTATTTTGAGCGCTGGGATATCGCGCGAGTTTGATGTATTCGATGATAACACACTCGACAATGGCATACCTGGCGCAGACCCGACAACGTTTTCAAATGACTCGCTGTTACGTATGCCATATGTTGATTTGACCCAACATACTGGTGAATTGTGTAATCGACGCTGCCTTGTGAATGGTCAAAGGGTGTGCTATTTCAACTTTGTGTTAGAGCATTATCAAGCGATGGGAGTGTAGGTATTAAATCTTTAAAGGAAAACATTCATGTGACGTCCTCTATCTAATCTATCCAATAGTGCATGCGGTAGATGTGCAGATGGTGTTCTAGAAGACTGCAATAATCCACAGTGTATTGTAGGCGATGGTGTTGAGAAGGGCGTAATGAGTATTAATAGAATGATTCCTGGACCAGCAATTCAAGTTTGCAAAGGTGACATGATAATTGTCGATGTGTTTAATAATGCACATGGCACTGCCGCTGCTCTCCACTGGCATGGCCTACATATGAAGGATACCCCGTTTATGGATGGAGTTCCTTATGCCACACAGTGTCCTATTCCGTTTGCTTCAACATTTCGGTATTCTTTTTACGCTACAGAATCAGGAACGCAGTTTTATCATTCACACTCAGGTGGGATAGACAAGATACTACACTAATTGAAAAGGAATTATTTTTTATCCTCAACAAATAGGACATCACAAGATTAACGGACAATATGGAGCTCTAATTGTACGTGAACCAAAGGAAAAAGTTGCTAACGCAAACGAATACGACTACGACTTACCAGAACACCACATACTCATTTCGGATTGGATGCATAACTACGGAGAACAATATTTTCCAGGGCTTCCATCATCCAAAGGAATATTTCCAAATTCTATTTTGATCAATGGACGTGGCACCTATATAAATGTAAGGTAGATACGTTAAGCTTTTAAATATTTTGATTTTATACAACCTTTAGCCGGAAACTATGGAGCACACAAAAGTGCCAGTAAGAAAATATTATGTAAAATGTGGGAAAAGATACAGATTCCGCATCATAAATTCTGTTAGTCATGCTTGTCCAGTACAGTTTCAAGTGAGTTAACGAACTATTGTGGAGTAAGTCTTTTGAATGTTTTTCTTTAGGTGGAGGGCCATAGCTTGTCAGTTATTTCGTCTGACTCCTATAATGTCGAGCCTAGTCGATTCGATACACTTGTTTCGAATTCTGGAGAAAGATACGATTTTGTTCTAACAGCCAATCATACTAAAGGAGATTTTTGGATTCGAGTTTGTGGCCTAGGCGTTTGTGCTATTAATCCAACTGAAGCGTTTGCCCTGCTTAGGTATGAGACAAATGATGCAGCTGCTGACATAGATAAGCCGCAACCACCTTTCCCTGCCTACAATGTAACTTATCCAACAGGAATAGTATGTTGTATTATATATATTGTGCGGACACTCTTGTTAATTTTTAGTTTACAGCTTCTGAACCATCCAAACGCTACCTGTTTTGCTTATAACGGCGACCACTGCATTACTGAACTCAATGCAGTTGAGGAGGACATAGAGCTCCTCACCAAAAAACCGCACCACAAGTTCTTTCTAGCCTTTCACAATTTCCCCGTCCCAAATGAGGAGATTTTTCGCTCAGGAATGTACCAGCACTTTGCAAGTGAGTACCTTCATAACTAACTATATCTTCTAGCACCTTCCAACCCAACATATATGTTTTCCGTCTCCTAGATCTCGGATCTAATCTGACTATAGTCGGTGCAATCAATAATCTGAGCATGGTCTTCCCTTCGTCTCCACCTCTAACACAACCGCATGATATCGACGAGTCCAAATTTTGTGATGAAATGCACTGGCCCAAACATTGTATTGGCAATAGGCTATGTCCGTGTATACACCGATTGAAGATTCGAAAGAACAGTATCGTTGAATTGATAATTGTTGATGAGTCAGTGTGTAAGTCGGCCTTATGACAGAATTCTCTTTCGATTTACTAATAAATTCCAACCTTATAGCCGTAGGTCGTATGCATCATCCATTCCATTTACATGGTTATCGTTTCATGGTCACTGGTCTCGGTCAGCACCCGTTGCACATACCGATGACAGTAAACGAAGCTATTCAAATAGAAAATCAAAGGGGGCTTCCGAGGAATTACCACAATAAGAGGCCACCGTTTAAGGACACCGTTTCGATACCAAGCTGCGGATTTGCAATTGTGCGTTTCCGAGCTAATAATCCAGGTATAGGGTTTTTGCACGTTCGTACATGGGTCCAATTATTTTGTTCTTGTACAGGTTATTGGCTAATGCACTGTCACTACGAATGGCATTTGGCTATAGGAATGGGACTAATACTACAGGTAGGAAATCAAAATCAGATGGTATCACCACCGAGAGACTTTCCCAAATGTAAAAATTTTATGCCGAAAATAGGAACACCCATATTTAAGTGGTAAACCGCCACAGAATTATTTTTTGATATCATATTTAAATAAAAGTGGCTATTTGATTATTTTTTTCCCTTAATAAACGCATCGGAGCACGAGTCTAGAGCTGACAGTCTTCAGTAGGTATTTCGTTTTCAAAGCAATGGTACCTACATAAGGTGGCTTGTATGCACTGCAGCGTTACATACCTACTTTATTTGTTGCGGGTTTTGTTGTATACGTAGTAAGAAAAAGATGGGTAGGTATCGTTTCCATGCAAATTTCTAATTCGAGATTTCACGGAATTCGCAATTAAGCCGGTCTTTATGTCTGCTCCTGAGGCCTATTTATTTCAAACTTCGTAATTGGAGATTGTGGGCTAAAATCCGGGGAAATTTTAGTTAGCTGAATATTCATACATTAATAAAAATCAAAATTGCTTAGCGATATGTATAGGTGGTGGTTAGATGTATTAAAGGTATAGAACTTTTTGATACAATAGATCTTTCAGGTCGCAGTGTCAGCCAACTGGGCATGCGCATGGGACTATAAAAAAAAGAAAAATGATACAGAGCTAATGCATATTATAGATTGGAATGAAAGCGATGATAATGGAATGTTAGCCTACAAGCTAATTGTAAAGCTCTTAAAAACAGTACGTGCTCTTCCTCTCAGCCAAATGTATTATTATTAGGTTTGTTTTTTGAATAGGTATAAACTTTAATGTGAATGCACTTTCAAACCCTTCGGTTCGGTATAAAATTGTAACACAAATTTAATTGTCGAAATGTTGAAAGTGCTTGTTTTATATCGATGATGGTGCTAAAACTGTTTCTGATAAAATAAATAAGACATGTTGCAAAATCATTCTACGAGTACTGCAGCAATAAGTACATATCATTTTAATTTCTTCGAATGAAATAAACTTTCGGTTTGTACATCTCTGGCGAAAGTTTCGCCATTTTATTGATTAAGTTTTGCTGTGACGACTCAATGTCGCAAAAGTTTTTTTCTTCTTTTTTTTACTGAGAGTTGTTTTGAATATTATAACATTTTGCCACTCGTTGTCCTTATATTGATCGGGTCTTTTTAAAACTTTATTTCCACTTCAGTTGCTCATCACTGGTGTGCTTCATAAATTCATTGCGTACAACTCTCTGATATATTTCATATAAAATAAAGTTTCTTTTATCCGCTAAGAACAAACGACGACAATGCCTTTGATATTTTTGGCGATAAAGTCATGATGTAGAATCAGCAACACACACACTATAGTTTAGAGAATAACTCCTACCATCAAATGGTTGTTCACAGATTGGATAAATTTGAGCCATGTTAAATAAAAAAAAATCTTGTTAAGTGAATCATCGTAGACATGCGGGTTCAAGAAGTTTGAGGGAGCAACAGATAATAAGAAGTTATGCATAAATAACGTTAACAATGGTCGTCGGGTTGATGTATTGTTGAATTTGAACCCAATCATATAAAGTATGCAGAAGTTTGTGGAAATTCATATCTGTTGTCACAATCGCAATTGTATATACCTACGTGCAAAACTTCCTTATACAAAAGTTTGAACCTTATTCTAAAATAAATCAGTCAATTGAAGAAAAAAAATCTGTACTTCATATTCGAACATTAACAGCTGAAAAATGCAGCGCAAATATTTTCATTTTTACTGTAGGTACTAACGCCAAGATTTTGCAACTAAATATACCAAATGAATAGCCAGTCTACTGACCAACATGTCAACCGAAAAATCCTCAGAGATCAACACAGACACATGTCCGAATGCAAATTTAATCAGGAAACTTTGTTCACTTTATTTAGCCAAAGTACCTACCAACTTGCTCTACTATAACTTGACAAACTCCACACCGATGTTGCTGAGCGGCCCTTCAGCTTCAACAAATTAATTAATATCGATGTCCTTTTGGAATTCACAATTCTCTGATCCAATTTCCGATGACAACAGCAGTGCGGTATAGCACAACGCCATGACATCCAAATAGATGGATGGATAGCCCAGCTATATAGTGAAGTCAAATGGATGCTTGGGCTGGGAAATGGACAGGACGCTTTTGATTACCAATTCATTTGTCATCCGATATTCATTTTTGGTCAAGGGACCCCATGGTGTGGGTTTCAGAGCATCGTCATCATCCCTAATGCTATACGTATAATTGCCACCCATTTTATTAACTTCTGAATAATAATAATCGTAATAATTATTCTGGAATAGTTATTCGCATACCTGTTACAAGGAATGGAACGTCGATGCGGATATCAGCAACCAGCACCGACACTGGCAAATTATTCCATAATGTGGGAATCCATAGAATACACGATTAACATTTTGCGGGTGTGGATGCTTTACGACCCAAATGGGAATAGGGATTCTAGAATTATTATTTAATGATTAACACTAAAATCTGCCAGTAGATTGTGTTGTTGTCCACTTAAAGTGAGGAAAGCTGGCATTATTTAGGTCCAATAGTGCCGACATTTATTTGCACAAGATTTGTGCAGGTGGGTACTGGGTACACTCTGCGGACGGGCACACATTTTCCTTCAACCCGAGAATAATGGATTAGTGATAAATGATAACATATTTATAATAACTGGGTTGTTTATATTGGACTGCTGGTAATTGGGGTATCAAATAAAAAAAATACTATACTAAAAATACCCGAATATCATTTATTCAAAAGCGTTTGGGGATGTTGCGCAAAATTGTATTGGATTACTTATATGTTTGTTGATAACTGTTAAAATGGTCAATGGGGAGTTTTTGTCTAGTTCGTTCGATAATCCAAATAAGGTGTGGAATTTCGGGATGAGATTAATTTGTTAGCAACTTCGGGTGCTTTATTTATTTGTCTTTAATAGTTCAAGGTTTGATTTTAGTATTGTTGATGAAATTTGCTTTTGTTTTCAATTAGGTACTTTTAGATTGTAGGGAAACCGGCACCGAGTAGATACAGAGAATAACGGAAGTCCCTGAACAATTTCTTCTTTTATTACTTGTTTTTCGAGTACTTAAAACTAGGTGGCTGATTGTCGGTGTATATACCAATGCCTAATTTTACAATGAGCATTATCCACAATTTCAATGGAAGTTATTGCCCGTGAAGTTATTTCCCTGCGACCTGAAAGAATTGTTCGGGGTGAATAGAATCACTTGCCTTAGTACTAATATGTACATATCAGTACTTTAGTTGAATATTCAGGTCAATACACTATAAAGCTAAACATTATTGTATATATTCCTCATTCAATATCGTATTTGAACAGTAAAAGGTACATACTGCATAGGCCTAGCCATTAAATAAGAATTGGGGCTTTTTCATGGTCATTGTGACTGCCATGAAAATGTCTACAAACTATTACAAATGCAAATATTGATAAGCTATCATAGTGAGTAATAAATATTTTTCTGCCTATCTATTGTATGTTCATAAAATCAAGATAAATAAACATCAAAATGGTATAGATCTTCTTCACTAGGACAATAAAAACAAAACATTTATTAAAACAAATACATTTTATTTCCAACGTCCTCATACCTACTGTTTGGTATGGAAATTCCAATGACTTTCTCACAAGGGCCTTATTTTATAGATGTATAGTCAAGCGGGATTGCTTTATGCTGTATATGATCATTATGCACTATACATGGATTACATTGGTTTGCAAAGACAAGACCGCAACAATTTAGAGTGTAAAATAACAAGTTTCTGTAAAATCTTTTTAGCCAACCTGCATCGTTTGGTTTGAAATTAAATTGGTTTTCACTGCATAACTCGGGTACCTATTCTAATTCACAATTCTCCCACTCAGCTATAGTGACAATAAGAAACAGAAATCTTCAGCAAGCTTTCTCTTGCAGGGGCCTTTTTTGAGCAGGAATTCTATGTTTGTCTCTCCTTCGTATTTGGCTCGAATGGAAAGATTTAGAGAAAAAGTAAAGGAATCCAATTTCTTACAACACAGAAAATGCACCGTATTCATTTGCAAGGCAATGATACAAAAAAAGGTATAGGACAACTTAAAACCCACTCTAGCGTGCAAGTCACGGTGACACTATTCCGCATATAGACAGACAAACGCTGGTAGAGACTGTTTGCCCTGTCTGACTTCATGAAATATGAAATTCAATTTTCAGGATTTTTCTAGGTAAAGTGGCATTGTGTTGAAGTGAAAAAAACCGAGAGTTTAAGGAGAATGAAGGAAGGCAGCGAGCAAAAAAAAAAAAACTCAGCAAGATCAAGTAGATTACTCGTCGTCGTACACCTACTGGAAGCTTGGTTTCAAGTGGTGTAAACTTAAGCTAGATTTACTGCCACGAGCAGGATTGAATTTCTTGTAGGTACTATCAATAGACTTTGCATTTCATTGGGATTGTGTGAATATTTACCTGTACAGATATTGCATTTGCCAAAACACATTGAGACACTTTACATGAAAGCTATCGGCATAAATTAAATTCATTGAATGATGCAACTCAATGGCAGTCAAGAAATTAGGTTAACATAAGAATGTGTAGAAGAGTTGAATTTGTAGGTACGCTTACTAATTTTTTTCATAAGCCGCTTCCCATTTGCATTGTTAGCTTCTTAACAAAAAAAAAAAATCAAACAGGCCGAATGCGAGCACCTCTTTTCCACACCAAGCCAAGTAAATCTAAAATAATTAAATAAATAATAGCGTACTACGCCCGTATGGTTACTCCAGGCCTAGCTTCTCACAACAATTCGTTTTGTGCGAGTTTTTTGTTCTTAGTTTTTGGGACGAATGGAATGGACCTACAATTTAATGCCAGTGTGAGTTTAATGAAACAGCTGAAATGAGAAGCTCTTTCATGACAATTATACTCTCGGATATTTGTCAGATGTTCGCGAGAGATGGCGTGGCGCAGTGGAAAAAAAACTTTTGGATGTAATATTTGTATTTCCGGGGATCCCTGTATGTTATTATTTCGTTATCTAAACTCACAACAATAAGAAAAATGTAGCTGCTTAAGAGTTATGCCTTTTTATAATCTGAAATAGATCACACATATTTCAAAGATTTATCAACTCATATACATATAACTATCAAATCATACCAATAATTATTTTTTCAAAGTAATGATGAAAAACTAAAATTATTTCGTTGAGAAATATCTTAAGATCATTATATCAAAAGATCACAAGAAAACGCAAAGAAAAATCTTTAAAAAATGCTTTGTACCTTTTTTCTCGCAGCAGTTTTGGAGCCAACAATTCTAAAAGTTTATGCTGAACCTGTAAGTACAAATACATAACATGTCCACAAGACGCAAAGGAGTAAAAATGCAAAGATCCGTCCACAAACACAGCCACCATACTTTATAACTAATTGGTTGCTTAAAAATAATAAATTCTCCACTCCGTTTGCAATGAATCAGTCCATGCGGGTTATGATGTCATACAAATTGTGTACACTTTACCAATTATATTATTTATGTATTTTTCCGAAAAAAAAATGTCCATGAAAAATTACAAAACTATAACATCGAATATAATCTAAATGCGAAATGATGAAATGTAACTCGAAAACAATTATGGCTCAACTGAAATCTCTTTTAAAACGTATCCATGTGGAAAATACAAAAATTTAATGCTAAAATCTAATCCCATTGCATTTGGCAATCCAGAGACAAAGTTTCTTGAACTTTTTTTTTTCGGGTGTTGGATGTGCAGAATCGTATGTCATATCAATAAGGGATCCAGTAAGTGGCCACAATTTGGCCTCTTCAAATATAGATTTCCTCCATTTGATGCTGCCTTCTCAGCCCCGTCTCTCAAAACTTCTTATCTCAACCCACTGGACCGAGTGGGTAGCTACCTCCTCTGAAAAATCTTAAACAAAACAAAATACCCATAGAAGCAATAGAAGAACAAACTTCTTATTTGCAGTATGAGCAACCGTTTGTCGATATCTTTATACGATATAGGTTTTCCATATCTGGTATACGTACAAAAAAAAAAGTTCTACTGTGAAGGATTTTATATGTTTACGTGAATACTCCACAAATATCCTTCTTTGTCCAAAAAGACATCCTGATCCTGTATATGCTTAACCCATTCACTTGCATATACACGTATATAGCGTATGTATGTATGTAGTAAACCTACAACAAGGACCAGGATATCGGAAGCAGTCGCTCTCGATGTGGTTATAAACAGCCACCACCAACCACTATGCCATTCGCCCAAAAGAAGTAGAAACTGCAACCGGCTGTATTGATGTCCATTGCTATGTGAAAGGACAACGGTCCAAGAAAACTTAAAGGAAAGCTGAGCAGGCAAAAGTAATTTTGTTGCTTTCTCTAGGATCGTGGGTAGAATTTATATTTTTTTTTTGTTTCTCTTCGCCTCTATCAGCCTTGTGGCAACCCATGCTTTCTTTCTGGTAACGTGTAAATGTGGGTCACACTCACACACATAATACAAAACATTACGGCCACCAGAAGGCAAACATTAAACTGAGCATACGACTACACTGAATATGTGAGATGTGAGGCGGCTTATTAGATCTCAGCAGGTTGGTATATATTTCTAACAAAAGAGTTGAGGCTGATGGGTAGGTTTAAATTACATTTTTTTTGTGTCTGCTCAGCATTATTCTTTTAAATAAATGGTATGAAAAATTGTGATGGCAATATTTATGTGAATCCTTCACAGTTTAATTATTATGTTATAAAGGTTTGATCTCTCTCTACGGTGTGTGGGCAGTGAATATAAAAATTAGTATATCAATGTGTCATCACTCTTTTTAGAAAAGCATGCTGCAAAGCTTGGAGTAAATTGAAGTGATTTTTGTAAAAGCCCGTTTGAGCAAAAAGCCGGATGAAACGATTGTTCACTTTATCTATACATGGACGCGTCTCTGGCTATCTGGGAGATCTTTACATAGGTATACACTTAATTGAGATCACAAACTAAACAAAAAAAAAATGTATTTAGTTATTAGGTCCTGAGTATAATTGGTTTAATTGAAGTTTGTATTATATGAGTATAGGGTGATCCCTATACCGATTTCTATGCCAGGCTAATATTCTTTCAATGAAAGTCCGAGCACGGTTATTGGTTATGAATACTTAATATTAACCAAACTGCTTGCAAAAACATTAGGCATTAGGCATTAACCAAACACTACCCTACTCACCATCAGAGCCTTGTTAACATGAAAATCGCCAGTCTCATTACCTGAACACCAAAGTTGCTCTATTATTGTTAACGCTCATGCAAAAATATTCATATTCACCGGTAAGCATCCCATTTTAATTAATCTGTTCTCCTCCTAAACGTGTTAATCGTTTTGACACTCCACAAGGCATGGCACGCGGTTTTTCGCTAATATCCGTCCTTATTACGGCTGGCTTAATACGCAACTGTTCCGCCCTAATTCTCTGTCATCCACAACAGAATTAAATTCAGAATACATACCTAATTGAATTTTTTTTTTACGTCATCATCATCATCATTGACAGAAATGACAAGCATTTCAAAATAGAATTATCCAGTTATCTGAAATCCGCGAATATTCATGTCACTGTTAGTAAATAGAGAGTTTAAGAAGTCAGGTGATGTAGTTTTTCGATTTTCCAACTCTTTTTTTCTTTTTAAATGCTTACTCAAGCATTCATACTCGCACATCAAAAGATTTCCAATTTCATTGACACCCTTAGTTTATTCGTTCGCAATTTACTGGACGTTATCCTAGTCATTGTAATCATTAGTTTCATTTCGTTTCGTTAAATTCAATGGATTGAAATGGTCATGATAATATCAGTGACTCCAAAAGGTCCGGCCATCTTTTTAAAGTTCTTTGAGTTTCATATTGTCATGAGAAAGGTATTTGTGTTTGCTTAAGGATAAAGTTGCATGATCATCGTGGTATTAAGATAACATGATATGTCATTTCTTTCCTTCTTACAATGTAAAATATGTGTATTGAATTTCGTTTCGGAAACCTTTTTGGAAATATCGAAAGTACTGATGCATTGTTACATATATTTGAATGACTGATCTAAAATATTTAATTTTTTTCTATTCATTTTTCAAACCTCTATTTGAAGGAGTTCTTTGATGGTTGCCTTATTTCTATAGCTTTAAGTTTGTCCGCAAAGCATTTAATAGCTTAAATTTGTTAAAATATGGCCAACTCCTTTATGCAACAAATAACCGTTATCCAAGTAAAACAACCAAGGTAAACTTTCTTGGTGTGGAATAAATCGTCTATATAAGTAGAGGTGGTTTTCTCTCTTGAGAACAATTTTCATCCCGCTGGTTCAATTTCCCCCTAAACTTAAGTTCCTTCACCATCAATTGGTAGATATTATAGGTACAAAAAAGAAAATTCGCTGGCATGTTGGATATCGAAAGCGAATGTAAAATATGACCACGTGAGATTAGGGGAATTGAGAGAGATGCATTTGAAACGACCATTAAATTATTGAACGCATTCGTATAACATAGATTTGTCATATTATTGGGGTAAATAAGTTATAAATTTCACGGGATATATGAGCGATATGGGTTATCTATTTCTATTTACCGCAAAATGCAGGAGTTTCCTTAATCATTTTATGTCAGTTTTTTTACCTTATAGCGACAAAACTCTCTTACGTTTCGGACGAAATTGGACAAAAAGAAAACAAACTTAAAATGGGGTAATGGACTTGGCGTGGTGGAATTTCAGGAGTCCACATACCGGTTTTACCTTGTTTAGTGAGACATAGAGTACTTATTGCTATGTGTGTTACATAAACCAATTAATATAAAAGCGAACAAAGTCATGAATGTCTCTGGAACGGCTCTTCTAAGTTGACTCTGGGTGATCAAGTGCAAAATCTTTCGTCTACCCGTATGGCGACTGCCTGTGACAGATTAAAATCGGTAGAAAATGCGCGAGAGACGTCAACTACACTTTCAATGTATAAAAAGCAAGATATTTACAATATGTAACTTAAAATAAAAAAACAAACAGTATATTTTAACTAAAGCAAAGTTGTGTTATTCAGCATACTCGTAGTACCTACTTCATTACATTTCTTCAAAAAACATGAAGAACAACGTTTTCTTAAAGTTGTTTTTCCAAATTTCTTATAGCTATATCACTAACCAAATATAACAGGTGGCGCAAAAGTAATCCTCCTATCAGAAAATGCTATAAATTTTGCGATTGGCCCCTAATGTCAGTTCTGTTGACATTTGTGTAGTAAACACATGCGAAATAAACGTTAATAAACAATGTTACGCTACACTGCTCCAGAACGCGGAATATTGGTGACTATTTATTTGAGCAATAATCGGTCGGTGACTTTGGCACAACGTGAATTTCCTCGCAGATTTCCTAGCCGTCCAACGCCTATTGGTGAAACACTGCCACGTTTAGCCGCTCGCCTCGAAGAGACTGGCACAACACGAGATGCTACCAGGCGTGGCAGACCTCGGAGTAGCCGTTCTGCAGAGAATATTGCTGCTGTAGCCATCGGACCTTTTTTCTTCGAAGACGTCGCGGGCCAAACGGTTACTGTGAATGGTGAGCGCTACAGAGCAATGATCAACCAGTTCTTTTTGCCGCAACTTGATGAATTGGGATTGGAAAACATGTGGTTCCAACAGGACGGTGCAACGGCACACACTGCACGTGCCACAACCGATATGCTGAAGGATGCATTTCCCGGGCGCCTAATCTCCCGTTTTGGCGATTTGCGCTGGGCCAGCAAGATTGCCTGATTTGACCGCTCCAGACTTTTGAAGTCGCGGGTTTATGTCAACAAGCCTCAGACTCTTGCAGCTCTTAAAGACAATATCCGTCAAGAATGTGAGGACCTATCACTGGAAGTTTTGGCCAAAGTGATGGAAAATGCCATAAAAAGGGCTCAAATGACAATCAACTGTGGCGGCGGCCATTTACATGACATCATATTCTCGACTTGATGTAAAAAAAATTAAAAGACCAAATAAAAATAATCCACAAGAAGAATCAAAGTTTTTCATTTTTTTTTTTAAATTACAGCCAAAAAACATCGGAAGGTTATTTTTGCGCCACCTTGTACATATATATGTTGTTTGTTCGCACAATCTCTAAAGAACTGAACGATGCAGCATAACATACGCCCTACATATACTTGATGATACACACATCCAAAGTTCAAAAACTACTAGTGTACCAGAGGACAGATTTAATTAAATGAATTACATGTGTGAGTTTTTCTAATTTGTCAGTCCTAAACTTTTGACATTTTTCCTTGGAATCTATTGTTAAGTAGTTTTTCAAAAGTTTAAGAAATTCAGATTAAGCCGTGGAAGCATTACGGTGGTGAGTTTTAAATATTTCAAATGATTTCCAGTCTATGAATTCTAAACTGGAATATATTTCGCTTTGTTGTTAGGATGTGGTTTGGTATACTAGATTCGTACTTTTAAGTTTAGTTCTCCAAGCAAAGGCAATGCTAAATCGATATTAAGAATAGTTCATTGGTTTGACTAGATAAAGGTTGTGGCTACTATTACTACACTTCCTACTACAAGTCTGTCTTTAAAAGTCAAATATTAAAATTAATTTCTAAGTACTATTTTGTGTATTGCCTCAGAATGGGGTATATGCATACATACAGGAATCTTTTTTAGTTTTAATACTAGGTAGGCATCTATGATGATTGGTATGTAGTTTCAGTTTAGACACCGAAAGCTAACAAAATAATGCAAATCTTTGGATAAAATTGTTTTTCAACAGGGACGCTGCAAAAGTAGAGCGACAGGGATAGCAAACGACGCTCTTTTGACATTTCTCTTCAGTAAGGTTTGCCATTTCATGATGGAAAGATATACGAGCCAACAACGATTCGAAATTATTAAAATTTACTACCGAAATTCGGAGTCAGTGGCCTCAACGTTAAGAGCGCTACGTCCAATTTATGGTCGTCATAATCGTCCTAGTAGATCAACAATTGAGCGTCTAGTGGAAAAATTTGAATCCACAGGCACAGTACAAAATGTTCCCGTGCCAGTGAGACAAAGAAGTGCCCGTAGTGCCGAGAATATTGCTGCCGCTGAGGCTTCAGTTGAAGAAAGCCCAAATGTGTCTCTCACACGTCGTTCTCAAGCGTTGGGCATCTCTGTGACGTCGTTGTGGCGAATTTTGCGAAAAGATCTCGGCCTACATCCTTACAAGATTAAATTGACGCAAGAACTGAAGCCGCTTGACCACCAGAAGCGTCGTATGTTCGTGAATTGGGCTGAGCAGCAACTTGAAAATGATTCGGATTTTCATCGAAAAATCATCTTCAGCGATGAGGCTCATTTCTCGCTGAATGGCTTCGTCAATAAACAAAATATGCGGTATTGGTCAGGCAGCAATCCACACGTACTCCATGAGTCATCATTGCATCCCGAAAAAATTTCGGTTTGGTATGGTTTATGGGCCGGCGGCGTCATTGGGCCGTACTTCTTCCGTGATGATCAAAACCGGCACGTTACTGAGAATGGGAATCGCTACCGTTCAATGATAACCGAATATTTTTGGCCCAAATTGGATGATATTGACTTGGAGGACATGTGGTTCCAACAGGACGGCGCCACACAGCGAATGTCACAATCAATTTATTGGAAGCCAAGTTTGGAGAACGTATGTTATCTCACGAAATGGTCCAGTCGCTTGGCAGCCTCGGTCGTGCGATTTGACGCCGTTAGACTATTTCCTGTGGGGCTACGTCAAGTCTATGGTCTATGCCAACAAGCCAGCGATGATTGATGAACTTCGTACGAATATCGAACGTGAAATTGCAGCAGTATCGGCCGATTTATGCTTGAAAACTGTCGAAAATTGGGTTCAGCGTCTGGACTTCTGCAAGTGTGCCCGTCGTGCCCATGCAAAAGAAATCGAGTTCCATACATAATGGCATCGAACGTACTTTCACAGGAATAAAGAATTTCATTGATATCCAAAGTCGTTTTTGTTTTATTTATTATTTATTTACTTTTGTAGCGCTCTTATTGAAAAACCCTTTATATAATATGCCTCATTGAATGTACAATGTAGCACTAATCACAAAACTACGTTTTTGGGTTTCTGAACGTCTTATTTATTATGTTGGCTCTAATCCAACACATAAATTTAGCCGGGACTAGGATGGGGGCTATTACCTACGCGCTCACTTAATCCATTTTATATGTTATTAGTGCGAGGCACAGACAGTTAATAAAGTATATAGTAAAATAAAATTCATACAAATAAATGCTAATTATGGACATGGGTTCTCAAAAATGCCCGCACTTATTTCTGACCATCATAGTTTCATAGAAGCCATACTGGCATAAATACATATACATATGTGCTCTCGAGATTAATGTTCGTTTCGTATTCTTTTCATCAATCCACGGTTACTTATGAAACACTCTCATTAAAACCCCAGTCACACAAAATTTCCTTGACAATAATTTTTAACGCAAATTCACTTTTGAGTCGTGTCCAGCTCCCTTAGATCTAATTAGAAACTAAAACATTAGCAAGAACAATATCCGTTCGCCGAGAATGGAAGAAAATAGAACACGTACTTGGAAGAGTATCATCTTCATCCTGAGGGTGCTCTGGAAGCTGACTACAACATCAAGCATATACATACCTATACAATAAAAGGGGACGAAGAGAAGAGTACGTCGAAAAGGATATTTGAACGTGATTGCAAATTGTAACCGCCAATGGGCCGTAAATTGTTACGTGACATTGTGTACAGAAGTTGGCCGAAGCGATGTGTTGGTTGTAGATACTAAAAGAATATAAGAACACGTTGTTGCTTAACGTCTGAAAAAAAAGACAATATTATTAGGGTAACGGCAGGCACCAAAAGTAATGACCAAGGTATCAGACCAGGTACCCAAGATTTGTGCACATGAAAGAAATTCGAAACGCTGCACTGAATTGTAATTATTCGTTACAAATCAAACACTACATGGTGCGGATCCCAGCTCAATTCAATATCAATATAGAAATATATTTCATTATGGTTCAGTTGCCTTATTATAAATCCCAAAAAAAAAATATTCAAAGTTTTGAAGCATGAAAACAACAAATTTCCTAAAACTGGGAACCAAAAGCATACGTTTTTTTCGACTCCAGATTTAAATACTGTAAGGGTTAGGAAAGTTTTTACAATCAACTTATTTATATTAACCAAAGGGTATATAGCTATGGCTTTGATCAGAATTGATACTAGATTCATTCACTTAATGTTTCGTTATGTTCAACTCATACAATCACTTTCAACCATTTGATTTGGTTCTTGCTATCACTCCCTTTTATATCGTGATCCCATTCTACCTCACGTACCTATATAATTTTCGAAGAGATGCCAAACAACTTCCGGAACGATATACATCACTACGCATAGAATTTAAATCAATTCGGACTTAAAAATTCACTTTGTTTACCATTTGTTCGTCAAATCTCTTTTATGTCGCTAATCGTATTGGTTCAAATGAAATACACACATGCGAATCCTTTCCATCAACTACTCAGACTCATTAAACGTACCCGAAACTCAGCCAATCAAGTGAAACATCAGTTCAAGTCCTTCATGGATTCAGGAGTTCCACATTCCACCTTCAGTGTACGTTTTATTTCTCTCACGATGTACATGGACTACAAGACATTCATCTCGTTATGTGTTTATTGTTTTTGTTCGAAGAGGTGTTATTGTCACAACGTGATGAAATCAAATCACTTTTCCGTCCAGCAAGGCCCATCTCTATTGTAACAAAGGGGTGGAAATATACATAAAGCGACTAGTTAATCCTTGGATATGAATGAAGCGTTACCCTACGTCGGGCCTCTTGGTAAGTTCCCTTTTCGAATTGTGTGTATGTGTGTTTTTTTTTTTTCGATTACTGCTTTTAGGATCCATGTAAGATGTAACCATGTTTATTTCCAATTTGTGCGATAATAAAACAGCAAACAACAGAGTCCAGTCCAGGAAAACAACCAAAAAAAAATCCAATTAATCCTTGTACTCAGAAATAAACTAAAGGATGCAGATGAACGAAAAAGGCAAACAGCAATAAAGAAGAACTACTGTACATGAGGGGGAAAAATTGTGCACTGTCCAACAGAAATGGGGAGAAAGTGAAACGCAAAAAAAAAAAACTGACAAGAAACAAGGAAGTTAAAATGTGACAGGATAAATGCCCTTAAACTAAATTGGTGAGGAAAGTGGCACTGTGGCAGTGATGCGCACGATTGCTCCGGTCCGGTTGTCGCTTTGATAGATTGCAGAAAAATTATTGACATTGTGGAACGTATCCTTTACGGATTTTTAGCTTTAAAATATAAATCAGGAGAGGTCTGGATTGAAACTAATTTTCTTCTTGTTGCTGTCACTGAATATTCAACGTTTTTTTTATTTTTCCTTCGAGATCTGTAGTATAACTATAGATCATTGAATTACATGCGTTTAAAAGAACTGTACGAAATCTTCCTATTACATTGTGGACCACGGTTTTTAATCTGTAAATAAGTTCTCAGTACCTCTCAGTAGGTGATGTATGTATAATTATGTAAACATTGCCCAGTCATATATAAATTTATAGTCTTTAAAGCTTTATATACGTTATACTTTTTTTAATAAAATCGTTTTTATTATTAGTTCACTAGGTATTGTTTTTTTTTTTCTGGAAATATTTGTTGATTTTTCAATTGTTGCTTTCTATTTTATGTATAAGATCCTTCTCCAAAGCAAAAGTGTTAAAATAGGTTTAGGTATTATACTTAACGAATAGCTATAGGTACCTTAAATATATTAAAAACAGTATATGATCAAAATCAAAATGGAGCAAAATTTGAGAATGATTGTTAGGGTTCCAAAAGGGGTCATAGCTGAGATGACTACAAGTAGAACTTTCAGTGAAAAGATAAAACCTATATACTGCATTATTAATTATTTCTCAGCAGTTCATCTTTTGACTGCAACAAAAGCTACTAGTTATAAACTTATAACATAGCCTAAAATAACCGTTCCCCTATCAGGAAGTCTACATACATTGTAAATTGCTTGGATTATCTTGTTAAGGTGTTTGCTCTCAAAACTAAAATTAAATAATGCCCCGTAAATGGATGGATACATTTAAATTAACAAGTTTGTGAAAACGAAACGTATTTTTATGTCTTTAAGAGTGCGCTCTGCATTTTTACTTTTATAAAACAGCAAATTGTTGCTGAAATAACGAAAAATAGAAAATCAGACGAAGAAGGAAACAAATTACCATTCCTATAGACGAAGAAGAGGATGCCGAGGAATACATATATCATCATCACCAGCAATGTCCTTTTGTCTTGCGATAATTGCAAGTTTTCATTTATCAATTTCTACTAGTGTGTGTGTAGTGGTGTGCATGGAGAAAATGTAAGCCATTAAAATTGTTATTCGACTTAAGTCCAGATTCCTGAAGCATTGCAATAACAAGAAGTTGGGTGCAACCGCAAGTTGTTGTTGCTACAGTCACGTACATCATTTTCCGCGCTGCTTGACTGCTACGTCAAGTAAACGGAATAATACCGCGACCAAATTTTAATGCAAGTCTTGCAGCCATTCTGATGAAAATTTAAAAATATGTTGAATATCTATCGCAGCAAAGTGGTCGATTAATTTGTGTGTCTGAGCATATCGAGCTTGTAAAAATTTGTTGCACTGATGCGAACGATTTCAATAGAACTCCGTGGGCGCTCACTGTCACAGTTCCGAACTCCCATTAGATATGCAGCTACATTATCAGGCAGTCACAAAGAGGAATAAGGTAAAAAGGAGAAAGCAAGGATTCCATTTGCACTTCTGTCCAAAATCAGAGCCCTGCTCCAAGTGACAGCAAATCGAATCGATTCTTCCACATCAAATTCCAATTTCCACCTATACAATGTTTGTAAATTGAGATTTCTGCACATGGCGAATGCTTAATAGGATAAGCGACACAAGCAAACCTGGGTAGTGCATAACAAATATATATTTTTCTTTATATGTATTTTGTATGCATTTGTCGTATACCTACCTTTACTAAACTCAAAACTAGATAACTGACTGTTATATACTATACAAATATCCCACCATAACCAATGTGAAGCATTGTGTCATGAAATTACGTATCATGTTAAGAGTGGTGGAAAGGACGATAAGCCCAGAGGAGGGAAAATTAATTACAATCAAAAGTTGTGTAGTAATTTTTTCAATAGGATGTAGCCTATACAGACATTCTCCAAGGACGTGGTCGAGAGAACACAACGCTTTTTTATTTACCCTTCTTTTTGTAATTTCTTTTATCTCTATCCCTCAGGCACTTAGAACAATATTACCATCGCAATTACGATTCCGTTTTTTTCACAATGTACAGCTGGAAGAGCACTTGTCACAGGACGCGTTAGTAGGTACCATTGCTCTCCGTACTTAGGTTAGTGGCAATGTTATGTAAGTTTGTGACATTATAATATTTTGCTTTTTCCAGCTTAAAGGGACATATTTTCTTCAAAGGTACCAGCGCCAGCATTCGTTTTTATGGTACCTATCCTTCTGTAGCTATTATGCCACGTATAAATTGTTGTAATTACACGTAGAGCCGTATCGCACATTGTAGTGTCTTTTGAGTGACCGAGGGCTACTATTTTTTTGTTTTTTTTTTGTTTATAGCGAGTTGAAATTGAGTAGAATTTGCAAATCTCCTTTTGCTTTGTTTTGCTTACATCTTTGTTAATTTAACGTGAATAATTTTTTGAAGTATAACTTCTTTAGGCGGGCTTGACTTGGGGGGTAAGCTGGTTGACGCGTCACGAAAACGTTACGGAAGTTGCAAACGGGACTTGAGAGGCAGATATGAGTTAGTGAAGATAGAAAGAGAGAGAGTTTCATATATCTAAGCCACAGCCCACAGTGCAGCAGTGATCCAAGATCGGGGTATTTATCCCTTTTTGCCGGATTTTCTCACTTATAATAGGCTAAAAGGGACAAAGACTTTTTCAAACCTCATAGTACAAAAAGAAAGGGATTTTACTTTTTGATAAAATTTTGTTCCCAATTGCTCATTTCATTGAGAATAAAACAAATTAGTCAACCTACGATCAAATTAAATTTCATGTATAGAAAAATGTCATTCAAAATTTATTTTGGAAGCATTGGAATGTATGCAAAAAAGCCTTTCCTCATTCTCAAATCAAATTTCTGTGTCATTTTTGTATGAAAAATCAAGAATAATGAGACTTGAAACCGAGATAAAGTTTCAAATAATTCATAAGATATTTATTTGATGTTATAACATTTTAATGCCGAATGCAATTTTATGTTCCTTTTTGTAGCGTTTTAAAAATGTGGAAGATGTACCAAAATTTTTATTTTTGTATTAAGGGATTTTTTGGGTATAACCGTGGGATAACCTGCCTCTAAGGTCTGGAATCACTGCAGTGCATGCCTATTGTCTGTATTACACTGTAGGAGCAATAGAGTCTCACCTCACCACACCTCGCAGTGCCAGGGCCGACCAACCATATGTGCAAGATGTGCAAATGCGCAGGGCGCCAACTTCTGGGGGCGCATTGCTAGGAAAGAAATATTAATTTTATCTTGCGTGAACAAATACTGTCATTTGCATTTTAAAGAAAAAGCTTGTTCAAATAAGCCCAAAATAACAGCATCCATCACACCTGTGCTGAATTATTTCTTGCACATTAACTCACATAACTTGCAATGTTGGAACTTCAAGGAGAATCTAACTCAAAATATCGCAAAATAAAAAATTCCACCTATGCCAGTTGACATCTTACCTACATAATCTCAAAATATTCCACCCTTTTCATTTAGGTATATTCCTTGCACATGCACTTACATTTAACAAAAGAATCTAGTTAAAAAATCTCAAAATAAAATCTCCTGGGTGATGTGGAAAAGACTTATTCATGTGTGCAAATATGAAAAAAGGGCGCTTTCTGTAAATCTTGCACAATCTAAAAAAATCTTGTTTGGCTGGAGCCGCCACTGCGCACCGCACACATTTTCTTTCTCTATTTCTTTCATAACCAGTTATTTTTCGTATATACAGGCACAGGTCACGCCCATGGCACGGTTGCCACTTTGGTATTTTTTTTTATCCAAATTTGGTAATGTTTTTTTTAGCTTTTTGAGTTTCGGTAATTTGGTAATTTTTATCTGGTTATGGTAACTTTTTGAGCAGATGTACCAAGAATGCGAACTCGATTGCATTATTTGCATATGCGTCATCACCATCCATATAAACCTATTTTATTCATTATGCAAAAATTTCTGTTTCTGTTTATAACTTCTTTGAGATATGGATAGGTTAATTAATCATATTATTTATATACAGACATAAGACTCTAATTTGTTAAAGTTTTGTTAAAAGAAAAAAAGGATCGAAAATGGTAGATGATCCCATGCCTTCTAGCAGCTGGTAATTTTGTGCAGAACGTTGTTTAGTTGTTTAAAGACTGACAAAGTTCCTACTACGTTCTTTATTGAATTGAAAAGTCTTGTGTTTTATAAAAGTTTTTTTTTAAGCAAGCAACTATTTTAAAAATTAAAAAAAATAATTTGATTTTTTTGTTGTGGCCTTTTTTCTGTATCACACTGTAGGAGCAAGAGACAGCAGTGCGCGCACACATTTTCTTTTTCTCTTCCTCTCATAGCCAGTGTATATAATATCTCAGTCAGTATTTCGTTTGCGAGTACATACAATCAGTGTTAGCGGCACCGACAACCGCAGATTGTAACACTACTATGATTATTTTTTGGTACTAGAAAATTTTAATAAAAGACGATTTACTAAAACGGTTTTTTTTTGTGCTTTTTCCCTTTATCCCACGGAAGGCTTTTCGGACATCGCAATTACCACAAAAAGGGATAAATCCCACGATATTATAAAACTACATACAATCATATAGAATTATGGATGGAGCTAAAGAAGTTTTACTTCAGCCGTGTGGTCTAAAGCACACTCGTTTTTTGAGTATGTATGGTCATATATATAAAATTTTGCACTTAAAATTGCTTTAATTGTATTTCATTAAGTGTTATGTTATGCACGTTTTTGGATTATTTTGTGATAGAAAAAGTTCAAACATTTTACAGATCACGATCCTCAAAATTGATGTTTAAGTATCCTTGCGTTTAACTACCGGACTTGTTAGACATGAAAGTTTATAGCGATATTTGTGTTTTCCGTGATAAAATCAAGACAATTAATGTCAGATTAAGCCTATCCGTTGAAGAAAGTCTGTAAAGCTCAGAAATTCGTAATCCAACTACAAAAATCTTACTTTGAGTATGCTCTTGGTTAACTTTTAATTCGTATTCTAAGACTGTTTTATAACAGTATTAAGAACGTGTAAGCTTAAATAAAGCCCAAAATCATTTCATTCGAAGAATGCAACAACTTGATATTAAATCGTTGTAAACTTAAATTAAGCCTATGTTTTCTTAAACATAACGCCATGAAGAATGCTTGAGCTTAAATTAAGCTCAAAATCAATTTATTTTTCTAAAAATTATATTTATTTATTGGATGAAAAATGCTTAAATGGACTTAAATCTAAAATATATTTTTCCATTATTTAATGGATACTGTTGAAATCAGAAATATTTTTTATTACAATTGTATATCTATACAGTAGAAATCGGTTATAACAATATCGAAGGGACCTTAGAATTTCATCGTTATAGCCGATTCATCGTTATATCCGGTACAATGAAAATAAAATTAAAAAAAAGAAAATTTTATTTAAAAAAATCGCTTCTAATGCTTAAGAAAATATTTGAGGAAAGAAATCACTAATTTGTGTTTGTTTTGTACATTTAGCCGAGTAAAATATTTTTCGAAGAGAGTTGTCCAATGTTTGGATTCCAACGTTTGGATTTGAATTCGAAGTGGCCCATACAGGATTCAGGAGCATGAAGCGGTTTAGTGTTGCCACTGCAGAAAGTGCTTCGTTTACAGATGGAACGTGTATTTCTTCGGTCTCCTCATCTTCAGTGTCATTATCGTCATCCTCGTCATCAGCATTATTCAATTGAATATCTGACACAATATTCTCATCTGTAAGAAACTGTACAAATTTACTTTAGATTTGAAAATTATTCTCAATAGTGTAAACATACCTCAGATGTTACCAGCTCATTCTCATTATCTATCAATAAGTCCCAATCTACTTCTAACTTTGAGAACATTTGTATTTGCCGAGCCCATTCTGCTAGTGGAATTTCATCTTCATCTTCGTATTCATCCTGACTTATACAATTATTGAAACCAGCGTGTCGAAAGCAGTTATTTATAGTGCACATTGACACTTCATCCCATGCCTTGGCTATCATTAAGATGGCATCAAGAACTGTAATTTTATAATCCTGTTTGGATTCAACGTGTTTCACGATTTCTAAAATCTGCAATTTCCTGAACTGAGTCTTCAGTGATTTAATGACACCTTGATCCATAGGTTGCAGTACAGATGTGGTATTCGGGGGCAGAAATGCGAGTTTGATAGCTTTTAAGGCTTGGATGTGTGGATGTGCCGCACAATTATCAACCAAAAGTAAAATTTTCCTTTTTTGTGTTAAAAGCTCTCTGTCCCATTCTCGTAATACTTTTTCGAAAATAATAGACGTCATCCAAGCTCTTTTATTATTTTCATATAAAACTGGAAGGCTTGTAACATTTTTGAAACAGCGTGGGGTTTTAGATTTGCCAATAACCAAAACCTTTTTTTTTCTGTTCCCGTCATATTAGCAGATACTAAGACTGTCAAACGTTCCTTAGACATTTTTCCACCGACGCATTTTTCTCCCCTGAATTTAAAAGTCTTGTCGGGGGTCATTTTATAAAAGAATCCAGTTTCATCGGCGTTAAAAATATCGTCGTCATTAAATCCCTCCCGAAGCTTGGGGAATACTGTGGTCAACCAATCTTCGCAAACAAGTTGTGACACGTCAGCAGCTTCCCCGCTTATTTTTCCGAAAACGATATTATGACGTACCCGAAACCTTTGTATCCAACTCATAGAACAAACGAAATCTTTTATACCCAATAACTTCCCGAAATCGTTAGCCTTTTGCTGAAGTATTGGCCCGCTTATGGGAACGTTCATACTTCTCTTGTCCTTAAACCAATTTAATAAGGCATTTTCAATGTCTACAAACTTTCCACTTCGCACTTTTTTTAATTTAGTAGAGTTCACCTCAAATTGTTCTTTTATTTTTTGTTTATTTTTTAAAATTGTTGACACAGTTGGTTGAGATATTTCAAATTCTTTACACAAATCAGAAATTCTTAAGCCACTTTCAAATCTTGAAATAATGTCATATTTTTGGGCAATGGAAAATGATTTTCGCTTATTTATTGTCACCATCTTAACAATTATACACTCAACTTGTTTTAAAGAAAAATTAAAACTATGAACTCTTCAGAAATGTGAAAATCGAACAAGGCATGCCATGAAATTATATTCACAGACCAGTCACTGCAGTGGCTACAGGAAATTTATCAATAATTGTCTATATGTACATACATATATAGTATGTGCATACGTGCATACATAATATCGATACACATTTAAGCAGAATGAAAATAGCAGGCGGTAGGCATGTAAGAACACGTTTTTTTCCATCGCTATAAACAGTGTTTAGACTAAAATATTGTAAATTTTCATCGCTATAACCGATTTCATTGTTATATCCGGTATCGTTATAACCGATTGCAAATTACCTTGAGTTAAATGGAGTTTTGCCGGGACTTTGAAAATATATTGTTATATCTGGTTCATCGTTATATCAGGTATTGTTATAACCGATTTCTACTGTATATTAAATTAATATTATTAATTAAACCATTTTTGTTATCACATGCCCTTTATTACAATTTTCACTGTTTCATTTTTTGAAAGAACACTTAAATACGGAAACATGATCGTTTAGATCTTGATTGGTATGCACATAAATCCATATTGCAAGTTTAAGATTATTTGGGCTTGATTGAAGAGTATAATTCTTGTTCGATCCTGTGTTTGTGTGCAAAAAGAAATATTCAGGTGACATGATTCAAATTGTAATATTGCATAAACTTGATTTAATAATAAAAAGCTTGACTTGAGATTTTTGTTTTTGTTTTAAGAATTATGTATTCGGTTTATTTTGAGATTGAGCACGTACGAATGAAGAAAATATAGAATAAGCCTGATTGGACTAGAATTTAGCTTGCGATATTTTTCTGAGTGTAGTAATCCAGCAGTTCAACCAACTAACATATAGGGACAAATAGCTATCCTAAATATCAACAGCCCCAAATGTATGAGAACATAGTAGAACCTTCAGGCTTTCCATGCCTGTGGAATATGTGAATAATATAATAATGCCAAAAACAGTAAACATTTCTTGTGATTAATATTGAGGTTCACAATGACCGCCCCATCGATTCCTTCAGTTGCACAGAAGTATAAAACGTTTGTACACAATAATCTCCCTAAATTAATCAACAATATATAGCACACTACATTCGCAGGGGGTGTCAGGCACCACCCCATACAAATTAAACTTCCGACCAGTCGACAAAAAAATGCCACCATCAATCATGGAGAAAACTCAATTTGCTCAGTTCAAGAATTGTAGACAAATCATTTAAATTCGTTTAAGTACGCAAATGCGGAATAAAGCACGATTAAAATCAACAACTTGCTCTGATTGATTGTTCTACCCCATGATGTGATAATGTGCCGCTTGTCATAGTGGATATCACAGTGAGTTGTATGTACACCAAAAACCAAAAAAAGTGTGAAAAGGCCTAACCAATCATAATTCAGTCAGAACTAATCATATTTCTTTACCGCTGGATGCCGCGAAAAAAATACAATCAAAAGGATTCAGCCATTCGTACTTTAATGGCTCATTAAAATGCAATAAATGTTCATGGATAAAGTTAGAGCAAACAAAAATAAAATTCCGGACATTGTATCCTTCCGTGACACAAAGTTGTGAAAGTTTAAATAAAAGCAAATGAATCAGCTGTGTACACTGTCTTAGGTTAAAAACGTATTGCTTTCGTTGTCAGAGGCACAAGCTACAATTGAAATGGGTTGAGGTTAAACTAAAGAGTTGCTGTTCATTTATGTTTGTTTATATTTTACCAATATAATTATTAATCCAGCTCAGTGACTCAGTAGTTATTACACTAATCAGCACAGGTTCGGTACACGGAAAATAAAAATTTACATCTCGAGGCTTTTACCACTGCGTCACCTATCACGAATACTTCACAAACATCTAAATGTATAACTGTACCTACTGAGAAAGTTTTTCAATTCAGGCCCTCGGAATTGACTAAAATTGAAGGTGATTTCGCAAGCTAATCGTATTCGTATACATCTAATGAAATCCATGGAGCTATCATTGAGCCTCTCCTAAAACTTTCACTTAATTTATTAAGTAAAGCACTCCTCAGCTAAATGCCTACACTCATTTTTTTCTGATTTCACAGTAGTAAATTAATTGCCAGCAAGGTAGTTCGTTTTATGGAAACCATATCCTCATGAAGCAGAAGCGACAAGGAAGAGAAAAAATCTTAAGAGCTACAAAATGGTAATTTGTTTTCGCCCAATCTAATTTCACAGTGTCTTGCAAATGGAAACGAAAGAAGATTCACTATATTGGAATAGTCCTAGGCTGGGAAACTTAATCCCAACTTTTCTTTTGCTTTTATTTTGGGAAATCTACGTTTACCCATTTCATTATTTTTTCAACAAAGTGTGCTTCATCGTAAACAAAAAGTTATAGCCAAAACTCATTTTTAAATCTTTAACACAATACTTATATAAACACATCTACAATTAGTATCACCTTGACTTTGCATCTATAAAAACCGTCACCCAAGTAGATAAGTCATATATATTATGTATAAAAGTTGTATATGGGAAAGAAACTTTTGCCTGGGGGTAATTGTTTCGTTTAAGGAATGTCAATCAGAGGCAACCTTGCTTCTCAATTAGGTCACTCATGACTTTCCAGCGGTATTATTCTTTTTCCTTCATTCTATTAATCTGTATTTTCCTATTCTATTCTACTAATATGTATTTATTTAAACTTCGTTATAACGACTGACTGTGAGCCGATACGGTCTAACTTAGACAACAACTTTTGGATTTCGTATTTTTGTTGTAATACATGGGAATCAATGATGTGAAAAAATGCCTTTTATAATATCTTTAATGTTGAAAGCATTTTTGTGTGAGTGAACAAAAAATGAATCGAATTATTGTATTAAGTTTTGCAATAAAACTACTTATAATCTAAAGCCTTTACCTGTAGAATCGTATCCTTAGTAAACATCATAAATAGGTTCCCATAATAGTAATGAATGAAAAACGGATGGCATTCCAATAAAAAAGTACTTTTTTCCCTTAAACAAAGCAGTCTAGAATAAGGTACCTACAAAACTCCCAAGTGTCTAACTTTGGAAAGCTATACCAATGCGTCGGCAATATGACCGACCACTGTTTGGGATACAGTATTTGCCTTTTGAAGTATTCCCTGTAATGTCTGTCTACCATGTTCTCCATTTCATGTACATGTTTCTAAACATATTATCCTGACATATGTATAAGTAATATATAAATTTAAAAGACGGTGCAGTAAACGACATTAGCATCGTTGCATCCGCAAAAGGCGCAAGGCAGTTGGCGAAGTAGAAAATAAGGATACAACCCACGAAGAGTAAAACGAAATACTGACAAGCACATCCCAGCTGCATTGCTATATTCCAGTTTTATACGGATTTCAAACTGAATGACTGAATGGATGAATCCAATGAGGAAAATTCATCTCCGCCCCGTCGAAATAGGGAATGGATGTCGTGCGGAAACATTTTCGGTGATATGTCACAAAAGGAAACATATGTTGTCAAACACTTGGCGATGGCACTTTAATTAAAGTATCTCATAAGTTTCCCCCTTTCTTCCCACACACATTCCTTCGGAGTCATTTCGGTCGAAAAATGTTCCAAAGAGCTCATATATATACATATATATGAATAGTGAGAGGCTGTTCTGCATATGCCACAGTTAGTTAGCCTCTTTGTTCGTTGTATGAATCCATTTCCATTCTAGAATATTCACAATGTGGCTTTATTAAGGCAAAATGAGAGGTTCTCGTGCATATTGTTTCATCCATTCGTCCTGGGTGATAATGACATTACAGTTTAAGAAGTGGAGCCAGAGAATGTAGGATGGCATATAATCAGCATGCAAATACAGCTCTTGGTTATATCTATTATACATGCTAGGGCTGCCAACACTTAACCAGAATTTAAGCGAGATTTTTTACATTTCTCACTTCAATAAATCAGTAGTTTTGATTTACTTCCTGCTCTCCTACAGACTCATCAATAGAATATAAAAAAATGTACATCAAAGTGAATTATGCAGACCACTACAGACCATTAGTAACGACAACTCATAGCTAGCATATGACACCACCACCAGTTCACCACGCCGACTCACTCGTATAAAATGGAATATGTGTTAGGATCATCATATTTTATCCCTAGTGCGATTAGCCTCAGGAACAACAGATGGTCGGCAACATTTTGTCCTCCCTGAGTCGTGCCGTAATCTACACAACATAATTCCATTTACATGACTGAAAGTTCAGTGCGGTGGTTCACAATTGCGTTTGATGGTAACCATAGTTAGTATTACGTTTACTTGTTTATTTTTCCTCTAGGTGGCTAATCATAAAAGATTCATAACTATTCCGTCAACTATTATATGCACGAACAAGTAAATTGAAGATAGTTTCACATTAAGTGCGGTATGAAAAAGATTTAAGTATAGTAAATTTTGCCACCTCCACAATAAGTGTCCTTGGCCATTTGCCGCTTCTCCTTGCGTTTATTCTAATTAAAAGTGAAAAGTTTAAGAGTGAACGGTATTAATTTTGCGCACAAGGACCTTTTCGCTATTTATAATTTCATGGGGACTGAATGTTATACGGGAAATGAAACAGGACAGGGCGTGAAGCTAGCATGAGCAATCCAGGACAAGGAGAAGTGGAACTCTTTTATGTAATTAAAACCGAATATAACTGTAAAATTCTTGGACGAGTCATACCTGGACATCTACTTATTTGCCTAATTTTTGTCTCTGACTTCACCAAGTACGGTCTCGTCCCCTCAACCTAGCGTTCAACGTCACCCTAAGACATTTTTCTTCTGTTATCCTTCTCTTTGGTATTTACTTTAATTATTCAAATGCAAGAGAAATGCTGCTCTTGTAATTGCAACTTAAAATTCCAAGTATGAAACTTGGGGAAAGGGATGAAGGACGTTATTTTACATACCTACCTACTTTAGGTGGTTTGGCTAGTGAAGCAGTAATACTGACTGCTGTTTTGTGGGGTAACTATTTTTGCGTTTGCTGGTTATTTAAAAAATAAATTGCTTTCTTCTTTTTATAATTACCTACTTACTGATGGACGTTTAAAATAGAGTCACATTTTTCACATCAGTAATCAGAAGAATGATCTACTATGTGCCTTAAAAAAATGTCTGAATGCAATGTTTTCCACAAAAAAGAACTATGTTTTTTTAAAGGACGAAAAGATTAATTATAATTAAAAAAAGACGGCAACAAAGACGTCTAGTGCAAAAGATGATACATTTTTGTTACAATCTAATTTAATAAATTTTAAAAATAATTAAACTTTTTTTTTTGTTTAGTAACGCATGTATGACATTCTAAAAAAAATTGTAAGTTAACTGCATTGAGTCAGTTTTAATGAACGATTATTTTTTCTTTACTGAATTATATTTTCTTATGTTGGTAATGCAGTCCAAGTCGCTAAGAAGAGTCTCTAAATTGCAAATAAAAAAGGAAGCCGATAAAATTATTGCTTATTACCCGACTGGACACAGGGAGGGTTATGTGTTTCGCGCGTATCCTACGTACGTTCCTACGGGACTCCCTGTAGCCTAAACGGCTTGACCGATTTTGAAGAGTGAGGTGTCATATTCTTCCTCGGAGTGTCATAGGTCAAAAAAAAAAATATAAAAATATAAATTAAAAAAAAAAACGCATTTGTCACACAAATGTCAGTGAGAAATGTCAAGATATGGAATACACTGAACTGTGAAATAAATTACGTTCCTATCTATTCACAATCGCGGTCTTGTGGATTGTCTGCATTTAGTCAAGAATTAATTTATTATAATTGAAATATTATTATTTTTATTACATAAGAGTGTTCGACACTCTATTTTTGTGAAGTGCTTTACAAATTTCAATACAGTGCCCCAGCTGCACTTCTAAAACGCTGACAAATAAATATAATGCACACTATTCACAAAAAAACGGTTTTTTGCCCTGCTGGACACAGGGAGGGTTATATATTTCGCGCGTATCCTATGTACGTTCCTACGGGACTCCCTGTATCCTAAACGACTTGACCGATTTTGAAGAGTGAGGTGTCGTAATATTCGTATTCTTCCCCGGAGTGTCATAGGGAAAAAAGATAAAAATAAAAAAAAATATTTTAAAAACCAAAAAACCCGACTGTGCAATTCAGCAGTCCATCCAGCAACATTCCTAGCAACATCGCTAGCAACATCCCAAGCAACACACCCACATACAGGAATATGAATACACTATTTACAGCGGAGGAACTAAACTCTCTGGCCATGGAAATGATCACGCAACTATCTGTTTGTAGAACAAGAACTGAACAATTTAATGTTATCACACATTTAGCTACTAAGTTTTTGTATGATGAACTTAAATAATATGGTAGATAGACATTTGAATATTATAACTTCGAATGCCAGGGGTATTCGCAACAAAATTACAGAATTTATGCATTTCTTAAACACTAGAAACGTTGACATTGCATTAGTGACTGAAACATGGCTTAAGCAGGACTTCCACCTATCTACAGCCGATTTTAAATGCTATCGATATGATAGAAACGGTAGAGTAGGTGGGGGTGTAGCAATTTTGATAAGAAGATCAATTCAGCATTCGCTTTAACCTAGGGTGAGAGCATTGTTTGTAGAAAATGTGGGAATCGAACTTGAAGTATCCAATCAGAGGAAAATCAAAATCTACTGCGTCTATTTTCCTGGCGGTAGAATATCAACAGAGAAAAGAGTAGGTCTTAAAAATGATCCCCTTAAATTGTTCACACTTAATGGTGAAATTTTAATTGGAGGAGACTTTAATTGTAAACACAGAGATTGGGGTTGTCTACGAGCAATGCATGGGGAAATATTTTGTCTCATCTGTCCCTTAGTCTGCCAATATCCTTGCTATACCCTCCTAGCCCTACTTATTTTTCCGGTTCTAGTCGTCATCCTTCGGTTCTTGACTTGTTTATTACTAACACCCCCAGCGATGTTTCACAACCTAATTCTCTAAATGAACTGAGCTCAGATCATAACCCAGTTATTTGCCGACTTCTAAGGTCAGGGGTAAGAAAAGTGCAATATGTGCAAGATCTAAAAAATGCCAACTGGAAACGTTTTCGGTCTGAGTTAACTGGTAGGCTTCAAAACATTCCAAATAACTTGAATGACATAACATGCAAAGGTGATGTTGACACCATTGTCGCACTTTTTACAGAACAAATTTTAGACGCTGTTGACAAAAGTGTTCCGAAAATTCAAAAAAAAATGCGTTCGGTTAATCTGCCTTCTAACATCTTGCAACTCATTAAGATACGGAACACTTATCGAAGATATTGGCAAAGATATCGTCAGCAGTTTTTCAAATATCAAGTCTCCTATCTGAATCAATTAATATCCAAGCATATACTTAAACATCGAAACCATGAGTGGAATGCAAAACTAAATTCCCTTGATAAAAATGCTAAGCCCTTTTGGAACAAAAGTTTTTAACATTCATTATAAACTCGTGTTTAAAAATGGAATATTTCTTCGCCGAATGGAAAATTGCTAAGATTGTAAAGGGTGATTTTTTAAGAGGTTTAGAACTTTTTTTAAAAAAAAAACACAAAAAATTCGAAAAAATGAATGAAATATTTATTTGAATCGATAGTTTGAACCTTGCAATTTAATGTTTAAAGATAATTTCATGCAAATGTTGACCTGCGGCTGCGTCTCAGGTAGCCCATCCGCTGAGTCCAATTTTGGCATACTCTTTCACACATATCGGCCGGTATCTCACGAATGAATGCATGGATGTTGGCTTCCAGTGCGTCAATCAAAGCGGGCTTGTCCCTATACACATTAGCCTTGGCATACCCCCACAAAAAATAATCTAATGGTGTCAAATCGCACGATCTAGGCGGCCAATTGACCGGCCCGAAACGTGAAATTAACTGTTCACCAAACTCGCCTCGCAATTGCGCCATTGTTTCGCGTGCTGTGTGGCATGTGGCACCGTCTTGTTGAAACCACATATCATGCAAGTCAAGAACTTCCATTTCGGGCAAAAAAAAGTTTGTTATCATCGCTCGGTAGCGTTCACCATTGACAGTAACGCTGCGATTCGCATCATCTTTGAAGAAATATGGCCCAATAATGCCGCCGGCCCATAAACCGCACCAAACAGTGGCTTTTTCGGGATGCATTGGTAGCTGTTGCAATGCTTCTGGCTGATCTTCACTCCAAAAGCGGCAATTTTGCTTATTTACGTACCCATTCAACCAAAAATGAGCCTCATCGCTGAACACAATTTTTCGATAAAAAAGCGGATCCTCGGCCAGCTTTCCAAGAGCCCATTCACCAAAAATTCGGCGTTGTGGTAGGTCGGCTGGCTTTAGTTCTTGCACCAGCTGTATCTTAAAAGGCTTTACGCCCAAATCCTTCCGCAAAATTTTCCACGTAGTGCTGTAACAAAGGCCTAACTGCTGGGAACGGCGCCGAATCGACATTTCGCGGTCTTCTGTCACACTAGCTGATACGGCCGCAATATTTTCTTCACTACGCACAGTACGTAAACGTGTTGGTGGTTTAATGTCCAACAAAGTAAATTTGGTGCGAAATTTGGTCACAATCTTCCGAATAGACTGCTCAGAAGGTCGAGAATGCCGATCATAAAATGGAAGCAGCGCGCGATGAACATTTCGAACCGAGCACGAATTTTGATAGTAAAATTCAATAATTTGCAAGCGTTGTTCATTTGTAAGACGATCCATGGTTAAATTGCAAACCAAACTGAAGCTGTTTGACAGTGACACAAGGTACTAAACACACGTCAGCTGTCAAAACCAGTGTTGCCAAAACCAAACCAGCTAAAAAATCACCCTTTACCAATAATAAAAGCGGGTAAGCCTGTCGAAAAGACTGATAGTTATAGGCCAATTAGTTTATTAAGCAGCCTTAGTAAAATATATGAAAAGGTCATAAAAGAAAAAATTTCAAAGCACATCACAGAAAACTATTTGTATCCTGAGGAACAATTTGGCTTTAGGCGCTTCCATAGTACATCCCATCAAGTGCTTAGAATTTGCAATCACGTTAAGGCACATCGTTCAATAGGCAAATCAACTGGTATGATCCTACTGGATATAGAGAAAGCCTTCGATACCGTTTGGCATGACGGACTTATATTTAAAATGATAAATTTCAATTTTCCGTCGTATATTTGTCAAATTATCCGTAGTTTCTTATCAAATCGTCGTTTTAAAGTGCATGTTAATAGTGGTGTCTCTAATGTAGTATATTTTCACTCGGGTGTTCCCCAAGGCTCAGTTCTTGGGCCCGTTTTATATAACTTGTATACATCGGATTTCCCATGTCTACCTCATTGCGAAGCAGGTATCTTTGCCGACGATACTGCGATATTTTCATCGCATGAACTCGCTCTCGACATTGAGAGGAATCTAAAAAATGCGATGACGATATTAGAGGAATATTACAACAAATGGAAAATTAAAGTTAATCAAGGAAAAACACAAGCCATCTTTTTTACGAGAAAAAGAAAAGCTTGTTATCTTCTTAGCGGACCGTTACAGATGAATAGTACAAGTATTAGTTGGGAACCTTCCGTAAAATACTTAGCAGTTTATTTGGACACCAAGTTGAATTTTGGACCACATATAGCAAACACCCTTAAAAAAAATTGCAATTGCGACGAGGATGCTATATCCTTTCATAAACCGAAAGTCGCAGCTTTGAAATGAAAATAAAATTATCATCCAAAAAAGTAATTTTTCAAGCAATTTTGCTTTATGGGTGCCAAGTATGGGGAAATTGTGCAATGTGTCATATTAAGAAATTACAGCTTTCTGAATATAAATTATTAAAAATGATGCTTAGTCTACCGTGGCATCACTCAACCCTGGATACTCACGATAAAGCGAATGTTGAATTGATCTTCCAAAGAATTAAAAAATTAAACCAACGTTTTCTAGAACGCTGTGATTTTGCTGATAACCCTGTAGTAAACGTTTTAAATATGAATTATATCTCACTCGATAGTTGATATAGCCTTTTTTTTTGTGTATTATTGTTGTTATTTATTATTGCTATTAATGTAAATATTTATTTATTTATTCGTCTACTCATTTATTTATTGATTAACCAATTAATTTATTAATTTATTTACTTATTTGTTTGGGTGTTTATTTATTTATTTATTTATTTATTTATTTATTTATTTATTTATTTATTTATTTATTTATTTATTTATTTATTTATTTATTTATTTATTTATTTATTTATTTATTTATTTATTTATTTATTTATTTATTTATTTATTTATTTATTTATTTATTTATTTATTTATTTATTTATTTATTTATCTATTTATTTATTTTTATTTTTATTTATTTGTTATTTATTTTTAACCAATTAATTTATTCATTTATTTACTTATTTGTTTGGGTGTTTATTTATTTATTTATTTATTTATTTATTTATTTATTTATTTATTTATTTATTTATTTATTTATTTATTTATTTATTTATTTATTTATTTATTTATTTATTTATCTATTTATTTATTTTTATTTTTATTTATTTGTTATTTATTTTTTATTTTATTTTTTTTTTTTTTCTATTTCATTGAAGGTTTTTTCGTATTTTCCTTCAGAAGTTATATTTCTTGCCCAATAAAATTATTAAAATCAAATTAATTAAAAATAATGTTTCAGAAGAAAGACTGACTATAAAAAAAGAATTAAAAATATGTGAACAAGACGCATTTGATTTAAGTACCTATAACTAACTATTTGGCAGTCGGAGGGTACTCAATACTCATACATACATTTGTTATAGTGTGTATAGTCTCCGATTGTCAATTAGTTGGGTATAGGTACTTAAATCAAATGCGTCTTGTTCACATATTTTTAATTCTTTTTTTTACAGTCAGTCGGGTTTTTTGGTTTTTAAATAAATTTTTTTTACTATTTATTTCATTTGCCGACCTCACAAATTAAGTAGTTCCCCAACTGAGGGTCAAAACTAAAATCGTTCATCAATAACCATGTGCCTATTTTATGTATATTTTATGCTGTGCATATTTTTATAGGACTGCTTGATTTGTTTGCAAAATAAAAGCTGTTAAAAATCGTAGGCCCACAAATTTCATAAATATTTTGCATTTACACACGAAATTCTTTGCCTCTTTTCTGCGGGGAGCTTTTAAAATAGGTTTTCCTAAAAACCACCCACCATTTCAGAACAATTTTAAGTTGATGCCATTTAAATTTGCAAACTTGTTTTTCTTTCAATTTCCTTTCGGCTATTGCCGTACAAATTTGGATTGACAAACAGCTACAAAACTTGCCTTCGGATATTTTATAATTTTTTGAATTAAATTTCCCTATTCTTTAGAAGTTTTTGATGGGAACACCCTCAGACTTTCGTTTGTGCACCCTAAAAATTTTATTCTTTAATTAAAATTTATCCATTGAATAGCATTTCGACCTCAAACGACACTGCTTTTATGATAGAAGTTTTTCGCATCTTGCCATTCTAAGAATGAGAAGTCATAAAATTGATCCCGCAAGTAGAAACGACGGTTACCACCCTGAGGATGTTCATTTTTTCGCCTTCAACGATGCTGTCGTAAACCCCAATTTACAATGTCATAAATTATATCGTTATCGCTACTACAGTAGTAAAGAGCTGGTGGTACAATGACCTTGAATATAAATGAGCGAATATTTACTTGAAGTAACCGCATATCCGATGGACAGAATGGGATTTGGCTGGATGGTCTTTGACCACTATCCCGTAGAGATTGTCAGCCAATATGTCAGATCATTTCTGGAGGCATGTTTACGAAACATAAAATTGGTAGTATACATACAGCTACAGTATACTCAAGGAAGGATTTCTGTTGGTAAAATATGGTGGTCGGTATAGAGGCCGGGTGGCTTATTTAAGAATTGTTTACTTTTTTAGATTGAGATTTTATGCACATTTTTGTAGCGGACGTTAACTTCTTTGATTATAAATAAGAAAATTGTTTTGAATAACAAATTGAAAAGGTGTAAGGGCCTTAAGAGATTATATAAATGGTGTATGCAGATAAGATGACCTTGTCAATATTAATGATGGTAGAGTGAAACAGAAACAATCAGTCTGAATCTAATCGAAAACATTTTCAGTGACTGCAGACTAAACATACGAAAACATTCGTTTTATTATCATAATTAAATCGGCATTTCATATAAATTTAAATAATTTGTTTGTAATACTGCGTGACAAAAAATAAATGTGTTTCTCAATTGGTTTTGAAAATAATTTACATTTTAATTTGATAACAAAAAAAAAAACACCATTCACCACCATTAACCATGGTTGCAAAACCGAACGCACTCGTTGTTTCTTTAGGCGTTTTTCTTTTTTAGTTCAGAGCACAACCTGAACTGTTATACAAAAAGTCCGTGTTTCTTTTTTAGCTCAGATACATCAGAGCTCAGAATTTGTGTTTCTTTTTTCGTTCAGAGCGCGCTCTATGGGCTCAGAATAAATTGACTGAGCATCCTGAGTGAAAAGCTGACTACACACTTCCAGTCACATTTGATAGAAAACAAAATCAGGATAAGAAAAATAGTTGAAATGGCGGAACTGAATATTAACCAATTTAATAAATAACAATTAATAAATATTCAATTTATTCATATATGTATTTACAACAAACAACAGCTGTGCTCAAGTGTGTTTCATAAATACCTCAGAACAATCTGAGCACACTCGCTTCAGAGCGCGCTCATAATGCTCGAGCTTAGTTCAGTGCTCAGCTCTGACGCCTACTAAAGGTGGCGCAAGCAAAAACGGCAAAGTATATAACCCGAGCTACAGCGCACACCAAAGACAACCAAATGCGAGTAAATACAATGTTACGACATTTCAGGAAATGTTTCCATCGGGACTTTAGATACTTATTGCCTTCACAAGCTGCAGTGGCAATTTGGGCTTGTGATCTTCAAACGCGTCGGTCTACTTATCAGTGACCAAAACTTCCCATAATACATGCCTAAATGTTTTCCGCTGCGTTAATTTATAGCCTAAGAATATGAACTTAAAAACGAAAATTCCACCGCGAAACAGCGAGCGCCTAAGATAATGCAAGATAGTTATTACTAAAAGCTCTGAGCTTATACATGTATACAATAGCTTTTCACAAATGAGGCGAATATCATTTTTGCTCATCTTATTCGACCTATTATTGTTTATCCACCTGCCAGCAAAAGTAACTACAGAACTAGTCTATGTCTCCGCTCCCATCGACACGTTGTGCTTTAACCTCCTCTACCACTTCAAAGAAACATCTTCACTCGAGTCAATCGAAAACTAATTCGAGTAGGTTCAGCAGGTATATCTGCGCTCTTAAGCTAGTTAGTTCAGTTTGAATCGCACCTCCGATCAGTCTCACATTTCGTATAAACGGGTAGTTGTAGTATATAGTTGTATCGTATTTATTCAACGTGCATCAATATTGTTGCATATCTTATAAGAAAAAAGTTAAAACTCGTTCTTGGTTTGTTACACAGCAAAGCTAGGCTTTGTCGATTGCGTAGTATCATCCGCGAAAACCTAAATCACTCATAGTAAATTCGGTGCATTCAAACCACGAGGAATGTGCATGTGGTGTTATTTGATACACACAGATATTTTATCAACGAGTTGTGTAATTTTGCAGTCACTGAATTGAGTTGTGAATAAAAAATCAAGGAAGCTTCTAAGGAGCGCAGTGGAATATACTTAGTGTGTGTGAAATCGAAAATAAATAGAACGCAAAAGCTAAGAAAAATTCGCGATACACTTCGAAGGTGAGACAAATATTTAAAGAATATTTTGAAAATTCGCAGTCATTACCCCCCGTATGAATTCGTAGCTTTTGTATGGGGATTATCTCGGCAGATGTCTATGTTTGGAATGGTGCTGCGCGCTCTCTGAATGGAGCTCAAGGCCATGTGTATCCAGCAATATGTTAATTTGGCGAATTTCATTATATTTTATTAACACGTTGCCTGCTATATTCTTCTTACCGAGTTGTACTGGCTTTTGTTATTTTATTTCATTTTTGAAACATGTTCAGCGAGTACGATTGCCAAAAATGGTGCTTATTACATTACTTGGCATTTAGGTATGAATTAAGTTGTAATACGTTATTTTGCCAGTATTCAGTAAGCCAATGGGATTTATAAGAGTCATTCAACTAACAAACGGGCAGCTGTAGGTATTTGAGCTTCAATGTAGGATATGTACTGTTTGCCGAGAGTAAGTGAGTCATGGTATACCTGATACTCGAATATGTCTGAATATGTCTCTGATCTGTATTCGTTTTGTATAAGACTTATTACATAATACTTTTCAATTAAACTGTACATATCCGTATATTTATATTTTGGGATGAGGGCTTTGCAAATTTGAGGTTTTAGCTGTGCGGATCTAACATCGATCTTCACAAAGACCGGAATGCTGTTGATGCATATCTTTTTCAAGAAAGGAACAAATTAAAATACCTATATGTTTAAATTTATGTAGGATAGATAACATTAATATGATTGTTCTTTGTAGGCGCAAATCCTTTGTTGTAAAAAGCTAGACTGAGGGTACCTATACGGACCTGTTGCTGTTCTTTTAATCGTTTATAGCGGCGAACTTATTGAGAATGTTTATGGCTCAGTGAAGAGCACCGTGAAAAATGGGTGCAAAGGATAAAGCTGTACAGAGAATGGAACTTTAATAACTTTTTCTTTGTTTAATGAAATGTCTTATTTCTGCCAATGAGTTAACTAAATCTACTTCAATATAAATTCAATAACTCATGCGCTCAAATTACGTATATGTACATGAAAAAAAAACCTCAGCAGGGAAAGTACCGATGACGTGATACGTAATTCGAAAACAACAAACAAACAAAACCTCCTCCCTTACGCTAAAGGAACTTCAAAGCGTAAAAACAAGAAGAAAAAAAAAACAAATAAAATTGGTTAGTACTACCATTTCGACTTCTTCGTAGCGTAGCATTCAACACCAAAGAGCAACAATACAGAAAAAAATCTCAAACGGCCAACAAAGCGATCAAAATGCCATCGTCCTGCCAGTTATCTGTGTAGTGCTCAATTAAGGATGAAAATAAACATTTTGAACAAATGGAAATTGTTTTGAGTTTCCCGTGCTGTATTTTTCAGCCAGCATGAAAGCTAAGAGTATTCATGTTCAGGTTCACTCAACGGATGAGTGAATAACCTGTTGTTGTCGTAGCTTCCTTCCAAAAATGCTTATCATTCGAAATGGAAGTGGTTCGTTCGTTTGAATTTACAGTCCGCACCAACAAATCCATACTAAAAGGAAATCTATATCTTGCAACAAACGAACCGCCTCAAAGAGTGCACAGAGCCCAACTGAACTTCAATCATGGTGTTCGGTGTTTCGCCGGTATATTCGGTATAAATGTTGGCATTGGCATCGACATTGTGCATTGGGGGTTTTGGCTTGAAGGGTTAAATCACAAAGAGCAGAAGATCTAGATATACAATAAACGGAAAGGCCTACCTATGCACTGTCGGTGCGAGTTTAAAATCCATAAAACTATTAACTACCCTTTGCTGCGTTAGTGGCCTATTTCCCTGTCTTTTTCAGGCCCTAAGGGACACCATACTAAGTCCCAAAAAGATTCCGGAATCCGGATCTACTCCGATTGATTTTAATATGCTGACTTCTATGGTGATTGGAGGAAACAGGATGAGCGATGTGTAAGCGGATGTTAGCGAAGCCATTAAATTGTTAAACAGTGCGCGTGGATTTTAAGAACTACGTCGAGCGGAGACAGACAGGATTGGCGATAAGTGAGAAGATACCGGAGAGGATATATAAAGGAGAAAAGGATGTAATAGGAGATGATGGCATTAAGTGGGTAAAGCCGCTTAAGGAATTTTGCCTTAAGCAAGCGACATGCGAAGGGTAATAAAGAAAGACTGTTTGTGGTTTCAACTGCCCCCCTTAATACCAGATATTGCCATCAGTAAAAATGATGGTGTTATGCCTGCTTGAGGTAATTTTGGGGTCGGCTTTTCATGTTTGATTGATTAAACAAGCTGGAAATGTGATAGTGGTTGCTCAAGAACGAATGGAATTTTCGAGTCAATAATGTAGAATGTGGACCTTTCCTTATGGGACACTTATACTGCTTTAGTTTACAATATTAAAGATAATTGATTTAAATTATTATGGACTAGCGGACCCGGCGAACTTCGTACCGACTAAAATTCATTAGATTATTAACATCTCTTGAAAGTTGAGCCTCTCTATTGAGAAAGCATTAAACTCCTTTTGGAATTAAATGGAATTCAATGCATAGTTAGGGCTTCATAGATTTCCGTGTCGGCTTCTTGATCGTGTATTTCTGAGCTAATGTTAGAATCGAGTTGATCCGGTCGGAATTTCTTAATCAACCAAACATTGTGCTTAACCAGAAATCACTGAAATTTGCTCAACATTGGGAAACGTAACAAAACTTTTAAAATGCTTTAAATAATGCGATGTGAAATAGTCATTCCGAAGTGGACCCTTCATAGCTCTCAGTTAGCACCCAAAGTTTCCAAAAGAATGTAGGATGCTGTTTCAGAGTGTTAAACAAATCAGAGGGTGATATTCTTATAAGAATTGACTATTCTATAGTTTGATGATGAAAGATGAACCTAAAGGTAGTTTATGGGAATTCATGGTAAATACATGACTTTTAACTGTCAATATCCAACGTCATTGAACAGACTCTATTACCGGTTCCACCTCAGTTGGCGCCTAATTAAATAGCCATCACCGCTTGTTGAACAATTATTACTAGAGAATTAACGGGTATGCCTGCCGATCGATATCTCACTAATACACCGTGACTTATCATCGCCCAATGCCACGACCTTTATAAAGCTTATTCATATAGTTTGCTAACAACTCGCATTTGATGCTTTTATACATTTCGCTAAGTCATCTGAATTATTCGCGATATCGTTAAAACCTGTTTTTGTAAGACGTGTACATTTTTTCTCCATCTGCTTGTCAATAAGTTGAGTCAATCACTGCAAATTAGCCCGATTGTAAGTGGAAAGTACACAGGGCATTTGAGAAAAACACTAATGTAGACCTGCCTATAATTGACAAAACTTTCCGTGCATAAATGTAATCATAATCTATAGCTTTGCCCACCTGAACGTGCTATCGATTGCGCTATCTTCATTACAATACCTAATGATGCTCTTTATTTTCAGAATTCTGCTTCTGAATATAATTATCGGTAAGCACTAAGCACTGGGAAGGAATGTCGGCTGCACAAGTTAGCAGCGCCGAAAAGAGGTCATTTCCGTCTTCTTTCATTGCGATGATATAATAATATTTGCCAATGGGTACAAATAGATAACAAAGAATCGTAACCAATTTGGCTTTGGACGAACATAAAACGCAAATTCTCCTGATTCAGCTGTGTTATTATCTACATATCACACTATTTTGTGAAGGTTTTCCGCCCAGTGTTTGAAGATATTCATTCACTGCCACAGCCGCTGTTGATGGTTTTGCTGACTGCTCGCAAATACCACCAGGCGAATATGTAAATTTTACAATTCTCCGGGCGGGTTGGCAAACAAATTGCATTTCCAGATGCATTTTTTTCGACCAGTATTTTTCCATAGTTTACAGTTTTTAATTATTGTTTGCATGTTTGTTTTTTGTTCTTATTGACCACACATTGTTCAAAGTATAAAAATGCCCAAAACATGTACAAGTTTCTATGAGTAATTAACGTGACGATTTAGGATTCAAAATAGTCTGTGCGGTAGTTTTTAATTCGATTTGCTGTTATTTTTTGTTCAGTAAGAGTAGGTATGGTTACCTACCGTTTCGAATGTAAGAGTAAGAGGATCAAGGTTATTTTTTAGGTTTTATGTAAATTGGATCTGAATGGAACCGAAATTATAATGTGCATAAAATGTTGGTATTGGTAGATTGGTAAGGTCATTCATAAGCATTTTTAAAGAAAGATCATGTGATGAAAAATGAAATAGTGTGCTGCGTTACATAACTGTTTACACAAAAATGCTGGCTTGTTAAAAAAGTTGAAGGCCAATTGCTGATAAGTAAAGTTGATGCACTTGCATTCGAATGTGCAATATGTTGTTTTAATAGGAGTTGCTTTTTTGTGAAATGGTTTAGAATAAACATAGCTGCTTGGAGTGGCAATAACTAATTAGCAATGCTAGAATGTGTCAAATGTGCGTGAAGATGTGAAATCTGGTACAAATATAAATTTATTGAGAATAAAAGCGATTGCCGGATGCTTGAGCTTGAATGAGTAAGGCATTTAGAATGATGTAGTTATTAGGTTCGTTGTGGTTAAATAAGCAGAACAAATACAACACACCAAGTGCGATATTGAATATTTAATGAAGTTACGCTACGTAGCTTGCAATATTACGATTCATAGTTATATTTAAAAAATATATATATGTATTGTGAATTTTTACTGTTTCACATGACACACATCTATGGGTATGTGGTATGTTTAAATATTTACCGACACTGCAATATAATAATAGTTTTAAGGTTTATTGCGTCAAGTTACAATTACCTACCGTGACGAACTTAAGTTAATGTTAAAAAAAAAATTAATTCCGCAATTTCGGTGTTCAAGATGAAAATGCAATTTATTTATTTTCTAACCACTTAGCTTACCATTGATGAGTGGGTATTTGGAATTTGTATGGCTGTGTAGAATATTGAACAAAAACAATTCTGGCATACACATCTTCTTTTCATGTTGGCTATCAAAAAGTGGTATATCAATATTACATTTTAAGCTTACACAATTAATGAATAGGTAAATAAAGGCAGTTGTGGAGTGTCCTTAATTTGATACCTATTGTTGTCTTTTATAAATTTTATTTGGACTCTAATTTATCAACTAGATGACCGTCATCGGTGCAATATTGTCTAGCATTTGGCTTAATAGATATATATGTAATATCTTTTCGGGTATAACAAACTTTAAAATTCTTGCCCGGCTTTAATATAGGTATAACAATATATCACTAACATTTTGCAACCGTCAGGTCAGTAAGTTTTAAATTACTAAAAATTTAAATTATTTCAATTGCAAATGTTGTAATGTTGGTAGGTACCTACATAAGAAAAAATGCTAATGAAGTACTCAAATGGGGGCAAGCGAACGGGTGATTGGCTCAACAATCTCTCTTGTCAATACCTTTGACATTTAAATCGTAATGCCATGAATCGGAGACATGCTCCAATGTCTCATGCCATTTTTCAGACTCCTTAGTTTATCTCAAAATATTCGTATTTGGAATGGAATGGACGCGTGCACTTTCATCTTCTAGACTGCTCTGCCTTTAATAGGAAGGCATTTAATTTTCGTCAGACTAGGACAATGTGTTATTCTTGGTATTGAGAAATTAACTCAGAACTTACTACGCGTCCTTAGAAATATTAGCAGTGTGCGCATAGCAGTTTAAAAGCCATTCGCATGGACCGCAAGTATATACCAGTCAGTGACGTTTATTCAAAGGTGCGCAGGTGTTCTCTGCACAGCCTAACCAAATTCATTATTATAATGCACTGAGCTTAAGTTCATTATGAAACTCCTTTCTGTTTCTTTGCAATAAATTATGTATTAACTAACCAGTATTTGTAAATTAATACTTCAAATCAACATGTTGAAATAATTGTATCGAACCAAAATCCAAATCTCCCTGTATCAATAATTCCAATTCACAGTCAAAGTGACTTGGTTGTAATGAAACTCACCCATCGGGGTGTTCATCTCGCTTTAGAGCACCGTGGACAGGCAAAATAGCATACAAAAAACAAGACAAAATAAAAAATAAAAAACCCTTTTGCCTCATAAATCTACCTGGCTTGGTGTTCTCCTGCATCAAGCGCACTTCTTTCCATTTTGCTTCGCACTTCTTGTGTTTCATTTTCGTTTTTGTTCCACCATGAAAAACATAGAGTTGTTGTACTTGTGCGGTGTGCCTACAAGCAAAACACAAGTTCATGCAAGGTACAACATACAACTATAACTAGACTATACAGCCAGAGCCGGAGCCGGAGTCCCATTCAAATCCTAGTGCTTCGTTCTCCTGTGGTGCGCTATGCTTTGCAGAACCTGGAATTTTATATAATTATTCTTTCCCATTCTGGTCCGCTGAGTGTATAAATATGGAATAGAATATAGAGGTCGGTTGCAACAACTGACAAAAAATATGAATATTCGAATACATATTTTAAAATTGCAACTGCTTTAATTGAAAAGCTACTTGCGAAACCATTTTCACAGCTGTTCGGCTGATAAATTGGAAATATGTAATTTATTATGTTAGGCCAACACTAGCTTCTCCAAATTTTAATATGTCTTTATTAGGAACTTTCATGAACAAAATTTTGAATTCAAGCTTTGGTTGCGTGGTTGCCATTCTATAAGCAAAGTTTTCTGTTGGCCTTACCTTCTTTTTTTAAAATATCTGATCGTTTTAGAGTTGCTGTAAATAAGCACATTGTTTCCCAATAGAAAAAGCAAAAAACAAATATAAGTTTACCTACAAAAAAACTTAGTTAGGATATCGTTGTCTATCACGTCCTCGTATAGGGTCCTGGAATAGGACAGAAAATACACTATCTTACTACGAAGGAAAATATAGTGAACACCCTACTGAAAGCACCACGGCACGTCACTGATACCAGTATATTCAATGACTTGCAGACACTGCGTTATTTTAAAAGGAATCAAAGCATGTCTCCATATATATTTAATTGATCAATTCTCAAGTGGTCACCTTATCGACCTCATTTATTATCTCGTAACTAGGTAACTACCTAAACGATACACGTTTTAAGTTCTAACTCACTTTTTGCTATAACTTTCACCCCTCTGTGTTTACTGTTCAACTTACGCGAAACAATTATATCCGCTTTATATAATATGTTATGTAGTTAATGACTGTTAATTATCGTTATAAGCCCCATTCCAAGGGCCACGAAAGGGCACTTCTAATTTCCAAATAAGAATGTTTCTAATACGCTAACGACGCCGACGGTTCGCTTTCCGTAAATGGGGCCATTTGGTTGCAATTTTATTGGCATCTCTATTGACCGAGAGAGTTATGGGCGGCGGATTACGTGCTATTAAAATTATCGTAAATCAAGGTAAACTCTTATTTGCTGTACAGCATGTCAAATCAATTCGAAATACATATACGTACGTTAAACCAAATTACAAAACCACTTGTCTTGAGGCATATCGTATCAGACTCTTCTGTAATTGACAATTTCAAGGTTGACCACATCGAAATCGAAATTATCTTCCTGTTCCATTCATGGGTACATATGAAGGTATCTGTTCTTTATTTACTTATTCGTTGCCCATTTCAAGCAAACTGGTTCAACCGCATACGAAGTAACTATTTGGTTTTTCATGTCCAACTAGAAATAGGTAATTAGATGTACCGCAGTTGCATTGTGACTGTTTTTCTGCTGACGTAATTACAAAAGTTAACCAAAGCAAAAGCCAAAAACTAAATTTCAAACGGAAAAATTAATTCAATGGAAAATTGCAAAGCTCTGCACTGTGAAACCACATGATGCAGACATGTTCATTTTACAGTGACTGAGAGCAACAAATGAGAATGATAAATATAGCTTCATATATAGGTTTGTAAAACAATGCGACTACAGCCAATACAAAAAGAAATGTTTTAAGAGCAAATATGTATTCGGATGGATGTTAAGAGGTTAACGTCGATTTTCCTGCAGCTGTAAAGCAGGGTGCCAAATAATGCCAATAAAGTATTACACAGTCTGACTATGTCGGTTGTGAGTGTGACCATCGATAAAGCAGGGAAGGGGAAACGTTTTATTTTTTTTTTTAAGGTTCAGGTTACGAACAATAAACAATAAAAATCTGTATTACTATGTCTCCTAGCACTGGAGATGGTGTTAAGGTCAAATAAGCCTATTGTATATTTTAAAAATGCCTAGCAACAGAACCTTTGCTAACCTTTGTCAAGAGCTTTTCAATTGGCCGTTTGGACTCGGCATAAAATTGTAGATCCATTCCATTTATCTCAAAAATTAAAAACTCATACAAACCTACGGACTTGTTGCACCAACTATTTATTTTATTTTATTTTTTAATAATAATATATAAAGGTAACAAGCTGTGTTTTCTGCAACTTAAAGAAATTGCACGGGTCGCATTTATTTATTAGTATTTTTGAAAGCGTAAATTAGGAAAGTTTAATTATTTATTGTTGTAAAAGCCTTCCCAGTTTCAGGTTAATTAAAAGATTATGGCGTACCTCCCTGAGGATATGTCACTAGTATACTCTCTCTACTATTACGATTTCATAGGCATATCTGGTCTTGCTTGTGTTTTACTAAGTCTTACCATGAATTTCATTTGAAGTGCCTCAAAAATGGGTCCAGTATCTCCAATGGTAAGTGTGCTAGAGGGAGCTCAGTTTCAACCTTCCGAAAAACACATACGACACCTTAAGGTTTTTTCACTGCGCAGCCACTCGCAAACTGCTGAATAAGATCCGAGTGTTTTACCTAATTGTGTCAAAAATACTTCTTTCGTTTGGATTCGGCACTAAGAAATATTCCTCTTCCATTTAACCTGATACGTCAAATATTTCTCTTTGAATGAATCAAAATATGAATCAGGTGCAATTCTAAAATTGAGTGTGTTCACTTTTCTCCTCGACTGTGGTATTAACTCTTGCATGCATTCGATCTTTCGTTACGGATGAGTCATTTCGCATTGGCGACCATCAGCATAGTGGTCTGAAATTTAATGGTTAGAGTCGATTGAGTGTGGAATATTGCAAGAATATTGTTGTAGCTAGATAAATAAAAAAAATAAAAAAAATTCGGACTATGGCATAAACAAATTTTTTTTTTTTCTCTTTTGCAACATCAGCATTCTGTACCGGTACTAGCTAGCAACAAGAAAAAAGCTGGTGCTGGGCTGGGGTTTATTTTTGGTTGCTTAAGTAATATTAACCGTAAAAAGTGAAACGAATTCAAGCCATATGGTAATTAAATGAAAACTGAATTAATGTACGCATTCAAAATGTCCATTTTAATTGTTTTGTATTAAATTACATATTATGTGTAAATGTGTTTTATTATTTGGCCAGGTGCACATTATCAAAATATTCAAGCTATATATAGGTAATATAGGATATGAAGTCTGGCTGTGATTCGGCCGAAAGTCTGTTGCTTGTCTTAGGCAGACTTTATATTTGAACGTAGATAATTATTTATGTTAGGTAAGATACAGGGTTATGAGTGCGGGGAACCATCGGATGCTACATAGCACTTTAGTGGAACCATAGCTATCCCTGAGGGAACCACCATCGACACACCCTGCACGAGTATCTCTTACAATATTCTTTTGTGTCTAAAAGCCACTAATATTTACGCCTGCTTTTTAAGAACAAAAATGTGTTTTCTCACTTATATAATTGAATACCGTTATAATGTTATAAGACCAATCTATATAGCTTTGTCTAACAGACAGAATCATTTAATTGGAAGGTAAAAGTGTAAGCAATCACTGTTTTCGGGCTATATATGTAGTCGTTTGTAAATCATTGCAACTCATATCAACTTTGGAGTCATCTTGTAGTTGGCTTATCACTTGTAGCTCTTCATTTACTACCTATATCTTATTTGATCCCTGCGGATTTAAAACTGATTCACATATACGTATTCAATTTACATTCTATAACCAAAAGGATTTAAAAAATCATTATACTTAATTTGAATTACCCTTCAGAAATTTGAATTTGCTAATCACTTAAGAAACGACTTATTTTTCAGATAAGAATATGTTTAAAAAAAAATGTTTGCTTACTACTTGAAGGTAAAGAAACACTTTGAAGTGTACTTATCATAAAGTCTATGGCACAATTCATTTACAGAAAATGTTATCACTACCAAAGTCCTTACGTTAATTAATGAGAGCCGAACGCAATACCTACTTAATCAAATACTTTGGATACATCTGCAGTAACTGCCCTAACATTCATCAGATTGATTAATGAATTGGTTTCATTCCCAGGATTTAACTATAATGGGGTCATTAGGATTAAGCAATTTCTTTCAAGGCATCTAGGCCATAACGTGGTAATTGATAGTGTTCTCCCCAGTTATAAAAGGACTCTTATCGACCCCTAATACAACTGCCTGAGTTTTGAACTATATATAGCAAATGGCCGCTGTATTAACTTGTGAAGTTATTTCCCACTATCTTCTTTTTTTTTGTGAAGAAAATATGAGAAGATAATTGATTCTGACTATTTGGTGAAATGAATGACCCGATTATTAATCGCTGACATTATACAATTTTAAGAAACTATTCACAAGTAAATTTTTAAACGTAGATATGCTGTATACGTATACCGTCTGGAGTCAGGTTGACTATCAGTCAAATGTATGATTTTGAGATTGTCTCCTTTCATTTTGTAAGGTGTTAGTGGTTAGTATTGCATTATAAATCTTCACACGTTTAAACAATAAAATGCATTTGGAATGACGTGTTGGTACAAATGTGATTTCTCTCTTAGCATGTTAGAAGAAGGAAGTTCTTTTTGACGACCTTTTTCAACTTTTGCGGCAAAACATATGGTTCAATTTAAAGCAAACCCATTATGCAGGAATATTTCCTAAACCTTACACTTTGAACACATGATATATATTTGCCATTTTAAATCATATCTACAAGCTAAAGGTGACAATCTTCTCAGAATTTTATAGTTAGACGCATATTTTAAGAATTATTATTCATTAAATTAATGAAACTTATTTCTCACTATTTGAGGTTAGGGGGCCAATGTACTTCTATCGTCTTGAACTTTTCTATGGTTGTTATTTGTCTCCTTGGAAGTATCACGGAACTTTGTTATGAGCTTGCTTACTTGAGTATACATGCAAATTTCGCATGTAATATTGACTTAAGGTAATTACGAGTTTTAAGTACATATAATTTTGGTCAAATACGGATGCAGTATTGAATCTTTAGACACGAACACCACTGATTTTGAAGTAAGTTTGTCGTTTTCCTATTGCGAAAATATTTTTTTTGGAAGTTCCTCTGACGAGTGTCATTTACAGGATAACTTAAACTTAGAGTTATGGCCCCAAATCTATTCGAAAAAAGGGGATTTTAATCTTAAATCCAATAATCGTCAACAACACGTAATGACGCTTGGTGGGTTTAGTTACAGGTTCATAGGTTAATTTTTACTAGATATTCAGTCTCGGTCTCTGATAGGTATAGTTAGTAATAAACTCCTTTTTCTATATCATTATATTAAATAGGTGTAGCTAACACAATTTAACTCCTTTTTACCTGCCCACAGATGAATACGCGGTCCTGCTAAGCCATTCATCTTCGACATTACACAATTTTGTCCGCCAAAGAAGACTACCTATATAATATGGCGTTATGTGTGGTGTTTGAATAAAAAAATCTAATAGTTTTCAATATTGCAGTCAAAATATTAAGGGTTATCAATATCTGATGAATTTCCAACATCAACCACAACATGTTCCAGTGTAAATAAAGACAACCCTTTTTCAGTGCACATTTTTGTATTGGTTGGCAATGCAAAGGACCACATTATTGCATAAATAACTACATTCGAAGGCAGTCTCAATATGTCCTGTCATTTATCGTCCTATAATAAATTTGTAAAAGTAATTAAGTAAAAAATATCGGATACCACACATTCGCCAACATTTTATTTGGCCCCAGGCTCCATTCCAAATTAAAACGATATTGTGCAGTATCTACGTATATAATGTATGACCAAACACAACTCTGCCAATTAACCGAAAAATAATGAAGAACGGAGAAATCAAGGTTACGATGAAAATGACTGCAACAGATACATAAAATATATATATGAATGTATGTTTGGTTGCATTTACCTATCCATTGGCAAGATTCCGAGAATGGAGAAAAAGGTTAAGCACCCATTGATTACAATTCGATTGGCAGGGTGTCCACTGTAAGCTATAAGGAAGCGAGCACTGTATAATATGGTGACCTTTAAAAGGGAGGACTTGGAAAAGTAAAAAGGGGAACAATTATGGAAATTAATTATCTTTTGAATAGTGGGATGTACCTTCGCCTCAGAGAAGATGTCAAATTTGTTGTTGTTTTTTTTATTAAATTTCGGTTTAAAAGAGATTGGAAACAACGTTTCTTTTCAGTGTAATAAAATACAAATTATGGTAATTATAAATCAAAAATCATTAGAAGAACGAACACACTTTGTGTGCACAAATTGAATTAAAGACAGCGTTCTCAATTAATGTTTGTCGTTTTTTTCATACATTTAAGGGAATGTCTTGGCTTTTTTTAATGACAATTTTTCCATTACTTGCATTTCATTGAGATACAAATTTACTGACAGTGAACATTAAAAAAGATGACTGCCAGATGCAGAAGCATTAAAATTTAATTAATTCAATGAACTTCATCGACACTACAAAAGCTTGATTGATTGATTAACTGATTTAGGTTTGGTTAATCTTTTTAGCCTCATGGACGGATATGAAAGACATTATTAATTGTATATATCTTGAAACTGCTTAACTTTATAGCCCACTTTTAAAATTAATTTCAAATAACGGAAGTAGTCGCATATCCATTTAGATACCTATATAAAATTCAGATTTTGTGTACTTCTTAATTTAATTAAGCATTTTATGAAATGAACTTGTAGATTGTATAACGTCAAAAGCTAATCTCTCTAATATGATAGTCAACAACTTGAACTTGGTGTGCAACAATTATGTTTTGATTTATTGCGTAAAACGAACAAGGTTAATATCCGCAAGTTAAAAGAGGCTTCAGTGAAATGTAATACCAAGAAGTCTTGATAGTTATCATCAGTGAATGCACATTTAACCGGTTAAACCTCCTTCTGAATACCGAACGAAAGGGAAGGCAAGTATAAGATAAATTTGTAATTAACCGTCGAAGGTCGTTTGTATCACAGATACTTCGAAGTCAGACCTAAAAGAGAATTTCAAGATAAAAAAATACCAAGTTGAGTCAGAAGCAGATAATTTTTTTTTTCGATTCAAAGTGCTCATTTTTCTGACGCACATTTTTGAGGAGACGATTGGTGTCAGTTTTCGCTTTAACTGTGCAAAGTTTATATTATAATAGATAACGGACCGGTTTTTAAAACATTTTTTAGGAGACGTTCGGATGTCAGTTTTCGCTTTAACTGTGTAAAGTCTATATTACAATATATAACGGACCGGGTTTTACATTTTTTTTTTATTATATAGGCTTGCGCTTCCCATTTTTTATTTATAATAATGGGTAGACAAACCGAGGAGAAAATAAGGATTTTCAGTACATATCCCCATACCGGATGTCTCTTTTCATGTTTGCTAGTAATATTTTATTGGCTCAACTCAAATTTATTCTTAATCCTAATTCATTTTCCCTTTTCTTTAAATAGGAAGTATTGCAGATTTGTAAAAATGATAAAGTGTAGGCAAACCGCATTTTTAAGATTTTTGTAATCCCTAAAGCGCACGCAAAAGTATTAAAAAAATTAATAATACAATAGTAGTTAGCAAAACCTTTGTGAGAAAATCTAAGATACCAAAAAAAATTTAACTCTTTACTAACACATTTTGAATTCTTTCAAAACACTTTGCTTCAAGCAAGCTTTCAGGCACTCTGAGAGACCATAATCATATACTTCAACTGGTGATTTACATGATATCTCTAATGATTCCGATAACACTTAATATAGTAGGTCCTTCCGCAAAATACGTCTTCACTCAATTTGAAGCAGCATTTGGGGTATTTTCAAATAATAATGAATTCAAACTCGAAAGGAAAACGTTAAAGGAGAATGAGAATAATGCTGTAATTTTTTTTCCACTGATGGTTAGATTCATTGTACGGCAACAATGTCGGCACTGTGAGTACTTTCAATTTAAAACGGAAGGGAACAAGAAGCAAACAAAAAGAAAGAAAAAAATTAGAAGCAACACCCGCACGAAGTCAATTTCACCCTTGATGAAATCCACTTGCAATTTTTCAGTCACCACAATGACATCCGGTTCTTGCATGGAATTGGTGCCAGTGGTGGTGTCGGGACTGGCGTTATAACGCGTTTTTGTTAAGGAATGAGATGGAATTGGTGATGATCATTAAGTGGGTGTTTTTTGTTTGTTCTATTTATTTTGTTTTTTTTTTTCTTCCTTTTTTATTGGAATATAAAACAAATTATAATAAGATTGCCCGACATTACCCGTGGTGGATATATTACTTGTGCTTAACTTTTGTGCTATCAAACAAACAGCCAAACGAGTTTTGTCGCAAATGTGCGTGCGTGTTGTCAGTGGAAATCACACTAGGGGTTGCCCGCCGTTGGTGTGCAATCCGGCACAATCACCGATGTATTGTACATGAACAAACAAAAATAGCCCCAGGGGAATTGTTTTGCTTTTTCGTTTTAATGCTGTACTTTACCAAAGCAAACTGTTTTAGTCTTTTTCGTCTCTTTTCTTTTTTATAATTTGAATGTGCAGGAATCCAAACAACTGTGAAAAGAATTAAGTATGGGCCACAAGAAATATCACAAAGAAAGTTATTAAATGCATTTCAGTGAGAATGCTACGTATAGCTACGAGTATTCACTGCACTCTGTGATATAGTTTTCCACCCCGCTTCAAGAACTTTTATTTCGTTTTATCGACCTATTTACATAAATATCCTAAGTGCTTAAGGTAAGGAAGAACTAAAATTGATATCATTAGTGAAATCTAATATATCAAACAAATAGTGGTAATGACATCCGATCCGGCTAATGACAACGATTCTTGGTCAGCGGTAAAGTGAATAAATTCCGATGAAAAAAATTCCCTTGTCAGCAATGTGATTTACATGTGAAGCATTCCGGTGGAAATATATATTTTGCGCCATAGATAAATAATAAACAATACAGGCATCTCTGTTAAAACGAAAGCAAGAGCGGTTTGACCATATCGCAACCACCATTTGTCAAAATATCTCAAACAGATTGAAGTCCAAAATTTTTCTGGTAAACGATTAGGAAGTTATAGTCCTTTAAAAAAAAGGCACAGTATGTGAGCTATCGTGCTTATCAAAAATATGACAATATGATTTCCATGGTTTACAACAAGAACAGTTAGATTGTTGTAAGCTATGGAAAGATCACATCAAAAAGGGCATTTTAAAATTCCTTTACAATTAAAATAAGCTTGACTGTTATTATAATCAATGGAATGTAATGCGTCCTCAAATAAAAGCCTTGAACTACTCACTTATTCTCATAATTCATCATTACACACTTATCGGCGGGCATATTTAACTTTAAACTGCACTCGCCCTTATTGACACTAATAGTCATTTAAACACTTGGTGGAGCGCAAGTAAGTTGTTCTATTTAAACCTTAAACTTGCATCATCATCTTGTGCTAACTATGTTGGGTGAGTTTTTTTTTTATCTCCTGATTCCTCCCGGATCTATTTTCTTATTAGATAGATCTTGAACAATTTTCTTACACCCTAATGCACTTCTAGAACACGTTATTGCACCCACTAATTGATTAACATTAGTTGAATAGGGAACATTTATTTCCTTCTGAATGGTCTCAACCCGCAACCCGTATATGTCATGTCCAGGTTATTTGATTGAGCGGTAAATTAAATAACTACATATTACCAATGTTTGTACAACATACTGTTACACGAAAAAAAGTGAAATACAAAACACCACATCATCATAGTTGTCTTGCTTCTGATTGCAATAAATCAGATGCGAAAACCATAAATGTGTATTTGCTACTTCCTTGTTTAAGAATGGCACAATAGGGACAATTGTAGTAAATCATGTATGAGGTTGAGGATTGGGTAGTGAGATTGAAAAAAAGAAGAGTACATACCTACATATATTACAAACGAATTTTGTTTGCAATAAATTTTCGTTTTTTATCTTCCTAGGTATATGAGGAGGATTTCATTTATAGAAGGATTTGCTTTTCGGGGAATGAAAAAAGGTATTAATTTCCCGAATTGAAGATTGTTTATTTCAGAGTAAGATGAAAGTGATTCATGTATTATTTCTGTTTTAATTTTTAAGGCTGTTGTAAACAACGTAAAATTTGATTTATGATCTTGATTGGCTAGGTGTATCAAATGAGTTTATTTGTGATGAAAAACGATCACATGCGATAGGATATGAGCCTTACAAATATGTATCTATAAAAATATCACAAACTCATGCTAACTAGCAATATGAACTACAACTGAGAGTGCCATCAACCCGAATCATACAAACAAAAAATGCTCCGCTGAATATCAGAATAAAAATCAATCTATATCGCCAGATAGGTGTGTAAATCCATTTGAAGTTTAAAAATGAATGCAATAAAATAATAGGATTGGATATTCATCATACCGTATTTCCCAAATATGAATATGATGGAATATGCAAATAGAGGATGTTTGAATACATAATTCAGACCAAAAATAAAGTGGCTACCTCTGCACAGTGTGTCGCACGTATATGCTTATTAGAGTTGTGCTGTTAGAGTTAATCCTAGAATAATTTATTTAAACAAATCTATAAAAGAGCATTCTCTTCCTCACCTCGTGTATTCTATGAAATCGATTTTTCACTTTTTTAGTATGTGTGTGCATAGCAGGTTGCAAACTGCGTGTAGGTGAAACTGGCTTTGTACAATTGTAAAATTAATTTCCAAATGACAAGCAAGCGATGCCTAGGCACTTGGATGTTTTCTCGAGCTACAAATAAAAAATTTATGTCTAACGTGTCACTAATACTTGACTGAAGTCAACGACAAGTGGTTTTCTTTAATCTCCAATCAAAACCAAAAACATAGCTTTTTACCGACAATACTGATGCAAGTTTTGTTAGAAACAACTTAGCTGAAATTTTGCAAAAACTTGAAAATATCATGAGGAATTTTGTTTAGGCGTGATAAATTTTTTTGTGTCGTGGATTTCGAAACAAAAAGTGATAGTTGCTAAGTTCGTGACTCTGTATATAGCTGAATGTCGAACAGCATATAGTCCCGTCTATTCTCTTTTGCGTAAGATTGCGCTCTAACACCGAAAATCCATAAATCCATCTGCAAGCATTCACAGTTTCATTCAAAAAATGTCTCTCACACAAGAGGAAGGATAATAATTAATTAAAAAATAATATACACATATATGTTTTTATAATAACTATCTATCTATACTCTATCCACAATATATTCAAATGTTTTTTTTTCCGCTTTCAGCAACTTTGGAAATTTATATATCCTCAACTTCAATTGAATCAGCTGCAGCATAACTAGCCTTTCAACCCCCATCATTAGTGAATAATTCATATTGGACTATTCCGACAATTAAACGGAGTAGCAAAACTTTTCTCGCACAGAACCGCACACAATTAATTTTATCATGGACGCTGAATCAGAGGGTGTTCCGCCAATCGAGCCAGCCGCACCCGAAATGGACTTAGCCGCACGTCGCCGCCTTTTCATGTCACAACCATCAACTTTAGCTACGAGGAAACAACAAGCTGTGTGTGTACGACGGGCTCACAAAATGTACGGGACGGCCAAGAACCCAAACATTGTGCTTGATGGCCTGAATATGACAGTCCCAAAGGGAGCAATGTAAGTTTATTTCAAGGATTTCTATTTTGTTCTAAGTACATATTTCTTAACTTTAATCTGTCATATCAAAGGATGTGCATCCTTTCCATTTCAAATACATACTTGCTGTCTACAATTAAGTCGATTCATGAAAAGTGTAAAGCTAAAAAGTATCTTTAGATGTATTTTCTTGAATATGTGTAGTAAATGCATTGGCTTGGCATATTTAATTGAGACTCTTCCTGCAGCTTTGAACAAAGTGACAGATACATAGCACACCATTCAGATGGCTTTTGTGCCACGAATTAGTTCTCATATAGCTGGGACTATTCTTTAACGTCCTTTTCCTTTGCAGTACAGTCAAAGTTCGTTAAAACTTTAAGTCGATTTAAGTCGATTTGTTTAAGTTTTTAGACGGCATTTACCCGTTAAATTAATTATTCACTTGATCTATATGTGAGGCGAGCAGTAAACGGGAAGCGATTAATTTCACTTTGGTGTTTCTATCAGTCTACTTACAGATTGCCCTATTTCAACCATCGTTGTATATTTCTGTTTCGCCAGGCATTTTATTTATAACTTACTATCAGAGTAGACATGATACTTATATAAATCACCCAAAAACATAGCAGTACTCCTATACTATACTATACCTAGCTAGAGATAAATTTCTAACGAAATCAACACTCTGTTTATACCCCTTACGCGGTCGTTGCTTCGAGACTGAGTATCCGATTTTGTTTCTTCTCCAAACTCCATGTCAATAAGGTCTACACACACGATAGCAATGCTTGACGTGATGAACCACTTGGCTATTGTGTCGGTATACCTATCTTTTGTGACTCATTAAGTAACACAGCGGAACGAAATGCTAAGTCAAACGTTGCTTTTTATGCTTCAGCAACAAATTTTGTACTTCCGCTACCAGATATGCTGATATATTGCTCACTATTTGTATAACTCAGTTCATATTACTCATACGTACCTATATTTTGTATCTGCCTTTTCGGTATCGTCTTATACACATGTTACAGCATCGTTTAGCACTATATTGTTGTTGGGCTTTGCTCTTTTTCCAATTGGCATCTAAAAATATTTCATGGTCATCGGAGATGGCAGTAATGTTGTAAATAAGACACACCATAGACATAAATGCAAATATCGAGCCATATGGGCTTTATTTGATAGTTGGCATTGACCGGATTATCAATGTTGTTTAACGAAAGCGTAAGCGAAGGGGAGTTGACAAAAATGCTGCTCAAAAATGTTGTCAATAAGTGATTAGTAAGTAATTGTCTTAATATATAAAAAAGCATTTTGTGTTTTAATATATTTCCCACATAGTAGCGAAACATTTCATATTGGGCTCCAGGCCCAGTTCCTTACAACCATTCGTGTGTGACTTTTTATTTTGTAGGTAAGGGACTTACAATTGTACGCCGCTGTATTGAGAAACTATATCAGAAAAGTAATACTCTCTGTCAGGACGTTCCTTGGGGGTACAGCACTGGAAAAAGCCTTAAGATGCGAAGTTTTGTTTTTCTTGCCATTGCATTTGCCCCCGCTCCCTTATAGACTAGCATACAAGCCGTTGAGGATGAGGATGAGGACTTTAGTTGTATTAAAAACATTTTCCAGTTCTAGACATATAAACTGATCAGCTGTGGCCGTTTACAGAATGCCATACTTAAACATGTTACAAAAGCCATAAAGTCACCTCGGCGAAGATGAAGAAGAAATTGAGTTCTATTCCAGAACGCAGAAACAAAACCGTGTTTGATTTTCCCAAAAGACTGAATAAGCAAATGTGCATGCAAATACATATAATGAAATCAACACATCACCAGTCACCAAATACAGAAACCATAGCATGCAATTCGAGTAACTCAATATCAATTAGCTATGTATTTGTTCTTTCCGCTGTTCATAAAAGGTTTCGTAATTACCTGAAAAGTTTTCGAAAACTTTCACTGTTCAACAAAGGCACGAGCATTTCTCAATGAAGGAAATGACTTCCTTTTGAACACGGCTAACAACAAAGCAATTAAAGGCGGAACAAAATAAAATTAAATAGGTAGAACACTCGAATTAAAAATGAATAATTAAGTAATGAGACATATGTAGACAGGGGTTGGTAAACAATTGAATTTGACTTGAAAGAATAAATGATATAATTTTTGAAGTCATCATAGCGTGTGGTAAATGTGCAAGTGCATGTTGTGTAATTTTGGTATTGTTTTGAGATTAAAGCGACCCTTTCTGGAATTCGTGTTGTAGGTATATTTTCCGAGCGGGTCATAACACCAAATTAACTGAGTCCAAGTCAAATAGCTAAGCTCTGCAGTGCATAAGCTATTAACGTATTATCTATTTAAACTACAAAGCCGTACAACCCTTCTGTCCGGAAACGAATATCAAACGCAGATTAAAAATGTCGCTTCCGCTGATTTTTCTCTGTTTAATAACTTCATAACTGTCACATTAAGAACTTGCATTATCAGTTCTCCTCTTCATTTACTCACAAGACCCAAAATCATGACGTTGAATAATGAAGTTAAAAACAAACCAAGAAAACTGAAACAAATGCAATAAAGAGACAAATAATAGTAATTCTTTTATGGCCTCGTTAAAACATTTTCGAGAACTGAGTTAAAAAAAAAAGTTAATTCGGAAACACAAATCCCCATTCCAATTATAATGCAACAAAAAAACATCAGACAGTTGCTGTTTATTATTATTCTACCAACAAAAATGAAATATATTTTGATCCTTAGGTACTGCTTCCAGTATGAAATGGCACCAAAGGGATAAATAAAATCATTTTGAGTTTCCATTGTACCCTTTGTATTGTTTTAAATTTTCCACTGACCGCTTATCAACCCCCCCAGCTGAGCATCCATCCGATAGATGTTTTTAAAATGGAAAGGATGACATACATAAAATAAAACCAAAAAATTACTGAGCAGTTTATATGTGTTTGTAAATTTTACACAGCTTGTTGGAAATTTCAATTAAAAATATGTTTCACAACACTATTACCGCCTATTAAAGGCCGCTAAAGTAATCAAACGTAGGATAGCGAAACATAAAATGTTGGGATAGGAATATGGTGTCCTTTCATAATTGATACTAAGGATACCTATATATAAAGGGTGATTTTTTAGCTGGTTTGGTTTTGGCAACACTGGTTTTGACAGCTGACGTGTGTTTAGTACCTTGTGTCACTGTCAAACAGCTTCAGTTTGGTTTGCAATTTAACCATGGATCGTCTTACAAATGAACAACGCTTGCAAATTATTGAATTTTACTATCAAAATTCGTGCTCGGTTCGAAATGTTCATCGCGCGCTGCTTCCATTTTATGATCGGCATTCTCGACCTTCTGAGCAGTCTATTCGGAAGATTGTGACCAAATTTCGCACCAAATTTACTTTGTTGGACATTAAACCACCAACACGTTTACGTACTGTGCGTAGTGAAGAAAATATTGCGGCCGTATCAGCTAGTGTGACAGAAGACCGCGAAATGTCGATTCGGCGCCGTTCCCAGCAGTTAGGCCTTTGTTACAGCACTACGTGGAAAATTTTGCGGAAGGATTTGGGCGTAAAGCCTTTTAAGATACAGCTGGTGCAAGAACTAAAGCCAGCCGACCTACCACAACGCCGAATTTTTGGTGAATGGGCTCTTGGAAAGCTGGCCGAGGATCCGCTTTTTTATCGAAAAATTGTGTTCAGCGATGAGGCTCATTTTTGGTTGAATGGGTACGTAAATAAGCAAAATTGCCGCATTTGGAGTGAAGATCAGCCAGAAGCATTGCAACAGCTACCAATGCATCCCGAAAAAGCCACTGTTTGGTGCGGTTTATGGGCCGGCGGCATTATTGGGCCATATTTCTTCAAAGATGATGCGAATCGCAGCGTTACTGTCAATGGTGAACGCTACCGAGCGATGATAACAAACTTTTTTTTGCCCGAAATGGAAGTTCTTGACTTGCATGATATGTGGTTTCAACAAGACGGTGCCACATGCCACACAGCACGCGAAACAATGGCGCAATTGCGAGGCGAGTTTGGTGAACAGTTAATTTCACGTTTCGGGCCGGTCAATTGGCCGCCTAGATCGTGCGATTTGACACCATTAGATTATTTTTTATGGGGGTATGCCAAGGCTAATGTGTATAGGGACAAGCCCGCTTCGATTGACGCACTGGAAGCCAACATCCATGCATTCATTCGTGAGATACCGGCCGATATGTGTGAAAGAGTATGCCAAAATTGGACTCAGCGGATGGGCTACCTGAGACGCAGCCGCGGTCAACATTTGCATGAAATTATCTTTAAACATTAAATTGCAAGGTTCAAACTATCGATTCAAATAAATATTTCATTAATTTTTTCGAATTTTTTGTGTTTTTTTTTTAAAAAAAGTTCTAAACCTCTAAAAAAATCACCCTTTACAAGGAAATATGTATAATAATGGGTTAATGAGTCGCATTGGTTAACAAAAAAAGGGTATTAAAGAATTTCACGGAATTTCTCCAAACTGTGAACGCAAAGAGCAAGTCGATTGCAAGATACGTTTGAATATCTTTTTTTTAATACGTTAAAAAATGATATTGAAGCAAAAATCGTAAAAATGCTTTCCTGGTCGCACTGACTTCACCGTCCTCTATAACGGAAAACTTCACATATATTTCTTCAATTCCTTCACGGCTCCCCACAAAAAAAAATCCAAAGGGGCAAATCGCAGCTCTGATGCGGCCAATTGATATCGCCAAGACGGCTGATAACACGATTTGGTGCGCAAAAGATCGATTGTGGCCCAAACTGCGAAGCGGATGGTCGTGCGCCTTCAATTGCTAAGTCATTGTTATGTTATGTCTCTTTGATTTCTGAAGAAATCATGAATACAGTGGAAACGGTTTAAACGCATTCATAGAACTCGTATGACTACGAATATAAATAGGCATAGGTATATAAACCATTAGAACTTAAGCTATTTCATTTCAGAAACCATATGCAATTTTTCTACCAATCTTAGTTCCTCCCATGGAAACTTAATTCTCTTATAATCGTTGTCGCACATTGAGTCATGGCGGTGTAATTAAAAAAATCAGAATTATATAGAAAATGTTCAAAACTGTTGAAAGTGATATAGTGGCCTTTACATTCTGTACGACGAAATTAAAAGGGAACACGATATTTTCTGACAAATTGCTATTAGCCTCTTCGGGTTCGATTGAAATATGAATATGATTCTGGGCAATAGGTATGGATAGTGTTAGAATACCAGAAACCTTGTTTTAGTTACATATTTAATAATCATCTTTCTACTTAACTAAATATCTGTTGAAAGTACATAGGTTGGTTCCCATGTTGCCAAACACAATATAATATTTCCAGTCGGCAACTGGATCAAGTACACATTCCACAAGCTCTTAATAATTTAAAAGACATACCAACTAGAAACCCATCGAAGCGGGTATGTATTGCACATAATTCATCTAGCTAAGCAATAAAATGCATTTCACTCCACTACACTCATTTGATTAGCTATTCCTGCTAAATTAAGCATAAAATGGGTTTCCGAATGCTTGCGTGTTTATGCTTGCACGGAAAGAAATTAGAGCACATTAACTGTGCTGCATTGTCTGAAGAACGGTTACCGCATTTTAATCATTACACAAAATACCTATGTAACAGAAGTTTAAAAAAAAAATTGTGTCTAAACAAAATACCCCTAATCCCTAACATTTTTACACATACAAAACGTCCTATTTCTTATGTACTTTTTCACAAAAGAAGCTAAACGATACGAACTTTAAACCAAATCGGATATTTTAATATTATTCAACAGACAGCAATGTTATATAAACGAACGCAGACACACCCCATGGTAATTGTTTAGTTAAAATTTAAATCAACTGCTGAGCGGGTATACTTGTACAACCCCCAAGGAAAAGGACCAACAATTGGGAACGCAAACGGATACCATTAAATCTCGTGAAATAATTATGCGAAGCAAGTGGTTCTGAAAATCGTTTGCAAATTTGGCAAGACGTTTTGGGATGGCTTTCTTTTTTGAAGAAATACGCCAAATCATTTGCATTTCACATTATATATTTATAAAATAATTTCTCAAATGGCATGTATACAAATTGTAGAAGCCCGGTAATATTTCATGAAGTCCTTTGTTTCCAATTAATTCAAATCTTAACCTAACATCTTATGAATGTTTACATAAACTATTCTGTCTAAGGAGATGAGTAAAATGTTTTTTATTCGGCATAACTAGCTAAATAATAAAAAAAAAAACTAAAACAGAAAAAAACTATACTTGTTGCTTTGGTTTTTGTTTTAATTCTCACAGGTGCCATACCAAAAAGAGCGCAAGGGAAAGACCAACAAAAACAAATATAGCATTTTCGTACTCCTATACAGAAAGGAATTTATAATCAAATTTCTTTTTATTTTGTAGGGAGCCCTTCGTGTATGAGTTTTAAAATTGAATTTGCAAATGGAAATGCAATGAACAGCGCCGTGAGTTCTTTACATTATTATGCGTTGCTCTTCGCCATTTAATTGTGAAAAATGGAAGAGATATTAAAATATTTATTTTCGAAAAATGTTTTCCATGGCACTGCAAATTTAAGAATTAATTTTATTAAGCCAAATTGATTGAACTTGCCGGCAATCAACCGTTAAAGCTTTCTATATACGAAATTTGCTTAAATTAAAAAGTAAATTCTCAAAGGAATTTTAAGCGCTTGCAGTTGTTCAAATAGGGTAGGTACTGTATGTACGTTGACCAATTCGAAAAGTAGGTATTACGATCATTTTTTTAAAGGGTTTTATGATCCGGGTAATTTTTTCTAATGGATGATTGATATATTTTCTGGTATGACCAAACCTCCTCTACCTAATCTAGACAGAAGTGATTGCTTCAACGATGCCGACATAATTACTTTCAGTTTCTATTTGGATGGCTTTAAGAAGCTAACGGTATCTACATGTGGTATCCTACATGGTATGTGCATTACATGCACTGGGTTGGTGTGTACACACAATTTCCAACGCAAATGCGATTTACTTGCTTGCCTCTCGTTGCTTAAGCTTTTCCGCTTCACCTGTTAGGAGTACCCTTCAGCCAGCTAACAACTTTCTTCCTCAACAATCTCCTGCACTATCGGTGGAAATTGATATTCCAGAAAATTTAAATTAATCCCGCCTGACTGGAGGCATTGTACCCATGTTTCTATGAATATTGCGTTCGAATAGGTTCCGACGATTATTCAATTTGTATATTATAAAACTACCGCGAAAAAATATATCATCGCTGGGGAAATCATATGCAAATTATGCGTTTATAGTCAAATATATTGATCAATCTAAGTATTAAAATCAACAGAAAATAGGAGAGTGAGTTTTAACGGAATTAAAAAATACAGAGCAGCAAGATTGCATTGGCAAATAAATGTGACGCATTCCCTCTTGCTCACTGCCTCTAATCCTATAAACTACTTTAAAGGGGCTTTACACAGCAATCGTAAATGGTCATTGTTCCCTCTAAGAGCTTTTACTTTAATAGCCTTAAAAAATGGTCACAACCAGAGCTAAGCACTAAATAAGGCACATTAAGGAACAAATTGGAACATCGTGACTGTGTCACTGTAAGTGGTAAATTAGTTTTATTTGCACCACATAGGGTTCAGGGTGCTTCCAACTCCAACAGATTAACGTTGGTCGAGGATATTAACTGAAATTAGCAGATAAAAAAAACCCTACCTTATACATAACTGAAAAGGGGGAGAATTTGTCCGTTTTCTATGGGTTATCTACATCTTCAGTAAATATGTAGAAATTTGTATGGAAATATTTCTTTAAATATTTCAAATGCGATTGCCTAAAACCAAAAGGCATTTCGATCGCTTTTCGTCTATTGAAAATACATAAATAAATACATTAAATTGTATAAATACTTGTTTAAAAAAGGCATATTTGCTTAAATATTTGTTATTTTTTCATATATAGAGAAATTTCTGCATAAGAATTTTTGAAACCCTAAAATTACAACATAAATACATTTCTATAATATGTGTAAACTTATTAAGCTGCAACTAATTCAGAGAGAGAATACTTCCATAATCCAATCTTTTTGTTTTTTTGCATTCTTTGCAAGATCTTGTTTTTAATTACCTACAATAATTTTTAATTTTGCCATAAGTTGCTGTGTTAATTTAAACGTTAATTAATTTTTGTTTGAGGGATAAATAGCACGCACTTTTACGTACTCGTATTTACACACCGAATGCGCATATATAAAATTAAATCAATTCGAATGAAAACGAAATAAAGTGGCGCCGTTTGTGGTCAACTGTTCATCATGAAGTGCACAAGGATTGTGTAGCTGATGCTCTGCCTGCGCCTCGTTTAATATGTCAACAATTAAAGAGAGCGCTTTCGCTTAATCGCACTTGATGGTATGGTTACTTTTTATAACGGCAGTATTCATGAGGTATTATGCAGGTGCAGCTGTTTCTTAGTGTCCTTTTTGCATCTCGTAGCAGATTGGCTGATTATAAATAATAAAGAGGTGGGCTTTAAAAGTAAGCTAATGGTGCGGATTCACTGATTAACTTAATCGTAAGAATACATTGCATATATACCACACTTAAACACATCCTTTGTACAAAAGAAAAAAATACAGATTTAGTGTCTGAAGGTAGTGTTATGTATGTATATGAGCATTGGAGAGCTGCGCTTTCATTGTTTTGGTAAAAATGTTACTATACACGTGCTGTATTATTAAAAGCAGACCAGAAACGTGGTTTTGAAGTACCCAAAAGTTTATTAAATGGCTGGCTTTTAGCGAGGGAGCACACAAGTTTATATTTGAGCTTTAGTAGCCTTTAGAGCTTTAAGCCCTCATTATATCGTAAATGCAATATGAGAACTGAAACTGGTTAGGAATTGTTGAGGCTGACGTCTCTCCTTCCATAAACTGTTTTGTTTCCAAGAATGCCAAACAGATTATTATTAAAAATCTTTACTGGCTGTTCACCGAAAAAATCATCTCTTAAGTATCTTCAATCCTATTATTTTTGAGTTTATTTATTCCGTTATCACTTTTGGTAATTGAAATCAGGTTCAAAATGTCATATAAAAAAAATCAGATAAGAATACGTGGGACACTAGGCAGCTCTCAAGGTTTTCTAAAAAAAAAACAGAAAAAACCCTACATAGATAGGTGCCTACATCTATGTCACGTTCACATAACAACAGTTCGTATTATCTTACATAATTGGAAAAGAACACCTAACAAATATCACACATCGTTAAAAGGAAATCAAATTTGCATTTGTGTCACTTTACGCACTCGAAACCGCACACAACATACATATACGCTACACCCTTCAATTAAAATTAATTTTCTAATAACTCGAAATAATTATGTTTGCATAAAAACGCACAGGAAGCCACTTAAAATAATTGCATTTAATTTCATAATGACGCATTATTATAATGATGAGTGCGTTATATACCTTTTGACACTACTTTGGCATTTTAGCAATTGCACACATAAAGTGTCGCCCACATTCTGCGCTACTTCAACTCAACTGCTGCCGCAATTCATAATCAAAAGGTTCATATACCTAGGGCTTATAAAATAAACGAAAAAATATATTCCGACAGCCAAAAGTTTAAATTCGCATAACGCTCGAACATCATCCCCCATCCAGCTGCTGTATGCCTCTTGCAGATTGCAGTACCTTCGGATTCAATTGTTGACTTAGCAATTTTCCATTCTTACTTGGAAAATTAAGTTGTTTGCAGGCTTTTCTTGTCTCTTCATCATCTCCCCATTGCTTTTGTTGTTGTTCGTGGAGATGATGTATTAACATGATGTACACTTGTAGGTACACACTCCAAAAAACAGGTGAAGAGTTTGCTGAGGTAAAGGTACAGCAGCTTGTCATGTATGTATGTATGTATGTATGCATTCTACAAGAAAACATACACCAGCTTCGTTTCGCTTTTGTTTGCTTAATCCTAGTGTGCAGAACGTAGCTAGAGACCAACTTTCGGAGTTTACTACATTGTAGCATCGGTTGAATCTACAACTTTATAAATAGATAGCGCAGACAAAGAGCTCCTTGATTAAACGTATACTTTAAAAGGAATATATAGAAGGATGTTGCAGCCTCCAAACAGTACTGTAGGATATGAACAATCGCCTACGACCAGTCCATATTTTTAGAGCTTATCCAGCTCTTATTTTCCAATATAAATACAATTTAAATCTTCTATGGTTGGCGCATAGAAGCAGCATAGTAATCGTTCTTTGACCGTAAATGCAAGAACTATAGTGCTCAAAACAATTTTTACTACCCCGAAATTTTTTTCGGTTGTATAGGAATAAGACGTAGGTACACCGATCAGATAAATTAAAAGCTCCATTTTCTTGAAATACTTTTTTTATATTTATATATATCAGATACCAACTTATCATTTCTGACATAATTTAGATTAAATATAGCTACTTATAATAATGTAGTCAATTTGTAGAGTTGCCATATTACGTGTTCTTTTTGAATGAAAGCAATTAAAGAAACTAAATGATAAAATGTTAAAACAGAACAAAATTAAGTACTTTTTGGTGCATCCCATATAAGAGGTTATTTCAAGTGAACTCATTTTGGGTGGTTCTTCCTATTGGATTTGAAGAAAAACCTTTTCTGCCGCTTTCTTCTAAATATTTCCTTCTTTAGTTTTCCTTTTTTTAATCCAAGATAAAGCGAAGAATTTCCGGCATTTGTGAATATTATTATATGCTATTTTCCATGTTTGATTTTTTTTTTTCTTCAGCAATTTATTTATTTTGTTACTTTCGAAAATTTTTAAACGTTATCATTTACAGTAAAAAAAACCTTCGGTGACCCATGATGTTAAATAATTATATAAATAATACAGTATATTCATTAAGAAAAAGATAAAAGATGCATACAACACACACATAACAAAATGTAGGTGCCACCAAAAATATCATTTAAGGAATGCATGAGCATAGTGCAATATTCATAATGGATTTCCATACAATGGCTAATGGACTCAAGCCAAAGGAGCTGCAGCAAATGAGCAAACTTTGTGAACAACAAACAATACTGGAGAAGTGTGCTATTGTGGCTGAAATATCCTTCATAAAGGAAAGTTGTACTATGTTCTGTTTTTGCAATTTCTTTTATGGTTGCTGTTCAAGTAACTTGAGTACCTTAAGTACATTTTAAAGTTATTTTAATACACAGTGTCGTTGCAGTTTTCATGTATACATATTTGTACATGACACTCACTTTAGGAACGGAAAATATTGCAAAGCTTATAACAAGCAGGGGCTCTCATAAATACATATATTTATTATGTATAAATATTCAAATACAACGCGTGTATCTACCAAAACAATTAAATAAATAAGCTCCTTTAGGCTTCAATATCGGTTTAAAAAAAAATGGTAACTGAATTGATAATATTTCGAATACAGGTACGTATATTGTACCACATTGTACATTGGTATATAATATCATCTCGTAGACTTTACCAGTTTTCAAGCAGTGGGCGTGGCAACGAATATGAATAATTATATACTCCTCGTCAATTAAGAGAATGCAGAAACTTTGGAATTGATATAATGTTTTTGTTTATGGTTCACTAAAGTAAATAGGTAGACACTTTAGTGTAGTGTGACTGTCAAGAGACAAAGTACAGGAGCTAGCATTTCTTATGTAATTGCATATAATTTGCTAAACCTCGGAAGACTAGAAGTAACATAAATATTTACAGGAATAGTTTAGAAATACGGTGAAGGATATCCCGTACTCATGTCCAACAAACCTGGTCAATTTAAACATATGAATAAAACGAACATTAACGAATTTCTAGGACAACAATTTCATCAAATAATATTTGCTATTAAGTAATTGACAAAGCATTTTTTGATAAAATTGTTGTCATTAAAAATGTTTCCAAATATCGCACGATTGCTTGGTAAGGAAATTCGTGAATTGTAAAACGCCTGCATAAAGATGCTATGACATAGGGAAATTGAACGTATGTGCTCTCAGCCGGTAGCTGCTTCCCATATGTCGTCCTTTTGTCACAAGCATACCATACATTTGTGTGTTATTTTCTTGCAAGACATATCTCATCCAAGCATGTGGTAGGATGAAGTGCACTTGACATAATCACAAGAGCCTAGAAATATCACTGTTCACGGGGCTTTAGCATCTGATTCATGTGATCCTGCATCTGAAGTTTTGTGCTTGGCAAATTTTGAATTAACGCGCACATTACAGTAAAAGAAGAGTGTGTGTGCTTGCATGTTTGCAAAGAATAAACAAAAGTTACTCATAATTATTAAGCCAGCTTCACCAACTACAATTTTTCTACATAAACGCCTGAAGTACACACTTGCACCTGCCACCTATAACAAAGGTAGGTATAGTAGTGGTAAGCAACATTAAGAGCCTAACTTCTGAGGGTAGTTAATTCAACTGCCTCGCCCGCACCAAGTTTGTGGGTATTTTGTTTTTGACAACTGTTTTAGTTTTGTTTGACTTTTTCTCATAAATAAAAGAAAACCTTTCGAGTTTCCACTCAGCTGGAACGTAGCCGCAGATTAACTTGTCGTTCTGCAAACCGTACCTTTATAGTTGTTGAAGAGATTTTAAGACATTTTTTGGTCAATTCTATTAGTCTAGGTACGGAAAAAATTACACGACCAAGTACACTTCTGGCTGTGGTGTGGTTGCCAGATCCCTGGCCATAGCTTGGGCTTATGTTTGTGTCATATTGTACTCGTAGACCGGAAACTATGCCAAGGGTAGTAAAAAGGCAAGTTATTATGGTATCGTATACATCATGCTATGGTCAGACACAGATTTTTCGTTCCGATTTTTCGCCTAGTGTACACAACATAGCAGAAAGAGTACGATGGTATAAGTGTATAATATTGTACTTTTGAACAATAGCTTGTTTTTACTTCTGTACATGAGGTTGGGGATATGGATGCTCTGAAAAAAATGTAGGTTGCGTTTTATGTACGCATCCATACTGTTTGCTTGTGTATGCATACATTTTACATTGTTAATTATATTCTACACAATAAAGGTGCACAAAAATGCGCAATGGAACGGTGAGTTATGAAACAGATGCCGCAAGTGTGGAGGTGTTTTCGGTGGTTAGTGTAGCAGTGTCCTTTGTTGTTTTTGGGAAAAGGATTTCCGGTCGTTCATAAGCGCTAAAACCAGTGAAATGAATTTCGCCCTTACTCAAAGCAACAGAAGCACATGGTTATACACCTTGCGGAACTTTTGTAAATTCGGTTAATTTATTTTCGTCTTATTTACATGGAGGAGGCAGCGTAGCCTGGATGAATATTTTATGACTGGAAATTTGGAAACTTTCAAGCGTGTAAGATGTTTCTTTGTGTGAACAAACTCATTAATAAAACTAATGTTTACCAACTAGTTTTTCGATGGTTTGTACTACCCTCCGATGCGCTGAAGTAAAGGGTAAATGTCAATATAAAGACAGGTATTTTTTTTTTTCGATTTTCAGTTTGGTTTCCGAAAACATTTAAAAAGTTATTGCAGGTAGTGTTTTAAACCTTAAACTGTAATGCTTTCATATATTTCCAATTAAAAAATTGCTTCTTCTTACCCTTATTGACAAGAGACAAGAAAATTATTCTCTCTGATATGAAATTCTTGGCCCAAAGTGAGGGGTAATTTGTATAGTAGCAGTCGAACCCTACAGTTATCATCCTTTTCCGTTTTTTTTTCTGTTCTATGATAAAGGTGGCCACAACACTAAATAATTTAAGGTTCATTTCGGTTTCGTAATTGCGTTTAGTTCGTGTTTTTAGGAAAACAATCATCTCAAACATTATAGAAACACTTTACGTTGGACGAAAAAAAAAGACCGGAAAATCACTCCTTTTAAACTAATTAAACTTAAATGTGGCAAGACTAACGGAGTTTTGTTATTCACTGCTAGTTGACTGAGATGTGAGATATAATCAACTGGGTTATGTCAACTATATATATATATATTTCGAGAGATAATCGAATCAGACCACCATTGTCGGGTCTCTTTTCGTCTCTCTACCACTGTAAATCTTACTCAGAGAGACTCTCTGGATTTCTCCACAGTTCTTCTCTGGGCTCAATTCCTAGTGTTAACGCTAGCATCTGTTTATGGGAGATCCGTTTCATCGACTGGGTCTCGACCCATTGATGTCCCAAGATCCTCATTCTTCTGCCAGCCAATGCCGGGCATTGACACAGTATATGTGCCGCTGTCTCAGATTCCTCCAGGCATAGTCTACAAGTATATCATCCTCTAAAAGGCCCATTTTCCTTAAGTGATACTTGAAATTACCATGTCCTGTAGACAAAGCCACCACCCATTTCAATGTTCCTCGACTCATGCTTAGAACTCTTCTTTGAGTGGAGCAGGTCGGCCACTTTATTGCCATTTTAGCTTGTCTACATTGTTCCACGGTTGACCACCTTCTCAGGTGTTCTGCCGTGATCCATTTGTGGACAAGCTGTTCAACCATTCCTCTGCCAATTGAAGAGAATGGTTCTGGTCCCAGCAACTTTTCAGTTGACCCCTGTTTTGCAAGGGAGTCCGCCTTTTCATTGCCTTCGATCCCTATGTGTCCTCGTACCCAAGTCAGTGTTACTTCATTTTTAGATGAACACTTATTGAGTTTAAGTACGCATTCCAGTGCCAGTGATGTTGTGATGTTTGTTTGTTCCATGCATCTGATCACCGCCTGATTGTCCAGTGCTATGAGGATATTTCTTCCTTCCACCTGACAGTCAAGCAAGTAGTCCAACGCATAAAGCAAGGCAATCATCTCAGCCTGGTATACTGAAGTGTATTTCCCGAGGCTAATGTGACGGGCAAGTTCCAGCTCTTCTGAATAGATACCGGCCCCCGCCCCGCCATCCATCATGGATCCATCCGTGAAAATCACTATTTCACCATTTCTTTTTTCTGGAAGTAATCCGTTCTCAATACGAGTTTTATGATTTCTTTCCATAATACGCACCCTTGTTATTCGATCCATAGGCATGTTTAGCTCCCTAATCTCGTCTTTAACAAGTTCCAGGATCTTCCTATGTCCATAGATCGTACCACGATGGTGCCATTTCGCATCTCGATGCAAGCGAAGTGCCGTTTGGGCCGCTGTTTTCTTAATAAATAAGTCTAGCGGTAATATCCCCATGATGACTTCCAATGCGCATGTTGGGGTTGTACGTATTGCACCTGTAATTCCCATACATGCTAAACGCTGAACCCTATCCAGGTGCTTCCTCACAGTTTTCTGAGAGGCTTTCGCCCACCATACAACCGAGGCGTACGTGATAATGGGTCTAGTTATCATCGTATACATCCAGTATGCTGACCTAGGCGAGAGTCCCCACCTCTGTCCACATACACGTTTGCACTGATGTAGTACTCTTTTTGCCTTCCGGACCTTCTCCTCAACATGGTAATTACAAGTAAGTCCAGTATCTAGATAGACTCCCAGATACTTAACCTTCTTAGTCATTGTTAGTTCCGATCCGAAAAGTGTTAAGGGCCGAAATTCCAGATTTTTCCTCTTCCTAGTGAAGACTATTAGATCTGTTTTCGCCGCATTAATGGAGATCCCTTGTTCCAGACACCACCGCTCAACCACTCTGAGCGCATTCCTCATGATATCTGCGGTGACGTCCATGAATTTGCCTCTGGCCATTATTGCTATGTCGTCGGCATATCCCACTGTGTGAATGCCCGTCGCTTCGAGTCTGTCGAGAAGAGAGTCCACAGTGATATTCCACAGTGTAGGTGAGAGAACACCTCCTTGTGGGCAACCTCTGCTAACCCTTCCTCTGAGTTTTGAGGTTCCCGTCTGAATATTAATCGCCCTCGTATTCAACATATTGTCCACCCATCTTACCACCAGTGGGTTAACCCTACTACTCCAAGGCTTATTTCAGACTTTCAAAGCATATCTTATCGAAGGCACCTTCAATGTCCATTATAGTGGTCATCGCAATGCCCCCGGTATTTAGCTCTTCCTCCGCAACGCGTACTACTTGGTGTAGCGCTGTTTCTGTAGACATATTAAGGGTGATTTTTTAGCTGGTTTGGTTTTGGCAACACTGGTTTTGACAGCTGACGTGTGTTTAGTACCTTGTGTCACTGTCAAACAGCTTCAGTTTGGTTTGCAATTTAACCATGGATCGTCTTACAAATGAACAACGCTTGCAAATTATTGAATTTTACTATCAAAATTCGTGCTCGGTTCGAAATGTTCATCGCGCGCTGCTTCCATTTTATGATCGGCATTCTCGACCTTCTGAGCAGTCTATTCGGAAGATTGTGACCAAATTTCGCACCAAATTTACTTTGTTGGACATTAAACCACCAACACGTTTACGTACTGTGCGTAGTGAAGAAAATATTGCGGCCGTATCAGCTAGTGTGACAGAAGACCGCGAAATGTCGATTCGGCGCCGTTCCCAGCAGTTAGGCCTTTGTTACAGCACTACGTGGAAAATTTTGCGGAAGGATTTGGGCGTAAAGCCTTTTAAGATACAGCTGGTGCAAGAACTAAAGCCAGCCGACCTACCACAACGCCGAATTTTTGGTGAATGGGCTCTTGGAAAGCTGGCCGAGGATCCGCTTTTTTATCGAAAAATTGTGTTCAGCGATGAGGCTCATTTTTGGTTGAATGGGTACGTAAATAAGCAAAATTGCCGCTTTTGGAGTGAAGATCAGCCAGAAGCATTGCAACAGCTACCAATGCATCCCGAAAAAGCCACTGTTTGGTGCGGTTTATGGGCCGGCGGCATTATTGGGCCATATTTCTTCAAAGATGATGCGAATCGCAGCGTTACTGTCAATGGTGAACGCTACCGAGCGATGATAACAAACTTTTTTTTGCCCGAAATGGAAGTTCTTGACTTGCATGATATGTGGTTTCAACAAGACGGTGCCACATGCCACACAGCACGCGAAACAATGGCGCAATTGCGAGGCGAGTTTGGTGAACAGTTAATTTCACGTTTCGGGCCGGTCAATTGGCCGCCTAGATCGTGCGATTTGACACCATTAGATTATTTTTTGTGGGGGTATGCCAAGGCTAATGTGTATAGGGACAAGCCCGCTTTGATTGACGCACTGGAAGCCAACATCCATGCATTCATTCGTGAGATACCGGCCGATATGTGTGAAAGAGTATGCCAAAATTGGACTCAGCGGATGGGCTACCTGAGACGCAGCCGCGGTCAACATTTGCATGAAATTATCTTTAAACATTAAATTGCAAGGTTCAAACTATCGATTCAAATAAATATTTCATTCATTTTTTCGAATTTTTTGTGTTTTTTTTTTAAAAAAGTTCTAAACCTCTTAAAAAATCACCCTTTATATATATATATATTATGTCAACTAAATTCTTATGCCGTTTCCAAGCCATCATCGCAGTAACAGTGTTAGTACTATACTATGGACTTGAGCTAGTTTTACTCTAATTTCTGATCATTCGTAAAAGCTTTGGCTCTGTTTTTTTGTAGGCGCAACGGTTTAGTCGTTATTGTGTTGGACTACTAAGCGAGGGGTGCCAGGCTCGATCGTTTTTCCACTGCGCCACCTCTCACGAACGTCTGACAAACATTAGAGAGTCTAAATGTCATGAAAAATCTTCTCAATTGGCCTTTTGGACTTGGCATCAAATTGTAGATCCCATTCATTTGTCCTTAAAATAAAAACTCACACAAGATGAATGTTTATAAGAACCTATAGACTTAGAGACTTTTTTTCTGTCTTTGTCTACTCTTTGTTCTGAATTTGTCTACTGACTACAGATTCGAAATTTATAGCCAATCGAAATTTTTGGATTTCGAAATCAATTATCTTCATGGCATAATGTCAAACCCTGATTTTGATTTTTTTTCTGTTGTTATTGATGTTCCTTTTAATATTACAATTCTAAATTATGAATTTGTCTACTCTACAAAAACTGACTACAGATGCGAAATTTATAGCCAATCGGATTTACTTGACTTCGAAATCAATTATCTTCATGGCATAATGTCAAACAATTATCATTAGTATTTCAAGAAAAAAAATGGAATTATATAGATTTTCACTGCGCAGCTGAAAATGGGAATGCAATAAATACACAGTTTAAGTAGATGCAGGTAGTGATGCAGTCATGTAGCAAATGTTTTAGAAGTACGTTTATTAGAATAATATTTGTCTGTACTTTGTATGTTGGACCTTCGTCAGAGCTATTTACTCCAACAATACAGATATCTCTATAAAAATGCAAATATTCCGCAAGTATACCCATACTGTGGCAGCAGGTAATACAGTTGCTATGCTTTAACGCTGTGCTAGGAGGTATTATCACTGCGAATAATAATAATTAATACCTCAACTAACAACAGTCAAATGTTTTCTTTCATTATGAAATAATGGTCAAGATAAGTGTAGATACATTTGTGCTGTTATAGGTGTATTATATTGACGCTTGGCTATAATGATTAAGACAAAGTCGTAACATGTAATCAATGTTTATTTATATTGAACTAACATTTAGTTAGGCCTTGATCTTTACGAAAAATTCTGTTGCAGGAATTCAGATACTTAACGTAGTGGTAATTACTAGCTACAGTGCTAACACTAACTCTGCTCTTTGATCTCAATTTGGAATTGTTTGAACCAAGTAGATAATTCAACAGAAAATTGTATTAGTCATTATAAAAAATAAATCGTATCGACTATAATCGGTTGGCCATTGGATGTGTAAGTTGGATCTTCTGAAACTGAATATATCTCACAAGATGATTTGTAATTCAGATCATGGTTTTACCTTTAGTCGTAGTAATATAATAATATATATTCAAATATATTCAGTTGTCAAACAAGGACACCGACTTTTTGTAAATTTTCCATTGAGATTGTTTTTTCCTTACTTAAATCTAAAAAGTCCATTAATATAATGTATGCAGTTGACATAGCGAATTTTTCAAAGACAAACACTTTGGACTAGTTGCCCCAAGACATGATGCGATATATGTAAAATGAATTATGGCTTATGGCTCATCCTCTGAAAAAGTTGAATTATTCTATTTCACAGAAATTGCAGGTCACGTTAGCACGAGGCCAGACAAGGCGGACTAAAAACCCACGATCACGATAAACATTACACGCTTTGTTTTGTTTTTGTTCCCAGAAGCGAGCAACCAAGGTACCTACATTTTCTACTGTAAATGGGTAGTTCGACCACAAGCAAATTAATAGAATTATATCTCCAGTATTGGTGAAACTACTTAAAATGTTCCTGTTGTGTAGATATGCGGATATAAAGCTCTTCATATGAGCCGACACAACTTTGGCCACAGGAAATTGTCTGCTCCATTGAAATTAGTGGTGAAAGCGGTTCGTGCGAGCAACACAAAACACTGCTACTGGGTTTATTTGCAAATAGAATGCATCTATATCATCGCAAAAGTTATTTAATTGAAAGTTTCTAATAGCAACGATAGACAAAAAAAAAGAAGAGAAACGCTGAAGTGCAGGAAAGTTGAGTAGAGTTTTTGTTCTCATTATGGCAAATTGTGTTCACTTGTTTTTCTTGAATCAAGCGAAAATCCATAATTAAAAGTCCTTCAAGCTTACGCGGATAAATTTTACTAAGTTTTTCATCTTTTATACGTAGGCACTGAAGACGGTAGGTATGGTGTTTGTAAATGTATTGCGCGACTGCCTTATGGAAGTTGTTCTGCGGTCACTATAGGACGGTGATTACTTTCTTTGTCATAAGGAACTTAACAAGTTCTTGATGAATCTACCCCTGTTGCAGAAATGGTTAAATCAACCAAGACGCTGGAATAACTTTTGTAATTAGTTTTTCAAAATAAATACTTGGAAGTTTGTCGAGAATTGGTACATTTTATATCTAGACAAAATTATGTCCGTCGGAATTGCTGTCTCTTCGGTGGGAGTAAATATTATTGTTTTCCAAGCGTTGATAATAAAATCACAATAGACAAATTGATGGCTTTTTGATCTCATGTATAGAATTTAATTTATTTCCAAAAATGTATAATGCGTAGTAGAATAATGATGAAGATTCTCTATGGAAGCATATATTAACTGTTCAAAGACTATACAGTGATCAATTTTGTTTGAACTATTTGTTGCTGTTTCTTTTCCAGAAATATTTAAGGAATTATTTGTCTAACTTTAAAAATGTAAATAATTCTAGAACTTATATGAGAGTTGACAAACTACCGCGTCGAAGAGACCTGCCGCCTATGTGGAGTTCGTCAAATATTTTATAACGAGTAAGCAGTTACCTGTCGCTTTGCTAACGTCTTAAAATACTCCAAATAAATATGTAATTTCAATATTTTGACTTAATTCTACCTTCAAATGTTATGTTTGCCTTTTCAGTCTTCTTCAGTAGAGATCCCTAATTTCAATTCAAATTTTCCCAGCCGAACTCAAGTCGGATTTAATCGTACGTCCCTATTCAAGTGGTTAGTGTTTCTCCTATATATGCTTTTCCAATCTTACAGTCACCCACCACTGGCTATACTCAATGCTAAAACATCAATGTCCACATTCAAGGCAAGCCGCACGTACAGCAAAGTCATGTGACTAACAAAATATAGCCTGTATATAGTTTTGGTTTTATTAATATAACAAAAAAAAAAAAACGGTCATATCGATTAGATTCAGGTGTTTTTGCAGAAAACTCTGATAGAGGACCCGGTGGAGCAGAGAAGGACAAATATTTTATAATTCACTTCTTCCAAGGTTATAATCAGAACATCGGCACAGAATTCGACAATATTGCAAGACAAAACACACATTGCATGCAGTATGTGTATCATCTACTTATGTATTACAGAAAGCAAGAATTGCTTTGAGGAAGTTTAACTGGTAACTGACCTTGCCCAACTTATTAATCTTAGAGCATTTTCCCTTTGTGTATTGTTTATCGAGGTACGGAGCGTATACGTGACTGGCTTTCATTATAAACACACAATGTGGGGAACGTCATACAAGAAGAGTAATTTTGATTGTTCTCGAGATTTTAAGATTCTTCAACACGTTGCATTCACCACAAGCAAATTACATGAACGCTATTGGTATGTATAGTCGTATAGTCTATTGTTGACGTTGGCTTTGGGGATTATTGTAATAGATTTTCTTTCATGTGTTGTTTTTTCTTTAAAAACATTTTATGGAATGAAGGCAGAGAATGTGCAAGAATAGAGTATATATAATATATATGAAATGTTTTTCAGGGCTTTATATGTGTTAGCACGTTGAAGTTATTCTAATTTTAAACTTGGATTGCTAAAATATAGCAACAAGAGGATAACAGTGTGAACAGAAAGAGAATTTATTCATTCTGAATACACCTCCCTTGCTATTCGGATACGCTACTGCCTTAACCCAAATGGATTGTCGGGTTTTCTCTTTGTGTTTAAAGTGTAAAGCTTAGCTAATCTTTAGCTTGTTCCTTGGCCTTACGCTATAATGTTAATAAATAGATTAAATCGCGTAGGTGGGTTTGACACTCCCCGTTTTTTTTATCCAGCTTATTGTTTTCAAAGTGCGGTTTCCATACAAACGTCCATCCCTATACAAAACGTAGCCCTTGTCCTTCCTTGGGCCAATACGAATGCATCAAGCCCAAAATAATATGTTGTTGTTTGTTGTTTCTATACCTACCCTTTTTCATGTGTTCTACTTCTAGTTGAAAAAATCTGTTAACAACTCCACGCCTGCCAAGTCGGCCGAAAAGGCCCACGATCCAATCGTATAAATCAATAGTTGGTACTTGAAAATAGCGCAAAGTACGTCTCCATTTTAATGGATTTTCTGAATCTATAACCAAATAATAAATCGGTTGCACTAAACTAAAGGTGAATGTATCTTTCCCTTTAACAACGAACAACAAGTCCCACCACAGAGTACAAGCAAGACGTTACGTCTTTTTTGCCTCTGACCTTCAGCAGAATTGTGCATATCAGAATGAAATTAACAAGTATCTAAAATTAAAACAATACTGAAACACTTTAAACATTAAATACCTTGTGAGTTTTTATCTAGTATATAACATAGGTTCACTATTGAGTTTAAATAAAATAAACAGATTTTGTACATCGAAATCGAGAAAGAAATACCTCAACGTGTTTCGTTTCATTGCACTTGAGGTTGACAAAAGGTATCTGTTGCTGCTTTCATACACCAATATCGGAGACAGTGCCTTCATGGTGTTGGTCTGTCTCATACTTATTATGAAGCGAATTGCACTACCTCATTTTAGGGATCTTGGACTTAGAGACTACTTGCTAATGTATAATTTTATAAGCACAGCTGTTATGAATTCAAGTCATCACTAAAGGTCACATTTTAAATTTTTCAAAAAGACATCTAATATAAAATGTATTTCACGTTTCTGAAAACGTTGTGAATGTGGATGTATATCTGCAAACTTACCGCAAACATCTCTGTATCATTTCAAAATAAGTGAATTATATACGATTCATAATGATCCACTGGTATAATTATATTGGTTTGCTTGGGTCTTTCTACAAACAATCAAGTTTGGGTATTATTTATTAGACAATAGAATGGAGTATATAATAGAATTCTTAGCCAGCAGCGATGTATGGCAAATCCATTACATTATTGTGTGGGCATACAGCTGTGCAACCATGAATTTGTACGATAATTACATAGGTACTCATATAATTTGTTGCGTGTTTCTTGATTATGTGTAAAGTATATGAATTATTTCTTTTCAGATATGGTCTCCTAGGTGCATCTGGATGTGGCAAAACAACATTACTCGCATGCACTGTCGGTCGGCGGAGATTGAACTCGGGCGAAATATGGGTGTTGGGGGGGCGACCTGGTTCACGTGGGTCCGGTGTACCTGGACCAAGAATTGGATACATGCCCCAGGTTAGTACAAGGTTTCCGAATGCATAAGGTGACTGTTTGCATTTTAGTTTTAAGGTCCTCTTCATAAGAGGTATTTCAAATACACGTATGTGTTTTTGCAGGAGGTTGCCTTGTACGGTGAGTTTACAATGCGAGAGACTTTGCGTTATTTCGGCCTAATTGCTGGTATGGCCAAAGGCGATATTGAGGACAGAACTGAATTTCTGCTTAAGCTACTGAATCTGCCAAATGGTTCAAAATTTGTAAAGAACCTAAGTGGAGGTCAGCAGAGACGTGTTAGTTTGGCAGCTGCCCTTCTACAAGAACCGGAGTTACTGATTTTAGATGAACCAACCGTTGGTGTGGATCCTGTACTGCGGCAGAGGTTTTTATTTGTACTTTTCATTAATGGCTTACATTTTTGTAATTTTTTTTTTTTTTAACAGCATCTGGGATCACTTGGTGGATATAACCAAAAATGGTAACACCACCGTAATAATAACAACACATTATATCGAAGAGTGTGCACAAGCAAACGTGGTACGTAAAAACCCCCTTTCATAAATCTATCTACCTTTTGCACATCTTTTAACTGGGTATCTAACAAGTCACACGTGGTTGAACAGTATGATGCCCTTTTTTACCCTCTCTGACACATCTCTGTGAGGGTGGTTTTCTGTTTAGAGTGCCGTTGTCCTCTTTGTGTGTCCTTTGGGAGACAGCAAACCGCACAATTTACGAGTGTTGTGCACCAGAGAAGCAACCAGATTTATTTACGCTTTCATCACAAGCGGAGAAAAAGAAAATATATTGAGAGAAGTTGCTTACAACGAATAAACCTGGCAAATCATCAGGTTGAATAATGGCCGAATCAATGACCATTCTGTGGGAAAAGTTATTGCCAATAAAAACATGTTGACAAAAGGATGGGGTTTGAATGGACGAATATGTGATAAAATAAACCTTTTGTATATAAAGGTGTGGGTATACATTGAGTTAGGTGAGAAAAAAAACAAAGAAATTAACTCCATTGACACTTGCTCTAATGCGAAAATGTTTTTTGTTAAAGATTGATGGTGTTATTTTTGCACATAAATATGTAATGGAACGTAAATTTAAAAAGAGATTCACTTTTTCAAATAAAGCTAAACAAGCATAAGAGTCTTTTTAAAGATGCGGAAATGAGGCGGCTCAAGAGGGTTTTGATTTTGAGCATTAAGTCAATCGGGCTGTTAGAAGCAAAAAGATCATTAAAATTGCCTTAAGCATTAGCATTAGAATGCTTTTGATGCATCCGGCGCTTGTGACTGTCACTTATATATACTTCTTATACTTTTCGCATAAATAAATGGGCCCTACAATAAGAACTTCTATCTAGACGTGTTTGCTAGAAGCATTCGGCAAAAACTGAAGGTACACATTTTTAAATTTATGTGAGTATGGAGAATTGGAAACGAGACCACGAATCATAAAAGTTACAAAACTTTTAAAATAGATTTAATTACAAAACAAAGATCGCCAAACCAGCAAATTCGTTTATTAATTTTCCACTAACAAATATGTATGAAACTTAGCAATTACAAACATTCGTAAGAATCACCTTTAATTATATATTTACATCCCATTACAAGACATTTTATAGTGATTTGTTAAATCAGAAAACATTTTTTCCTCTTTGTCGCCGCCATTTTGATTGCCCAAACGAACATTCGTCTCGAACCAAACTCGTTGTGAATAACTGAAAAAGTGACATTAATTTTTAGCAGTTAAGTTCCATTTCCTACTTGGTTGCATTCACGTCCTTGTTATATGAGCTTGAGTTTACCTTGAATTTTTAATTTTGTCCCACGAGTCGGCACGAAGCACAACACTGTACGTCTTAGTTACCGCCATGCTTACAAAGGCACCATTTCACATTTTCCGCTCTTATTGTGTAGGGAAGGCACTCGTAATTTCATGCGGCTGCTGTCGAAACCACAGCACTTGTTCCGCCTCTTATTGTTACAATCGACTTTCACAGTAGGTCAAATTTACAATATTTTCCTAATTTAAGACTACATGAACTACAAAGATAAATCACAAACAATTAGAAGTGTTACACTTCCAACCATAAATTTCTTTAACACTTTGGTTATTACCGTGCAAAAAGAGGTAAACAATATTTTTAACTTAAGGATGTTGGGCTTAATATATTTTTCAACTTGTTGTAAATCATTAGACTTTCCTTTGATGTATTATAACTGTTCACATACAGCTTTCCGTGTGGGATTCGGCTTCAGTTAACAAAAAATGTCGCTGTATTAAAAACATGTATAACCACTTTCGGTAGAAGATGGTACGTACTGCTTAATCACCTTTTCAAACAACTAAGGCGAAAATGACAAACCTCCAGAGCTTTAGTTACGATTACACTTCTAATCCACTTCGACCTTCAATGTCCATAGATGCAAAGAAACAAAATACATATGCACATTTTCCCTCCGCACGTCTTCAAGTTTTGATATCGGACTTCTCTTTTTAGCTAAATGAAGCCAAACAAAATAAAACAAATTTTAATAATTTTTGTTAACTGAAATTAAGCAAACCTTGTCCTATACTACTCGGTTGAGTAAAGGTGGTGGAGCACGTACAAGAGCATTTTATTGGACAAATAATGCTGCATAGAATTACCTGCGAAGTAGCAACTTTCAAAATAAATTTCTCTGCTCCATTAAACAACAATTTTCCCACAACGCCTTCCATTTATACCCTCCACTTAATTTAAAATTTTCTTTAAGGAATGAATATCAAAAAGAACCTTCGTCCACTTACTTTACGCTGTCTTGAGAAAATACTCACGATACGATACACGATATAATGGTGTGCAAATAAATTTCATCCTTGCACTATAACTCTGCGTTTCCTTCTCCTTTTCTTGTTCATTTTCAAGACGCTTCTTCACTCGAATCGCCAACAGACTCCTTTCGGGTTTCTCCCCACTCTTATGCTGGAGTTACTTAGCCTTTGAGTTTCTACCATCGTCGTTGCATAGAGAGATACTCTTATAAATCCAGAAGGAAGCAATTTTGGTATTCTTGGTGTGGGTGTTCGTGAAACTCAACAGAACTAACAAAAAAAAGGGAAATAAATAATGTTTTGCGCTGAGTGTAGATCTGGATATATGCCACCCCACTGGGGATAATAAGTTCGTACTTACGTACATACACTAAATGCGATTCTATGCCGACGGACATAATTTCTTTTTTTCACGGTGAAGGGAATGCTTCCATCTTTTTTTAATATTTCATTCGTGACTTTGTTATACATCTGCCCTCATTTTGTCTGTGAGGAAATAAGGGACATTTTCCGCTCTAATAAATTGAATCAGAGATCGTAACTTAGTTCTTATTCGTTGGCGGTCATCGTTTTTTTCTACATTGTTTAGAGCAAGTATACTGCATATGTAGCTGAATTGAAATTGTGTAAGATATGTTAAACCGTGCAATTCATATTAATTTCCAGTCATAGTACTCAACAGTTGTTACGGTCAGACGAATATTATTCAGCTTATTAAATTAATGGTCTTGTGTAGCATTATTTAACTGACAACACAAGTGGATATTAATTTAAAATCAATTCCATTTGATACTTTTACAGAATCTGCATATTTTACATTTTTGGGGTATATCCTATTAATTCTATTAAGTTTAAGAAGTATCTCTGTGCGATATTGCCCTCTAAAAATAGGGAAATTTTTTTTGTATTCTTTATAGCGAAAAAAGGTATTGCCCCATACATAAATGCGAAAAGTGGTGATGTCGCTGTCTTATAATGTTTACATCTTTACCAATGTGTTAACTTTAAAATCAAGAAGAGTTGGGATTTTTGGAAAATTATCAAAAGGCAAGGGTGATCTTTCAATATTTCAATTTCGCTTTTCGGACGCACGGAATAAAATTGTACGGTATCCTGATTTCATCTTGCTTTCATTTGCCATTATAAATGAAATCGTAAAATAAACTTGTAACTCATTGAGGTTGTAGCATTCAAATAGAAACAGTAACTTGCTTAAACCTGCGGCTGAAATTCTTGTGTCTACTTAAATGTCCGAATAAATATTTACCTTTTCGGCTGACTCCAAAATTGCAAATAACAATATCTACCCCTTCCTATACCTACCTAGGCAAGATTTAGCTATATGTATGGTGATTGGTGATCCCCTCAAACCAAACAAAACTCCTTTAATTTCTTGCCCACAGGCATAATGTATGCTTAGAATCGATATGTTCACGAATGTGCCAGATGCGTCCTCACTTCTCTGACAATATTTTGGATGTCGAACAAGTAATCCGAGAGTACATCGCACTGCCGAAATCTCTGCTCGGTAACAAATTGTTTCTGAACTTCGATGTCCTGCAGCACTTTAGTTTGAGCAGGGTGGCAAATTAATCTATCACCCTCGATGCTACTGTCGTATGCTTGTTCGTTCAATCGATGAACTGGACATCTATATCAACCAAGAAGTATTTGCGCTTTGAATATGGACTCTGGATGTTTGTCTCTGGTTCCGGTGCCTTCAATTTGAGTCAACAATGGTGGATTTCCTTTTGCAGCATCCTTTTCCCCTTTAAGCTTAGCCGCAGGGTTTATTAAAATGTCCAAGTAACCGGTCACACATCGTTGAGCATTTGATTTGGTTTCCCAATACCCATACCCACTGTTGCCAAATCACCACATTTATTTCATTTTCTTCCAGATTTAGGGAACCTAAATTAACAATTTCGCATAACTCATTCTGACACTCAGGCAATAAATTATCGCCATCAAACGTCTCCTGTCCAAACCCGCATACAATTTCAATGAAGTGAATATTTATTTTCATATTTTCGGGGGAGCAAAAAAAATAATAATAAAAGCATTATACATTTAAAGAGGCGAAACGAAAAGATTTAACCCTCCAATACAAGGAAAGTGAAAAAAGAGATTCATATTTCAACATTAAAAATTTGTATACACATATTTTTTGGCTCAACGAGCAAAACCATCTCAATGGACGATTTGGAAAAGGGAATATAAACGAGCTTCATAGGCATCCTTCAGAATTTACTGTGTCAAGTACCTAGAGCAAACTTATCAAATTTAACCAGCCGTAGCTGGCCCGTCTTCAAAATGATTTTTTCACTACTACATATATCTATATGTGTTGCATGGAATCAAAAACCATTTATTGTGGAAGTGGTCTTCTTTATTACTACTCGTGCAGTTAGTATATAGGTAGATAAGATAACCAAAACTTCATTTCAACTTTTGGTAGTTTATTTAGTTTCCCCTTTCGTTTTTAGAAAGTCTACTTTACCGCTCAAAAATACGGCGAAAATACAAAATGAATATGTATTAGTGAAACATGGCTAATGAACGTTAATCATTTTTCGCACAGTTAACGGCTGAAAAAAAAGACATTGTTCCATGATATATCATTCGAATTAGTAAGGGTTTACAAAAAAAAGTTTTATGTATTATGACTGGTTCTTTTTTATTTCTCAGCAAATTGCTGAGAGCAATGTTTTTTTTCTGTTTATTATTTATATTAAACGTAGATCCCACCAAAAAATATATTTTTTTAACACTAGAAAGAAATTCCCTCCTGGTGGTAGAGTTCAATCCACCACTTCGAGGACATTGGCAGAAATCATAATAACTCTGTTTTCACACAATATACGGCCGAAATATAAAAGTAAACTCATTCTGTAAATAGATATACATCTTTTTTACCCACACCTAATTTGTAATTTAACACTTCACTAAGGCGCCATAAAGTATTACACCGACCAGAATGGCAGAGAAAACATCCTCATTCACGTCCTTTAGATGTGCTATCAAATATCTCCCCCATTGCTGTTGGCTATCAGCCCAATCACTCATTCTTATCTTATGGGCGATGTCTACCACTTGTTCCTTAGTTCGCACTTAATTAAGTCAATTATAAGTCAAAAAGTTGTTGAATCAATTTACTTAATTGCCACGTGTTTGTGGCTCATTGCGTTGCCGACAGGAGTGTGACTTCATAGTCGACTCTCCTTAGGAAACTTTTTTCGTCTTCTAAACTTCTTTGATTTGATTTTTGTTTACACAAGTAGCCCCGCCAGTCTTCTATTTTATTGTATGTATATATTTTGTTTTTTTTGCTACTTTTAGATTGGCTTACTACGTGGAGGAAAAATGTTAGCCGAGGAATCACCGGCTTTTCTCAGGCAGCAGTACAATGCTGACTCATTGGAAGCGGTCTTTCTGAAGTTATCAGTCCTGCAGAATATGGGAAAAAGAAGGAGGTCATCGATAGCACAAGAGATTATTGAACAAGTAGAAGTGCCAGCAATAACTAACCAAGCATTAGATTTATCAGATGAAGTCAACGCTGAGATATCGGGAGAGTTTGGTGATAACATATCGATGTCGTCACATGGTAGGGACCCGATTACAGCAGCAGCTGCCCCAGCTCCACCCTTGCCACCGGAGGAAGATGCTCCAACATCGTGGAGATATAATCTAGATGTGATGAGTAGGAATCATTTACATGCGCTGATATGGAAAAACTTTTTGTGGATGTCAAGGAATGTTGGGTGAGTTCAAAAGTCAAAAGTAAAAACACGCAAAGTACGAGTCTTATGGACATTTAACTTTCAGAGTGATGCTGTTCATTGTTGGCTTGCCTGTTATACAAATTGTTTTATTCTGCTATGCAATTGGTCATGATCCAAGGGGACTAAAAATTGCCGTTTCCAACCATGAGATGACCGAGGAAATGGTTTCGTATCAAAATTGCCCAGTCCTGCCCGGCTGTAATCAGACTATGCTTAGCTGCAGGTACTTGGATATGCTGCGCAATAATAAAAGTGTCGTTGTGGTAAGGTTTTGTTTGATTAGTCAGCAAAAATAAGAAACTCAATCAAAACTAAATTTATAACATCTCGTAAAAATTAGCAGAAACAGATAAGATCATTAAGAGTGTTGGGTGACCATTAGCAGCCATGCAAGAGCGAGAAGAACACGCGAAGTAAACATTTTATGTCGAACCGAATACAAAATTTCCTTAGAATGAAGAGAACAAAACGTAGATAAATATTTAATTTGGAAAGCATCGTTTTTCGATACAATATTCGAAAGACAAGGTACTTGCAAAAAAAAAGTCCCAACTTCAAATTACTTTTATTTTCCGTTTGAAATCAGCTTCGCATATTACCATGTCTATGGGAGGAGAAAGACCTGCATTTCTTCGCTGAATGCATAAACTTTTAAACGTTAAATTTGATTGCACAAAAAGTAAAGCCAAACGTATAAATTGAGCTAAAAAATGTGAAAGTTATCCCGACTTTATCGACTTTCAACGACAAATACTGAAAACTATTTGACGAATCCTACTTTTTTGTTCCTAATATTTTCTTCAAAGCATCGCCTCCGCCAAACCTGACAGTGGTGAAATGGCTCTTGTCTATCGTTGGTTGCCAAGTTACTAGTTGTCTCTCCTTCCAACTTTATCCCTAACTGCACATCGAGCTTAGGTTAGTCTGTCTGAGTCACGCGGTATACGAGGCAACATAAAGTTTTCCCATTGAAGAGTTTGCTCTACACTTCAGAAAGGAAGAAGATGTCAAAATTCAAAAGTGTTCTCGAAGGTTTTCCGTGGAAGAGCAAAAAAAAACTTTCCGTCGGACACTATGCATGTCGATAAAACGATCTTTCGAATAATTTGTGAGCCATTATGTTTCCCCCAAGACTTTGCAAGCAATTCTAAACTTTTTATTAAATACTCTTCGGTAGTATGGAACTAACTTGCAATTAATCAAAACCCAGATGCTTTTCGTCTGGCAGAAGGAAGGGGCTGCAACTGATAATAGAAACCGAACTGTTAAGGGAGGAACTTTGCATCATTAGTAATTTTAAATGCGACGTTGCTTGCTCTTTCTCCCTTTTTATTTATTTGATTTGTGCACTAATTTCTGCCTGCCTACAAGTTTGCCATAAAAATGAGCAAAACAGAAAGAGAGGGAGTAGAGCAGCACAAAGGTAATTTATTTGTCAGGACATTAATATTATTTAAAGTGTTTTTGTTCCTTATAGTGGGTACTCCTTTCGGATGTTTATTTCGTTGGAGGAGTAGTACCTACTTGTACTTGTGAAATGTTATTTGCGGGATGGGTTTTGTAGCGGTGCGGTCGGTGGTGGGATCCTTAATAGTTATTGGCTTTAATGTCGGTAGGGGTTTTATTAGCATCCCGTAAATTAAAAGTCACTTGACTATGTTCGCATTTGGCCAGAGAGCAAGTTTGATGGCATACTGGCTTTGCGTCGGAAGCCCTGATGACTGTTGAGGTAAATGATGGGGCATATCGGTTAGCTAGACATGACTAATAAATTTGATAAAATAAGCAGCATTAAGAGGATGTCTTTTGTCTTTTGCTGATAAATTCAGTAAGCCACTTGGTTTGAGACATGCTAGTGAATGGTATCCGTTCATTGATGCCTGTGTTCTTCACTGTGAATATTTGATTTGGTTTAGTTAATTGAGATTGTAGAAGCTCAGCCATGGTCATAGCCGGATGAATGGATAATAGGTACTAGTTTGTTTGAGTATATTGTCCAGGCTGGAAAAATATTGCATATGTACTGAAGGAACGTATTCATATCCTAACCGGCTTCTGAGGTGGTCTGTTTATATTAATTATATGGTAATTGTTCGAAAAAGAGAAAATTCTATTGTAAGAAATCTGTTGGTTGCCTTCGAGTACGTAAGAAAAATGACATCTAATCTCTTCAGTTCGTGGATAATGAATAATCGAACGAATAAATAAGTCGAAACAGTCTCATCTAAATGTAAATCCCTAAAACTGGTTTTAAATACTTCCCAAGTTTCCGTTTACATCGATTATCTTTGCCTTACGAAATGCTGATTAATTATTTTTCTGCATTTCAGAAATACCTCAATTCAGATGAAGATGCATTTACTGAAGTCAGGCGCGGTGACGCATGGGGAGCATTAGTCTTTGCAAAAAACTACTCGGAATCGCTGGTGGAACGGACGGAAAATGCTCGATTTACTGACAACGCAACTTTGGAAACCGCAGAAGTCAATGTTCGCTTGGACATGTCAAGTAAGTTCACCATTTAGCAAGATTTTCATTTCGAGATACGATAATCTAAAGCCCCTGTTGTTCTCCCACATATAGATCAACAAATCAGCACGTTACTATACCGAGACCTCCAGTATACATTCTTCGACTTCGTGGAGGGGATCCTCAGTGACTGTGATGTTAATCCGAAACTGGGACGTGTTCCTGTCGATTGGCGGGACCCCGTTTATGGTGACCGTAATCCAAATTTCACTGACTTCGCTGCACCCGGTGTCATACTAACAATTATATTCTTCCTGTCGGTTGCCATCACATCCGGTGCCATGTTAATCGAGCGCAACGAAGGAATGCTGGAACGATGCTTGGTCGCTGGTATAACTGGTGCGGAAATTCTCTTCTCCCAAGTAGTCACCCAATTCACAGTGATGTTCAGTCAAACGATGTTCGTGTTGCTCTTCAGTTTCTACTTCTTCGAGGTGACGCTGCGTGGGGATATCTGGCTGGTGCTATTCCTTTGTGTACTGAACGGACTGTGCGGAATGTCGTTTGGATTTGTGATAGCTTGCGCTGTTGACACGGAACGTACTGCCACGTATGTGGCTATGGGTAGCTTCCTACCAATTGTTATGCTGTGCGGCATTATTTGGCCAATTGAGGGCATGTATCCGTTGCTGAAAATTGTCGCATTTTTTTTGCCATTGACTAAGCCAACTGAATCCCTCCGCTCAATACTGCAGCGCGGTTGGGGCATTAATAATCCGACCGTATATAATGGTTTCATTATGATATCAACGTGGGTCTTGGTATTTTTGATATTGACTATTTTATTGCTAAAATTTAAGAAGGGTTAAACGCTCGATGATTCGTATATTTTTAACGATAGGTAGGGTTTAAATTGTAGGTTAGGGTAGTTTCTCATAACTTAACTTATACGATTTTTTATTTTAGGGTTAATGTATGTATGTACAGTAGTTGGAGCAATTTATTGGTCTACTGTGTTTTTTTATACTTGTCGAATTTGTATGTAAACATAAGAATCTTTAAGATGAACCTAAAAACTATTTCGTAAATTAGACTTTTTAACAAATTACAAAAATTAATATAATCTTTAGAATGATAAATAAAAATGTTACTCATTTTCAAATTTGTGTACATTTCTTTAAGAGGCGCTAAGAGGCTGCTTTTAATAGTTCGAGTGGCTTGAACTTTGGCTAAAGACTGTCTGTCTACCCTAACTGAGCACAACTTTGCTGGTAGCGAAATTCACTCTAGAGTAATAAAATTGCGGTACTTTGTATACCGGGTTTTGCTAGACAAGTATTCGTTAAAAAGCTATTTAACTCCATTCCAACGAGCCCAAGTCGTAATGGCACTTATCGCGGCCGAGTGCTCTTCTGTCTCCATTATCCAATCGATCCCTTTTATGATCACAAACTTCACTAAGGTTATAGCTACCACTTATATACGTGTATGAAGTACGAGCACCTATAGTAAGATTGAAAAGATTTCCAAGTTTTTTGATATTGGATAATGTACTCATTAACCCAGAGTAATAATAATCCGATATTACGTATGCAAGCTAAATTATGTCGTTATGCGTATTATATCGCATAAGCCTTCTCCTTAGCACTAAACCTGTGTCTCTAAGGTATTGGTTATTAAAAATATTATGCCACAATTATTGTGATAAGTCGTATTTGTATATTTTTTCCGCTTTATTTCAACTCAATTGGTTCAAAGTGCCTTTGAGGAACTAAAAAAATGCTCGAACCCTATTATACCAACAGGACCGATTGCTGGTGTATTCAATAGTGTGTCATAATTGCACACTGCTTACGAGACCTTAAGTGGATTTCGTGTTTTCTGAATATATTTCTAAAAGCAACAAAAAAGTTTTAATTCGTGCCTAAAGAAAGACTTTTGCCTCTTTTTTACTGCAATTCCAATTGATTCCATTTGAAAGCAACTTGCAACTTATAGAAATTGATTTTTCTGTCGTTTGATTTTGTTATTGAATAATGTTTTTAATGTTTCCAATTTCATTTTAACCACGCGAAGCAAACAACATCATCCACATAAATTTTGATAAATCATACAAACTCACACAAATACAAAACGAATGGCTACGAAAAGCTTATGCACATAATTATATTCTGGGTAATACATCATTTCCAACATCGAAACTAGTGATACAATTTTTCATAATTTTTTTCTTTTTCATGTTCTGTTGTCGAAAATAAAATGTTCCTTCACCACCCCCCACCATGAAAGTACGTTACACATCCATGTGTAATGTAGAGAAATCAAAAGGTGCATGGAATTTGCCCGACTTTGAATACCACTGATATCGAAGTTCCGCCGTCATATTTCCAACATGACATAGTGCTGCCGACTCCGCATCTGCCAAAAGGATCAAAATTTGCTACACAGCATGTCAGTTGATGAGAAATTTAAATGAATTGGTTAACAGTGCCGGTGGCAGTAGTGAGAAACGTTTCTGAGTAACGTCATTTCGTGTTAGCATTTTTCACATAAAAAAATGTTAAAAAGGTAATAATGCGGAGTGTGTACCTTAAATGTATTCCCCGATATCTACATTCAATGGGGAAAATATTCAAAATATTCGCTTAAACATCAACGTACATTAAATCTGATCAAAAGGGGACTAGCATACTTTGGGAATATCTTCGACGCCCTTGTGGCTTAGTTGTAACTCAAGCACATCCAGGAACAACTTTCCTAGGATCAGCTTATTCAATTACCTACCTGTTGTAGGCTCAAATTTAATTGAATATGAAAATGTTTTACATGAGTGTTTATTTATTTCTGTGCATAAAAAAGGGTGAACAATTTTAGTAAAGTTAAGTAATGAAACCATAATTTTATATTGGGTTTCCGTTTTCAAAATTCAAAAACGGGCGCCCTGGTAAAACGTTTAGCTCCGCCTCTGGTACTCTGAAATTGTAACATGCCGATTTGTGTTCTCGGTTTCTATTACTGCTGAGAGAAGCAATTGGATCTTCTGAGTAGGATGGCTGGAACGTAGCCACGTTTTTTTATGGGTTGACTGCAACAACAATCTGCTATTGAAGTCCACAAAACTAACTCGATGATAGATGTATGCGACTGAAAACAAGGACCATATTCCATCTCATATTGGGAAATAATTCGGATGTAAATTCGAGAGCAATTGTTTTATGATTGATTCGGCGATGAGTAGAAGGTTAAAGTAGTGACCGGCGTACAGAACATCATCGGTCAATGTATGGGGGTTATTTTCATGTTGGATAGAAAATGCCAAATCAACCGAATTCATTGCGTTTCACCCCTTAAATCAACAACTTGACATGGTGATCTAAGTGAAAGAAAATATTTAATTTTAAATCGTTTTTACGGGTTATTGAAGCTTAATAGAATTCCACCAAAAGAGAAGAGATGATTATTAGTTGTTTAGTAAAAACCCATAGATATGTGAACCTTTAAAAAGAGTTTTTTTAATTTATTGAGTTTTTTAATTTATTGTAATACTATAGTATATTAGTTCATTGTACACAAACAATCTATATATTATATAAGAATGACGGTTAACCCATAGCTCTTAAATTCATTTTGGACGCTGTATATTGAAATGTAAATAAATGAATACTTACCAACTTACTATTATATAAAACAAAGTTGTATCCGTTAGACCGCCCATACCTCGAGAACGAATTGTCTGGACTATATTTTCATTATCGTGTTTGTCTCCGCCTATATACGGCGAGAAAATTGGTAGATTTATAAGGAAAATTGGATAATCCGTAAAAATAGATTTTCCAGACATTTTGTAAATTTTTCAATTTTTTGTGCTAATTTGAAGATGTATTTTTCGCTAATTTGTGAAACGTTGATTATTTATTTTTGATATATTTTATAATATCTCCAGTATGCAAATATAAGTAGCGGGAACACGTTTTCAACGTAACCTCGTTCTTAAGTACATTGAAAACGCTATTTCTCGACACTCATGGCATTTTCCAAACAAAGCACTTTGAGTGGGTTAGACAAGAACATAGTTAAGCAACAAAAGTCCTTTGCATGGGTTAAGCCGGGCTGGTACAGCTAGTTTCTTATACCTTATTATTTATTTAGTGCATTTTAGATATGAATAGAAAAGATATGTACTCGTAGAAATAGCAAGATTCCAATGATCTTTTTAGACCGACGAAATCAACATATCTACTTGAGACAGTTCATTACTTCCACAAAAAAGGTCTTACCCAGACATGCCAATAGATAAACAAAGCAAACCGGAGGTGAGGATATTATATTACATGCCGTACCTGCATGCAAACAAAACAGGATATATATGTATACCAGTTCAGGAAAAACGCCGGTTTAAAACTCAAAAAAGACTTGTGTAGAAGATGCAGGGATGGCAAAGATGATGAGACCTTCCCACTATCTCTTTAACTGTTCTGCTATGTTATAAGGAATAATGTTTTTCCCTGAATTTTAGACAAGGTATCACTTGACAATCTTTGGCACTTTGCAATCACTAAAACAAACTGCCTTCGCAATTGTATTAATTCTATAAACTGATTTAAGTGTCGCATAACCCCCTTTGGGAATGGAACCAAACTATGGTTAAGTTGTGGATTACACCGCACTTACCTACCTACCTGTAACGGATAGCCAGGTATTTTGAAAATAAAAACTTTGTTTTTACTCAGTTTTTATAAAATAAATTTACCCTGTATTGCCTTGGGCAATATTTGGTGCATAAATATGAAGGTGAGGGTGAATCTTCGTAAAGCACATAAAAGTGTAAAAGTTTTTTTTTTATATGAAACCTATTAAGGTTCGGCAATGGGAAAAGTGTACCTATGTGTAGAAAAATGGTGTTTCTATAGCTAAAGATATCGTCACCGCAAAGAGCGCAAGCTTATTTTGAAATGCGGAGTCCTTCAATACCAAACTTCTTAAATGCCATTATATTGAATACATACTCGTAATTTACAAAAAAAAATATTATTCATACTTGCAATCAAATCTAGAAATCGTATTACCATTTTCGAAGTATCCCGATACCGAGCCCAGAAACTGAAAATCTGTGTTGCCTTCCAACCACCCATTACTTTTTGGAGGAAATTGAAACGCTTAATGTATTTTCGAGGATTGTATGAACATTAATGCCTTAAATTGACCATTAGCACGTACTTCGAAACGTGGGCTCTTTTATCAATACTTGTTCTTATGTTCTTATGTGAATCGCTTATTTTGGAAGTCGGCAAAAATGTTTCTGTAAAGTACACAATGTAGAATGTGTCGAGCAAAAATGTAAATGTATTCTATTCCTGTATCGTCAATAGAGGCAATCAAAAATTTATAGAAATACATATCTACATTACCATTAAAAATGAATACATACATAAAACTGTTTCTTGGGATACATTTTGAAAGGCAGTTCAGCAGAAAGATTTAGGAATCTTACATTTTTGCTACAAAGCAAAATGTTTATCCGAAAACACTGGCCATCACGTATTTTGTTTGTCATTCATTAGAAAAAAATAAATTTTCTTTGCTTGTTTTATTTATGATCACTCAATATAAAAGAATGTTTTATAAAACACTTTGACGAACAAATCCATATCTGTTAGGTATTCAAAGTGTTTTACAAAACATTTTTTGAAGTAATGATTGCAAATTAAATTCACCTGTGGGCTACGGTCTTAAAATGGACGAATAGAAGTGGCGCTTGGAATGCTTTAATTAGTGAAGGAATGGACATAAGACATTTCGTTTAAGTTCTTCGAGAAAGCTACTCGAAAATATTAGATCTTGTGTAGGTCTAACATTCTGTTTAGTATATCGCAGCCTCAAACTTTTGAGGAATTCAACTTTTTTTCTGGGAGACTTTGTACGATAAAGTTTCTTAAGTTTAATTTGTTCTTTTAACAATATTTAATTTACTCTACTGTCTCAAGGGTACAAAGTTACAGCTTACTTTCAATAGCCGAACCGTTTTATTTGTTATAGAAAATCTAAGAAAACAACTAAATCAGTAGAATTCAATATAAAGATGTTGCTCACATTTGCCTTTTACTTCGATAATACCACCAGCACTCCCTGAGGCTCAATGTTTTCAGAATGAACGCTTCAGGATAAGTTACCTAGAGAATGCAGAGTGTTTTGCTTATTATTCTTCTTTGTCATCAACAACAACGCCATGAGTAGCATTGAGCATAATATCTTTTATCAAAAACATAATATTCGAAAGAAGAGAACAAAGAGGAATAACCAATCAAATTCAATAAAATAACCATAAAAGTAATTCCAGGAACCCTTTTCTGCAATGTAGTCCCATATGGGAAACAAATAAAATACCGATAAATGGCAGGCATTTTCACTCAAGGAAGGCTGATTCCTCTTCGTAAGGCTGGCAATAAAAATATAACAACCAGCTGTCAGGTCATCGTATTCGAATCCCATCCTCACCCACATTGCTTTCAGTTATAATAGACTCGCATCGCGCCAGTCATCGTCTTCATATAACCGTCATCATGCCTTTTTATTCCAATTCAGAAATATCAAAAGAAAAGAAAATCCATACTCTCTCCCTAAAATGAAGTTAGGGAAACCGAACCAAAACAAAACAACCCAAAAAAATTGTTTTCTTCTTTTGTCCTGGTGAAGAGTGGCATGGTCTACGGAAGGTGGTAACGACACAATTTACCTAGAATTCATCCAAGCAAATAAGTGAAATGTTTTCGCACAAATCGCATACAGCATATAAAGCATTTTCGAATATCATCAACAGTTTTAGATAAATGGTCCTGGCTGTGGCATGATGGCCTTGTGTTTGCGTTTGAAGATTCGAGGATTTGGCATGAGCCGTAAATAATAACAAGCGCTACGAATAATAAGAAGGATGGCAACTGTTCTAAATTTGTTTTTCTGTTATTTATATCTTTGTGATTTTCTGGGCTTTGTGAAAGGAAATAGGTAGGTGTGGCAAACGTATTTTTAATTGTACACGTGTTCTGAAGAGGCAAGAAAAGGGATCTGTTTGCATAATGAACTTGCGAAACCTCAACATCGCTGAATGGAATTTGAGTGGTTAAAGGTTGCCCTATGTTCTCAAAACTCTGCTCAATTACGTAATTAACACACACTCAAGAATGCCCAAAAGGATTCAGGCTGTTTATAGAAAATTGATTAATGTTGGAGTTTATTTCAATTTCCTTTTTCTTAAGAGTTCATCTAAAAAAAATATTTACCCAAAGTTTGAGATAGCTATCGTTAAATTTCAAGGAAACAGAAATTAATGTTTGTATAGCTAGTATGGGTAATTAACTAATTGCGTGACCTACTAGTTGACGCTTGACGCGGAAATGGAATACCACCTCCCTCGCATAACGGCTAAACGTATTGAAAATATGTATTCATATAATTCTGGAATTGTTTGGTAATTGTTCTTTGTAATAACTTTGAGCCCGTTAAACCCAAATGCTATTCAAATGTCGTTCAGGCACGTAACCGAGCAATAAAAACAATAAGCTAGACTTTTGCCAAAACTATTTAATCGATTTTTAGTACTGTATGTCAAAATTACCTATATTAGCTTCGTGCATTGATTGCCTACTCCTCTACTGCGGATATAGCACTTATAACTTGGAAGCATGAAGCATCTCTGCGGCATCGGATCCTTTGCATTTTATGTCTGGCTGCAATATACAGCAGAACTTCATGGCTAATAGAAAATCCTATTTAAAGCGAGTGTTCCATTTATTTTCTACCTGTAAGCATATCATGAGGATTTGTATTAGTGCACCCACTTCCTTAGTGAGAACATATAGGAATTACCTTGCTGCATGTAGAGTTCTTCGAGTAAAGATGAAGAGATTGTTACGATTTTGATGTTTGTAGATTGTATTTGCTGATTTACACCATCACATTTGTGCACTTGAGAACGAATTTTGTTTAGTTTTCTCAAAAATAGATGTTCGGCAATATCGAACAGAAAAAAAACACTCGCCGAGAAGTATTAGGTAGAGATAAATTTTATTTTATTTCATATAGTATTGGCAATGCAAGATTGAATGAAGTTCTTGTTTTGTTTATTTTCTTATTGCATAAATATTTTATTCTACGTTATTCACTGTTGCTTTAACAAGGCAAGGTATCGAACTTACAACACTGCTCTACGAAAATATACTAACTGTCTGCCCTGGCTCCAAACATGAATTTTTCTGGACGTGTCATTATCTTGAAGAAGAAGCTGGCAGTCCGATTCACGCCGCGAAGTACTGCAATCATGGGAAAGAAATGTTTGCTTGCATTTGTAATATAAAACCATATGGAAATATGCGATGCACTTGTCACATTAAACCATAAATGGAATTATTGTATAGTGGGAAGGAAGTAAGAAGGCAATCAGTAATTTGAATTAAGCAAAACGTAGGCATATTTACGTATGCAAAGAAATATGTGAATGTGCTTACGCCATATAACACGATATGAAGATATTGTATATTTGAAGAAGTATATGAATGGAAGATAGGATAGGCGGGTAAGATATAGGAGTTTTGCGCATGCAACAAATCCTTCCCCCCTAATTAAAGAGCGTTATTCTTTGAAGAGGAATAACACTCGGAGAATATTTTCCAGTATTTGGTACCAGTTTGAAAGCAGAACAGGACAATTTAACAATGTTTTTCTTAGTTTACCATTATTTTTAGTTTTTCTTTAATTTTAAATGTACTAGGTATGAATATATATAATTTTTTTGTTACATTTACTTTAATATTTAGAAATTTTTTTTTTGTTTTTTTTTTTTTTTTTTTTTAAACGCTAACCTTTTTTGATATTTTTTAATTTGCACTAATTACTAATTACTTATTAATTGTTGTAAGTATAGTCTTTTACAATTTTTGTTTGTTACTTTTAGTTTAATTTTTAGAAATTTTTTTTTTTTTTACGGTAAACTTTTTGGAAATTTTTCAATTTGCACTAATTACTAATTACTTATTAATTGCTGTAAGTATAGTCTTTTACAATTTTTGTTTGCTACTTTTAATTTAAAAAAAAATTTTTCTTTACGCTAAACTTTTTGGAAATTTTTCAATTTGCACTAATTACTAATTACTTATTAATTGCTGTAGGTATAGTCTTTTACAATTTTTGTTTGTTACTTTTACTTTAATTTAAAAAAATTTTTTTTTTTTTACGGTAAACTTTTTGGAAATTTTTCAATTTGCACTAATTACTAATTACTTATTAATTGCTGTAAGTATAGTCTTTTACAATTTTTGTTTGCTACTTTTAATTTAAAAAAAATTTTTCTTTACGCTAAACTTTTTGGAAATTTTTCAATTTGCACTAATTACTAATTACTTACTAATTGTTGTAAGTATGGTCTTTTACAATTTTTGTTTGTTACTTTTACTTTAATATTTAGAACATTTTTTTTTTTTTATTAAATTTTTTTTATTATTAACTGCACGGATTTTGGTAGTGTAAGTGATCGAGTTAACGGTTTACTGGGGGTTTCACTACATGAAGGTGTACTGTTGTTGGAGGGCTCCGTAGCGGGGTCCATAACCTGCATTTCTATATCTTTGGGCGGTAAAGCCTTTTCACTTTGCCAGTTTCTTAAAATTTTGGGTATAGTTTTACAAACGATGACGACAAAAAGAGCTAATGTAAGTACACATGATATTGAGAAGGAAGTCACCGATAAGGTACGGTGGCTGGAAAAGTTGACCAAAGGGAAGCATGATTGCATAATGTACTGTAGGAAAATGAAAAAGAAAATGGTGGAAAAGTTGTGGGAAAGTCAAGTGTGAATCTATTTTTTTTTTTTTATTCGTAGTAAGGCTTTAACCGATTGTTATGGATCACAATTTCTTTTCTACCAACTTTGATAGCTGTGTTTACGGGTCCTTTTATACTTGTTACTGTATGAGGCCCTCTCCATATGGGTGATAGTTTTCCTTTTCGGTTTTCGTTTTTGACGAGTACTTTATCCCCTACGTGAAATGAATGAGGTCTTATTGTTTTGTCAAAATAGGTTTTTGACCTGTGTTTGTTTGCTAAAAGGTTTCGCCTGGCTATGGAATATGATTTTTGTAGTCGATATCTTAGAAGATGGCAGTAATTTTCGTGATTGTATATGGGTTCAGGATCTCTTTTGAGGTTAGAAGGTATGTCAGGCGTGAACCCATAGAGACATTCCATGGGTGTGAGTTTCGTGCCATCATGACTACTATTATTATAAACGAAGGTTGCTGTTCGCAAGAACTGATCCCACGACCTGGGGTTTTCGTCAGTTATGCTTCGCAGATACTCCACTATTGGCCGGTGTGCTCGTTCGAGTGCACCATTTGACTGGGGATGGTAGGCTGTGGTCTGCAACTTTTTTATCTTAAGCAGTTTGCAGAACCCTTTAAATAAATCACTGAGAAAGTTTGTCCCCTGATCCGTGACAATCTGTTTAGGAATACCGAAACGTGTAATTATATTATCGAAAACAACCTGAGCCACGGTTTGGGCCTCTGCATTTTGCATAGCATGGCAATCAACAATTTTCGTCAAGTTATCCTGAAAGGTTAGAATATACAAATTTCCAGACTCTGACTGTTCTAATGGGCCTACGATATCTAAGTAGACTTTATCGAAAGGTTTTTCGGCGATATCAGTGATCATCATTGGCATGCGTATCAAAGGTGTTGCTTTCATGGTCTGACATTTTTTACATTTTTTGATGTAAGTTTTGATGTCTCTGAGCATGTGCCGCCACCAATATTTTTTGCGAATTCTTTTATACGTTTTTACTACACCTTGATGACCACCAAACATCGAGTCATGGTAGTCCTTGAGAATGGTTTGTATCTCTTCGGGGCTACTGATTTCTTCTATGGGTTTTGTATTTACTGCTTGTAATTCCATTGCGCTCTGTGTTATAAAGGAGGCTTTTGATTTTTCAGAATCGCTTGGTTGTGTGATTTGGGTGCTTTGACTAACTGTAGGTGCTGGCTCAGGAGATGGACTTTTCGTTTGTGCTTGTAACCTCGTTACAGCATTAGATACTGCTGTTTTTATCGGTAGAATGTCCATGACTTTGTTCGGTGGTTGGTGCACCTCGGCTTGTACTTCAATTATAAAAGGCTCCGTAGTTTCTTGTGTAATTGACTGAGATGTATTTAAATTCGCACAAAACTTGCACTCTACAGGTTCTCCAATTGTTGGCTTAGCTTTCTCGGCTTCATATTCGGCATATGTTAGGATTTTGTCTGTAACTATACACTGTTTCGTCTCTGGAGCATGTTCCTTTTCGGATTCCAGAGGAATTATTTTATAGTCTTGTGCTGGACTTAGTTGCAACCTTAATTTGTGTATGATAACTGTTTTGTTATTTATATTAAGGGCACTTATTAAATATTTCTTTTGACCTGAAGGAAAAATACAGTTAGAGAGGAAGACTCCATCACCTACTTTATCGGGCAAGCAGAGCATTTCTTCCGAAAACTCTAAAGGAATTGTTATAAGTTTTTGTGACCGTTCAGGCAGACAGACAGGCTTCTCAAGTACAACATCCAAACACTTAAATTGGTTGTAGGCGTTGTTTCTATCCAAATTGTTTTTTACTACAAAACAAGCATCCTTTGTTGAGGTTACGCAGTCAGCTTCTTGGTTGTAAGAAGCCTTAGAGACTATACGGCTTTTGGATTGGGCGACTGTTGGCTCCAATTTTGCTGTATATTGTCCCACTTCGACTGCCCTTTTAGGACTCGGAATAAAATCGGGGTAATTCAGAGGTATGCTAAACTCCTGTGCATTAGTTTTCGTACAAGGGAATTTCAGTTGATGGTTAGGCCCATCTACATTACAATGTTTTGATAGAAAGTCGTTTCCGAGTATTCCGTCATCCGAAAACGTTGCGGTCTTACCCAGTACTTGGAAGGTGCAGGGAATTTTAGATTTAACATTAAACTGTCCCTGGCAGGCACCAACACTCTTTCCTTTACCAAAAGGTGTTTGCAGTAGGCATGCCTCATCTGTTTCTAATTTTACTTCTGGCTTGAGTGACTTCTGTTTGATTAGACTAACTTCGGAGCCGGTGTCTACGATTAGCTTTGCATGACCGTTTAGGCCTATGTCGAGAGGAAGAACTATTGTGGGGACACCGTGTTTGGGCTTCCGAAGGTTCCCTTTAGTTTTGTCGTTATAAGTTAATGTCGAGCCGGGGGTTTTGGGCTCGACAGTTGGGAGTTTCCCTGGTTCTCCGATTCCCATTTCATTTTTTGTCGGCATTCGTTGACATCATGGCCGGGTCGACCACAAAAATTACATTTTTTTTGTATGTTATAGACCCTGGGTATGTTTTCCGGCGGGCCATTGGTCGCCTGGATTGAGGGGGAATTTTCATAAACTCTATGGGAATTTCTTTGATTGAAGTGATTTTTCCTATTATGGGCAAAATTGTTAGTATTTGCCTTGTTAGCTCGTCGGCAGTCTCTAATGTCGTGATTATATAGTCTGCAATTTGTGCAGAAAGGTGTATTTTTCCTACTTAGACAATCACTGTATGTATGCCCAGTTTTTCCGCAGAAGCTGCAAATCACGCCGTGATTTTGTGAATTATTTGGAAGGATTTTATTGTGAACAAAGTTATGGGATTGCTGTATATTTAAATCGAACGGTGTTACTTGGGGATTTAGCTGCGGTTGAGGAAAACTAGTGTTGTTCCCGGGCCAAAAGCTCGGATTCGGGAAAATATTGTTAAAAGTTGGATTGGTAGGCGGTTGAAATTGTGCATTTAAATGCACAAGTTGTTGTGTTGGAAGGACAGTTTGCTGCAACCGTTCCATATCTAATGCTCGTTGCACTAGTTTGTCTATAGATTCATCCCCTACCGTTAATAAATATTGACAAAGATACGGATTAGAGACCCCTGTTTTTAAAGCGTTTTTGGCAAAATCTTCCAACTGTGTTTTCACAGCTGGAGTTGCTACACAGCCATATTTAAGATCCGCTGCCTCCTTGCAAAGCTGCAGCATCTGCTTTATCCTAGTGGTAAAAGCGATGAGAGCTTCCAAGGGGTACTGTCTCATTGTTATTAGTTTATTTACCACTTCTTGGTACGTTTCACGGGGCAGATAAGTGCGGTTGAGGAGCTGTTCTGCTTCCTCAAAAGATGTTATTTGATTAGATGCGACTAACAAATAAGCATCCCCTCGCAGTCTGGTAGGGAATATTTGGACAAAAGCTTGGTGTTCGGCATCAGGTAGGCATTCAAGTACCTTCTTACAACAGCCTAGAAACGTTTGTAGTTCTGTACTCAATGCAGGGCTTTGTTCACCCGAAAATAGTGGCACTATCTGCGCAGTTAGTTTGGCGATTTTGCAGTAATCTGCCGACATTTTAAAATTTGTTTCTGGTTTATTTTCTATAGTTTGCGATTCAATGGATAATTCCTCTTCAGATTCATTAACGGAAATGTCCAACCAGTTTAAAATAATTTCGCTATCCCTCAAATCACTTTCACTACTATCTTTCCGTGTTAACTTATTATCTATAGCAAGGGGTTGCGTTTGACCTTGAAAATCTAACAATTCTTTTTTAAATTGTGCAGTTGCCTCTTTCAGATGGCTAATTTTACTGAGTCTCTGCTCACGGGTTTTTTCTAATTCTCTGTTTATATTTTCACACTGCAGAACTGTTAGATTGTCATTGTTTCGCGCTTTATCTAATATTAATTCTAAATAATCACTTAAACTTACACTATTTGACAATATCGTCCCGGATCGAAGTCTTCTAGGTGAAAGTCCTGTTGAAGTTCCTGGTTGGTCGGCGGGATTTTCTTCTGGAGTTGAGTCCCCTCTGTTTGGTGTTGCTTGGTTCATTTACGTATTCATATACCCTCGAAACCAGACTCAGTTTCGAGTTTAAGGGTAAGGTAGTCTTGCCCAGTATAATTATTCGGATTAAGGCTTTTCAAGCTATTATCAGTTTAAAACTGTTGCTTCCTTAATCCTACCGGCTGCGCCAATTTGTTACGATTTTGATGTTTGTAGATTGTATTTGCTGATTTACACCATCACATTTGTGCACTTGAGAACGAATTTTGTTTAGTTTTCTCAAAAATAGATGTTCGGCAATATCGAACAGAAAAAAAACACTCGCCGAGAAGTATTAGGTAGAGATAAATTTTATTTTATTTCATATAGTATTGGCAATGCAAGATTGAATGAAGTTCTTGTTTTGTTTATTTTCTTATTGCATAAATATTTTATTCTACGTTATTCACTGTTGCTTTAACAAGGCAAGGTATCGAACTTACAACACTGCTCTACGAAAATATACTAACTGTCTGCCCTGGCTCCAAACATGAATTTTTCTGGACGTGTCATTATCTTGAAGAAGAAGCTGGCAGTCCGATTCACGCCGCGAAGTACTGCAATCATGGGAAAGAAATGTTTGCTTGCATTTGTAATATAAAACCATATGGAAATATGCGATGCACTTGTCACATTAAACCATAAATGGAATTATTGTATAGTGGGAAGGAAGTAAGAAGGCAATCAGTAATTTGAATTAAGCAAAACGTAGGCATATTTACGTATGCAAAGAAATATGTGAATGTGCTTACGCCATATAACACGATATGAAGATATTGTATATTTGAAGAAGTATATGAATGGAAGATAGGATAGGCGGGTAAGATATAGGAGTTTTGCGCATGCAACAAGATGATGCGCGGTCGACGATGGGAACTGCAATCAGCAAGATTGCCTTTATGTTCGTCTATATACTACTCAAGTCGCTTATACTCGAACGATTTTGCTATGCAAGTAAAATGCTTCCTCTTCCAAGTAAAATCTCCAATTTTTTTTTTTATTCGTTTGTACTTTGCTTCGGCTTGCATGTCTTCTGAAATTGAAACAAGGATATACAGCAGCGAGCTTGTGTGTATACGCTTCTGAAGGACGTGTACGGCGTTTTAAGTTAATTTTGTCTATGTTCACAGGAGCTTGCTCTCTCGCACTTTATTCAGAATGACAATGAGGTGATAAAAGTCATGTAGATAAAAACCACACCTCTTCACAGAAGAGCATAATATTGGTCGTGCGAACAATTTCCGAAAATACGTGCAAATATAATTGGACTTTCAATACCGCACAATAGAATAGAGAGAAAGGGTTTGCTTATATTTTTAAAACCACAAGTTATGGAAAGCATATATGAATTCTATAAAGCGAAACGATCAGACGTTTTCGTGCGCAAATTTCTCCATGTACACGAAAACGTTTGAACGTTTCGCCTTACAGAATGCCAACCCCGTTTTCATAGTGAATTTCGTACTTGGGTGCGTATACGTAGTATGTTTTGTGTGTTGCATATTTTCGATATCAACTGAATATAAGTGGTTGTGATATCTGCTGCCAAATTAATATTGCATACATGCAGGGGTGCATTATCTAAACAGACATTTCTTTAGCGCCTGCGCCCTCTTTTTGTAAATTGAAATGGAAAAGTATGATTTCTAATTCAAAAAATATAAAAGGCTTTAATTAAGCATGTCATTAATTTATGTATTATTTCTTTATTTTTATTTTTATTGACAAATGATTCTGCTCATAACAGTTAAAGGTTAAATATTATAGTATGAAGTCATCGAAACTGACTGGCCGTTTTACATTCATATCCATCATGCAGATTATTTACACAGCAACTGAACTCTTGTTTGTAGGCAAATAGTCAAAAGTCAAAAAAAGTCAATCTGAACTTAAAGTACGTATTGGCTTTATTCACAGTAATAAATCATATGATCCTTAAAAGTTTAGGGTTAATCTTTATATCATGCGATATGTTATTCCTTTTAGAGGAATATCCGATAAAACCCGAGGACGAGCATCTTTACTGGGCCGTCTTTTCACTGGTTAGTATGATCGCCCGAAAACGCGAATAGGGATTTTTCCACGCCACCTTTTAAGACTGAGAGTATTATTATAATATAACTATGCTGACAATGCTTCTCAATTTAGCTGTTGGGAGACTTTTCATTAACCCAAAAATAGAAATTCACACTAAAATTAATTAATTAATTAATTATTTTAAGTTTGCAATTACAGTACTTATATGGCTTTAACACTTGTTGTCCTTGTGGATACGAGTGAAACAATTACATTATAAGTATAGCTTAAATAATATAACAAAGGATTTCATAAAAATACAATACAAATGTGCGAATGTAGACCAATTTTCCTAAAGCTAAAAATATAAATATTATATTATTAGATCATAACCGCAGATATTATTTGCATACTTGCTATGTACTTAGCTATAAACTCGAAAATGTTATTTGCATCGAGTACACTCGAATTGTGTTTTCAGTCCTTATTTAGACATGAAAAAAAAATCGCAGAAAAAAAGGTGTTTCATCCCCATGAGCCAGGAAGCCATTTACAAACAGGCTAAAGTGAATTTCTCATTTCAAATGGCACCTTGGCATTCAGCTTTCTATCGTTTCAAAAATATTCGTTTTAACAAATTACAACAACGCATATCCATTTGGAGTGTGTTTGGTAATTTGCATTTACTATAGTTTTATGAACACTTTGTATTACGACCAGGCAAAGTGCGTCTCCTCCAGCAGTCATTATATTATGTTAAAAGGAAGTCACCCGACCACCTCTAGCTCTACACGCTTTGGCATACAAATGTGCCAATTGCACAGCACTGGCGCAAATATGAGGATAAAGGGGAGAAAAATCCTTTATTTATTGTTTCAAAAGTACAAAGTCCTCCTTTTCCGATGTATTTTTCTTCCTTTTCGGTGGCTGGCTGGCTTTTCTTTCCTTTTCTTTTTTTCAAATTCCAGAGAAATTTTCTTTTGTATGCCACCAAAGCTTGGTTATGGGTTATTTGCTGTGTTTTTGCGGTGTGGCGGTTTCTGTTAATGTTGATGGGGATGCCATGCTATTCTCTGTTCTGTTTTGTTGTTGCCATCCTGTTTGAGGCTTCCTTGCCAAAATGTATACACACAAACACATTGCGTTTATGGTTTGTTTGTGGGTGGGCTGCTTGCTTGTTGTCATTGTCGTTGTCAGCGGCCGTTTTAGTCGAATTTTCCGAATTCTAGGCGACGTCAAGAAGATGCTTCTGATGTTCATTAGAGAGTGGCTAAAATAGGGAACGAAGAGAGATGCTGTTTTGTTAAAGGAACTCAAATTGGAAATGCAAATTTCAACTGGCAAATGTTGCATAATCGTATGTACTTTGCACATTTCTATGTGGGAACTTGGAACTGCATTGAATATAATTGGCAAATAAAAAGAACTAATAAATCGTGTTTTTGTGGCATCTATGATAATGGGTTTCTTTAAATAAATTAAGGAATTTCATTCCAAGCTGGATAATGTGGTTGCATTTAATGTTAAAACACATTTGGAATGAAGAATGTTGCCATGTAATACCAGCACATGTCTGAGTTCTGCAAATGATTGGCATATTTGCATATCTTTGCTGTGGGAGGAGGCAGGGCAATATAGAGAATGGAATTCTTTTGTGTATTGATATATCTCTATGTGGCGCCTCCGCAAACATATTCATATTGAGATACAGTAAAATCATCCAAGTTAAGCTATATCTTTCGACATTCCATCAAACTTTTATGTATTTTAAGACAGATGAAACTATGTAGTTCCTCAATCTTTTAAGCAATTCTTTATGATTGTGGACATAAGCTTGGAGTTGATGAAAATGGTCGCCAGCAAAAATGAATAGGTATTAATGTTGATGGCATTTGAAAACTACAAATAATTACAAAAAAAAATTAAAATAATTCAAATAATATAATATTGTTTACTTGCTTGCGTAAATGGGTGGTTTATTGGCCGACGGATACAAGTTTAATGTATCTCAAAAGGTTTATATGGCCACTCCTTAACATGTATGTGGTAGGTACCTATACCTACAGTGTTTTCTTTTTAATTATTAAAAAAAGTAGCCACAGATTATCATATTCATGATTACATTTCATGTCAAGTTATATCATCTATCAGCCTTGATGCACATTGAATCCCTGTTTCTATCGCTTACATACCGAATACCAATGTATGGAATATTTTGCAAACTAAAGGAAAAAATACTGAAATTCTCGAAGTAAATCTGGTTGAATAAATTTGCAATGCAAATATCATTAGCAATTTCAGTGCATGGTCCGATGTCCGGAGTATTGTCGTTTATTTGCTCGAGTTCGGGCATAGCTCGCCCATCCCTGTGTGAGTGTTTGCTTTGAACACCAGCGCCACACTAACCCCATTGTTGTCCACGAGGCTGAAATATTTTTCCCAGAAACTCCTGTTGATAACCCACATATTTAAATGCACGTTACCCCAACTCCATCCGTTTGGATAAAACACAAACAAAAAAAAAATCACGCCGCAAGCTGAGGTAGACAGCAGGCAACTGAACAGTGGACATCCATTAATTGAGGAGATTATGCTACAAAATGTGATACAACTACCACAACTAATTTTGGGATTCATCCATTTTTCGTTTCCCAATTTTGTGTTCCTTTTCTGGCCGTTTAGCCATTTGGAATACAAATTTACTTTGGAAAATATATACCCTTGCTGCACCAACAGCGGCCACCGCCACGCTGTGGGTGTTGCTGTTGATTTGTGGAAATTACTAATACTATTATTATCGCAGGCAGCTAATGTGAACAGCAGCAGTTGATTTGCATTATGATCATTATCAATATAATTAATATCGAATATGTTTTTTGCACAGCAAATTGGAACATCATTTATACGTACCTACAACGCAGTGTCTCTTTTTAAGTTTTGGTTGTTTTTGCTTAACGGGACGGCTCCATAAATTTATTTAGCAAATTATTGCTCTGGGTATTTGTGTCTGCTCGTGATTTGTTTTGTTGACGTTAAATCGCATTAAATATATAGATTTTAGGGTGGGAACTGGAAAGCAGTTTGAATTATATTACGAGCGACTGTTCGAGATTGATAACGTTTACTGAGTAGGTAATGTGCGAATAGTGAGAGTGATATAGTTTTATACAGTCCATTGTGCAAATGTTTTCATAGGCTGAAATTTAAGATTTGCATTTAAAAAATGATAACTATTTGTTTATGACGATAATGATAATTCCCAACAAATGGAAGAAATGTGTGAAGACGAGAGATCGATTCCAGCAGTAACCTCTAGGGAAATAGCCAAAGAAATAAAAGAAAAGATCAACCCGAAAAAAGCTCCGGGATTTGATCTAATAACGGGTGAAATTCTGAAAAAACTGCCTAAAAAAGGTATGAAAAAAATGGCACAGATAATAAATGCAGCGTTCAGACTAAGGTATGTTCCACGTATGTGGAAGGTCGCGGAAGTTATTATGGTACCTAAGCCGGGCAAATTGCCCAGTGAAGTAACGTCATATCGGCCGATATCATTGCTGCCAATCCTTTCTAAGCTATTCGAAAAAATCCTTCTAAAACGACTCCATCCGATTCTAGAAGAAAAAACACTGATCCCAAACCACCAGTTCGGATTTAGAAATAAATATTCAACTATAGATCAAGTCCATAGAATAACTAATATAATAGAAAAGGCTTTAGAAGAAAAAGAAATATGCTCTACCATCTTCCTTGATGTAACACAGGCTTCTGATAAAGTCTGGCACAAAGGATTAGTCCGTAAGCTACAAAAATATCTTCCAAAACAGTACTCTGAAATACTGGAGTCCTATATAATGCAACGATTATTTACAATTAAACAAGAAGATGAATACTCAGCATTGAAACACATTAAAGCTGGAGTACCGCAAGGAAGTGTGCTGGGACCTGTACTATTTCTCCTATACACGAACGACCTACCACAAAATGGGGAAACTACTGTTGCCACTTTTGCAGACGATATTGCTGTACTTGCAGTAGGAAAAACCGTGCAGGAAGTTACCGAAAAACTGCAAAGGACAGTAAATGATATATCTAATTGGACCAACAAATGGCAAATAAAATTAAATGAACTGAAGTCGGTTCATGTTAACTTTAGAAATAAACACGTACAACACATACCTGTGTATATAAATAATAAAGTGGTTCAGCATTCGAACTCAGCTAAGTACTTAGGCTTGACTTTGGACGCAAAGTTGCGCTGGAAAACTCATGTCAAGAAAAAACGTGATGAACTAAATTTACGATACATTAAAATATATTGGCTCATAGGGAGGTATTCATGCCTCTCAATTCACAATAAAATGCTTCTCTACAAGCAAATATTAAAACCAATTTGGACATATGGCCTCCAATTATGGGGGTGCACAAGTAAGTCCAACCTTCAAAGCATACAATGCTTCCAAAACAAAGTATTACGCAATATTGTTAATGCGCCGTGGTACGTACGTAACGCTGATCTACATAGGGATCTAAAAATTGAAATGGTAGAGGACGAGGTTCGGAAGGTCGCTAGAAGACATGAAGTTAGGCTTCGCAACCATGCTAATTTAGAAGTAGTCCAACTACTTAATAATACTAATTTAGTTAGAAGATTACGTAGAGTAAAACCTTTTGAACTAGTTAACTAGGTAAAAAGAAAAGAAATATGCAACAACATAATCACACTAACAAAGTGATAATGAATTAAAAAACAAAAGGCAACAAACCAAAGTTAGTTCCTTAAAACTGTACGTAAGTACATTAGTACATATTAGAACAAAATTGCTGATTAGTCTGACGACTAGGTGCGATTATTGGAAGGATGGTAACACCATGCCTTCCCTGGGTGTTTTTAGTGGGTGTTTCCAGTCCCACACTATCGCAAAGCTCGCATGCGATGTCTTTCAACGATTTTCACCTAGCTACACGCAAAAAAAAAAAAAATTTGTTTAGGTACGGTTTGGTAATAAATGGAAGAGAAAAATAAATATGGAGCTAATTGTTATCTGCGACTCGTTAAATACTTTTAAACAAGCTACACCATTATTTGAAATTGGTGAGTTTCCCTGGGCATATTACCAAGTAATATTTTTATTTTAGATGGAATGAGCTCATAGCTGGCCAATGCCACTTAATCAAGCTTGCATAGGAATCATATTGACTATCGAAATCAGGCAGTTAGGTACCATAAATAAGCGATTCACTTAATCGAGGAAAATGTATATTCTTTGATACCCTCTTGTATACGGGAGTCTAGTTAAACGGAAAATGGTGTAATTTGAATTTAAACTGTTTATGCAATAATAACTTTGCAAGCCTTTAATTTGAAACAAGTAGGTCAAAAACAATATGGGTTTCCTGTAGTCTGTTGGCTGTTAATACAAGGTGGCGCAAAAGTAATCCTTCTATCAGAAAATGCTATAAATTTTGCGATTGGCCCCTAATGTCAGTTCTGTTTTGACATTTGTGTAGTAAACACATGCGAAATACACGTTAATAAACAATGTTACGCTACACTGCTCCAGAACGCGGAATACTGGTGACTATTTATTTGAGCAATAATCGGTTGGTGACTTTGGCACAACGTGAATTTCGTCGCAGATTTCCTAGCCGTCCATCGCCTACTGGTGAAACACTGCGACGTTTAGCCGCTCGCCTCGAAGAGACTGGCACAACACGAGATGCTGCCAGGCGTGGCAGACCCCGGAGTAGCCGTTCTGCAGAGAATATTGCTGCTGTAGCCATCGGACCTTTTTTCTTCGAAGACGTCGCGGACCAAACGGTTACTGTGAATGGTGAGCGCTACAGAGCAATGATCAACGAGTTCTTTTTGCCGCAACTTGATGAATTGGGATTGGAAAACATGTGGTTCCAACAGGACGGTGCAACGGCACACACTGCACGTGCCACAACCGATATGCTGAAGGATGCATTTCCCGGGCGCCTAATCTCCCGTTTTGGCGATTTGCACTGGCCAGCAAGATCGCCTGATTGGACTCCTCCAGACTTCTTTTTGTGGGGCTTTTTGAAGTCGCGGGTTTATGTCAACAAGCCTCAGACTCTTGCAGCTCTTAAGGACAATATCCGTCAAGAATGTGAGGACCTATCGCCGGAAGTTTTGGCCAAAGTGATGGAAAATGCCATAAAAAGGGCTCAAATGACAATCAACTGTGGCGGCGGCCATTTACATGGCATCATATTCTCGACTTGATGTAAAAAAAATTAAAAGACCAAATAAAAATAATCCACAAGAAGAATCAAAGTTTTTGATTTTTTTTTTTTAAATTACAGCCAAAAAACATCGGAAGGTTATTTTTGCGCCACCTTGTAATACCCAATGATTTGCATACAGTCAGAGCTAACCATAATTGAAATTAAGGGATGAATGTCCGTCAGCTTTTATGCATATTTTATTTTTTTTAGAAATGAATAGCAGTACTTAAAGAAAACATAAATATGGCTTGACCGGTTTTAACAAAAGTCTTCACCTGGGTTCAAAAAGCTTCTATTTCGCAGACGATTTTAACGACTTGAATTTACCGGTATTTTGTACACCCAATTAAAATAACGTTACCGAAACCTTATTCGTCGCCAGGCTAGGCTTTAAATCACATATAGGACTTTTAGCAGGTATTACTTGGCTACTTACTAGCGGTCTTGTGCCACGTAGACTATACGCAATTGTCGACACGTCGTCTATAACGTGTCGTTAATTCAAAATTAACGATTCAACAATAGTTTTAATAAACTCAAGACTATTGAAATTTAAAATATGAATTTTTATTTCATAATGGGTACGAAATTCATTTCATTTTTAACATTAATTATTCGAAATCATTTTCATTTACAGCGGTTTTCCATATTTTTGACACTAATAATCCAATTGACGATACAACTACCGGCATTAACGACAGCACAGTGCCGAACACTATTAACTACTTTACGCACCTACAGTTTATCAAAAACCATAATTCAGCAAATCTATCTATCTTCAATAAAACATTAAGGATGGTAAATACTTATGGGGTGGGGATCCAAATCCCTACGGCATTATTTCATTTCTTACCTTTAAAAAATATATGTCTTCCCTTGGGCAAATGCTCCATCGAAGAGCAATGCCCAGGCATATACATAAACATCCCACTATGACAACAAAGATATCTGAGTGGATGACCTCTCAATTCAGTCCAACAACTCGCATGCCATATATTTTACCCTTAATCTCCAAATTCCAAATACCTACCCCATACATATCCTCTAAAGCGAGAGATGTCTAACCGCCAAGTTCTTAAATATGTTCCAGTACAGAACGCAGCGAAAATCCCGCCATGTTTATTTCCGATTTGTAAAACATATTCAATGCGATTATATTGGCTTAGAATTGAGTGTGTAAGTGCGTGATAATACTCAAAATGACTTTGCTAGTATACATATTCACATATGGATGTACGTCTATATGTGCGCACATACTTGGGTACAAATCGATAATCCAATTTTCGGTACATGATAGGAAGAGGGGTATCTAACTACATATATCTAGACTTTTTAATTTATTATTATGATTTGGCACTGTTTGTGTATGTGTGGGATTTACGGAACAAATTTTGCGCGTTAAATGGGCTAAGTGCACATTTTGGCAACCTCCACGAACCTTCAATATCATATCCCACACACTAACCACAACCATTTTAAGCAGTTGATGAAGCGCTGTGGTTTACTTTCTGCAAACACACTGTGGTTTAATTATATGTATTATCAAAAGGAGAGTCGCGTCGCGTCAGTGGCTTGGCTTTATATGGCCGACGCATTTGTCGAAAACCAAAGCAGGTGATAAGATTGTGGTTTTGATTAAAGCAGAATTTTGCAGGCATCCTGAAAAGGGTTTAGTTTTTTGGGTAAATTAATTAATTTGGTTCTCATGATACGCATACCAGGGGGCCGATCCGGTAGTTGGTTATTGGAAAAGCATAATAAATCAACGAGTGTAATTCTTCTGGGATTAGGGAATATCTGAAAAAAAACTGTAATTGAAATGGTTCATTAAATTCGCTGTCACATAATATTGAGGGTAACATATTTGTTAGGGTTTATTTATGCAAAGACTTTGGGCTGCCCCCTCCACTGCCATACTAAAATGTTGTTTTATTTGACACTCATCGACATTTTTATCCGAAAATCAATAACCGCTATGCACATTACAACAACTTCACGGTGAGTGAGTAAACAATTACCCGCTAGTCTTTTAAGAAAAACTCTATAGCGCCACCTTGAGTAAAGTATCTGGCCTGCCTGCCTACCTACTATTCTTTCTTTAAGTCGACAAAATAATTATTAACGAGAGAATAATAAATTAGAAAAAAATATACCGCAGTGAGGATAGTTGTAATAGCATGGATTAGCATTTTACACGCAGATTCTGCTACTGAAATTTAGGAAGTAAGTTTAAAGCGAATTAAAACACTTGGTTCTTACTTTTAAAATTAAACAATATTTATTTGGAACTATGTCCTTTATTATTGAAATACTTTTTACTAATTCTAAAAGGAGCTTAAGGCTACTATGTAGTTACAATAAGACTATCGATAAATTCATCATACAGTCGTATTTATATACTTTTCTTATCTATCTACAAGGAGACCCAAGCGTACAATCGTCTTGCTTGATAATGAAGAAGAGATAATATTCCAACATTGTATACAAACGATATTATCTCTTTTACATATGTTATCATTGTAGCGTTGTGTGCAAGACTGTACTAGAGACTAAAGATATCATTGAATACAAATAATGTTATCTTTTTTCTCAATATGTTTTGCTATGGATACTTAACTCCCCCCCTTGTTAAACGAAATCGTCCCGATTTTTCGACGCTATTTTTAACATCTCTCTTTCATAAGTTTTGTTATATGCGTCAATCTTTTTTTGTTTTTGACGATCTGTTATACATTGTATAGTTTTTATCATTACGTACGTAAATGCTAAAATAACAATCAGTGTTACAATTGTGTATATAGTTGATAATATCGGTTTTTCTTCAAAAGGAATAATTAGTTTTTTTAAAGTATCTATGTTATCGAATTTGTATATTGTATCTTCTTTAATTATTTGGTCGATGTAAGACTCTGAATTATGATTTCTTAATATAACTTCTTTAATTTGCTTATGCATGTTTTTGTATATTTTATCATCTAGATTTATAGTATTTTCATAAGTAACTAAGTTTATACCATTAATTGTTTGATTATTTAGCTTATGCTTACCGCTTAATAACATAACACCGGATTCAATTTCTAAGTCGTAATCGTATTCTTGTTTAATGTTGCATTTTGAAGTTATATTCTTTAAAAGTGGAATAAGACAATTTTCTTCTTCAAAGTTAATTTCACAAATGTTTTTACTTAGATGATTTTGACAATTTCTTGTTCTTAAATAAGTTTGGTTACATAAGGCAATTGTTTTATCTGTAATGATTTTTCCATGTTTTGAATTTAAGGGTGTTACTTTATACAATTTACATGATTTAATTAGAACTGGATATTTATATATTGTGATGAAGAATTCATCAGTTCTAGCTAATAATATTTTAGAGTACTCAAGTATATTTATTATGGGTACTTGAATTATTTCATGTTGAATAATATTTTTAATGTCATCTAAGTCTAGGCTTTCTGATAAATATTCATTATTTTTTGCTGCATTAATTGTTCTGGTCAATAATAATAATTGTTCGTACACTTGTTCTATTACTAAATGTTCTTTAAGGCTCTGACCTTCGAATTGTTGCAAAATTTGTTCGAATCTAGAATTTATAGTTTTTTGTTTATTATTGTTTTCTATGAGATTATTTATACTCGTTTCTATGTTAACTAAGTCATAATGGTCAGGATTACCAAACACATATTTGAAAGCTGTTCCTAAAAAGTTAATTGATCTAGTATGCCTAGTATGTTCTTGTAATTGGTCTGCTAAATTCTTAATTTTACTTAACCAAATTTTTTCTTCTTGTGTAGGTTGATAGTTACTAGTTACGATATTTACGTAAGGTTGAAATATCGAAGTCAGGTTGGTGGCATGTAACAAATAAGTTTGTTCTTTGAATAAATACACGTCATCTGTTTGCGTAAGTATAAACTTCTTGTTTAGTAACTCAGTTATTTGAACGTTTCCTTGCCCTTCTTGACTCTGTACAATTCCTAGTAATGTTAGGAATATTAATATTTTCGTCATCTAAAAAATGATAATTCTTTATGTTATCCTTGTGAATTTTTATTCCCTCTTTAGAGATTACAGTGTCTCCTTTATCTTCTTCTACTATTCTTGTTATGTATCTGGCGTTAGATTTCTTTCTAAGACCTGTGATTCTTACCATTATCTTATCTCCTTTTTTATATTCTCTGTGTCGAGTTCCTTTATTTAGACGTTCGATCACTTTTTTGGATGCTGAGTTTAGTTTATTTATTATAATTTCACTATTGCTATATTTATTTTGATTAAAGAAAATGTCTCTAGGTTTCAAACCGGTAACTGAGTGTATGGAATTATTTAATTCACGCACTGTTCTAAATATTTCTTCGATAAGTCTTGTTTTATTCTGAATTGTGAATATTCTAGACAGTTCAGTTATTGTACCGTTTACACGTTCTACCTGACCGTTCGCTGTCGATCTGTATACTGGAGTTTCTACTTTAGTTATGTTGTATTTCAAACACATTTGGTTCACCATTTCTGTTTTGAATCCCTTCTCGTTATCTGTCATGAGTCGTTCACATTTTGGGAAATAATTAGATAAGACCTCTTCCATAACGTCGTACAGTCTGTTTCGAGTTTCGATTTCCCGAAGGATTGTATATTTAGAATACTTATCTACTGTTACAAGGAAAGTATACTTGTCGTTGAAGTATATGTCCATATGAATGTGTGTTCCCACATGTGTTGGTATTTCTGAATTATTCAGGGGTTCTCTGATAGGTTTTCTTTCATATTTTCCAAATAGACATGCTATGCATTTTTTGTTGAAACTCTTTGCTTGTTTATTTAGATCGGGCCAGTAATATTTCTCTGAGATTTCTTGTATATTGTTACGTAACCCTCGGTGTGCTCTTTCGTGAGTTACCCTTACAAGTTTTAGTTGTTCCTCCAAATTTGTCACTGTGCATGTACAATTTGTCTCGAGTTTATCTCCATCGGCTGTGGTCCGTCATTTCTCTTGGAAGGGTTTAGGCGTGGTCCTTGATTGTGTTGCTGCATATTATCGTATTGCTTCTGGGGTTGATAATTCGTTGTTTGGCTCGAATAGTTTGGTCTTCTTTCGTTTCTGTGTTCATGTGGCATATTTTTGTGGTGCTTATCTTGAGTGAGATGTAAATGCCTGTGCACATTATCATGTTCTATTCTGCGAGCAATTGCGAATGCGTGTTCTAGATCATTTATTGTAGCTGAATATAATGATCCTCTTGTAAAGTTGTCACTCATACCATCAATGAATATACGAACTGCGTCGTCGTTAGCATTTTTAATTAGTCTGTCGATTATATTCGGCGGATCACCTGACATAGTGATTTTTGATATTATTAAATTGAGATTTTTATTTATCTCGTCGTGGTATTCAGACAGTGTGCTTCTTTTTTGCGTGATGGCTTTCATCATGTCTTGTAGCACGTATAGAGGTTCTTGATTAGAGTACGTATAATCTAATCTGTTACGTATCGCCTCAAAATTAAAAATTGTGTTATAATTAGTTAACACATTCGCGGCTGCTCCCTGTATTTTACTTTTCACTATAGTCAATGCTGCTGCGTACTTACTGTGTGTTTTGAGGTTTTTAATGCTGTCCATTAATCTGGATGCTTCTTCGCGCCACGACCGATAATTTGATTGATCGCCGTTGAAAATAGGTAGGCTTTTAAATGCGTCTAACTGTATTTCACTACCATCTGTATATGTGGTTCTTATTTCCTCTAGCACAGGTATGTTTGGTACTATGCCTAATCCAGATTTTACTTCATTTAGTTTTGTTTCTAAATTAGTGTTTATTTGATTTTGGTTAGTTATTATTGCTGCTAACCTTGCATTCTCTGTGCGTGTGTGCTCTAGGGTTTGTGTTACTGTGTTGCACCTGGTTTCTAAAGCTTCTAATCTTGCCATTAATACTGCGAGTTGTTCCATTTTGAACTCGTGTCTGTTGTCGTCGAATTTGTGTGTTTTTTTTTTTTTTTTCCACATATACACTTTCACTGAATTGCTTTGCTGCTTCGTACGAAGGAGCTATATTTGTACCTGCTATGCTAGGTAATTCTTGTAACCGGTAACGCGAGTGTTCTGTTTATACTAGATTTCACTACTTGTTCCCGAGGTCCGCTCGATTGAAGTTAAAAAGTATATTTAACCTCCTGGCAGGATCGCCAATTAAAACACTTGGTTCTTACTTTTAAAATTAAACAATATTTATTTGGAACTATGTCCTTTATTATTGAAATACTTTTTACTAATTCTAAAAGGAGCTTAAGGCTACTATGTAGTTACAATAAGACTATCGATAAATTCATCATACAGTCGTATTTATATACTTTTCTTATCTATCTACAAGGAGACCCAAGCGTACAATCGTCTTGCTTGATAATGAAGAAGAGATAATATTCCAACATTGTATACAAACGATATTATCTCTTTTACATATGTTATCATTGTAGCGTTGTGTGCAAGACTGTACTAGAGACTAAAGATATCATTGAATACAAATAATGTTATCTTTTTTCTCAATATGTTTTGCTATGGATACTTAACTAGCGCCCTGATGCCTGGTGTTGTTTACGGCAATAAATTAAAAAGGAAACCATCAACTTTTTCTACGTAGGCCCAGGATGGTATTGCTGGATCAAGTCTAATATTTTTTCTCTATCCCCCTGGGAAATCAAAAATGATGATGATTTCGTAACTGCATTCATTTTGAACTTTTCCTTGTCGTTGGTTTTTCTTTTTATTACTACTTGGTAACACTTTTTTTAAAGACATGTCAAGATCTTGATCGCTTTTATTATTGTGTAATAAAATATATACGGGGTTTAGATGAAGTTACATCACTCGGAGGAAAACCGAAAACAGAAAGTCCGATATTATTTGCCAACTCTATTCGTTCTTTTTACATTACAAAAGCAAAATAAACCATCATTATCTGCGGTATGCCAAAAAAAAAACCATTAGAATATTCATAAAAACAATAATTATATATATTTTATTTGCATTTTTTTTCTTTTTGTTTCTAAGAATATAAAAATGAATGTATATTGATAACCCCTTGTTCAGGGTTATTCTTATCTAGCCAAGCTGACATCTATAAATTAGTGCCTCAACCTGCACACAGTGCTAGACATATTGCGTATACCAAACAGTAGACAACTACAGACAAGTGTGTAATTTCGAATGATTTTATTTTAAATTTTAAATTATTTAAGTGCATTACTTTTGTTGCAGAATGAACTTTGCTTGGGTGCTCGTTTTCGTGATGGCTTTAATTGCCGTTGTTGCTGGACAATCATGTCCTTCTGGATTTAACAAAGTTGGAAACCAATGTACCGCCGAACGTCCAATCCACGGTGAATGCCCCAAGAGCTCCGAATACAAAATCAACATCAATAAGTGTGTGTACCATAAGTAATAAATCAATGATGCAGTGATAATTTTACCTCTTAAATTTGTTGTTCTCCTTTATTCCAATGGATGTGTGCTTTAAATATAATAAAGCCTTGGTTGTTGAATTTAAGTTTGCAATTCTCAAGGCCGTGGAGTTCTTATTGGAAGATTTCCAACAGCAACCTGTGAGAGATATTTGTTGTGCGATTTTGTTTTCATTTCTACTCCTTCTGTGAGAAATTTTCCACAACGCAATATCGAAAACAATAAGTGGAATTCACTTGAATGATGTGTAAAGTTGTTTTACCATAGCATTATATAAGTATAGGTAGTAACTGTTTGAAAGTCATAATCCTGTGTCTCGATTCAGTTTTCTCTTGGATGATGTCCATTTGGAAGTTTTTAGCTCCTTGCCATCGCAAAGAATGTATGTATGCATAGTAGCTTTGGCTTGTAGTCAAAATTGTTCATATCGTTTTATTTGATGGAATTCCTTTGTCAAAATTTTCTGAACAGGTACATTTAAGAACTGACATTAAGTTTGCTTTAAACAAGTTTGCAAAGGCAGCACATTTCGTAAAGGTTTAGAATTTCGTTTACCTTTTGGTCTACAAATGGGGGAAGAGAAGAGAGATCCTTTTTTTATCTAAACAAAGATAGGTTCCACTAAACGAGGAAGGAATATGGAAAGCGTAGGTGGATTATGGAAATACGGTTGGTTTTCTTAAACGTACGGCATAAATAGATACCTTTTCCATAAGTTGGACTACTGAGCGAGGGATCCCTGATTTGATCTCCCGAACAACCCAAATAACATTGGTTCCTTCTTCTCACGGAGTCACCTCTCGCGAGGCGCATAATTGTTCTGAGGAAGCTTTTCAATTCAGCAGTTCAGCCTCGGCATAAAACTTTAGATGTAGGTTCCTTCTAATCGTCGCAAAAATAAAAGTTCATACAATTGAATGGTTGTGAGAAGCTAGGTCTAGGCTAGATTCTATAGAAACCTGTTGCGCCTATGGTTTTCTTTTAGATGCCTTTATATAATTTTGATGAAAAGTACAATAATTTTGCTTCTAAAAAGCGAACATGTCATTTTTATACCATACAGTGGTTCACCGCACTTTGTTTCATATTAATACCTTATCATTTAGTTTTAAAGATAATATCATTATCCGTGGCTTTGCGGCCACCTAAAGAGCACATAATTCCAGAATCTAAGCTCTATTTGGATTTGAAAAGCTTTTATGGTTGACATAACCACATATATACACCTACTTAATTTCAGATTTAGTATAACTTGTTTTAAATGATTAGAAAGAAATTATAGCTAAATATGCGTGTGATGCTTTATGGTGCTGTGACTACTCGGAATTGTATGAGCCCTTTCCAAATATATTTTAAATCACCTTACATTCTGTGATTATTTGAGCCAAAAGATAATGGACAGACCATGTTTCCGAAATTGGATTATTGCAGATAAAGAAATAAACGCGGTTACTTCAAAATGAAATGGATCTTCCTTTGAAAACCTGTAGGAACTTGAAAGTCAACGAGGCTCATAAAGTGTAACTTCTGTGTCATATAGTTGCTCAAAATGTTGTTTTATTTCATTTTGACTAAATGTTACTTTTGCATCAAATATAGTTTCTCAACGTTTTGTTCGCGTTTTTTGAAAAATTTAAGAAACCGGCATTTTATTCTCTAAAGGCTCCGAAGTCATCACTTTCATTTGACTATGCTAAGCTAAGGCTTATTTAAAGACGTCGGATGATCAGTTAGAGATGTTATTATTATATATGCCGATATTAATGTCGGTACAGCAGTGTGATGCTTAAAAATACTTATATGAAAACTTGCACAGGCAAATGGAAAATATTGAGGAGATTTGCATTACCTTAATAAGAGTTACCACAGTGTCGCGGCCACCAGTTAAAGTGTTTGTAAGTTCAATTTGCCTTCGATAGTTTTTAACCATCTAAGGAATGGAAACACGAGTAGGTAAAAATTGATAATTCAAGTTGTCGTTTTTCATACCTATTCGTATATTATATATATTTTTTTTTGCGAATAAAACCGTGGATAAGAAGAACATATCCCAATTGAATGATTTAATTCAGTACCATACCAAAACGTGTCACATCCAACTCAAGCATAATTGTCTATTCTATATATCAGTACGCTAATCAATACCCCATATTTTTGAGGGATTTTCCCAGATATTTTAATTTCATAGATGCTCGGTATAGTTTTTATTTTCACATATGCGCGTACCAATAAATAGAAATGCACTTATACAATGGGACTGTGTAGGTTATCTGATACTTTTAGACAAAGGAACATAAAAGCATACATTTACAAACTGAGCCCAAATCACAGAACATACACTGTCGAACGAGCTAGTAACTAGTTCGTAGGATTCCTCAAGCGACATTTGCATTTCCATGAGAAGCACCTTTAATTTTACTATTTCAAGTATATGCTCGTAATCACTTAAATGGAATGAAATAATTTAAAGGGGCGAAAATAATGCATCCGGGCGAAAATTCAAATTACTGCCGTCACAATGACATTTCTAACTATTGCAGAGACTTTGACAGGACCACTGGAAAAACTCAAAATCTACCATATAGAACCCAAATGTTGGTGGCAGGATTCAGGTTTTGCCATAGAATTCCGTTCTGGGGATTTAAAGGAATTTCCTTGCACATTGGAATTTGGTTAAAAGGGTAGGGTCTCTGCGGAAAGTTTCTCCGGAAATCCCTCAAGCGATATTTTTCCATTCCTCGCAAAATCAAGCATAGGTACAGAGAAACATTCTCCCAGCGGGATAATGGGTTCCATTGCGGCGGTTTTGCTTGATAGTAGATGTTCGGAGAGAAGTTTCCTTGTCGCCGGAGAACGTTTTTAAAGGAGGCGAGTTCAAAGTTAGCACAGTGAACTGGAATTCCATCGCCCGCCGCTAAAGTTGTCGTCCATCATAAGGCGCAAAAATTCCCAAAACTTTGTGCGACAAAATAATCTTTTGATAAATGACACTGACTGAAAATAACTGTTTCGAAGATATTTCATACATTTTACATCCAGTTATTGGTGAAAGGAAACTATTTTAGTTATTTTATTGAAGTATTCTGTGTTTTCGGGCTGTCTTATTATCGCAAGAAAACATTTTCATTTTCGCACTCCATTATATGGAATCTCCAACGACGGACATATTTTGATCGTAAAATGTTTACGATGGCTTAATGTCAGTCTACCTCTTCCACAGATGGCTACATAGTTTAATGCAGCGAAACGTGGATAGTTGGTGTACTACTGCGGAATTGTGATATAACATGTGGCTTTTTTATTTTATTTTTTTATTTTTATGTTGTGACAAATTCGTATAAATGTCGAGCAACATCTTCGCAGATGCTATTTGACAAATGACCAAGTGCAGCTTTTGCTCAGTACCGCGAGTATAATGAAGCAATGTTTGGGACGTATTTTGAGATTAATTTCTCCCAACATATCAGCGACGCAAATTTCTTATTTTATGTAAACTTTAGCAGAAATAACCATTTCTCTAATAAGAAGCGCAATGTTCAATAGTGGACAATGTTCGTAAACAAAAATATTCTACCACTGTATGAAAATGGACCAACAAGGTACGAGCTACGACTCGAAATTGTTATTTAAATATTCATAAGGACTGCAGTTTGCACTTACGTTCGCTTCTACTTTATTGAAAAATCCAGCGGATACCTACCTTTGTGGGTTTTCCCTTCATGGTTACTGCAGTATATGCCGCGGTACATGTAGTAAGACCACAATCATTATTTTTGCAACACGTAACAATTGCACATTTTCCTAATTAAATATTTATACGGCGCAACATTTAAGTGAAAACGAAAATAAATGCAAGTGCTGTTGTGTTCTGCTGCAATAGTAACTCTGCAGTGGACAAGTCGATGAGTTCACCATACGGCGACCAAAGCAATGGCAGTGATTGGCAAGATATCTAAGCTTCTAAGGGATTTCTGCGAAAATACAAGTCTTGTGGGCTTGGGTTATATCTCCAATCAAAAGCAAGTATACGATCTTAAAGTGTTTTAGAGATACAATATTGAAAATCAATATCCAGGATCCACTTAACTGAACGGATTTTCTGGTTAATCTGCTTTGTCATATCAGCTGTTGGATCCTATTGTCTTATTCGAGAATACCAAAACACTTTTGAGAGCAAGGCAATAAGTTTGGTCACTGAAGATACAAAACCCCAGGACAAGGCCGAGTTTCCAGCAGTGGGGGTGTGTGAAGAAGGCTCCTACAGTACACAATATGTGCAACTCCAGGAATACATAGCAAGGTTATATAGGTTGTACGAAATTATATGACAGTAAACTAACACTCCCCAGGTTGAATGAAAATACAACAATGGACCCGGATGTTAACTACAATATTGAGGATTATCTATTGCGCATCGTCTTTCCGAATATGTATAACTATGGATCGCTGGCGCCTTATTGCGAACCGTACTTCAATTGTGCGGAGTGTGTGAAATGCCCTCTTTCAGGGTATAAGGAACTCGCAGCGAAGGTGAATTCAAACGCAACGCTATTCTTTCAACGAATACTAGAAGTTCAGTCTAATTTCAGGTGCGACGGAATTGTTCTCAACTAATTACAAAATGTTTTTGGAAAGGAAAGCCATTCCAATGCTGCGATTATTTTATCCCATTGCACACATCGAATGGGATATGCTTTGTGATGAATTCTGTACAAACCACTACAAGGTTCTCTTTTAACTTTGAACAGTGAAATACCGAAAAAAAAATTGTTTTTACATTTAGAAATGGCCCTAATTGGTTAAAAGCGCAAATTGGTTGGGATGACGGGATTGGCGAATTAGAGCTCCATTTCTTAGAGACAGTAAATGTAAGTTTTTCAGAAAAACGAATCATACTTCATACTAGGAATACATATGATATTGGTGAATTTATTATTCTGGGGTATATGGTATAAATGAGATATCTCAGTTCGAGACCTTCCTTTTTATTCAAGATCCAATAGCAGCTTTATTAAATTTTGGTTTTCTTAAAAACTTCTTTAGCGAAAATTCACTTTTCATCCTGTGATTTGAAATGCGCTATATAATATTAGAACAAGAATACCTTCTGCTTCTCATTTTGTTCGTCCGCAGCTACACCTGATGAATGCGGAAGATGTACCGTCCATTGTGGGAGAAGATCATACATTCCAAATTCAAAAGCACGGTTCGGAAACATTCATACAACTGAGACTTCATAACATCATTAACGATCCAGATGTACGGGACATATCTCCAGAATACAGAAAGTGCAGATTCCTCGATGAAAACTTTGACAATTCGGCATATAAATATTACAGCTTCACATCTTGCATATCAGACTGCCTCAAGCAACTCCAACTTAAGTCATGTGGATGTATCAGTCATAGTTATCTTTCAAACGGTTAAGTAGTTTAATAAGTCGACCCTTTGACAACGATTTCATTTACATTTTAAACGTTCGCAGACTATGACAAAACTCCTGTTTGTGACTACAAGGGATATATTTGCTTAGACAAAGCAGATATTATACGCCCAAGGTCATCTATTCTGCAGCCATGGCGGTCGAATGGACTTGTGTGCAAATGTTTGCCATCGTGTGCTGAAAATGAAATCAAAGTATTTGATAAAAGCATTGGACGCAAAGCAAATTTCCCTACCAGGAAAGTGAAAATCAGGCAATCGGCAGCAACACAGCATTATCGAAGACAAGCTGTTCGGTCGCGTTTAGACGTTATTGTCACAATTGGTGGGATCCTGGGACTCTTCATGGGTGCAAGCATTCTAAGTGCAGTTGAGATATTTTATTTCTTTTTTGTGCGAATTTGTAATTTAAGGAATTAGTGCTACTCTTTAATATGGCACACACAGCTTCTGAGGTATCAATTCTTTTTAATTATACAACAGGTAGCTTTAATCTATGAACAGTGCTCTACCCGTATTTGTGTGTTTTCCCTGGCAACAATATATTAGGTATTCATTTATACTTTACACACATAGAATCCATTTTGGCTGTGGTCATGATGTGGTTTCTATGGGCCACAAATTGGTAGTTGCAGTTCCACACCAAAACATACCAACCAAACCAACATTAAAGTTGTGACAGAGTGTAATTTGGTATCTGCTTGGATTTTTATTTTAATAAAAGCAAGAAAATGATAATTGTGCAACAATAAGAAAATTTAAGCGTTTCACATATTTTGACACGGACTTGCAACAGGCGGAGGGTTGCCTCAAGGAGGCGGCCATAAAACGGGTGTATAGCAAAGCAAGAAATTATGTTGTATGCAACAATTCAGGCATCTTTCTTTTTCAATGATTGCTTAGGTAGATTGGATAATGGATAGGCTTAAGGATCACTACATTAAACTGCAGTGTGCACTGTGCAGCCAATAAGGCAACACTACACTGAAAAAAAAGTCGTCGTCATATTGACGAATGGCGGTTTTCAACATGATATTTATTGATATGACGTATTTTTCATCAATATGATGAACAAATTCATGAAAACTTTTTAACAATTGACGAACCGTTTTTCAATATGAAGAAAGTGCATTCATCAATTTGTATGGCAGGATTCTTATAAGATTTTGGCAAATTTTCTCATGTAATAGGTTCATAATTTCATCAAAACATTTCATCAATATGATGAAAACACTTATTTTGATGAACTTAGTTATTTTTTCATCCAGTTGATGATTTATTCTTCTCATTGATGAATGAAATCATCATATTGAAGTACGATTGCCAATGTTCGAATTTTCTTCATATTGATGATCGCGTTCATCATATTATTGACGGTGTTCTTCAAAAACAGACTTTAATTTTTATTAAGGAGAATGTGAGTTGATGTAAACATTCATCTTACAGATGAAGTGATTAGTCATATTGATGAAAAATAAAAATCAGGTAGCATTTAGAGATGCGCAATAAGACCTTTTTACCGAGAAATCTGGCGAAATATTCGGCGCCAATATCTTTCATTATATTGATTAACGATATCTTCATATTTATGAATTCATTTCATCGCTTTCTTCAATGTGATGAACAGGTTGTTAATATGATGTATGCAAGCAAACACTTCTAAACACAGACTAAGAAACAAGGCGTCCATTCCATATTCTTCATATTCGATTCAGTTCGCATTTCAAAGTTCAATAAGTGAGACGTAAAAGTATAGTGATCGCGAAAAGTGTAAATTTCAAAAGAGAAATAAATTAAATAAAAGTGATTTCGTTATAAGTGCTACTAAATACGAAAACAATTCTCCAATTAAGTAAGATTATTGTTATAAAACAATTTTATTTCTAAATTATATCAATTAAATCCCATTCATCTTGTCTGCATTGTCACAAAATTATTTTCTAAGGAACATCAAATATCACAGGTAGGTAATGTTAAAATAATTTTTAAGTTAAGTCGATGTTCTTTTTCTTATACATGTTTTTTAAAAGAACGTTACCTAACGTGCGCTGCGATTTCTGTATATTTCCATTTTTTTTGGTAATTATTAGCGAAATAAATTTGGCCATTTTTTTTCACTAATTAAGTCAATATTTCATCATATCGATGATTGCATTCATCACATTGACGAATGCGATTATCTTTTCATCCTATTGATGAACGATATCTTCATACTTATGCATTTCTTAGTTGTACATAGCATAATTAATCAAAATGTTCATCCGCCACTGCGATGCCCATAAAGGTAATAAATATCATTTATACTACATACAACAATTTACAAAATTATTTTATTAGATTAATATTACAATTCCTCTTTTCATTTATAGAAAATGCCATTAAAATTACCATCAAAGACTCCCAACAGACATTTATCTTTGAAGCCGAAAGCGATCAGAAAATAAAATCTTAATATCTTAGCGCTTTTAAAAAGTCACTCGGAAGAAGATATAAACTTAAATTTAAAAAGTTATTGCGGTTGTCTAAAATTTTTGTTTGTTTTTGATTTGCAATACCCACTTCCTGCGAGCAGTTTTGGGTTTTTCATTTCATACTCAATAGCACCATTAAAAAAAATATTTTTACTAGGCTTAGCACAATTATTGAAACACTTAAGGACCAATAAAATTTAATACTTTAAATCGATTTTGTTTTGATCTTGTAGCTTGGAATATTTTCAGAAAAAGACTAATTTTGAGTTGATGATCTTAGGTCTTTGGCTAAAGGTACAAAATCATCTGAAATGGACGATTTCTGTATTTATATAGTGTGATGGAGTAAGAATTTTAATAATGACTTTTTAATGGCACCTTTCCTATTTCTAGGTGAATATTTACATCAATCCACTAGGTACATTATAAAGCATTTCTATTCATCATGCTGATGATCGAATTTATGAAAATTTTTAATAAATAATACACTTATTGATATAGAGAGTCATAGTTTCTCGGATATTACATACCTTTTATATGGACCATGGTGCACTTACAATTTACTTATATTAACTTCAGGTGTCTTTATATACCAGTGATTTGAAACAATATTCATATGTAATAATAATGGTTTATATGACATCCGAGAAATTATGAAGTCTCTACCTACATAAATAAGATGATTATTTATTCTTAATTTTGATGAATTGAACCATTAGTATGAGGAATATAAATTCTTCATAATGATGTTTAGTATAATTGGATTAATGAATACAATTAATCATATTGATGTTAATACTCACTAGAAAACGATTCTTCATATAGATAAATGCGACCATCAATATGAAGAAAGTGTACATCATATTGATAAATATACTTATTCGTGAAGGTGATGAAAAGGATTCTTCATATAGATGTATGCAATCATCAATACGATGAAAATGTGCATCATATTAACGAATAAATTCACCAATTTAATGAAAATCATTCATGAATATGAAGAAAGTGTGCATCATATTGATGAACAAATGTGTCAATGTGATGAATACATTCATCTCATTGATGAAATTGGAGGGGAATTTCGGTTCATCGTATTGACGAATTTTTCATAACATTGATGAACAAAGTTTATGAATGATGAACGCATTTTATAATTTTCGAAGTTCATCATATTGAGGAAATCGGTTTCATCATATCAATGAAAAAATTCACTGGACTAAAATTGATGATTTTTTCATCATATTGATGAACTTTTTCATTACTATGATGTACCTTTTTGGTTCAGTGTAATGTATTCATTTCTTGATTTTTTTACTGTACGAAAATACTTTTTGATAACATAAAAGGCTATTATTGGTTTCATAATTTGTATAAACAAAGTTTATTCATATTGAAACCTTTTGCTTTCTTTTGAATATATTTTGTTTGTTTTTTTCGTTTTCCTTAGCTATTAACGCTTCTGTCTGAACAACATCTCAGGATGCTGAACTTTCTTAATGCATACATTATCATTATGTGCAAATCTGCACAAGATTCATATAATACTCATCTCAAAGGGAGCAATGTATTTCCTTTTCACTTCAACAACGATTTCCTTCATCGTCAACATCCACTCACGCCCACGTACACACCCACGCAGACCTTCAATGACAACTTTAATATCTTGATATTAATCGTTCATTTGAATAATAAAAATGCGCACATTTCACTGCATTTCGTATATTTGAATATCCTGTACTACTCCCGTAGATGGCTCCTTTCTCTCTGCGAATTTCATGTTTTTTGTCTGTTGATGCGCTTGGGGAACAATTCTATTGGGTTTAGGAGTCGTGATTCTATATTATGTACTTATAGATATTTTTTTACATTCGCCTTTTGCATTTAGCGTTTTCAAGATGAAATTGCGGAAAGCGATTTCAGCTTGTTCTTTTTCTATTCTATTGTTTTATTTGCATCCCTTAGCGCATTCATTCTGTTCGCATGCTATAGAGTGAATGTAACGTAAAATACAAGAGGAAATTGAATAGAAATTGTGAAAATTGTAAAATTGAAAAACTAAGCAAAAAAATAAAAAAAAAGCGACGTTCATCCGCTTGCTCTGCATTCTAATTGAATTCTTGTAGGGACATGTGCAAATATTGGCTGGCAGTATAACCAGTTGCAGGGAATGTCATTAAGTTCGCCTTTTCTCTTTGGCCTTGACATTTCTTTTTTGTTATGCATTGCTTTTAGCACTTTGTCTTCCATGGTCTCAAAACTGCTGACTCATGGACTTCGAAGAGATATTTTATTAATAAATTGATTATATTGGTTTTCGCATTGTTTAGAGATGCCCTGGGAAAGTTAGATAGACAATTGATTTGTTATTGAAATATTTTGTATCGGATATAGCGATATGTGAATGAATGCAACCTGTCGCTGTGCTCTTCCATTCGTTTGCGATTAAATACCACACAAGACTGATATTAGTTGTATGTATTGAAAAGGATATACATACGTTTAATATAATAGGAACTATTAATAGGAATGGTGGTGCTAGTCGGAACAACTGGAAGTGACTCGAAGTCGACTATAGGATTGCAGGATCTATTCACGGGGCGGACAAGACCTTCGAGAAAGTAAGAGCTCTTGTTTTACTTAACTTCGACAACGCAAAGAAGGTTGTTTAATTGTTTGGTGTAATATGTACCTAGCAATGCACCTTCGATGTTCGCGGCCATTTAAAGACGGGATTTTGATTATTTTAGGGATTTGATTACCAGTATTTTATTATTATTCCTTCGTTATCATTCAAATTTCGATTGCCTTAGTAACAAATTCATACTCTGCTATTAGATCCCATCATTCACTACCGCCCAATTATTTCGGAACATCTTAGACAACATACGCTACGCATATAATGTCATTACATCAATCTCCATTACATTCAACCTATCGTCTTCGATTGCCAACTTCCAGGTGTCAATCATGCATGGTGGGGTTTGATTTTACATTTTGAAACTTTATGTGTCAATAGGATTTAGGTCTCCTACTGACGCTGTTCAGTTTTGACTTCAGCCCCCAATTCCATTCGGTCACCGTTCACTACACTTTGTGGATTACACTCAACCACTCATGCGGAAATGTAAAATCCTTCACTTTTCATCGGCCTAGGTCAGAGATGTCTTGCCGTTGTCGATATCAAGTTCTTATCTCACCATGCTGTTACTAGATGGGACAATCAATACACTTACATTAAAGCATATACGTTTGCCAACGAAAAAGAAAAACCCCGACGTTGAAAACTCATGTCAACATAAATCAAAGACGTGTGACACCCTAATCCTGAAAGTTTATGTTGGGTGTTTTTTTTTTCCTGATTTTCTTTAGATTGCTTAAATGGTAGGACATATAAGCAACGATCAATGGGCAGGATGTCTTCTGATACTTTGGTGATAGTTAAACTTCTACCCACCCTCTCAAATGTCACGTGAAGTGACTTTACTTGTGCAAACTTCTTTGATTTTTTTATATGAGCGTGTTTGGCTCAAGGGATTCCTCTTTTCTGTTGTCAGTCGATTGGAGAAACAGTTTTGAGGAAAATTCTTGAAATGCTGACGGCGTTTCGAATTTTTTGGTTTTGATCTCAAACAAGACAGTGCGGAAATATGAGACATTTTAAAACGTGTGGACATCTAAATGGAATCCCTATCCATAATAAATTATAAATAAGAGCCAACGACTTTAAACGTGAGTTGGTATACGATAGGTTGAATAATAAGCTGCTGTGAGTGGTACAAAAATTCTTAGGTCAAAAATATATGCATATGTGATTTGTATTAATATTAATTATAACCTAACGTAAACGTACCTGTACGATTTCAGAGCTATCGATTAGAAAAGAAATTGCTGAGAGCTCACTTGCTATGTCGGATGTTTTCATTCATCCGAGGAATTTCTATCAACCTGAATTACGACAGGCCGTTTTAATAGGGGAGGGCCTTAATAGTAATCGTTTTTAATCTTGACTTTAAAACATTGTAGGTCACATGAGTCACCAGCTCATTTCCAAGATTTGGTCGGAGGAAAGTATGCCTGATGAATGGAACCTCAGTATCGTTTGCCCGATCCACAAGAAAGGAGACCCTCTAAACTGCGCCAACTATAGAGGTATTAGTCTTCTTAACATCGCATACAAGATCCTGTCTGCCATACTGTGTGAACGCCTGAAACCTTTTGTCAACGATCTGATTGGTCCCTACCAGTGCGGTTTTAGGCCCGGTAAGTCCACAACTGACCAAATATTCACACTACGGCAGATCCTGGAGAAAACCCAAGAAGTTCAGATCGATACTCACCATCTTTTCATCGATTTTAAGGCCGCATACGACAGCATCTATAGAGACGAGCTATATAGAGCCATGTCTAGTTTTGACATCCCTGCCAAACTCGTCCGATTGTGCAGAATGACAATGGAGAACGCTCGCTGCTCCATAAAGGTCGGAAACAATCTCACCGAGACCTTTGATGTCAAAAAAGGATTTAGACAAGGTGACGCGCTGTCGTGTGACTTCTTCAACATCATTCTTGAGAAGATTGTGCGAAACTCACAAGCCAACACCAGAGGCACAATCTTCCAGAAGTCTGTGCAACTACTTGCATACGCTGACGACATCGACATCATTGGCAGAACACAGCGAGCTGTAACTGGAGCGTTTGCAAGTATCAGTACAGAAGCGGCAAAAATGGGTTTAGTGGTGAATGAGGGCAAAACAAAATATATGCTGTCAACAAGAAGGGACACACTACATCGACGAATCGGTCAGAGCGTCACGACAGACAGCTATAATTTTGAGGTAGTTAGGGACTTTGTCTACCTCGGCTCCGCTATAAATTCTGACAACGACATCACATCAGAAATCAAGCGAAGAATTACACTTGCCAACCGCTGTTTCTATGGCCTTAGAAGGCAATTGAGAAGTAAGGCCTTGTCAAGAACCACTAAGGAGATTCTATATAAGACCCTCATCATCCCAGTCCTACTCTATGGCGCAGAATCATGGACACTATCAAAGGCGGATGAAGATCTCCTTGGTCGTTTTGAACGAAAAATTCTTCGACTGATTTTCGGTCCCGTTTGCGTTGACGGGCTTTGGAGGAGGAGATTTAACAGCGAACTCTACGAGCTGTTCAGCGACATCGACCTGGTCAGAAAAGTGCGCATCAGTCGACTAAGATGGCTAGGACATGTAGAGCGAATGGACACCAGCGCTCCCGCCCGAAGAGTATTCGACTCCAACCCGGAGGGACAACGCAGTAGAGGAAGACCTCGCCTTAGGTGGCGCGCGCAAGTGGAAGAGGACCTCAACCAACTTGGAGTGCGCAACTGGAGGCAGTTAGCCAAAGAGGCGTTTTGGTTGAGGCCCAGGTCCACCCCGGACTGTAGCGCCACCTAAGTAAGTAAGTAAGTAAGTAAGGTCACATGAGTCAGTAAGTAATATAAACAGAGTGCGCGAAGGTACATGCTTTCAAGATAATGCTGATCTATTTTAGTTCAGTGATTGTCACTGGGCAGGGTGTATCTTTGTCACAGTCACATCTTTTCTCAAAACTCTATCGAAGCGAAACGGCAAAGTACAATGTAGTACCTACATTGGTAGGTGATTGACCTTTATCGATTGCAACTGCACTAGTCCCTCCCAAAGTAGTAGCTCAATTTCCAAATGTATTCTATCCCATTAATTATATTTTATCGCATTATGCGACAATTAATAATAAGGTAATTAAATGTTTCCCAGAAATAAATTAACAGGATGATACGGTTGTTGACATAGCACCTATCAAATAATCCTTGAGCTCAGTTGCTGTGGATGCAAACAGTGATATGTCATCTGTTGTTTATTTAACAGGACGGGTTTAAAATGACCAAAAAGAAAGATTTTTTGTTGAGCCTTCAATGCTACCTATTGGTTAACATCCTTCATACATAATAATATTGCCTTTTGCGACGTAAAGAATCTATTGCCTAACGGAGATTTATGAAAATTGCATCTCTGCCGTTTTAAATATGTTCGGCTTTAGCTTTGACAGCGTATATATCCTCTGCGTATTTTATATAAGTAGCCAAGTCTAAACCAAATGAAAGAGGAAAACGAACATTCAAATGGAGATTTATTATATGCCATACTCACCAAGGAAATGAAATCCCATCGAGAGGCAGCAAAAGAAATCGAAAATGGAAATGAGTATGTTGGTGATGAAGCAAAGCTATATGGAAAAATGAATGACTGAATGCGTGCACCGATACATCAAAGGTCGACTTTGTGCGTTCTACGAAATGTTAATTTCCTTTGCCAAGGATGCAAACAAAAATTGTGCTCATTAAGCCTGTGTTATGTTTGATAAATCGTGTACATATAGGTATAGCTTCGTTGACGCTACAGAACTTATACCTTCTGCACCTACTTGAAATCTGAAGGAAAACTTGGTATTGTTGACTATCTTAGAAGGCGGTGAGCTTGAAAACCTGCGGTCTGGACATAAGTGAATAGTTCCATACATAAAAGTCGCTAGCTCAACTTTTCTCTACAAAAGAAATCTTTCGATTGTTGAAAACCATCGCAACAAATTAATGCAAATTAGGCTTTTTACTCGACTGAACCGACTGAACACAAAAGGAGGGTAATAGTTTTTGCGCGTAATTTAAAAAATAAACAGAAAGCCCTACTGACTTAACAAAAAAAAGATTTTGAGAAGATGTGAACAAGACACATTCAATTAAGTAGAACTATTTGGCAGGTGGCTAACCATATTTTTGTTAGGCTGTGTACCTAGGTAGTCTCCGATTGTCAATTAGTAAAGTATACTTGAATGTGCTTGTTCACATCTTTTAGTTCTTTTTTACAGTCAGTCGGTTTTTTTTTTAAATTAACGTTCTTTGTTATATGCAAGAACCCCTCCAAGTGGAATGGCCAAACACGATTATCACCATATTCAATGACAAACTGCGTCTTATTTTGCACATTTCTGAAAAGAAAATTTCCATTACACACCAGATTGAGGTCATCACTGACTTTTTCGCACATCCATTTGTGGGGTACATGGCGCCACAATCATTTTCCCATAAAGCAACGGCCGGCGTTGGTTGTGTGCCTTACTAACACACACTGTTTTATATCATCGATTGATCGCAAAGACATACGGTATAGGATCATGCATAAATGACCCGAAAGGCTTCGAAGACTATGCGCGGCCGTGTGATTTTGGTGGCCAGTTGACAGTCATAATTATTGGCTTACCAAATTTGGTTTGTCATGTAACATGTCCAAGTAGCGTATGACATCGATGCGGACTTGGGACGCTGACTGAGCCAGGTATTGAATTGTTGGTGGGTGACTGACGTAGTGACCAAATGCGGAAAGTACTATATCCAGGGAAATCTGTGAATATATTTGTAAACTGAGGATATTGGTCGCACTCGCAACATTGTGAACCAGAAGTGCGTATGCCAACATAATATGGACATAAATAGTGACCACAGAAAAGAAAATTAAGCTGTATAGGTAGATACATGGTTGGCGACAATTTTCTTAGTCATGATTACATTAAAACAGTAGTGGCTGTTTTTTATACGGGTATTTTACCCAAGTTTGCAATTAACACCGTGCTAGTAAAATAATCTGTATGTTTTATTTTAGTTGCACAACATATCTAGTTTTCAGGATTTTGATGTCTCCTCTTATGGATTCATTTAGATTCGACTAGTTTTCGATGTACAGGGTGTTACGAGTCAGAGAGAAAAATATTTGGCGGGAAACCAAATAGATCAGAGGTTTCTAGAAAGAAAATCTGATCATAAGTAAGTATGCGAAGCATTCGTTTAATAAGAGAAATACAGAAATGGAAAACAAAAGTCAAGAAATCCAAATTATCGAAAAAGTAAAAATAGTATCGTTAACATTTTGGACCATGATATCTATATTTATCAAAACAATACCCATCTGATCTAATCTACGTTCTGGCTTTTCAAACAGGTTTTGGACTCCTACCAAACGCAGTTAGCCTATTCCTTAAATATTATACACGATTGCAACTATTACAGTTTTTCACGCATCTATCGCTTAAGCGCAGGCTTTTGAGAGGCATTATTTCTGGTCGAACCATCAGCTTGAATAGTGTATATCCAAAGCCAGTCTTACCGCTAACGTACGCTTTTATTGTCGCTAAGATTCAAAAGGTTATCATAAAGATAACAAAATGGCAAGTTAACAATGTCGATAAGAGAAAGTTTTTAAAAGTTTGTTTATATCAAAGCGAAAGCTAAAAATACAAAACAAAAACACCAAAAGAGGTTCGCGGATATACCTATACCGCCAGCCAAATAAAAATTTTTAATTTTTTGATTTTGGTGGGGATAAAACCCCATTTATTTGGCTTATTACAAGCTACAGTGACTTAAACTAACTTAAGAACTAAATATAATAACTAGGGTTTAAAACTAAGGATGGTGTAGGAGGTCAGTTTTAAGGGAGGAACTACTGCGGTTGAAGTCAAAAACGGTAAGATTTGAATTAACCTTCCGCAGCATTCGGGAGATTGGTTCGTTTGAGCCATATCAGGTGCGGTGAATTGGTAGATAGAAGAGACGAGGACAACGAAGATTCCGAGGGTTAGTGTTAAAGGAGATAGAGTTGTAAAGAGACGTACAGTTGATAAAGCCTGAGAGCAGACGATGAATGAAGAGAATGTCTGCTACGTCCCTGCGTTCCCCAAGGGTATTTAGTTTAATAAGTTTAAGACGGTCTTGATAGGGAGGTAAGATTAGGGGATCATTCCAAGGTAGTCCTCGAAGAGCAAATCGAAGAAAACGACGTTGGATGCTCTCAATTCTGTCTATATGGACACGTTGAAGGGGAGACCATGCTTGGCTAGCGTACTCGAGCAGGGGACGAACAAATGTGACGTAAAGAGATCTGGTCACGTATGGGTCGGAGAATTCTTTGGACCATCTTTTGACGAAGCCAAGCGATGAGTTCGCTTTAAGAATAATCTCATCAATATGTGAGCGGAAATTAAGTTCTCTGTCGCATAATACGCCAAGGTCGCGAATATATTGAGCGATGGATATAGGTTGACCGTGGAGGAGGTAAGTTCGAGGAGGAGATTTATTGCACTTACGTGAGAAGGTAATAGATTGGCATTTGGCAACATTGAGTTCTAAGTAGTTTTTGAGGCACCAGGTGGAAAAATTATCTAGGTCTATTTGAAGGAGGCTGGAGTCATGTTGTGAGGAGATGGGTTTGAAAAATTTGGTATCGTCAGCATACAGAGAAAGTTCTGAGTGCTGAATGACCATTTCAAGGTCGTTTATGGTTAGGATGAAAAGAAGGGGACCTAGATGGCTGCCTTGAGGTACGCCAGGGGTAGCCAAAAAAGGGGTCGATAGGACGGACCTGAAGCGAACACTGTAAAAGCGGTTTTCCAAGTAAGAATTTATCCATTTTAGCAAAACAGGTTCAAAGCCAAGAGCAGACAATTTGAAAAGGATTAATTTATGGGATATTTTGTCAAAGGCCTTACTGAAGTCTGTTGCAATGACGTCGACTTCTTTACCATTTTCTAAGGCTGAGAGTGCAGAGGACACGAATTTGACGAGGTTAGTGGTAGTTGATCTACCTTTTAGAAAGCCGTGTTGCCTGAGGGATATTAAAGACATACACTGAAAGCTTATGGCTTCGTACAAAATACTTTCGAGGAGTTTGGGTAAATGCGAAAGTTTAGCTATAGGTCGGTAGTTAGTTACATAATTTTTCGATTCCTTTTTATGAACTGGCGTTATGAAGGAGGATTTCCAAATCTGAGGGAATTCGCCTTGAGAAAGCGACAGCTGAAAGAGGTATGAAAGTGGGATGGAAAGATTTCATCATTAAGTTTTTGTAATTTATTTTCTATTAAAGAGGGTTCAAAAGTTTGAGGGAGAAAGGGACCCATGGAGAACTTAAGTAGGTATTTGAAATAAGAGGGATCCGGTACAAAGGAGTTGTCAGCAAAAGATTGTTTAAAAAAGGTGGCGAAAAGGTTGGCAATAGCGTGCTGATCACTTGAAGAAACGTTTTCATAGGAGAGGGATGATGGGTAACCATGGGTTTTTTTTTTATAGTTGACGAATCGGAAGAAAGATTTAGGGTCGTTTATAAGGTTGGCTTGCGCGTTATGGAGATATCGCTGGTAGAGAGAGTTATAAACCTGGGTGAATTGAAAGTATGAACCGAGATAGTTTGAGAAGTCAGAGAAAGAATTGGTGGGAAGGAAAATGGTCCATAATTTATTACGCTTGTTGCGTAACAACCGAAGTCTGCGATTATACCAAGGCGGGGATGTAGAAGACGTTTTAGGACGAGAAATGGGGACATAAAGAGAGATAGAACTAAATAATTCTCTATAAAACATGGAGAGGGCGTCATTTAAAGACAGATTGGCAAAGTCAAAAGATGCTCTGCTGAGATATTCATTAATTTTGCGGAGTTAGCTTTATGAAAATCGTAGGATGGGGGAGCTGCAGAAGGAGGAGGGTTGTGAAAAAAAGAGAGGAGTAGTGGGGGATGTAGGCTATTAATAGTTGAAAGCAATAGAGGAGAAAGAGAGACAGAGGAGTTAATGGGATCAGAAGTGAAGATAAGGTCTAATTGCCTACCCATAAAGTTTTAGATACCACTAACTTGGCATAGACTAGAGTCGGCTAAACGATCTGAGAAGAGGCATTCCTTTATTGAATCGGGATTGGATGCTATGAAAAAGGATTCGTCATCTGATAGGCTCCATTTTAGCAGAGGCAGATTAAAGTCGCCAAGTACGAGGATGTCGTCATGGGAGTCAGATAACTCGATAATTTCGTCAATCGCATTAATAACAAGTTGGTAGGATTCAATAGGTTGAGCTGGTAGGATGTAAAAACACATAACGTACAGGGACCTGCGGGGGAGTATTATTTTTATTGAAATGAAGTCAAGCTTAGAAGAAGAAGAAGTGGAAATGAGGGAAGAGTTGAGGTTGTTGTGTATGGCCACTAGCACACCTCGGCAAGGAGAGTCATCCTTTGGGTGGGAAGGATCGTCGTCTCGAAAAACGCTAAACGTAGCGGGAAATAATCCTTGGTTCTTTATATCGGGAATTAGGTTGGTTTCATTCAGAGCATAGATATCAAAAGGGAGAGGCTGAGATTGGCGCAAAACAGCACGGGTTTTAGATCGTAGTCCTCTAACGTTCTGATAGTAGAAGGTAAGAGGAATATTCTTAGATGTGGGTGTTTGAAGCATTGTTTTTTTTTTAAAGATAAGGGACGAAAAAATGTATTGTGGTCAACTCTGTTCCGTTGAAGGTGCGAGATCCTTTTGGAGTGAACATAGTTACCAAATGCAGCAAGGTCGTCCGAGACTTTTTGGGGAGACATATTAAAAATCTCGTGGAACCTGATATATATATCCTTTAGACTGCTTAGGTCAGTGGGGAGACCTTCTTGTTGGATGGAGACCATGACGCTTGTTTTCGTTTTACCCTCATAGCAAACTGAGTCGGATTTGTCATGTAGATATGCTAGAAGCAGTCGTATATTCTCGTAAGTCTTTTTGTCTCTAAGCCTTGAAAGTGCATAACGACATTCTGTAGAGTCAATAGTTTGTTGTGTTAGCTTAACTGTGGGAGGCAGAAGGGGATCAAAAATAGGGCTATGGGAGGAAGATGGGGTATTGGATGTCTGATCAGATGAAGGATTTAAAATATGGGAACTAATGAAATTAGGGTACTTAGCTCCAGTTTGCAGGTTGAAATTGGGGAAAGAATTATTAGTGGTCAATGGTTGCGGGGAATTTTGAGAGGAGGGAGTGAGGGAGGTATCGGTTAAATTGAAGGATACACGTTTACGTGTTGGTTTGGGTGGCGGATTTGAAGAGGATGAAGGAGACTCGTTGGGAATATGAGTCGGAGGGGCAATATTAGGGAATATGTTGGTTTTGAGGCTCCAGTTAGAGTCGGATTTAGGAAGGGAGTTTGAAAAGGGTTTTGGTAACTTATTACTAGACTTAGATTTAGTTTTATTTTTATTTTTGGTGGGCTTGTCCGTCCATCTACACATACTCATCTTACCAAGCTTGAAGTTTTTACTGGCAGAGTTTTGAAATAGCCATTCATATTTGGTCGGAATGTCAAGTTTGAAGTTACGCCTGCCATTGTGGTGAGATGGTAGAAACATTTTACAATGACTAATGGTGATATCGAATATTTTTTTGAAGAACTGCGAGATCCAAGAAACATCAGCATACTGGGGAGCGTCTTTGATAAAGAATGGAGTGAATGGAGAGATTTCTCTAAATTGGACTCGATCAGACCGGCTACTTGTCTATCGATGTTGGTGAGTTTGGATTTGATTAGATCGGTTGTGGTCTGAAGAGAATTTCCAAGATCGTCAACACATCTGACACTACTTTCTAGGTTTGAGAGTTTGGTAGTGATTTTTTTATTCAGGGTCTTATGGAATGATTCATTGGAGTCACTAAGACACTTTATTGCTAAAAGTACATGTGATAGCGATATGGTCTTACACTCGTCACAAAAGTAAAGAAGGTTGTCTGGATACTCTTTGATATAGAGACTATTTCTTTTATTTAGGCCGACACAAATGGCAAAGAAAGACAAAAAGACAAGAACCAGCCCCTTTTACAACGGTCCTACCTTTTTTGCAAGTCCATCGTTCTAATTCTTTTAACAGGCGAGTTAATGCCCGTTTTCACACATCGCCGCCCACGAGAATACAGTTTTATGAAGTATCCTTGCGACCGTCAGCGTCAATTTAAGTCCATCCTCTCACATTGTTCAAACAACCGTAATCGATCCTCTTAGCGGAGCGGACGTGAATGTGATAATTATAAGCTTTATGTTACCTTCTTAGATATACATGTGCGTCGTCGGCATTGCCCCATTGCATGGCAGAGCACCGAAACACAACCCAATTATGGCCACAGAGATATGCAAATTCAATACCGCGGACACACTTTGCAATGGTAGAGGTAGACAGCCCACTTGTTAGCGCTTTGCTTGGCACGCGATTAAGTAAGCACTGGTACGGTACGAGTGTGCTGCAAAGCGAGGAAGCGTTCACCCACTTCTCCTGAGGACCGCAGAAAAGCTAGTTTTCTCTAACCCCTCAGGATGAAGTGAGTTTAGGTTGATTTTTTTTTTTTTGTTGCGGGCGGTATTGCAACCGTTTGTGATAATTTTATAACAATGCTCTGATGACTGTCTCAACTCAATTGGAAACCTGTTGGCGGCGACAAAACGTTTTTAATTAATGCAGCAACAAATCGTGCCATGCTGATTAATTTCGCCATGCGCTGCTTATATGATCGTTCTATCTCTGTTGCTCTTTTGATGGCAAGGGTCAACTCACTGTCGCAAGTGGGTAAAGTGTGTTCAAACAGCAAGTAAGCTCATGAATGAATTCCGCACAGTTAACTTGCATTATAAAATAAATGTTTATATTGATTCGTGAATGGGGACTGCTGCTATACGTGCAAATGAGAGGTTTCCGAGAAAATGAATGAAAAAGCATTGTCTACCTATTCAGACATAGACAGGGTGTGCTTAATGGAGCTCGTTTTTATATAATTATTGTAGCAGATTTACGTTTTAGTTTGTGGTTTTCTTGTTGCTTGTCAATTAGATATCTATACCTGGTGCTGAAGTATCCACAACACAGGTTTTTAGTCGAGTTTTACCACTACTTGAGAGAAACGGGTCTTTTGCGGTCTTTGATGAAAACGATATTTTGAAAACTATTATAGAAGCTGTCAAAAGATGTCAGAAAATTGTTATATAATCAGATTCAATTAGAAACCGCAGTTAACGCAGTATCAGTAACCCAAGTCAATCCATTTAAAAACCTTAAATGAGAAAACTTTGTTTTCTTGAATTGGGTGGAGGCAGTTTTCATCAAAACACCCTCCGGAGGTCAGCAGATATACCAAACCCACAAAATAAATACGAGCTATCATTTGTCAATGACTAAGTATCACCTCTCCGCAATTTGCCTTCGGACAAATTGTTATAATTGTTATGTTGCAAGCATATGCTCATTTGAAATTAATCGAAGTAAATCCTTTGCTGCACATCCTGCACTAGACACACAAACAGAATCCACAATCTATATTTGCATTGGACCAGTTTCCGACAGTGAACCACATTACGAGAACAAAATGGGATTCAATTACTGATTCGTGCATAGATGTATGTATGTATAAAGGTATGTGTATAGCAATTCCTGGGGAAAGTGACGGTTTTGTGACCGTACACCACCATAAGTCAAAATGTTGAGTATCTGTTTTAAAAGTCGCTTCGCCAACTTTATCCTTGGCTCCCAGCTCAACTCAATCCATTCAATTGCTTCATCATCCTATATATCCCTGCAAAACTCATCTATGCTATTTGCCACTGTTTAGACATTCAGTTCACAGCGGGACTCATTGTATGTGTTACAACGATTTTACGTGCACAAATTGCATGCAAATGCTACTTGGAGGGTGGGTGGCTTCAAGTCTCGTCGTGTATAGGTTACAGATATCACACAGACCAACATCACCACCGACACAAGGGGGCCACTAGAGACCACTTTGTTGAAACAGCTTCAAGTGGGGCAGGAACGGAGGTAGGCGAGAATGGATTGCTAGATGATGGTAAGCGGGTGCAGCAATTTTGTATCATCCAACAAAAGGCGACCGAACAAAACTGCTGAAACCGAGAGCAGCGAATTACCAAGAACGTGGTTTGAGTATTTAATTAGTTGGCTTGACTTTATTGAAGCTGCATTACTTTTTCTTATATTCTCGGTCCGTCAGCGCAGTGCATGTGTGTATTAGAATCAAAACGAATCTGAGAGAGAAAGTACTCAGTTCTTATATTCGTAGTTGCTATTATGAATGGACTTTTTTTTTCCTTGTTCCTCTCATGTGTGCAACTTTTTGTTAGAAGTCATGTCTGTTACAGTTGTCCCGTAGTTGAGCGGAACTACTTTATAACATTGGATGGAAGAAGGGAATTTCACAAACCGACTGTATGAAGGAATATATGAGTTTGAGTTACAAGAAGGAACTTGCACCGTTTTTAATGTACGTTATGGCATGTTGCTGCGGCTTTCGTTGCCGCTCTTCTACAGTATACGTAGTTTCGTTCTAACGATTTCGAAAGTTAATGTGACACGTTCTAATGGTAAAGTGCATAAATTAATGGAGGTTACGTAGATAGAAGACATAAAATGGTAGGTACTGCCATCAGGACAATAATTTAGGCCAGCAAGCTAAGAGTGGGCGGCAGCAGTGACAGCCAAGCGATATCATAAAACTTTTCAAACTTTTGGTAGCACATGTGAAGAAATTGTATCTGTAGCTGGAGGACTTGTAGTTTCTTGATAGGTACGTATACCCATTGTATAATGAAATCAGATACCACAAGAATGCATGATACTTCATAACAACTGGTGCAAATTTCAAGCTCTTTGTTCAATTGTAGAGTGCCTCAATCATTTCTACCCCTGACTCACTTGCAACACAGAAATAACTCAACGAAATGAATAGCTTGACGTGGGTGTGTTGTTTACAATTTAACTATGCGCCCCTTCTACAGTTATGCACATTTTGATATCATTCACGTGAAAATGTTTCATCAAACCTGTTTCTCAGATTGAATCATTGTTCAACGGAAGTTATTTCCTCCGTCGCCGGTAAATCCGAAAAATATTTAAAATTAATTATGTAAAAGAAATTAACATTTCCGGTGGTCAAGGCGAGTTGACTGTCGGGTTATTAGCTTCTTATGAAAAAAAGAAACACAAACTACTCCGTCCATTGCACAAGGTGTTCAAGTTTAGTGTCAGAGTGAGGCGCTAGATCGCACCAGAAGGTCAGTCACCGTGGGACGATCGTAATGACGTGTGCGCGGGTAAACGAATTTCATTTATGAATGAAAGCCAACTTATAGCTGCAAAAAGAACTGCCATGGACGTAGAGATTTTCAGAGGATTTTTTAAAACACTTAACCTACCGTTGATTCTTACCTATACACTTATACAACCATTCGCGCTTGTGGAAATAAGATAAAATTAGTATAGGCGGGTAAAACAGGGTATGGGGTATTTCGGTTGTATATTTACCACCTACGACCATTGCGCTGCTTACCACAATAGTCCAACCACGCATTTATATGTCATAGAGGTTCTGGCGAAAAACAATAAGACAATCAAGATAATCTGGCACTTTTATTTATTGCTTTAGGCACGCTTTAAAAAAAAAGTATTACTTTTGGAAATTGTAGAAAATAGTAAGAATTTTTCTCCGAATGTTGGTGTGATCTAGTTCGTTGGTAACGCCAAGCAAGACCAACAACTGAAAATGAGCAATCCCTGCACAATGATCCAAATTTAGTTGGTTAAAATAGAAAAACATATTTTTTTGTTCGATTTAATTTCACGAAAGGTTTTGACTATAGTATTGTAGGTATACAAAAGTGAGCGCGTTGGTTTGAGTTTTTGCAAGCAACCTTTGTAGAGGAATGGAGTGATATTCGGATATGGTTTACTTAAGTCGTTGAATCAACTCCATAATATTTCTCAGTTTACGTCCAAGTTTTTCGTGGCGACAATTAATTAGATTATCTACGGCCAATTTAAGTAAAGCTTGCTGTTTTTGAGTGTATATGTAGAGTTTGGGCGTTATTTGTTCAAAAATATTCATTCTACATTACTTTTAATGGCGCTGTAATATTAAGGTATCACAATTGATTGATGAAAGCAAAATATATGGCAAGCTCAAAATTATAACAAAAAAGAAAAACAATTCCAGCCCACGTTTTTTGACATAATAACAGAAATTATACTTCAATCATCCAAGGCTATAGGAGCTCCTTTTATCCTAGAAATACTCTCCACTTATCAATTTAGATCTCCGCTTCTGGAAGGCGGATAACTATATAACATATCCTATCTTTCAATCTGGTCATTTTTTCAAGCAAGTGTGAAAATCGCAGTCAATTTTGTTGAAGAGTTTTTAAATCCATTCATGCCAAACATCTTGCAGTCGAAAATAAGACATGCATTTAAAAACTTCCAAACCGAACTTTTGTCGTAATAAAGCTTCTATCCACCTAAAAGCATCTATTTCCAACCCTTACAAATCATGCTACGCCTCACACAATCACAATAATCGTTTCATTCTCGTTCATGTAAAGTGCATTCCAATTTCAAGTGCACCTTAAGTAATGTTTATCATCAATTTGCACACACGTTTATGTGCTGTACACTTTAACAACCGCATTTTAACGTACTGATCCTGACTTATCAAACTCCACTCCGAAAAATGAACCCTCAGCAAATCGACCTTTTTCCGGCTAAATGGTGTATAATAAAAGTCGTTTGGCAGGCTTATGCTACACTCCAAGCAAAAAGCGTTACCTTTAGCCTCCGCTCAGCAGGTTCAATTCACAGTGTCACATATTTTATGAGAGGCGCGATGTAATCCTGCAATTATTTAACTGTGTTTGCGTCCGACCGACCATTAACCTGAATTGTAAGTGACGACGTTTAAAATGCGAACGCAGTACCCAGGTTAAGTCCTATTATCGAAAAGAAACGTACGTGTGGATAATAGTCACCGGGGGCAATTTAAACGTTCCTTAATATGTTCGCTCATATTTTTTTTACATTTTACTCTGCTCTCCACCACATTGTTGGCAAGAATAATATTAAGGTGGTACGATGTTAAAAAAAATAAGCGGATTGGTTTGGTGAACATGTTCATTTATGCTATTACAGTAGTTTGCTGCTGCATTACCGTACATCGGTGGATATGTCGCGGGCTCTTTAAAGTTCTCAACGGTAATAATCTCAAATCGATTTATGTAAAGTCTGTTTTCACTAGGGGTATCTACTGAAACAATCTCCAATGACTAGGCGGTTATGTGGGTCAATATAAGGGTATCTCTTTGAGGATCAACTATAAAACAGAATTGCATTCCGACTAAGACATAAAGCATATAGGAAGGCTTAAAATGTAACCCCGGAAATTAAAAGCAGCTCAGATAAAAATAGTCCACTACGAAGCAAGTGGAAGTACTCTTTACGATAAAGTAATTGATCTTTTTACCCGACTGGTCACAGGCAAGGTTATGTGTTTCGCGCGTATCCTATGTACGTTCCTACGGGACGCCCTGTAGCCTAAACGGCTTGACCGATTTTGAAGAGTGAGGTGTCATAATATTCGTACTCTTCCCCGAAATGTCATAGGCTAAAAAATAAAAAAAATAAAATAAGTTATTTAAAAACCAAAAAACCCGACTGACTGTAAAAAAAGATTTTAAAAGATATGAACAAGACGCATTTAAGTACCTATAACTAACTATTTGGCAGTCAATACTCATACATATATTTGTTAGACTGTGTAGGTATATAGTCTCCGATTGTCAATTACTTAGGTATCTTTTTAATTTTTTTTTTAGTTTTTTGGTTTTTTAAATTAATTTTTTTTTAAATGCAATCGTCATGTTCAAGATGGAGTCAGCCATTTTATATTTTTTTAACGTCCCGTAGACCTATTTTTTGAATAGTGAACACATTTTTCAGAAACACTGTATGCAGGGACAAAAATTTGGATTGGAATAAATCTCATTGAAGTGAGGTTGATGAAGCTGTTAAGGACCACCACAGAGCACAGACCTGCTTTATTATCTCGCTTGGCGTATCTGGGTGTCGAGAATACTATGTGTTAAATCGGCTGGCGGGGATGGCATGAAGATACATGTGTATTCATACTCGTACTATTATTACAGACCGTTGAGTCGGGATAATTTTACTCGTGTAGATCTAAAGCAACTCGTCATTCCTCCTCTCATGGAGAATTTAATTTGTACATCATGTCGCGCGAATGTGAGTCCACACCACACTCGTAGAGACTATTAAACTCCTCTGAGGTGAAAATAATCTCCATTCACTCACACAAAGGGGCATTCTTAAAAGTTTTAAGCATTTTGTGTTATACTAGCGTTGGCATGTCGCGGTGTCTGCATTAAGGGTGTGATTGGCTGAGGTGATTAATTACAGTAAGAATATAAGTAAACCGATGATTTTAATGTGTCTAACTTTAAATTGCTTCCGTGGGTAATGAGGTCACCGGTGCACACTTGAACGTATCTACCTATAGCCCATTTGATAGTGCTTTAAGAAGTTTAACCAATAATCGTTAGGCAATTATATTCAAATCAAAATAACGAATGTTGTGGCCACAGTTGCTTTTATGGAGACGGGTGATTAATTAACTTGTGAAACACGGCTGCCTTGGCAGTTTGTATATGTCCACCCCAAATAGAGGGACCATCGACTTTTCCAATGTTTACCGGAACGGAATAGCTAAAGCAGGTGGAAAGACCCTGATAAAGTGATTTAGTTTTTTAAGAGCAAGGCAATTGATGTAGGTACGTGCCGCAGTAAGGCAATGACATGAAACCTCCGTCAGAAAACGAACCAAAAGCAAAAAGCTTTGTGGTGGTCCTTAACAGCTTAAGAACTTGAAAACAGATTACATCATTTATTTTACAATAGAAATTTTTCTCTTTAGGTGAATTGCACAATTCGTTGAAATAAATTATTATTAATCAGATGCAAAATACAATCGGAGCCATTGCGGCGATCTGGGTAGGTACATTTGGGATTCTAAGTTGTCGAATAGTGGTATTTATATCTTTGAAAACGAGAGTCAAACAGTTTATTTCCACCAATCGTTAGCGTAGTTTAGAGGTTACTGGTTTGCTGAGAGGCCTTGGCGAATCAGTCTTTGCCGCAAATATTGACGTCATAAGATCTTGTTATTATAATTTGTTGGTCGTGAAAATTGGAAATTGGATAACGCTTGCAGTAATTTTCGATTTATTTTAGCATGTTTTTTTTTTAATTTCAACTAAAGCACCTTGCAAACAATTATAATTACAGCCAAAACTACTTCTTGTAAACAAAATTTATCTAGGAACCTCTTCAACATTTGAATTACGCACCATTTAAGATATGACCTACATTATTATGTAGACAGGAATGACTTGTCATCCGGATCCAACATCATATTCTGTCATCAACTTCGTAAGAGTGATGTGTCAATTTATAGTCCAAAGGACGCTAAACCTAGCTTAATTTAGGTGCAGAAAATGTTGGGGCTTCGCACGTGTTCCGGAATACCTAATTATTCACCGCCAGTCTATGGCAGCAAAAGAAGGAAGAGTGCCTACCACCAGGGCGCATATTGTGGCATTCCTATCATATTCCGTGTACCCAAATATCCAACATTGCCATCCAATATGTGAGCTAAGTGCTTCATTACATTTCGCACCGTGCCGCTATCGTACGCTCCTTGCAGGTGTTTGCTCAAGCTCATGCTTGAAAATAGCGGGGAATAAATAATTAAAAACTAAAACAAAATAAAAAGTGAAAGTAGACTGGAGTTGCCTTCACCTGCTGCCAACGTCCAACAATGACAAATTTAGGGAAATTTGTCAAAAATGCTGGTTGGTCTTGTTGTTCGTGTTGCGTGTCGGTTTAAGTCTGGAGCCAAGTTTGTTATTCATCATGTCCCTTTAACAACTGGATTATATGGAATGTTTGATTAATGTTTAGTAATTTAGATTTAACAAACGAATATGCACGCAAGGAACTTGGCAGTAGATCTGTTAATGAGTGTTTGCCTCGCGCCAGTCGATCGCAGGCATCAATTGCTCGCCTGATAATAAATTAAAATTTTGATTTTTTTTTTTAGTCACGTTGTCTATATGGGTGGATACTGGCGGTACGTTTGAGGTTCTGAGCGTTGATATTTGAAATCCATTAGCACATTCCATCATAACATGGTCACCGGATTTCACTTGCATTACCTTTCTAGCTTGCGTCAGTTTGTAGTTTAGGTATTCAAATCGGTTGCATGCATAAATATTCGTAATGAACTAAAATCATTGTCTTGCTGAGAAGGCATTTAAATGTGTGCATAGGCAACGTCAGGCACGTAGCCCGAAAATCTGAACAAAAAACTAAAACTTTCTTAGGTCACTTATTGACCGCACAAAAGAGGTTCTGAATTCTCTTAAGTACACCAGATAAAATGCTGACGATTTTTTCTGAGAGGCTTTACAATACGCATCCCAACTTGCCGAGGACTTATTTGAAGTTGAATTAAGAACCCCAAGAACTTCATTGAAAGAGAAAATGTGTTCCAATCCAGAAACCTCTTCTACTGAAGCCTATATTTTAGAGCGTCTATACAGATTCCTTGCACAGATTCGTCAAAAATCTAACGAACAGATTCATGGTCAACGAAGATGTTCTACCATCGTTTCAAGCCCTTCTCCCAGGTTTTGCTGCAGTTCAGCGAGTGAACGAAATGGAAGAGCTAACATGTTACTTTGATAATGCAATTTAGTTGTCAGGTGTGAAAGCTGAGTACATAATTGGTGCGAAAAAAGTTTTGAAATGGCTTGATACATGTATGTGACAAGACTTACTTTATAGGTATAAACTTCGTGCTTACGGCTTTGGTCACGCTTCCAGAGAGCACAGCCACAGCTAGCGTTGAAAGAACCTTTTCAACTATGAAATTGATTAAAACAGTGTCCCGAAGCGTTATGGAGAATGCAAGATTAAGCTCACTTGCTATGATATCTGTTCATTCGGATATTAATTTGAGTATGTTTGTTTAAGTACATAAAAACTAATAAGAATCAATGAATTTGAATATATCTGTGGTAATAAGTTAAAACATCTTATGTCAATTTTGTCCACTTTTCAGGAGAGCAATTTTAAACTTATGCAAGGCACTACAGTTGATCACTTAGTCTATTTTAAAACAGTTTGGCTTAAGAAATAGAGTAAGGAGAACACAATTCAAATAACGTTAAACAGCTAAAACAACTTAAGTCGACTTAAGATGTTTTAACTTATTGCCACAGATATATATAAGGGGTATTCACGATCTGACCTTGTATCATTGCGAAAGTGCGAAGGTATGCAACTTTTTTCCGCACTACAACAACAAATTATACTGATTCAAATTTCGCTACACTTTTGCACTCTGACCCTATTGTAAACGAAAAATACAACAGCGTTAGCGCCACCGAAGGAAAAATCCAGTCAGAAAAAGAGATTTTCATGATATTATCTTCGTCTTTACTCTCTCCATTATCTAAAATATTTTTTCTTTTATGCTTTTTTCGGCAAATTTGTCAGTTTCAGAAAAAATTAAAATTTTTTTTTAGAACATAATAATGTCAATTGTCAAACCGGATCTGTCACTTGTTTCAGTTTTGCGAGAGATGAGAAAAAGCGTGTTCACGAACTGACAAAAAAAATTATTTCTCAATTTTCTACGTCTGTACACCTATAATTTTTTTGTTTGGAGAATTCGTCGTAAGATTTGGAAGCAAGCCCTCCCGGAAACAAAATCTTGGCTGCGGCACTGGGCAACGTGTTGGATATCATTATCAGGTGGCAATGGCCTTTGCTGTAAGTTGCATCTGAACAAAGAGTTTTACAAAATGTCTCTATGTCTCTAATGTTTACGAACGTCTCACAAAAAATTATGCCTTTTTGCTTAAAATTATTCCTCAATTCCTGAAGCATCTGAATTATCACTGGCTTGGAAAAATAGTTTCCTCACCCTACTGTTTTTTTCCAACTTTAAAATTATTGGCGACTGCACATACTGCAAAGAAATTTAAATCTTTAAAATTTGACTCAATCTAACATCTATTTGGATTGTTTAGTATACATCTTCAAACCAATCAAATAAAGCCATATTTGAACTGTGGACACAAATATAGAATATACGTGACAGCTATACTCGTTAAGCCCACAAACAGCTTAATCAATGAAAGGATAAGTTTATCTCCTTCTTTTATACTTTTCTCTATTCAAAGTCAATGAGATATTTATTTACCAAACACCAGACGCCAACTGAGTGAGTGACTCATGCCTGAACTTTTTTCGTTTTAAGCCAATCAATGTCGTCATTCATCTGTCCAATTTTCTCTTCGAAATAAGCGTGACATCAACATTTGATTTTGCTACACTGATATCGCCAGTCTGAAATGATTAATTTAAATAAATTAAACATGCATACTTACTCGTACGTCCGTCGGCTGCGTGGTACAGTGACGTACAATCACCCGTTTAGCAGGTGAAATACTGTACACAACCCATTCCGGTCAATAAAACTTTTCAAAACTGTGCTTGTAAATTGGTAAATTTTGAAAGCAATTTTCTCGCTCAATTAAGTTTTGAATTACTACAATACAAGTTTTTGCATCTGTAGTCCGCAGTGGCTGCTGTGTTGCTAGCAAATTTGTGACAAAGCATGGTCATGTGTACATCGGCAGCGGCGGTGCTTATAAACATGTAACAAAAAATGCTAAGACTTTCAGCAATTTATATCTAAATTTGCTTTTAAATTGATTTCTTCTCTGGGTTTTTATTTTGCTTTTTCTCTCTCTAACTCATTTTATTTGATATTTATGTGTCGTTTCGTTGACAATTTGTTATTGGTCAGAATAGATAATTTGTCTGCTACTATTTTCTGTCTCCATGTAACAAAAATCGAACGAGCCGGTGCCTTCCATATATGGACGTATTGGCGGTGTTATGTGGTAAAAATGTGAATCGAATAAGAAATTAGTGGCGCCTACATAAGTACGGGATTTTTTTTTGCTCTTTCTTGGCCATCGTCGGTCGTTAGACAGTGTAAGAAATAAGAAATAAGTAAGACTCACGGAAAGAATTTTAAGATCAAATCAAGAAAAAAAAGCGCAGAATCACGAAAAGTTCGTCTAGTTTTAGAGCTTAGCTAAGGATTTGCTAATTCACGACTTTTTATTCGCAATTCTATAAATTGTACGAAGTGAAGAATTTGACCCTCAAAAGTCGTGAATCAATACTTTCTTTATCAATAATGCGATCAAACGAGAAATACATAATTGCCATAACCGATCGCAATTTGACACAAATAGTTCAATCAAATAGTATCAATTTGATATTACATGGATTGTAAATAATTGCAAAAACAATTCGTATATTACCACTTTTCTGTTGCAAATTACGATTTCCTCCGTTAGCAAATTACAACCATTTAGTCTTGAATTGCAACTCAATAGTGTTGATTTGCGAACTAACAGGAGTAGATTTACTACTTCAGTAGTTGCAATTTACAATATCTTAGTCGTAAATTGAAACTTCTTTTTATCAATTTCCAATTCATATTTTGCAAAAAGTGTTAAATTGAAAATGTTTGGTCGTGAAATTAGAAAACTTTATTCTTAATTTACAACTTACAGCTTGTAATTTACAAATCAGAATTCGAAGTTGTATTATTTAGGTTATTATCGAATACATAATCCAAGAAAATCATGCGGCGCCATATCGTCCGGAGACAACGGGATTTGTCTGGGGTGGTTTTTCGGTCTATGATGAAATTTAAAATACAAACAAAGTATTTAGATGAACTTGACATTGATACGAACCTTTACAATTCTTTTCGATTACATATTTTAGAATCCATTCCAATTTATAAATTGTCTCTAATAGCGAGATGTAATAAATAAATAAATAAATAAATAATTGGCGCTACAGGTCTGTAGGGACCCTAGGCCTAGCTTCTCACAACCATTCGTTTGTGTGAGTTTTTCATTTTTGGGACGAATGGAACAATGCAAGCTCAATGCAACTCAAAAGCGAGATGTACATTATAAAAAAAAAACAGATTTATATGCCTACTTCGGCGTTTATGGAATTATTCAATAGGTACTTACTAAATATATTCCAGAATGCTTTATAATTAGTGTGTGATGTGCTTTTTCGCTGGCCGAGGCTTTGCTCGCCGGATCCAGGATTTACCAAAGAAACACGAAACTCTGGTTTAGAGGTACAATTTATTCACCGTGTACTTTAAATCTATTTATACAACTTTATATACGTTCTAACAATAATTGGATACCGTTTGGTAAATACTTATACGATCTATGGCTTAACAATATTTAGATAACTCTACAATGCTTTGATAGCGCTTACCCTAGGTTTTGTCTTCTCTGTACAAACTACTGTGATCTTAATGATATTTCGATAATCTACGTCTAACTACGTGGCCCGACCGCAGCGTGGCTCCTCAGCGGCCCGACTACTGCGTGGATCCTTAGCGGCCCGACTACAGCGTGGTTCCAGGGGAAAGGAGGGGGTGAGGCCCGACTGCAGCGTGGTTCCTTAGCGGCCCGACTACTACGTGGATCCTAGTGGCCCGACTACTGCGTGGATCCTTAGCGGCCCGACTACAGCGTGGTTCCAGGGGAAAGGAGGGGCAAGTCAGCTGGGATTGCTGACACTGCTAATATAAGGCCGATTTCCCAGAGGGAATTCAGCCGTCAAAAATTTAGAACAGAGACTCGGGAGTCACTTTCTATACGGGAGTCTTGTCTGGTACACGAGATTGGTACGAATCACACTTAGACAGATCTCCCCGAATGACAATTTCCTACGGGTACTCATTGGTTTTACACCAGTAAGACAGTGTGAATCCTACGAGCGAGTGCAAATTTGGTATGCCACGTAATGGGTTAATGCTGGCAGTGGGGTATCTGTGACTGGCTGTGCACTGCGAGAATGTGACGAACGGGGACGTTTCGTTACATCCCCCTCTCTTTTCGACAGACGAGAACTTTCTCGTCTATTCCCCCCAGCTGATCGGATTTGTTTATTTACCCAGTATTTCTTTTAACCCAATTTACATAGTATTCCTTACAGTACTTTTAACAACTTTTCTTAACATTAGTAACTACGCACTATCTTATTCTACGCTTGGTCTCGGCTCTCCTATCTCGGTTATTCCAAGTCTTCAGTACGGTCATTCGGCAAAGTGAAGAAATAGTCCCAGCTCTTATGACGAAGGGAGGAGTTTTGATCTGTAGTAATGAGAGAACCACAAGTTTATTAGCTTCACCATATATATATATTTTTTTTTTTTTTTCAATTCAGGGATTTGGTGTTACAAACTTAACTTAAAATTAATTAATTTTTTTTTTTTTTTTAGAATTCAGAAATACTTTTATTATTTTATTATACACCGTAACAACTTAAGTGCTTAGCTCCTTGGTCTGTCCGCGTATGGACAGGGTGGCCCTAGCTCCTCCCTTTAGTTCGGCCCGTACTGTCCCCCAGGGTTTGGGTATGTACGTTACCCTTTTTCCGAGGGCGAGGAGGTCCGCCAGGTGGATGCCCTCAAACGGGTCCTCCGGCATTCCTACCATGATTCTCGCTAGGGCCCGCCGATGGTTCCTCCTGGCGGTTCGGGCCCGCCGGACCATCTGCTGTTCGGTAGCTTCTGCTCTGGAGGGGCCCGGCTGGGGAACAGTAGTCGGTACGGGGACACTGGTCTCGGTAAACGGGGGGGATTTTTCTTCTTCACTAGGGTTTTGGCCAGGGGGACTCGGTACCTCGGAGGTATTAGCGTACTCGCGTTCCTCCATTTTCTCTTCCCATTCTTGGCACAAGTTCTGGGTTGACTGTCGAGTCCGAGCCTCCTTGATGTAGCTACTCAACCGCTTCCGTAGCTGGCTGACGGCTCCCGTTGTGTCTAAGCCCTTCTCGTTCATGAGTGGTATCAGCTCCGGTTTCTGCAGTAGGTATATCCAACCCAGATTGCGGGTGACATCTAAGTAGTCACGACTGTCGGCGGTGGGGAGACCCATGATGGCGTCTTCCGCAGGCTCTTTGTCTTTTGAATCGGTCATGGTGAATTTGAAGACGGGATTATGTCTTTCTTGTCGTTACGGGATAACTGCTTAGGGCACCTCTATTGAAGTCCCTGCTCGGGCGCCATTTGTGATGTGCTTTTTCGCTGGCCGAGGTTTTGCTCGCCGGATCCAGGATTTACCAAAGAAACACGAAACTCTGGTTTAGAGGTACAATTTATTCACCGTGTACTTTAAATCTATTTATAGAACTTTATATACGTTCTAACAATAATTGGATACCGTTTGGTAAATACTTATACGATCTATGGCTTAACAATATTTAGATAACTCTACAATGCTTTGATAGCGCTTACCCTAGGTTTTGTCTTCTCTGTACAAACTACTGTGATCTTAATGATATTTCGATAATCTACGTCTAACTACGTGGCCCGACTGCAGCGTGGTTCCTTAGCGGCCCGACTACTACGTGGATCCTAGTGGCCCGACTACTGCGTGGATCCTTAGCGGCCCGACTACAGCGTGGTTCCAGGGGAAAGGAGGGGGTGAGGCCCGACTGCAGCGTGGTTCCTTAGCGGCCCGACTACTACGTGGATCCTAGTGGCCCGACTACAGCGTGGTTCCAGGGGAAAGGAGGGGCAAGTCAGCTGGGATTGCTGACACTGCTAATATAAGGCCGATTTCCCAGAGGGAATTCAGCCGTCAAAAATTTAGAACTGAGACCCGGGAGTCACTTTCTATACGGGAGTCTTGTCTGGTACACGAGATTGGTACGAATCACACTTAGACAGATCTCCCCAAATGACAATTTCCTACGGGTACTCATTGGTTTTACACCAGTAAGACAGTGTGAATCCTACGAGCGAGTGCAAATTTGGTATGCCACGTAATGGGTTAATGCTGGCAGTGGGGTATCTGTGACTGGCTGTGCACTGCGAGAATGTGACGAACGGGGACGTTTCGTTACAAGTGGGACAATCACTATCCATACGATAGTATGGACTTTAACCCGACTGCTTTAAGCAAAGATTGAATAACGACGCGCAATGTGCACAATGAAGAATTGGCTTCATGATTACAGCTGTCTAGCAATACCACATACATACATTCATCCATAAAAAGAAAAGACTTAAAAGAATATCGATAGGTAGGTACATGGACTACGGGCTGTGAAGTAGTTGATTCCACGGAAATTACAAAAAATATTTTGTAATTTACGATTTCTCTACGTCAATTCACATGCGTGTTAAATTATAATAAGGTGTTATTGATTCATCATTCAGTGTTGGTAAATCACCAAATATTTTTTGCAATTTAAGATTGTAAAGTGGTGTTTGAGAAATTGACCTATTAGAGTGGTAAATTGCGCCAAACAATCTCGCAAATCACTACAAATAAAAGAAGTTCAAATTGATACTTCTTATAGTAAATTTCAACAAACAGAATTTTGTATTCTCCGCCGTTTTCAATGTCAAATTATGAATTTTTGTAGCAATCCACGAAAACTTCGTTGTGGTTTGCGAGAAATATAGGAATTCGTAAATTGCAACTCAAAATTTAGCAATTGGTGATTTTCAATTCTTTCCGTGATACTCTTTTGAAAAACAAAAGCAGCTATTAATTTAAATAGACATTTTAAATCAGCAACCAAACACCAAAATTGTTTAATTCTTAGCCGAATCCCTACAGTAATATGAACATTTACAATGCAACAATATAGGTGACGTGAATACAGCCAAGCAAAAGGTCAAATTCACAAAATTTGCCATTATTTCGTTTTCCAATCATAGATATGACCAATGTTCCGCTGTTTATGCATTGTGGTTTGGTCTTACTTCCTATTTTTTTGGCATTGTTCCGTTTTGCATTACATTTTGCATTTGGCCTTATTTCGTTTCGCTTTATTTAACGTCACTCAATAATTATAAATAGTATACTCTCTCACCTAGGAATTCCGTCATATGTATGATCAGGTGTATAAAAAAAGAATAGTGGAACTATAGACGAGTTTTAATGCCTATACGATCTTACTTGCAACCCAAGTTCTCCTGTAGTTTCCCACTATAAATGTACCCACTTCTATTTCTTTATTTTCGGGAATGGAATTTAATAAATTTAATGTGCATTCTTCCTTCTCTTGTGTATGCATATAGAAAATTTCATCCACAAGCTGAGAATTACTTAAACACTTCGTGCTCGAATCAGAAGTGTCAAACTTCACATCGGTACTCAGTGCGAATTAATTGAATTATGTTTTGCTCAAATTTAGCATCGCTGTTAAATCTGTACTTTGAAAATTGCATTTCCGAACGTGACAAATTATTTTGCAACGTGATGGCAGAAATTGTTATTTAGGTGGAGTATAGGTTGGACCTCTTTCGAGCAAAATATTACAAACAAGAATCTGTCATTCGAATTGAATCACTTTTTTTTTAAAGAGGTAAGCATTGAATTAATAATTTTAAGTATTTAATTTTACGAACTTACTATGGCAAATTTTTTCCATATAAAATTATCCATTGCGATACACAGTAAACTTAATGTGAGGGCGAAAAGGGGAGTGCGAAGAACCAAAACTTCTCTCAAGTATAACTATCTATACCTACAATCGTTTTTCGATAGTAATTTGTTTTAATTTTTTTCCTGATTAACGGGCTATATCCTTTACTTTAAAATCTTAATTATTACCGAAATTCAAAGTATTTAGATATTAGGTATCTGAGTGCAAAATGTCGTTGTTCTATTCCATTCCATTAAGAGTTTGCCACCAGGGACACACCACAGAGATCCATCCTTGGTAAGGAATTCTTCATTGAGGTTCTATCCATACCTGCATACCGTATGGGTATCTACCATTAATATGTATGCTAAATTTCCAATTAGCCATGTATGAGTATCGTACTGTAAGAATTCCCACCCAAGAGCTTTATATCCCCATAATATAAAATCAACAGAGAAGCCTAGCGTTGTGCATGTGCTTCGAGTAACCTCAACAACAACATCAACTTCTATAAAAACCACACGGCTCAGCGTGCGTTACAAAAACAAATCGTTAATCACCACTTGGCCGTGACAGGTCGCGTGTGGGTGACACCTACGCTCACCTGCTTGCAAGGAGCTATACAATGGTACTCAGGCTCTGACACTTTGTTAACAGAAAAGCGCGATTTTTGAAAGTCCTCTTCGTTATATACACGAGTATACATATACGAGTATGTATAGCTCAGCACTCGTTTTATATGTGTGCCTATACGACATGACATCAAAGAATAATGAATATGGTAAATTAGCTGCAACAAACTCCTCTTCGATTTCGTGATAAACCATTTGAAGTGATAAATTAATGCGTCACACTTATACTGTTATGATAGACGTGTCATAAAATGAAAGAAACTAAAGGTAATTGGGTGGGTCTTTTGTTTTATCGTGCTCACGTAGGTTTGCATGTACAAAAACGCTTAAAAGCATTTATCCTTATACTGTATACAGTAACTAATTGCCTTCACATTTCGATTGAGTAGAACTAACCCTTTCTGTGCCAATGCAGTGTGAACTGTGAACTATGTGTTCTACTATTGAATGTCGACCCTTTAATTGACAACGGAGTAGGTTAGGTGGGTGCTTAATTTGTGTTTACATTGCATACTAATGCTTGATCGAGGTCGTTTAACAAAGCTACGATTACACGTGTCATTTTTCATGGCAAATTTTGACATGCTGACGTCGGCCATTCGGTGGTCACTCGTGGCACTCTTTCGTGAGAGTGCGCTGCGACAGACCGAGTGACCAGAAGCTTGATAGGTGATCACACGTAGTGACAAATTTAGGACTAATTTGTAAACCCATAATTACGTTGGTATGTCAAAATTTGACACGGAAAGTGGCATGTGTTAACGTAGCTTAAGGCTTGACTGTCGTTCAGGATGACAATTCGGAATTTTTACAATGACAGTTGTCCATTCGTGTTGAGTATGCTTTTGTCAGATAAAAACAAATATGAATATTTTTTAATAAAAATGTTATGGCGGGAGGTTTGCCTGAGACTGTTCATATTTGTCACAACATTTTTATGAAACGCCACCTTGTCAAGCCGATTTTGTATCTTCTCACAAATCTGACATCATAGTCCTAATTAACAGGGACTTCCATGACCAGAAGCTTCGAGTTTCGACTGTGGTGTGGTATAACCACTTATCATTTCGAGTTTAAAAAAAGAATCTGATATCAGAAATACCAGCGTCCCAAACCTTCATACTATCTGTCTTTGTTATGTCTGGGGTCTAAAACAACCGTATAGTCTAAGACTGGGTCGAACTTATATGCTCCTCATTTATGCAGCATGTTTTAGTTTTTAGTTTTTTAAACCTTTGTCAATGTTATTGAGCGTTGAGCGCATGAAACATATAAAACAAAAGCAAAAAAGATATTATGTACCTGTATACTTTTATTTCGAAATAGTATTTCAATCATAATCGACGTTTCCCCTGTCAGCTACAAAGGAATCTTACAATTTCCTTCGATCGTCCCTGTAAACTTTTTCTAGCTCATTTATATTTCCATATCATTTCAGTGTAGGAACATGATTTACCATTCGATCATACCTCTGTGTTTAAATTAATTCCATTTAAAAACGTTCATGCTTCAGACGTGCCTCGCGCGGGTGTTGAATGTAATTGACTTGACCACCATCGACCACCTCTTGCTGCATTATAGGAGCATACACGATAATCATCATCGATTTGCATTTTAGTGGCCGCAGGATAGACACTGCACTGTTCGTTTTCTTGTCTATTTGATGTCTTTCCGCTACCATAGTCTTTAGGCTGAAACCAGCATGTAATGTCAGACAAAACCAACCAATCTCTTGTCTATCATACACACACATCGCACGTTACCTGCCGGTGGGCAAATCGACGGCATATTTCAATGGATTCAGTGGGTGTAAACAAGTCTGTGCTACGCATGTCGGCAGAACGAGCATTGAGCATGAGACAACGATACAACGATACAACGATACAACGAAAAGCAAACCGAGCTCTTTGGATAAGTGACTTACAGATATTTAAGAGATGCTTTTACCAAATCAAGACATTTAACGAGTAACTCTGTAACGAGCAGATCTTCGTGTACAGGGGGACACAACAATATAAATTTTAAATAATTTTTTTGTTTGCTTCGGAATTTATTACAATTATTGAAAGGACTAAAGTCCTTTTGTCTCACAGCCAATTATCTATATTTCTTAGAGCCGATCGCCATTTTGGTTTCTTCCACCTGTCATTATGGATTATTTGATAGTTCTACTAACCCCATGCACCGAGTGAAAGTGGCTTTCGGCGGATATAATTTTAAAACTGTTGTAAGAAAATTCTTATTGATTCCTGTTTCCCGGATTTTTTATGATTGGACACTTAGTTCTAATGGATGTGTTCTACCCAGCATAAGATACCGATTTAAAGATCCGGTTTGTGATTTTCCAAAGCATGTATAAATAGTTAATAAATGGTTGGGAATATTGCTCCGGTTCAAAGCAATGAATTTTTAAAAATACACTTTATTTTTCTAGACCACCCTGAACTTGAGTTTCGTTTTTCACTACCTTTTGATTTCTTCGCCAATACTATTTACCTACCTGCTTTTTTTCTTTAAATATTCAGTATCCTTGGCATGCTGGTATAATAAATCAACTTTTTTAAGCAAGGAGTTTTCAAATGAACAAACAAAATCGCTTTATCACCACTTATCTTTCTTTATGTATTAAAATTGAATTTATTCGCCTAGCCTACATATGTGAGAACTCTCGCACGTGGCAACCCGAATTTGATTTGGCTGTGAAGTATATTCAATAAGAAAGATTGTTATATACATGTCATATCATTTTTTCTATATCTTTTGTGAATATCCTTGAAAAGCTTTTCAGCATCAATGAGAGCGTTGGGAATTAAATTTCAATTTGGAATCAGATATTACTTTATTTTTTGAAGCTCTTTGATTAACTTCCACCTGAATATTACAGCAAATTTCATGGCAAAAAATTAGGTGTTTTGTTTTTTATTAGTTAATTGACAGTTTACTCGCCACATCAGTGTCAGAAAACAAAACAAGGATTAACTTTTAACGCACTTAGAATTTATGAATGATTTGAATTATTTTTGAGACAGGACTTCACTTTGGAAGCGTACACTCCGTTCAAATATTCCTTATATCCAGTCGAGACCAAGATAAAAACAACGCAAATAAAAAGGCAAGTGGATTCCAGGCCAGCATGTTTCTTCCAGTGAGTGCCAATTCATCAATACTCGACATAGCATTATGATACGTCGCGTCGTGCAATATTCAATTGCGTATTTTTATTTCAACAACAACCACACATTGGTTACTGCTCTTGCAACATCGTAGGATCGGCATTTTTGTCTTTCCTTTTGTAAATCAAATGTAATATACCTTCGTTGAATTGGATTTTCGGATTTCCTACTGATAAACTAAAAAGAAACTAATTCCTCTTCCCACATTTTTCGGCAGCGTTCCCACAAAGAAAACTGCGAGATAAGTAAAGTGGGCGCATCATCGTGGCGCATTGCCTTTGTCTGGCACTGCATTCTACGCCTCAATACGAGTTCAGTCGTTGCATTTGATTTAATAAGACCGAAGTGTACTTTCTAACAGTTGGTACAGCTCTGGAAAAATTGTATTTAGGCGCCTACATAAGAAAGTATTTCTGTCAAATAAAATGTAGCTTGCCTTCTCTTCTAAAATTCCCAAAAGCAAAGAAGTGATTAAAAAGTTTTAATATATCGTCGAAGGTGAATCGTGCTTTTCTTTTATCAAATATTTACTCATGCTTGAAAACATAATATAAAATGTGCGTGTTTTATTTGTAACATGCATGACAAAGGGAATTTTCGAATTTATTACACAACCCTAGAAAATATGCCGCCATCATATTGTGATAATTCACTTTACGAATGGGATATGTATTCCAGCTTACAAGCCGAGAAATATTGAAGATCAAAAGTCTGCGCCTGATGAAGATATAAAATGTTTATGATACAGCAGTACGGAACCCTCGTCATAAAGTATTTAACAGGCTAAACATTGACCTGATATTTGTAGTAATATACGCTCGTTTTTTGAGCACGTACTGTAGCTCAAATTTATTCGGTAATTTTCATAGCCTATAGGAAAATGGAATGGATGAAATAAAATAAATCTGTGAAACCTGATCAGGGATTTATTGGTGCGTCAAAAATTTCAACATTTATACTTTTGTGAAACATTGAAGTTATGTTGTTGGTATAGTGTGTTTAAAAACACTAAGGATTTGCAAGCATCTTATTGCGCTTATTACAGGTTCGACATCTCTAGGGGCGGTTTCTCAAAATTCTAAAACTCTTAGTTATTAATTAAAATACAAAATGGTATAAATTATATCCGACCCTACTTCGTATTTAGGCTTGTATTGATAATTTATCTATAGCAAAAAGAACAAAAGCAGATCTTTAGCAGAAAGTCCTCTGCAACCCAAATGAGTAATTAGTTTTATCATCAAATCGTTGATTCGATTCATTGCTTTTTGAAAGGTTGATGCTTAACAACTCATTCTGTGTGACCTGCCCAAGCAACATACGTTTAGGTAATGTATTAAAATTCCTTTCCAAGTTTACTGAGATAAAATGGCCACTATACCCTCTCACAGTTAAGACATATATTTATTAACCGTTTACAAAAAAAGTATGAACGACAACATTAAAGCTCGTTAGTAAGCTATCGAACAAAATGTTCACCAAAGACCTCTTCTTATACCTACTACCATTTGAATTGCATTGAACCAATCAAAATACTTTTAAAAGTAAATTAAACACTGAAAACATTGTAATGCAGTTTCATAAAACTACCACTACTAACAACACGAGCCAATTAAATTTTGAAAAGTTCAACAAGTGTTAAATTAAGATACATGTCACGGTTCGGCTTAGCTTATTGCTTTCAATTAAACGATGACGTTTAGTAGACGCCATGCGCCTTCAGGCCCCATTACTTCGATAGCTGCATTACTTACCAATTGGCTTGGATGATGGACTCGTCACTTTGTGGTGCTCATGTTTAATGGCGGAGTAAAATCGCTTCAATATAGTTGAATCAATGCAAGTATGTGCGATATAGGTGTTGCTTTGCACTATCGGATTATTTAAATTAAGATAAACAGAAAATATTGGTGTAATAGTTTATTATTGGAGGCTCGTATGAAAGCACTTTGGTTGCGACTTTATTTGTGATTAATTATGTTAAAGAAATATTTATCTGAATGGTTGTTAACTCCTCTGTTTTAAACATGGGCTGATAATGGTCCCGATAATAGCATTTCTTACATAAACTTAGGCAAATTAATCTGTGAGGCTCCATTCCCATTTCGATCCTTGTTTTTCTTTCCTAAAGTTTGACTGATTTTTCCTGCAAAATTTAATTCCAGTAAATAAAGACGACTCTTTCCTTCACATTTTTGGCATGTTTTGGCGTAAAAATACTATTTGGAACCTCGCCGCAATATTGAGTTAAATGAATCAGGCAGTCCCAAAGCAATTTAAAAATTTACTCGTGCTAAGGAAAGTGCGTTAAAACTAAAGGAAAAACATTTCAAATATCTTTTGAAGCCGAAAATAACTTTTTCTTATACTTATCGCCGATTTATTTTTCGAAATGTTTTATTTTATTTCAGTGACAGAACTTTTGCCATCGCTGTCAGCAAATTCAATGAAATTCGGATTCCAATGCATCTGCAGTAAATGGCGTCAGTTGTTCCCAACGTTATTCATCTCGAATAATATAGAAACACCAAGTTGGTAATATTAATCAGGGTAAGTGCAGACGGCTAATCTCATCATAAATCAAAAAAAAAAAATTGCTTCCCCACTTTCTTAGTGTGTTTCCTAAAAATCATATAACTGAGAAAATCCTATAAAAAGTACACTCCGACCTAAGTAAATATTTTTATTTGCCTAAGACATCAAATTGATCCACTTCTTTAAAACGCCTGGCTAACCAAACACACATCTCTAGTGTATAGTCTTTCAAATGAAATTAAAACCCATTTTGCTACCCACTTGACTTTCCATCACCAGTGGCTCTACTAGATAGCGGCTAAACGCTGAATCGCCAATATTAGCTTTTGTCAAACAACATTTCCGAAAAAGAAATAATGCCAAGTTTAAATATGCCCCATCCGCCCATTCAAATTAATTGATCATGCATATACGCGCGGCATATAAGGCCCGAGGGAGCCTCTTCAACTTCAAGTAATAAATCTACTGGACAATCGAAAAGCGCGTGTGTCTCCACCACGAACCTCCTTCGTTTGTGTTGCCATTGGGATTGGGATTGGGACGTGAAACGCAGTAGCAGTATGGTGCGCTGTTTGGATACTTTGCGTTTATATGGTTATTGTTATTGCGCGGGCCTACTTTTGATTTATGCGGGTGTGTGCAACAAAGACGAACCCCGTCCCAACAACGGTGAAAAGACAACAAATTACCAAGAGTGCTGGCAGTTGTAATACCTTTTGTTGCCGCGCTACGCTCGCCATTGACAGAGGGCGAATTATCAATTTAATTTTTTTTGACTTTTCTTTTGGATCAATATCGGGCGATTGTTCTTCCTTCCCACCAAAAATAAACAGCAGCACTTCACTTGTCAGTGTAATTTTAAATCTCGATTGTTATAAATAATGGCATGCCCCTGATGTTGTTGGTTACACGTCAACTTGTTAAATTGGTGCATTGTGCAATGAAAATACATTTTCGATGAGTATCTACAGTGTGCCCGACTTTAGGTAACGAAATCGTATCGCACTTGTCGTTTTGGCCAAAACTTTATTCGCCTTTCGTGAAGATGACCTTTTATGGAGCACTTGCTTGATTGGTAGTTATGTGAGGGAAATTGTTTTACTTCGAAAATTATAAAAGAACAGTTCATGTGCAAATGTGCATTTATTTTCTTTTACCTGAGTTTTTGAAAGTTTTGTGGTGTCATCAGAGCATCATAGTGTAGTTTTGGTATGCTCTGTAGCTGTGTGTGGAAAAGGAAAAGGAATGCTTTGCAAACGGCATTAAGTTGACCTACATTTGGGGGAGGTGGCTTTCGTTTTATTGCTTTTGTTTCATGGAAAGTTTTCCGACGAATTTCAAGCTCTACGGCGGTCTATACAGAAAAGTGTTTTAGCTTTTGTTTGTGTTGCGTTGCTACATTTGCCGCCTTGATTAAGGTCGGTTCTCCAGGAATGTTTCCCTGAGCAACATACGAAATAGTTATGGTACTCCTTCTTAGGAACTTATTTCGCAATCACTTGGCAGCGTATTTATTTACCAATTGAAATCTCATCAGTCGTTGCAAATCTCCCGCAGTTGCACTTTGTACATTCCCATTAATGACAATCGTTTCGTAAAACCACATGTCAATTATGACAGACACCAACCAATGGGTAGTTGTAAAATTATTCGTTGATATTGGCTGCATACGAGGCGATCAATAGTTCCAGATCACCTACGCATCTTTAAGCGCCTGCAAACCACTTTTTTTCCTCAGTCGGCAGTAACGTATGCTTGAGCACTTGTTGCAGTAGGTGAGCATTCACTGTCCACACTGTATATTTTTTTTTTTTTTCAGAGCAAAAGAAAAAAATAAAGTTTCTGCTCAAATCAAACGAGTGCTATGGTGGATTACGTCAGACTAACATCGTCACGGCACGGCAGCAATGGCTAAAAAAAGACATATGCGTATAAAGTTACTGGTATTATGGCGGCGGCGCCACTGCGTCCTTGTACCGTCAAAACTCCACTCCAATTGTGGAGGATTTTCTAATCGAGTGGTGGTGCAATTCTCCGACGATGACTTAATATGGACAATTGGACAAGCGTTTGTCGTTGAGATGCCATAACGAAATCATTTATTCGATCGAGCATTGAGCTGGGAATTGAACTTATCATTTCTTGAAAACATGAAAATTAAGAAAAATGTAAACAGCATGTTCGTGCTGTAAAAGGCAATATATAACCAGGTCAACGTTAAGTCATTAACAAAACGTATACACCTGTCTATTATTTCTTATACGTAACAAACAATGGTGTGTCCAATCAGGGGTAAGCAACAAATAGGGGCACAACTGACAATTTGTTTTCCACTCGTAATAGTGGGTACGTTCATATATTTTGTGATTTCTTGATTACCGATAACATATGAATTTATTATACCTATATATTTACAAAAATTAAGAAAATTAATCGTAGTTCTAATTGCGGCATTTCAGACTTTCTGCCCCCAAGAGTAAAAGTCCACACCAATAAAAAAAATCCTTCAAATTGTAACCTCAAAGAGGAAATATCATTTAAATTTGTCGGTTTGTTATATACCTTGCTACGTTTTTTTTTTTTTTAAATTTGCGCATATTATAACTCTCACATTCACATTTCTGTCATTGACAGCTGGGATTCGCGAATATCTGCAACCAATTAAACTGTGTCATGTCCATTTTTGTGGAATGTTAAATCTAACAAACATTCGTTCGTTCACAGTAAGTTGGTCGCTCTCTTATGGACAGTCCTTTATGAATGTCATAAATCATTACAAAAAAAAAACGATATATATTCCAACCACTGACAGGTGGACTATACTAAATATAGAAAAACAATACTATCAGACTCCCAATGTCCCAATTATACTCTGTGAATGAGGCGTTTAGATTGTATATGTATCCACTTATGTGCGTCAGGGTGAAATTAAAGCTCGAGTTCGTATTCATTGGATATGGAGCCTCATCGAAATTGATACCGAGCCTTAGGTAACCAAAAGCAATAATAGGCGTTGTAAATTAATAAATTCTATTAATCAATTAGTGTTTTGAACACCCTCTCATCTCCCATAGGCACTTAAAATCTTTCACATCACTTACAGGCAGCAAATGAAAATTGCCTTTCAATTGAATTAAATACAAAAGCGATCGATTTTAAATTAACGCTGCGTTATTGCCGTAATGCACCAGACAACCAACGGATCGCAACTGTACTGTAATCTATCGTGCCCCGGAAAACCCCACTCAAAACGTAATTATTCCGTCGGAGGGTCCGCCCACGGATTCATTGGGGTTTTTATTTTTAATTTGTTGTGTTAACTCATTCATAAGCATGGGATATTCAATTGAAAAAGGTTTATCCATTCCATATGCCACTCAACTTTAGTAAGATAAAAGTTAACAAGAACACTTGTCGTCTCTGGCAACAAAAATACGCTCAGACTCTCACGCAAGTAGGTATGCCGGCTATTCGGCAGTCGCCCACATTTTAAAGTTTCAACTTTCAACCGGATTGTGATTTATATCTTCAATATTTTTCTAACGAAAACCTCGTTCAATAGAACAACATGCAAACTAAAATGCCACTCAATGAAATCATAAGAAAGCGAAGAAAAAAATAACTTCGCTCAAAGCGCATGCATGTAGATACACGTAAGGCAAAATGGCAATGACAGTTAAATTTTTAAAATTATAAGATCATCTTAATTTGCTATGAAACGAAAATTAAAGTAAAACCTCCGGAGGGTATGCATGCATCACCGTACTGGTTCGGTTTGTTATTTTCGTTTTCTATAATTATTATTTCAGTCACGGAAATGGATTTACTATAACAGGTCGAGATGTAGGTAGGTGGGCGGAAAACGGAAATTCTTTCGCCATACAGTAGGTGGAGACTGGAGAAGTCCACCTACGTTTTACCTGTCTGGATTTACTGGGAAAAAAAAAACGCTCTCAAAGTTATAAATGGACGATGCTGCACCGGATGAGAAAGCAAGTTTTTAAAATGCATCTGAAGGAAATCGAATCACTAGGTTGTTACTATTTTGGTATAAGTGATGTGCGTTAAATGGGAAAGGCAAAGTCACCGGCATTTATTCTCCTGTTCTGACCAGAGAACTTTAGCTGGATATTTATTTTGGAGCATAAAAGCGACGTCGATATCTATGGCGATATCGGGTATTATATATGACAAAAACAACTAATATTCTAAGTACCAGTGTTTGGCCAAAGGGGAGTCACGCGATTTTATTAATGCGCAAATGTGTTCAGTCTGGTTTCCTTCTTACAACTTACCTCTGCGTGTGTTATCCACAGGTGTGCAGTTCTCGCGACTGTGTACACTGAGTTTCGACCCTAGTTGTTGAAACTAGGAGGAGTGTGAGGTAGTATGTGTGCTTTCCAAGTATTCTAACAGGTGTAATGCTTTGTTTTCGGCAACAGTGTGTAAATCTCCTATACAGGGACGTGGATCCCCGCTTGATTCTCAGTCGGTGGGCGAATTTCTTTTGGAGCATACGAACGTCCTTCATAGTTTGGCATTCGATGTCAATGTTGAACTTCTGAGATAATCTTAAACAGTTGCGTTCTTTGCCAAAGACCAAGAATCTAGCACAGTGCAGTGCTAAATAAAAAAGTCCAATGGAACCAAAATCACAATCACATTCCCAAAGTTGTCGCGGTCAATAATTTTTAATTTAAATAACTATAACAAATAGCTATGCAGTTCGGTGCGCCACACATGTTTTTAGTCATCTCAAAAATAGTCAGTCATGGTGCTTTGGCCGTACCTAACGTAACCATACATATTTATATCCTACCCTTAATTCAGAAATGGCGCCCAGCGTGGAGCCTCTTATTATGGTCGACGTAAATGCTCTTCTATTGGTTATATGTTGGAGAGAGCGCATTTCATAATAAGATAAAAAGAAAAAGATTTCATAAAATGTATCAAGAAAGGAAAAACCAAAAGTGCAGCCCATTAACCTTCTTATAAAAAAAGATTATAAAAATTTTGAGATACAAATAAATCATCCGGAATTTAATAACATAAATCTATCATCAAAATTGTCAAAAACGTCGACGACAGATTTATCCGGTTTAACTTTGTCTTTTCTGTCTGCAATAGCTGTATCTAACAGAAAACTAATGGAGCAGAACAACTCCGCCAGCGTACATGCAAGTGGTACCTATTTGAAATCTTCGGCGCTTTTGGAAACTCACTCAAGCGAAAATGTTACTCCAGCTAGGTAGGTATATAATAGATTAATATGGAAATAACTAAATACAAAAAACCACCACCAATCTTTGATAAATATATAAAGTCGACTTACTCATTCTGGCGCAGTGATTAACCTACTCCACTGCCAAATAGTGGTATTACCATTTTTGAAAAGAAGGTGAAACGAGAACATAGTGGGCACTCGCTGTGTACATGTAATGATTCAACCTACCCAATCTGGTAAAAAAATGTTATCGTGTGGGAATAGCTAGCACACAGTTTGCCTCAACCAAAGCACGTTCATCGATGTTTTCTTTGGATGAAGTTTAACTTTTTTGACTTTTCTGAGTGGTTTCTCGAGATACCATACCACTCTGTCATTGATCGCGGCCGCTGGTACTGTGTGGTGTGGTTTTCGTGTTAGCTGGTCTTTTGTACAGCAACCGCCTCGCCTGCGTTGCCTGCTTGCTGCTTGAACGACGAAATTCAACTCAAAGAGAGAAAATCATCTTGCCCCACTCAGAGTTCAGAGATACGTTACGACGACTACGACTACGAGTACGAGAACGAGCACTCTTTTTATTCGTCTTCGCTTGTCCATATAAAAAAGAATCGACACCCACGTAACATAAATTAAAGGTTTTTCTGTTGCTCGGTGTGGGTATATCATTTGCAACGACAGCGTGCGTCTGAATGTGAACATTCGCTCTACTGAGGAATATGATGGTTTCCCCATCGCACGGCGGGTAAGCCATAGACATCTATCTGTCTATGCTGTGATAAAGCGTCTCAGTGCTGAGCGTCAGAATGATTTTACCGAGGTGTTTTGATCGAGATTTCAGTGTAGATTGGACAATTGTCGCGTATAGACGGCGGGTTTCTATTAATCGTGTCGATCAATGGGTTATGTGTATTTAGTTGTTTGGTGTATTTTTTGTTCTATTGCAAAGTTTTAAACAGTAGATAAACTCCTTAAAGGCAGGATCATCGATTTCTGAGTAATGACAACGAGTGACGCGAACATTTATTAATAGACTGTGATTGAGCATATTTGATGTTTCTGGTAGTCGGTTTCACGCATTTAATTTGTATATTTTGGTTCCCTTGCATACTTTGAAATTTTATTCAGCAACCGTGCCGATCTTTTCTGTTCTGTTGATGATGTGTTAATGATTGTTTTGTATGATGATTCTATTTCCTTTGTATTGTATGGGAATATTCGATTCGGGAAATATTTTTAGTGACAAGAGAGTATATTCATCTTAATGGCTCTCAGTGGGTGGTATCTCGTGAAGCAACAATAAGGAAAAGTGTTATTTGAGAGGATCCATTTGTCAACAACATCTTGTGCGGAACAGATTGTGTATCTACCTAGACAAGCAAATAAAAAAAAAAAAACATTGGAATACGGTTGGCAGACTTTAGAAGAGACCAGAGCAGCCTATTGGATTTTTCAAAGGTATAATTGCACGGCACTTTTTTTTGTCACTATCTTGTAAATTTAACTCGTTAAATAGTCCTTCGCCTAAATTATGTTTAACATCAACACTTGACAAGACCCTTTGACATCCAGTAACATTGTCTACCATTGTCTTGTCTACCAAGAACTTTGATTAATGGTATCCTCCCCTCACATGGCTCTTTTTCAGATCGTCTTCTTTCATGTAGATCTATAAAAAACATGTGTTGCTATGTTAACGCATATAAAAGAGACTGAATTTTATTCAAAATCTCAAAAATACATTCTGAGTTTTTTTTTATATCACAAATTAGACGCAGAAGGAGAAAGAAAATATCAAAGAAGTGTAAATGCGCTTTGCTATTTTTAGCTTTAGTTTGTGATGTTTCATTACGATATCTTAACGAATGGTTGAGTGTTTTCAACTGATGTGAAAGCAAAAACGAAGTCAAAAAATCACACAACTTTGTTGTTATTATGAGGCTGGAGCTGATATTATAGTTTTTATTGTATTGTCAAATACTGGTGGTAGACATCTGGCTGCTGGCCATTACTACTAACGGTTTCTATAATTCCCTTATATATTTCGTTAGATACGATAGATAATGTTATATGAACGAATTCGCCATTGTGAGCTCGCATATTTGTTTTAACATAAGGCTTGAAAATTGTGGTTCCGCACATTGTCCTCCCGAATGACTATACTCAGCCAAAATTTTACTATGAGAGAAAGAATGCATAACTCTTTAACCAATCGTTAAGATTACCAAATAGAGACCGCAATTCGGCACCGTTCCAGACAATGTTCAACAAATTGCAATAAGACAACTTTTTTAAGCCCAACTAAAGGCTTGCGCTGTTCTGTCTTGCGTGCCAGACTATATGTAACGTTATGTCAAAACGCACGACTGACTGTTGTGTGCAGAGGCCATTTTTGTTACATACGTATCTACATTTTATGGACTGATTCAATTTTATGAATATTTTACCAAATCTGATTACAAACTTTTCCGTTTCCAAAGAAAAATTACAATGGAATTGCCTGTGCTTAGATGAAGTACAGAACTCGATGGGAATGGAGAATTTGTTCTTTATAAGTGGTCAACAACCTTTTTTTATTTTAATAAATCTTTATTTTATTTATTGAAATTGTTATAGATTTTTCTTCACTGTACGTTTTGAAATGATTTTCAAAAAAAAAAACTTACACTTTTAACTTTCGTAATAAGCGACAATTCGTTATAGGCGATATCGTTAAAAGCGATACGGTATGAACCTCTGCCGGGACTTCAATATAAGTTCGCAATAACCGATATTTCGTTGAATGTACAAATTTAGGTTTTTAAATTTTTTTCGTTTTAGGTATTTTGGACTAAATGGGATAATTTAGCTTTATCTTGATAATCATACAAGTGTAATACAGGTTGCCAAATAAAGACTTACACTTTACAAAGAAAGGTTACTAATGAATAAGGGAAGTAGATTTATACTGTTTCACAGGGAAAACGCGAAAATGTGTTTTGATTGTCATTTCATAGCCTGCCTTCACGGAAGAGCTTCAATGTTTTTCTTGTGCCAAACGACTTGAAAAGTTTATTGTATAAAATACAGGTTTAAATCTGTAAACCCAAGAATATTGCAGGAAATAGGAAATACTAAACCTATTTACCAAACTGTAAATTACAACTCTTAATTTTTTACAGACACGGTTTTAGGACAACTCCAATTATTTAAAAATTGTTTAATATAGTATTCCAAAAGTCACAATATATTTTTTTTTCTAAATGTTATTTCTTTGCTTCACGAGTATATTTGCTAAGTTACTCTATTTTTGGAATAACTTCGAACTGAAACGCGGGTTCGTACGAGATTCTTAAGTGAAAATAAAATAAAAATACTATGTTCGAAGATGCTATACCAAAAGCATTTCCGTTCGCTCGTTTGTTCTTGTCATTCGAGATGCACTATCTCTTCGATGTCAACTTTGGCACATTTAACAGTTGTATGCATCTAATTGAATTACAAACCAAGAGGTGTGCGTTTTGCCATGCATTACTCAATTATCTCCAACTATTATGCAACCACTTGACATACGCCAATTAAATTTAAAACCTTAATGCCAGTAAGCCACAATGGTAGCTAACATCTGTTTTGCCCCAGCCACCCAATTCAAGAGATATTAAATTTCGCCCTTTCAACAAGACTACCTTACCACAAGTAGTAACACTAGAAAGAGACATCCTCCGCTGATTTCATTACTTAGAAAAGATACTCGTATGTTTGTTTTAACTGACATTAAAATTAGTTTCGTCATTTATAGCAACATGCATTTTACACAGAACGGAGTGCAACAAGAATATTTAGTTGGCAATTGTTATTGCGTAGCACGTTACTCCCCTTTTGCTGTATGCCTATGCCTATATACTCATAGAATAATCAATGCATTATTTCACCCCACCTTTTTTATTGGGAATGGCCATGCAACACGTAGCCCATTATGACGTGTACCTTCGATGTTGAGGGGCACCCATTATGAATTGAAATTGGTTAAATTTTTAAAATTGGTTTTTAATTGACTAAAACAATAATAAAAAAAAAAACAACGGTCTAAGAATCTGACAATTTATTATTTTGTGCCTTCTTGCATGCTCAATCGACTGGAAAAAATAGGCTTGTGCGTAACCCAAATATACGGAAAATTGACGAAATCTTCTTAAAGCACCAATGGTTTTGAGGATTGTCTACTTTTGCTATTATAGGCTCCATCAACATATTTTTCTATTGAAGTTTTTTATGCGTTCTTCCGCCCTAAAAGTGACAGAGCCGAAATAACACTGCTAATAAATTAGACAATTAAAGAAAAAACTATCTCGCAACGAGTGTGGGCTGCATTGTACCTACCAACTTGGAGATATTCGTTTTTGTTGCTCAACGGTGACGGTTTCACATATGAGTCTTTAGTGGGTGGAACTAATTATTTGTATATGGGCACGATATCGTAGGATGGAGATAGCGACTATTTTTTGTTCCTGAAAAGTGGTAGCCTTCAATCGTGATTTTTATAAAGTTATGTTCGGTATATTCCAGAGGCACTCAACAATTGTTCGCTTTGAGCAAATATGATTGCACCTTCCTGTCATGCAATATTTATGAAGTGCTTGTGGTAAGACGGCGGTAGCAGGTTGTCTTTATATCCGGTCGCCGGTGTAAGTCCATGCAACACCCTCAAGTTCTTGCACACGAGCTAATAACATACATTTTCAACAACCTGTGGTTTACATGCGGCATTTGAGCAAAGCGATAAGTAATTGTGTGCTTAGCGCCCTGCTGTTGCAATAATTAAATGGAAGTGGTTGCATTTTCGCTTGTAATTCTTTACCATCTTAATAAAATACTGCTCGGTTTTGAGAATTTAATTACTGGTGCGGTGTAACTGATAATTGGTAGTTGAAAGTAATATCTATTACGGTGTGGCTATTGATGATAGGCTATTAATGGATAGGCTAACGTCTAATATGCTAATGATGTTGTCAAGCAATACGAGGAATACGACTAGTCGCGGATATAACAAGGCGTAAATACTATGCAAAGCTAGGTACAAATTGGCCAATAGACGTGGTTGAAGTACATTAAATAATAGATATCACCAATATGGTCAATGAAAGGCATATAGCTCCAGGGCAGTTGATTCCTCAACCGTATGAGGTATGAGTGCTATACAAAAGGTAGAATGAGAAAACTTTGTGGGAACCGAATGTGTTTTGTTGTGCGAAATGATTGTAATAGTTCTCTGTAGTTAATTATACAGGATTCTGCCAAGGATTCATCATTATCCGCTTACTTGTCGCCTTGACTTCCGTATTGCCTTCATTTTCAAATGTTTTGCGTGGGCCAGAAAATCCTTAAGAATTCGATGGTATCTTCCAAAAAAAAACTACATAGCTTCCTCGGTAGAGAGAATGTCATCGATTTCAAGTGCTGCACTCGTAAATTACCAGCAAAATATGATTGGAGACGAACAGTCACAGCTTGGTGGTTAAAGTAATACCTGACAATAGTTTTAGAAAGCATTCCAAAACCAGCCTATTTGCGTTGCCGTTTTCGCTTCTGTTTCTCAACAATAATATACTCGAGCGAGCTCTGATTCGGATAGTTGGAGTCTTTGCCGTTGTAGTTTTTAGCGTTTTTCCTACTAGCTGTAATGTGGTGATCATCATAGTGCATCGTTTTCTTCTCCTTCTCATCGAGAAAAGCAGAGAAAATTTCTTTTTCGCTTCAGGAACAATTTTCAAAATGTGCTGCCTATTTTGCACAACATTTCTGTCACCAAATCTCCCTATAATATGAGACCAGTATTAACGTTTTCATATCTACACAAATATTCCTCTCTTACTACATAAGAGAGGTCTAACGATATCACACTTGGAAACGATATGAAAAAGAAATCATCAGAAAATGTCCTCCACCACGACCGTATATACAAGTTGCACGTTTATCCTCAAAGGCTTTTTTTATGACAATCCGTTATAATAAAAAAAAAAAATCGGACGCTGTTATTAAGCTTGTAAACAGGGCTCATTACATAGCTAAACTACGTGTACAGCAACAAAGTTAACTGCGGGTGGTATGCCGTCCTTTCACATTCGCTGTCGTTCTTACAACAGTTTATGTCATATCGTATCTAGATGTGGTCTTTCTATACTAAGCTGGTGCAATGCACCATATTCATCGATTGATCTCACATATCGAAGCTGAGCTAAGAATCCAAGTCCATGGGATGCAATTGCATGAGCACAAAATAACACAACACACAGTTGTGTAACTGCAAATAAATACTAGTGTGTTGCCATTTAAAGCGAGGGCTGCTTATTACGATATAGCGTAGTAGTATATGAATATCTTTGCGGTAAGTTATCCTACAGTTGCATCACAGCGACAAGTAATTCAAATAAAGAACTTTGCTTTAATTGGTAAACCTGTCTCCGACCGTTTGTGGGTTAAAAAGTTCTTTACGACTGGAATGGAAAATAGTGTCCTTATACAGTAGTTCCAAGGTGCAATACTGTACTGCTTGTAGAATTTCTTATACGAGAAGTATATATGATGAGATTTGATAAAATCCCATAGATATTAACGTTGTTGTTTTAAGTAGATGAAGAAAATAATTTTGATTTCATGTATCCATGATAGATACTTCCATAGTGTGCAGTACGGTATGGGTCCGGCTGCAATTATATTTTGTTTTATTGCTCTTCCACAAATATCGTGACTTGAGTTTTGTTAACGTTAAATGTCGTCCTTGACTTCTTTTAAATAGCTACCCCGCAAACGTTGGATAATAGTGCTACGGTATTCCATTATCCATAGAAGTACAAGTAGTTTGCATTTAATGCTACCATTAGAACGTGCCCATTTATGTTGGAAGGTAAGATAATTTGCACTAAGTCAAAATTGCTTTTGAAAAGCAAATCTTGTATTGAGTGTGTAATGTGCATATGAGTGTGGTATCTTGAAAAACCTACATACTTACATAGAAAGCACAAAATAATTCGTAGGTACTTTTACAATTCCATTGACTTTTATACCAGTAGCCAAATTCACAACAGTTTACTGCTGTGAAGAAAAAAAAAACGGCATAATATCTTTGAAAGATATCCGCTTCACAACATAGCCTAAAGTGTTTCCAAAACTTTTTCACTAACTTTCGGATTATTTTGACAACCATTTGAAGCTGTATTCCACTAAGTTCATGCATTCAATGTCCACAGCTTATGGCCTACGGATCTTATTTCCATTTTAATATGGCCTTGGTCATTTTAAATGATTCCCAAATTGCCATTAAACGTTTGTTTCTAACTAAAGACTAATTTGTGCAATTGCTGTCCTTTCTCATTCGATCATCCTCATGGCGAATTGTTGTTCGTAATTCATAATTACCTATCAATCTTTCACTTGCGGACACCTAACAATGTTCGTGTAGTTTTGTATTTATTTATTGAACGAACTAATCGACGGATTGTCGCACAGGCGCAAAACATAAAACTGCTATAGCAACATATATCCTATCTACTGCAATGCGCGCCTTAATGACACCCATGACAGTACTGTGTATACACATAAACCTGCATTAAATTAGAAGCAAACAGATAATTTTTTTTACTTACTTGATCACATTTATGACGTTGTAACTAATAAATTCCATGTTCATGTTTTTTTTTTTCTGAAATTTTGCAGAAATCGAAAGAGATATATTTGCCGTGGAGCAGACAGTAGCAGAAATGAAGTCAACGACATGTCACAAGCAGACGACGTCGACGACATCATTGCCGTCGGCGGCGTTGATATCGTCTGTTGCCGCGAGCCATCATCGCCAACATCATAGTCAGTACCGGAACAACAGTGTTAGCAGTAGGGGCGGCAGTATAAAACTCAAACCTAGTGATGCGAATAATAATGACAATAGCTCGATGATGTCGGCCTCTACAGAAGCAGTAGCAAAGATGCCAATCATGACGGCTCCTACTAGAAGCAAAAATAGTGAAAAATATTCCCTGCGGCAGCGGCAAAAGAGATCATTCGCTGTGCCGTCCTCTGCGGCTGCAGTGGCGGTAGTGTCGAATAGATTTAAGTCTGCAGCCGTGTCGAATGAATCAGCAACATCTTCCGGTGGAGGTCGCTCAAGCTTTAGTAGCACTGTTAAACGCGCCAACATCTCAGCTGCTTCATCATCAAGTGTTCCTAAAGAAAAGGCGAAAAGTAAAGCAGCACCACTCAGCAAATATCGGCGCAAGACAGCCAATGCCCGAGAGCGAACACGGATGCGTGAAATTAATACGGCCTTTGAAAGCTTAAGACGATGTGTGCCGCACACGGTAACCGGCGACGAGTCGACATCCTCAAATGAAAAACTCACTAAGATCACCACCTTGCGCCTAGCAATGAAGTACATTCAGATACTGTCTCAGGCCTTGGATAATCCTTCGTTTCAGGAAGACTTTCTACTCGAATGTCAAAACGATGGCGACCTTCGATTTAGTACACCAAATTGGGTGCAACCTTTGGAAGTCACCGCTCCCAGCGAGGAAGAAGTCCATCCAGTGGCATCCGCACCAGCCCAATCAAGACCTAAACCGAGAAAAACGAAAGTTCAGGCGACCAAAGTTACCGCAAAGCGTCAGCGAACGAAGACGAAACTGGAGGATACTTTTTCACCATATTTGACGTCTTCCTCCATATTCTCGTCGTCCTTGTCATCGAGTTCCTCCTCAGCATACGCGTCCATGTCGGCTTCGCCACTCCTCGATGATTGTCATTCGATGACTGACTTAAGCAGTATGATTCTAGAATCCGACGGAGAGTCATTGCATTTATCCGAACCGTGTCTGAGCCCTATGAGTAGGAACTACCATCTGGGAATGCAATCATTGGACGGAACAGAAGTTCTAATAAAAAATGCTCCCATGGCAATAACAATCGAGAACCCGCTTGAGTTGAGTCTTAGACTTTTGGAACCAGATGGCGATTCTCTGGAATTTTCAACTGACCAGCAACCCTCAACGTGTATTAGTCCATTGGCCACCCTGGAATCGTTTAATCCATTTGGAGATTTGTTACACACGGAATTTCCAGAGCATTCATCATTAGATTTGTTTTTAACATGACGTACTTCTGTTTATTTTTTTGTTTTATAACATCATAAGTTATTAAACACGGAACCTTTGTTCCGCATTTAGTTCTCATTTGATTACCTTATTTAAGACTTTAAAGGGAACACACATATTCACTTTCACATTTTTCTGTATTTTTCTACCTATATAGTAGGTCTAGTTATACACTTTAAGACTTTTTGACAGTTTCTGAGTACATAAAGACATTACTTCTATAGCCGGTACATATACATGCATATTAATTTGTGTTTCTTCCAATATTTAAATCTAGAAATGAAACGGTCCCATAAATTCTTATTGTGTCATATTGATTTTAGACTAAGAACATTTCATATCTTTTTGTACATAACTTTAAGACAATTTTCATACAAATCTAATGAAAATAAAAAGTTAATCTCACATACAAAATAATGAAAGAGGATTTTTGCTGTTTTATTTTCCAATCGATATTTATTCAAAAATTAGAGCCGTCTTCGACAGTTTTTTTTTTTTTTCTTTTATGTGCAATATCGCATCAAAGGTTCCAGGTTCAAGCCCTCTTAAGATTCGATAATTCTTCCACTCAAATACGTCACAAAATTGTAGGTGCTTTCCCCATCTGGCAAAAATGAAAATCACAAACAAAAATGGTTGCGAGAAAATTGCGCAATTGAAAACTAAAAGAACTATTCGCAGCTCGCAGGACGAATAATCTCCACGGTGAGCGCAGAATGTGGCTATAGGTTTACAACTCGGCAAAACGGAGTTTATTTATTTATTTTCAAATATCCCGTCTATGCGTTGTATAGGTCGCAGATGAAGGATGCTTCTCAGTTTTTCCGTTCGAATTCGAAAGAGAATAAGATTGTTGTGGGAAGCTGAGCTAGTATCATGGGTGTCGGAAATATGAAACGAAGGAGTACCAAATGACAGTATGTCTCAATGAAGAACGATATGATCTAGTACCTACAACCTACCAGAAATGTGGTTATAAACCTGCTATTTCAACAAAAACACGACTAAACCGATGACAAATTTAAGTGCAGGTATCGGATATTATACTGCTCGCCCACGACTACATACTAGACAATTCATTTGCACGGCCATCATGTCATTGATTTAACCGCGAACCCCAGCAATTACAAGCCAATTGCACTAAGTACCACAACCGTGTCATTTACCAAAATTATATTGCTGCGCGCATACATCCAATGACCCAACCAGTGACCTCATCCGAAAAGTGCCAACCAATTTACACCAACGACGATGACTCTTTGCAAACGAATCTATCCGTAATGCTAAGCGCGAATTTGTATATTGCAGAACTGGACAGGCACAGGAATATTCCAGCAGTGGCACACAAACTGTCAAATATTATCGTGGTAGAATGATGGCACAAATAGCATGACCCACACTTAACAATAATATATCTTCCTATTTGATATTTTAAGAGATGTTAGTTTATCGTCGTGAATCTTGTTGTCATAGTTGCAAACTCAATTTCATCTCGTCATTAGTGGTTATTATGGTAAAACTTTTTTATGACCGAAAATAGCAAGTTGTTTTGCTATTAGCGACGCAATCGACCACTTCTAATTTACGCTGCTGTATACGAGCTTTGACAGCCGATTTAAATTTAAAAAAATTATGTCATGTTAATTTGATTTAAGCATTTTGTTTTTATGGGCAAGATTGCTTTAATAGAACTTGATTGATATGTGGCTTAAGAGCGTCGTACTGCAAATCAAATGATCCGATATCTGAAACAAACAACTCTTTATCGAATGACTATAGGAAAGTGTCAATAATTGAGCTCCGGTTCAGGTTACGCTCCGATCAAAGGTAAATGAAAAATTGAATAGTGGAGTTAGAGTAAAAATATTGTAAAAGAACTTTACTTACTTCACAGGATGACACAGATTTAGACTGAAACACACAGGTATATATATAAGGTAGTTATAATTTGAATTAAACATGGCATCGTTAACCTAGATATAAACAGGCGATAACAATTAAAAATTTGAGAGAAAAAAAAAACTGTTTAAATAAATCGGTAATATAAACGACAAACCTTACTGTCAGAATTGATCAGTCAACTTCCTATAATATCGTTTGGTAGCTCCTTGTTTGGACATGATTAATGATCACCATTTACAGCACACGCCTTTTTGGCTTCTCTCCGATCGGTGAGAGAACACCTTACGTCTTCTGTCCGAGCCATTCATTCATTCATTGAACATTTATAAAGATATTTCAACAGCTTTCGCATTCTACAAGAATGTTTTGAGTAGTTTCACATGCAGTGACTCCTTTTTCCTCAAGCATTAATAAGTGACACACTTACGGAAAAATATGTATCTAGCGGAGTTTTCGCATGTTTACGAATAGAGATAAGCACTTCTCGCAGTCTACTTTTACTTCGTAAAATCGAGCCTGGAGCTCGACACCAGAAATATGATTATTAGCATCGCGTATCTTAATTTCAACTATTGCTAATAGCCATTTTGTTAATTGAATTGAAAGCAGATAGCTATTTAAGTAGATATTGGGGCTTACTAATAATAATTTTTAAGCTTCACACTAAATATTTTCTAGGTCGCAATATGCAATATTGTATGGTAAATTATGCAATTCTAAGTTCGAAAAATTTTGCCTGGACACTAAAAATGATAATTAGTATCGCGGATTGATACGATAAAATGTTCTAATAATTATATAGGTAAGTATACCTACTTGTCTTATAGGTGGCAAAAATTTATTTTAGCCCTGCTAAAAGTATTCAATATATTATCCCTGTCAAATTCGATTGTAATATCGGAATAAGCACGTGCACGTCCAATTACGGGTTGAATTACATTGGTTTATTTGTTGTTTAGGCAAACTATAGTAGGTATGCAACTATGGATAAATGCTTAGGTAATTAACTCCATTCGTCTCTACAAATTAGAAGCAAATTATACGCATTACTCTGTTATTAGATGCCCTTTGAGGGTCATATACCCAGACCCACCCAGGTATGTAGTATTCAATAAACATCACGTTAAACCCACAGCCTTATATAGATTGCCAATTGCTTTAGTTAATAATTACTTGAAATGTATTTGGTATTTAGATTATAACAAAATGATTTATGACAATGACAAATGCGTTTGCTGTTCGTTCGTACCTGCCTATTGTTGTAAGAACGCTCCTTGACGAGTTCTTTAGAAGAACGGATTTGGGGATTAGTACAACAATGAATAACTGGAATATACATTTATACATTTAATTCCGTATTGTTTGCTAGTGATGGTCACGCTGGCATAGATATTAGTTAATTTCAACTTTTTATTCTTAGCTTAGCATATAGAAAATAGATAATATAGGTACATGCAAACTTAAATAGTTTACTTTAAGGACTAGATACTTAATTCAGGAGCCTCAATCTTTGTATTATAGATAGGGGCACGGAAGATAGCTGATTAATAAGGTCAACATTTTTTGAAATTTCAGAAAGAATTTAAGGAAGTGGTTTCACTTTTTTTTAAGAGAACTTGGGAACACTTTATGGTTTGGTTTTTCTTCTGAATCCAATTAATTTGTTATTTTGTTAAATTGTTTTCTAATAACAAAAATACTAATAAAGTGTCAGGTATTATTTAGATTTGTTATATAAAAGAGAGTTATTTTTGTCCTACGGTATTTTTCGTTCTTAAATCTTAATTAATCAATCTTAATCCAAAAACCATAGCATTGTGACATCCAAATATTTTACTTTGGAAAACCATAGCCAATAAGTGTACAGAAATAAATTTCGTTTTCGATTTCGCAAAAAGATAAATGTTTTTGAGAAAAAATCAATTATTTTTTTTGATTGATATTGCTTTTCAGGTTCAATTTGCAAAAAAATAAATTTTTTTTTTTGATCTGACTCTCTTTTGAAAAATCTCGATGTTTTCTTAGATTTCACACAAACTTTCACTAATGTCAATGTGTATGACAGACAGCTGGCGATTACGAAATGTTTATCGTTGGAAGTATTGCCGTTTTAACTGAATCATTAGTTTTTCGAGTATGGAAACGATTTTTCATATTAAATTATTTCGAAATGAGAATCAAAATCTATTACAACATACCTAAGATATATATTTTTCTTTCCCAAGTGTGGTCTCAGCTTTATGCAATTCAGGCGATTGGTGTTGTGTCACTTATAACATCTGTGTATTATAACAGAAATCAATCAGCTGATTGTCGAATGTCACATTTCGCTACGTCAAATTTTCCCGAAAAATTTACACAAAATTGCAATTAGTCGCACGAGAGATTATTTCTTTTCTTATCGGAACATACAAAAGTTCGTATCAATTTGAAAATAATGGATCACAAAAATACACTACGTGTACACAATGGAGATTGCCATGAGGAAGAAGTCAAAACCCCATTTGTTATTGGTGTTGCTGGCGGAACCGCAAGTGGAAAAGTAATATAAACTCTAAAATGTGCGCTGGTTATGTGTTAAAAATATAAATTTCAGTCTACTGTATGCAAGAAAATCATGGAGCAACTTGGCCAGGCTGATATGGATCACACACAGCGTCAGGTAAATCCTCATAATTTTGTGAATCTGGTTTAGTACTTTTACAATTGATTCGAACGTAGGTCGTCACTATCAGTCAGGATTGCTTCTATCGTGAACTGACGCCAGCTGAAAAATTAAAGGCAACAAAAGGACTCTTCAATTTTGACCATCCAGACGCATTCAATGAGAAGTTAATGTTTGACACACTGCAGTCGATATTGAAAGGGCTTAAAGTGGATATTCCCACTTATGATTACAAATCAAATTCTTTGTAAGTGCATTCTTGTGGAGGTTAGAAGATAATATGTTAATACCACGTCTTTCAGGGATTTTGAAAACACACTTACAATTTATCCAGCCGATGTGGTTCTATTCGAGGGAATACTGGTATTCTATTTCCCCAAAATCAGAGATTTGTTTCATATGAAATTATTTGTCGATACAGACTCTGATACCCGGTTGGCTAGAAGGGGTAATCATTAAGTTTTATTGTAATCTATGCTATAATAATCAATTTATTTCTAGTTCCAAGAGATATTAAAGAGCGCGGCCGTGACTTAGACCAGGTGCTCACCCAGTACATGACCTTTGTGAAGCCAGCTTTTGAAGAGTTTTGCTCCCCGGTACGTAAAATTTATTTCAAACTATGAATTATATATATTTATTTAAATACACCACGCACGTGCATTATCGACACATTTTTCTTCATTTCATATAATTGCTCAGAACATTTATGTACTAGAAAAAATTCTGCCTAGAATAACGCATTGTAATTGTTGTCACACATATTTGGTTTTTTGAAACTGCGGTTCCATTTGCTTTGCCAATGGTAGCGCGGCAGCAGATGTAACTCTTTGTCGAATATCCACTATCATGTCGTTTTCGTCATACTCCTTGTTGTTTTTATTTAAGATTTATCTTTTAAAAAGCATCCTTTCATATCGCTTTTATTTTCAGACCAAGAAGTTTGCTGACGTTATAATTCCGAGAGGAGCCGATAATACTGGTAAGTATCATTGGCATTCAATACATTTACTATGCAAGTAGTTTGGTTGTTAATTTTTAATTTTTGCTTTTTTTTCTTAACGTAATGAAGTTGTTTTTCTATTTTAACGTCAAGTATTTTGTTTCAAATTAACAGCTTCTTACTGTCCTAGAGTTATTTATATTTCATTTTTCCATCTTTGACTAATTGCAATTTATTCGAATTAAATGAGAAAAATAAAACATCGTAGAAGATAAAAACAAATAATAAAGGAGAGCTAAATTATTTATTTTTATTCATTCTGAAATAAAAGCTGAGAAAAAAGAAAAAACCAAAGCTCCAGCAGTTTTCTTTGCTTGTTTATTATTCTTTACAGTTGCTATCGATCTCATTGTCCATCATATTGGAGAAATACTTAGACCAGGCGGAACCCCCACTAACTCAACATCAACAACGCATTTCGTCATGAAAAGTGAACATTAAGTGTATTTGAATTCATATTATTTATAAAAAAAGAAAAAGAAAAACCAAGCCAATAACAAATGTTAAACAAAAATTAATTAGTAGGAGGAGCAATCTATATGGAACTATTAGCAAACAATCACTATCCATATTAGGTATTAAATTAGTAAATAACAAAAAGGCATAAAACCCGCGGGACAAACCAGACGAGTTGTCTTTGTTTCTGGGACAATGAGAACTGTTTCGAAATCTTACTGTCTGCGTTTGTCATGTGGGAGTAGAATTACTGATTTTTTATTGAGAACTATGTTATTTTAGACGTTATCCTTATTGCATTTGTTTTGTTTATATATTCCTGGACGCTGGGAAAATGCGTTATAATTTAATATGCTTATTTAAAATGAGTTAAGCGTGCATAACGCTATTCGTTTGCAGCTCTTTTCCTTTAATTTACTTATAACTGGGTATCGAAACGCATTCTCATGTGCGCAAACTAAAAGTTTCAAACAATTTTCGGTCTATTCAAAAGCTTTATTGAGAAAGCGCACTTCGGTTTGAATGTGGACACATTGTTATTGTGGGTCACGCCAGATTCGAACAGTTCCGTGTTTCGCAAAAGTTTGGCCTATAGGGTGGCATGTGCGATCCATGAAACAGTCCAGACAGTATAAATTTGTAAGGCATAGTTTTGCATTAACAATTCCGCAACTGTACTATTTTTATATTTCTTTCATTCGTTGTTACGACCCGTTGCAGTTTAACTATCTACTTTATAACTATCAAATAAACTAGTTAACCTTGTCGAAGACGCTATAATATTATAAACGAATACTTGTCCTTTTTTTTATTCACGATATTTTCGCTTTTGATGGGCACACTGGTGTTCACCTCATGAGCTTGCGTTAAGATACCATATTTATTATAAAAACTTGGTAAACTATAAAATATTTTCTTTTACTTAATTACTCGAATACACTGTTAAATTAATTTTAAACACATTTTTATATACAAAAATTACTGACTTAGCACAAATAAACAAGTATATCAAAAATCAGATAATCTTTAAACTATAAGAATATATTGCTGGTGAAACTATCTGATCTGTTATTTGAAGCATACGAAACAGTTGCAGATTTCATTTACTCAATTAGACGGGGAATATTTATTTTAATATTTTAGACTTTTAACATATCCTTTCTGACGAAAAAGGAATACTCTACTATAACAGGTAAACAAACGACTCATCAACTTTGATACGTTTTATTATTTTAACATAGCTGTAGTGTGATTTTAAATATTACGTACTATAATATTGCTATATTGAGCTAATTTTAAATACATAATTGTAATATATTATCTCGTGTCTAGTCGATTCGATTGATTTCAATTGTTTTTGGTTTATTTCTAGTTGCCATTGACCTAATAGTTCAACATATACGCGACTTTTTGAATAATCGCTCCCGACATGACTCAACAACAAACCTTGCAATAAGTATGAACAGTTCGTATTTGCCAGGTGCCCCTGGAGGAGGAGGTAAGAGTATTTCGTCGAATGCATCCAACATATTACGCCCACACTAATTATTGTTTTTTCTTAGTGTTAAAAACACTAACATGAGAGTTAGAGAGTTAAAACCTATATTTTTTTAACTTGAAATTGTGTAAAGAAAATAATAAGTGTGAATTAAGCTTGAAGCATAAAAATGAGTTTAGTGTTTTAAGTTATGATATCTTCTATTGTAACGTTAGTAGAAAGACTTTTGGCCGATTTCACACAACCCCTTGATACGACCTTGTACGGAAAATTTGTATGTGCAATTTTACAGACCTCGACATAGTAGTATCATAATGTATCAGCGGGTGGACATACTCGAGCGATGTTTGTATTTTTTTTCACAGAACAGTAACTGCATTATTCTCCGCATCTTTTATTTGTGGATTAACGGTGCAACCGAAGAATTTATTTATAACATGAAAAATGTAGAAGTAATTCAATAAAAAAGTAATGTAAGTGGGAAAAGTAAACAACATGAACCTTTATAAACTTACATCACGAGTAATGTTTGACTTCGATTTTAAATCTTTATTTGATGCATGTTGGAAAAGGCCTTTCATTGTAAATGTGATATGACGTATGTTGTTTCGTATTATGTAATTGCATATCTATTTTTCTTTGCATATTCACTTATTCTATATTCTTAGATGTTGAAGGTGACAACTATTTATTTCCCGATATCAAACAGATGCTTCATTGAAAAAACTTTTAAGCAATGTCTTACTGTATCAAAAATCTAATGCGAAATTGCCTGGTCCCCTGGTTCCCATATTTTATTCGGTCGCACTGCTGTTTAAAACGACAGAACAAGTAGAACGTTGTTTTTACTTTTAACAATGATGTGAGAACTACTCTGTGTCTGTTAGCTAGATAAAAGATTATTCTCTTGTTTAACAAATATTTCATTATTTTCAATACGCAATATACTTACATACGTTAAGAAAGCTGTTGGACTTACTAAGATGTTCAATTAAATCTTTTTACCATAAAACTGTACGTAACTTCTGTGTTTTGCATTTGAGATATAGGTACTAACTTTCCTTTGCATAACCTACTACATACCTATACTTAAATTGAATTATTGAAACTCCAGAAAATAATCTTATATTCAACTTGCATGCTTACATTTCGTATTTTGTGTACTAATGTGAACTAAAAAGCAATGGTGATCGTTCCCTGAAATGTATGGTGAAGGTAATAATTTTGGTTGTTTTTGTTTTATTATATGAAATGTAATTTTCGAAAGATGGGGATGCATACATGGCAATCCGGCGTTTTTCAACACTCTGCAATCAGTTAAGCATGCACGGTAATATATTTTTCGAACAAAACGAATACCTGAAGAACAACACATCACACTGATGAGCAATATTTTCTTAGTGCATATCACATAAAAATGAAATTATAAAGGGTGATTTTTTAAGAGGTTTAGAACTTTTTTTAACGAAAAAACACAAAAAATTCGAAAAAATGAATGAAATATTTATTTGAATCGATAGTTTGAACCTTGCAATTTAATGTTTAAAGATAATTTCATGCAAATGTTGACCGCGGCTGCGTCTCAGGTAGCCCATCCGCTGAGTCCAATTTTGGCATACTCTTTCACACATATCGGCCGGTATCTCACGAATGAATGCATGGATGTTGGCTTCCAGTGCGTCAATCGAAGCGGGCTTGTCCCTATACACATTAGCCTTGGCATACCCCCACAAAAAATAATCTAATGGTGTCAAATCGCACGATCTAGGCGGCCAATTGACCGGCCCGAAACGTGAAATTAACTGTTCACCAAACTCGCCTCGCAATTGCGCCATTGTTTCGCGTGCTGTGTGGCATGTGGCACCGTCTTGTTGAAACCACATATCATGCAAGTCAAGAACTTCCATTTCGGGCAAAAAAAAGTTTGTTATCATCGCTCGGTAGCGTTCACCATTGACAGTAACGCTGCGATTCGCATCATCTTTGAAGAAATATGGCCCAATAATGCCGCCGGCCCATAAACCGCACCAAACAGTGGCTTTTTCGGGATGCATTGGTAGCTGTTGCAATGCTTCTGGCTGATCTTCACTCCAAATGCGGCAATTTTGCTTATTTACGTACCCATTCAACCAAAAATGAGCCTCATCGCTGAACACAATTTTTCGATAAAAAAGCGAAAAAGAACATTTCGAACCGAGCACGAATTTTGATAGTAAAATTCAATAATTTGCAAGCGTTGTTCATTTGTAAGACGATCCATGGTTAAATTGCAAACCAAATTGAAGCTGTTTGACAGTGACACAAGGTACTAAACACACGTCAGCTGTCAAAACCAGTGTTGCCAAAACCAAACCAGCTAAAAAATCACCCTTTATTTATGTACGAGTACCTATGTAAGTCAGCTAATTGCACAAAATAACATGTAAAAGAAATGCTGTATACAAATTGTTTATTTTTGGAAGTTGGTTTAGCGTGTCTTAAATGAATACGTATACATAATATGTACATATATAGATTAAAAATATATAAAAAAAAAATGGTCTCCTTTATTTGGAATGTTTGAAACGTTTATGAATAGTTTTAAAACACCGTTATTTTTCTTCTCTTTTGCAAAGCATTACAAGTGTAACTCCGATAAGTGAAATGGAGTATCAACCAACTTGCGGTTGGTGATTGATTGGAGGCAATTTACCAAAGCCGGTGGTAACAAGAGAAGCGTAGGTATTTGTTGACAGTGAGTGTACGCGATGCATAATAAAGTTTGTGACGGTGACCTTCAATTTGCTAGAAGCTGTAAGGGTTTGTTCAATGTCAACCGACGAATCGAGCTGCAGAAACAACCCCCTCTGTTGAAGTCTATGCAATATATCTCGCTTGTTTGACTGCAGTTTCCTCATTATCTTTTAAAGGTTGTCGGAAGACTCAATTTAGTTCCATAAACACGAATTTTACCATAATACGACATAAATATTTGTTTAACATAAATAGCTAGATGTGTTTTTGCTTGATAAATGAACAGATTCCTCTTAAAAAAATACTGAATCAAAGCCAGTAATGATCGTGCAACCAGAACAGCCTAAACAAAATGTACTAGTTTATCCCAGACAACAACCTGCAGTTAAGTTCCGATTAGCAATGCACTCTATCTGTTCCACTTCAATACCTGTCGCACCTGTAATTAATCGTACCCACTTGTTCTAACTTACGCAGGTATAGGCAAAACACAAGCTAACACACTATCGATATCTCACCCACACCCTGCTTACTAACCACCTTAGTATGAAGAGTCACTTATTTTCTTTTTCACTTAAATACTTGCGGAGACCGGAGAGTTCCGCTACATTTCAAAACTAATTTCAGTTTGATTTCGGTTCTCGTGGTTAGTGTATGTGGTTCGTGTTTGTTCCGTGGGCTAGCTGTAGCGATAGTGAAATTTGGCGGATGACGAATGCAAAGAAGAGAATGAAAAGCTGATTAGTCTTCTTTTTTTGGTTAACCATTTTTTTTAACTCGACCTGTCGTCTTAGACTGCGAATCCATTCTTAAGTGAACAAATCGCTAGAGTGCAGTGAAAATTAAATTAATATAACGTGAATAATTGTGTTAACGAAAAAAAAATATTATAAAAAATGTCCACATAAATGTTTCTGCCTGAATGAGAGTGAGTGAGCAAGAAGCAAGTGCTTAGGCATTTTAAGCTAGGGAGTGAGTAGTTCTATCAATAAATTATTAAGTGAGGAGGCAATAGCAAAACCACATAATGAAAGTTGGGATTTATTTATCACAATATCCCGTTCGTGATTCCCGGTGGCTGGTCGTATTCCTGTTGATTTATGTAGTTATTGGTAAGTTATCTTGAATTATATAGATATTCAACCTCATTCAATTTTAGTAGCTACATTCATAGCAATTGAAAGTTAAAACTCGGAATGGAGAAATTGGGTGTGTTTACCTGAATAAATCGCTAGAAAAAAAAAACCCGTGCGTGTGAAATTCAAAGAAACTATTTACATATCTGCAGGTCTCGCTCTTACTTTTGTTTTGTTGTAATGTTAATAGATAGGTACCTTTCTGGCAAAAACAAAAATCGGACAACACTGCATCACCATAACATGCTGCATGCATACGAAGATGCGACAGGTAGACTTGCGTGAAGCGGGTTCAATTGTTGATTTTTTTCCTTTGTTGATTGTGTTTGTGTTTACGATTTCTCGTTAAAGCAACGTTTCAAAAAGAAATTAGGGAGAAGTGGTGGTGCCCAGAAGCTAGCATAAGCTGCATTTACGACTGAACTTACTCTTATGATATGAATGTTTACTACTGGTCTTTTAATGGGGATCAGTGCGAACTTTGTTTTTTTTTGTTGTATTCTGTTGTTTTTAAAATGTGTCGTTTGCGTCAAACTAGACAAGAAAGGTACCCACATGTACTTAAATAATTACCGAAAAGCTGTTATTAGTAGATACTTACTTACATCGCTATAATGTAGGTAGGTGCGTTCTGAAAAAAAGGATTTTATACCTAGTGGTACATTTTTAGGTATTTGTTTACACAAATAAACTCATATTTCTAGGTACCAGAATAATCTTTAGTATAGGTAGGTACCTACTACCAATTCATTCGATCTTTCTACGCGCAGACTAATAGATGAATCAATTAAATTTAACCTTCATTTTCACGTGACCAAATAATAAAAACAAATGCAACCCACTCAGAACAACTAACATGGAGGTCAACTGGGTGCGAATTTGACAACTTTTACATTTTCTTTGCATAGTGTCGAACTGATGTGCATACCCTGTTTTCTGTTTTTCTACCATATGAATTGATCTTTATCATTTAGGTTCAAATTTCTCGGTACTAAGCTCTCGATTCTAAATCTTATATGCGGTAGGTATACCAATATTCTGTGAACTGTATTTCTCGCTTTAGTGGGCGTCGCGTCGTCATAGTCGAATGCATAGCCGATGTGTCACTCAAAAACAAACAAAAAAAGTTCGTTCAATGTAATTTCTGGTGTGGTTTATTTATGGCCTCCGGTCGGTCTTAGCGTAGTTTAAATTCCATATAAAAAATGTGATGAGAAGTACAGATAAAAGCTGAGGAAAGCTGGTCTAGTTAAAAAACACTTTTTTGTACTAACTACCTCCAGCGAATGTGAAGTACAAAGCAGACCCTAATAAAAGCAAAAAGATTTTTCATCTTCTCTATTCTACTGAGTTGCATACCTATTTGCGAATTACAACAATCCTACCGTTCTTCTATAATGTAGACTATTGACGTAAACGTAATTCATGTGTAAAAGATAATGGCGTGGCAAATCTGTTGAATGGTAGCGAGTTACATCTTGCATGGTCCCATACTCTTAGCGCTCTTATATTGTAATGTGATAAGATAGATTATTAGATATTTGTGTTTGTAAACTGCAACTAATGACAAAGAGGGAAAATAATGCGCAGATAGGTAATCGTTTTAAAATGTTTAAATACATTTTTTTATCAGTTTTTAATGTGTGGAGAATTGCCAAAGTCTAGATATTTGGCAGTCTGCTACAAATTTCACGACTAGACGAGACACTACAAAATGATCCATCTGTCTTTGTAGGTATGTAAATATGCACCATTATTCAAAACTGGAATAATAATCTGGAAGAAAAATTTTACAAAACTTATTATTAAATAATGAACAATGGCAAACTGTTCCAAATACCTACATACAATACATTTAGATGCGTAGGTATCCAAATCTGAAGACCAATATAAGAATCCCGCTTTCAAAGAGCGAAGAGAGATTTAATTTAATTAATTTATGGGTCGGTAAGCGAGGAGTCCTTGTGTCCATCCCCGGAAAAACAAGGTTTTTTCGACTGCGCCACCTGTCTAAACATCCAACCTCTCTTCTTAACATTGGAATTTATTTTACAAAACTGTAGGAACTTTATCGAATGCAAAGTAGAATCATTTGCTTGTGGGGGCATTTATGCCAATTGTAAATGGTAAGTGCAACTGTGGGTGTTTTTTCCTATCAACGGAGAGAATCTAACTATTCTATTATTACCTAAGTGGACATTCTAATGCTCATAGGAAGTATTTTCTGTCAACCACTCAAGGCAGTAGCAGTTAAGTGATTCTAGAAATACAAGGTGCATATACCTGCTCTGTGCTTTAGTTTGTCTACAAATATTTCAAATATTTTTGTTTTGTTTTACTTTGTTCGTCTTTAGTAATACATGCGATATTTAACTGCATTGTTTAAATTAGTGTCGGAAAAACTTACACAAACTGTGTGCAGTAAGTAATTGGTTAGGGAATTATTAGATATTGTTCGACACATTTTTGTTTACTTCCTGCTAACATTGTCATCTCTCACACAATTAATATTTTGAAAGTGTGGAAAAGTGTACAATGCTATGCTTGTCCTAAGGTAGATAACAAGAGGCTAGAATAATATTTGATGGAGGAAGTAGTTTTCCATTCATATGACATGAGCTAGACGTATGCTTCTTGCAAGTGCCTGCCACTTAGAAATATTAACATCTCTTCCTTGTGATTTACGTTTAAGATAGACATGCGCAAAATGTAGGTCTACTATATTGTGGGTGAGTGTCAGTCGGCCTTGCTAATAATCAAACACTTATGTCGACGATTAGTTGGCTGCCAGTGCCAATAGAATTAGAATTAGAATTAGAATTTATTCTAAAAGAATCTATTAGATTTGTCATCACTGGAAGCAACGTGTATGGGATTGGGGAGGATGGAAGGCTGCAGTGTCTCAGGCAGAGACTCTTCACGGGTCGGGAGCCCACTAAGTAAATGGCGTTTCGATTGAAGAAAATAATTGCCTTTCTATGAAAAGAGCAAATCTAGAAGTGATCTTTCGATGTATTCTATGTTTCATTGAAAAAAAAAGTGCACTTCCAGGTCAATTCTTAACACGACAGAAGTGTCCGGAATATTTTTAGAGAATTGCCCTTAAGTACATTTGTCATCAGTGATGGGACTTCTACCACTTTTTACACTTTCGGAAATTCTACCATTTGACTGTATTTGTGGGAGGGTGTTTTGCTATGTCTTGACTTTTTGTGTTTAATGATGAGTTGAATCTATGGCGTCTTTCCTTTAGTTCTTTTCTATATTGATGGGTTTACCTCAAAAAGTTGTTTTTTAATAAAAAAAAGTTATAGAAATTGGAAATGCGTTAATTCTTGGTTCCCACAACAAATAAAATGCAAATTAAATTTAAGATGATCTTAGCTGCCAAGGAACTTCTGGGGAACGGAGAAGTTTTTAAACCCCCGGCATTATTGGTAAGATATGCTTCAAAATTCATAGACGGTTGCTATACGAAGTACCTAATAATTTTGTTTGTTTTGAACAACAAATGTGATTTTTAATGATTAGGTACTTAAATTATTGATAAGTAATGACTGATTTATGTTTATTTTATTTCCATGTTTTTTTTTTTTTTTATTATACTATTTAACTAGTATAAATAAATGAATTATTTACCATGGACTTTTTTTTTCTACCACCTTTTTTGAAGCTATCTACTACTGCTTCGCTTTTCTCAAGTCCCATCACTGTTTGTCATCACCGCAGATTTTAAATTTCATAATTTGTTTTTGCGGAAAAGGTCAATCCTCACAGCGCGGATTTCAAAGGCTTTTTGAAGCTTATTATAAGCAAAAAAAAAAACACAAAATATAGGGGTGTTCCTTTACTTGTTTAGTAAGAATGGAAAAGACTGCCAAAAAAGCAGTGGTGGGGATAAATTCTCTCACCGAGAGAGACACTGACGAAAAAGTTAGGGAACACTTTTTAAGTAATTTTAATCTATGAAAATGACAGCAACATAAAATATGTAATTCAAAAATTCAAAAAAGTTGTAGGTACGAGAAGTCGTTAAAATATTGTTGCTTCATCTACCTAGCGATGAAAGTGATTCGCAATTAATCGTACTTCTTCTTCATGAATCCGAGTAGGTATATGGAAGCAGAGACAATACTGATACCACCAACTCCGGCCGATTTCCCGTTACTTGCCTACAAGCTTTATTTTCATGGGGTGGCAAACGCTAAGTGCGTTAGTATTGTTACATAGAAATTCGTATTGACAAATGTCACGTAAGTTCAAAAATTCCGACTCACCAACACGCTCGCACCTTGCATATGCCACTTCCGCTGTGGACAAAGCTGCTGCCAGCGTTCATAAAATGTTGTCCGTTAAATTTGAAATTATTTACCTATATACGTGCGGATAGTATTTTTTTTTGGGAATAAGTGTACATTTGCTTAAAATATTTATGAAAAATTGTCAATGCGGAATGGTTGCATGAAAATAAAAACATTTTGAGCAAGTTTTCTTCAGTTATTAAAGAAAAATTCACACAATAAATCGATCTTAATGATATCGAAAAGAGGTAAATACACAACCATGTTTGTTCTAATGTGTTTCTAGTATACAGAACATCTATTTTAGGTAGTTTAATTAACCAACCAAATCAAATTATTGACCTTTTAACAATTTATAATAACTAACCAATGTCATTCAGTAAAATAAAAATGTGGAATTCCCGAACTCTTTCACATTTTCCCACGGCTGCCGCGGTTGGCAGCATTTATTTTTGTAGTTTTTGTGTGTTTTTGCATGTCACACTGATTCTTTTTTGACATAACACCGATAGGAATACAAAATGGCGAATTTGAAAAAAAATTGAGGGGCCCAGCGGCAAGAGGATTGTGAGTTGGGGGTCTCAGTATGGTTTGTCTATGGTTTCTACTGATTAATCTACAAGTATTCGAGGAGAAAAAAAAGCGACACGGCATTAAGAATTACGTGGAGGAGATTGTTCTTTTTTACTCCTTACAGCGAGGAAGAATTTCGTCGCCACTTTCGAAAAGAAGCTAAGGAGAACATTCAATTTTATTTTTCCATTTTAATATACAAGAAATCAAAACAAATGTCAAATAGGACAACAAATTTAGAATCAGCTGTTACTTGTAAAGTGACTGGCAGCTTTTTCAATTCTTACACCAACAAATTTGTTGAGTAAAAATTCGTAAGATTCTTAGTGGAGGGGCATTATCTTGCTCTCTCGATGACGTTCTCTTTTACGAATTTTTCGAGCTAAGGAACGGCATTGAGTAAAAATTCGGAAGATTTGAAAGTAAAGGAACAGACCTTATGTAATTCACAATATACTCGCTGATCTGTCAAATACCCTATGCAAATCAGTAATGCCCTTTCGTTCGATCGGACACAATTTTCAGTACTTTTTAAAGCACGTCTTTCTTTCTTTTCTAATACTTTACGATTGATTTAAAGATCCCTTTCAAAATATTCAATAAACGGAACACGGTTTATTAGAATGGGTTGATATTCGTAGGCTGATGATGGAAATCAAAACTTATTGGTGGTCTAAAGATCACAATTCAATTTTTGAAAAATTTAAATGTTAGCCTACTTATTCATTTCAGAATAAATAAAAATCTCACTTATGCCTGTGACACACATATGGTTCCGATACCATGGAATCAGTACTATGGCATCGTCAATACCATGCAGGTGACACACTGTGCAACGTTGCATATAGCTCGACAGTTGTCATGCTCCGGCAGATAAAAAAAACCCGTGGCACACACCTAGTATAGACACCATGGTATGAATTCTATAGCATTTTCTATGAAAATGACAGGTAGTTTTTTGGGAAAATTTTGTCGGCTTCTAAGTTATCCGAATAAAGTAATACAAGCTAAAAACAATTTTTAAAGGACCAAATTGATCTCAAGTTGATTATTGGTAAGGCCGAATGTATTCATAAAAGAAAAACTTGAATCTAAGCCCATAAAAAATTTATATGACTATGTAAGAACGAGCAAGATCCCGTAAAACTATACATGAAGTCTTAGCGTTATAGGCTTAACAAATCGTAAAAATCCCTAAAAAACCTGAAAAAATCCTCTGCAAAAAATAAACAATTTAATTTTTTTATTTATTTGCTTGAGACTTCGCTCAAAGTTTATGAGAGCTTATAACTGCTTTAGAAAGTATATTTATGCGTGTATTACGAATTCTTGATACCAGATATGTATTTATGTATGTGAATCTTTTGGCATGCAAAGAAGATACAGCAAAAGTATCATAAATAGATTCAAGCTCATATCTGCAAGAGTTAGTCCTTAGTTTATAATAAATATTCAGTAGGGCCTTACAAATAAGCATCATTTAAATTAACATAGAAAATAAAAAATATAGAACATTTGATCACTGCGTATTTTTTTAAATTTATAAATTATACCATACAATTTTGGTTAGTACTACAAACATAGCTATGTACCCACGGAAAAAGTAACGTCTGTTTACTTCTCTTTTTTGCTTCTTCAAAAAGCAAAACCATTGCAACCTATACCGTTCTACACATTAAGCTGTAGAAAAATACAAGAAAAATAAAGTCAATCCCTTCACATGGCCTAATGAACTCATAAGACTACAAGGCCATATTAAACGTGTATGTTCAGTCCTCCTCAACCTTACTAACTTCCTCTTCTTTCCTTTCCCCTTAGTCGAATGATTCTCTCTCTGGCATAAACAAAACGCTGCCACACCACTCTACGTTAGCTGTTTCTTTATTAAAAAAGCCTATTAACCTAAGAGTAACCCCATGGCAGGGTTGTTTCTTTTTTTCTATATATAAGATCGATATTATAGTTGTTTTGGAGGGTACGGTTTATTTGGATTCTACATTGAACACAGCCCTACAAATGACCAAGCCGGCACCTAGCAATATCTATTTTCCGCAACGAAGGACTAGTACACCTACGAAGGTACTGTCTGTCTGAAGCGAAATGAAAAATATAAAAAAATCGCAGCCATTTGACCAACACTACCATGGATGCAAGCAATGAAAGGTGTAATGATGAGGAAAAGTGTATATACAGCTTTAGAAAGGGGGTTGCGTTTTCCATGTCGTTTACCCTAAGGCAGTCGACTAATTGCACATTTCTGGAGCAAAGTTGTCATTTATTTAGTTTGTTTTGAGTTTTGTAAACCCTGTTGCTATCGAATAATGCGGTAATGTGCATTTTACTGCCGATTAGAGTGCACTTCACTTACTTGGCTGGCAAATACTTTGTGGGCTTTTCTTTTGAGGTCATCAAAGGGGGAAATGGATCACATCCCTTTAATTAGCTTTGATTTAATGATTCAGTTTGACTGATGGAAACGTTTTTAAGTTTGGACTTTATTATTTAAGGAGCGGTTCCAATTTTGGTTATGAGTAGTGCGGGTATGTTTCCAGTATAGTTTTGTCTTTTTAAGAATATATTTTATAGAATAAATCGGGGGGAAATTTGTCCATAGGAACTTTAAAATCGTTTTCTATTGCGTTGTGTACCCAAACCAAACAGCTTTTCTATATTGAATCTTGAGAGTACGCCACTCCTGCCTGTAGCACATTTATTGCATATTGAAAGAAGCCATACGTCAGAGACGTGGAGGGCTCAGGTTGGGCAATTTTTGTAAGGGACAGTTAACGGGTCCGTCTAGCTCCTCACATCAATTCGTTTTGTAAATTCGGCGTTGTTTCACTTTGTGAAAGCCTCAATTAATTAATCACATTTAGGAAAAGAATGTCAGAATTTTTGCTTAGAATTTTCTTTTACACACGCAAACTTGTAGTTGCGGTTTGTGGGATCATCGTTACACTTTTTACGTGCAAAGAAGTGTGAGATATTTTTCGGACCGGGACTTTGAAATCGCAATGTATAATTGTATACTTAATGTATTCTGTGTACGTGAAAAGTTATTCTCATTCAATAATGAATGAATCAACACTTGCGTGAGAACGTGCAATTTAATTATGAATAATTGATGAACTACTTTACATACAAAATTAATTATTTACATGTCAGTTATTGTTTGTTTATATTTATGTATGTTTCAAATCAATTTAATACTTATCCATTTGAATAGTTTTAAATTATTTAGCATAAACTAAGTATGAAATAGACTGACAGCTTCCTACGTCTCCCCGATTGCCCCTCTCTCCCACTCTCAATTGTACCGTCTGTGAATACATGTGAAACAGCAAAAAAAAAAATTCTAAATGGCTGGAGGTGTAATAATCTACTGACACTCAGCAGTGTTCCTACATCGTGGTACCTCTACCCTTTTGTTGGAATTTAAATTTACCTAAAACATTCCGTGCGTAAAAGGACAAAGCATCTAAATTGTGGCATGAATATCAACGCACTAAATGTACATAAAAAGGAAATTTGCCTTTAATAACACTTTCTTGTAGCAAAAATAATTATTATAATGTTAGCAACGATTAATTTAATGTGATTTTCTTAAGAAAATCGAACAACTATTTCTATAAAAATGTAGGGAAAAGTTTCAACCTGGAACTAAGAAAAACTATTATTAACAACACCTCGATATTGAGAATCCACCTCAGGCTACCTGACATCCGGTTTAAACCGGAAGTGTAGGTTTTTTTCAAGTATGCGTGAGCCCGCTTTGATTAACATGGCACAAATACATGAATTCAAACAAGGTCAAATTCAGCTTGTAGGCAAACCCTCTTTTTTGGCTCAAGCTGTCAGTCTATTAAGTACTTAGTTTATTTTATTTAGATCCACTTTGTGAGTGATACATACTATTTGACATTAGGTGGCTACCTCTTTTAGATCTGTAACAAGATAAGATAAGATAAGCAATAATTTGACATACCAAATTGCTAATTTAGTTATTCCAATAAAAGTGTATGGTTATGAGCCCAGTTCTCAGATTCAATTGGATGATTCGATTTAATGTTTCGGAATTTGGTTTGTCGCATGTCACTGAGGTCGTTGGACCTGGGCGACTTTCGTAAACTTATCCTAACAAGGAGACTGTGCCTAATGTTCTTTATTGACCATCTGTTCCCCGAACATATTACCTAATCTGCTAAAATAGAAAAGATTTCTTTCGCTCAACATATAGCTCTCAAAACTTGTTTTTTCGTCTCTTTCCTTTTTTTTTAAGTACAATAAATGCTTTATAAATAGTAGGTACCATTTTTAGTGCAAGTTAATTTCAATTAATATGCCATCTTCTTTAAACCAGTTTATATTTACAAAGTACCTACATGCATTACAAACAGCATAACAAATAAAAATAACTAAAAGTAGGTTACACTGCACAAAGTGCGCTTTCGCAACAACAACACCTAATACCTGTATGATGACATAATATCATACAGGAAAATAAGGACAAACACGACACTCTAAAAACTAGAATGATATTCTACATGCATATATCCATATTGATTTAATTGAATTTGTGCTTTGAGTTGTTAATCTGTAAAAATCTATAGGAATTCTTGAATTCGCAACCAGCGCCAGCGTACAGCCAACCACTTTCATTTGTCCATATCTAGAAAGAAAGTTGAAAAGAGATCTGCGATTTACTTTGTCATTGGTTTATTTATCACACTATGTTTTCTATGAAATCGGATCTTTTTTGTTCATAATGTGCTCTGTATATTTTCAGCGTTAAATTTAGTACATACGACAGAAGCTACCGGCGATTCCAAAGAGGCATATTTCAATGGATCTGCATATCTGAGACTGTTAACACCGATGCCCATATGGGGTCATTCGGCAATTAGCTTTAGGACATGCAGAGGTAGGTAGCGCTATAATTTATCATGGATTCATATTAATTGTCTACTGGCCTTATCCTTTTAAAATTAATCACCTACTTGTTTTTTTAGGGGGTGAACTCCTCTCGCAGCAGTACAATCGACACACACTGTGGCTATCAGTATTAGCCGATTTTGTGCAGGTCTCGCTCATGGGACCAAATACACGTGTGGATGCACGTTTACCGTTTAAGCTTTTAGATAATAAATGGCACACGATACAATTCAAATATGAATACGGAAATTTGAATTTGATTGTTGATCGAACATCGATGATTATTGGTAAGAGGTTTTTCGATTTATTTTTGATGAAATTAGTTTTTTTTTAGGATTATTAAAGTGCAGAACTATATGATAAATATACCTACGTAATTTGTTATTGTCGTGTTGCAACAACAATACTTAATACATTTTCTAATTTGGACCAATTGTCAAGAACCTGCTAGACCAGAGGTTCACCTGATATCTGATAATGTCGATGATGGCATCCTAGGCCAGAGCATTTTACGCACTTTCAAAAATAAACCTTAGTGATGTGTGTAATTCTAATTAACCTAACGAATGGCAAAATATAAAAGAACTATTGATATTTAAACTTTTTTAGAAGCTTTTTTATCACTTTTACCGTTTTGAAAACATTTCGCTCGCATGTAATATTTTACGTTTTTTGATCATTTACACTTTTACTCTCATTCTAGCAAACTCAACATACAACTCACAGTTTTTAACGAATCAGGATGTTAAGAACGAAGCAGCTATTCTTATTCTCGGAAACACTTACTCCGGGTGTTTGCTCCATGGACCTGGACTCATATTCAACGCCAGCTCAATGCATGCCCAAGGGGTGGCATTTGGTGCTTGTCCACTCGCACCTGGTCCTTGTGGGGACCATGACACCCTTATACGTGTTCAAATAGACTATTGCTTGCACGATCCATGTATGCAGCACGGGTCGTGTATATCGCGAGTAGACAGCTACGAATGTCACTGCACCACAAGATACACTGGAAAAAACTGCGAAGTGGATACAGGTCCACCATGTCTATCACATCCTTGTACTAATGGCGGCAGCTGTCAGGAGGATGAACGCGGCGACTATCAATGCTACTGTCCACCCAATTTTACAGGTCAATTTTGTGAAAATGAGGTAAATATTCACCCATTGTGTGAGAAAAATCCTTGCCTGAACAACGGAACATGTTGGGTACCAGCAAACGGAAAAGCAACTGAGTGCGATTGCGTGAAAGGATTCACTGGACAGTTTTGTGAAATCAACAGTGATGATTGCGCATCGCAGCCTTGTATGAATAATGCCCGTTGTATGGATATGGTGAATGGATTTTCCTGTGATTGTGCAGGTACAGGATACACGGGAACAGTATGCCAGAACAACATTGACGAGTGCGAAGGAAGCCCTTGCCAGAACGGTGGCAAATGTTTTGACACCTATGGTTTCTATACGTGCGAGTGTCTGCCTGGTTGGGGTGGTAACAATTGTGAGCTCTCTATAAATCAGTGTCAGTTTCAACCATGTCAACATGGCGGCACTTGTTTGGATAAGAAGAATAGTTTTCAATGTATTTGCGCGTCGGGATTCTCGGGAGTTTTCTGCGAACAGGGACCGCCATGCCCACAGTGTCCAATTGATTCAGATTGTATTGGTGGAAAATGTGTATGCAAGCCCGGAACAACTGGTAAGTTTTTTTTAATTTCTTTTTTTTTTATTCAGATTTAATATATTTTTTTTAAAGTTAAAAAACATATTGTCGGGGTATTTATTGGGAGTTTACCATTAAAAAAATAATTTTAGTTGTACAGTTGGCAAACAAAATACCTTACTAAAACTGGTAGCTGTAGAATATTGAAAATTAACTGGTAATCAAAAAAAAGTATACTATATATATATTTTATATATGTATATATAATATATTTTTATAAAAAAATCATATATATTACCTAATGAAGTAGAGTCGTAGCATTAATACTTCTCGACAGGTTATAAAAACACACAAAGACTATAGTAGCTCGTAGGATAATACAAAGATTGTAAAGCGTTCTTCAGCCGTTTACTTACCCGAAACAAACCATTTAAAGTAGTACTAAAAGGTATTAGCAAAATTATGCAATTATAAAAACTAAAAACACTAAACTAAAATAAGAAATAAACTTAAAAATATTAGTTTTTGTGCAGTCGAAATTCGTTTAAAAATGATTTTCAAACATGTTCGGTTTATTTTGTGTAACAAAATGTGTAAATTCAGAAACGTCAAACATTTGCGCAGTGATGCGGCATCACTGCTTATTTGCGATGCTGATGCGTTGCTGATTGAATATGGAGTTTGAGTTTTAGAACGCATTGTTTACACCAAACATTTTAATGTCAAGATGGATGTTCAGCTGATAAAAGTTTTAGTCGATTACTATGATCGTAAAGACGATAAATTTATTTTCATGCCTTAGTCTTGTCGTTATTAAAAGCTTTATCTTCGCAGCGCCGAAAATACTCAGTAAAAATGAATATAAAGAATTCAACAATTTATAATTTTTTCTGTCAAAAGCATATGTATCTATTGATAAAAATGTTTATTTACTTTCTTTTCTTTCGTTTCCGACATTTTTCTGATTTTTTTTTTTCCGGCGAATCAACAGCGCATCAGGTATTTCTGTGATGCTTTTTTTCGTTATGTTTGCGCATCAGTTTGATCAAATTTGCAATAATGAACACTTGATGTTGAAAGTGATGCCAATAGTTGCATTAATAAACATTTTGCAAAGCATCATGAGCATCATGATGCCAGTGATGCGTTACTGAATTTACACAATATACGCATCAAAAGAAATGCTTTAATTTCCATATTTGAAACATACAATGGCATCATGTGAAAACCATCGCTCTGTCTATACAATTAAGGAGTTATGCCGAATCGAATATCCTTCAGTGTAAAATCTAATATGACATCATACCAAAATCTAAATCGCTTCGTTTTTAAATTTATTGCATCATACACAATAATGTATAAAACAAATCGCCAGTCTAAATAGAATAATTGTGAAAATATTCCAGTGTTCTGCATTGCAACGAAATGATATTAACACACATGAGACAAAAAAAAAGGTCATTCTTTAAGTAATCCGTTGAGCCTAAGCGGATTATCTAATTGTTCTCCTTTCATGCCACGGGTAATAACGCCTTTCGCTTTCAAAGGGGGACTTTAGAATAAATAGTTCTTTGTATTTGAGTCGCCGATTGCAGAATACATCACTTATAAGAATGCGCTAAGCATAGGTGTCTCCTCCATCCATATCCATGAACATTTTTAATTGATAAATAGTTGCACTACAAACTAGCGACTTAAGGCGTTTTTTTATCCGTTGCATTATAATTTCTATAAATTATATAAAGATTGCGAAGGTGCTAACAATTTCAGCGAGTCCATGCTTTCGGCAAATGCCATTATCCTTATATAGCAAGCATATCACTTTATCACAGAATTAATATTATTTTGTGTATTCTTATGGCAGAAAAATATAGTTTTTTTGTGTATAAATATTTAAGAAAATACCGATACAATTTTTTCTAAAAATACTTATTTGCATAAAGGAAACAATATTTTCGGCAATGTTATCTTCCCGGAAGAAATCAATCTACGTAATAAAAGAGCAATTCCGTCAAGTTGGCTGAAAAATAAAAGATGTAAGCACAACACCCCGTATTGTGCATCATGTTTATAATGCAGCTAGATTTTTTGTTAAAAATGCTTTACACGGTCGCTGAAAAAGCTGAAATCCGTCATCTTAAACAAGTGCCTAGTTATCACAATTTGATATTTAAATATCCCAACACACCAGAAATACCTATTGCAATAGGGTTTGACTGAGAAGTAAATATATCCCAATTTTGTGTAGTACCTATATTTTCTACTTAGCATATAAAGGGTGATTTTTTAAGAGGTTTAGAACTTTTTTTAAAAAAAAAACACAAAAAATTCGAAAAAATGAATGAAATATTTATTTGAATCGATAGTTTCAACCTTGCAATTTAATGTTTAAAGATAATTTCATGCAAATGTTGACCGCGGCTGCGTCTCAGGTAGCCCATCCGCTGAGTCCAATTTTGGCATACTCTTTCACACATATCGGCCGGTATCTCACGAATGAATGCATGGATGTTGGCTTCCAGTGCGTCAATCGAAGCGGGCTTGTCCCTATACACATTAGCCTTGGCATACCCTCACAAAAAATAATCTAATGGTGTCAAATCGCACGATATAGGCGGCCAATTGACCGGCCCGAAACGTGAAATTAACTGTTCACCAAACTCGCCTCGCAATTGCGCCATTGTTTCGCGTGCTGTGTGGCATGTGGCACCGTCTTGTTGAAACCATATATCATGCAAGTCAAGAACTTCCATTTCGGGCAAAAAAAAGTTTGTTATCATCGCTCGATAGCGTTCACCATTGACAGTAACGCTGCGATTCGCATCATCTTTGAAGAAATATGGCCCAATAATGCCGCCGGCCCATAAACCGCACCAAACAGTGGCTTTTTCGGGATGCATTGGTAGCTGTTGCAATGCTTCTGGCTGATCTTCACTCCAAATGCGGCAATTTTGCTTATTTACGTACCCATTCAACCAAAAATGAGCCTCATCGCTGAACACAATTTTCCGATAAAAAAGCGGATCCTCGGCCAGCTTTCCAAGAGCCCATTCACCAAAAATTCGGCGTTGTGGTAGGTCGGCTGGCTTTAGTTCTTGCACCAGCTGTATCTTAAAAGGCTTTACGCCCAAATCCTTCCGCAAAATTTTCCACGTAGTGCTGTAACAAAGGCCTAACTGCTGGGAACGGCGCCGAATCGACATTTCGCGGTCTTCTGTCACACTAGCTGATACGGCCGCAATATTTTCTTCACTACGCACAGTACGTAAACGTGTTGGTGGTTTAATGTCCAACAAAGTAAATTTGGTGCGAAATTTGGTCACAATCTTCCGAATAGACTGCTCAGAAGGTCGAGAATGCCGATCATAAAATGGAAGCAGCGCGCGATGAACATTTCGAACCGAGCACGAATTTTGATAGTAAAATTCAATAATTTGCAAGCGTTGTTCATTTGTAAGACGATCCATGGTTAAATTGCAAACCAAACTGAAGCTGTTTGACAGTGACACAAGGTACTAAACACACGTCAGCTGTCAAAACCAGTGTTGCCAAAACCAAACCAGCTAAAAAATCACCCTTTACAAGGTGGCGCAAAAGTAATCCTCCTATCAGAAAATGCTATAAATTTTGCGATTGGCCCCTAATGTCAGTTCTGTTTTGACATTTGTGTAGTAAACACATGCGAAATACACGTTAATAAACAATGTTACGCTACACTGCTCCAGAACGCGGAATATTGGTGACTATTTATTTGAGCAATAATCGGTCGGTGACTTTGGCACAACGTGAATTTCGTCGCAGATTTCCTAGCCGTCCAACGCCTACTGGTGAAACACTGCGACGTTTAGCCGCTCGCCTCGAAGAGACTGGCACAACACGAGATGCTGCCAGGCGTGGCAGACCCCGGAGTAGCCGTTCTGCAGAGAATATTGCTGCTGTAGCCATCGGACCTTTTTTCTTCGAAGACGTCGCGGGCCAAACGGTTACTGTGAATGGTGAGCGCTACAGAGCAATGATCAACGAGTTCTTTTTGCCGCAACTTGATGAATTGGGATTGGGAAACATGTGGTTCCAACAGGAAGGTGCAACGGCACACACTGCACGTGCCACAACCGATATGCTGAAGGATGCATTTCCCGGGCGCCTAATCTCCCGTTTTGGCGATTTGCGCTGGCCAGCAAGATCGCCTGATTTGACCGCTCCAGACTTTTGAAGTCGCGGGTTTATGTCAACAAGCCTCAGACTCTTGCAGCTCTTAAAGACAATATCCGCCAAAAAACTTCGGAAGGTTATTTTTGCGCCACCTTGTACCTAAAGATGTATATATAAATACGGATTACACTTCTTTGATAAATGTTTGCATATTCAAGTAGTACTTAGGTTTAAAATTAGTTTTAGACTGTAAATGTGTAAATAATATGAATATATAAATTTTTTTTAATATTAATTAATCCAGGCCCAATAGGCCATTGTGTCCCAATATCAACCCCAACCCCTCAGTCACGATCCGCCCAGTTGAATGCATGCCCCTATTCTGTATGCTTAAATGGTGGTACTTGTAAAGGAAATGCTTCAAATTACACTTGTATCTGTGCTAGTGGATACTCAGGTTTGGACACAAAGAAATACAAAATTAAATAAAGATTGTAATAACTAACATGTAATAAATTGTTTAACATTGTAACGTAATAAAAACTAACAACTAATAATTTGGAAAATTTAGTTTGAAAACAATTTATCTCTCATTTATTAAACATTTTTAGCACGCATAATCTAATAAATGTTAATTTTTTTAAAAAACAAGGTTTCAATTGTGAGTTCCCAACTTCCACGGATGGTTGCAAATGCTTAAATGGCGGTACTTGCTCTTTGAATGGCACCCATTGCTATTGCCCCTCCGGCTTTGATGGCGACCGTTGCGAGAAATTTGAACCATGCAGTCCAACGTCTTGCGAAGAACCAATGATGTGCTCAAACAACAAGTGCATATGCCCAGATAATATGAATTGTGCTGCGTGTAGTTCAAGTCCTTGTCATAATGGGGCTTTGTGTAGGAACAAGGGTTCTGGCTATGAGTGTGTTTGTGCAGAGGGTTGGAACGGTACTAACTGCGATACGGATATAGATGAATGCGCCCAATTATCGACATGTGGACACGGTATTTGTGTCAACCGGCCTGGCTCATTTAAGTGTTATTGCGAACCTGGCTTCACTGGTCTGCGTTGCGATTCGGATGTGGATGAGTGCCTTAGCAGACCGTGCAAAAATGGCGCTTCTTGTGTAAATAAGGTGAGTTGAAAGAGTTTCGCGTTTGCTGTCAAATTTTCACTAAAATTGAGTTAGTTGTTTTTCTTTAAATACGGAAAGCATCGAAAAATATTGAGAGAAGTAAGTAAACTGAATCCCGGTTAGATGTAAAGTCCTTCCATTGCTAATTAACCGTGCGTTCACTTTAGTTAAGTCATTGTAGGGTTTAAATACAGCAAAGTTTTATAGCTCAAGAGAAGGTGGCACCATTCGTGTGCTATATTAAAAATGTACTTACTGTTAGATGTATATAATGTAAGTTGTCGCATCAACCAAGGGTAATCGCATTTTTCACGTTGCTTTATAGTCTTGATTGACCCCTTATGTCATCATAATCTAAGACTCGTTAGTAAACTCATTAAAATCCCACAGGTTAACGACTATGAATGCATCTGTCCCGCTGGCTACACAGGAAAGGAATGTGATGTTAATATCGATGAATGTGCAAGCAATCCGTGTACCATAGGATCTACATGCGTCGATATGGTGAACGACTTCTCGTGCTCATGTATACCTGGAATGACTGGACGATTATGCGATATTGATATCGATGACTGTGTATCTCAACCCTGCCAACATAACGGCAGATGTATTGATGAATTGGGTGGATTTCATTGCGACTGCACAGCTACTGGGTACACTGGCGACCTCTGCCAGATTAATATAGACGAATGTCTATCAAATCTATGCGTCAACGGTGCAGAGTGTATTGACAAGATAAATGATTATATGTGCAACTGTTATCTTGGCTTTACTGGGAAAAATTGCGAGATTGATATCAACGAATGCGAGAGTAATCCCTGTCAATACAATGGAACTTGTTTGGAGCGCTCGAATGTAACTTTGTATCACACGTCAGATAAACACCTGCTGCCCCCAATTTTTTCACAGGAATTTTCCTATGACAATGCTAGTGGGTAAGTTCTTAAAACTTTTAAGATTTAACTTATGAAAAAACATAACTATAACCAATCCTATTAAATAGATACGATTGCATATGTGTACCGGGAATCATGGGAAAGAATTGCGAAATCAATATAAACGAATGTGAAAGCAATCCATGCTCTAAGCATGGAACGTGCAACGATGGGGTAAGTTACCTTTTATTTATAAGCTAATTCTCGCAAGTGTGATCAATTTTTCTATTAAATAGTTGAATGGGAAAAACTTGTTTCTTTTTCAGATAGATAAGTTGTGTTTTTTTTAATTTGTTTGGATTTGTTGTTTGAGGATTCTAATGATTATTGTTTTGTATTTCAGATTGGTAGTTACACTTGCGAGTGTGATCCAGGATTCGAGGGAGTTCATTGCGAGAATAACATCGATGAGTGCGATAGGTAGTATAATCCAAGTCGAGGGTGCAAAAAGTTTAGCTAATCTCTCTTCATTTTCAGGTATACACCGTGCGTTCACGGAACCTGCATCGATCAGACTAATGACTACGATTGCGATTGTGATGCCAACTGGGGTGGCAAAAACTGTTCGGTCGAACTCACCGGTTGCACCAGTAAGCCTTGTTTAAATAAGGGTATCTGCAAACCATACCTCGTCAATGAAACGGAACACCTTTTTAATTGTTCCTGTCAACATGGATTCCAAGGATCAATCTGCGAGAAGACAACCACTATATCCATGGTTGTGAGCAGTTTAATTACTGTAAAGACCACTCGTGAAGAAGGTTATGACATTAATTTAGAATTCAGAACAACCCTACCTAATGGAGTTTTGGCTTTCGGAACGTCTGGCAGTCAGAACGAACCAGTCAGCTATATTCTGGAGCTTATTAATGGACGATTAAATCTACATTCATCACTTTTGAACAAGTGGGAAGGAGTATTTATTGGGTCAAAGTTGAACGATAGTAACTGGCATAAAGTGTTCGTTGCAATCAACACCTCGCACTTGGTCCTATCGGCTAATGATGAACAGGCCATTTACCCCATTGGAGCGTATGAAAGTGCAAATGGAAGTCAGCCGTATTTTCCATTGACATATTTAGGGGGAACCATTCCCAATCTTAAGTCATATTTGAGGCACCTCACCCATCGGCCGTCAAGTTTCGTTGGTTGCATGCAGGATATTGTGATAAATGGCAAGTGGATCTTCCCAGATGAGGAGCCTGATGATAATACGTCATTAGTAAAGATTCAAAGTGGATGTCCAAGAACTGAGCAATGCACACCCAATCCATGTCATTCGAACGGAGAGTGCAAGGATCTCTGGCATACGTTTTCGTGTGGGTGTCAGAGACCTCATTTAGGGCACACATGCAAATATAGTAAGTACATGTAATTATATATGTAATTCCATTTCTAAATGCTAAAGCTACAATTTTTACTTAGACATAACGGCGGCAACGTTTGGTCAGGAGAACACCACACATTCAGCAGTAATAGTGGAGACTGATGACACGGCTCGTAGAGCGATCCGATCCATATTAGATATTTCTATGTTTATCAGAACTCGAAAATCCACAGGCCAGATATTCTATTTAGGCAGTGATCCGAGGAAAGCATCGACCTCAGCCCGAAGTACGAGTGAGTATATGAGTCGTCTGCAACTGAGTTGTATTAACTTTGCTGTCGTTTAGATGAAATTGGCGACTCCTATGTCTCAGCAACGCTGTATGGGGGCGAGCTTCTTGTAAAAATGCAGTTTAACGGCACACCCGAATCTTATACAGTCGGCGGCAACAAACTAGACAATGGCTATAATCATCTCATCGAAGTAGTGCGCAATCAGACTTTAGTCCAAGTCAAACTAAACGGTACTGAGTACTTCCGAAAGACTCTGTCTTCCACAGGTCAATTGGATGCACAGGTTCTTTACTTGGGTGGGCCGGCGTTGGCAGTCGATAACGTCGATATTACCGACCTCGGAAAAAAAACAAATATCACACGTGATGAAGAAGACAAACTTTATTTCAAGGGCATAATTCAAGACGTTCAAATCAGCAATGGGTCACATGCTATGATCGTTGAACTGTATCCCCTCAACGAGGAGGATCTACAGCTTCCTAAGCCGTTTGGAAAGGTAACAATTGATCGTACTTCCGTTCTTAAAGGAGAAGTTTCCGATGATCTTTGCCGCAAGAAACCGTGTCAGCACAATGCCGAATGTAAAAATACCTGGAATGACTTCGAGTGCACTTGTCCAAAGGGTTATAAGGGCAAATTCTGTCAGGATATCGAATTTTGTCAGCTGAATAAATGCCCGGGGAACGGAGTTTGCCAAAACTTAGACGATGGCTTCGAATGTATCACAAATATGACTTTTAAAGGCAATGAGAAGCAGACGCTATCGTTCGCTTATTTCTCTGTTAATCCAGATGAGGAAACAATCTTACAACCGGTTGTTGAGATTTCGTATCGTACAAAGACTGGAGGTACTTTACTGTACGTTCAAGATGGGGATAGGTACTTTGAAGTAGCTGCCTATCGTGACCAAGTGACAGTGCAGTGGAAGCTTAGCCCTGAGCTACCTGAAACCAAACGGTTCACAAAGGATAAGTCGGACTTTGATTGGAGCCGCATATTTTTGCGGGTGGATAGCGGAAAGTTAGAAGGCGGCTGGAAAGGTTGGGAGGATACTCCGGATCCCTCACCAGCATTTTCAGTGGAAATCGACCAACGGGCTTTTCAGGAATTGATTTCCGGAAAGTATTTGGTGTATCTAGGTGGAATGCCACTCTCTGATAATCTTCTCTCGCGTGGTATGACATCGGGGGCCACTTTCAAAGGTTGCCTGGGTGAAGCTAGACTTGGCGACCTCATTCTACCCTATTTCTTGAACAACGAAATGTACTCGGAAAACCTGCAGCCGAGGTCCCAGTTTCGCCTGAATTCTACGAAGCCAGACGAAGGTTGTGTATTGTGCTTCCAAGAGGATTGCAAAAACGGGGCCGTCTGTACGAGTCCTTCAGAACAGTATGCATGCGATTGTCGACCTGGCTATGAGGGGGATGACTGTTCTATTGATATTGATGAATGCCTTATCGCAAACTGTACAAACAATTCAACTTGCATTGATAAGGTAGCTAGCTTCGTGTGCAGCTGTTTGCCTGGCTACGATGGGCAGTTTTGTGAGCACAACATAGATGAGTGTGCTTCGATGCCATGCCACAATGGTGGCAATTGTACGGATTTGGTAGCAGCGTACAAATGTGAGTGTACGGATGATTACGCCGGACCACAGTGTGATGTATTGAAGTTAGTGACTTGTGAGAACAGCCCTTGTAGGAATGGCTCAACGTGTGTCGATGGTTTTAGTATGTTTTGGCCTATTTGCTCACAAACTGTTTACTTATGATTGCAATTGTCCTTTTTGTAGACATGACAACAGGAAACAATTTTACATGCTTTTGTATGCAGGGGTTGCAAGGGCCATTGTGCGATATTCCATTCTGTCATGTTGAACAGTGTCAAAATGATGGATTGTGTTTAACGACAGAGCCGGTAAGTTCTCTGTGCTCTATATAATCGTACCGCTGCTAAACAATATTTTTGCAGCCGCCTAAATGCCAATGCAGCATTGGATACACTGGCAAATATTGTGAGACCGAAATCAATGAATGCGACTCGCACCCATGTCAAAATGGTGGTGATTGTATAGACTTTGTCGGCAGCTACTCTTGCAATTGCACTAGCTCTGGCTTTGAAGGACAAATGTGTGAGATTGACATAGATGAATGCCAAACAGGACAAATTACATGCGGCGGCCGAGGAGTATGTATGAATACGCGTGGCTCTTTTAAATGTCTGTGCGAAGTTAAACTATGTGGGCCCGAATGTAACCTTATGGATCCATGCCAACAGCAAGATATGTGTATGAATGGCGGAATTTGTGTTGAAGCATGCACCGACACAGCAGACTACTATTGTAACTGCACCGACGGGTTCACTGGAAAGAACTGTTCAGCAATGGTAATTTTTTTATTTAACTGCTTGTCAGCCGTTACGATTTGTTTTCCCTTAGGTTGTTGCCCGAGACGATGGCCCATCCACAGCGGACATTGCAATAATTGTTATACCCATTGTAGTGATACTCCTCCTTATAGCTGCTGCTTTGTTAGGTACATTCCTGGTAATGGCACGCAACAAAAGGGCGACGCGCGGCACTTACAGTCCCAGTGCGCAGGAATACTGCAACCCTCGGTTAGAAATGGACAATGTGCTTAAGCCTCCGCCTGAAGAACGCCTTATTTAGTGCGGTGGTTCTCAAAACTACTTCGTTGGTTGTTTTATATGTTATTTCTTGCGTATGAATAGTACGTGTATTTTGTAATGGGAATAATTTAGTATTTTCGTCGAAATTATCATTTTTGGGGACTTTTTTATTTTATGTTTTTGAATTCTCAGATTTTGTTAGTATGTACTTATTACTAATCTAGTACTTATTAATACTAATTTATTATTTCAGTAATAATTTTTAGCTTTTACTGGCAATCTATCATTCCGTCGTGTACATTCAACGTGAATATAATTCATTCTATTACTTAAGATACAGTAACAAAGGCTATATTTTACTGACTTAACAAAATATTGAATTTTAAGCAACAAATCCTTCCATTATTGTAAATTTAGTATAATACTATCTATGTAGTGTAGTTTTAAGCGTCCTTAACTTAAAGTCCAAACAATAACGAACGAACTTTTTTAAATATGTAGGAATATTTTATCTACTGTTTTTTTTACATTCTATTTGAATCATATTTAAAAACAAAAAAATGCAGTTAAGTTTTGTAGATAGCAACATTAAAGAAAAGGAAGAACTCAATTAACAAAACATATTTAGGGAAAATGAATACAAAAAACATTGAGCTGTCGTGTATAAATTATAATTACATCATATTAAAAACAAAAATATTTTTTATAATTATATCTGTCAAAAAAAAAACAGTGAACAAAGAACAGTAGTATATACATGCTAATGTTTAAGAATTAACAAAGACGGCATAAAATAATTGATAAAATATTTATACGCAATATTTGTGATAATTCCTAAATTTAATAAAAGACAAACAGTATTTTGCTGTGGAGAATTTAAGACTTGTTTTTATAGCAAAAGAACGTCAATATCGCAGTTTTATACGAAAATGTCCCGGCCGTTTTAAACCTACAATTGTTTGTGTCATTACTGTTTACGTTATTGGACTTTTTACAGGAGCAGTTAACGACAGTTCTGGTTGTACAGCCTTTCGATCCGGGCCCAAAGTATATCAAGGAAATTGTTTTCGATATGCGTATTAAACTCTCATTATTCGATGGCCTGTACAAGTGGAAGACATTAACCAACTCCAGCACGCCGTACTTTATGTGTAATCCACAGATTGCATGCAAAATGTATATACTAAAAGCCTATAGTGTGCAAATTTGTGTGTAATGCAGGGCCAATGAAAATATCAAGATTTGGTATAAACTCTATGGTGGACATATTGAACTAGCCACACAAATTTCCCATCCACTCCAAACGTTGTCTGCCAACCGCACTTCATCTCTCAATTCGCCCTTGTAACATGGCATTCATTCATGTTCCATTCTAAAGCCTCAGATACATCTCTACTGCGGCAAACTTTTCTGCAGGAAAACCGAGTTTGACCAAATTTAACCAAAATTTTCAAATACATTATCGTATGGGACAACAATCTATCAAACATTTGGTACAAAATAAGGTTTCAACTGTAATCCAAAATTAAGCGACGCAAAGTTTAACAATCGTCTGCGAAGGAAAACGAAATGTATTTCTAGGCAATATTTGTTTTTAATCAGGCTTTCAAAATCTTAAAACATTTTATTCTCATTCAATATTAAATTGTTATTTCATATTTTTTATAGTTTTATTCATTCATCTAAAATCTATTTTTCTTTATATGTTTCGTGTATATAAATAGTTTTGCATTTGAAAAAAAAAACCAGAGTACCTACTCCATTTAGGTAATAACAGTAGTTGTTTGTGAGTATACAATATAAATGTATGTAATGTAAACAAAAATTAATGTAAAATAAATAAACCTTTAAGACTCGTATCCAATTTGGATATTCGAAACGAACATCAGGAGTAGGAAATATGAATCAACATACCGTTTCAATTATGGGGCCTTGTTGGTAATCATTTTTAATTTTCACTTGAAATTTGCTGAACACCACAGTAACAGATTTTACGTGGAAAATATCGCTACAAGGAGACTGAGCAATTAAAGTAGACACCAAAAATGATTGGTAGTAGGTACCGCGTATTATAAAATATCAAAATAAAGTCTAAACTAATTACTTGTTTATATATATCGTTTTCTTATACTACCGACGCTACCCACTTAAACTTATTGCTAGCAACGTCATGGTGATAAAAGTTACACTCCAATTTATTGTTGCAGTTCCTTCCGAATCGGCACATTTTTGGATGAAAGAACGGACATGCGGGTTTTGAACAATTTGGGTAAAATCTACACATAGATGGCACAGCGGAAGCTGTTGAAATCGATTTATAGTTCTGCACGGGCACCACATGGGAAGCTTAAAGAAAAAGAGAAGAAATTAGTAAGCGGTTTGAATACAATATGCAGCATTTATTAATTCTGCAGAAAATAGTTACACTTACATAAAGGTGGTGCTGCACATTGGCCAGCCATCAAGGAGCTGTGCTGGAAATTGCAACCGATTCTATTGCAAGTCAAATCAAATTTGCACTTCGGATGTACGTACAGGCATTTATCTGCATACTTGCAATTGGGGAAACTCTTACATGATGCCGCTGGATGATAGAAATCACAGGTGTCTTTGGTACAGCCGGGATAATATTTGCAACGTTCCTTGGGTTTAGCTTTTATGATCAACGAATCGATCGGTACTGAATTTACTGAAAATATTACTTAAATTAACAATAGAAAAACATTTTTTGAGAATTTAATAACAAAAAAAAGTCTAATTTATATCCGCTAAATTATGGTACAATGGTTTTGCTACAGTTGCATCGGGCTATTGGCCCCTAAAACAAAATCACAACACTAAAGAAAGTGTAAAAATGGTAAAATGCACGGTCAGTTAAAGCAGACTTTCCCTAACCCGACATGAACGACTCAACTGAATACGACTGTTATTAAATATAAAGCTAACTCGAAGATTTAACTGCTCCCTCCTAATAAAGAGAGAACGAATAATGTTAAACCATTAGAATTCATGCAGTTTCACGTTAAAAGACCCGTGGTAATAGGTTCTTTGCTGACCTGTGTGTGGCATTGAGTTGGTTTTACATATTAGAAAAATGCTTAAAAACTTCACAATTGAAAATTTAGGGCAAACCCAAGAAAGATAGCTAAAATAAATCGAAGACAACGACTGAAATAGTTACAAAATGACCTCGTACACGATTTTATCGATCTGATTGCGCTCATAAGAAATTTAAAAATAAAGTAAAAAACAAAAAGCATAACTTACATGATGATGGCAAGTTATCATATTTCTTTGATTCTACATTTCTTATCGAAATTGTATGCCTTTCGTCCGCAGTGTTGTCCATAACCTGTTCTCTATCGCGCTCATTACTCTTAGACCTACGCTTGGATGGTAAATGCTCATCTACCTTATGCTGTTTGGTCAGATCAAATTTAATAAGCTGTCTCTTGCGCTTACTGGGCGTGTTGTTTTCAGGAGCTTTCTCTTCAATTTTGTGCACAGGAAGAGGTGGTGTAGTAGAACCGTCCTCTTCTGCACTTGAGGATTTGTCTTTCGAGTCAGAGTGCTGTTTTACCTCTTTGAGGATATGTGACTTACTCGGTGATTCTTTTTTTGGACTATGGAAATCCTCGTCCTCGGAATCATTTTTGATAACAATTTTCTTTACCTCCTTTGGTTTTCTGTAGATCTTAATCAGTTCGGTTTTCTTACTCGATGACATCGATGACGATGGTCTGGGAGGTGTATTGCACGACGGTGAAGAATTCGATTCCCGATCGATGCGACTCTGATCTTTTTTAATCGTTAACCGGCTGCGAATATCGATTTTTTCACGATCGCTAGTACTTATTACCGGGCGGCTTTTATTTTCAACACCGTTCAAACGCGAGTGTTTCGACTTAAGTTTGTAGTTTGAAGCGTTTTTTTCTAAAGAAGGCGTTAAAATAGATTGCGAGAATCACTTTTGGAGCTCTACTTACCATTTAGCGTAACCACGAACTGAGTTCTACTTTCCATAGAATTTTCTATGATGCTTTCATTGCCAACTCTAAAAAAAATCCAATAATTACGCTCTGTACACTTTTTTCATCATTTATTTTTCAACTTACTCTTCGTCTTGGTTGATTTCAGAATTAATTGTCTGCGGTATGTATATACGTTCAAGGTCTGACTCTCCCCTATCTGAAATATTTTCCGGTACATATTCCTCTTCTTGTGGCATTTCCTCATCGTCATTCTCCTCCAGTTGTCGATCTCTCTCCGCTTTTACCTCAATCACCAGATTCTTTGCTGTTCGCCGGAGCAAGGCATCCCGATTAATTCGGTCGCGATAGGACTTTGTGAAGAACTTTGTGTTTCGCTTGCTCGGAGAATTGGATGAATTCTTGCGAACAGATATATCCTTCTTTGGTTTTATGAGAATTGTGGATCGTTGCGCTTCGGCTACAGCGCGCAAAAGGAGATTTTTGCAAGCCTGCTTGCTTGGTGATATTGAAGGGCGGGGTTTTATTTTTATAACTGAATTAACTGGACGATCAATGGGCTGATTGTCTATGTCGTCATCGATGGTGATGTCTGGCTTAGGAGGTGCAACGACAACGCGCGAGCCAATTCGTTGCTGTGAAGGTCTTTCGTGGGAACTATCCCGTTTGTTTTTGTCTGGCAGTGGTGATATTTTTCGGCTAGAGCGAGAATCAGGCTCCCCATTTGATATTTTTTCGCGTTTCTCCTTTTCCATTTCCCGTCGGCGAAATGCGGGCACATACAACTCCTTTTCTGCCCTTCGATGGTGATGTAAGTGGTCAGACACTTTATTGTCTGGAAGTAATTTATTTATTTATCGAAACTAAGGATGTTGCATATTGTTAATGAAATTGTAAAATCAATCAATATGCAAATAACAAAACAACTTGATTTTGAGCACTCCTAAACATATTTAATAATACTAAAATACAAGCAAACCCTGGCCAAATACATAATATGTTATTGAGACCTGAGAGACAGTTTCGATTACATAAGCTATCAAATCCAAAACAGCCAAAACAATCTCTTAGCCTAATCCAATGACATTTTTTCCCCTGGAACATATTAAAACAAAAGTTCATATTCTTGGCGTTTTCAGCAATACTCGAGTTTCCGTACTAAATTATTTAAAGTTCCCTTTTACAGAAAAAGTTTTCTCGAAAGCAATATAGGAACATAGTCCTAACTCCTCATAACCATATTTTTATGAGTTTTTATTTTGTGGACAGATGGAAGGCATCTACAATTTTAGTCCGAGTCCGAACGAATATATTTTGAAACTTTTTGAGAACATTTACATTTTCAGATCGTAATTTGGAAAAGATAATCATGAACATACATAATATTGGTTTAATCGTGAAAGCATTGCGTACAACTGGGTCAACATCCTTTGAGGATCAGTTTATCATTTTAATAAACCTACCAAACACCATTTATTTATCACCAACCAACTCCAATATCTTACGAGTACTAAGAGGTTTAAAATGATTACCCTTGTAACTCAACCATGTATATTCTTTTGTTCTAATGTGGACCGTAACATACTATCGAGTAATAGATCCTTAATGATGCTGTTCTTATTATAATTACCTCTTGTCAAATGTCCCAAGCGCTCATGTATCGATCTTTTTCGTGAAGTTTTATCCTTCGCGGAAAGAGATCGATCTCTATCATGCTCATGTCTTCGACTAAATTCAATTGGTCTGTGCCGTCTATTTACTGACGGATTCGAAGCGGATTCTTCATCTACCGCACTTGCGATTGGTAACGTTTCCCCTTTACCATCTTCCGAGATAGTTGACATATTCTCTTCGGTATTTTTATCAAAAACAATCGGACTCTTCGGTTTGGGTAGCTTTTTTTTCTCTCTAACCAAGTCTCCAGTTTCATCAAACTCCTCAGCATCTTCCTTGATGTTCAAGAAATCTTCATCTTCACTTTCATCGTCATCTAGTATTTTAAGCTGTTTCTTTGCTGCGTAGATTTTTTTTTGAATTTCTGCCAATTCCGCCAAATCCTTTTCACGAGTTTCGCTTGTGCCTGTACCCTGATTAGATATTTCCGATATTTCCGATATTGTGGGAATATTAAAATCATCTGTTTCATCACTCTTCTGAGCTGGGATTTCGTGCTTCTTGCTCTTTTGCACTGCAGTTTCGTCGATTTCAAACGTTTTCTTAGCCTTTTCAAGAAATTCACCAGCAAAGACATCCGTTATTGAAGTTATTTCGATCGATTCTTGATCTCCAGATTTCTTCTGCATTTTTTTATCTTTTTTCTTTTCTTTCTTCTCTTTTTTGCTAGAGGTGGCTTCATCCTTCTGAGTGTTTTTTCGTTTCTTCTGAAGAGCTGCATTAGTAATTTTATTTTTTGTTTAATTTGCCAAATAGTGGGATTTTTTTTAACTTACCCACTGCTGGTAAAGTGACTTCTTGAAGTTTTTGCAATACTTCATGCAACCACGTAACAAACAGTTCCGTTTGGGTACCCAGAAATAGATTCAGGTCAGCAATCATTTGCTGTTTTGATCTTTTATTGGCAACCATAATCATTACATAGTCTGGTAGTTCGTCGTCTATGTATCCAGCGGAGCCGCCAGTTCCGAGTTCTAGGAGTTTCGCTTTTACGGCGCTCTGATAAGTATAAATTGTTATAATTAGTCAGGTTATAGATTTGTTAAGGGACACGACGCTTCCCAAAACTTTTAAATAGTATTGCAATTTTCGGTTCGTTGCTTACCCTCATTTTTTGACCAACTTCACTGCCAAGACTGTCCATTCTTTCGAATGATTATTATGTTTTTATCTTTAATATTTAATCCAAAAAAGAGGAAAAAAGCAATAGTTCGATTCGCTGCTGTAAAAACTTGACAGTAAAAAACAAAAATGTTGACGTTTAATGAACGTTTTTGGATAAATAGTACTAAATCTATTCGCGGGCGCTGGCGTAGCGGTTTGCTTTTCGTTTATGCTGAAAAAGTGCTAGAAACATCTCTGAAAATTATAGCTTATGTTTTCAATTATTATTTTATTCTATTCATTTCAAAATAAATAAACTTTGGATGTTCACGTCTTAATACAATGATGATGATTATAATTTTACTGATATGAAAAGTATTCTCTATTTTATATTATATGTTGAACATTTTTTATTTTCAAATAAAATTTCAGAATTCCTGGTTTTCTTTTGTGGATTGAGTTGGCCGCGAAAAAGCACTTTTTCATTTACGCGAGATGCGTTGATATGAATATGTGAACACATTTTATTTTATTTATTTATATTTTTTTATGGGTTAACTGAGGTCCTTCGGAATCTTAGCCTGTATCGTATGTCGTACCTTTATTCTTTACCAAAATGAAGCTATATCTCACGCCTACTACTACTTGTTGTTATATTTTTTATTATAGACAGGCAAACTAAATGTGCCTAGTATTAAACAACGTAGGTGAATTATCAACCCATTTATTATGTTCAATTTTACTGATTTGCAAGATTACATCAAAAACCGTTTGTCTATTAAAGTTTTCGCAGCAACATTATTTCTGACCCAAATGCGAAAGGCAGTCTGAAAAAGCTTTTAAAATAGTATATAAGCAACAAATACGACTATGTACATTAATATCAAAATTACCTTGTTGGAAATGCAAACTATAACTATAGATATTACAAAGCTGTTGCTTAATAAGTTGATTGCAATTAATAACAGGATCTCCAACAAAAATATTTGCATTTGGTTACCGTATAGAAATAGAGAACCAAAGGTTAAGCCATTATCAATGTAGAATGTTCCTTTATCTGTAATTTAAGATAAATATGTATTATTTAATCTTTAAAATCAAATAATACTATTTATTTAAGTACTTTCTGTTAAAAAGCTTTCAAACTCACAACCCAGTAGATTTTCTACAAAGCTCTTTTCTTTTATGATATAGTCCATGTCCTTAATAGCCTTAGGGGGAATATGTACAGATTTTTAACAATATAAAATTCAACTATTAATGTGTAGATTATAGCGTACATGGTCAATAAATGCACATAAAAATCGGTTTACTCTGTTAAAGGCAGTAGAGCCATTTTCTAAAGTCCCTTCAAAAGATCTCAATTCTTTTTGAAAGTGAACGTGTGATACGTTTTCAGATTTTTGCTCTTGCGGCAAAAGCTTTTCTATTTGAGATCTGTAAGCAACCATTATTAAGAATAATTGAATATTATAATCAAAAGATTATATACGTACCGTAAGTTAAATGGAGGTAACATTATATAAGTCTGAAAATCAGAGTCACTCAAAAGTCCTCTCTTGCCACACATATTTTGCGATTCGCGCTGCAATTGTAAGATCATCGAAGTCATATCTGTATCTGAAAAGCCATGCGGCGATCTTCCATGTACGTAAAAACCATAAGAGGAATCTAAGAATGCAATTATCGACACGTTTGCCATAGCACAAATGTCCATTAACTTCTGTAATGGACTTCCCATAAGTTGATTAAAAATTATATGTCTAAAAATTCGTTGTACCATGTGTACAACAGAGTATGTAACTATACAGAAAAAAAGTCTATAAAGTGCGTCGGAATAAACTAAAGGATATTCATAGCTCATGATCTGCAATAGGAAACAATCAATACCTACATTATATTGACTTTAAAAAATCGATGTCTATTTACCGAGTAAACAGTCAGGCAGATCAATACTTGAATAAAAGATGATGTTGTCTGTTGGCCACTTAACTCAATCCACTGCTTCGCAACAAAGAAAATTCTCCAGGCAGATACGTTGTTTTCTGCATGTGCGCGTATCTAATAATATAAAGCTAATATGTAGGTATCTATTATCCTACAACAAACGCAACAGAGGCCAATCGCAATTATCATTCTTTGAATCCGATCTGAATTAAATCATAAACAGGACATGTCTTGCACATAGTACAAAGCAGATCCTTATTCGCTTTCAAGCATTTCGTCATTCTAATCATATAGGTTCGCTTTAAATTGAAACATTGAATACTTACACTAGAACATTGCGAAGACGTTTCTAGATTCGTTTTTAAATGCACTGAGGCATCAAAACCTTTCGGGCGTTCCCAGTCCACAAAGAAAACGTCAACATGGGCGAGTTTCCAATAACAAACAGCGAAATAGAAGCCCTAAAAAATAACACGAATTAGTGCCATTGAAATATTGCTAAAAATACAGACCTTCAATCCCAGAGCGGAATATATTAAAAATTCCAAACCATTATCATTTCGGACAGGCATAACGTGGATCCGAGTTAGGAATATAAAAATCGTGTAAAATACATCGACAACGACGGTGGCTATTAACGAATTTCCTATATTGGACATTAAGTGCAAGCAGAATTGTAGAACTATAATCATATCACAGCATTCCATATTTCGACGACATTTTAGAGAATATGACCTAAAGATTGCAAATCCGAGGCCAATAGTTAAAAATATAGGAAGAATAATTTTGTAGAGCATCATTGATTTGTGCTCTTTTTCAAAACCAATTTTAAGCTCAAATTTAAAAATTTCATTGAGAGATGAATTTGAAGATATATCAATTTGATTATAATTTAAGATAATAAGTGGTATTGAAAGTTTGTTATCATCCGTTACAAAACATCGCAGCTCGAATTTTCGAAGTATCCTTATCGATTTGAAAAGTCTTAATTTGTGTGAATCTTCATAAGGCATTTGGCGGGATGTTGAAATATCTATTGGATGAGCTCCTATCATTTGAAATCGTTTAACCAACTGCCACTCTCCAATATCCTGCTTCTGAAAAAATTAATTATTAATATTTTTTTAATTTGATGCTGCATGGAAATGTTCCGATTTGATAATTTACCACGTTTCCTTCAAAAGCATTTTCAATTAAGACCGGTATTGCTTGCACGTACTTTAGGTTATCGGCCGTCGTATAATTAAGAAATATATTAAAGAACTGTCTATTGCTATGCAGGGAAGCGAATTCAATAATAGTTTCCATTGATAAGTCGCAGTTAATCCGGAAACTTTTAAAATACCGAAAACTGTCAGTAAGTTCATGTGAGTTTTGACCACATAAGTTGACGTGATTTAGTCGCAATGGTCCTAAGCGTATCAGTCGACCATCTAAAGAATAAATTGTTGTAAATAGTTCTAGCGCTTCGCTCTGTAAGTGGAAACCAATCTAAATTAATGGACAATGTTTTCTTTCAAATTTCTACCTCTCCATCTGGTCTGGATTTGATCGGATAATTTATAGTTTGGGTCATTTCTTTTTTAGTCTCTTTACCCCTTTTGTAAAATAAGTAAGGTCGGATGTCGTGTAAATCCTCATCCACACTTGAGTAAAGTGCTGCATCTGAAGCCTGAGCAAGTAAAAATAAACTGCATGGCGAGTTTTTGTCAGTATCAAAAAACGATTGTACACACAAATTTGCTAAATAATTGCAAGCGGTGCTATTTTGTAGGGATTGACAAAAGAATGCTGTAAATTTTAAATCGGCGTAAATTCGTCCTCGCTGCCAGAAAGTATTGTAATTAAGATATTTTGACATCAGTCCTTTCCATATACAATAATTTCCGTAATGATAGTTGTATATTAAATCACAAATGCATTCAGTAATTGGATTTCGTAAAGGTGATTGGATGCGAATGTGTTTAAGTGCAACTGCACCGCCTTGATCTACAGTAAAGTTGACATATTTTATATTACATGAATCTTTTGGTAAGAGTACTGTTGTAACATTTAGGCACTTGTTGAATTTTGTATTTCGACATGATTTAGCACAAATTGGTGTTTGTAAATATGTGTCATAATTGGCAATTGTTTCAAAATCAGACGCACATTCACAGGTTAGCCCTGAAAATGGTGATATTAAATTGTTATAAAGCATAAGGATATAATAGAAATAAATAAAGATTTAACTCATTGGTGTCTGCAGATGCACTATATTATTTACAGTCACTACCAATACCTACCATCGGCACTAGGTTGCAAATTAGCTTTTGTATCACATGGTAAACATGAAAAATTATCCAAGGCGAAAAATTCGTCTTGTTTGCAATTACTTGGATGATTAAAGGCAAACAACGTCACATTGTGCATTACTAAACTAGTACTTAGCTGAAGATGTGTCACTACAAATAGGAAGACCGAATATTGTTTAGTTTGGAAGATCATTATCTTAAATAACTATTTGAAATGGTAAACTGCAAATAACTATCGTTCTCAAAATGGTTTTCTTTTAACCAAATGACTATTGACTAGCAAAAATATTTGTTTATAATTTAATTTCAGTGTTTCTATAGTTACCCACCCCTTAACTACGGCAAGTTTGACTTTGATGTGGGAAACACAGCTAATCGTAGTCATGAATCTTCAAGGGTGTATGCCACAAGCTGTGGAGATTCCAATTTTATTTGACTTTGTAATTGCAATTCTTCGTCGATTATCCCTCTTAGGAAAAATTGAATGCAGTTGCTTTGGGATATCTCAAGAGGTTGAGACTAGCTCGCTATTTCTAACTAATAGGTAGGCCGAATAGCGGAAGCATTACTCAAACAGTTGGCAGTTCTTGGCACAAACTTAATTTTTCTTTCAATTGTCATCGTAACTTGCTGGTTTTGAGATAAAGTTTTTCTCATGGCATTTTAATTTAAAAAAAAAAACTTTAAACCAATCTTTTTGTTACGAAAAAGTTTTGGTGGCGGTTGCGAAGAGGTTTTCTCAAATTCAAGTCAAAAACGATGTGCAATTGAAATATGTATATATAAATAGCCGTAAACACAAAGTACAAGGTCCATGCATTTTATTAAATTAATAACTTATTCTGAAATCAACTTCTTTATTCAAAAGTGTATTCTTCAAAGCGTTGATAAAAGCAAAGAAAATAACACATCAGTTTTTTCAATATTCGAAAAGAAAAGCACAGTAGCATTCCATATTAAGAAGTCTATGAGCCTAGTATACCCAAAAGTGTCACAAAAAAAGTATTAAGGAAAATAGCGTTTCCATCAGACTTATCTTCTGGGATATCTATTCTGGAAATGGAACAATATTTAAGGCAACTCACACAAAAAAAATGAATCGAAAAATCCTTAAAATTTGTTGAAAAAAAAAACGAGCTGTCCAACAAAAAAATTCTCCGAATTAACGTATAATTAAGTTTTAAGAAATCACCAGGAAACACTGGAACTTTTTACCGAAACCGGGACGCTAATGTCGTTTTGAATTTGGCAAAAAGATCTTCTTTTTTTTTTGAGAAAAAATCAATTTGTTTTTTTGATCGAGATAGCTCTTCATGTTCGATTTGGCAAAAAAAAAATTAATCTTTTTTTTGATCTGACTCTCTTTTGAGAAATCTCGATTTCTTTCTCAGATTTCCCACATACTTTCACTAACACATAGCTGGTGGTTACGAATTGTTTTTCGTTGTTTTTTTAACTGAATTATTCATTTTTCGCGTATGGAAACGAATTTGTATATTAAATTATTTCGAAATGCGTTATTATAAATGTGTGAAAATCAATTGAAATAGATTTCCAGTGCAACCCAAAAAAAATATTTTTTGCGGCCAACACACAAGAATCAATAAAATTCGGTTTATGTTCGATATGGCAGCAGAAATCTAAACTTTCAGATCAAATTCTGAAAAGCCAAATCGAACCTCCCCTAGTGTGACGGTAGCCCTAACCGACATTGTGGCGTAGCCCTTTTTATAAACAATACAGTCTGTCAAAATATTGATGCCAACGAAAGGTGACATTTCAACTCAAATGAAAAGTGAAAATAATTATTTGTCCTCATAAAGCCTCTCGTATATTAATCTCTCTGGATATTCAAGTACAGTTTATAGTTATTATATGAAATTATTTTGTACTCAATTTAAATTTTCTAGAGACTGGACAATGCTCCGTGACTCACCCGCCAGATCAATATCCAATCCCCATGAAGAAGCTCTTCACTCATTTTGCAAACAAATGCTGAAATCGAGGCTATTCAAGGGATTTTACAAAGAGCGGTGTTACGTGGATTCAGTAAACGGTTACAGAGATCTCATAGTGCTTAATCGTAACGAAAAAGATCTGAAAATTATTCTCGAGGACATCCGGAGCAGATTGTTGCAGTTCTATCAAAATGAAGCGTCTCCCATGTGGATCGGAATTACAGCAACTCCAAATTCGTCATCTCGTACTGCTTCAGATACATGCATTTGGGCAGAGTTGGATGAACTGGCTTTTGATCAGTACTGGTTCAGTATAAAAGCAATACGTTTCAGACAAAATGAGGTCATCGTTAAACTTAAGCCCGTTCGTGCAGTTGAATCGAAGCCAGAGACTCCATCTGTTGTCCGCTTGGCTGATGGATTAATTAAGGAACCCGATTCTATTAGCCTACGAGATTTTATAGAAGTTTTGAATGGCTGGGGAACGAGTGTAAAACGAACAGCTTACGTTTTTATGTCTAACGATAAGGACAATTTTAAAGCTATGTTTAAATTTTTCTCCCTTATTACGATTTCACTACTTTCCGCTTCGTTGCAAGCGATCAAATTTATTGGCATTTTTACTATTCGATTTATGATCGAATTTCGGAGACTGTTAGTGGTTTCGACACCAATTTTTATGCGTATTATTGACTTGTTTAGCAAGGTTGTTGGTGGTTTCTATATTTTATTAGCTATGATGTGGCGGGATGCTACTGGAGGCGTTAAACGACAAAGTAACCAACAGCAGGCGATTGGGTATAATCGTCCAGCATACCAAAGTATAAAATACGAATGAAAATCACCTCAAACGTTTTTAGATTGGGACAATTTGATTTATATTTGTTTTATTTGATGATTTATTCAATACACATGTATTTAAAATATGGATATTTTATATATACTTTTACATATTATGGCATGATGTTAGATAAAGCAGGTATACTTGGTTTTAAGTAAAATAACATGAATATTTGTTTGGCTTGAACGAACGGAAGGCGATAAGAGTAAGATACAACCAACGATACATCCTAAAAATAGTGGGACTTGCGTGAGTATGAATTCACAAGAACTAGTTCACGCGGAAAACAACATTCTATGCATACTGGCAATATTAAAAATAAAACCTTAGATAGATAAATTCAAGTTGCTTGCTTATTTGCTAGGCAAGACATAATCAGGCTAAAGTGAGAACGCTTGTACTGTGATTAGATTGCCAGACAAAGAATATTCATATGTAGTCTGTGGTACTGGAATACTGAGGGAGAGGTTTTAGTCCAACTACCAGAAAAATACATATTTATTCCTTAGATAATTAGATCAAGTGCGTCATCCCTCCTCTTCCTTTAAATGTATTAGGGATGATTTAGAGTTGGCGGTGAAAGATCGAGATTTAGTAAGTTCTCTACTCCATGGAACATTATAATGGGCAATCGGGAAAGTAAATTAATGTTTTCAATTTGGCACCTCTCGCGATCGTTTGAAATCCGCTTGGATTCGGCTTAAAATTGAAGGTTCCTACTATTCGTCCCAAGAAGCTAAGCCTAGTGTACGGTGCCTGCAGCGCTAACCTTTTGATTTCCACTCGATTTATGCCACGCCGTTGTATAAGAGGCACGTCTACCTGAATAAACCTATTGTACAAGGTGGCGCAAAAATAACCTTCCGATGTTTTTTGGCTGTAATTTAAAAAAAAAAATGAAAAACTGTGATTCTTCTTGTGGATTATTTTTATTTGGTCTTTTAATTTTTTTACATCAAGTCGAGAATATGATGTCATGTAAATGGCCGCCGCCACAGTTGATTGTCATTTGAGCCCTTTTTATGGCATTTTCCATCACTTTGGCCAAAACTTCCGGTGATAGGTCCTCACATTCTTGACGGATATTGTCTTTAAGAGCTGCAAGAGTCTGAGGCTTGTTGACATAAACCCGCGACTTCAAAAAGCCCCACAAAAAGAAGTCTGGAGCGGTCAAATCAGGCGATCTTGCTGGCCAGTGCAAATCGCCAAAACGGGAGATTAGGCGCCCGGGAAATGCATCCTTCAGCATATCGGTTGTGGCACGTGCAGTGTGTGCCGTTGCACCGTCCACATGTTTTCCAATCCCAATTCATCAAGTTGCGGCAAAAGAACTCGTTGATCATTGCTCTGTAGCACTCACCATTCACAGTAACCGTTTGGCCCGCGACGTTTTCGAAGAAAAAAGGTCCGATGACTCCTCCAGCGAAAACAGCACACCATACATACTCCTGGGGTCTGCCACGCCTGGCAGCATCTCGTGTTGTGCCAGTCTCTTCGAGGCGAGCGGCTAAACGTCGCAGTGTTTCACCAGTAGGCGTTGGACGGCTAGGAAATCTGCGACGAAATTCACGTTGTGCCAAAGTCACCGACCGATTATTGCTCAAATAAATAGTCACCAATATTCCGCGTTTTGAGCAGTGTAGCGTAACTGTTTATTAACGTGTATTTCGCATGTGTTTACTACACAAATGTCAAAACAGAACTGACATTAGGGGCCAATCGCAAAATTTATAGCATTTTCTGATAGGAGGATTACTTTCGCGCCACCTTGTACTAGAACTAGAGGATTAGAAAATTTGCTCAGGCTATCAGAGTTTCTACTTACCTAATGTAGCTGATGATACATTTAGCAGAGGAGATCTTTACTTGTTTTGGACTTATTATTTTCCTGAAGAAGAAATTCCTTCTAATACCACACAGTGCACTCTCATATATGCTCAGTTGTTTCAGTTTTTTCAAGACATAAATGTCACTCCGAAGAGTCGACTACATGTATTTTATTTAGGTGATATCGCAAACCGTGGTGACCTGTTAGGTAACCAACTTATGTCGTTTTCCATTGGTTTCACTCGGGGATCCACTCATTCTGAAATCCAATGGAACAACAAAACTGCTTCTGAAAGAATCTGCAAACGTATTGGTGAAATGCCAAAAAATAATCTACGGCTGCTGTCAGCTGACTTGTATAAAATACATAAATTACACTTGTGTGAGTGCTTCTTGAGTGGATTCTGACTTAAAATCGAGAAGCGAAATTCTCTCCTCAGAATCACCATAAGAGTATTTTTTGTGCCAATGGAACGGTTTCAGGAGTGATTTTTTCGATTCCGGACTCTTCCGGACTCTTCTTTTTGCCCAATGGAAAACGACATTAGTCGTGCCTGCGTAGATTTAATTTTTTTTGGAATTATTATTAAAGGGTACAATTTTTGTGTTTTCCGCAAGGTTTGGTGTTTGGGTTTCTCTCCAATATATAAGCGTTCAATCATATTTATTGGATGCAACTAATTCGACATGATTTCAAAACTGCATTCTTCTTTTTGTTATTGAGTAAATATCTACGAGGGCCAACCTAAGTATCCAGTCGAAAATTAAATGACGTAACATCTTGATCCTATTTGAATAGTTGTACACTTTTCCTTTATTAATATTATACTTAAGTTTCTTCACATTTTTTTTTGTAGAATTATTGTTGTTTTTATGAATCTGTTTTCGCTTCTGTTTCCTCTTTAAAAAAAAATCAAAAAAACAAGAAGTGTTAACAATCAAAAATAAAGTTTATCTGATTGATATACACCATTTAATATTTTCATTGAAATAATTGCTTACATTGCTTACTTCCAAAATCCAAAAAAGAAACAAACCAATTACTACTTTTGTATTTATATCAATATCTTTAAAGTATATTCCCAAATGTGCTTACTTCAAAATTTTAAAATTTTACAATATACATAGATACATATATAGAATAGAATATACATATACATAGAATAATTCATATATAGTTATTGTTGAATTTATTTTTCAACAAACTACAACGGGAAGAAAATTTAAATTTAAATTTGGTTTTTAACTAATGAATTCAATAAAAATAAACTGCAAAAAAAAAACAGCACGTGTGCTTTTTACAAAATAACGTTTTTACATTAAACGTTTTTATTTTGAGATATAGGTAAATTCTTAATGCATTGTTTTTTTTATTGGAATTATAATTGCGCTGAAAAACAGTCTCAAATAAAAACAATTTTTTTCTTATCCAAAGTTTTGTTTTATTAAAATGTTTGCAACTATTTTCCACAAAATAACAATACAAAATATTTATGTTGTTAAATATACTGCTTTTGGTTCGATTGAATGATTCAGTAAAGAAAGTAACAAACGTAAGCAATATATAGTGAATATTTATATTAATTTTTCTTTTGATAATATTTACAGTTTTTAATGTATTTGTATATAATAAACATAGAGGTAAATTATATATATTTTATTTTCTTTCTTGCAATAAACATTGGTTAACTATTGGAATAATCTTTATTTATATATATATCTATAATAATATTTATAATAACATAATTTAGCTAAAATAAGCCCCAAATATTTTGTTTTTATATTGCAGTTTTATAAATACAATACTTAGTTTTTTTTTTGTTAAATACATCAAATTCAAAATGCATAATATATATATAAATTTCACATAATGTTCGCTTTAATTAGTCGATTTATTTATATTTTCTTACTATATTCAAATAAATTTTGTTTTGGTGAACCTATGGGAACTATGAAAGATGTAAGAATATTGTTAATATCATTTTGTTGTTTTTAACAAGTCTATTTGTTTATTAGTGCCAAATATCCCTATATTTCAAAAACTAGATAATAAAACATTATTTGAGAATAAATATGAGAATAAACCTGTCGTGTCAACACGGATCTTGAGGTTGAGTGGCGGCGCATAACCTCCTTAGCCTAACATTACCCTTTTTAAACTTTTCAAAGTTCTGTTATATGAATTGGTGATTTGTTATAACAATACAACATTAAAAAGTATTTCAATTTGCAAATCAAGGCGATAGAATGAAGGTTTTGAAAGTGTGAAAAATACATGATATATCCCGGAAAAAGAATGAAAGAATAAGAAAAACAACAAAATGAGAAAAACTCAGGAGAACTTAGAAAAAGCTACGATATAGGCTCTTAATTACTTTAAATCATCGGTCTCATCGATAAGATCAGCATATTGTTCCCAATCATTGTTAGATGGACTACGATTGCGTATCGTAGTTTTTGATGTTTCTCCACCGCCCCCAGATGCACCGCCGTCCGCAACAACTTCGTATTCTTGTAATTCAGCTTCCAGATCCTTTTCCCATTGTTCCTCTAAATATGGTTGGCATATATTTATTTGTTTTATTTATTCATTATGGGTTATTTTGATTTTGTTTGTTTTTCATTATTAACATAATTTTAGATTTATCCTGTTAGATTAGTCTTATTATTTAAAAAATGTTATAAATAACTATACTCTAACAAAATTTTAGTATATAGTAGTTTTATAAATAAGTCTGTGGTAAATTTATGTCTTCTACGTATACGAAAGGATGTGATATAGAATGAAATGATTTAATACAGAAAAGGAGAATAATGATAAACTATAAAATAAAATATTTCAAATGTGCTGTTGATGCTTTTTTGCGATAATAAATGAGCATATAGAAAATTGGTTGCTTACGAACACAAATTTTAAAAGCTTATTTCAATATATATAAATATTACAAATAAAAAAGGTTCTAAGTATGCCCCAAGAATGTTAAAACAGAAAATAATATTTTAATGGAAGCTATGTGTGTAATAATAATTACATCATGCTTTGAAATAATATCTTGGCTTCTCTAGCTGCGGTTATACATTTAAGTTGCTTTTATGTTGTTTACTTAGTTTTCTTCCCAAATCACTACCATTCGAATTTAAATTATAAATGTCCTTAAATAAGCGGAAAAAATATATGAAAGTGACAAGAAGTAAAACAAGATATACATATCGGAGTTAGCTTTTCGAAGCCGCCTATTTTCTGTCTTCGGCTTCATTTTGGGTTACCCTTTTCTCTTGTTGCTTAAACCCTTTAAGAAACTGCATGCAATTTCATTTTGCAGTTTGAATCGCAACCCAATAATATATCAGATATTTATATGAATTTGATATTAGGTAATAAGTCGTGATATACCGATTACAAAACGTTTATAAATCACAGCTGCTAAGCGCTATTGGCCAAAAATTCACGCAGAACATTTTCATTTTGACATCTGCCATCAAATCCTGCAAAGAACTAGTAGCACTTTTATACAATAAAGCAACCGCCTAATTCTACACCCACACAATATAGGTTTGCTAAATACGGAAATATATATACCGTAATTTTTTAAACTAATTACAGAATTCGGGTGGAAGTTATTAACAATAGTGAATTTGAGATTATGTAATTGCATTTGCAGTTATATTTCAATACTTAACATAAATACCAATCCCATTTGTTAAGATGTCAGAAAAAATTGTTATATTTTAGCAAAGGCGTCGTGCCCAGAGGTGGAGTAAGATAAATACGAATACTGATTGATAGATGCTCATACCTAGTTTTGTTAGAATTATTCAACGGAATATTGAGACAAAAACCATAACAGAAATTTATTTTCGAAGGCACTGCAAAGGAATTTCAAAAATAAAATCAATAGATCTGTGTTTTTTATGCTTTATAAATAATAGCATGTATTTACAAAGTTCTAACATTATGTCAAAATAAATTATTATCCGTCAACCAACTTTCTTTTTACAAACTGTTATGTTAGTCCCTAGCAAAGATAATAATATTGTGATTAATACAAGAGCATCCATTAAATAAGTGAAACAGGAAGATAGGGAACGTAATCAGCATAGTTTGGTGAAAAAGCAATTACAAAAATTGGAAGAAATAGTTCACATGTACGAGTATATACATAAATATAAAATTAAAAATAAACAAAACATATTTGATAGCATAGAGAAATGCATTAGAAAACAATAGTAGATACCATCAGTATCTTCAATTTGTTGAGTACGAACTGAAGATAATTAAGGATAAACATGGTATCTGACCTGATGGCTTTCAAGTAATGTGTACAACATGTTCTTTTGATGAAAATTTATTCTCTTCTTAAACATGTATTATACATTAATTGATTTCCATACAGGATTTTTTTTATAGTTACCGAAATTAAAAAAAATATATATTTATATAATTTATATATGAATAGGTAAATAAGGATAGTACTCAATTGGTATTTTGTGTGGTGAGTTTTAAGAAAACAGTTAAACCAATAGTAACAGAACAGAAATGGTTGGGTTTTGTTGAAATAAAAACTTAACAGAGGGTATATGAAAAAATAAGGCCTAGAGAAGAAAGTGCTTAATAGCCGTGTTATAGATTGCAGTTGTGTAGGCTTTAAAGTTATGTTTGTCCGATTGCTAATAAAATATTGTTCTAAGGGTCCAGCATTTGAAAGAACTTAAATAATAATTATAATAATAATACCTTGTTCAAATTATAAATTCCGCAGGTAGTTTGTTTTACTTTTACTTTTGCCACGAATGGAAGGACATGCTATCCCGTTTCCGAGCGTCTAAATTGAAAAGATTTCTTTTGACATTTTTATTCCTGGATAATTTATCAAAATTACGCAAATTTGTTTTAGCTGTTAAAACTAGAAACTCTCTCTCTCTTTCCAATATTTGAAAATTATCACGACGGGTTAATTAAAATTTCATAGAGTGTAGAATCGCAGGGGTAGAAAATACCTAGTTCGAGTAAGAACAAACAAGCTTGGGGTGACAATCTTAATTTGTAGTTCCCCAAGACCACTAGAGAACCATTTGCGACATGACAGTTTTTTAAAGACTCGATTTCCAAAATTTATATGAAACTTTTAAAAATTTCCGAACCTTTTTATTTTAATAAACGCCATTGGTCTTCGATTGTGTTAAGAATAATAGCTTATAAAATGATTGCAAACAAAAACAAAAGTCCTATATAGCCTGCCTGTATAAACTGTTAAATAAAACGAAACAAAAATATACACTTTGTCTTATATAAATAATATTTAATTAAAATCGAATATTAATCACTATAAGCATTTTATCTAATGGCGAACAAAAACCAAATATCCGTTTAAATACTAGTTATATTCACATAAATGAAGCAAGCTTTCTAAACTGTTCTGTAGACACATATATATTCTCAAGTAGATTTTTTTTTAATTTTGTAGTATATAGTATCGTAAGGTTCGACAACAATATTTAAGTTTAGCAAAACGACATACATAAAAAGGCATTACCAACATAACGGAAGACTTTGTATAACACCAATTTTTTAACTAATGGTCAAACAACAGAAATATCTACAACATAAGTATAAAACACATTTAAAATAGAATTTAGCCAATAACAATCTTTTTTTAAATAAAATACAGTGGCATAATAATATCAAGGAAATGGTTGTAATGAAAATTTTGAAAAAAATAACGTATTTTTTAACAAACGAACGTGAACAAGAAATTACACTCAGACATGAAATTTGTTTAGAAATAAATTTAACAACAATTTTGATATTTTTTCAAAATATTTAAGAAATTTTGTTTTATTTTTAATAACAAACGAAATAAATGTAATGTAAACTTACCACACAAAATTTTGTATATATATATCTGTATTTTTTTATAGGTTTTTTTATTAAAATTTTAGTTTATTTTATAATTAATCGTTAATCCATTCAATCTTCTGAAAGATGAATCGAAATAAAAAAGAAACAAATATATGATTTCAATACAAATAAATTTTATATATCTTATTTTGTTTTGCAGAATGTAAAAATGTTAAACTTTGGAAAATGGGGAAAAAAATAAATGAATTTAAAAAAAGGAGAAGACTATCATACAATTTCACAGTAACTATGTATTAGGATAAACAAACGTAAACACAAACAAAATCTAAAAACACGCTGTGTGAAAATAATATGTAACTGCAACAGGTCATTATTATACTACACATGTTATTATTTTCTTTATTTTGTGTGCATAATATAGAGAAGCATTCAATTATAAAATCGACATTTGAATTGAAAATAATTCAGCTTGTTGCATTACTTAGTTGCCATGAAAATGAAGTCTACTACATAGCTGTGGCAGAAGTATTTGTGAAGTATAGGTCAAAAAGAGACTATTTATTTTAATTGGAAGTAACGTATATTACATCTTTCACATACACAACTAGGGCTCGGGAATGTATATGAATGAAGGTAAATTTGATTTTTCTTAGGAGCGATCTATCCTTAGTAATAATTACAATACCTCTTACTAACACTCGTAACCTGGCCCTTACTAAAAATCAGTTTTAACCTTCACCTTAAGTTTGTTATAGGTCACAATAGATAAAGTCGTATAGACAAATTTCTCTATTTGTCATTGTCAGGGTCGGTGAATGCTTTGTCTAATGTCTAATATAGAAGTTGTCATTATTCCAACCATAGATAGCATATTCCCTGCCTGAAGTATGTTAAGCTAACTCTCATTGCCTTTTCTTTGAAAATGTACCAATGGGATTATTATCAATCATATTAACCTGTTCTTTAAATAGTATGTAGGTCACAATAAATAAAATATGGAAAATTTGTCCACTGTGAGTTGTTGGTACACCAGTATAACTGGACACAAACAATTACTGTAAGGGCAATATTATTTGATATAGACGGTCAAACAAAAATAATCTTATTAAAATTCAATTACCTAATATTTTTCTATTGTTTTCGATTTGAACTTGCTTGCATCACTGATCATGGGACTCACTCACTTACTTGTTTGCCTGAAGCGTTTTCAATCATTTACTTTTAAAATGTAATCAATAAAAATAAACATAAAAAGGTAAACAACAAATATTAGAATAGAAAGCCAAATAATAATGTATTACGAATTTAAATAAATATGTAAAAACTCAACCGATAAATTAAGTATGTAGTTCGTGTCTTCGATGAATGTCTGTTTTAATATTAAAAATTAATAAATATGACTTTCGCATATACTCAAATACTCTAAAAATGTATTCTAAAACTCTACAAAAATTCAGTTTCTTTTCATTTGTTGGGGGCTTCGATGAGGGATGGAAAACTGATCAATGAAGTTGTAAAGATTTCTCTAAATGCCATAAGTTGCCTTTTTTCATTTAAAAATTTTTATTTCTTATATTGAAAATTTTACTTTATTATTCTAATAATTAAAAAAAAAAACTTTAAACGTCTTTATCATGATACTATATTAACTTATTTTTAGAACTATACTCTGTAAATATATATAGTCAAGAATGGTATTTTTTTCCTTTCCTCTTTTGCTGTTATAATATAGTAGTTAATACAGATAGTTTTTTGAAGATATTTTAATATTGAAATATTGTTTTGTAATTAATCTTAAGCTGTTGAGAAAAAAGAAGAGAAAAAGATAAATCATAATTTTATGTACAACGTTCATCTGAACTAGGTACACCTCAGTTGGTATAAAATGTTTAATTTTCTTTAAAGTGCATAAAACGAGAATTGTGGCTTTTAAATATAACAATATAATGCGAAGTTAACATTTCAAAAAGAAATGGTAAAGGAAATAATTTTTAATCTGAGCATTAATAATTAATTATATCGAGTAGCAATTTACGACGGATATATTGTGTTTACAATTCATATGTAACTTAGAGCCGTTTGCTACGATTCACAGCGATTTAAGTTCCATATAATTGCATATGTGCTTAAACTGTCGTATATAATAAAAATCCGTGTGAAATTGCTATGATATCATTAACGGCCCTTAGATTGGACTGTTATACTTTTGAATATTATTTTTGATTCCTATATATATTAAGTATAAAGAGCTACACATTTCTCGTTAACTGATCTACAAAACTTAATAAAAAATATAATAAAGATACAAAAAACAAACAAAGACAAATTACAAAATTAAACGTTGTATGCAGAAATTTATATATTTGCAGTTATGAAAATCGCAGATTACATATTTGCTTATTTTGTATTATATACTCGTATTGCTGGAATGTTTAAGGACATCGTTTAAGGAGTAGGTTAAGGGGTAAATCATAATTTCTCTATGCTATCTCTAGGTGATATTTTAAAATGAATATATTATCACAATGGGATTCAAGGATATTTTTATCAATAAATTAAGTTATAGATTTCTGCAAGCGTTGCTATATATACATGAATATATAGAAGAATTGTGTAGGACAATACATTTAAAAGCGAACTTGAAAGCGGGCATGTACATACAACAATTACAACTAATTAACAGATGTTTTTTGTTTTTAATATTTTTAGGCCCCAATAACTAACGAATTTGTTTGTTAGTATTTTAGCTATAAATTAAATAAGAAGTGCATTGCAAACAAATTAAAAATCAAAACAACAGTTCAATGTTGAAAATGAGAGTAGATACGTTTTTTTGAATGAAGCAATTTGAGGCTCTTTAAGTATGTTTAGAAATAAGTGTGATGTTCTCAGAAACACTATAATTCATCATTGCAGGAGCCGGATGATAGGTGAAATGATATTGAAAATGGGATAGACAAAATTAGGTATTTCAATGCCAAATTGTCACGTGGGAGTTGCAAGTGTGATTTAAAAAACAACTCGTAATGTCTCTTTATGTACTTTTTGAGCTAGACAAAATGTTAGAGAATGAAAATTAATTAAATTGTTTGCCCTATTATATGATCCTTAATATATGTATTTTATATGAGAAGTTTGACAGTACCTTTACTTTTCAATTGAAATTAATGTATATTTACAAAATTAGAAAAAACTGTTCCATAACACAGAAAAAAGAGTGGCAACGAGAAGGTAAACCACTTCCCTGCCATTGAGAGTTCCTAGTTTTCAGTTCAAGAAATTTCTTTGGACTGTTTGTAAAACAGCTGTTAAGAGTAGGTAACTACTTGTGCTTAATAGCCGAAAGTCGTTTGGATTTTTTCTAATGTCAATGTACTCGTTGTATACCAATATTATCATAATGCATTTATTTTATGTGCCTCATCAACTGTTTATGAGTTGTGGGTAGGTTATTTCATGTCATACTTGTAATTGACAAACACACATATATTTATACACCTCCTTTATTTAAGAAGTATCCGTAAAGGACAACATAATAGAACTAATTGTGTACATTTTTCGAATTCACTTGCTAATGCGGCATCACGAACTTATATTTCGGTAAATTTTAGTTTGATTTACGATTTTCGTTTAATTAGTAGGGGCTTGAAATGAATCGACCAAAACCAAAATTAACAAAAGTTAAGTAAAACAAACAAATTATAATAATACAAATTAAAGAAAAATCTTACCGTTGTTTTCTAGAGCTTGCTGCGTCATACTGTCGATACCGAGTTTACGCATTCCATCCTTAATTTCTTCTAAATCTGTTTCTGTAGTTTGAAAAGTATCCGAAACAAATTCCGATTCAGAAAGTTGTTTTGTTTTTGATTTTCGACTTTCATTAATTTCTTGTTTTGATTTCTCTGATTTTTCATTTGAGTTTTGCAAGCTTGAATTTTCTTTCAGATTTATGGTATCACTTTGCCCCATTGTTGGGGCAGGAATGTTAAGACTTGATGACGAATTTGTTTCGGAAGATTGCGCTTTAGCTTTGTTTTATTTATTTGTTTTATAATTGTTTGTCATTGATTATGTATATTTTGCCAGTTGTGGATTCCAGTGTATTGTATAATATTATGGATTTGTGTGTTCCAACAAAAAAAAACATATAGATACGTAAAAAAAAAATAATAAAAAAAAAGTAAACAAAGAGAAAAGACAAAATTAAAAATTTAACAAAAATATAGTAAAGAAACATTCACTGTCATCAAACAGTGTTATGTATATGAGGCTGAACGATCATCTTCATCAATATTTTTATGAACTTGACAGAAAATATGAAAGATCAAGGGCTTTTGTGTATAGGGCAGCTATATATTAACCAGCTTATGTTTATTTACTTATCAAAAACGATCTTAGCAGTTGGTTTAAAATGTATACTAAGTATGTTATGGTTACTAACAAACATAATCGCACATGCAAATTGAGTGTGACTTTCTTCAGACAAGTTATAAAATATTAAAAACCATTTAGGTTAAATCTCTGTTTTATCCCTTAATCTGCATTAACTAAGATTGAAGTACATTATGTACCTTATAATTTGAAGCAAAAATCTTACATTAGACTCTCTGTAAAATATCTGTGATCGTGACAACATTTTCTTAGTGATCAAAAGAATACAGAAAGCCTAAATCCATTTTGAACGCTTTTCTATTTCTTCAATTATTGATTCCAATTCTTTGCATATGCGATACAGGTAATACATTTTTCAAATTAAAACAAATGCATGGATTTAATAAAAATCACCCAAATTTAAATCAAAACGTGTTACCACAGTCATATAAGAATTTGCTTTCATGAATTTGTAAATGCTATAATGTAGAAGAGAAGTTAATTGCGAGCAACGTTAACATCTACAAAATCTACGTTTATTTATAAAGTTTAAAATTTATTTTATTATAGGTATTGAAAAAAGAGAAAGCGAATTGAAATTTGAATATTTACACAAATGCATAAATTAAAATTAAACAAATAATGTTTTATAGGTTCAGTTAGGAGGCTTAATTGAAAAATCAAGAAATAAACTTAAACGTTTCCTCATTTTCCTTAACGAAAACTAAAATGTATAGATTTAAACATTTTATTTAACTTAAAAGAAAACGAAAAATTAAAAACAGACTAAAAGAAATAGAAATAAGAAAAGACTAGAACTTACCGTCTTCGCTAGAAGCTTGGCCAACGCCATCGGCTCCTAATGTTCCCAATTCAGCTGCTTGAATAATTAGTGAAACGCGGTAAAAGTAATTTCTCCAGAAGTTCTCCTCTGTAATTCTGGTAAACAAAAGCATTATCAGATTTAGGTAAAATATGTAAGACTATTGATATTGATAAGATATAAAAAAATTGTTTCATATACATTTTAGGTACAAGTTCGAATCGCATTTTTTCAAGCGCTTGATCCTCGGCCATTATAGCTATGGCTGTGGGATATGCTGTATCGTAATCAAATTGGAAATCAACTCCAGCTGGTGGAGCGCGAACGAAATTACGACGATCCTGGGATAGACCCATGATTTCCTCCTTAATTTTGAGCTCATTACTATGCCCAACCCATGGAGCTTGACCTGATTCAGCAGCACCTTGCCCCTTAATGAACGCTTCCTGTTCCTTGTTGAATTCACCGAGGATTGTCTGCAAATAGAGATGAGAAAAGGCATAAACTACTACTTTGCCAATTAGTAATAGCACGGGTGGTAGAAATACGAAAATAAGAAGCACGCAATGATTTATATTTATGTACCAAACTTTATTTATAGATTCTATGTCCTGCTATCACTACTGGATGAACAAAATAAAGTATCTCAGAACTCGGATGCTACTTTTTTTTTTTTTATTGTTAAAGCAGTAAGGGAATGTAACCCACTGTTTTGCAGAAAATATATAATTTTAATCTACGTACATAGTTAGTTTGAATAGCTATCTAAGATTAAAGCATATAATTACATGCGTTTTTGTGTAAACGGTAATATTCTTTCATGGTGAAAAAATATTTAATCTTAAATCAAAAATAAGCCCCATTGTATCTTCTATTAAATGGTAACCACATAATGTATTTACTTACATTGTCCTTGACAGTTTCTTTTATTTTAGCTCCTGCCTTGTTAACAGCTGAATATAAGAACGAACCAAAATGTTTGGCACCTTGTGTAACTTTTGTTGTTACTGGAAAAAAGCAAATTTATCTTTTTGTTGACACGATAATCCATAAGCGGTGAATAAAGTTATAAAACAAATGTTGGTTTCCCAAAACATTTCTATGTTCGTTTGATTGAAATGAATAGTGATGAGTTAAGTATTGTATGTAATAACGAGCGCTTTTATAAATTAGTAAAACAATTATATTCTTCGAATTATTTCATTTTTTGCTTAAAAGCGAAATAGTATTTATTTGCAACCCATGTTTTTTTTTTTACAAAATCTTGCCATTATGCAGTTTTTGTTTTAGAATTTAGATAGTACTCCAGTGAATGATAATATTGAATCCTTAAATATACGTTATTTAAAATATAAACCGACGAAAAAACCCAACCATTACATTCTACAGTTTTTTTTTTTTAAAACACAAAAGAAAGTCGTTTTCAGTTTGATTGATTGATTTGTTTAAAATAAGACAATATGTATTAAATTTGTGAAAAATCAAAATTCGTTAAGCACTCAGAATATGTATTTGATTTGGAAAATAAACTTTGAATATTTGTATATTCTTAGATAACTATAGTTTTACCAATTAGGACAATTTTGATTTTCTCGACACATACTTTTATTCTCTCCCTTACCCTGTCCAATTTGGCCTTCGTCTGTTGGTGTACCACCACCTGAAGCTGGGTGAGAATCAGCTCCTTCTGTGGCACTGTATGGAGAAAAATTACAAAAAATATATTGATTAAACTTAAGCGGACTACCACATTAATTTATACTATACAAAAACATTTATAGTACATTGAATAAAATTAAGCATGCAATAATAGTTGAAGCAAATTTTCAACTGCCAAATGACTTATTTTATTTATCTAATAAAAAATAAATGCATTTTCTGAGAGTTGATTAGAAAGGAAAATACAATTCGATAATTTAATTTAAAATTAGCCATCTGACTTGATAACTGGCTATTGAAAAATTGCTCCATATGATATACCTTCCTTAAAAAATATGTTTTCTAATAAAGTTTACTTTGAAGTTATCAACGGAAGCAACAATTAGTGTTTGGAGACATTCCGGAAAATCTAAGTTAAAACAATACTTGCATTATTTGAGAAATAGTAAAAAAGCTCTCTCTGACAGCAATTGGTCAACAACAATTAGATTGAGTGGGCCGAGCTGATTTCAAAATCAGACGAAACCACACTTCAGTTTTGCCACTTGAAATGTCGCATTCCAGTCCAAAATAATCGCACTTTCCCTTAGGCTTCATTCAACTGAGACCCAACTTCTTTTCTCACTCTTGACGAAGTAAATGCTTTTCTTTATTTTGTCAAACCATTCGCTTTCTGAGAGCGGCAAATGTCTTGTATACTATTTATTTATGATAACTACATACATAACTACAACAAACTTTTCATAAGAATGGTACGAATGTAGTCTTATAGTGTATCTGTATTTGGGCAATTCAACAAAACACAAATTTGAAAGTTTAATACAAAACAAATGGCGTTTATCTGATCATTAACAAATAAAAACAATTTTATATTTAAGCACTATAAAATACGAATATACTCAAAATATATAGAGGTAATAAGATCAATCTAAATAGATTTCTTGGGAGGTATATCATTTGATTGGTTTACTTAAATGCATTATATTTGTATAGATGAACATTCTCGCATGCAACTGACAACTCAAAACTAATATATATACTAATGGCGTGCATACATAATACCATATCAATCAAATTAAAAAATTTAACTATAAGATTGCAAACACAAAATATTAAAAATAATTTAAGTCATAATCGACTAATGTGTCGTGTCATTTTGAAATCCATGTCTCAAACTTTTTGACAAGACAAATGTTTATCAAATGTTTAATAGCTTTGTTTGATATCATGACCGTGTCGAGTGACATCCGTGGTTCATTCATTTCCTGACGAGGGCGCAAGCGCACTATTGGTTTAAAGAATTTCTGTGGGCTTTTAATAGCGATTAAAACCAGCTGGCACCGATATTGATATGAAATAAAGACATTGAAGTTGTAAATTATGTAGGAACTGGAAGACGTTTTTTTAACACCTTTTTGTAAAAATAACCTTTAAGGTTTAAGTATGGTGTTTTTATGCAATCCGCGATTTGTATAAGGCTTCATTTTTCAAACTCATGGCGAAATTTTCCAAAATTGCATATTTTTAAAAATGATTATGGGTAATTGGTTATGGTACATTGGGCCATGTATACAGTCAAGAAATTTAACCTGTGTTACTATTCTCTCCTGTACAAGCTAAAAAATTGATTGAACAACTACGACACGTAAGCAGCCTTCGTATACGACTACGAAAAGCAAAAAGTAAAACAAATTAAAAAATACACTAACAAATATTTGTAAAAAAAAAAAACAAAAAAAAAAACACATATTTTTCTACTACTAACAATAAGTTCTAATGGTGATTTTTTAATGGGCCGTACATAAATGATGGAATTTGATATTATGTGCTTTATGCGTTATCATCTTCAGATATTAATTTTGCTGTCTTGCATCAACAAACTAAAGGAATGAGAAATAATAAAGAAAAATACAAAATATGTAAAGAGAAATTAATCATCTAATTGTAATCCATTTTTGCGTGAATTTTTAATGTCGGATCTAGTGGCGTTTGCAATTGGATTGTTTTTATACTTATAATTTAATTATTGCAAAAAAAAAACAAAAGTAAAATACTAAAAAACCAGAATTGTGTGATGTTAAAAACATTTCGTGTATTTATTTAAATACATTTCAATATTATGACGTGTGTATTTTCGCGTTTTTATTAATCGAACTCTCTGATTGCTGTAGGATTTGCATGTTATTCCTGGATAAAAAAAACACTTCCATTAATTGGGACTTAGTAAGACTTTAAACATTTTTTTATTTGTTATATTTTGACTTATATCGGTATCGATAGACTATTGTTCAGTGTTTTTCATGTCGATCTTTCAAGTTACATTTTGTTTGAGAAAAGCACTGGAATTATAGCATTTTCGAACTACGCCACCATCAGATTCCTTTAAGTGATTTGCTTGAAGAGTTGAAATCTGATAGTCATTTCTCCGTACATATATCTCTATTTCTATCTTCTAATACCAGAAGAGTTTTGTATTTCATTGTACTTTTCACTTAAAGATATAAAGCGCAAATGAAGGAAATGGTAGAAAACACCGAATGTGCTTTCGGACAACTAAAGCTCGAAAGTTACTATTTAACCTTCAACCTTTCCGCATTGACAAAATAAAAACTTATTTATATACTCACCTATTCTTTCTTTTATTTTTTTTCTTAACTTTGAAGTAGATACATATTTGATATTATGTTTTAAATTCTATTTCATTGGGAAACATTGGGAAATTAAAAGCAAAAATTATATCAAAAATTGAGTAATATTGTATATGTATTTAAAAAAACTTTGCCTCCCTGAAGGCAGAATAATAATTATTATTTATACTAATTTCCGTCTAATCCTTTAGTCAGATACTTTTCACTAAACTTTTTTAGATTTGCAAGAGCAGGATCTACTATTCAAGAAACGGCAGTTAGTCTACATTTCAAAGCGAATTCTCCTCTCGGTTATATCATTCAGTGATTGATAAGAAGAGTTTTTCTCCGACCAAGAGCGAAAACGGAAGCTCACACAAATTGATCATCTTTAAAAACTTAGAGTAATTGTAAAAGGATTTTAAACGATTGAAAATTATATTCGAGATCTGGCTTACGTAATATCATTTAATTTTATTTCTTCCGACTTAAAAGGTACCTAATTATGCAAAACTTTTACGTTCCCAATTTTTAAAAGTGTTAAATAAAATCCCCACTAATACCAAATTCTGTTTGTGATCAAACTACCAGTTATAAAAAAATTGTTAAAATGTGCTAATTACGAGGGATCTAATGCTATAAGTGTGTTTATAAGAAATTGTTAAAATAAAAAAATGTATTCGTCTTTACTAAAATTTACGTGTTGTAATGGGAAAAAACTAGCAGAACAACAGCAAACGTTTTTTTTTTTAAATCATTTAAATATTTGTTTGCCAAAAAATTACACTTAAAGTTATATGTATAAGAACAATTCTTTTGGTGGATATTAAGGAATGTCAATAAGAACAAATAACTTGAAATCAATAAAATAAAAGCTAGATTTAAAAGCGAAATGCTTAAGTATTTTATTCTTAAATAAAATAATTATTTATCAAAAACAAATAATATATAGAGTTAAAGAAAAACGTGTAACAGTTAAATACCAGTATTCCTTCATTAAATGTTGGGCCCATACCTAATATACCTCGACTTGTCATCATCATCACCACTAACTGCACCTACAGCTTCAGTACTCTGTTCAGCAAGGCCTTCTGCGTTTCCTTCCTCACCAGCGCCTTTTCTTAGGCCAGGAATTGATGGTATGGATGGCATTGCTGGCATAGCTGGCATTGATGGCATTGCCGGCATTGATGGCATTGCTGGCATTGATGGAATAGAGGCACTACCCAACCAGCCTTTGACGTTTGAAAACATTCCGCTAAAAGGGTAGACTCATTTAAATAAAATATGTGCATAAAATATATATATTTTATTAATACAAGACTTTAATGATTTAAATATGTTATGTAAGCCCAAGGGGTTACAACGTTGTTAGTTATTTAGGCTCATGTCTGAGCTAGGATTTCATGATTTTGTCGAAGGCTCACGTATTACATTCGTTTTGTCATATTAATAAAATCTAAAGACATGTATAAGTTTAAGTGGATTTTGAACAAAAAAACAATGCAATCATTAAAACTAAATAAAAATTAATTTAAAAATGATCATCTTACCTTTCAAATAGAGATGATACCAAATTTTTTCTAAATAAAAATGATAATAAAATAAATAAAAATTAACAACTTAAAACAAATGAAAAATAAAATATAAACTCAGAAAATCAAGTAGCTGTGACTAGTTTGACCTAGAGTATTTAATAGACCCGTTGCCAATAGTTTTGTTTTTCCTGGGACTGTATTGGCTGCACAAAAAGAGCACAACACTTTTGTTTAAAAAAGAACCCAAGGCGGTATATTAAAAGTCCGCGCTGATAAAATAATTCGAATTTAGGAAAAATATACCATCGCCCTTCTCGTTCTTCTGTTTTGCAATATATGCGAACACATCAAACACAAATAATAACTGTTTCACTAACAGAATATTTAGTTGTATGTCGTTGAAGCGATGAAAAAATACAACTCTACATTATGAAACCACCTTCAAAATGTAATAAAACAGAGCAACGACAGCGGTATTAATACTTCATTTTGATTTGTTGCCCACAGATAATGGAGTGCAACATTTTCAATTGACCTTATCAAACAAAATGATCAATAGAACATTGATTCAGCCTTGACCTACCGAAAACAAAGGATCTATTTAAGAATTGACTGAGTTATTCGTTCTAATAGTTTCCTGTTCGTGGACCACATCTACATGCGAAGGTATGACTTAATGATTCTGTATTGATATTTATTAATAAATGATGTTAGTTGGTTTACTTTCAGCATCAAAGCCAAACGTTCAATTCCACCCTGATATCCTGCGTTGTTCCTTTTGCTATATAAAACATTATGCCTACATTTAGACATTGTAATTTTACTTTATCCAACAGACCATTCCATGTCATTCTTTTCAGCCGCACACTGCGGACTTATAGTCCTTCAAAAACGAAGCGCACAAGAGCAAGAGATAAGAAATAAACGCTACCTATATAGGTAATAAGACTACAAAAAGTAATTTTTCCTTATTGTTTGCAATTCTAAACTAAACATTATTTAAATAGGTATGTATAACTATAAAAATTACGGTATCATCCAGTCAATGAAAAAAAAAATCGAAAAAAACTCTGACCCTATTAATAACAATAAAAGCATATCCACTAAGAATAGTTCATAGGATATGCTGCAAGGTTTTTTGGCACAGTACTGTACGCATATAGCGCAGTAAAGCGTATTGGCACGTGTTTTGTTGCATAAAGGTATCATATATTTAGTTTCTGCACTTGATAAGACTGTTTTTCATATTTGATTTGCTAAAAAAATCAATTTTTTTTTTGATCTGGGGCACTTTTGAGAAATCTCGATTTTTTCTCAGATTTACACCTACTCCCACTAATTCCAATGTGTATGACACACAGCTGGCGGTTACAAATTGTTTATCGTTGGAAGGATTGCTATTTCAACTAAATTATTAATTGTTCGCGTATGGAAACGATTTTTTATATTAAATTATTTCGAAATGCTTTAGTATAAATGTGTTAAAATCAATTAGAATGCATTTCCGATGCAAGTGAAAAAAAAAAGATTTTTTGCGACCAACTCAATACACCCACGAACCAATCAAATTCGGATTTAATGTTCGATTTTGCAGCAGAAATCTAAAATCTCAGATCAAAATCTGAAAAACCAAATCGAAAACCACATAAGATAATCTTTATTTCTTACGTTTTTCCACCTTATCCAATGCAAAAAGTAAATATGTATTTTATGTACTTCATGTTTAGCGTACCTCCTTCCTGAGAAGAACAGTCAAAACTTTGTATTCTTAAGAAATTAAATGAACTTTCTCACGGCTTTTCATAGCGATTTTTTATGATACGTTTTTTTTTTTTGTAATTTCATAAATATTTCAACATTAATTAATTAACAAAAATCATTTGGCATGGCATTGCCGTCTGCCAAGGACTTTTATTATGGTTATAGAAAAAAAATTGATAACCTAGGTATTTAAGAAGAAGATTTTGGTTCAAATAACACTTTTTAGAGGCCAATCCCTATGGGCTATTAAAATTTCAATGGACAAAATATTTTGTTTGTCAAAAACTTGTATGGAACAGTATTCTACACCAAAAAATTACGTGTATGCGTAGGAGCAAAACACAAATTATTGGGCCGTTTTTCGAAATCTGCAAATCTGCTAGCAATGCTTCGCCAATGCGTGGTGTTTAAAAATAATGTTTAATATTACATGCAAATACACATTTGTTCTCTTCGCACACAAGCACCGAATAGTAAAAAAAAAGTGGAAGCGAAAAACGCTAAAACTTATGACGCTTTGAAAGTCGCTATAGGGAATTCTAAGATTTTTGTAATTATTATGTTTTAAACACGCAGCCATAATGGCACCTACTCGCCAACAAGACACACCCGCCAGAAGTTTTAATTGTTTAATACGAAATCTTGGACGAATTGCTCTTAAGCTCAAAAAATATGTAAATTCACATAGTTTATCTATACACCTCCATTATAAACTAGTGGATGCCTAAGCTTAGCTTCAAAGGGTAGAGTTACTTGAATTTTTTAAAATATTACCATATTTCTTATCATAAAATTAAATAGTTTGTAAAACATTACAGTCACTGTCAGAAGCTATTACAGACTGAAACCAAAACCCTAGTAATCTATCTGTGGTATATATCAAATTCATACAATTTATAATGTACGCCCTTGACTTCTTAGGTATATGTAATTTTTGTCAATTTAATACAAAATTGAACATTATGTATACTATGTACATAAAAAGAAGAAAACGCAATTTTACTGCAAAAAATAAGTTTGGTAAATAGAAAGAAAAGTTAAGCTGAAAGTTGTTCTTCTCCTAAAACTTTACACCCCACATGTAGAGCAAGATATGACGTTTGTTTATCGATTGGGAGGACATCGGACATGATGTGCGAAATAAAAAGAGGAAACAAGAGAGAAATCTTTAATCTGAAATGAGAGGGTTTCCAGTGACATTTCCCCATAGAACAAAATGTAATATAAATACCTACGTATGCAGTTTTTGCTTTTGAAAAAGAGTAGGTACATACATTTAACTTTTAAAATGGAATACTGTAGCAAAGTCAACCTACCTTTAACAGCATGACTATAATGACATTGGCTTTACGAATTTCTTAGCTAAGCAGATGTAATCATTCTTGCAATTTTTCTTATGTATTTTTTATTAAACTCAATTTATCTTTAAGAGCACAAGGTAGTGAGTGAAACCACGCATACAATGAAAATAAAGATTACAAATAAATGTTGTATTAATTTCATTATTTGCTGGTTAATTCCAAACAATATACAAGTTCCATCATTTCATCTTTCTAAAGTGGTATCAGTTATATAAAGCGAAGTACACGAAAAAGGCGTTAGACTTTTTACCCCCGGGTTTTACTTTTTTCCGCAATATGGTTCATCTTACGTATATGGATGACATGTATACATATATAAAAATCGAAGGGAATATGTTTTTTAACAATTAGCTTTTATTTTAGCTGTAGCAGCATATGCAAAAATAAATATGCGAACATTAGAAAATAAAAGAGAATGAAATTCTTTCCAATAAAAGTGGAGGTCAAATCCAACGTGGAATTGTATTATCCACAAAACCTTCACTGGTTCAAGGAATTTCCAGTTTAACTCAATTTGTCCAATGACAATCTGCGCGAAGTTTCTTAAATGTTTGAAACCAAAACCAAAGAGAGGCAATGAAACTGTGAGTATACTGAGTTCGAATACTCCAAACGTGATAAGATGCCTGGGAGGTTTTTTTTTTTAAATCAGAGTGGCGACATATTTTGTCCTTAATATGTGAACCGAGAGATTTATTAAACAATTTCATAAACTTCAGTTAACGCCTTGATCCTTTGTCTTTAATGAAACGGGACTGATATTTATCATGAGAAGAAAATTGTTGATTCGTTAGCCCAATTGGATTTCTACAGGAGTTATACTAACGTACAGTTTTATCACATGGAAATCAAATAACCACACACAGGAAGATAGAAGAGCGGCTATAAGGGTTGAGTATTGAGTTCAGCCTTGAGAGAATATCAGAATCAAAAAAAGACGAGAGAGAATGTTACTGGAATTGTCGCACATCCACGAGGCAGAGAAAAATCGATTTTTCATGCAATGTCGAGATGTGAATATAGAATATATATTATCAAAAAATTGTACTATTTCGCAACATATTACCAACGTTTTCAAATAAATATTTCATTAAAACATACCTTTTAGCAGCTGCGTCTTCATCCAGAGGCTGCTCTAGGCCAGGTGCCTCGTCATGTTCAACAACAGGAACTGCAGCTGGCTCTGGCTGTTCTGTTGGATTAGAATTTGGTGGTGGTGCTGGCACATCTTCGTCCTGTGGTTCACCCTTAGCAGCTCCAATCCAAGATGTTACTTGATTAGTTAAACCAGAAAACATTTTAACAGAGATCTCCCCTTTCTTTGCTTATTAAAACCTGAATAGCACTTGGAATTCACTTCACTCGAATTTGTATTTTATGTAACTTTCAGAAATCCTTCACTTATTCTTGAGACGGTGGAAATTTCCGAGGAAATTTTAACAAATTCCTTTAGGGAAAAATACACTCGACCTCAGGAATGTAAGTACAAACCTAATTAGATTTCCAATATTTTGAGGGAAAAATTATTTTTTTATCTATCACTTTCTGGTTTTCCGGGGGATCTAGTTTTTGTCCTGAACGAAGCAAAGGTCCTCTGAAAACTGTTGGAATGGAAAACTATGTCGACGTCTACTGGAGAGGAAAATTGGAAAAGTGAAATATTTCTCCTTTCCTGTGGAGGGTGTATGCGACTGTACTATTGCAAGCTTTAATATTATTTTTCGCGCATGCAATCGTATTTAATATGAGTGGGCAAGGTGAACCATTGCGACGTCGCACACGAAAATTTGTTTTGTTGCTTTTTTGTTTGTTATATTTACCTATCTTTGTAGACTGGTTGCGTGTTTCTCACAAAAATATATGACAATTGTCACTTTGATCTGGGTACAGTAAGAAAAAAATATTTCTTAAATGGCTGCAGCCCATGCTAAATTTATTCCTAAATTTTACTTAATATTAGTTTTATTTTAAATAAACTAAATTTTAAATTGTAATTTTCCCCCAATATCTATAAAAATCATTGATTTGCATAGCTTACAACAACAGTAGATAAACGCAATGTGGGCAAAAATAAAAGTCATAATATCAGTCACAATATCATTTCTAGTGTCATGTATAATGGAATATAAAATTAATTTAGCTCTTATTACCATTGGACAGGTATTAACTGTGCATCTATGTTTTTGCACTGTGTCGCCTCTAGCGAACGATTGACAAATATCCCATTATACAAATCCTCTGATTTAGCTCTGCTATTCAGCTAGATACGCTAGGAAGACTGTTTTTTGATATCATCTGCTTACATTTATATAATAGCACTGTTTTAGAAAATATAGATGAGTAACATTCATCTTTATTTATGTTATTATTGTATATTGGCTAAAATACCTATGTAAAAATTTGTTTAATGAAATTATTGAAAGTAATTGCAAAAATATTAACTATAAAACAGCTCATGAGAGAAGAAATACAAGGAGACTCACAGAAAACACATCTCCAACAAACTCCTAACAAATAAAGTCTACTACAATACTAATAAGCTCTACCTACTACAAAATTTAAGGTTGTCAAAATAAAATGTTCCTATCGCTTGACAATTAACCAGATACAACATACAAGACGTCGAGAAATAAAGGAAAACAGAAGAACCTAATTTTTTATTGAACAAGTATTGATTGTACTATTTTTCACGACTATACTCTACTTTTAATATGGAACATTGTTGCAAGACTTACTAACCTGTAAACATTTTTAATAAATTACACTTAACCGTAGTTTTTATGTTGGTTATCGATATTTCGTTGAGCATTAGACTAGTGCTGCAATACTTATATCCAGAGGCCACTGCTATTTTAGTGATTTGTTTACCGTAAGACATTAACAATTGTCTCGAGAAAACTTTTAAACTTCTGCAAAATGACATTAGTGGGCTTAGCAGCTAGAAAGTTATCAATAAAAAAGCGGTACGTATTTCATTATTTTAGGGAAACCCAAATTCGTTCTTGTTTAAACGTTTAATTTTTGTCCCTAGGAATGCCAAATTAGCTGCTGCCTTTCCAAATGGTGTTCGATGTCAGAAATGTCTTGAATTTGGACATTGGTCGTATGAATGTAAAGAAACTAAACGAAAATATGTGCATCGTACTTCTCGTACAAAACAATTAAATAATAAATTAGCCGGCAAAGAGAACAAGTCTGCTAAAGTGCTAGAAACAAATGAACCAAAATCAAAACGGTCTAAACGCAATTCCAGATCTTCTGACTCTAGTTCAGATTCTGAAACGGATTCGAGTGCAGACTCTTGCGATAGTGGCTCATCAGATAGCGACGAGGATAGTTCATCTTCCGATTCTTCAGAATCCTCATCGTCGTCAGCTTCAAGTTTGTCTGGTTCCTCGTCAGCAGGATCATCGTCTTCGTCAGACAACGAGTCAAATACGAAAAAAAGGAAAAAGCCGGGTAGCAGCATTAGCTCATCATCATCCGAAGATCAAGATTAAGAAATAATGTTTGTCTACAATTTCTTTAACACGCTAATTTGTAAAACTATCTTATTAAAATGAAATCAAAATTGCAAACGTTTATTTTCTTAGATTAATTCAGGTAAAATAAGCAATAAACGCAAGTTTTTTTTTTCCATAATTTGGAAACACATTTTATTTACTCGTCTTCCTCCTCTTGATCGTTAAAGTGTGACAAGAAGATTTCTAAATCAAGTTCTTGCTGATTGACAATTTCTGGATTATCGTTAAAAGTTATTTCTTCCTCCGCTGTAGTATGCTTAGACTCTCCGAGTTCGGTTCCGGGGCTACTTAAATTATTTACGGCATATGACCGAAGTTGAAGCTCTTCAACCTAGAAACAAATATGAACATGAACACCCACATATGCATTATTTAAAACGTGACAACATATTCTACTCACTTTCAGTGTATTTATATTTTCATTAATTTTCTCCAAGACATTGACTAATTCACGTTCAAACTGCACAAGAAACAATTGTTCTTTTTGTATTTCTGCTGTTGACAATTTCTTCTCCCTACAATTCATTATTTTGCTTCTTTACTTTGAGTTCGCGAATTGCGATATAGCTCTAGCGCTAGCCTCTACTATTTGTTTTTTTTTTTCCTTGGTTCAGTTTGACACTTGTAACGAACAGGGTACCTAATGTTTAGATAAGATAGGTATTCGGAGTATACCTATTATAAATAGTCGTGTTCTTACTTGAAGGCGCTACAATTCGCTTACCTGCCCGAACGCAAATGCACAGTCGCTACCAAGCTGAATCGGCTTCAAATCATTGGCCGCGTTCCACTGACCGCTAGATGACTAGCGGCATATCAAACTCCATATAAACAAATTTACATTTCACCATTTGCGCTAGACGTCTAGCACTTTTTGTGAAATATCCCTTTCAGTAAAATTTCTCAATCTAGCGCAACTACCCGCTGCATTGAGAGAAAAATAAAAAGAAAAACGACCTGTCAAAGGAAATCGTTCAAACGTTTGCAAAATAAAAATAAATACTGAGCCGAGCAAGTGGAATTGTGATAAAATGATTGTTAATAAGGTAAAATAGCAATTCAGATATTTTTTTATAATATGTTGTATCATTTCCTTAATTAAATAAGTGCATAATAATTATTTTTAAATGTCACGTTCCTTCACCTGGGACATTTTGTGCTAGATGTCTAGCGGGCAATTGATCGCGTCCATTGCAATTGCAACGTGAGTAGTTCGAACAGTGGCGCCAATCAGTAATGCTTTTTGATATTTAAAATACAGGCCACATGATACCCTTTTAAGCTAAATAGTCTACTGTGACATAAACAAAACCCAGTTAAAATGTGATGCACAAATTATATTTCGCATCTTGTTAGCATCATAAGTTGTATGACAAAGGTCGGCTGTTATTATTTGAACTGCTATCTGTGAAATACAATGGCTCACGGAAGTTTCCCTTTAATTGGCAAACAGATCCATTTTTTCTTAACCGAGTCAAATTTTAAGAACGTCGATCTTTTTGAAAAATGTTGGTTACTTTCTGGGGTATCAAGATCATACATTCTGCGGTTTTTATTGTAATAAATAGTTAGCGCAGCACTGCAGCAGGCCCATAGAGATATGGCCAGACCATATATCTAGATTATGGAGGTTTGACTGAGTTCGCAAGATCTACAAAGATTAAACATAAATTATCATTCAATACAATACAATACAATACAATACATATATGAGCCACTTTTGTGATTTTGATTAGCTAGCTTGGTACATTTCTGTGGACGGGAGTTAAAAGCTAATTGACTTAAAACTTAAAATCATGTACGAAAGCTCTTCACTACAGACTGGATAGCATAAGCATAACGAGGGCGGAGAACGTGTTATGACAGGACTTCAAATAGGAACAAGGACACCGCATGAAAAATCAATAAAATAAAAAACATTGTAGTTGTAGGCACAAAGAGAAAGTCATATCGGTCTTCCGTTGTTTCTACTGAATTTGGAGCAACTGTTTTAAATTTGTATAGTGCAACCTAATATACTTATTTTAAATTCACTTAAATTAACATTTGAATAAATTATCAATATGATATTGGTAGAGTAAATATTAGTTTCGATATCCTTTGCAAATTCTATTTCATATTTATTGTTATTATTATTTTTGCAATATTCTGAAATGTTTTATCAGAAGCCTCAACAAATAATCGGATAAATAACAAGAAGTCGATTCCTTATAAAATACATATAATATACCTAATAGTGAATTTATAAATATGGTTGGGAAGGCACTGTTGGCAACTGAAGTAAAAGCCATGAAAGAACGCCCTGTTTTTATACCCCCACGAAGGCGGCAGACTTCAAAGAAAGCAAATGGAACTCAAAACTATGTTGATCATATTGTTGCAGTACAGGTAGGTCCATCATAGTATAATACATTATGCTTTCTGTTAGGTCTACGCATACCGTGGTGCAATTAAAAATATGGATAAAATGTGATGTTGTGTGAAGGTTTACAAAAAAGTTTGATTTCCAAGGGTTCGTAATTCGATTGCCAAGCATTTAAAAACGAATTTTTGTCAAGTGGATATTTCTCAAAATTCCTAGGTATATCACTGATTTGAAAAAAAAAAAAATGATCGTGTATGCCATGTTAATGGAAACACTACAAATAAAATTTCAATTTCTAGCAGTTTATACCAAAAAACCTAATAAAACCTAAATCCTAGTTTCAGTCCAAGTTTCTTAATGTACACATTAGGTGAATCTACGAAACAGACTGCAAGCAATTCCACTTTACGGATGAACATCTCTCTCTTCGGTTTAATATAATTAAATTCTTCTTATGGAAGCAGAGACATTTCTGTTTTGTTTAAAAGTTAATCTCGGACATAACCCAAAGCAAAAATTAGATAAATATGTATGTAGATATTATTTCTCGTATTCGGGTATTAGCAAAGGCTTCTCCAAATGGAAGTGTCTTTCACACTAACATCACTTTGACATAATTTTAAATTAATCGCCGAGAACAATTGCTACCTTGAAAACTCTTATGCATATCCTTTCTTTCTTCAATAATGTGGACCCACAGAATCGGCAAAAGTTATCACCATCATCGCCAGGCCTCGAAGATGACTTGCTTAAAACATCTCTAATACTTAAGAACAAACAACCACTGCCACAAATACCATTGGACGAAATTAAAATATCACCAACTCAGCTTCCAAATAAGGCCGCTAGCTCGGATAACATATACGAAGGCGAAGATCATGAATTGCAGAATTTTGAAAATCTCCCTCCAATTCTATTGCCGACGACTCGTCGTGAAAGCTCCACCGTGACGCCCAGTAGTTACTCAGAAAGTAGTTTAGATGCTAAATTAAGCAAGTCTCAAGACTGCCTTAGCACTCGTTCATCGAAAAAGCGGGTTAATATTCGAACCGATATTTTACATGTTCGAAGTAATCGGAATTCCCCAGAGATTGCGAACTACGAAGACCTGGAGTCAGGAGAAACAAGCGTCCTTAATACTGATGATCATAGTCTGGAAAGATTCAACACTAGACGATCTGCGGATAGTAATTACTTAACGATGACAGGTAAATAATGACGGTACAACACACCTATTATATATATTTATATAATCTGTATTTGTATATAAAAGGTACCATAAAAAGAGGAAGGAAAAAAGGGCAATGTGTCGATCTTCAGATCAACATTAGCCGCGAGGAATTAGAACAAATCAACGCAGCTGCAATCGCCATCGAGACTAAGAAGAAAGGGCGCCTTTGTTGCACCTGCTCTCTTACAACGGGTCTACACATCTTTTTGCTGTCATTGATAAGTCTTCCATTTGTATTTTTGGTCTCAGGAGTTTATTCGTTTTATATCGGTACTCTTACATGGTACAACATATTTAACTATTTTAATGAAGAAAAAGGCTGCGTTCACAAGCTAATTATGTCACCCATCCTTATATTGACATATCCTGTCAGTATAATTGTCTGCACTATTGGACTAGGGATTTATGCTGGTCTTGTACAAATAAGCCTACAGTTGAATAGCTGGATCAATGAGATAGCTGATATAGAAAAAGGTTTTTATGGGTGGCTATGTGCTTTTTTACGTCTCTCCGATTGTAGCCCCTATGAGGTTGTAATACTTATGGATATTCGCGTTCCAGACGAGCATGCCCATGCCAATACATCGACTGAGGAGCTATCACTGTAAGGGTGGACAATATGAAATAAGAATGGAATGTTTCTTAGAAACCGTCTTGGTGCGTGTATATTTTCGAAGACTGACGGCTTCATTTATTTTAATGGTGATAACAAAGCGGACCTTTTATAGTTCTTTATTTTAGATGTAAAATTGGTACATACCTACTACTTGATACAGAAAGCATAACACTAAGAGCCATTTTTAGAGTCCACTTTCAACTTAACGAAGTCGCCAATCGCAATGTACAATGATGTTCCATAAATAAATCACCCACTGCGGCCTGCAATTGAAGGTGAACGCTAAAAGTGGTTACAAAGATTCGATCATTTTACTCTCCAAACGAAATTGAAAACAAAGATGTAGACACTAAAGTGATTATAAGTAAAACCAGATTTGTTAACGAAAATCCAAGTTGTGTGACCGGGAATTAATGATTTAAAACTGTAAATAATAATCGGACGGAAGATAATTGAGGCTTTTACAAAATGCATTTCTCCCCTAATAACCATTTGCTTACATAATAAATAAAACTTAATTATTCGAGCAAGTAGGTAAATAAGAGCATTATTTTTAAGTAACAAAATACAATAAATATAGGTATGTTTTATCTACGTACATTATATGCATCTGATATATTTTTCATATCGAGTAAACAGAAAAACATATTTTTAAGTGTTGAAAAACCCAAGGCATCAACAAATCAAAACCAATTGTACCATTCGACTTTAACGAAGGCCAAATTTTTATTATTATGTATATTATTAAACTTTTTTTATTATTGAGTAATCGTCTTTTTACGATTTCTCTTCTTTTGAAAAAGAAACTAAACTATAAGTAGACATTTGATTGTGCTTTTAAGTAGGTTCAACAGGTTTTGTATTTTTTTTATAATAAATTAATGTAAAAAGTATATGATGTACTGTATGTGTATATTTAATATGATCACGGTTTGAAAACTTTTATGTACGACCTTTCTTTCATAATGATTTTAGAATTTTCAATAAAAATATTATGTACTCCAAAAGTAGTATTGTCGAATTCACAAGTTTGTATAATTCTTTAAGTATATACAAAATAATTAGACGCATGCATAGCACACTCTTATCAACCTCTCCGATTAATTAGTTGCTGAGCCATAATAATCAACACGTTTCGCACCTCATCGACAAAGAAGCAAATCAATTTTAGACCCAATATGATCTGAACGAATTCTTAGGCCTAGTGGCATGATACATAAATTCAATTTTAGGTAACTGACGCATCCTGGCTATATTGGCGATTGTGCGATAGACTTTTAACCGACTAGTGTTTGGCTATGATCACTATGACAGAGAGAGATACGAAATTATTCATCGATATGCGCGATATAAGCGCCCTACCAGACACACCATATCATTGCACTTGGAAGCGAGTATGAGTTTCAATAATAAAAAGAATAAAAGAATAAAAAGAAAGATACAAATGGTTTGAATGAATGAATGCACAAATTCATACATAAGTAATATGTATATTATTATACGATAAACTTTTCTCATTACTGCTTATTACTCATATTGAATGGCGTCTGGGTTTCAGTCCAGCTTTTCAATTTATGATTGATGTCACATTTGGGGTTGCAGTAACACCTGGAGTCCATGTTATATTTGGGGTTCCTGTTACTTCTGGGTTTTTTGTCACCACTGGTTTATATGCATCATAATTGGTGTACTTCTTTAGTATGAAATCCATTGCTCTTGGATTATCATTTGGCACCATATGCCCAGCACGGTCAGCCCAGAACATGGCAAAATTACCAGCCTCCTTTTGGTAGCCTTCCAAAATACGATTTACAACAATACCCCTTCTTGGTGCAGCTTCGTATGCAGTCTTATTAATCCATTTCATTCCATTGATCCAGTTGACGGTACCTGGTGTAGCACAAATAAGATCCAGCTGCCCTGAGAAGACAGCTACCTCCAAGTTTGTTGAATTGAGCAAGGTTTCAACTGAAATTATACAAAGCTTTCACATTACGCACTAAAAAATAGACGAGTAACAGCATATAATTTACCTATATTCACAACTGGTTTCATAAAGTCACCCGATAGAAGGCTAAAGGTTGAACCACTCTGTGATCCCCAAACTACATTCGAAGGGATACCCAACGCCTTGCTTACTGGTCCTCTCATCAAGTCCAGCAAGATTTGATCGCGATCTTCATCAATGTCGAACTTAACCAATGTTCTATACATACGATCTGTCAGTTACATGAATGATGCCAAAAAAGCACGATGTTTAAAATGTTTGCCTATACGGATATATGACAATAATTATTTGTTTAACTACCTTCATTACTCATGAATGATCTGGAGTATTGTTCTCCATTTGTGGGTTGTAAAATGTTGTAGAAATCTACTCCTTTTGATTCTGTTAGTAGAATAGTCTGAGTGTTACCCCAAAGCACAGTCGATTGAGAGTATTTGCCTTCATTAACTGCTTTTTCGGTTCGCTTTGCGGATGCCATTATATTATCGTAACCATCATGATCGACAATTCCCTAGAAAAATTCAATGTAAAGATTAGGATATATGGAATTGCTGTCCAATTTACATGGGTCTCGAATTTTTGTACCACTGCACTATAGGCTGCCCAGATTAGATGGAATGAATTGAAGCAACTCATAATCGACTGAGTTGACGTTGAAACCCCATTTTTTTCATTTTGCAATAATCAAAACAAAAACAACACAATCATTAAAAAGAAATCGATAAGTAAAATAACTTTTCGATTGACCCAGCCCCATTTAAATAATTACCGAAAACACAAATATATTCCAACAAGTTCGAGGTCTCTACACACGATATATCCTTTATCTGTTACAAGTGCGAAAACGGAAATGCAAACCATTGTAAAATGAACAATTAAACATCCGCATTATGACAGACGTACTGCTGCTGAATGGGGTATTCAGGGCAACTATATCGAAATGCAGCAACACGTTTGCAAATACTTACCATATTTAATAAGAGTGGAGCCCATGCATTAACCGAATCAACTGGTGATACCCAAGGATCACCCAATGCAACCGATTTTAAATTGCTTTCAATTTCATTCTTCTGAATGGCGTTATGCAATTCCAAAGCAAATTCAGGAGCCATCTTACCGCCATAACTCTCACAGAAGATATGCAAAGGAACTTTTTTAAATGCAGGATGAAGTGTATAAAATCCCTTCATAAATGAAACCAAGTCCAGGGCTATTTGCTTATTGTTTCTTGTAAGATATAACAGATTGTCGACGTAGCTGAATCCACTTCCAACGGGATTATCAATGAAAAGAACATTCATGTCTTTAACCCAAGTATGGTTGCGCGGCTTCAAGTCGAGGGTTAAAGGACCCAGCTCTTCGAAATTGCCATATCCGGTTGAGGAAGCTCCTGGGCCGCCTTGCAACCAAATCGCTAGTGGACGATCGGTGTATGCACTCACATTGGCTGTTGTGTAATACAGCCAGTAAAATATGTGTGCTCCCCTGCGGACATTAACGAACCCATAGTCTTGATCTCCTGGTCCAAATCCTTTCCTCGCTGAGACTGAATAAATAAATTGGAAAAGGCGTAATATGAGAATAAAGTACACGGTTATATTGCATTGTCTTTGCAGAACTTTGTTATATAATTTTGAATCGGTGAAAAAAAAAAGATAGAAAAGAGATCTATATCTATTGCGGGTTCTAAATTTGGTGTCTATTATCAGTTAAAGATTGTGTACTCCTAATTGTACGTACGTCCAAACAGATCCACAAAACACAATTTAAATCAATACACAACAGTAATTGGAAGTAGTAAATTTTAAAAAGTAACACACAAGGCTAAAATAAGTTGATCTTGGCTACATTGTCAAATTATAACTATTTATAATATTTTTTACAAGAAACCACTTACTGCAAGCAAGGAAACACACCAGTACCACTGAAACTATTCCAACTAACCGGACCATTCTTTTACGAGGTGAGAATACAAATTAGAACAGAGCCACTTAAATTCACTCGTTTTATATACGACTCGATATCAGTTGCACCTGTTAAGACAGTTTGATTTGATTTAAGTTTGTTATCGCACAAGTCCACAGACACAACATTCAATCAATGTATACATATTGCCGCAAAGGACGGAAGCTTCTTGTTCTCGTTTCCATGGAGTATTGCGGAGACACGATAAGACTTTTCTCTAAAGGCTTACCGCTTGGAGACTCATCATAATGAAATAATACTTAAATATAGTAGCAAATAGATAGCCTCTCACTCTGTGTCTAGTCAACACTTTCACTGCTGCATTCTATTTGCGAAACTTGTTAAACTGTTCACGTTTTTCATTGCACTACTTTTACGCACCTGAAGTGGTAAGATTGGTCGGGGGTAGTGACCGACAAATCATTCACCTATATATTTAGGGAGCTTATTAACATTTGTTTAAATAGAATCTGGATGATTGCATATTTTTATTCAGTCTTTCATATTTACGCAAATATATAAGTATAAGTATAACGTGAGATATTTTTTTTTTGTATTTATAATAGCAATAGTAATAGCAACGGATTCAGTCATCAACTCGTGATAAGGGGATTTACATATAATTCTTATCAACACGTTAGTGCTTCCTTTAGTACAGCACATATTAATCTTAATCAGAATTAAATTCATATGTTCTTACAATTCACGGTTAGCTTAAAAACTCAGTTAAAATAGATAACATACTGTCTGAAGTGTCCGATATTGTTGGGTGTCGGTCCGCATTCTAATCGCAATAATGGAATTCACAAATTCACGGTTTCCGTTTCGATTTTTATGTAATTCCGTGGAAAAACTGAGTTATAATTTGTTTTTATAATTTTATTAGCTTAATAGGTAAACAAAAATAAACAATTGGCGTAACCTAACTGTTCCGAAAAATAAAAGACTTTTTTACATGAAGAATGATTGGTTTTAAAATTGTATTTATTTCAGCTTCAAATTTAATGGCGACTTGTGCCGATGGCGGTTATAAAAAAGATGACAAGATATTTTGACGTTGTTTGCGCATTTCAGATAGAAGAGGGCACGCCATTGGTCAGCCAATAGGCAAGGTTCTTATATTTGCGTGTGCCCCCCATCTGGTGGTGAGTGCTGGCAGATTAAATGTCACTCTTCCGTCGACGACATCCCACCCTCCGTGAATTCTCGCCGAGATTCACCATCTATTTCCAGTACGGCCAGCTTGGAGGCAGGGCGACGGAACGTTCCGTTTAATGTCTTCACTTCGGCACTTCTCACTTGTCCGTCTTCGGCTGGGAATACCTTTACTATTCTCCCTCGTTGCCATCTGCTTCTGGGTTGACTTGCTTGGACCAGGTTACCGACCTGGAGGGGTGATACGACTGCATGCCACTTGGTCCTTTTTGTAAGCGTCGGGAGGTATTCCAGGACCCACCTCTTCCAAAATTTGTCCTTCAGTTGCTGCGATATCTTCCATTGTTTGCGTGTACATATTGGTAAGTTCTCCAAATTAGGCGTTTGGGTGGAGTTTGTGCAGCCAACCAGGAAGTGGTTCGGTGTCAGAGGTTCATCATCTTCAGAAGCGACTGGTAACTCCGTCAACGGCCTGGAGTTAATTATGTTCTCTGCTTCGATAAGAAGACTTCGTAGGGTTTCCACACGAGGGGCTTGTTCTCTTAACGTGACGTTTAGTATTTTCTTAACGGATTGGACCATTCTTTCCCATGCACCGCCTTCACTGGGGTTAAGAGGGCAGATAAACTTCCATTCTATACCTCGCGCAACCATCTCATTCTGGATTCGATCGGTGTCGAAAAGTCGTGCTTCACGGCTGAGTTCCGTTTTGGCCCCAATAAAATTCGTCCCGTTGTCACTTCGTATTCTTATTGGTGTCCCACGACGATTGACAAAATTTCTGAGGCACAATATGAATGCATCGGTGGACAGATCTGCGGCCAGCTCCAGATGAATCGCTCTAATCGTCAGGCACGTGAACAAGGCCACCCAACGTTTTTCCCTTCTTCGACCTATAGAGACTTGTATCGGGCCAAAATAGTCCAAGCCCGTGTAGGTGAACGGACGAATGAATGGTGTTACTCGGTCTGGCGGTAGTTGACCCATGAGCGGGTTCGCCGGTCTGGCTCTGGCATTTTTAACCTTCTTCAATACCGATCGAATACGTGGAATCCAATACTTTTGTCGAATTTCGTTTACAACGAGGGCGTCATTCTGATGTTGAAATGTATGATGATAGTGATATATGATAAGTTTGGTTAATGAATTCTTCTGTGGCAAAATAATTGGGCACCTAGCAGCAACAGGCAGGCAGTAAGCAGCATCGATGCGTCCGTGAAGGCGTATCAGGCCACTCTCACCCATATATGGTGTGAGCTCATATATAGCGCTTGTTTTTAATACGGGCTCGCCTTTTTCCAATGCTGACCTCTCTTGGCTAAATTCTTCTTGTTGGGCTTGGCGACACAGATACTCTTCAGCTGACACAATCTCGGCGACAGTTAGTTCGGCTCGGGGAGTATGAGGATTCCTAATTGCGGAGCGAGTAGTTCGGTTGGCGATCAGTTGATCATTCTTCCTTGTCGCAATCCTCTCTCTTGCACGGCTGAGTGCTGAAAGACATCGCATCATCCATGCGACCACTCGTCTTAACTTGGGAAGTGAAGAGAAATTAGCAATTTCTATTAGAGGATTACTTGCCTGCGCAATGTGAAACATCCTTGGGCGCAGCTCTTCTTCAAGTGTGTCTGGCGATGACACATCAGCACAGAACGGCCATAGATGTTCCGGTAAACGGGGAAATGCTGGTCCCACTAACCATCGGCTATTTGTGATGAATTTTGGTGGATCAGTTGCTCTTGTGGCCTCATCGGCTACGTTCAAATCACTCGGAAGCCAGCACCAGTTGGAGGGTTCTGATGTCTCTAAGATCTCCGCGATCCTATGGGCCACAAACGGTTTAAATCTTCGATGGGATGACCGAATCCACCAATGAGTTGTTTTGGAGTCACACCAATATACCACTCGTGAAACCGGAACCGTGTGATTCGAAAGTATAGCTGTCTGCAAACGGCTTCCTAGAACTGCAGCCTGCAATTCTAGGCGAGGAATCGAGAGGAGCTTCTTTGGAGCACATCTGGTCTTGCCCGAAATGAATGCCACGTCTACTTCCCTATGATATTGAATACAAAAGTACCCAACAGCTGCGAACGCACTTTCGCTGGCGTCCGTAAAAATGTGAAGCTCAATGTTCAGGGCCTGTGGTATCTTCGGAGAGTAGCAGCGATTCATTTGAAAGTGACTGATGTTGTTTAACTCCGCCCACCAACTTTTCCATCGACAATGAAGACTATGTGGCAGTGGATCATCCCAGCCGATTCCACTCTTCCAAGTGTTTTGTAGAAGTATTTTGGAGTATATTAGGAAATCTGCCAGAAAACCATATGGATCGAAAACGGCCATGATGATTCCTAATACTTCCCTCTTTGTTGGAGACCTTGTTGAGTTCAACACTTCTGGTGATATTCGATGAAATTTGAGGTGGAAACGAAACGTATCATCTTCGGTATGCCAATACATCCCTAGTACCTTTTCACCGCCTTCTTTTGTTTCCAAGTTCACAGCAGATTCAACATGGCATAACGAATCATTTAGCTTTGACTGCACTGACCCTTTATTGCTAATAAAATTACGAAGCGTGAACCCACCTTCCAAGTGAATATCTTTGACGTCTAAACTGATTCGCTCTGCATCGGCTTCAGTGGGAAAACTACACACAAAGTCATCTACGTAGTGGTTATCCAAAATGGCTGCCACAGCTTCAGGTGATTCGTTTTTAAACAAAGTCGCATTTCTGTTTTTTATGTATTCGGCTGCACACGGAGAACACGCAGCACCGAATATCATGGATGACATGACGTATGTTCGTATTGGTTGGTCCTTACATCCGTCTCTCCATAGAAATCTCTGGGCGGTTTGATCGGCGACCCGAATTTTGACTTGTAGGAACATTTCTTTAATATCCGCAACTACTGCCACTGCTCCCTGGCGAAACTTAAAAAGAACTGATAAGAGCGGCTTGGCTTGCTCTGGTCCCTTCAATAACATTGAATTCAGCGAGATACCTCGAACTTCAGCTGCTGCGTCAAATACGATCCGAACTTTACCTGGCTTGTGTGGGTTAATAACCCCAAAATGCGGCACATACCAGTTTCGGCTATTATTGACTTCGGCATCGCTCGGTGATAGCTCTCTGGCATAACCCTTTTCAATGTAATCGTGTATCTGACGTTTGTATCTCTCGGCAAATTTCGGGTCCTTTCCCATTTTTGTTTCGATATTATACAAACGTTTTGCTGCCATTTGGTAGCTATCTGGCATGACTACGTTATCTTGACGCCATAGTAGTCCAGTTTCGTATTGTTTGCCAACTCTTATCGTGGTGTCTTCCAATATCGTCCTCGCCCGCATTTCATCGATGGATTCCAAGACTGTGTCGGGTTTGTGGACACCAAAGTTCTCGGTGGTAAAGTACGATTCCACAAGCCTGTCGAGTTTATCCATCGTCTTGACCTCATTTACGTGAAGAACCATCGGTCGGCTATTGATTTCGGCATTCCGTGGTCCAAAGGCAATCCAGCCGAGCTTTGTATGTGCGGCAATTGGTTCGTCTTGGTTTCCCTCGATGACGTCACTGGCGACACCCAAATGACAATTATCTAATCCTATTAGAATTACAGGCATGGCATTGTTGTAGCTACTGATGGGAATTGTTCGCAAGTGTTGTGCATCTTGGTTACTAAAGGATTGAATTGGCAGACTCAGATTCCGTACCGTTCTCACATTTCGCATTTGATAGCACGTAGCTCCTTTCTCCACTCCTCGTATTTCCAAAGCAACTTTCTTGGATGGTTGTGTCACTACCTTTTTTCCAAACCATTGTAATGTTAGAGATTGAACTCGTCCTTCTAGTCCCAACTCAGTTGCTACTCCTTCCTCTAATATAGATATTGATGATCCTTCATCAAACATGGCGTATGCTGATTTCTGTCCTCGTGGGCCGTGAAGAATTACTGGTAGAATGCGAAAGAGTTGGCCGGCATGGTTCTGAGTGTGACAATTGTGAATACGTACTGGAATTTGTGGCGATACTTCTTCCGTTTCGTGTAGAAGTTTGTGATGAAACCTGCGACAATTGTTTGTATCACACCTCTTTCGACTGCGGCACACTGCAGCACCATGGCCCGGTCTCAGGCACGAAAAGCATAGGTGTTTGGTCTTAACCAGCTTCCAGCGTTCTTCCGCTATTAATTGTTTGAATGAATTGCATTCACTCACCTGATGGCTACCTTCACATGCACAGCACAATCCCCTTCCAGTATTCCTCGCCTCATTCGTCGCTCGTTCGTTTGCATGTAGTATTCTGCGCGGATGCGACTGTTGGTTCTTGATGACAGTGGATGTGATTGCTTGTGGTACTAGTTGAACAATTCTTGCCTGGTCACTCAGCCACACGGAAAAATCCTTGACAGTGGGATATGGCTCTACTGACGATCCGTGTTTGGCCCACTCAAATCTTCTAGTCATTGGTAACTTCATTATCAACTCTTCTAGAAGCATCGGATTTGCTAGATGTTGTTCACATTTGGCTGACTTTAAAAATGCGACTACGTTTTCTACCATCGTAGCAAAAGGAATGAGGCATTCGATGCGAGCATCACTAATGTTTGGGAATTGTTGCACTTTTGCGAGTTGCGTTTTTACTAATAAATCCGGGCGACCAAACCGGAACGACAGCGTCTTCATTACTTGCGCCACGTTGTTGGGATATATTAGTAACGACGAAACTGCCTCCCTGGCTTCTCCTTGTAAACACTTTTGTAGTCGTATTGTATTTTCCATCGATGTATAACCAAAGTTGGCAGATGTCTCTTCATAGTTGACCAGAAATAGTGGCCAATCCTCTGGCTTCCCTGTAAATATTGGCAAATCGTACAGCTTCTTGTATGGCTGGCTTACTACTCCGGTTGCTGTGACGTATGATGACTGTGTGCCCATTGTTGTATGGGTTTCTTCGGCTTGAATTGGCTCTATAACATTTAATATGTTGTGTCCACTTTGTTGGTCGACTGCTTCACGCAAACGTATTGTTTCGGCTTGGTTGACACTCGTGTCATTGCGCAGCTGATCTACCGATTGTTTTAGAGCTGTAATTTGCGCTATCAATGCAGATAACAAATGGTTCTCTTCTGGCTGGTGTTGCTGCTGCTGTGCTGGCTGCGGATATTGTTGCTGCTGTACTGGCTGCGGATGTTGTTGCTGCTGTACTGGCCGTGGATTCCGGTGTTGTTGCTGCTCTTCCATCCTTGGTGTGTGCGTATTTACGAGGCGGCTCTCAGATTGCGATCTTCCGTATCGCAGCGGTGGTTGGCCTTTGTTGGATCTGGTGCTCGTGCGTGGCTGCGTTGACATACGGCGGCACTGGTGTGACGGCGCTTTGCACTCGGATGCTGAAGATTTATGGCGATGATCGGCTACGCAATCTCAATGCGCAGATAAAACCAAATGGCTGCAGCGAAGTGGCGAGAAATCGGATTCCCCTGCAAAGGGAATTGTGGACAGCAATATTGTTCCAATTACAGTTTTTTGTTGTACTTACGATTTTACTGCAGCTAATATAGCTGCAGCAGATAGAAGGCAATGGCTTTGGTATTTTGTGAATTCTCACAGCGTGGCTTTTTGGCAATATGGCTTCAATGGCGATTGTAGCAAAATTCACTTTTACTGGCAAATACACTTTTTTTTATAGCGGCACGAAATTAGAAAACTGGTTTAAATTTTAAAAACTTTGTTCCGAAAAATAAAAGACTTTTTTACATGAAGAATGATTGGTTTTAAAATTGTATTTATTTCAGCTTCAAATTTAATGGCGACTTGTGCCGATGGCGGTTATAAAAAAGATGACAAGATATTTTGACGTTGTTTGCGAATTTCAGATAGAAGAGGGCACGCCATTGGTCAGCCAATAGGCAAGGTTCTTATATTTGCGTGTGCCCCCCATCTGGTGGTGAGTGCTGGCAGATTAAATGTCACTCTTCCGTCGACGACACTAACTGATCCACATAACAAGCATTTTTAGGGACGAATAATCCGCTTTTCCGCGACAGTTAAACTTTGGATGTTTTAAGATGTAATTTCTGGGGAGAACAAACAAGAGAGAGCACGGTACAACACTCCTCTCTCGATAACAATACATACAGTTGTTTAAGAGCAAGGAACAAGCTATGATCGACCTGTGAGCACTCTCAAGTTTGAAGCAAGAGAAAACTAAAGAAAGCCGATTAGAATATGCCTCCATTAAACATCTTGTGTTCGGCTTCCAGGACAGAGAAATAGAAGATAACTCCCATTTGAATTAACCTCTAAGGTAGGCAGCATAGGTATGAGGAAAATGTGCCTGACAGAAGAAGATCTTTGTAGAAGCTGGCAAGCATACCAACAGACAAGTTGCATATCAAATAGGTACTCGCACAGTTAATAATTGATAAATTATTGAAAATTAGGCTTTATTGGGAAAGATGCAACGATTCTACCCCAATATGCATCACAATGATATTCATCATTATATTAAATAAAATTTAATTGATTTCTTATACAACTAGGCACCGTCGATGTAGGTATATACGTAAACACCGCTTAGTACAGTTAACAAAACCCTACCTTATTTAATTTCCATTTAACATTTTAAGAACTCGCAATGGAGCTATTTTATATTTAAAATCAGAAGCTTTGCTTAAAATAAATCGATAATAGAATTGCATTTGTTTTGAGTTGTATACCAATGAATCGAAAACGCCCCGAATGCATTAAGATGGGTATATGCACGTATACATATTTGTAAGCAAAGACTGGTTAGTCTATATTTGTAAGTAGCAACTTGTTTTGTTTGTAAGTACCAACTTCCTAAAGACAAATTTCTTGTCTTTAGGAAGTTGGCTTGTCCAGCAGTAAAAGGAGTTTTAGCAAAAGCCAAGTGAATGCTTTGGGACAGAAATGCGAACAATACACAAGCCGTGGTCTAACCCAGAGACAATACTGTTGGGGGTCTCAGTATGGTTTGTCTATGGTCTAACCTGACCTCTTGGTTATTTTTATACCAAGAAAAACAAATTGAGAGTTCGCTGATGGCAGCCGCCCTTTACATAGCATTATATTAGGTGGTCAAATGTACGGGTGTCCGCCGGGAAGATATACTAGGTATACTACTTTGTTTTGCCGCCATTTTGGTAAACATTAGTCTTGACAGTTCATATTTAGCATCGTGAAGTAGACACGTGGAAAATCTATTATGGAAAAATATTCGATAAACCAACGTGTTTTAATCGTTGAAACCAGAGACAATGGTTTGCCTATGCCCTATGGTTGAAACATTTTATCAAAATCAATCATCGATTACTGTGACAGTGTGACGATGACAAAAAAATCTGTGACGAGGCACATTTTCATTTGAATGGATATGTGAATAAACAGAATAGTCGGTTCTGGGCAATGGAAAACCCTCAAATTATTCATCAGCCACACTTGCATCCATTAAAAGTTACAGTCTGGTGTGCAATTTGGTCAGGAGGAATCATTGGACCTTACTTCTTTGAAAATGAAAACGGCCTAACGGTAACTGTGAATGGGGAGCGATATCGTGATATGATTGAAAACTTTTTAACGCCACAACTTCATGCTTTGGGCTTGATTAACATGTGGTATCAACAAGACGGTGCCACATCGCATACAGCCAGGATTACAATGGAATTACTGCGAGACCTCTTACCACAACAAGTTATTTCAAGAAATGGTGATGTTGATTGGCCTCCACGGTCGCCTGATTTGACTGCTCCGGACTTTTTTTTTGTGGGGATATCTGAAAAGCAAGTCTTATGCAAACAAACCAGAAACGCTTGAGCAACTCAAACAAAATATTCGTGATGAAATTAATGAAATACCGCGTGAAATGTGTGAGAATGTAATGAAAAATGTGCTCAAAAGGGCTCGCATTTGTCAGACTAACAGAGGCGGACATTTACCTGATATTGTATTCCGTACATAATTGCCGACATTAAATAAAACATTTATCAATATAAGATCCATTCTCTTTCATTTAATATCCGTTTTAGGATGTTTCCTTTGGACATTTCTGATTTTGCTCAGAATTGCATCAGGAAATCTGTTTTTGCTTGCCCCGCATTGAAAAGGACATTAGTAAAAGTGTGTATCAAATTTGTTAGAAATTGAGTTAGCGGAAAAAAACACCACGAGTTGATAGTTCAGCGTATAATTCAAGAGTGAGATAAACTTGTATGTACATAGTAGTAGTAAGTTAGAATATTAGCAATATAAGAGTTTTAAGTGTTACCATTAAGTTAAGTAGAGTAAAGTAGTAAGAATTTATAGTAGTAATTCAATTTGTACTTTTACAATGTAGATTTCAACACACCTCCTCAAATTAAATTTTACTATTAAATCCTAACATGTTAACAAAATGCGAATGTTTAAATCTATTCAAATTTTTCGTTAATATATCAGCAACCATATCATTAGTTGAAACGTACTTTAAGTTAACAAAACCCTTTTCATATATATCTCTTACAAAATGAACTTTAATATCTATGTGTTTACTTTTCGCATGGTAAACAGGATTCTGTACCAGCTGTTGTGCGCTTAAGTTGTCTCCATATAACACAATCGGATTCGAAGCGAGATAACCAAATCCCATGTCATCTAGCAGGTTGCGCAGGTACAGAAGCTCTTTAGATGCAGATGAGAGGGCCATGTACTCTGCCTCAGTACTGCTGAGTGCCACTGTAGGTTGTTTTCTGGATTCCCATGAAACCGCACATCCAGCAAGCATAAATACGAAGCCCGTAAAAGATCGTCTATCATTAAAATCTCCACCCCAATCAGCATCAGCATATCCAACCAATTTAGCAGAAGAACGTCTGAAAACAAGTTTAAAGTTTATTGTTCTATTTAAATATCTAAGCAGATGTTTTGCTGCATTAAGATGCTCCTTATGAGGGTTCATATTGAATTGTGATAGCTTTATCACAGAGTGTGATATATCAGGTCGTGTTGTCAGACTAATAAAGTTCAACGACCCAACGAGTGATTGAAACACTTTTGTGTCTATCTTCGCACAGTTTGGACATTTTGTGCATTTTTCCAATTTCGATCCCGGATCTAAAGGAGTACTTGCAGGTTTGCATTCCAGCATTTGAAAATTAGCTAAAATGTCTGCAATCATTTTGTGTTGTCCCAATTCGATTGAACCTCTCTCGCCGTTTCTCTCAAACTCCATCCCCAAAAAATAATTGATAGGTCCTTTGTCCTCTAGTTTAAACTCCGCAGCTAGTTTTATTTTGACATCATTTAAATCGTTCCTTTCTTTGAAAGCAAGGATTATGTCATCTACATAGACAACCAAAATATTAACAGTACCCTTTTGATTTAAAGTGTAAACGCAATTGTCGTAAGATGACCGCACGAATCCAATTTTCAGCAGAACACTATTTAGTTTCTGGTTCCACTGTCTACCGGATTGTTTTAGTCCGTATAAGGCTTTTTTCAGCTTACACACTTTTCCTGGGTGTGTTTTACTCACAAAATTTTCAGGTTGTTCCATATATATATTCTGATCCAGATCACTATGGAGATATGCAGAGGTGACATCCATTTGATGTAACAGCAGCCCCAATTCCACGGCCAAAGCAACTACTAGCCTTATTGTAGAATACCTAGTGACTGGAGAGAAAGTTTCAGTAAAATCCTGGCCATACTTTTGACTGCAGCCCTTTGCTACAAGCCTTGCCTTGTATTTTGCAATTTTACCCGTTTTATCTTTCTTAATATTAAAAACCCACTTGGCTTTTATAGCTTTGCGATCAGCTGGCAAATCAACAAGATCCCATGTTCTATTCTCCAGAAGCGAATGATATTCCGCCTCCATAGCATTATGCCACATCTGGGAATCTTGGCTTTGAAGTGCTTCCTTTACGGAATTTGGTATATTCTGGCAGCTTTTGCCATTACTTACCATGAAACTTAATGAGTTTTTTCTATTCAAGTTAACTCTGTTTCTTATTTTACCACTTCTTAAAATGCTAACACTAACCTCGTTATTATTTTCATTGAATATATCATCGTCCTTTTCATTAGAATTTTCCTCTAATTCTGTATCTTCACAATCTTCGTAGTGATCATCACCTCCAACAGCGTTGTCATCTTTAGATTCAGTACATTTTTCCTCTTCATTATCTGTCATTTCTTCATCAGCTTCAATATCAACATTATCAGTAGCTCCAATTGAAGCACCAGCATTATCTTCTGCGCCCACAACAACTTCATATGCAGCAGCCTCAACAACAGGTTTTTCAATTTTCCACAGATCAACAGCAACTTTGTTCTCTTCCGGTCCTAGATCATCTTTGAATTCAGCCTTTTCAACTTCGTCTTCCTTTAATGATTCGATTAGTATGAAATCGGAGTCTGTAAGACACATTTTCGATGGATTCTCAATAAATTTAACATCGCGGCTAGTATGAATCTTACCCGTCTTACGCTCATACAATCTGTAGGCTTTGGTCTCATCAGAGTACCCCACCATTAAACATTCTATGCCTCTGGGGCTAAACTTTGAATTACCTGGTTTCTTAATCAGCATAAACGCCTTGCACCCAAAAATCCGAAGGTGGGAAACATTTGGCTTATATCCAAACCAGGCCTCAAATGGTGTTTGATGATCTAATAATTTCGTTGGCGACCGGTTTCTAAGATAAACAGAAGTGTTTATTGCTTCAGCCCAAAAACGTTGCTTGAGTCCAGATGTAATCAGCATACAACGCGCCATTTCCACCAGCGTCCTGTTTGCCCTCTCTGCGCACCCATTCTGCTGTGGAGTATAGGGGGAGGTTAGTTGATGTTTTATACCATTACATTCTAAATAGTTTTTAAAATCTTTATTAACGTATTCTTTCCCGTTATCACTCCTTAAAATTTTAATTTTGTTACCAGTCTGATTCTCTGCCATTACCTTAAACGTCTTAAAATAGTTTAGGGCTTCACTTTTCTGACGCAAAAAATACACGAAGATCATACGGGAGTGATCATCTATGAATGTCAAAAAGTATTTCGCACCTCCATTTGAAATATTCCTTATCGGGCCACAAATATCAGTATGAATAATTGAAAGCACAGACTTACTTCGATTCTCCGACGACCCAAATGGTAAACATGATATTTTTCCTTTCATACAGATTTCGCATTTGATTACAGTTTTATAGATTTTTTGGGAGCTCACACCACGAACCATATTTTTATTGAACAAATTATGCAAGCACTGCCCATTCAGATGGCCATATCTTTGGTGCCATAGTGCAAACACTTTGTCCCATCCACCATCTCCAACAGAATTTCCAGCACCTCCAGCATCTACATCGTTTCTAGCAGCCCCCGCATCACCATCATCTCTAGCACCAGCAGCAAGAGCATTAAACTGCGCTTCTTTAAAAACGTAAACGTTATTTATTTTGGTCGCATACAGCAGCTTATTAGATGAAGTGTCAATAACTTCTGCACGCTTGTCTGAAAAGACTACTTTATTTCCAGCACTAGTTGCCTTACTTACTGAAATAAAATTCATTTGTAGGTCAGGCACAAACAAGACATCTTTTAATGTTATCTTATTGTTCGCAGTAAGATTTATATTACCGATCCCCGCTGAATTGATATACTTCCCACCAGCCAGTTCGATTTTCTCCACGTGGGCCCTATAGCAAGAAAATTTTGTTCTGTTGCAGCATAAATGACTCGTCGACCCACTGTCTAAAATCCATGTGCTCTCATCAAATTCTTTTACACATAATGAATTTAACAATGCAAACGCTGATGTACCCGCACTTGAGGAATGTTGTTGCTTTTCGTGACAATTTGAAGCCACATGGCCCTGGCGCTTGCATCGAAAGCACCTGCCTTTGAAGAATCCCCTCTCCGATGAACCTGTTTTATTAAGTTGAGCATGTTGTTGGAGCGCAGAAATTTTCTGTGCATACTTATTTTTTTTGTTTTGTAAAAATAATGCTCGTTCTACGGAATTCTCATTTAATTCATTCTCTCCGCGGCGATGACCTTCCTCGAGTAGTTTAACCTTCAAATTTTCGACTGATGGTAGCTGGTCGCGCGACTCTATTGCAATGATGAAATTTTCGTATGCGCTGGGCAAACTAGACAATAAAATTATCGCTAAGAGTTCATCCTGAAGCTCGATGTGCAGTTCCTTGATTTTTTCTGCCAAATCGAAGAAACAATTAATATGATGCTGAACATTGTTACCTTCCATTTTTAATTGAAGAAGCTGCTTGAACAGCGTTACTTTCCTCGCCGGTCCTTTGGGTTGATGAATTTTTTCTAAAATTGTCCAAGCTTCTGACGACGTCTTGCAATTTTTTATGCTATTTATCTGCGAAGGTTTTACGCACAAAAAAATGGTAGCTAAAGCCTTTTCATCTTTTGTGCACCATAGTGTGGATTCCGCTATGTTATCTGGTTCTGGCTTCACAGAACCACCGGAGACATAGCTCCATAAATCGTTGTGTATTAGAACACTTTTAACTAATACTTTCCACGAATCATAATTATGTTCGCTTAATTTCTCAATTTGATATATTGAATTCGACATTTTATTTTAATAAAACGCGGGAAAACGTAGGCCCATAACCTTTGTTAGAAATTGAGTTAGCGGAAAAAAACACCACGAGTTGATAGTTCAGCGTATAATTCAAGAGTGAGATAAACTTGTATGTACATAGTAGTAGTAAGTTAGAATATTAGCAATATAAGAGTTTTAAGTGTTACCATTAAGTTAAGTAGAGTAAAGTAGTAAGAATTTATAGTAGTAATTCAATTTGTACTTTTACAATGTAGATGTTCGGCTTCCAGGACAGAGAAATAGAAGATAACTCCCATTTGAATTAACCTCTAAGGTAGGCAGCATAGGTATGAGGAAAATGTGCCTGACAGAAGAAGATCTTTGTAGAAGCTGGCAAGCATACCAACAGACAAGTTGCATATCAAATAGGTACTCGCACAGTTAATAATTGATAAATTATTGAAAATTAGGCTTTATTGGGAAAGATGCAACGATTCTACCCCAATATGCATCACAATGATATTCATCATTATATTAAATAAAATTTAATTGATTTCTTATACAACTAGGCACCGTCGATGTAGGTATATACGTAAACACCGCTTAGTACAGTTAACAAAACCCTACCTTATTTAATTTCCATTTAACATTTTAAGAACTCGCAATGGAGCTATTTTATATTTAAAATCAGAAGCTTTGCTTAAAATAAATCGATAATAGAATTGCATTTGTTTTGAGTTGTATACCAATGAATCGAAAACGCCCCGAATGCATTAAGATGGGTATATGCACGTATACATATTTGTAAGCAAAGACTGGTTAGTCTATATTTGTAAGTAGCAACTTGTTTTGTTTGTAAGTACCAACTTCCTAAAGACAAATTTCTTGTCTTTAGGAAGTTGGCTTGTCCAGCAGTAAAAGGAGTTTTAGCAAAAGCCAAGTGAATGCTTTGGGACAGAAATGCGAACAATACACAAGCCGTGGTCTAACCCAGAGACAATACTGTTGGGGGTCTCAGTATGGTTTGTCTATGGTCTAACCTGACCTCTTGGTTATTTTTATACCAAGAAAAACAAATTGAGAGTTCGCTGATGGCAGCCGCCCTTTACATAGCATTATATTAGGTGGTCAAATGTACGGGTGTCCGCCGGGAAGATATACTAGGTATACTACTTTGTTTTGCCGCCATTTTGGTAAACATTAGTCTTGACAGTTCATATTTAGCATCGTGAAGTAGACACGTGGAAAATCTATTATGGAAAAATATTCGATAAACCAACGTGTTTTAATCGTTGAAACCAGAGACAATGGTTTGCCTATGCCCTATGGTTGAAACATTTTATCAAAATCAATCATCGATTACTGTGACAGTGTGACGATGACAAAAAAATCTGTGACGAGGCACATTTTCATTTGAATGGATATGTGAATAAACAGAATAGTCGGTTCTGGGCAATGGAAAACCCTCAAATTATTCATCAGCCACACTTGCATCCATTAAAAGTTACAGTCTGGTGTGCAATTTGGTCAGGAGGAATCATTGGACCTTACTTCTTTGAAAATGAAAACGGCCTAACGGTAACTGTGAATGGGGAGCGATATCGTGATATGATTGAAAACTTTTTAACGCCACAACTTCATGCTTTGGGCTTGATTAACATGTGGTATCAACAAGACGGTGCCACATCGCATACAGCCAGGATTACAATGGAATTACTGCGAGACCTCTTACCACAACAAGTTATTTCAAGAAATGGTGATGTTGATTGGCCTCCACGGTCGCCTGATTTGACTGCTCCGGACTTTTTTTTTGTGGGGATATCTGAAAAGCAAGTCTTATGCAAACAAACCAGAAACGCTTGAGCAACTCAAACAAAATATTCGTGATGAAATTAATGAAATACCGCGTGAAATGTGTGAGAATGTAATGAAAAATGTGCTCAAAAGGGCTCGCATTTGTCAGACTAACAGAGGCGGACATTTACCTGATATTGTATTCCGTACATAATTGCCGACATTAAATAAAACATTTATCAATATAAGATCCATTCTCTTTCATTTAATATCCGTTTTAGGATGTTTCCTTTGGACATTTCTGATTTTGCTCAGAATTGCATCAGGAAATCTGTTTTTGCTTGCCCTGCATTGAAAAGGACATTAGTAAAAGTGTGTATCAAATTGAAATGAAATCTTTAATAGCAACAACAATATTAATAAAAAAAAAAAAAACAAGTATTTTAGGTTTTATTAAAGCAATTTGATACTAGATGCGTTCGCACTATGTTTATATGCAGGGCCATCAATTTAAAACGGTTTGGTGTTGTTCTTGTCTCTAGGCTGGCAATGAATCATGACCTTTATCGCACCACCATGTCCGTAGCGAGAAGTTTCAAACGCCTTCGCGGTATCTTTTATATCAAAATGATGAGTAACTAAACGCTTAGCATCGACTTTGCCGGACGCAATCAAGGCAAGAGCTGTTGAATAGCTGAAAAGTATTTCAATTATATTATTTTTTAGACATATTTACTTAAATCAGTCATGCAAATTCAACTTACTCATTGCAGTAACGGAAAACACCTCGAATGTCAATCTCACGAGACAAAGCATTAACAAGTGGAATTTTCGTTTCCGCAGGTCCCATACCGACAATAACGACGCAACCTCCTGATCGGGTACTCTAAAATATTCAGAATAAAGAACGTTTTCCTAAATATATTCAATCTCAGAATATACCAAAATAGCTAGCCGGGTTGTTGACTCCGCTCCACAGCAATCAATAGCTTTATCTGGCGAGTCATTTATCAATTCGTGAACTATTTTCGAAGTCTCCTCTTCAGTTTTGTCTTTAGAAATCAAGAGAGTATGCGTAGCTCCAATAGATTTGGCGACATCTAATCGATTTTGGGACAAGTCTGTTATAACAATAGTCGATGCTCCCATTGACTGTGCAACCAATAAAGTAACAAGTCCAATCGGACCCGCACCAAGGATGAGAACTTTTGAGCCAAGACCAACACCAGCTCTACGACAAGCATGAACACCAACTGAAAGTGGCTCTAGAAGAGCTCCCTCTTCCATCGTAACGTGTGGAGGTAACTTGAAACAGAAATCAGCCGCATGTCTGTAGAATTTTGTTAGATTTCCATCGTATGGTGGAGTTGCACAGAAAACCATTTCAGCACATAGATTATATTTTCCTGTCTTACAGTACTCACAAATCCTGCATGGTACACCCGGTTCAATGGCAACTCTGTCACCTACAACCAAGTGTTTCACATTTTTACCGACTTCAACCACAACTCCTGATGCTTCGTGGCCTATTATCATAGGCTTGGTAAGAATGAAGTCCCCTATACGACCTTGAGTTAAATAATGCACATCTGAACCACATATTCCAACAGAATCCATTTCCAAAAGAACATCTATAAAGCAAATAGTTTATTTAAATTAATGATATGAATTAATATAATTATATCTATAAAAAATGTACCATTGTCGGTGATTTCAGGAATTGGACGCTGTTCCTAAAAAAAAGACATTATATTTTCGGTTTAGTTTAGGTAGATAGAATATATTAATGTGACGATTTATAGAAATGAATACTCGTACCTATAATTAGTAGTATATAATAAAGGTAACAGAAGTTTGGGTTTTTCTAATAGTTAACACTGTCATCGAAACTATAACCGACAATAACGCTATCGACATGTGATATTGATATTTCCAAACCTGTATCTACCCACTCCCAAATAACATCGGCTCATCGGTGTCTTTCTCATGAAAGCATTAGTTTGACAAATTACTCGTATCCAATCCAATCCAACTATTTGAATGGGTTTATTGCACCTCAAGTAGATTGTTGGTGTTACAATTGTAATTGCCGGTCAAGTTCATAAGCTCAACCTTATCAGCACGTCTGATTTGTTTATTTATTTTTGATAGGCAAGTGCTATATCAAAGAAAACGTAGCTATTTATTTCTTCATCCATGCGCAACGCACGCCCAAGAAAAATCAAATGAATATAAAAAAATCAAGTTGAACACGTTTTTACAGTACTATTTTTTCTTATGAAAATTAATTAGGTCTTACCAGTCGTAAATCTTCAATACCATGTAAAACTGCTGTGAGATTATCCTTAGCCATACTTTGTTTAAATTGTTTACGATTAACAGCGATTAAGATATTGTTTCAGATATCAGATTATTTCCGTCGTCCAGCCGAAATATATAATTCGTTATTTATTTTTGTCTCCTTCCAGTGGTACACTACACACGCCTATCTAAGTCAACTGTAACACTCGAACTGATGCATTTCAGTTCGAGTGGCACTATTTACACTTAAATTAGTACGTCTGCTTTATGGAAATATTAATGTTAAAAGCGCTATAGTATTGATAACGGCTTTACGTTTGGGTTAAACTTAAGCTGTTATTTTTGTTAGATTATAAATTCAGATAACTAGTGGAGTTGACTGAAAATAATGTACATTTTTTTAATTAAATCCAGTGATAATCCTCCCTTCAAATCGTCATAAATAAAACACTTTAAATACTGTCGTAACAATATTTGTTGTTATTTCACATTTTACATAAGGGTAAATATGTTCGCTAAAAAAATGTTTGCTATCGGTCTGATGGCTCTATGGATTGTCTTCAAATTTCGGTCCAATTTTGCGTTTGTGCTGCCTATAGGTTCAGAAGTGAGACTCCCCCTCACTAGCCCAGCGCTTAGTGCGCAGTAATACCCATAGAAAGTTTTTTCGATATAACTGCACCAAAAAAACGAGTACGCCTATAATTAAGACAGCTATTTTCTGCAATTCAGAAATCTGTTTACAAAAAAAAACAGAAATATAAATAAGATCGCTTAAGATATCTTATATATATATATATAATACTTTAGTATTTCAGTCTATGTTGGGTTTAAGTAAAACCGAGCTAAGTTCCGGTTGACGAATTGTTTCCTTCTAGAAAACCTAGTAATATTAGCTAGTGAACTTGCTTTATTAGTTATGGGATGAATTTATTTAGGTATTACTGATCGCATTTACGTATACATATCCTATTGTTACGTATTAAAATACTAAACTCAATAGATTGCTAAAAGTTGTTTGCGCGAATCTGCTCATAAGTATATTATGATTAAATAAGGGTCACACTTTAGGCTAAGAAGAAATATTTTGTTTCTGATCTTTGTTATCTCAGTGTTTAAAATACCTAAGTACTTATTTTTATATAGCTAATAGCTAAATTTGAAGTTATAGTGGTTGTGTGTAATTGTTAAATAGTGATGGGTAGCTACAATACTTGTAATTAATTTTGTAATGCATGGTTTTCATTTAACATAGGTATATTACATAAAATATAACCGATCCGCATATTGTTAGAAATCATCGGAATGTCTATCGCACATTGGGAACAGTTTTGGTATTACAATTCTTACTTCATTCGGCCTTTCTTAGTATACTTACATGATCTTCATTGATCATTGATTTCCATAGTTTACAACAACAGTTGATTCTCGGACTATTGTTGTAAACCGTGGAAATTAAGGATCTATATAGATTGCGTGGGTAAAAGAAAAAACGCCTATTATAAAGCCAATGTTGATCAAATTCAATGTGACCTTCTGTAGCCTAAACGGCTTGACCGATTTTGAAGAGTGAGGTGCCATTAGATCCGTATTCATGCTTACCACAAAGGTAACATCTTGCAGAATTCCAGTCGCTAACTGATTACTGGGTTTTTATCAGTTTTTAAACTGATGACTGTACAGACTAGTTAATCAACATTTTTTTCATAAATCAGTTAAAGGCAATATCATTTATTTGAATTCATTTCTTTATTTGTATATATGTATTCCGTATAAAATTATAAATAAGAAATTACGCATACAGAGCATTTCATGCCAAATTGACAAGTTTATAAAGCAATATCGATTAAAAATGTTTCCAATATACACATATATGTATGTGTAAATCGTAATTCCATACGTCGAATAATTTAAAAAGTAATTCCTAATAAGCTGATCAGTTTATCTTTACAAACATTCATTTATATATAATTTCTTTTACAATTCGTTCGACGGCGCCTTTCCAATAAATTGACTAGCGAAATAAGGAAATTTCGAAATAGAGCTGCTTTTCCAATTAATAACTTTCGTTCGTTCTTTTAATTTAATTTCTTTTCATATATATATTACATTTAGTTTCCTTATTGTTTAAATTGTTTTTAATAATGTATGTATATTAGGCACTCATATTCTGTATTTAACTTCTCAAATGTAATGTTTTGTTAGTTTATGCATCAATTAAATTTATCAGTTTTATATGTATAATCTTTTAGTAAGTGTTTAAGAATATAGGTTTTATTTCAAATATTGTAATGTACTCAACAACTGAGAATCAAGAGCAAATTAAATATAATGTTTAATTGGACGGAAAAAGCCAAAATATAATCAACCCTTTGAAATGTATTTTATTCATTTTATGTTTATATAAAAATAAATTTAAGCAAAAAAAAGTCTTATAAAATGCACAAAGAAAAATCAATTAGTACAAAAAATAGATCTGTATATTTCTTTGCAAAAAATAATAAAACAAAAAACATGTAAAAATATAAATATAATGTGATGACAATTCCAATCACAGCACCCATTTTCGAATAAAATAATAATTACATAAAGAAAATAGAAAAAGCACTGATAAAATAAGATATATTTGTGACCTTGTCTTTTTGTTTATTTTATAAAAAAAATATATTTTTATATTAGACGTGTTTTGCTGTGCGCTTTAAATGGTACACTTCTTTAGTTTTTCGATTTTTATTCGCCTTTCATATTCGTAAGATTTGATACGAAAGACCTTCAAGAGGCGATAATAGCACTTTAGAAATTTGTTGGTGGAGCACTCGGATTGAACTGGAACGTTGGATACCGTGGAGAAAAGTTAGTATCGAGAAGTTGGGTGTGTTCAGAATCTTCCTTGTTGTGCAATGTAGATGCCTTGAATTGGCTCTCCGAAAATTGTGGTGGAGCTGTATAAAAATAAAGTAAATACATATAGGTATGCGGTGATATATTTTCACACTACACTGTTTACAAAACGATAATAATGCCGATGATACAATATGTAATATGGTCTTATGAACTATTTAAAAATTGAATGCAACGCGTCTGTCTGTCTTGTTTGTTGTTTCATACTTTCTTTATAAATGATATCAAATTAATGCGCGGGCTTTTTTATACGAACTTGAAAGGCCTAAATCTTGTCACTAATTGCAGCTACAGCTACGAAATTCAGAACAAGTATATTTAATACCAAACACTTTGAAAAATTTTACCGGGGAAAAATGCGGGGCGTGTCACCTTTTGTCCACCAAAATCAGTTAAAATACATTCCTAATAAATAAGATATGTACTTGCAATAATTCGAAAAGAAAATTGCTCTGGCATATTATCTGCGATAGACGTCACTCGTTCTGGAAGGTGGAAGACAAGCGCACTTGACGCTAAAACTGACATTTCATTTGAAACTTACGAATATTTGGATAAAGCTGTCCTCCAGCGCTATCAGCCATATTCCATCCTAATGCTCCTCCAGCACCATTTGGTGGACTAGCTGGACTAACTGGTTGAGTGGGAGCCATTGATGGATCTTCTGGTGCTGGCACATCCGTGTAAGGTGCCGGAGATTTAAAGGATGCCAACGGAATAGTTCCCAGGGTTATAGGTATATTTCCTGTCAGATTTCTATGTGGTCCACTAACCTCAACTTCAACCTGCAATTCAAACGATTTTAGTAACCAAATATGTATCTTGCTTCTGCATGTATTTACGTATAACTGATAATCCAAATCAATAATTCCACAGTTCAATAAACTCGATGGTGGCAGAGGTGGAATCTCCAGTTGCTGAGTCCATGTTCTGGATTCGGAGGCGCCAACTGGTCCCACACTTAACTCAGATATTGTTATCTTATCCTTCTTAGTTTCTCGACGGGGTTGGGTTGTATGGAACGCAACTACCTTACGAAGGATAAACTTTACCAAGTTAATACCCACATTGCTGGCGTTGTCACACTCGCATGTAATAGGTATGATTTGACCAGATACGAAACCTGTCACTGGAAGATTCACGACTACCGAAAGTGGCCCCGACCGGCAGCAAAAACAGCAAAAAGATTTTTCCAACTCTAATTTAAAGGGCTCCTAAAATTAAAAAAAAAATAGATATTAATCCAAAAACAATGAAATAATTCAAAAAGTGATATACTCGCCTTAACTCTTGGATTGAGATTTAAATCAATTGGAGAGATAACAGTAAATGCCATCTTCATATCCTGATCGAATTTCCATGGACGATCAAGCGTCACTTTGATTGTATAACGCACATGACCAAACTCGCCCTCGAATGACGATGGAAGCGTAGGTGGCAAAGCGCAAGTGAATGGATAATTATGTGTACCGCTTGGAAGTTCAGTTTCTGAGCCTATATAGAATAAAACCCAAATTTCCGATATTCTTTCTGCATTCTAAAAGAACGTATTTTTGCACTTACTATTCTTGCCTCCTAACAGATAATACTGAATTTGAAAGTATTCTTCATGGCCAGTCAAATTTTCAGTTTCTTCCTCATCTTTACCTTCGCTATTCGTCACGCGTTTGGACTCAGACCACTCTGTATTGGCTTCTCCAAGAAACCGGATTATAATTCCTGGAAACATACAAAAACAAATGTTATAAAGCAAGAAAAGTTTTTGGTTGAGTTTGCACTTTTCATAGTACACTTAAACCTAAACACTCCTTATATTTTATATAGGAGTCTTTACCAGCAGGGAAATGCTAATTAAGACAATCTACATAAGACATCCATCAAGTTTTAATTGATTACGATTTACACGTTTGTCCATACCTCACATAAGCATAAATATAAAATGTTCCTTATTATTCTATTCTAGCATATTAAATATGCATGATGTCATTGATCGTGCGGCCAAGTATGTATGTATTTCTTTTAATTTGTATATGCTTATGTGCATATATATTTAAGATTTAAATAAAAATTAGTTAGCCAGATTTCCAGCCTCCCAGTTCAGTCAATAACGGCTAGTTCCTAGTTGAAGTAGGGTCAATGAAGAAGTACTTTTTGGATAGACGATAGTCTACGGTTTCGGTCTACGATAATCTCATCATGCAAGAATTTTCGATTACTTCACTCAGAAAGATGAGTGTACAATGTACATACCTAACATTCCAAGCATTCTTCAACGCATTAAATTAGCTAAAAATATTACAATGTCGACAATATTTTGCTTTGTTGGCGTCATCTTGCATTGACACTGTGGAAAGATTTTTTTGGTGTAGTTTCGGATTTGTTCTTAAATGCAAATGCATAAACGGCGCTAGGTATTTTTCCCACAAGCGAGGATGCCGCCACCCTTCCGACCATCTTATTCATAGTCTCCCAGTCCATTCCACCCGCAAAAAGGCTGTCTGTCTCTGTCGCTTTACTAAGGTCATAAAATAATTTTGTTCTTACCTCGGACTTTTTTCGGTGAATCAAATGTTAAAGTAATTTGTCCATTGACGGTCTGGCCAGCGTAATAGGTATTCCATGGATTGTCCAATTGAATTTGACACCCTTTAAGACCCATTCTGCAGATATCGTTCAACTATATTTCCCTTAATTAATTTATTTGAATAAACGAAAATTATAGACTTTCTTTCGCGTGAAGAATTTCCTGTTGTCTGAGAGTGGGGATACGAATACGAATGTGACGAAAAAAAGAAAAACACGCACTACAGACAGACAGAATACATAAATATACAACACACCCAGTCTTTTTTTTTCGACAGTGGGTAGGTACGATTTGATACGAATACAAGGAGTAATGACATATGCATGAGAACGAAAAGTAGTGCAATGACAGCGGGTCTGTTCCGAAAGTCGTTCGGAACAAATCAAAGATAATCGAATTAACAGAGATTTATACCTATAACTTTCTAGTGGAGAGCGGCTGCCTACCTACAACAAAGATGAAATCTTTCGTACGTCTATCCCCCCAAACCCATTTGTTTACATTGTTGTTTTTGTAACTTAAATCGCTATCTGTGAATACTTGTGAGCTAAAAAAAATGTTGCTGATGACCGGCTACCCTTGATTTTATGGGCATATCGCTGTTCCATTGCTTCGTGTTTGGATTTTCTCAAGGCTTTGATTGAAATAGTAAAATACACATTACAGAATGCCGAATTCTTTCGTTAAAAGTCCAATTTATGAGCTCACATATACTAGAAAAGAAATGAACATACGTGCATGTACTGTCCCTATTTTCGTAAAGCCCTTTCTAAATAATTACCGGCGTCGGAGTTAATGAATATTTGGAGTTACTGCTTTGTCTCCGGTTTTATTACATTTTTATTTCAAACGCTATTTCTTCAAATTCGATAGAAAATCTCAATTTCTAGAATCCCTTCGTACAAAAGGTGTGCATCAATACATAAAAAAATAAACATTTTTCTCTATATCTTGAAAGTGTGAAATCTAAGTTAAGGCCTTTACGAAAATAGGGGCAGCATCCTTTGAGCACAAGGGATTTTCCTGAATAACAGTATATTGATAGCTGAATAGGTCCAATTTGCTTTGGTACATGCGCTGTGTGACGACCGTCAAATTTGGATATATGCATGTAAACGCTGTAAGTATGGAAAAAAAACCGCTGAGAGCACTTCCACTTTGGTTTTATTGTAACTTTTCACCTGCTTGTTTTTACGATTACAGACCAACTGTAAATAGTATATGGATAAAGTAAATAATACCGATTATTTCGCAAATAAAAATACTATCAATCATTCAATGTGTTAATATTGAAGTGCATTACCTATAGTCATGTATACGGACATACGGTATAGGTACCTACATTGAACAACATCGTTCATAGCTATTGAAAAATCAATTTTTTTTAAATAATTGTTGCTTCACGTTGTAGCTCTGTGTACCAAGTAGAATAACAATAAAATAAATAAATAGGTAATATTTGTTGGTAATACAATATCGTAAAATTTTAAACATATGTTTTCATTTCCTTTATTTATTTTAATAAATACAGCTTTCAAAATAAATCGTAACAGCTTCTCAATATGCTGACGGACACCGATGATGATTTTTTCTTTGAGGAGGACAAAATGTAAATATTAAAATAGTCTTGTTTGTATATTGTAGATTTATGTAAATGGCTTAAAGTTAATTGTTTTTATTTTGCGTGGAGTTAAATTGATAATTCATATTATTATCAAAATTTTAAATGCTTTTGAAGGCATTGAACCTAGGAACCTATTCTTGCATAATTTCGTTGTAAAAACACATTCATCTACCTACCTACCTATATTTTTTATTTCTGTTCATTGGAAAACCCACGATTCTTTAATTATACTGGGTTCTTACATTTTTGTCGTTAGTTTAGAGGTTAACGGTTTAGTCCTTAATTTTTTTCATGTTTATAACTACTTGTCTGATCCGAATTACACCAGAGACAAGTCATACTAGTAATGTTTTGAAACCATGTACATTAGGTTAATTAGCATTCATCCAGTATTCGTGCCATATTCCTGAATAGGCGAGTGATGTCAAATTTAAGAGCAAAAGTTGTTAAAGATCAGTTTCATTCTCAAATTAAAATCTACTTTACGTTAAGGTAAATGATTCCGATTCCCTACTAGACTGGTGAACTATCCGTATTTCGGTCTCAACCTTGCTTATCCAAGATAATGTAGCCTTGCATAGATAGCTTTTATAAAATTAGGCAACAAATAGCGTGAAAAAAATGAACCTACGACACCTATACAACATTTAAACATTAACCGTTTAGTCTTCTCTTTTGTTAGTAAAACTAGTAAAAATTAAAATCACAAGTGTACTGCCACCAATTCATAGCCCATTATATGGTTTAGAACATACTGTGCTAGAATGTACCATTAGAAAATTATGAGGGTATGTTGACGATATTTCGAATTTTCAATTTTATAATGTTATCAATTTCAAGTCAAGATGGAGCTGAAATAAATTTATTAGATGGCACCATAGAAACTGCTATCAAATCGCATGATCCATGTGAACAAACAGAAGAACTCGAAGTCGTTTGTCTGGAAGACCAATGTGTCAACCAAAGAAAAACTATGTACACTCAGAGTGCAGAGTTAGAAAGATTGTAAGTAAATAGAATAAAAAGATACCTACCCAATAGAATGCTAGTGCTTGACGTGGCTTGTAGCTTTTTGGGTTTTAAAAATAGAAACGCATTATTAAATGCGGTGTTCCTCTTTGCATACTGCAGTATTAATTGTTGTCTAGACTTCTTTGAGGATTTCTTTGTATGCTAAAACAGTTATTTGTAGGTATTTAAGACAGAAAACCAAGGTATATCACCTAGAAGTATACTACTTAACAACTGCGACTTTACATTTGCAAAACTCCTTCGGCTAGAGGATAAGCAGACTTTGGAACTCACTTGCTGGAGACATATTTCCAAAGGCCTATAACTTAAAAAGTAAAGCCTCTCGGGGCTCAGTTGAAGCAGTTTTTTGTTAAAAAAAAAATTTACGAAAATTAAAGTTCGTCACAATTTAAATAATTATCTTTCGCAAAACACATATAAAACGAGATCTTATTTTTTTTAAAGTTGCAATTATATTAGTGTAAAGCATGAAAAGTAACCACAAAGTATCTTTTCAATTATAAAAGGGGCATGACTGTTACAACTGGTACAGTTGTAATAACCAAAGACCAAACCAATCTGATTGGCATAAGTATCGGTGGTGGAGCTCCATTATGTCCTTGTTTGTACATAGTTCAAGTAAGACAGTTCAACAAACACTTTGCTCGGAATGTCATAATAATGTATACGTCTTTTTTTAAAGGTATTTGATGGAACGCCCGCCGCAAAAGAAGGTTCACTACAGAGTGGTGATGAGCTAGTTTCCGTAAATGGCGTTAGCGTTAAAGGTAAGACGAAAGTGGAGGTCGCTAAAATGATCCAAGTCACCACCACAGAAGTTACGATTAATTACAATAAGCTACACGCTGACCTGGAGCAGGGAAAATCGTTTGATATTCTTCTTAAGAAGATCAAGCACCGGTTTGTAGAATCTATGTCTAGTAGTACGGCCGATTCACTGGGACTATCGCGGGCGATTTTGTGCAACGATTCATTAGTGAAACGGTTGGAGGAGTTAGAGGGAACCGAATATATGTACAAAGGCTTAGTTGACCATGCAAAACGAATGCTAAAGGCCTATTTTGATTTGTTTGTGACATACAAACAATTTGGAGATGTATTTGCTGAAATCAGTGTGAAGGAACCGCAATTGAGAGCATCTGAAGCGTTTCGAATATTCGGAGAGCTGCATAGAAATTTCGAGAAAGATGGCGTTATGATGCTCAAGTCCATGAAACCAATTTTAGCCGACATTGGAACCTATTTAAATAAAGCAATTCCCGACACAAAACTTACTGTGAAAAAGTACGCCGATGCAAAATTCACATACTTATCTTACTGTTTGAAAGTAAAAGAAATGGATGATGAAGAGCATAGCTTTGCTGCCCTCCAAGAGTCATTGTATCGTGTGGAGACTGGCAACTATGAGTACCGGCTGATTCTTAAATGCCGACAAGAAGCACGCACCAAATTCGCACAGCTAAGAAACGATGTGCTTGAGAAAATGGAACTGTTAGAATGCAAACATGTCAACGACTTATCAAAGCAGCTTCGTGGTATCATGGACTGTTTCGCAGAGTTACATAGTGTATCGATAGCTCGTCTAGAGGAAACTCCAAACCTATTTCCAATTGAAGTTGATTTTAAATCATCTGCTTTTGAATACAAATCGGATATTCTCAGTCCTCAAACTGATGAAGACGAATCGGTCGATGTGGCGGCAGGTGTTGAAGCTGTTGAACATCCAGATAGAATAATCGACTTCTTAACCATCAACGACCAAGAACTGTCGGTCGGCACAAGCGAACCAGAAACGAGTACGAACACAAACGAGTCTAAAAACCACGCGGATGATGATTTAATAAAAGAATTGGGATTGTTTGGAATTGATCTTTCCGCTGGCAGAGATAGTTCACTGATAGGAGTGGGTAACGAACCTTCCACGAGCAAGGCCGCTGCCGCACAGATAGATTTGCTCATGTAGGTTCAGAAATCTGCAGGTAGGATATTTGACTGAATTTACAAAAAAAAAAAAAAAAACTATAATTGATCTCGGCATACAACTGTATCAAACAAACAGAAATATGCATAGCATTTCATAAAACAACAACGTCCTGTAATTAGATAAGAAATAATTTATATGTGTATGCTAAATAAATGTATCGCTAAATATGACATCTGAGTTAAATTTTTTATCCACAGTGCTGAATAAAACTTAGGTTATCCTAAGGCAGGCTTCAAATAAATCTACCAAAAACAGAAGGCTGAGATTTTTACCCGTTCCTCGACTAGAGAAAAAATGCTTCCTAAACACAGTCCGTTAACTGGACCAGACCAATTCAATCTTGGAGATCTTGAAAATAATACTAGGAAAAAAGAAAAGATTTTGTTATTAACACATAAAAATGTGAGTATATTTTGACTTAAATTATGAAAATCAATTCCTTACTCTAAAGAAAAGGATTCTCTACATAACAATAACTGTATTGTGCTTTATAACGGGTTAAAAAAGCTAAACAAAATACTTGCTTGCAATAGTCGTTTGTGGACGCAAAATAAATAAGTAAATACAAAACGAAATAAAAATTCGATTGAGATTAGAATTGCAACGTAACAATGCAATAATTTGTGCCAACGTTTTTGAGAAACGTGATGATTATGATAATTTCCTATTAGAATAACTCGTTTTATTCTTTTGGGCATTGTTGTGAAATGTGAGCTGGAAGATTCGTTTAACGAGATTCATTGGTGTCATGGGCGAACAATTATATACAAAAAGAAATGCCTGCATCATTTTGTGCGAATTGTTTAAACGGGTGTCTCTGGAGATGGCGCTGTTGGTGAACTCGAACCTGTGTTTCCGAATAGCTCTTCATAAGATGGTGCTATAACAAAAGAAAATGTAAGATACTTGTACGCATTATACTTTAAGTTATACTCACGCAATTCATTTATTGGATACCTGGCCTGAACTTGAAAATGAACGGATGATTGTAAATAATGCGGCATAGTGGGTATATTCGGTGGAGGATACGAGTTATTCATGGCTGGTGGAGCATGGATTTCGTTAACTAGTTCGGCTAGCATCGGATACGGTTCGGAAGAACACTCATATCCGGCTGGATATCCTATGGAACTTCGAATACTGGCTCGAGTAGATCCACGATCAAAGTCGTTTGCTCTCGGCGCTGGACTGAGCGTCGCAGTCGATGACTCAGATGTAGTTGAATACAATGAACTACTCTCACTATCGTTAAGCATCTGTGAGTGGGATGGACTATCAGTACTTATCATAGAACTTAATCGATTGCAAATAGGGAAGACAGCATCTCTACACTCATCGCCATCAAATGGATTACCGGGCGCTATGTTTCCATCGTTTGAGTACACCCAAATAGCAAATGATAGGAAAAGATTTTTATAAAAGGCCGGCAGTATAGCTTCAACATTTAGGTGGTAATGAATTCTGAATATGTGTGTTCTGTCCGTAGGCGGGCAGGCGGGAACCAACAAATCATGGGCAAATGAACGTTCCGATTTTTTTTCCACTCCTCCAGTTTCCTTAGTAAATATTATTACATCTTCGTATTTGCTGGTCATCAAAGGCTTCGTACTTTGATAATGATTTCTCTGAACAATAGTGAATCGAAGTTTATCCACGTGGATACTACTTCGATTATCTACGGTCACATGAAGGTTTACTTTTTCATTCCGTATGACAAAGTTGTTGGGAATCTCAGCGACTAAAGATATTGGACCACTGGCGAAGACGCTGACATTTCTCGTCGTTTGACATATTTGAGGTTGTGGGGGATTTATAGTTGTAATTGGTGGGCTTACAGTATACTTTACGATAGTCAAGGGGATCGTGTATTTCTCGTCAAATGTCCATGGCTTTTGAATGATTACTTTGAGTTTATATTTTATGGAACCATAACTACCTTTAAATGATGACGGCAAATCTTTAGAGAGCAAATATGTAAAATCCATTGACAATTCGCCAGCGGCCAACTCGATGCCGCGCGAGGGAACATAGGGAACATTGACGGTGTCGTTAAGAAATACCTCTTTGCCGGTGTAGAAGACGTGTCGAGTATTCACATTGCCGTAAAGGTCTTTGTGAAACATTTCCATCCATTTGCACTTTCCCTTGGCGCAGACTTGCAGATGAATAGCTAGAATCAAACAAAGGCGAATATAACGTTAAAAACAAAAGTAATTTGAAAATAAATGTATTCAAAATTGTTAAAAGTTGAGATTTTATTTTAATATGGTGTTTTGATATAGGTATACGTTTGGTTCCTGGTCAGCAGATCCAATCGACAAAGTATAATGTTACTAGGTCTGCAGTGATGACAAACGGTAAAAGAACCATTTAAAAAAAAAGAGCGAATGGGAAAGAGACAATTCGCTCGGTAGTAACCACTGAGCCACAGTTGAAAATTACCTATTTAAATTAAGAAACTGCAAAACAAATTACGCTTAAGAACAAGCTAGAAATTGTATTAGAAATAACAAATCGAACGAAAAGAATGAACAAAGTTGTAGATCTATACAACTACTTACCTTTAGGTAAAGCAATGAAAAGAGGATTACTATTATGTCAACATTATAAGATTCATCCATTGCTTGAAAATTAAATACGATTGTCAGCATTAAAGTATTTTATTTATATAACTGAAAATGTAGTTAGCATATTTTAGGTATAATATATGACGTTTCTTTGTGAGTCATGAGGCTTGACACAAGCTTTAATCTAACATTGAATGAGGTAGACTTAGATACCTACCTACAATCCATGAAAGTGGACCATCATTTCTCGAAATGCGCTTTACTCAAATGACGTGGTACCAGGTAGCAAGAATTCGTTCAGGCAATGATAGATTTAAGAATAGAATACTCAGCATTTCGATGTTTACGTCATTGATTTAATTGCATAGCATAGTATTTTAATTTTAGTATTAAAGGGTAAATGGACTAGTTTGTCGTTACGTATGCGTAGTTTTCAGATAATTAAGTATGCATGTGATAAAGAGAACATAGTTACTTGGCAACTAACAAACTGGGAAGTCGATAGAAGAGATCAATAGGTGTTAGATCCATAATTACTTCATCGATTTTACAGGCCTGGTCACTGCCCTAGTTATCATCTAATTTCTAATATGCTCCTCAATAGTTTATGATTCATTCACAATCCATACAAAACAAAAACATCGTCAAAAAAGGGAATGGCTAGGTATGCATTAGAAAATAATTACTTCAAATGTCAACACAAAAAAGAATTGGAACTGTGGACCCATACTCATTCCAATAGATAGATATATCTTTTATATGGGTATTTTGCTAGAAATCGGACTTTTCAAGTTTACTTACCACGAATTTTCGTTTTCTTTGTTAGAAAGAAGCATATTTGGCCACTTATTTCCTGTCCACTAAAGTATGTATTATCTGGACTATTTAATTTTATTTCCACTCTGTCCTTTTCCCTTTCCATTTTCGACTTCTACACTTTCGTCATCTTTGCGCAAAAGAAACCAAAAACTCGACTTCAATTTATTGCAATGGATTCATAATTGCCAAATCAATTTATGGTGTATCAAACAAAGGGATAATAAATATCTTTGCAATTGCAATTTATTGTCGGCACTAAATTACTACCCGAGTTGTACTTGGACTTGCATTCCCACCCTTACAATTTCAACAAGCTAAATTTTCTACTTTCCTTACACTGACATTTCTTTTCTTTCGGTGACCAAAAGAGGTTCACAAAATAGTTTTCTTTTATTGTGAATTGTATTGGTACCATAAAACGTAAAAAAGGAATTGAAAAGATTAACACTTTTGTGCGTTCAGCTGGGTCGTTGATACAGCATGACGAAGTTTGCTAGTGATTTTGAAATTATAAACAACGAAAATAAATTTTTTAGTAAATCAGGAGTAAAGTAGAAAATTCTCAATAAAAATATCCCTACTTTTTCTACAAAATATAAATAGTTTTCATTTGATGGTACATCATCATAAAGCATAACTGATCTAAGCTAGGTATGTCATTTCCTGAAGACGAGGGAGAGAGAGATCCGAATTTCCGCAGTTTATGCTATCACCACCTTAAAGCCTCATGAACGAACAAGTTGAAATAATTATAATGGAGCTAGAAATTAGTTGCAGTAAATTTTAGCAATCGTGCATTAGCAATAATAAATTCAACGAAATTATTATATTATGTGGTATTGGATTACCGATTGGGCTTCTTCAGATTCGCTCTCATGTGGTTTTCGATTTGGCGCTCTCAGAGCACTTTTTACGTTCGTTTGGTACAAAAAAAGCAATCTTTTTCAGATTTCAGAGCACGGATCTGGATTTTTCTCAGATTTGCTCAGATTTACCAATACATTTACGTTTGAGTTCTACAATAGTGGAGTTTGTTTACGTTTTCGTGAAATTTTTCAACTGAAAAGAAACGAATTGCATCGGATTCATCTATTTTTTATTAGTTATTTATGTACAAATGTTTAGAAATCAATCTGGACGAGCATTTTGAATGTTTTCAATAAAATTTAACCAGTGAATGGAAAACGCTTAGAAAAGTCTCGAAGGCTACACATATTCCAATCGCACAAATATCAACACAAAAAAGAGCAAGTGACGATTTTATGTCCGTTTAGACACCCGAAATCTAAAGTCTAAGAGCGAATCTGAAGAAGCCCAATCGAAAACCACATCAGATTTCAGATTTTGTGTAATCGAACAAAAAAACGTCACTTGGTCTTGTTTTTGCTGATGTTTGTGCGATTGGAATATGTGAAGCCTTCGATACTTTTCTACGCGTTTTCTATTTCTTTTTGCAGGCTCCACCAGATGTCAAACTCAAACGCATCTGTATTGTAGGTAAATCAAGCAAATATGAGAAAATAATTCCGAAAAATGCTCTGGAAATCTGAAAAAAAATGCTTTTTTTCTTACCAATCGAACATAAAAAGTGACCTGGAGCAAAAACAGTACTCTGAGGAGCCCAATCAAATACCACATTAGTAGTCGCCAGCACGCAAAACTGTGTGACAGGTATCTATGGGTGGCTTGCATTGTGGACCTTGCAAAAATATCTTACGGAAAAGTAAATTTGTAGCTTCTACAAAAAATCCTTCAAAAATGTACAAGGCTGATCTGAATACATACCTACTTGCATTTTGTTCTTTAGTAAGTTCGCATAATCTTCTCGTATTCAAACTAAAAGCTTCTTCGGGACGCTCGCCTTTCGTGCTTTCGCGTGGGTGTTTGTAGCTTTCGGAGAAGCTCTCTCAAAAAAATGGACGGAAGGTATGTGCCCACGTACCCACCTGTCCGTATTCATGTGTGCCTAATTAATTCATTGCCAGTAAAAATTCGTTTCAATATTCATTAGGTATATTTTTCACTTTAAGAAGGCGACAAATATCAATGTTATAACGCTCCTATGCTCTATCAGTTTTATACAATCAGTTAGGAAAAGTCGTATTAGAAACAGAAACGCAATATTCATTTAATCCACTCACGTATACGGTATACCTCGTCTTTTTGTATACCATCATTATTTGTAAGAAGCGATCGACGTCTATACTCCAGTTATTAGATTACTGATTAGCTGCTACTTATATTGAGACAATAATTCATTTGGAATATATGCCGCTCGCTATTTCTATCAGAGCTTATAGGCAAACGCAATTTGACCGGAACTCAAACTCAACATGAGTAGAGTTTCGGTGTCGCGATCACCTCCACACTATTATTATAATCCCTCTATGATGCCGGATCAGAGCTTGCAGACTTCAGTTTTGTTCCCATCAATTTAGTTTTGCGTGACTTCTGTTCTAGTATGTCGTGAACTTAGCTTGTTCCATTATTATTATTTTTTGTGGGATAATTTAAAATTTCGTGTTTGTTGCTTCTATGCAAGAATTGTGTCTTGTAGTCCATTCATAGCATTTGTTACCTCAGAATCGTGAATATGGCAAGCAAATACACAATAAAGTTCGATAATAATCCAGTTGGCGTTTACTATGCTGGGCAGACAATTTCTGGAGTAGCTGAGCTAATCACGACAAGACCAAAGACCATACGGTGTAAGTTATATTTATTTTCAAAATTGTAGCTGAAAAGGTATAGTAATTCAAATTAAAAAGAGTTACCTACAAAGACGATATAGTCCGCAAAATTTGCTCCTTGACTTGATGTCTGGATAAAAGTATAACTGTCATGACAAAGCTTTTTCAATGCCTTGTTCAAACAATAGTAGGCCTTCATTCGATTGAAACAAAAATATATTAATATATTGGTCGAGGGTCCTGGAGTTGTATTCAACATGGTGTTTTTTCTTATAGCCCATGCTACTATCGCTTATTCATTCAGATAATAAGATAATTAAATATTTCTGTAGCATCGTATTCATAGTATTCCCTGAAAATGACGTAATCAACCCAAACAATTCAAGGTTACTTCTACCGCCGGTAACCACTAACCATGCTTTGCAATGGTCTTGCTGAGTTATGTTGCCGGAAACCAGTTAAACTGCGAGGCTTGGTTCAGATATTACCGAGTCGTCTCTTTCGTGGGAAATATTGTTTCGATTTTGTTTGTATGCGACTCCGTACAACAAAGCAGCTATGTGTTTTGCTAATATAATTCCTGAATCAACAGTGAAGCCAGTATATCTGAGTTCACTACTATAATCTTATGTAATAATGCCTATAGATATAAGCGTAAATACGAATGATAATGGAATGGCCATTACAAACACATTTTTTCTACATCACAGATGAACGCACTGTGATTCTGTTAGTGTCTCTGGTTAATCTGAGCGTGCCGTTTGTAAATTACAGGTACAATTGAACGCATTTGAAAGCCTAGATATATACGAGTAGTTAAGATACAGTGCATGTTGATTTTTTTGATTGCTTAACTTAAGAATACATATTTCTGAACTAGTTTTATTCAAGGGCGATGTAGGAGAAACTCGAGTACCATCATCTGTTAAAAGGACTTAAGATGGATAAACACTTTTTCTGTCTAGATAATAATCACGAGATTAATTATTCAAATTGAGAGCTTTTTTCAATGCAATTTCAATATGATGAACAACACAGAACCAAACAATTTTGAGTTCCCTTCAATCAAACTACCTATGAGCTATGAACTATGATACATGCGTGCTCTTTTACTAAAACGCATAAGAAAAAAAAAAACATGCGTCAGTCGTCAGAATTCAGATCGCAATTAATTGGTTCAATGAGACCATTAAATGTCAAATAGACATATCCGCAAGAATACCGCCTTTGTAAATTAATTAAAGTTATTGAATCACCGATACGTGCTTTTATGAGCTTTTGGCAATTATACACTTTCTTCATTTGATCAGTGTTATTTTTATTATTTTATCATTATGTTATTATTGATAGCACAAGTTAGATCAAATGCGAATTCATGAATATAATGGTCAAATAAATATTTTTAGCTATATACATCAGTATAAATGGATTCGCCGAAGTTCGTTGGACCGAGAACATCGCTAAACAAAATACTCAAGGCAAACGTGAGAATGCTATCGAAACGTTTTCTGCGTCCGAGCTCTATTTTAGTTCGGAAAAATACGTCTACGGACAGAGCGGGGGTAGCCAGCTTGAATTGCCAGCTGGAAAGTATGCATATCCTTTTCAAGCTACCATCCCACCCAATGCCCCAACATCGTTTAACGGAGCGGACGGGCAGATTCAATATGAAGTCTCAATGGTCATAGACCGGGTTCTTCGCTACAATAACACTTTTAAGCAAGCATTCACTGTTATATCGCCATACGATTTGAACCTTAATGCTTCACATGCAAACCCCATGGAGCAAGAGGAACAAAAGGTCTTTTGTATGAGTTTGTGCTGTGGAAGTAAAAATCCGATTATTATTAAGGTCAGAATGCCTTTCTTAGCGTATGCTCCAGGACAAAAAATTCGGTTTAATGTAGTCCTTGATAATCAGTCAGATGTGAATTGTACCGATATAAAAGTAAGACTTTTAAGAAAGGCAACATATACGAGTCGGTCACCGGAAATGAAATCCCGGTGGAATGAAGTCAAAATTGCACAAACTCAGTTGGGAGAAGTTATAAAACAAAATAAGGCGGAATTAAATGAGTTCCTTGAAGTTCCATCAACTGTTCCGTCATCGCTGGAAAATTGTTCGATCATAAAAGTCAGCTATACCTTGAAATTTGCAGTAAAACTTGCTGGGTTCTACACAGACTTAGAAGTGTTATTTCCAATAACTATCGGAACGGTACCCTTGCATGTCAGTCTAATGGAGGATCAAAATGGTGTTGTAGTGGGACAGCCCATGTCAGGACCGATCTATAGGCCTTTGCGTAAGAAAATTTAAGCAGTCGTTAATTGCATTTAAAATATTTGTTATATTATAGCTCCACCAACATACGATGAGGATATAATAGCGAAAGAAAAGTTTCAGGACAATCCATTCATTCCCAGATATCCAGTATTTTTATCTAAAAATGCGTCATCAGGCACTATTCGAAATCCTGCAGGAAATTTATATCCGAAGACAAACCCGCAAAATCCGACTCCATCTCTACCCTCGCAAACGAATGGAACGCCGAGTGCTGTAAATTCACCACAGATCGGCTGGAAGTCTTAGTCTCTAATAGAAAGATATGAATAAGTGCAGGCTACAGAGAATTCGTAATGATATTTGATTGGAAGGAGAACCGAATTTAATTTTAAGCCACATTTAAAGGCGAATAATAAAATATTGCAATAGTTTTATGTATACAATTATAAGAACAATAAAATCTAAAAACGTAATCTCAAAACCTATTCCATCAATCTAAAGTGCGATTTATACAGTCTGTCTTAGGTCCTTCAAAAGAAAAGATGCACATTCAATCGTAAAAGCGAACAATAAAACCATATAGAAAGCGCACGTACCAATTTAAAGTTATTCTACATTTTTTTTTTCAATTACCATGTTCATATTTTTAGCTTCGATAGCATTTTTGCAGTAGTATATTTTCAGTGATACTAATCAAAAGACAACGCGCCGTACTAATAACAAATTGAAGTCAGGATTTTAAATTTATGGAAGCTCACAATTGCGAAACTTACTTTTAGAGTCGAAACTAAAAATGTTTATTGCTAAGGTCCGTTGGAAGGAATCATGCAAATGTCATTAATTATTATAAGCTTATGCTATCTATCTATAAAATGGATGGCAGGTGTGGGCTGGCAGAATTTTACGGCGGAATATAATTATATTCCTTTGAAACTTTTTTCGATTTAGTCGATGCGACGACACCATAAGGTAATCTGTATCGTAGATCCCCATTATTTTTATCTAAAAAATACAAGTATGGCAGTGCTGCTGCTGTGAGTTGTTTTCATCACACTCATTTCCCCTCTACAAAATAAAAAGAATTTAGCTGCTGTCAAAAACAGCTGATTACAATCTGAAGAAATCTTTGGAATTTCACACATTTCTTTACTACTTCGTTGAATGAAAAAAAGAAAGTTTTCACTTGTTATTAAATGAGGTTTATGAAACAGTCAATGCATTTCTCCTCCCCACAAACGTTGTTCCACCACAATCATCGTCATCACAGTCACATCATAGCCGCTCGCAGTAAAGCAGAAGCTTCGGCAGTAACACAACTTGGAAGAGGCGAATACCACACCAGAGCTATATCAGGTTGTTAAGGTGAAATTTTTTAATTTTCTTCATTTCCAATTTTTCACTAATTTAAACAAATAGTCAAGAGCAGAAGAGCAATAGCACATAAACGCAATTTCATCAGCACCTTTAGCTTGGCACACAAATGCGTAAGTCAAGTGAATAAATTCAATTCGTTTCGTGTTTGTATTTTGATTATCGTTACTGTTTTCTTTTTATTTGTTGCAGAAGAATTGTTGGGAGAAAACGCATAAGTGATTAATTCGTGAGCGGATAATACAATTTCGTGTGTGTTTTTTTTACTTAACTAAATGGCAACGCAAGCTATGGATGCAAAGTCAAATTCAGTTGAGCCTGCTCCAGCGTCCTCTAAAAGGAAAACTTACAGTACAAAGGAACAATTGCATCAAGTTTTTGCTGGAGGACTATCAGCAGCTATTACAAGATCTACTTGTCAACCATTAGATGTGCTAAAGATCCGTTTCCAATTGCAAGTGGAACCGCTCGGCGGGCAAGCAGGCACGAAATCAAAGTATGTCTCTATATTTCAAGCTTGTACGATGATATTTCGCGAAGAAGGCATCGCTGCTTTTTGGAAGGGACACAATCCAGCACAGGTACTTAGTATATTATATGGTATCTCACAGTTCTGGACTTACGAACAGCTCAGCTTGGCTGCTAAGCAGACAAAACATCTCAAGGACAGTCCAAACTTTTCAAACTTTGCATGTGGCGCCATAGCTGGCGGAACAGCGGTAATCATTTCCATGCCTCTGGATGTTATACGCACTCGCCTGGTGGCACAAGATTCAAGCAAAGGTTATCGAAATGCGACCCGGGCGGTATCAGCCATAGTTCGCGGCGAGGGTGTAACTGGTCTGTATCGAGGCTTGTCATCCGCATTGATACAGATAACTCCACTGATGGGAGCAAATTTCATGTTTTACCGATTGTTTAGCAAATCTGTTGTAAAGGTGTACAAGGTAGATGATCGAAGGTAAAAAAAGTTTACACAAACCCGTTTTTGGCCTTATATTAATTTTATTTTATTCTACAGCAATCTGCCCACATGGACCTTGCTGGTAATGGGTGCCTCCTCAGGGATGCTGTCTAAAATGATGGTCTATCCGTTTGATTTGATAAAGAAGCGGCTGCAGATTCAAGGATTCGAAAGCCACCGGCAAACATTCGGCCAGAATATCAAATGTACTGGTGTTGTCAGTTGCCTGAAGTTGACCGTGCAACAAGAGGGAGTTCGAGGGTTGTACAAAGGCATGGCGCCAACATTACTTAAATCCAGTTTGACGACAGCTCTGTATTTTAGCATTTATGACAAAATTCGACAAATACGATGGTGGTCGTGAGTGAGAGTGAAAGAATACCAAACTGAATCTTTCCCTTAAAGAAAGGTGCTCGGTGTATGTTTGTGGGTAGTTGTTAAGTTTATAAAGTCTGTCAAGTGATTTTGCATGCTGTAGACACTGTAATAGCTGTATTTTTATATTTAATATGAAATAAATGCAAAGCAACAAGAATTTAAAAAAATACGCAATTTATTGCATTGGTGTTCCATTAAATCACTCTTAATGCCCTTGGAATGTAAAGTGTATCTTTCATTTATTAACTTACAGTTATAATTTGTGCGAAACAACTTAAACGAATGCAAAACATAGAAACAAAATTAGCCAAGCGAAGAATGATGAATCATTTTGAAGTGTTATCTTGTTTTCTTATTCACTAGAAGAGTTAAAGATCAGAAAAGTGAACATTAAATATACCTGAGTCGAACAATGAAAAATGGAAATACAAAACCGATGTCGCCTAAACTACGATCTCTCTATTTAAGTAGCATCCATTGTATTCATTATGGTTGCTGGGTTTAGAGTTCAGACCTTGAAAACATGGGATAAGTACCATAGACTACTATTTATTTAAACGTAAAAAGCTATGCGTCCATTTTAAAACGTGCGTGGCTATTATTAACCTTTCAATAAGACTCACAAAGAAGAAACAACAATATTTTTCACAATTTTTATCATGGTCCATCCATCCATCCATCTTTTCTGCGTTTATCCATTTATTATGGAGTAGTAGACTGCAATCATGGTTTGATTGCTGCAATCAGAAAACTCAAATTGCATTTACTTCAAGTTCAGAGAAGGAACAAATTTGCAGATACGTTTTAGCAAACAATTTGTTTTGTGAAATACAGTTCTTGTTAATCAACAAAATAAAACAGATCCTTTTCAAATAATCGTTAACATTGTGCCTTTGAAATATGCAAAGCTGTGGTTGAAGCTAGCAATTGAGATTTATCGTCTTCGGAGGTGCTGCCACCATTAACGGGAAGCTTTTATAAACTTTCAGTCAACTGTCAAAATGTCCTATTGCCCCATTGAACCTTTAAATATTTCTTTCACGCAATTACGCATGACAGGGCAGTAGCTACGACTTCAAAAATATGGTTTTCTCCCGCGAGTATTTTACGCGAATACTAGTCCATCCACAAAGGCTATCCTTAGGTTACATTCGGTTTTTCGTCCGCGAAGAGTAACGTTGATATACTTATCCCTTTTCGTTCATGTCGATTATTCGTTTAAGTGATTTTTAAAAGCTAGACAGATACCTAGAAGGGTTCTATATTTAAGTTGTTTTATTTATAAACATTCAACCATATAGGTGCATAGCTTATTATCGGGACTCACAAGCATTTTATTGCCGCAAATAATGCCATGTACTCGGTTGGTCTAGCTTAATAGGACACACACACACACCCGCAGCGTGTGTGCATAAAATTACGATACAAGGTCCTTTTTTGGTACTGTTTGGCATTGTTGTTGTGTCTCATCTATGACAAATAGTGAACTCTGGAGTGCTTTTCTACCTGCTTTTGTTATCTTTAAAGTTTTGTTTTCATAAAACGAAAAAAAGGAAGAAAAAAAAAAAACTATCACAAGGCAAAGAATAAACAGCCACAGGACACAATTGAAGTTTAAAGGAATTTGTGCCTATGCCAATTGAGTGCCTTATCGCCTTTGACCACAATCCCCAAGGTGTTTACTACGCTGGCCAGGAGCTATCTGGTGCAGTCGAACTTAATGTCGATACAACAAAAAGGATTAAAGGTACCCAATCGAAACGGTTGACGATAAGTGCATCTGAGTCATATTTTTGCTGTGTAGATAATTTTACGCCAATTCCCTAATGCCCGCCTTCGAGCTATTAATGTCAATTCAGTAAGTGAGCAGCGATTTCGGTTTGTTTTGTTCTTCGATTCGATTGTCATAGTCAAGCACGAGATATAGCATGCAATAGCCATACCTATGTACTTGTATTACTATTGAAATAGAGTAGGGCAATTAAAGCCAACGGACTTTTGCAGTAAATGCCGTCTGATGGTGGTGCACTGACAATAGCAAGTGAAAATAGTTTTGGGCGGATGTTTTTCTGTTTGTCCTACTTACTCCGTATCGTATAGTATCCGATTATGAGTCATATTTACTTCATAGCTTGAAGCGAACCTTTATTAGATTATGCGTAAAAAGGAAGGATGATATGTCTCTGTTCTTGTTCAGTCTCCAACCCATTAACTGTGTAGGAATCAGTGGGTCAATTTCTATTATGTTAACACAATCTCTTTTTATTCTAATTAGCTTGCGTCACCATCGCCAAGGGATCCCTTATAAAACATTAACGCAGACTATCTGTATCCCTCAAGTCACAGATATAGTTAATATCACTCAGACCCTGATGCGTTACATTACCTTATTAATCAGCTAATGTATGTATATGCAAATGCGAAGCATCTGATGAATACGCCCAACGGTTAGACCGTCGGTCTTTGTATAGACTTACAAAATTGCGAATCTATATTCAAAAGACACATACGCATTCATTCCATATTCGGCACAAGGACGAATTTACACAATCGTCTAATAACTTTATTGAGTAGTTGCCAATTGTCTCCTTTTTTGATAAGGGGGTTGCGAATGCATAAATGGTGCAGCTGGGGCTGGGTAATTTGTATAATTCCCGTTGGTTGTTTACAAAAGAAACCATTTATGACAAATTACTACTTAATAGCCGTAGTTTTATATATAATTAATTTTCTTTTTAAGCAATTCACATTACTGTCAGTGGGTATGCCAAGGTTCGATGGATAAAGAAGGGCTATCCGCGCGACAGTGAACGTGCCGCATGTCGTGCGTATAAATCGTATTTGTCATCGAGATCCTACGTGCTCGGAAGCTGTTCGAATAGTTCCGTTATTGAATGGCTGGCCGGCGAGTACACCTATACGTTTCATGTCATACTGCCAGAGAGCCTGCCAACTTCATTCGATGGAAAGTATGGCCAAATTCACTATGACATCATAACTACAATTGACCGGCCGGGACGGTATCCAAAAGTCTTCAAACTACCGTTCACGGTTATACATCCAGTAGATTTGAATTCGGATCCAATTTACAGAGTAAGTATTTTGCACATAACGTTTGGAAGCAGACTTTTCAGTTTCAGACAACTCACGACTTTGTGTCTAAAATATTTTTTTGCGTACTATAAAACATGTGGAAATAACACGCACGTTATCTTTGAAATGAAGTGTATAAAAAGTACTGACAATAAAAGTTAATGTTGCTGTACCCCTCAGGGCTGAAATCAAATACTCGTCGGGCTGGCTTCTCATTCTTCGTATATTTCACGTGGTACAACTGTCTCGCTGAAAGCAGATTGATGTCTGTCTTTAAGTTTTCTTCTGCTGTGTTTTGTTTTTTTAATCAAATTAAAGATTTAATCCCGATAACTAATTTTCACTTTGCAGGTTCCGCTCGAAATACTCGATCGTAAGCGTTTTTGGAGTTTTTGCTGCCCAACTGGTCCGTTAACGGTGAAATTCTCGACACCATACTGCGGTTATGCACCAGGCCAAAAAATCAACTTCGTCCTATATGTGAACAATGAGTCATCCATTGACATTACGGAATGTGATGTCAAGCTAAAACAAGAAGTGTCATACGAAAGCCATGACCCGCAGCACGAATATCGTCTGGATAAAAACCTTATAGCTCGCAAACAATTCGGCAATGTACTCCGCTGGAGTCGTAAGGTGTATCGCGGTAGTTTGGATATACTTTCAATACCACCAACATCGGCGAAATATCCTTGCCCAATAGTCGTGTCATACTTAATTAAAATTATCATTAAGCCTTCTGAATTTCATTGGAAGATTAAGCTGAAAATCCCTCTAACTATCGGCAGTATTCCCATCATAGACCCAATCATAAGTCACCATCCAAGAAGTGAAGATATCGACAATCAGCTTCACCAGACACCGGCCCTGATTGTAACAGATAGCGATAATCCGCCAGAATATGTCCCCATGGGTAAGATATGGAATACACTATAAAAGCAATTCCTTATAACCGAAATGCTTTCTTTTCCAGTACCCCCATCGTATGAGGATGCAATGGCACTAAGTGAACGGTTCTACGATGATACCGAATATTTGCATAACGTCAGCATGACGAACATAAACACTGACAAAGGAGACTCATTCAAGCCACGTTATCCAGTTTACTATGACTTTTTGACGCCATCCATTCCGCCCGGTAGTGAAGAATGTTCCGATATTTTGTATTTCAGTTAGAGCAAGTCACAGTTTCTATGTTGTTCGCATTATATTTTAAATCCCTTTTCTTTAAAGTTACAGCAAATGTTCTTTATATAATGGTGATTTTAAATGTTATTCCCACTTTTGTGGTTCTCTTCGTTTCTCTTCTCTTTTGTTATTTTCTTCTTTAGAAAACGTTATTGAGGGATCACCTTCGCAGCTGCGATTATCGCTCCAGGACACAACCCCTACGAATGGGGATAGCAAGAAATTTGTAAATTAAACTATACAATTGTAACGCTTATAAGCTAAGAATATATATGTACATATATACGAGTACAAAGTGCCACTTACCTTTTCAATCAAGATTTATTAAAATGTATACATTTATATATATCCTTCCTTATCTTGTCCATTGAATGCACAATTTAAAAACTAAAATAAATTCTATTCTAGTTAAATTAAATTTTCGAATTAAAAGTTAATTTTAATTAGATAAAAATTATTAAAATTTTTTCCAAATTTCGTACGTACTTAGAATAGAATCACAACAAATTAAAACCAAATATAACGTGTAAATCAATTGAGATCATAAACAAATTTAACTGCACCTAAAGCTAAAAAAAACTGAATGCAATTTGATTATATACCTACATAAATAAATTGACTTTAAACAGAATTCAATAAACATAAAACATCAAGCAACATTCTTTATGTAAGAGTTGTTTTTGTAGTCGGAAATGGAGTTCTACATTCATACAAAATCCTCATATTCAAGCTAGGTACTTGCCCATTCGATTCATTTATTATCAAAATCTATATACATAAAAGAGTAGCGTGATTGAGTTGACAGACATCGTACAGGCCAAACAGCTAATTTTAGGTTCATGAAACTTTCAGGATATGTTCCACTTGTTGATGCAACCCTCCCTGCCAATTTTAGAGAGGTTTTTCTGTTACTCCCGATACGTTAATCGTATAAACTTGAAATTTTGTAAGTTTATAGAAAATACATCGAATACCTATTTCGCCTTTTTTTTTTCAAAATTCGCCTTATAAAGGTTGAAAAAGAGGATGAAAACTTTTTTATTTTAACCTTACTTCACTCAACCTGCTATTACATTCATAAAGCTTTGTCCAATCCAAAAAAATCTTAAAATGCTCTTTAGTCAATACTTCTGCGAGTATTCTAAGCCATCATTTATCTTTCTGCTCCTTCCAGAGGCTGAGCTAGAAGAAATTAAAGACAGATCTTATTTAATCAACAAGAAACTTAGATTGATTTCCCGATTGCCAGCTATGCTTGGGGGTGAGTGGGTTGAGTATATCGTAGATCGTACCCATAGAATGCATTTAGATGGATACACATTCACATTCCCACAGTCATAGTGAAGTTCGGTTTCTTTACAATCGTTAGTCTTCATTATTGTTACGACTTGACGCTCCATATTCCATTCCGTATCGGTTTTGGACTTTGGGTTGTGTGCTGCAGCGGCGGGCATGCGAGTATGACTGAAATGAATAATAATCGCAGTCTACTCCACGTCTATAGCAACCCATGCGTGCGTATATGGCTATTTGCTGTGCGCTGTGCGTTTGGTGTTGGCTGTATTCGTGAAGTCTGAATGAGAATGTGTTTAGTTTATCGTTTTATCTCATGGCGTCTTCTATGGATATGTAGAATGTAGCGTAAGCAGAGTTGACAGATTGGGCGCTTTATCGTATTTTGGACTATCTTTTTTCTTAAAAAACGATAAAAAAATTATTCTATGAGCGCCCAACACAATTTTGGGCTACATATCGTTTTACAAATTTGGTTTGTTTTATTCCTTCACAAAACTACAAAAAAAGAAATATCTTCGAACCATCCATCCCGCACTTTTAAAACTTGGCAGCACTCTTACAGTCAAGTGACATCAAATAGTCGTTCAACTTGCAGACACACCAATTCATTTTGCAGACCTTTTGATTTAACACAACACACAAGCCACAAAGACCAATTGCAGTTTGCAGAAGATAGAAGTCAATAAAATTCAGGTCAGTGGAAAGAATACCAAATTTTTAACGATTTTTGGGCAGCGATTTTGGGCTACATATTTTTAAAGTTTGGGCGCTTAAAGCAAACTAAATTATGGTAACCCTGAGCGTAAGTATCATTTGCGCGAGCGACCTCATACTGTTTGGTGTGCACTTCGTATTTCCTTTTCGTTCTGCAAAACGTAGACACTGTTTGCAATGAAGATGAAGCAGTTAACTATCCGGTAGAGTTTTTAAATTCCCTTAAACCATCGGGTATTCCATACCATAGACTAACGCTTCGGAAGGGCACACCCGTAATGCTCCTTCGGAACTTAAAACCACCAAAACTATGTAATGGCAGAGGTAAAATCAAAGTTTTGCATACAAATTTAATCGAAGCTATTATATTGACCGGGATTGCTCAAGGGGAAAAAGTATTCGTGCCGCGCATTCTTCTGATACCTAATGACATCCCCTTTAGCTTTAAAAGATTGCAATTTCCCCTTAAAGTGTGCTTCGCCATGACGATCAATAAGTCTCTGGGCCAATCATTGAAATACGATTTCAGGGAAGATTGCTTTACGCACCGTCAGTTTTACGTAGCTTGCTCTCGTGTAAGTTCTGGTAATATTACTGCCGCCCGATAAAAAAACAAGAAACATTGTCTATAAAGAAATCCTTTAAAAAAAAACTATTGCAGTGACAATCTTTCTAAAGAAGTACATTTTAACAGAGTCTCGCGAGTTATGTTAGGAACACACAACCCTGACAATGATCATATCAACACGAGTGATATGACACCAACAGAGGGACGATTATTCCTGTAACCAGAGAAAGGACAAGTGTCCACTTTCATCCCCAGCTGCAATCAATAAACTCTGTGAGTTATGACCGACGCCTTTGGTTATCATCTGTAAACAATAAAATATAAGATTTATTATGGACGCCGCCTACAATCTAAGTATAAATAAGAGTACGTTTGTAGATTAGTTTTCAGTTTAGATTTGTCAACGAAAATGAGCAGATCGGCTCAGATTTAAATAAATATATTTTTAAACAAACGATATTTGTTTAATTTAATTCGCGCGGACGAAGTCGCGGGTAACTGCTAGTATAAATATAAATTAATGGCATACACGGCGTATACGTCACAAACATTCCGTAAGAGAATAGAACGCATAAATATGTTTTGTTACGTTTTGGAACTATTGTTTACTATTCAGACAGCGGATGTACGCAAACCAGAATAATCTCAATACAGATATTACGAGTATGTGTACAAACTAGGCGGGATATCTCGAAAAAAAATGAGAGCAAAAAGTGTTTGCCGACTACTCGTGGGTTTACAATGCACAGTGTAATGTTCTTAATAAACACGAGTGAGAGTATTATTATTGGCCTTCACTCTGAAGTTTCTGTGCATTACCTTGTGGTTTATGGTTACGGTCAGACCTCAACCGTAACTCCTATTTTAAATATCACAATTACCTAATGTTTAGGTACTCTGAAATATAGGTACATGAAGCAAAGCTATTAAGTGGTCGAAAGGTCCAGCTTTTTCTGTAGTTTATGTTTTCTTCTCTTCAACATTTTGGAGTCTTTACGATTGCAGGTACCAATTGGGGTACAACAATAGAGGCTCGTTTGAACGAGAGTCAGACATTATGCACAACTGTCCTCGTCGACAACCTAACTGGTATAATAAGCAAAGGTACTTTGAATTAAATATCTTCTCTAAATTTGTTTTAAATAAAATACCGAAAATTAGATTACGTAAGTCTGTGGTATTATACCTGGAGAAGTTACTGCGGATTTTGGTTTTAAATTCAAGAACAGGTACAAGAAAGCTTACAGTGGATATTGTATCTTGTACTACACCCTTTTTCAAATTCCAGTCCCATAAAGTAATGCTTTTGGCTACAAGCACTGAAAGCACCGTCTTGATACGATACTATGCGCGGAATTACATTTCCAGTATAACTATAGCACATTTATCGTCGGACTTACTCCGAAATGTGCAAATACAGAGATGCAAGAAAGAAATAAAAATAAGTATAGGCACCTAATTTAGATGGGTTCCTTCACAGGATTTTGTGCTATGGTCAATGGTGGTCGTCTAGATTGTTTATTTTAGGTAAGTTATAACTGGAGATTGATGTATTACAGTTAAAAACCCAGCAGTTTTATAGTTGCAGCACAGACAATAAATATACAGATGTCTTATCCATATGGGAAAAAGTGGGATATGAAAACGAAATTTACTTCGAAAATACGCAGTGCGTATTTTAGGTTTAGGTAGGTTATTTGAACTAGGATTCGGATCACCAACATCCTGTAGAATGTTATTCAATTAACAGCCACAGGTTTGAATTATACGAGATTGAATGTAGGAATATTCATTATTCCAATATTTTTTCTAAAATAATATTTATTTGATAAATAATCAAATAAATTTATTCCCTAATAACAACTTATCTGCTCTTAGCCAACTTAAGTGAAGGTGTCGAATGTTCGGAGTGATAAAACTATTTCAATTGAGTTTTTAACGTTAAAAAAATAATCATTATCTTTTTTTTAAATATTTTTTTCCAATGAAGCTATTCTTAAAATGATTGCTGCATATATAGGGTGTCTTAAGAATTTTTATGTGTTCCCGAGACTCCTCTGCTAAGGCTAGCCATTCTTCGTATTTAGCTGTTCCTCTTTTAGGGAAGTAAAATAATTTTCTATCTGGAAATTCATTTTTTGTGGCACAGCAATGTACAATTGCACACCTTGTTCTATTCCAGGACATTTTGTTTTTTCTTTATTTACCTATTTATTCTAAGTATAATCAACCTGCAAATCGAGATACCTATTTGAACAAAATAGTTCAAACAGCTCTTGAAAAATTAAACCAATTAAAAAAACAAAAGAATAACTAAACTGTAGTAGATACCTTTGAATTAAAAATGTATAATAAATGATATAAGAAAAAACTAAAATAAATAATAAAAGAATAGCTATAAAATACTAACTACAAACACAAAATATTAGTAATATTAAAGTAGATACATATGAATTCAAAAATGTATTTGATTAATGAAACGAATAGATAAAAACTAAACTACAAAAACAAAAGGTTATAAAATAGGTTTCTGTGTCTCTTAAGGATGAAACACCTCAGCACCAGTCACCCAATATTTTTTACCAAACAACAGAAAAAAACTTCGGTTAAATAGATACGCACAAAACACAGTAAATGCCGCACTTTTATATATTTTACTCTCGAATAAGAAGTATGCACTTTCAATTTCAATCACAGAATGCAGTGAAGTGATAAAGTTTACCCATTATTTCTTTGTCGCCTTCGCATTACGCACATACATTTTCAAATTGCCTGATCATCGAAAATGCACATATAGGCCGTTTCACATCACTTGAAACCAAATTACCTACATGAAAAAAACTGATTTCTTATGAAGTCTGGCATCAAGTGATTCGAAACGGATTATGCCTGCTGCTGCTACAGCAAGAGGATCGTATATCTCTATAATCCTTCCCACTCTGCCGTCCGGCGATGAGCTCACTTGTTGTATTATTATTTTTTTTCTTTTTTCATTAACCGGCAATTATATTACATTGCTCTTGCTGTGTCATAAACTCACAAGTTAACCATAATCCATAGGGCATAAGGGAAGCTCTTTTACACAAATGAATGGGGCGAAGAGAAAGATGCTAGGAAAAAGAAAGAGCTTCATTCTCAACGCTTATTTTGAAAGCTCTTGTCTGGTAAGGACATGAAAAACGTTGTCTGGTAAGGAAAAAATGTGCACCAAAATTTTATACAGGCATGAGACATCTGTATATTTATTGTCTGTGGTTGCAGGTTAAGCGTCGCGTCCGGGGTAACTACATTTACCATTTACTATAATATTTCTGGATACTTAGCAGATAGTTCCGCTTTGACAATATTCAAGAGCTTTTTCAAGGCGCCCACTGCGTATTTTGCCTCGAGAGAAATTCTCAATAACCACTGAGAGCAAAGGCTGACTCTCACTGTCCAATGGAAATGCGAACAGTATCTGCAATTTTTTCATTTCCTCTAACAGATCTAGTGTTGGAAACACAGTTTGAGTTGTAATATTTCGATATTATATGGTTAAAGATGCAGCTTCAAAGTTCTACTGCCTAAGTGCCTTTATGTGCTGCAACACCTCTGTAAGTACGTAACTAAAATAAGCTCTATATAACTCACTTCCCAAAACTGAATAGGAGCAAACAGCAAGCCATGCTTCAACAATTAATGCAAGCAAAGTTATCACAGTGACGAAAATAATTTCAAATTGGTTACAACCATGCATTGCTAGCAAAAACGTCGATCGATAGCTTTAAATGGATTTTTTTTTATATTTTGTCCAATTAATACCATGGCAGATAATGTGAGAAACTTAAAAAAGGAAATAATCAAAAATCGACATCTAAGTGCCTGAAAAGACACTTGACAAACGTGAGAATATCACTTTTGCAGAACTTCGTTGGCAAAGAACTAGTTTCGATGTCGAAAATGACTTGCATGATTATCTAACTAACCACTATTTAATATACATAGTTGACGCAGCTACCACTTCGCCCAGATAATCTATCCGATACAAACATGGTTATGATGATGACACATGATTGCATAAGAACAGTGTTAAAGTTAATTTATTAAACTCTTTTAGAGCAAATTCATTTGCCAACAGATCACGAAACCACAACTCGTCTTATGGATTGTTAATGCAAATTTAATGAACGCACTTTGTGACATCCCATAAAAAATAAATAAATAAATAGTTGGCGCAACAGGCCCGGACGGGCCCTAGGCCTAGCTTCTTACAACCGTTCGTTTTGCGTGAGTTTTTCATTTTTGGGACGAATGGAAGGGATCTGCAATTTTATGCCGAGCCCAAACGGCTAATTGAGAATCTCTTTCATGGCAGTTATTCTCTCGGATGTTTGTTAGATGTTCGCGAAAGGGTCGTTTTTTTTATTTTTTTATTCCAACAAAAAATAACGATCTAGTAACAACTTAAAATTTGTCGGTTAAGGGGTGGAATCGCATGGAGCGAAGTGGAAAAAACCCAGCAAAAGAAAAAACATTAGAATCGATATTAGGAGCATTGGCAGCTCTGTTCAAAAAATAGGAGCAGTTTAAGAGAAAGATACTCAATTTACTGGTATAAAGTCGAATGAGTGACTATGAACTCGTTCATAAAAGCAGATGGAGCTTTTCTTTGGTGCTTTGCTTTCCCTTCCTTTAACTGCTTTGGGCTTAACAACAATATTCCCCTCAACAAAAGCTGAGCTAAAAAAATACAAAGGGGAATTTTCCCTTCCAGCTCGAAATAAAGCTTTCAAATGCACTTTTAACACTTTTAACTCTTAAATGGAAAGCTGGCTGTTTCATTTGGTTTGGTACTGTTTGAATTTGTATCTGTAGTCCGATTCAAAATCGTAACGTTAATTTTGAATGTACTCATTTGTTTTTTTTTTAAATTAAGTAGTTTTGTGATGTCCCTTTCAGCTTGGACTTTATGCACTGTAAAATAAGTCACAACCTAAAAGCAGTGACTGTAATGGTAAAGACTGTATCTACATTTGGATTAACAAAACATCTTATTCACTGATAGTTTTCTATGATAATTAGGTAATTTGGATTTGCTTGCTACATGATGAACTTTTTGAAAAACTTTGATTACACGTATCTATATGCACATGTATCTAGTACCAAAACAAATAAATAACTTATACCCTACAAAAAGGAAAATATCTGTGACTTCAAAACCGATTCTCTTTATACGGCAAATAACGAATTTTCAAGTTGCCATTGCGGTATAGCCTATTCAGTTTTCAGCATAGCGAAAAAAAGAAGGCTTAATTTATGCATGAGCTGCAAGCTTAACCACCTCCACCACTCGTGTGTCAGTTACATTTACTGCCGTATCGATGATGACCATAATGCATGCTAATGAAATCATGGTTTTCGTGTAAAGTGTATGCAAATTTTATGAGAAAGCTATGAATTCATATAGATTCAATTTAATCTTGTATGACATTGACAACTTAATGAATGCAGTTCCTTGCACTATATTGTGAGTTTTCCTTTAAAAAAAAATTATCCGATTGTAAATTATATCTATATATATCATTAAAAATAGGTCATAGTAGACGAAGAGTACGTTGCATCAAGTAGAAAAATTCAGGACTAAAATTACAAATGGGAAAACAAATATATTTACTGCCTACGATACATTGCTCCGTCAAAGACCAATACAATCTGACACACCATAAATCGTTGCAGCGAAACCGAAGAGGAATTTCCTTTTGTATGTCCTCCACACAAAAAAAGGTACACATCATAATAAAAGAGAAATACATAAAATAATAAAAAGGAAAAGATTCAAAGCATTGTCGTAACACTTTCCAAGAATGAAGGAAAATAATAAAAACATCCTGGAGGGAATACTTGAAGAAGATTTTAATTATTGGAAGCTTTCAATCTTTGCGTTTAAACATGATAAGTCTTTGAGTACAATGTTACAGTCGTCTTGGAATTTACCAATTATACTCTTGTATTTATAAGATAGCCTGATTTCTATTTGCTTTTACGCGGAAGTCGGATTTCTGTCAAAATGTAAGCACCTATTTGGGTTGGGGTCAAAATTCTGGATGGGTCAAAATTCTTTTTACAAAATTCTGCTTTCAAAATTCTGTTTTCAAAATTCTGCAAAAAAATAAAAAAAGGTTTGGAAAATGTTCTAAAGCGCGCGCTTTTTTCATTAAAATACGATTTTATTTTACTTTTATTATAGAAATACGAAAGAAAACAAAAGAAGCGACACTGCTATTGATATTTTTTCGGAAGACTGAGGAAAATTCTTTGTCTGTCCACTAACCATCAATCGCAGCGTAACAGTAATTACAACGATTCTCCTAGGAAGGTGGTCTTAGAGTATTCGAAGATCATCATTTCGGCTGTCCTTTTACACTGCCGAATGAAGTATAAAAAGGAAACAAATGATATTATAATAGAAATTGTTTTTGTTTATTCAAATGTTTTGTCAATATTTAATCTATTTCTTCTTTTATCTTTTTCATTTTAATTTTATTTGTATTTAAAAATTAAAAGTTAATAATTTTTAATGTTTTATAAAAATTTAAAATGTTTTTTTTTTTTGTATCTTTTTTTTTCTCGTTGTTTATATTTGTTAGCTGGAAAAAAGCAGAATAAGCTTAAAATTTTGCTTTAGATTTGAAAATCAGAATTTTGTATAGCAGAATTAAAAAAAGCTGAATTTCGTTAAGCAGTATTTTTGTGTGAGAAGAGAGAATTTACAAAGCAGAATTTCGACCGGATACCCCCCTATTCTTAAAAAGAATAGACCGTAGCATAGTCTGACATCAATTGTTGTACCTTGCACTGACCATAGAAAATGTGTTCTTGGAAAAATTACTTTTCAGTCTGTTTTGCACAGGCTTGAGAGTGGAGCCATGCCTTAATTTAAATTCTAAGTCGAAATCATTTTTTAAAATTGCACTTCATTGATTAAAATAATGGCGTGTTTACTTCCAAAATGTTTTGATTGTACTTTAATGCAAAGCAACATCTTTTATATTTTTATATCTTTTATACTAATTATACACAAATAACATGTTACAAAGCAATTTGGTACCTAAGCCTTTTATTCAACTCCAGCTAAATCGATTTTATTCGTCTGTTTTAATATGAATGCGAAAATCCGGCCGGAACCAATTTGTTTATACTTATTCACACAGAAAGAGCAAACAGTAAAGAAAAAATATCCCACGACAATAACGGTCTTATATCACTGTTGCGAGTGAAATATATGTCACTTGTTATTGAATAAACATAAATACCAACTCGAAAGTTCAACATGTTTTTACATCCGCTTCTTTGGATCCCATTTCTACTGTCACACATCAGTCACTTGTAAAACTTGTAGTGTTATTTGTAGATAAAAAATACATTCAATCCACCAGTTGTTAATCCTTCTATTCGGATTTTCCAAAGCACCTCGCATGTTATCAACTTGATATTCTACATGGATACCAAATTCAGTTGACACATTAAAGGCGTGGAGAATCCCTTCATCCCAATAAGTAAATCAGCCCTAATGGCAAAAATTATCCGTTATACCTTGTGTCTGGTAGGGCTCCCGCAGGGCAAAGTCATATTATGATGTGTGTATGCTAGTGAGTTGAATTGTGCATGTTTATTAAGCCGAGCGGATTAAGGTCATCTCCCAGCGGAAGAAAACTGCGGATGAACGAAACCGTAATTTGCGGTTAATTGGAAATTCTGTAACCATTTGGTTTCTCTTTGCCGGGTTGATGAGAAGAATAGCTTTGATATTCCCCAATGAGTTGGGTCTACTTCCGACGACGTGTCTGTTGCCGAAACTTTTACGTGATGCCCACGAATCGAGGTAGGATGGGCATGGCATAAGTACTAAGTGGATACTCGAGCTAGGATACATACGAAATGCCTGATGTACCCGAATCCAAATAGAGATACAAAAACGTGTTTGTTGTGGTGCGAAACGTGAAAGAGTGACGATTTGTTGAGTAATAGATATGTCAAAAGGTTAAGAAATGTAGGCGGTTCCTGTGAGTCAAGATGTACCCATGTATTTACAATCGCAATCTTTACACTTGTGGCTTGTCATACTAAATGTATTAGCATTTAAGTTCTAATTCTCGATTCTATTTTATTTCTTATAGTACAAAAATTAAGCATAATAAAATTTCAAAATAAATGCTAGCCTGTCGTATACGTTCGCAAGGCTAGTTCAACAAATTCTTGACGGCTATTGATTGAGACCTCTCTCACATTTTACATTTATTTTTATGTGCATATACAAAAATGGTATTTTTGGGTGTTTTTGACGTGAATCGTGGGCAATTCAGTCCGAATAGTCTATATCACTGGTTCGCAGTAACATTTTTGCTAAATTGATATAAACTTGTACATTTTGTAGTGTGTCTCCACTTTCAGTTTGACTCAACGTTCTATTAGGTTTCTGTGCAAGCTATCCGTCAATATGAACGTTACTTCAATATAACTAGTGTGGTGCGAGTCAGAGACAATACTGAGACCACCAACTTCGGCCGATTTCCCGTTACTTGCCTACAAGCTATATTTTTATGGGGTGGCAAATGCTAAGTGTGCTAGTATTGCTACAGAGAAATTCGTATTGACAAATGTCACGTAACTTCAAAAATTCCGGATCACCAACACACTCGCACCTTGCATATGCAACTTCCGCTTTGGGCAAATTTGCTGCCAGCGTTCATTGAATTTTATCCGTTTAATTCGAAATTGAAATTTTTTTTTAGGAATAAGTGTAAATTTGCTTAAAGTATTCAACAAAAATAAACAATGTAGATTGGTTGAGGGAAAATAAAAACACTTTGAACAAATTTTCTTGATTATTTAAGAAAAATTTACACACGAAATCGAAGTTGATGATATCCAAAAGCGGAAAATACACAACCATGTTTGTCATAATATGTTTCTAGTATATAAAACATATATTTTAGATAGTTTTACTAACAAAACATATCAAATTATTCGCCTTTTAACAATTTATAATAAATAACCAATGGCATTCAGTAATGTTAAAAATGTGGTATTCCAAGGTTGACATATCAATGCTCGCTTGTCACAGATTAGTAAAAAATGATGCTGATTTGGATTCTTTAACGCATATAAATTTCAAACTAGGTGTACCTGAGGAATTAATCGGTTCTTTTCTGAACTCAAATGTTTGGATGAAGGGAATTCGTGTGCGAAGTTTCCAATTCTGGTCAAAAACGAAGAGAGCGTTCGGAGCGCACCGAGACCATAGACCATATTGTGGATAGTCCTACCGCAACCACCCTCGCTCCCTGCTTCGTTTCGCCTGATGCTACACCTACTTGTACTGTTCCTGTTGCTGATGCTGCTGTTTCAAATTGTGATTATCATGCTGTTGATTCTAATACTGTCGGAGCTGCTTCCAACTCAAAACTTAGTAACTTAAGTATATATTATCAAAATACTGGGGGTATAAGAGCCAGATTGGATAAATTATATTCTTATTTTTCTGTGCGCGATTATGATATTATTGTTCTCACTGAAAATTGGGTTAATGATGATCATAAGAATTTAGAAATGTTTAACGAAAAGCATTATGAAGTCTTCCGTAAGGATCGCTGTCATATCAAAACTGGTTTTTCAAGAGGAGGTGGAGTTCTTGTTGCTGTTGGAACCCATATATCCGCTAATGAAATTCCGTTTAAGATTAATATGCCTACTTTTGATGTAGATCTTTTAATTATCAAGTTGTCTTCAACCAGTCATGCGGATTTATATATAATTGTGTGCTACATTCGCTCGGGTAGCTCTCTAGAGATGTATAATTTATATTTGTCCAATTTGGGATCTTTTTTGAATAATTTAAACAGTAGCGATCATATTATTTGTTTGGGTGATTTGAATTTAGGAGATATTAAATGGAAACTTGACTTAGATGACAAATATCTAGTTCCTTTTAATGTCAGGTCAAATATAGAAATTGCGGTCATAGATCTTTTTAGTCAATTTAATCTTGTTCAAATAAATAATTTTTGTAATAGCCTAAATCGCCAACTAGATTTGGTATTTGTTGATAGAGAAATTGATACCTCTATTGACCTTGTTAACATTCCAGTTATTGAAAATACAATTCATCATAAAAGTGTTTTTCTAGAAGTTAAATTTTTTGATTATATCAAAAATGTAAAAGAATCTAGTACTCTAACTTTTGATTTCAAACGCGCTAATTTTAATGTAATTAATCGATTTTTTGCTGCTATACCGTGGAATAACTTGCTTACAGAAACTAATATCGAGCACGCATACAAAGTTTTTAGTGACCATGTAAAATATGCACTGGAGCAGTTTGTCCCAAAAAAGCGAATAAAGTCAAATTCTAATCCTCCCTGGTTCAATAAAAGATTATCCAATTTAAAAAATCGAAAGATTAAGGCATATAAATTGTATAAACGGGACAAAAATAACTCATTTCTTCAACTGAAATACTTGCAGTCTCTGAAAGAGTTTGATTATCTTAATAAATTTCTCTACAGTAGTTATGTTTTGTCAGCTGAGGCTAAAGTCAAAGAAAATAAAACATTTTTGGACCTTTATTAACAATAAGCGAAAATGCATTGGCCTTCCAAACTGTATGCAATATCTTGAAGAGGAATCGAGCGATACTGCCACCATTTGCACATTTTTTGCAAATTACTTCAAATCCGTGTATTGCCCATCCTCTCGAGTTATTCGTCAAGATGTCAGTTCTTTAAATCAGGTCTCGGTAGGAAATCTGCAGTTAAGCCCAGCGGATGTTTTTAGTGCGTTAACAGGTTTGGATATAAAAAAGGGTGTCGGTCCAGATGGCATCTCTCCCATTTTTTTGAAAGGATGTGCTACATCACTTGCTTTACCGTTATGTACTATTTTTAATATATCCCTTAGGACTGGCACTTTTCTTAACGAGTGGAAAGTGTCTTACATATCACCTATTTTTAAGGCCGGATCCAAGCGTGAAGTCACTAACTATAGGCCTATAAGTAAGCTATCAGTCATTCCCAAGATCTTGGAAAAGATTGTGTGTAATAAATTAAATTTCTTTGTCAAGGAAATCATATCCGATTCTCAACACGGCTTTGTTCAAGGTAGATCCACAGCCACTAACCTAGCAATTCTGTGCGAGATGCTTTAGTCCAATATCCTCCTATTATCAAATTAATAATGTCCAGCTTGAAAAAGTACATCAAAAAAAAGACCTTGGAGTTGTATTGGACTCACAACTCACCTTTAAGCCTCATATTGACTACATTGTGAGTAATGCTTTTAGAGTGCTTGGTTTTATTAGGCGTAATACGAAAGAATTCTCTGATCCTTACGCACTGAAGGCTCTATACTTTGCATTAGTAAGATCGGTATTAGATTATTGTAGTATAATCTGGAACCCTTACTACCAAAACCAGTCCTACAGGATAGAAAGGGTGCAAAAATGTTTTACTAGGTTCGTTTTTAAAAAGCTTAGGTGGAATATAGAAACTCCACCCTACTTAACCAGATGCCTTCTTTTTAATATACTGACTCTTGAAAATAGGCGCAAGTATTTCTGGGTAATGTTTATAAGAGATGTAATTAATTACCACATTAAATGCCCCTGTTTACTTGAGCGGATGAACTTTTTCTTTCCTGGGAGGAATTTGCGTATGAAATTTCATCTTCGAGGTCGGTTTCACAGAACGAATTATGGCAGTAATGAACCGATTGAGCGTTGCACCAGCGAATTAAATTTAGTTATTGATCGCATCGATGTTTTTGGAAACTATTCTAGAAATTCTTTTAAGAATCATATAATGTCTGTTCTCTATCACAACAATTAATATTTTAAAAACACAGGAATAGTTTTAAATTCATAATTATAATAGTTTTTAAGTTGTCTAATTGAGTTTGTAGCTCTAATTGATGAATTGATGAATAAATAAATAAATAAACTCTTTCACATTTCCCCACACTTGCCGCGGTTGGCAGCATTTATTTTTGTATTTTTGGTATGTTTTTGCATGTCACACGGATTCTTAATTGACATAACACCGATAGGAAAATAAAATGGCGAATTTGAAAAAAAATTGAGGAAGCCAGCGGCAAGAGGATTGTGAGTTGGGGGTCTCAGTACTCAGTATGGTTTGTCTATGGTGTGAGTCTCAGAAGTGTCAAGAAAGTGCTTTGATTTGCTGACATAAATGCTCAATAAAACACGCAAAGTGTATATTAGAGAGAAATTGTTCCACAGAAATTTGCATGCTAAATGCCAGGTGTAGATATCAGCAAAGCTTGTACAAGGAAATAGCTTTTTATCAAAATCGAGTTGCTACAATTATTATTGTGCATATTATCGTGCAAAAATATAAAACGGCAATATCTGCATTTCTTAACATCCAATCGACACACTCGAGGTCAGCATTTAAGAACCTCCTCAAAACAATTATACCGGTCCTAGCCAATGTCCTCAAAGAAACGTACATTTTCTGAATTTCTGGATGCGACAAGATATTTATGCTCAAGGCTACGCAAATCTTCCTTCCACGAATGCAATCAATCATCCAAAATAACTTAATTAAGAAAATAGCAGAAGCATGATTAATTTACATGGCCTTACACTAACATCAACAAGATTGGAATAGGTAATCTCTCAAAAGCGTTTTTTTTAATCAAAACATAAATATAAATGCAAATCATAAATCACTCCATCCATGTAAGAGAGAAAAACATAACGTATTAGATCCACTATTCAGAAATTAATTAATTTGTTATTACAAGGCGCAATATGAAAGCCACAACTATACAAATACATATGCCAGTGGATGAACAGTACCTAGGTACTTTAAGGTACACATTTTATTAATTGCAAAAACAAAAACGCTTTTCACATCCTTTTCAGCAGAACAAGTTGCTGTACTGACTGCGCAAAAACGTATCACAAAAAAAAATATTCACAGTACATTCTTCGTATGTATAATGAAAATGATTTGTTATGGCTGCTACACATATACCTTAAATTTTTTCTTTTCCCTTTTCACCGGTAAACACTTTTAACCTAGTTTTCGTTTTTCCTTCAGCTTGTTACTTATCTGGGTTGCTATAAGCTTGGGAAGATTGTTGGAACAATATAGGAAACTTGTAACGGAAATTTAATATATTTCAGAAAGCAGAAAATTTATGATTTATTACTTTCTTAATACTTTATTATGGGTATAGAAACTTTGGCTATGACTTAACATATATGATGGGGATTTTAAAAATAATTTATGGTAGTCGGGTTAGGGATAGTTCACTGCAAGAGATAAACATGTGATTTGATATTACAACAGTATTGTGCAAAGATTAATGCTTTAACAAACATCTAAGTCGAAAGATCCGTTTATAAGTAAGGTTATACCTATTCCTCTACCGCATGTGAAATATGACAATATGAAAAGATTGCTTGTACATTTGTACACGTTATATGAACGCACCTATCTTTTGCTTACTATTGCTTAAAATTAAAATATAAGCTGCTTTAAAACAACGGGTGATGTACAAAAGCTCCTCAGGGTTTTATACCACCGGCATGACTGCTAACAGTGAACAAAGAGCTGACTTCAGTGGAAAAAAAGTTTTTGCAATAAAACACGCAGACAATATCTTTGGAGGAAAGACCACTTTCACACTTGATTCAGTGATACCAGATCGTGGGTAATTACCTTTTCGTGTGCATTTTGTTTTTCAAAATACGCTAAAAGGGCGAAAAATTCCTTTTTTTTTGTGTGTTTTGTTGTTTTCTAACGTCGGCATGGGCAAAAAGGGCATTTTTTGGTGTTTTTGATAATCGTCGTGGGTAATTCAGTCCGAAAAGTCTGGCATCACTGCCATGACTTATACTCAAAAAAAAAAAATCTTCTAAAAGATCAATGTTAAGAGTTAACCAGTCACAAACACAGTTATTTGGGCGGTTATGAACACTCCTTCAACTTGCATACATAAATGCCGATCCTGGGGATATGAGAACAAATTTCTTCCCTGTTACCCATCACCAGAAAACAATAGATTGATGGGATTTCCTAATGGAAACACTTTGTATTATTGTCAATCGAAACACGTATATATGTAGATACGAAGCAAGGACTACGGCCCGATTCGTTTTAGATTTCAATTAAAACCGACCCGCATAGAACATTGGTGAGCATCAGCACATATTACTATTACCCATCGAGCATGCACTTTCGTGTCCAAAACTGCTGACGATTTTGCCGAACCATAAATTATTAATTTCGCAATTCATATGAGTTAAGGCTATACATTGCACATCTATTTCATATTCTAAATCATTGTTTTGCTCTGGCCAATGCCCAAACCTGCCTCTTCCTTGAAGGCCTCATGTGTTCTCAGCTTACCCAAAATCAATACTTAGTAATGAATCACGTCGTACCGAGAGGCGATCACCCCGACACTTGATAAATTATGATAGCCAATTGTTTGGAGAACCATAAACATACGATTTTGAATTATGATGACACTGTAAGTGCCATAACACAATCTCGTAATGGTTTATTACCAATAATTTTTTCTATTGTCGGTTAGAGGTGGGCATAATGGGGCATGGGGACATTATCGACTGATGGCCATAATAAAAGAGATGTTCAATGCTGGTGGTGCTTTTCTAGTCCTGTTCAGCTGCAACCAACCGACCGACGCAGGACTAAAATTGTTATGGCGATTATTTTCTTTCATTGTTTGAGATGAGTCTGGCTATTAGGTTTATTGATTTTGTGAATTCTCCATTATCGATTTAAATGTCGGCATCGGTATTATTTGGCTTTTTTCTGTGGAGCATATGGTGTGGTGGTGGGTAGGCATACGTACGTGAAGGGATTTTATATAAACATACTCGTATATATTGAGCAACGGCAATGCTGTGCAATCACAGTGAAGGATTTAGAGGATTTTCGGTGTTGCTTAAAAAAGGAAGACACGTACATAAATTTATGAATACTGAAATTCATGGTTACTTCCTGTGCCGAATATGGAATTTGATAAATGGTGCAAGAGCTTACCTACCCTGGATCATTTGTTACACAATTATGGGTGTGCAAATCGAAACAAAATAAAATAGATAATTCCTTGACTTAATATATCGCGGATAACAATTAAATGGAAACAATAGAAACATTCAACCCATAGACTCGAATGTATATTTTGATTTTTAGTAAAAATTATTTAACAGTAGTATGAGATCTATTTCATTTGTTGCAAAACTAAAAGCTCACACAAATGCAATGGGCAGCAAGGCCAAGGGTCCTATAATATGGACTAATTATTTATGAGAGCCATACGTTTGACCGAATCATTTTTGCTTTGATTTCCAAAAGACTGGAGAAGCTGAAAGCCAGAAGCATATACTAATTTACCGTTGCTTGCCTACAAATTATATTTTTACAGAGTAACAATGACTCGCTAGTTTTGAAATTAACGTTTTCGAAAACGCTGGATTTAAGAATAATTTGGCGGTCTTAATCGTTCGAAATAATACTCCAAAATGTAGGGAACGTAAAAAAATGTAATTTGAAGGACTGGTTATCACATGAAACTTCAGTCCATTGCTTTACTTTCTTTACCTTATTTTATTCGAATCGTTGAAGCGCTGTATCAGAAAAATATTGAGTTCCTGTGAGCAAGTTTAGATTACAACGTAACCGCAGGCATGTAGGACACTTTTTCTATTTCCATGAATGGTTTATAATATTAGTAATAATCAGTGGAGTAAGTGTCCGTTGGTATGAAAGACACGCGCACATAATGGCTAAGAGATGTCTCAAATTTGTATTGTATAGTTATAGGTACAACAAACTTTATACAAGTTGGAGTATATCGTTTAGCCTACGCTCTATCACCATCACCATACATAAGAGGCATCGCGTGTAATCCTGACGGCCCTGAAGAAACACTGGACTGCCCTTAATTTGCATGATTTTGGTAGCTCAATTAAAACTAAGGGTGAGTTAAGAAAAGTTCATAAAAAGTATTAAATTGAGTATTCGACTTACCATTGACTTACTATAAAAGTGTAATAAAGCGCCAACCATCTTGGACTTCCCCATATAATGCTATAGAGACACCTATTGGGTTTTAGTAGATTTGCTATGTAAAACGGTTAAAATTCAAATTGTTGCGGAATGTTGTACAATAGATGTCGCATCGAAAATGTGGTAGTTCAAATTGTAAACAATATATGGAACCAACAAAATTTAAATAAAAACTCGTATTTATTGCCTCATAAATTGCACAATTTTCGTATATTGATGGCGAATGAGTTTTTCTGTTGTTTTACATTTGTTTTTTTTAATATTTTGCAATACCTATTTTGCAAAAATTTCAATCCACTAAGTTTTCTGGACAGTTTTTCAAATTTTTGAATGATATTATCGATAGATTCTTGACTCTTAACTTAACATAAGAGTCAAACCATATGAGAGATGGAAAGGCTGCAGGATCGCTTGGAATTCCCTCCAACTTTTACAATTATAGGACAGGTGAAATATTGAATAAACTTACTCCCTTCTCCAACTCATAAGAAGAAATTTATTCTAATCTTTTTTTTTGTATTCCATGCAGCTGTAGTCATAATTAATAAGACTTAAAGACGGAAGGCTCAGTCGTTCTTCCACCGTCAACGAAGTTAGACGTGCTTTTTTTTTTTTCGCCTGCTAAAAAACTCAGAATTGCATTTATATCCAACCACCAGAAGAAAAAAGTTCACAGTCCAAAGAGAAGGAGGAAAAACAAACAGTTGCGCACGACGAGTAGCTGTAGTGTGCTTGTGCAACGTGTTTGTTCACAAAAAAGTTATTTTCTAATTTCTCATACTAATAATGAAGCCCATGAAACCAACTTTCTGCTTCTTATAATTCCAATTTATTCCGCTCTGAACCAAGAGCGCTGGCGCTTATGATGGAACCAACGCGAAGTTGGCTACTACACTATTATTTCTAAACTAGAATACAAAAATGAGAGTACGTTTTGGCAGTTATTCTAAGATCTCTCATCAAGCAGGCAGTAATTATTTAATCCACCACACTGACACCATCTTTCTGTTTAGAATTACTTGGCCAATAATAGCTCAAAACGCTGATCAGTTTTAAGTCGATGCTCTTTTCGAGCGCCAATTTTTATAACAACGTGATTTCCATAAATTGACCTGTGGCCTGGCCTTCAAGATCGTAGGATTTAAAGTCGTTCAACTATTTTCTGTGTGGCTACTTGACAAAGATTTCTTTTTGATGAGAAGGTGAGATCCGTTCTGAAGTGCTCAAACACTTGTTTGACGGTTTGAGGACAAGGCTATATTTTTCTTTGTCAATACTACTAGAATTATCTCTCCTAGAAATTATTGGGTGCAAACATTTAAATTATTTTAATGAAATGGTACCATATATTTTCAATCAGAGTTCATGTAGATATACCTATAGCGTTCGCAGGTATTCAGAAATTTGTCCATTTCCTGTGACCAAAACTCAACCGTCACTGTTCACAATAATCGATATCACTTAAGCGTATTAATATGTTTGTATGTGCGTGTGTGTATGCCAAGTTTAAACCATCAACACCCGGACTTTAACTTTGTTAACTGGCCTTAATTTAAATTTTATACACAAAAAATTAAATAAAAAGCATATGTAAAATGCAAAAAGTCTGCCAAGTTCGTTATTACAAACGCAAAATAATAGCAGTATTGTTTGCAACAGATGCAGCAACAATAAATTTATATTCTATTCTAAGCCTTTGTTGTCACTCGCAATCTAGTAAAATTGGTTGTTTATCGCGAACACCCAAACATTACCCTATGCATTCGTCGTTTTTTTTTGCACCACAACTAGCAACACCAATGTCAGGTGCATTGTGCATCTCCATATACATGGCCTAGGCAAACCAATGTACTTTACCCATCAACATCAGTCGCTCCCAAACAGCGGTGGTTGCGACCGAAATATACATAGACTTGCACTTGCACTTGCCCTACTAGCACAGAAGCCAACATACCCACCATCGCGATCATCGCTCCCAAATAGCGGTAGTTGCGACCGACAACGACAACTAAAATGTGTTTCAACAAAGCGGTAGTTGGGACCGATGAAGACGAAAGCATGAACAAGTGCGGTGCATTTTTTTTACACTTTCAGTTTTGTTCTACCCATCGACGCAGAAACATAAAAAATAAATTGTCTAAGCCAAACTTGGTATTGATTTTGTTTTATTTTTTTTGGTTTTTCGACTTCCAGTGGCAATACATACGGATAAAAAGCTATCCGCATCAGCTTGATTATGACTTCTTACTAATAATGATAATAGTTAAAAATAAAATCATTTTCCGGGATTAACAGGAAACGTGATAATTAAAAATATCATTCTAACGCACTTTTTTCTATTTTATTAATAACAGACCATCCTTCAATCCGCGATGGACTCCCCGTACTATTGCCGTTGCTTATAGCACTTCATAAACACTCTAGGTACAACAAAACAAGAAATGCGAGAACAAATAACGAATAAACAAACAAACAGACTGAAAATACTCATTTATTTATTCACTTGGAAAAATATTGGAAGTCATGTTAATTGGAATTTTCATTTTTCATGCTAGATTTGCAATTGAAATGCGCGCATATCCGCCCCTCGTGGCATCGATCGGGCGTTTGTACTCGGGTTGTTCGCTGTTCGTATTGCTTAATGTTTGCGTAAATGGAAATGCCAATATTCGAAGCAATTTATTTGTTTTCAATTGTTTTGACAATATTCTCGGTATTTTTTTTTCACTTCCATTCCATTCCGTGCAAATAAACTGGCCAAGTCCTGGCGTGTAACATACTGCGGCGTAGTATAGTTGTTTGAGGCAAAATTTTGTTGTTAACGTTATTGACCCTTGCAGCTTGTTTTAATTGGTTGGAACATTTAACAACAACTCATTACAATTGTCAGCCCTTGTGTTAGTGTGTGTAAATAAGTTTTGTAGTTCAATTGTGCAGTTTGCTTGGTTCAAGAGCTTTCCTGTTTTCTGTGTTACGTCTATATTTACGATTTGAATATTCATATAATTTTGATTTATTATTTATTCCTTTGGCAATCGAGGTCAACTTTGCCTTTAGGTTCTGTGGCCTACTATGAACTGGCGGTAAGCAATATTTCACCTACCTTTTCACATATAAACTGCTTTCCGCTAATAGGATCATCTCGCCAGATGAGAATTTATTTGGTCAAGAACACAGCATAGTTTGCCAAGCGAATACCTTTGAATGGGGTTGTGGCAAATCTTAATCATTTATGTATATGCATTTAGCAGGCACGAGTACTCGTACTCGTATATGTTCATTTCGCTTCGCCCGTTTAATCGACAATTTAAATATCACTGCTTGCCAACCCTCTTGAAAACTAATTAATTTTCAATTGAAATTCCGCTTGCGCAAATTAAATCCATGATTTTATTTTGTAGTACTGCTCTTCCTGTGCACGGACAGAATGGAACAGGAAAAAAGAAAACAAAAATCTAACGGAATTGAATGATGAATCCATTATCGAAGCAAGAAATTCATTGGCGCTGCTCAAGCCTCTGCCAAAAGAATGTGTATTATCCAAAAATGCACACAAATTGTGCAATATCCTGTAAGGATGCAATGCTATGTGCTGACCACCGACACAATCTGACGGGGGGCTACCTTCCTTACAGGATACGAGTATACTCGTAGCTTACTCAGGGCTAGTGGCTGTTTAACTTATTACATCCCCTCAACTGCAATTTCATATTGGCCCTTGATATTCATGAATCGGTAGCTTTTCTACTTGATTACATTTTTGCCCAGGCAATGGCACTGTGCTTCTGACAATTGGCAGCACCCAGCAACTCCCAACAACAATTTAGCAAGGTTTCCTCTCGATTTGTATATGGGTTTAATGTTATGTTCGGTTGGCGTGCGATATGGCGCTTTACAACAAAGCTGTACATTACACATCTGTACAAACGTTTGGGACAGAATCATTGGGTCATGAGGATGATATACTTTCGATCTGTACCGCTCCTGAGGGGACCACGATTGCCCTACCTTATGCAATCGAATGGAAATGTGATAATGAAATTTAAGACAACACTCACTCCTGAAATATGGGTCGAATAACATTTTGTCTGTGACTCTACAGAGCCAAGTTGCTCATCCCAAATATTTAATAAATGTAAGCTAGGTTGTTTGAAAACTGATACGGAAATTGATGTCTGTTGCATTTTTATCCCATTGTTTTCTGCCAGGAAGCTTTAACTTTTTGGGTTTGTTTATGCACCTCGTAATAAAACCTCGTCCGGATTGCCCTCGTTGGATCTCGGTTATGAGAATCGTGCCGTTTCAGCATAGAATGTTGGAAGTAAAATACTCTGCAGTCCGTAATCCCAACGTGCGGTGTTTTCGTTGTGTGTATTTGTATGGTTGAAATAGTAAAATGTGTACGCAAGTACATATACGGTTTTCGTCGGACTTTTCAGCACGCTCCAATTTATTTGGCTTCAAAAAGTCGTTACACTTTCACGAGCCATTAGGATTTTTGGTAAATAATTCACGAGAAAATCACTCGGTGATGGAACTGACGCTTTGCAAAGTACTCTCTTAGGGTTTTAGCTGATAGGATGGAGTGCAAAAAGCGGGTACCTGGTCGTCACTCGCACTAGGTGCATAGCAAACTTGTTAACTAAGTAATTAATTGAAAATGATAACGAAATGTGCAAATATGCAGTTCACAAATGGTTTGCCTTAGAGTGAAAACGTTTGAGTATTAATCATGCTAGTTTTAGTCCATACTGGAGACAACCATTACTTCAATTTGGAAGTTCCAGTTCACTCCTTGCCGCTGGTGGTGCTTATTCGTGTCAGTTCGTGCAAAAAGAGATACTTTAAAGGTTTTATTATTATAAAACTTTTTCTTTTCGTCGAATTTCGTCGATTTTAACAATTTTTTTTAATTGACTTCATTCCATTCATATTTCAAATAATACAAACTTCAAAGCAATGGATATTTTTTTTAAAAACAACAAAACATATACTACAGAAATAAAAAGAAAAATAGAAAAATAATTAGCAAGTAATAATTATGTAGTATGACTGAGTGTTTAAGAAAAAGAAACAATTTGACTTGATTACTGTTTATTTTTGCCGCCTAGACAAAGGTCGTTGTTAGCTATATACGATAAACTATATCGTTGAAATGATCGGTGATAAGGTCCTAGACTTCAAAGGTTATAATTCATTTCCTCTCATAAAGTGTTGCTTTAGTTTTGAAGCAAAAGTCACTAGGAACAACATCCCATATAAACTCGTATATAGCACACACAATATTGGTTAACCACGATTCATGTTTGCAGTGAACAATTTAGCAACCCAATTGCTAGAAAATATTTCTCCATCTCTGTGTTTTACTTGGTTACTAACTGCAGCAACTTATTCACCATTTGCTTGACAATACGGAGCTCAACTTTCACATGGCTTGCATATTTACAAATTGTTAGGTTTTGCTTTGTGAAAATAGACGGGTCCGGGTCCAGGTCTGATGTATACATTGTTTTCCATTCGCGTTTTAGATGCGAAAGGGCAAAAGTTTTTAAAAAAAAGAAGAAAGAAATTATAAAACTACCACTACAATGGCGTAGACGTAAAACTCAAAATAAACCCGTAAGTGAACATTTTAAAGTATATTTACAAAAGTAGTTACATAGACCGAAACGACTGCAGTAACTTCATGGTATCCTTGGTATGCTAGAGGCTACGCGAGGCTACGTAGTGTATTCACACAAACATACAATGCAGAGGTGGAAATGCTAAAAGTTTTATTGTAACGTTTTATTTTCCCGTTTCTGTATTGTTTGCTCCCGCTCCATTCAAGTTTTTTCTTTTTTTTCCGTTCGTTCGTTATCCCATCGGACAAGGGTACCACGCAAAGGAGCACACAAGTATAGAAACACCTAAAAACTTTAAATTGCCCATTGGCGTAGTTCAAGTCTGAAACACTAATGTAATTATTGTCGTTTTTCCGTTAGGACACTTCTGGCGAACTACAACGAATATAGGTATCATGAAATGTTATACCTACTTACTTATACTTTTTTTTTAAGCAAGCTATTGTAGGTTTGAGAACACATATGAAATATATACGTATACCTTCGTGAAATTATTTCCTTTTATAGCTTGAATTTCAAAAGTATTGCATATTAATTCCAATTTTGCTTGCAGCCCTGTGCAGTAGCTTGTCGGCTGTAAGGTGTTGTTATCTAAATTTAGTGGAAACAGGTGCATCAAAAATGTCAAGGCATCTTCGTCTACAGTTAGGTCGCGATTATCGCTGTCGTTCAAATAAGTCAACGTCCAAGCTTGTTGTGGAATTCAGGGAGACACTGATAAGGGCTTGTCATCGGTTTGAAATCACTCTCGTCTGGGTTCCCGGCCATAGGAACATAGAGGGGAATGAGAAAGCCGATGAACTTGCCTTGACATGGCTCTGCTCTTCCCTCCGCTGGGATACGTTAAGATACTTCACCTCAAGGGCGGAGACTAGATGGATGAACCTGACGAACTGTGTCATTTCAAGGAATATCTGGCTAACCTACGATGATGCCAGAACTTTCATCTTCTTTGTGAGTGTGCAAAACCAGACGCAGTGCATTAGTTTATCCATTTTACGACTACATTTCGGCCATCCAAAGTATCCATTTCAACAAGATTATCAAATTACTCAACTCCACAGGCTGGTTTTGAGCTCCCTTAACGTGGTCTTCTCCACCTGGTCAACTGATGCTATTTAAATTTCCGCTTCATGTCTTTCATGCTAGGAAAACATTTAAAAAATGGCTTCACTCTCTAAGGACAGCTGACTAATGCAAAACAAAAATAAAACAATTCGAAACCCAGGAACTTTGTGCTGGCGAAAATCTCCTCCTTCACATAGATTAAAATAAAAGAACATCCAATTCACAGCCAACGTACCGCTGTGGTCATGATTCCTGGGTAAGTAATACATTATACAATGACTGATTTTGTCAAATTGCTCCACCGGCCGCAAAAGCGCTGCTTTTATCGTTTCCCAAAGTACGCAGTTAGAAGTCAGCTTTAAGACTTTACGATTGCTCATAAAACGTAAATCCGTACATTAAATAACATTGCAGACCACGCTGTTTTTGGTTTTTATGTTTTATTAACCCCCGCAAAAGAAAACATACTGATTGACTGATTGTTGGTTGAAAAAGGGTTACGGCAACGGATACCCACCTTTTTCAAATCGCAAAACGCTCTATTCACCACATTCAAGAGATTTTCTCTCGAAATTATCCGCACGCCTAAGCCAAATTGCCGTACATACCGAAAAAAGGTAGATTTATCATCTCCGACCTACTATTGTGTCGGAAAATTTAAGAAAAAAAAACGTAAATTTTTTATTTGGCAAATGTTCATTGTTACGACGGCACTGGGAGTGAATGTTAAATTTCCCAAAAGGATTATTCAGCTTTTCGGGTAGTAGGTAGGCCAATAAACATCAAACAAATAACAACCGACAAAATATAACCTCTACTCTATTATGAATGGGTTGCTCTTTATTTTTCTTCGAAATAATAATTCGGGTCATTTATCTTCGTTTTGAATTGCCGAAAAGTTTGTTGTCACTGTAACTGTTGATTTTAATTTTTGTTCGTTGATATGTAATGTAATTAGAAAACTTTTGAAGTACCATACCATAAATGTTAAGTGTAGTGCCTACTGCCGGCTTGCTGTGTCATTTTGAAATAGGTCTAAAAAGGGTTCACCAAAAGTTTGTTTCCAAATCGAGAATGTGTTGCATTAAATTTTCATCCGTTTTATGATTAATGTCGTAAAGTTTCTTTGCAGAATAAGAAGTTGATTATAATTTTTCTGATTAATTAAATGCCGATTTGTTGGGGCATTTCTGTTGGGGTCCAGTAATTAGAGAAAAGTACCAGGTCCAGGGGATATTAAAATGTCTTGTGGACTTGATTTGGCCTACTCGCATTTGCGGGAGACATTCTCAGCAGATATACCTCAACGTTTCAGTGGGCAGTGATGTAATAAGTAGTCCTTGTCACGTGACCTGGCAGTCTCGACAGGAACGACAATTACATCATTTCTATACCATCCATGCAGCAGAGACACAAATTACACAATACCGTTTTATTTATTAAGAAAATCTGAGCAAAACACGAGGCCGTTCGTAATCTTAATGTCTGCATCGTATACCCTAAGTGAAACAGGAAGAACAAATTCGAGTGGATGAATTGTCATCGTAATGGTAATATATGGGACACGTGTAGGATGTTGTGTAATCTATGAATGTAAAAGCGACGTTCATTTCGGTACATTTTATTTTTACATTATTCATTGTGCTTCGTTGAGTGCCGTAAGCCATACCATAATGACGCACAGAGAAGCGGGAAATTGAAATGTTGTCATTCAGCGAAGACAAAAAAGAAAAGCCAACAAAACTAAAGGCCTACTAATATTTATCGAATACAAGAACAAAATTAATGTGCAAGTAGGAGTTATGTAAATTGTGTTAATGGAATTTGTTCCAGATGATTGGCACTGGGACTTAATTTTGTTTAATCCCTAGAAAATTTGCATTCTTTTATGTAGCTTCATTTATTCTTCGGAAGTCGTGGCCCACTTTCGAATGTTCCCATTATTTGAAATATTTAAAAACGTTTCGCGGGTATGGCGCTCTTATCTCTCATGGATTTCCGTAGAACGTAGATTGGAAAATCAGTCATAAACTTGTAAACTGCTTGCAACAAAACTAAATGTGAGATGGCACATTGTTTGAGGAAAAAACGAGCATATTCACGTGTGAAAACACTCGTGTGATGCGTATTCAAGTTATAGGTGGTATGATAAATGGTTTGTGGACAAGCACAAGATGGCGTAAAAGTCATCACATCGGAAGATGCTATAGTATTTGCAAATAGAGGCAAATGTCAGTGCTTGCAAGCAAATAGATACAGACTCAGACTCTTGAAGCTGTCAAAGAGAATATCCGTCAAGAGGCGAGGACCTATCGCCGGAAGTTCTGGCAAGAGTGATGGAAAATTCCATAAATCGGGCCCGTATATAATTATTTTTTTGTCTTAATCCAAAAAAAATCAGACATTAAATAAACATACCCCAAAGGCATCAGAACTATCGTTTTTCATTCACGAAAAAAAAAATACAGCCAAAGAATATCGGGTGACAACTCTTACGCCACCTGTATTATAATATGCACCATGTGTTCATTTTTTCAAAAGTGTATTTAAATTATTTTGTAACACTTTGAACGCGCAGATTACTGAAATATGCACCGATGTCCATCTTTGTACATATAGTTCTAGTCTTGGACTTTGCCCAAAACAAAACAAAATAAATAATTCCTGAGTCAAGACGAAAGAAAATCAGTTAAAGTGGTATTTACATTTATTTTGTATTTCACTCTTACCTACTTCAAATGTCGACAAGAAGAAAACCACAAATTAACGAAAATAACGCCAAGATTAACACCAGACTATACATCTAAACTGAAGACTTTGCGTGAAAACGAAGCTAACTTTTTGCAATGAAACAAAAACAAAATGCCGCTCAATTTTAAGCCAAACGTTTTACTGAGAAATGATTGAGTAAATAGATTAAGCGTGATGCTTGTACAAATCCGCATACAAACCGACAATCTTTTCAAATTTCTTTTATTAATTATGAACTTGTGATTAAGAGTAGCTCCACTTAGTCCTCCGTCCTCTGTCAGACTAAAAACGATTTGGAGTCTAAGGTCATAGGAAGCTGAAATTTAAAACACAACGCATTTTGTATTTTTCCCCCAAAATCTAAATAGATCTTTGATTGTCATGGTTTCAAAAAATAATGGGATCAGGTATTGTTGATGTAACCCAGAAAAATCAATGAGATAATACAAATCATTAGTGATCATAACCTAACTAGGTTATAGAAAATATAGGTGCTGGCATTCATTTTGGGCTCTCAACTTTCTAAATTGGACTACTCAAATATTAAAAGGATTTTTTTTTTATTTTACGGTCGAAATATGACTTGTTGTCAAGCAACAATGGGGAACTATTAATTGAATCCTATGTTGTTCAGGTTGAGGTTCAAATTTATCACTAAAAATCTCCGGTAGCATTACAAGCAAGAAATTATAAAAACATATGATGGATATCTAAATACTAATTTATGTCCAAGTCATTATACTTGAACAGAGTGTGATTATAAACACACAAATCCATTTCTATGCTCTCTCAGACTGTTCGTTATGCGAATTCCAGTTAAAACTTTAAAAAGGTTACATCAGGCTACATAATTTAAATGAACACACACACTGTTCGTGCTTCCAGACTTTTGAGAATGTATCCAAAGAAAAACTTTTGTACAGCATACAAATGGCAAAGAATTTTCAACATTGATTTTATGTATCTCGTTCAATCATATATGGAATATTCTCCCTCACCTGACTTTGAGAACATATTTCTTATTTCTTTGACTTTGTGTCGCTTTTATTTTGTAGTCAGAAAATTTACATTTTTCCAGCATAAACATTTGTACAAAAGAAACAAGAAACATACTTCAATCCATCAAGTTTTTCTAACTTTTGACAAGTAGGTATTTTATTCACATACACACAATAAAAATCGTTTTTTCTTCTTCTCCCGCGGAGTACATATACCATTAGCGTAATTGACTGTTGCACTTAAACGAAGCTGAAGATCTATGACTTCTCGAATTGTTCCACACGCATCTGCCACTTAATTATGTACATTCATTGACTATGAACAAATCGAATGGTTACAAGGCATAGTCCTACGCATTTTTCTCTTTAACCATAACTGTCTGGTACATAAACTAAGTATAAAATAATTAAATTAATAATTAGTTAGTTTATGGTCTGGTATCCGTAAGTCTATTACCTGCATATTAATTTCAATATTGACAATTTTAAAATGTGTAACCAAGCATTTGCTAAAATGTTTGCCAGGTTTCACGATAAACTAAGAAAGTGTTCCCTAAAAATTTCAAAGTACTACTAGAACGAAAAATACCTCGCACATCACAAACCTCGTCCCCAACAAATGGCGCTAGTTGCGTTTAAAAGAAACACAACAATGTGATTCATTATCTATCCATCCATATTATTATATTTAAAGATTTAAACATTTCGAATAGCAAACAACTAAAATATTGGAATTAATATCGTTCTAGTTAAAAATACTCTTAGGCAAATTATTTTAGCCAAAGCTAGTTCAAGAACACAAAATCTTGCTCTGGAAATTAGCATCAACAAAATTGAGTATTTCGTAGGTAGCAGACGAATTAAAACAACACACTCGCTTCTTAGATATAGCTACCACTTAGGGTGACACTATTCCCGTTGAAGTTATTTCTTACTGCTACTTCTTTTCCTATTTGTTTCATTTTTTTCCCGTAATTTTTGTCGGTGAAAAAACTCTATCTTCGGGCCCACCAAAGTGGAAACTTTTTCAATTTCTACGAAAAGTACTTATTTACTTCCTTCCTCTGTTATATTTAACGATATTCGTTTTTGTTCAAACTTCAAATGTCGAAACCGAAACATTCTATAGTGAAAGTGGAATTAATAGGGAATTGGGAAAATTGGAGAAAATGTGAGAAATTTACGGAGACGCTTTGAAGAGTTAAGCCCGAAATGGTAAACAATGTAAATGGGAGAAGTATAAAGTTAGCTGCTACAAAGTTACTTTTGGCCGGAAAAAATTTGTTTGGTTATGGAAATGAAGGAAAAAAAGTATCAACACCTACATCATGGATAAAACTCATTGTAGACTGAAGCATTACTTTCTGGAACTTAACTTTTATAGCGTAGACTGACCCGAACGTCAGATATCATGCCATACGTTTGGCGTAATGCATAAATTTTTAAGCTTCCATTAGACAAAAGCACCCCCATCTTTAATAGTTAATGCATCGCTTGTTGGATATATTTATATATGCGGCAATGCATGTATAAGTTTGGGTATTGAGTTCACATTGCGCATACAATGTTCCGTAAATTGTCGTAAATTAATGACCATTGTCTCCTCTGTCAGTACGTGTGTATTGTTAGTGGCACAACCTACAAGCGCCCAAAATTCAAACCGAACCTTCCATTTGTCTGTTACGACGGATACATATTTCCTCTATCTAGAAATGGTTGCTAAAGCAGACTGCACTTGACTTTGATTTATGTTGTTTCGATTACAAGAGCAATCATACCATGAGCACTCTTACTCAATTTGCCAAACAACACAATACTGCCTTCAACTTAAGGAATTATGATTTATATGCATTCGCAGTTGATTTGTGTTTCGATTGCCTCAGTCCGGTTAACAGTGATGGATATAATGGATAGGAACTCAACTAATGGAGACATTTGTTAATGGCGGTGTTTAAAGTTTGAATCGTATTGTGTTGAAAAGTAAATCTCGGTAACGACTTTAAAAATATTTGCGTACCTACTGAATATGAGAAATAGCTTTTTTCGGATCTTGTGGTGCGTATTTATAACGCAAATAACTTAATCAACAAATCAAGCCAGTCGAAGCCATCAGTTGAACGTGTAAATGGCAATGTGCTTCTGTTTTATGTGAGACATTTGATTTTCCAAGCACTTCTTGTTTTTTTTTTAGCTTCTGTCTTAATTAGACGTGTTTCGAGACAGTTCAAACGCACATATACTGTCGTGCAAACTGTCCGTCCACTCGAGATAATGCGATGATGATTGCGGCGGTTTGGTTGTCTATTATCAATAAATATAGAGCCCACTTTCTCTTTGATGTGGCAAGCAAATCTATCCAACTGAAGTGCTGGGGTTGTGGCTTTGGTGATTTGTGACGATTGGCACACAAAAACGTGAGAACGTCAGTATTAACATACGAGTATTATTCACTAAGCTGCTTTTTATATTAAATGCGGTAATCAATATTCTTGTGGTAAGTTTGTCATGTCTACATTCGTAACTTTTCAAAAAAGTACTACATTTATGAACTAAGAGCTGCGTGCCAAAAAAGAGTGTCTTAGAAGCTATATTTTATTCAACGCCTTAAATAAGAAGATTGGATCAAACTTCTTAATGAGCTTTCGCGATCGAGGCAACCATTAAAGCAAATAAACAAAAATGATCTGTTTAGATAGGCAGTAGGCACCTTTCATAAATACCACGAAACTGTGGGGATCCTTCAAAAAAATACCCATCAACGGTTCCAATATTCCATTAACAGACCTACAAGCAAGAACAAAACACACCTATTTACGCATACTACAGTACCAAATCAATTATTCAAAGTAATCCTAAGCTGTTCCTTCTTAACACGAAAGCAATATCCTTTTAAAAAGGCTTATAATGAGAAACCATTTCGATAGCACACTAAATTTATTTAGGACTGATTTCTTTTCCATTTGTGTGTTACACACTTTTGAAGGCTATATAATATTTAGTTTTAACGACCCGAAGTGAGTTAAGCGCAGTGACGTGCCGTGGTGCTTTCAGTAGGGTGTTCACTATAATTTCTACAGTAGTAAGATAGTGTATTTTTTGTTCTATTCCAGGACCCTACGAGGACGTTTAGTTTTTTTAATAGGTCGATTTTTTGCTTTGTTTTTTACTGTTCTGTTGGGAGACAAAGTGCTTATTTATAGCAACTCTAAAATGACCAGATAATTTGAAAAAGGCAGGCAAGGCCAACAGAAGACTTTGCTTATAGAATGGCAGCCACGCAACCAAAGCTTGAATTCATAATTTTCATGAAAGTTCTTAGTAAAGGATATATTAAAATTTGGAGAAGGTAGTGCTGGACTAACATAATAAATAACAAACATAAATTTCCAATTTATCAGCTGAACAGCTGTGAAAATGCGGTTCAATTTCCAATATTCGAATATTCATATTTTTTTGTCACTTGTTGTCACTGCAACCGACCTCTATGCTCTTTAGTCTATTTGTACACTCAGAGGACCAGAATGGGAATGAATAAATATATAAAATTCCAAGTTCTGCAAAGCATAGCGCACCACAGGAGAACGAAGCACTAGGATTTGAATGGGACTCTGGCTCTGGCTGTTGTAAGTTGTAGTTGAATGTTGTATCTTGCATGATCTTGTGTTGAGCTTGTTGTTGTTCCTGCACACAGTAGGCACACCGCAAAAGCACAACAACTCTTTGTTTGCCATGGTGGAACGAAAACGAAAATGAAACACAAGAAGTGCGAAGCGAACTGCAAAGAGGTGCGATTGATGTAAGAGAACACCAAGCCAGGTAGATTTATGAGGGAAAGGGTTTTTTTTTATTTTTTATTTTTGCATGTGATGAAAGCGAAATGAACACCCCGATGGGTGAGTTTCATTACAACCAACATAGAAAAACCATACTGAGACCCCCAACTCACAATCCTCTTGCCGCTGGTCCCCTCAGTTTTTTTTTTTCAAATTCGCCATTTTGTTTTCCTATCGGTGTTATGTCAAATAAGAATCCGTGTGACATGCAAAAACATACAAAAATTGCAAAAATAAATGCTGCCAACCTCGGCAACCGTGGGGAAATGTGAAAGACTTCGGGAATACCACATTTTTGAAGTATGTATAACTTCTTTAGGCACACTTGACTTCGGGGGTAAGCTGGTGAATGCGTCACAAAAACGTTACGGAAATCGCGAACGGAAGTTGAGTGGCAGATATAAGTTAGTGAAGATAGAAGGAGATGGAGCTACGTTTCGTTTCGTATATCTAAGCCACAGCCCACAGTGCAGCAGTGATACCAGATCGGGGGATTTATGCCTTTTTGCGGGATTTTCTCACTTATAATAAGCTAAAAGGTACGAAAGGATTTTTCAGACCTCATAGTACAAAAAGAAAAGGATTTCACTTTTTGGTCAATTTTTGTTCCTAATTGCTCATTTCATTAAGAATACAAAAAATTGTCAACCTACGGTCAAATTAAATATTTTCATGTTTAGAAAATTGTCATTCAAAATATCTGAATGCTTTCATTTTCTTTTTTTTATTTCCCTAAACTGTTTATAAAATGACAAATCTGTCAATGAATTCACGAGTATTTCTTAAAATAATATGTTTATTTATTTTGTAAGCATTGGAATGTATGCAAAAAAGCCTTTCCTCATTCTCAAATCAAATGTCATTGTGTCATTTTTGTATGAAAAATCAAGAATAATGAGACTTGAAACCGAGATAAAGTTTCAAATAATTCATAAGATATTTATTTGATGTTGAATATTATTTTCATTTTAATGCCGAATGCAATTTTATGTTCCATTTTGTAGCGTTTTAAAAATGTGTAAGATGTACCTAAATTTCTATTTTTGTATTAAGGGATGTTTTGGGTATAACCGTGGGATAACCTGCCTCTAAAGTCTGGTATCACTGCAGTGCATGCCTATTGTCTGTATTACACTGTAGGAGCAAGAGAGTCGCACCTCACCACACCTTGCACCACCAGGGCCCGACCAACCATATGTGCAAGATGTGCAAATGCACAGGGCGCTAACTTCTGGGGGCGCATTGCTAGGAAAGAAATATTAATTTTATCTTGCGTGAACAAATACTGGCATTTGCATTTTAAAGAAAAAGCTTGTTTAAATAAGCCCAAAATAACAACATCCATCACACCTGTGCTGAATTATTTCTTGCACATTAACTCACATCACTTGCATTGTTGCAACTTTAAGGAGAATCTAACTCAAAATATCGCAAAATAAAAAATTCCACTAGACCTATGCAAGTTCACTTCTTACCTACATAATCTCAAAATATTCCACCCTTTTCATGTAGGTATATTCCTTGCACATCTCAATATAAAATCTCCTGGTTGATGTGGAAAAGACTTATTCATGTGTGCAAATATGAAAAAAGGGCCCTTTCTGTAAATCTTGCACAGGCCGCTAGTTTGGCTGGAGCCGCCGCTGCGCACCGCACACATTTCTTTCTCTATTTCTTTCATAACCAGTTATTTTTCGTATATACAGACACAGGTCACGCCCATTCCACGGTTGCCACTTTGGTATTTTTTTTATCCAAATTTTGTAATGTTTTTTTTTGCTTTTTGAGTTTCGGTAATTTGGTAATTTGGTAATTTTTATCTGGTTATGGTAACTTTTTGAGCAGATGTACCAAGAATGCGAAATCGATATCAACTCATTTAAATGCTACCTTACTGTTTCTGAGTGAACGTATTGCATTATTTGCATATGCGTCATCACCATCCATATAAACCTGTTTAATTCATTATGCAACAATTTACCGAATGCTCTCATTTTCTTCTTTTGACAGATGGTAAACTTCGAAATATTTTCTGTTTCTGTTTATAACTTCTTTGAGATATGGATAGGTTAATTAATCATATTATTTATATACAGACATAAGACTCTAATTTGTTAAAAGAAAAAAGGATCGAAAATGGTAGATGATCCCATGCCTTCTAGCAGCTGGTAATTTTGTGCAGAACGTTGTTTAGTTGTTTAAAGACTCACAAAGTTCCTACTACGCTCCTTATTGAATTGAGCGTGTTTTATAAAAGTTTTTTTTTTGTACGCAATTATTTTAAAAATTAAAAAAAATGATTTGATTTTTTTTTTGCCCCTTTGCCTGTATCACACTGTAGGAGCAAGAGACAGCAGTGCGCGCACACATTTTCTTTTTATCTTCCTCTCATAGCCAGTGTATATAATATCTCAGTCAGTATTTCGTTTGCGAGTACATACAATCAGTGTTAGCGGCACAGCCAGCCGCAGATTGTAACACTGCTATGATTATTTTTTGGTACTAGAAAATTTTAATAAAAGACGATTTACTAAAACGGTTTTTTTTGTGCTTTTTCCCTTTATCCCACGGAAGGCTTTTCGGACATCGCAATTACCACAAAAAGGGATAAATCCCACGATATTATAACACTACATACAATCATATAGAATTATGGATGGAGCTAAAGAAGTTTTACTTCAGCCGTGTGGTCTAAAGCACACTCGTTTTATTCATTACTGAACGCCATTGGTTAGTTATTATAAATTGTTAAAAGGCGAATAATTTGATTTGTTTGGTTAGTAAGACTATCTAAAGTTGATGGTCTATATACTAGAAACATATTACGACAAACATGGTTGTGTATTTTCCGCTTTTGGATATCATTAGCTTCGATTTCGTGTGCAAATTTTTCTTAAATAATGAAGAAAATTTGCTCAAAATGTTTTCATTTTCCCTCAACCAATCTACATTGTTAATTTTTCATGAACATTTTAAGCAAATGTGCACTTATTCCCAAAAAAAAATATTATCCGCACGTAACGAACAATTTCATATTAAACGGATAAAATTGTATGAACTCTGCCAGCAACTTTGCCCACAGCGGAAGTGTCTCATATCTCCTGGGAGTGTGTTGGTGAGCAGAATTTTTGAAGTTTCGTGACATTTGTCAATACGATTTTCTATGTAAGAATACTAGCGCACCAAACGTGAACACTCCATAAAAATATAGCTTGTAGGCTATGTAACGGGAAATCGGCCGGAGTTGGTGGTCTCAGTATTGTCTCTGACAACCAAGTCGCAGTCGCTTTGACTGTGAATTGGAATTTTTGATAGATACAGGGAGATTTGGATTTTGGTTCGATACAATTCACACATCTTTGTTTTCAAACATCTGTTAGTTGTAAGCACTTGTAGATGACTTATAATAATAATAGTAATAATTCTTTCAACGTCTTTTGTTGATTTCAACTACTCATTTACAAATACTGATTAGTTAATACATAAATTATTGCAATGAAACAGAAAGGTGTTTCATAATGAACCTAAGTTCAGTGCATTATAATAATAGATTTGGTTAGGGTGTGTAGAGAACACCTGCGCACCTTTGAATAAACGTCACTGGTTAAGCGATTGTGTTCGAGGCAAAACACAGCCTTTTACTTCTGTCTCGCTTTAAGGTGACTGTAATTGCCTCACAATACATAATACTTCCAAATAATAATACATCCAAATTAGGAAAATACGGCATCCCAAGCCAACTGTTTTAATCGTACAAATTTATTTTATTATACTGCACTTAAATTGAATGCAATTTCTAGCATGCAACCACTAGCGAAACTTTTTTCCCCCTTACCCCGCCCGCAGGGAAATGACCTGCATGGGGTACACACAAGGGAAACAAAAAAAAAACCAACATCCCCTCGTTTAAAAACCAACGAGCCTTCATTTTAATTAAATATCTTAAAAACTAAAACAAAAGTGTGAAAATTCAACGCCAGATGGATAAACCGCGAATTCGAATGGGTGGAGTGGGACAGTTGCGGTAAACCTTTATTGGCGAGAGTTTTTTTTTTCCTGTTTTATTTTCGCGATTAACATAATTTCTCCCCCATTTGTATGTTTGAACTTTTTTCCGTGGCAGTTTGTTTATATTTCTGCGAAGTTTTCAATCCTCTTTCGAATTCTTTATTCCCTTGCCTTCATCGGGATTACGTTTCTCGATACATATAGCAAACAATTCGCGCTTAATTGACAGTTCGCCCCTCCAGACAGTGCGGCTATTGACGTTTAATTCTATTATTGAAGTCGGATTGCAAGGCTAAAATCCTTCCAATTAAGCTCTACGAGTAAGGGAATCAGATCAACTAATAGGAGACATTTTTCAGATATTTGCGATGACTAACTACGCAAAAAAGGAAAACGATTTTGCCTTCCTTTGGGTTGTTTGCATGAGGTGGATTTTCGAAGTAGGAAAAAATAAACAAAACGAGGGTAAATCAATATAGGGTTTTGAAGATTGAAGCAGCTACGTGGTTAATGGCTGACCCGCAAATGTATTGAAAGAGTGTGCCGGGTCAAGGGCAAACACTTAAACACTGAGGATTTATTTTATATTTTCAGATGTGGTCTATGCAAGTAACGCGAGGAGAGCTGGTCTAGCTTCGCTTTTGTAGGGTAACAAAATGGGTTGCTTAGTGATTATATAACACTTTTCCGGCAATGCCTACATAAATGTTTTCGAACCGAACATCACTCAAAATCCAGTTCAATTAGTGAAAGCCCGTTGAAATCGCCATGGAAATTGTAAAGTTATATGAAAAGGTTGTAAAAGGACTTAAACTGCTTTGCTGCTAATGATTTTAAGTAGGTGCTCCAAATTCGGCCGCACTCCTGCTTCGTAAAAAATATTCAAGGTATGGATTACTTACATAAGGTGGCGCTACAGTCCGGTGTCTCCAGCCAGCACGATCTTTAGCCGATGCGTCCAGTTTCGCACGCTTAGTTTGTTAAGGTCTCCTTCCAGTTGCGTGCGCCATCTGAGTCGCGGTCTTCCTCTACTGCGCCGTCCCTCGGGTGTGGATTCGAAGATTTTCCGGGCCGGAGTATTCGTGCCCATTCGTTCTACATGACCCAGCCACCTCAGTCGTTGGACCTTTATTCTTGTGACTAGTTCGATGTCGCTGAACAGCCCGTACAGTTAGTCGTTGTACCTCCTCCTCCACACCGGACTGTTTTTCTCGAAACAACCAAGAGTACCCTCATCCGCTTTGGAAAGGGTCCATGTCTCTGCGCCAGAGCAGGACTGGGATGATTAGGGTCTTATAAAGGGTCACTTTAGTTGTTCGAGAGAGGGGTTTGGTACTCAATTAGCTTCTTACCTGAAAGAGACAGCAATTGGCAAGAGTTATTCTCCATTTAATCTCAGCACTGATTTCATTGTCCGAGTTCATAGCGGAGCCTAGGTAGGCGAAATCCCTAACCACCTCAAAGTTATATCTGTATATGGTGACATTCTGTCCGAGGCGTCGGTGTTGGGTGTCCTTTTAAGTTGACAGCATAATATACTTCGTCTTGCCCTCATTTACCGCCAAACCCATCTTCGCCGCCTCAGTCTCAATACTCACAAACGCGCCATTTACCTATGCATCACGCTGCGTTCTGCCAATTATGTCAATGTCGTATAGGCGTACGCGAGTAATTGGACGGACTCTTGAAAGATCGTGCCTCTGGTGTTGGAGATTGAGTTTTGCACTATTCTTTCAAGAACGATGGTGAAGAAGTCACATGACAGCGCATTGCCTTGTTTAAATCATTTTTTGACATCGAAGGTCTCGGTGAGTTCTTTACCGACCAGATGGAGAAGCGTGCATTCTCCATCGTCATCTTGCACAAACGGACGAGTTTGGCGGGGATGTAGCTCGTCCCTATAAATGCTGTCATAGGCGGCCTTAAGACCGATGAAAAGGTGTTGGGTATCGATTTGAAGTTCCTGGGTTTTCTCCAAGATCTGCCGCAGTGTGAATAAATGTTCGATGGTGGATTTTCCTGGCCTGAAGCCGCACTGATATGGACCAATCACGTTGTTTACGAAAGGCTTTAGGCGTTCACACAACACGGCAGATAAGATCTTGTAGGCAATGTTAAGAAGACTTACACCTCTCTAATCGATGTATGGATTGGTTTTATTAAAAAAAAAATGGGACTGAGCCTTCTACGCATTTCCGAAGTCCAATCATCCTCTCCAACTTATTTTCAAGAGCTTGGAAAGGCAACTATTGTACTCGAAATAATTGAGAGCTTAACTTCTTGTTCAACTTGGAATGCTAACCAGCTTTTCGTGAAGGTTTTCCTGCGGAGACAGGTTGGTACCATTGAATATTCGCTTTCTGAAAGATTCTAGCTGAGCTGGGTAGTTATTAAACTAAAAGGTTAGTGTACACAGAGTTTAATACCTGAAAGAGAAGCTCTATCGCCACTACTTTGGATATAAACAGTATACGAAGTGCTACATCCTGAGTAGTGAAATGTGCGACAAATCCTATTATGATCAGGTCTTTCAGTTTAAATATAACCGCTTACTGGATGACTCCCGGCCAATTCTTACTAAAGACTTTTTAACAAAATGTTATCGGAATACACCGTCTCGTTCGAATAATAATTTCAAAGGGAACGTATAAAAGTCCCTATACTGGCATTTAGTTCAAAGACCCGCTACTCATTGAAACAAATGCGAATAGAAATAATTCGCCATTTCTCGCGTGTTTCGTTTCTTATTTCTCACTATCACGGTTTGCGATTTACTATTTCACATAGCTCACAGCGTTTTATTCAATTTACGGATAGGACTACTACCGAAATTAAATCGATTTTGATCTTGCAATTGTAAAGCTTCAACCAATAGTACATTTCCATTAGTCAATATCCTTTCAATAGTCAACCTAATCTGTTTCTCCTTCAAGCAAAATGTATCCAAGCAATTAACCATAAACGTTTCGATTACGCTCTAATTTGTTGTTCCATTGCTAGATTGTCTGGATTAAATTCCAAGCACGTAACCTCCTGTAGCAAACGTGCATAGCCTCTCCTTCATTTGATTTTTCGCTCAATGTCCTTGTTGTGTTGTTATTGGCACTGAGCTTACAAAATGTGTTTACGCAATGTTGGCTATTAGCAGTCCTTATCGGTGCCAAACTATCTAATACAATTGTTGCCTCTATATATACACAGGCGAAGGCGAAAGATAGCATATCTTGTACCAGAATTATCCGAAGGATTTGATGACCGAACTGGATATGGCGGATCTTAAATTGTTTAAATCAATCGATAGTTGCTCCCAAATAAAGTTGTAACCGACAACATTATTGTCTATGGCAAATGCTAGCCAGAATTGCAATTGCATTGAGCTGCCAACTGCTCTGGTGGTATAGATTTGTCTAACTTTGGGCTTAAATAAACAAACCAATTTCGTACAAGTTCAATTATGGCAACAACATCTCCACATTCCCCGCTTAAGCCTCAAAAACAAAATCAAATTACAGTTAAAGAAATTGTGTATCGAAGGCCACCTTATACGTACGAAAAAGTTTCCAGAATATTTTTAGGCATTCATTTCGGATGTGCACGAATGCTTTAAATAAATCAATATCGATTGAGTGTGTTGTGTAACAAATTGGGAGTTGGTGCAAATCTATATCCAGAACAAAAGTGTGGGCAGGATATGATGGGTAGCACAGTTACGGTGAAAACAAAAGTCTATCTGCGTTTCAATCGTTTAATTAACGAAGGCGGCTTCGGATATGACTTTATCAAACTTATCTTACCGAAAGGCGTTGTAATTAATTACGTACTCTTACATAAATTGATCGAGCCTTCCTAAGCATCGACTTAGACGATAACCTTTTATTACTTGAGCTGAAAGTGATTGAGTTTTTATGGACGATACATATTTTGCATTAGAAATAGAAATTAATAATTATTACAGGCATTTAGAAATAACGCGCCTAACAATTTCTTGTCACGACGAAAGTTCAGGATTGCAAAATTTGTATGCTATTGCGGACTCCTTAAATTTAATGATGAAACTTAAAATGGGTAGTCAGTAAATCATCATTTTCAAGCACGTTCGTAGCTTGTTTCGTTTTCAGCAAAACCTATTAAATTATTTCCAACATATAGCAAGGTCCACTTAAACTTCAACAGAGGGTTTCACTTTTGGTTGTACGAGTATTGCCACGAGTATGAGCATGTACTGTGGTGGTTCTATTTCTAAGCTGCTTTCAATGTAAGTGCATGTTGCCCCTGGAGACTTAAAAATTAAATTTGCAACACTCATTGTAATTGTAACAATGGAAATTCATAGAAGAACATGCTAACTCAGTTAAAGTGGATGTTAAATAGAGAAATTTGATTTTGCGTTAGACACTCCAAAGGGACTATTCAAAAGCCATCAGCCATCAGGAGGCATTGAAGAGAGTCTGTGTGCTTACTTTCAGCATATTTTTTGGAAGCCCATTTATGTTGTTGGCATTTGCTGTTTCTTTGTGTACCAAATAAATCGACATAGGAAATACAAAAAAGCGAAAGAAGGGTTGGGGTTGTATTTTAAGTATTGAAAAAAGGAAAGGTTAAGAAGATGCTGGCTTACGCTTAATAGATTTCAACGATTTCAACGATTTGAAATATTCCCAAAAATGGTTCTCAGGGCAGCGAATATATGTATGACGTCAGGGTTGAGATGACAAGGTTGTTGGATGAAGAGCTTTGGGAGAGAATCACATTCTAGAAGTTATTCACTCTCAGAACAGTACATGGAGAGGCTTGGGAATATGCCACACCTATCTACACATATGTTTAATATTTATGGCGCCTTGAATTGGAGTGAATTTAATCTACTAATTTTAGACGAAGGCAAATAGAGTTAAAATCACTTATAACGACATCGGTTATAACGAAATATCGGTTATTGCGAACTTATAAAGCCCCGGCAGATGTTCATAGAAATTGTACTAGCCGAATATCGCTTTTAACGATATCGCCTGTGACGAATTATCCCCTATTACGAACAGTTTTAAATGATATATTTAAAATCCAATCGCTTATTACGAACAGTACAAAAAAAAAAAGGTGTATGCGTGCAAATTTCGTGCATTTTGCTGTTTTTTTTTTCTGGAATAGTCATTTCTTATATCAAGGAAAGTTAAAAGTGTTACTTTTATTTTGAGAATGAGTTTAAAACGTAGAATTTTTTTACAATTGAAGAAAAATCTATAGTAATTTCAATAAATTAAATAAAAGATTTCCTTAAATAACAAAAGGTCCACTTCATAATAAAGAACAAAAAAATGGAAAATCGGCTATAACGAAACACGGGATAAAACAAACGAATTCTCCAGTCCTATCGAGTTCGTTATAACCGATTTTACCTGCAGTCAAGAACCACTTTCACTGCCTTACATAACATATTCGTTTCATATTTTACTGTTGGAGATTGTACAGAGATGCAATGCTGTGTGTAATATGTTTCCCAATATATTGCATATAAGCGGGGCTACTTTAATGTTAGAATTTCTACCACTGGGCGAACTCTAGTATTTTTAATACTTTCTCGTATATGGACTTCATATTGCAGGGCAGCCAAGAAGAAGAACAGTATCGAATTGCGAGGCCTTAGCTTTTGGCGGATGCCTTGTCTGCGGTCATGCCTCATGACATTTCGATACCGACCGAAAGAATATAATCGCGGACATAACCTAAAAGTCAATTTTGCAAGAAGAACTTTCAATACAGTGGCCCGAAAAATAAACTTTATATTTTTTTTTTAAATTTAAATCTAAATATTAATAAAACGAATCAAATTATTTAAGATTATTAAGTTCAGAAAAATTTATAAATTTCATTCAAGACTTGCAAAGTTTTTTCAAAAATGAAAGAGGAGTGAGATTTTGTGTCCTTTTTGTAAGCAAATTGTTGCAGTATTAGAAAAATCGTTATGTAAGTTCTTTCGTACTTTCTTGTGTATGTATGTATAATATCCATAAATATAATTGTATATATTATTAAAATACTATTATGTATCATACTAATATGTGGATACTTTTATTTAACCACGCAACTAAATTGCCAAATTTCAAGAATTTTGAAGAGAGCGGCCCTTTCTAACAACCATTTCTAACCTTTGGCGCAGTGGCTTAGTGGTTAGAGGGTTGGAGTACTAAGCGAGGAGTACCAGGTTCGGTTCCCGAAAAAAAAAACAAATTCCGTCTTAAGGTTTTTTTTCCACTGCGTCACCTCTCTCAAACATCCGAGAGTATGACTGTCATGAAACCTTTTGGATAAAATTGTAGATCCTTTCCATTCGTCCCGAAAATGAAAAACTCCCACAAATCGAATGGTTGTAAGAAGCTAGCCTATAGCGTTCCTATGGACCTGTTGCAACAAATATTTTTTAACCTTTCACTTAAACATGCATTGTAGTGTGGATAGGTATATATAAAAAGTAATAATTCATCGAGAAATATTTTGTAGCGAAAAATAAATGAGCAACAAATGTACACTTTTCCTGTGGACGTTGGTAAATTATTTTCAATGAGGCCATTCTTGTAGGCACACAATCAGAGTCAAAATTAGAACGAACATGACTTCTTGGGCACTTTTACGATACTGATATTTATTGGCATAACGAAGTGAAAAGAAGCACATTAAAAGCCATAAAGTTTAGTTGCTGTTGTTAAATTGTTACGGCCCAGAGGTATATAATATATATTTTTTATACTATGCTGCCTGTAAGGAGTAATTTTCATTCCGCACACATCAAGAGTAGGTATTATGTCTGGCGCATACCCAGTAAACTCTGTCAACGACAACGAAGTGGTAATCACACGGAAAATTACTTTTCTTCGGCGTACTTTGCGTCAGAGGATAGCAACAGAGCAATAAAGTCAATTGAATAATAAAGAAAGTATAGCACAACGCTGCAGTGTTTCTGTCTGTTTCTCATCTTCTCGTACAAAAGATATCATTAAAAATTGAATAGAAAGCCACATTGCAATCTCGACCGCCCACTAGACTTACTAGACTTAGGCGAACCGAGAGAAATGGTTATGACATGCATTTCACAAAGTGGTTTCAAATATAAAATAAACAAGCTGTCAGCTTTTTTTTACTTACGATGGTAGTTCTTAAGAGCCGTGCAACCTTTTTTTTTTCTGTTCGTGCAGTGGGTATAGGTGCAGTATCATATCAATGAGGGTATATGGTTTTAAATAACATCACAGCATGTGCCATTCATATAAAATACGGTGAATGCAGTGAGGCATTAAGCTTGCGCCAATATAAATCTTTACTGCTGGTATTCCATTGCCAGGCAAGTTATTTACACTGCTGATTCGAAAGATAACCACTGGAATCTCCAACGTGGTGTGCTCCCTCTCAGGGGACTTTTGTTTCCTTTACTTACCATAGATAGCATTCATTCAGTTTCAGCTTGAAATTATGATGACACTGTTTGTTGGTACTGTATGTGGGATGTTTGCATGCGTAGATATGCACTTTATGCACCTGACTGAAGTTAAGGAAAATTCAGTATATATCTGCGGAGTAGTACTGAAACAGAAACCGTCCTCGTATTCAGGATAAATAAATAAATCGCTCCACAAAAATTGGTCAGATTACGCAAGGATTACTAACATAGGTACAAATGAAAGTGCAGGTGGGTGGTAGCCGCAACCATAAACTAAGTATTAAATTGACCGTCAGCTCAGACTTAAGAGAAACTGCCTACAAGCTGTTTTCCTTGTTACTATTTGGGAAAGTATATATGAAACTATATTAAAGTTAGTTAGCCGCAAGCATACACTTGCACCTGACAGTTCATTCAGTTTTTTCGCGTCATTTAGAATTTTTTTTAAGGGAGGTTTTTATCTTCAAAATTTGCGGGGATTGGTACCGGGATTTGACAGTCTTTTTAATATTTATTTTATGGCCGTAACGCTGGCGCTGTAGATAAACCATGAAATAATATGATTTTGACTAAGGAAATATTCGCAAATGCTATTTTAAAATACAAAGCTGTCACTGAAGAAGCATTAGTTGAATACTTTAAACTTTTAGCCTAGAGTCCTCAAGGTGTGTTGCCGACACGATAAAACTTTAGCACGCACTATCAACAAGTTCAACCTGATGTTCTTGAACGAGTCATCAAACCTTTCACCGGCTGAGTGCTCTTTCTAGAGACAGCCAAGTGATCAGTTGTCAAGAATAATTTTTAAATTTAATATTTTAAATGAATTTGCTAGTATGTATTCTATTTCACTTAAGGCTCCTCAACATCTGAAAATATATGTAGAGATTTATTTCACTGCACTTAACTCCCACTGGCTATTGTTTAACTTTGCATTTTCCACTTATGGCCGATACATACAAGTAATAGAAACCAAGAAACTGAATGGATCAAAAAAGATTATAGGTTTTAGGACTCATAAGAGGCAATTATAGGGTTACCGAAATGTAAGCTGGCCAGATTTGGTGTCAAAGCATTTCAGGTACAGTCGTACAGAAAACCTTTTTTCGAAGACCAATGCCTGGTAATCCCAAATACATATTTATACAACTCGATTGCCCTTGAACATTAAAATCTTTCATATCGAAAAAGATACACACACGCTCTTACAAGTGATCCTTCAATACGACTTGAGTCTGATGTTTATCCCTTTTGAATTAATTGAAAAACAAATACTCCAAAAAATTGATAGAAAACCTTGTAAGCTCAAGAGTAAAATACATATAAATTGGACACTTCAGGAGCACAAAATATTTGTTGATGCAAAGATATGGGTTACAGGTATGTTATTAAGTTAGAAATACAAATAATGATTCCAGGAATGCATGGGTTGTAATCAGGACCTTTTGAGTAAAAGTATCCTTATTATGCATAAGTTGTCTAACTCCCTGAATTTGAAATCTATATAAATGTTCGTGGGTGCAGTGGCTAGTGTTTCTGACTCCTTTACAAAATTTAATCTCAAGTTCATTTTCCACGCAAAAACGCCTGAGAAACATTCCAGACTAGAGATGTTTTAAGAAAGTTTCAGGCAATTGATTTATCTGTATTTTTTTTTTATATACCTGTAGTTTTCAAAAAATATGAATTGGGTAAATGACAGCGGCAATTATCGAAATTGAAATTAAATACCCAGCCACAACACAAATACCCAGCGCTCCGTAGAAGACCTTAAGAAGTGCTGCTAAGCTAGCTTTTAATAGAAATTTGAGTGTAAAATTTGTTCCTTTATTAATATTTACTAGATAGCATTTATGACATGCCGCTAGAATAAGGACCTCTGACGAAGCTACTCATTTTCCCACCCAAACTGTTCGTTCTCAAATCTGCCTTTGGTTATGTGTGTTGATGTTTTTCTCTCATAAAATATTTGCTCCAATTAAATTCAGTTTTTTATCGTTTGAGAAGTTGAGATATACCTAAAGGTATTTCTTTTACTTCGTTTTACTTTAGGTGGATTTAACGATGCATACTGCCAAAGTTTTTAGTTAAAATGTACCAAAGAAAAAAAAATGTTTTCTTAATGAAGTACAACTTTGAAAGTCTGAGCAGCAGTCTTTCGGAACTTTGAAAATTCATGTCACTTCCCCACATATTGCTACGGAGGGAATAAATCCTTAACCCTTAGTGAGGCTCTTTATTTCATATATCTATCTATGCATAGGAACATGGTGGAGAAAAGGAAAGGAAATAAGTGCGGTTATCGATAGCCTATGCGGTTATCATCAATTAAGTGGAGTTTGGAACTAAATACTTAAAATATGATTGGTTAATATGAAAATCTACTTTTGGCTCCTCAATTCTATCGGTATGAGTTCAAATAAAGTGTCTGCAGTCAGCCTATAATCTCTTTTTGTTGAATACATTTGACGACGCAATTGTATGAACAACTTTAAAAAAATTCCGTTTAAATTATCGGCAGCATATTTCATTTAAGCGAAATTCAGGTAAATTTAAAATTACTCCATTTTGGGAGTTAACTGGTGGTAAATGAAAATCGATTTCATTTAAGCGAACTAATAGGTACGTTGATGAATGGAAAATGCGAGAAGTCGCATTCTACTTTGGCCATGTTTTCGATTTCGAGTCACATTGTCTTTAATTAAGAGGGGTTTAAATGTTTTTTCACGTCCTTTTGTTATTGGTTTTTGTCAGAGGGCGAGCGAGAACTTCAATTCCCAATAATTCCAAATTACAAACAAGGTTTTTATAACTCTTTTGAAAGCCTGGCAAACATCGAGGAGTACAAGGTGGGGCAAAATGAATCACCCCATCGAAAGATGTTCTAATTTTTGCAAATGGCGTCGTACGTCAATCATATTTGACATTTGTGAACTAGACAGCTGCAGTATAAAACAGACAAGCAATGGAGTGGAATAATTGTGTCCATCTTTTTGACCAATAATCGCGCATCACGAAATTCGAATCATCGTGAGCGACGATGCGTATTTCCACTTAAGCGAGTGAGCCATTACATCTAATCAAAGCCACTGTGTGATGGGATATGAGGAGTGATTGGGCCGTAATTTTTTGAGGACGCCATCGGCAATACGGTCACTGTTACTGCCGAACGCTACAGGGCCATAGTAAACGATTTCTTACTGGCATTATTGCATGAGCGGGGCTTGGTTAGCATGTGGTTTCAACAAGACGGCGACGGAAGACTTTCCTAGTCGCGTAACGAGTAATATCCCGTTTTGGCGATTTGGCATGGCCAACAAGATCGCCCAATTTAGCCATCCCAGACTTATTTCTCTGGGGCTACTTGAAGTCGCGGGTTTATGCCAACAAGCCTCAGACAAGGAGAAAATTCGACATATAAATATAAATAAATTTTTTTTTATTTAGTAAAATTGGATGATTAATTTTGCACCACCCTGTATAATGTATCCCCATTATTTCCCTATAAATAAAATAAAGCTTTTTATCGTATGCTCGTGTGCAGTGAATCATAAAATGATGGATAAACGAAGATGTGTCAAATAGTAGTGCTCTCCTTTCCCAGCCCCGATTCTTCAATAAACAAGCTTTTAGGTCGGACACAAAGCAGCTGCATTTCTGATTCTGTTACATAAAGTGGCTTCTGAACATGAATAACACTGATCTCCAAGGACATTCTTAAGAAATGCGACATAAACTTTTTTTTCTCAAAACCATGAGAATTAAATGGCTTCCACTTCAAGTTTACGTTGAAGTCCAAGTCACTCAGAAAAGGAGCATGCTAACATCGATTACCAAACTTTTCGATACTTCGGGTTGGTTCACCTTCACCTTGCATAGTGAAGGCGTAAATGTTGATAAAGCGTTTTTTAGGAACGAAAGTTCAAGGCCTATAAGCCGGTTACACCAGAAATATGTTATCTCGCATCAGGAAGTTGCAGATTTTGAAGAAATCCGGCTCGGATCATGTGTCCATAATTTTATATGATAAATAAAATGTAGTTAAATTCAAACTGGACACCAGAAACGATCCCAATTAACTGGTTGGGTGCCCACCTTGTTTTTAATTAAGACGATTAATATAAAAATGAGGTGACTAAGGTTGACACCCATAGAAAAGATAAATAGAATCCCATTCCACTGAGTTTTTCTTATACTTTTCGACAAACAATAAAAGACAAATGTCACACCGCAAAGTACCCATAATTATATCTAACTGTTCATCAACGACAATAGACCCATTGTTTCGTTTCTGCTTCTCAAATAGTATCTCGTCGTGTGCACCTTTTTTATCTATTGCCCTGTCACAAGCAAAAAGATAACAATAGCCTTGGCTAACCACATCTGGTATGTGGGTATAGAACACCGCATCTTTGCGGCACCTATAGAAATTTCTAATTTCAACAAAGCATTCGTGCGTAACTGACAACCTTGTACGGCTTTCGGTGTAATGCGAAGACATATTTACATACTTGTAGCCCTATACCTTGAATTGACATCTGGATTGTACTTCCCACGCACGATTGTTGCTACTTACTACTTGTTTACGGCTACATATATAGATTATTATGTACGTACACTTAATTTCGGTCAAACATAGAGGCTCACATGCACTCTCACCTGGGCAACACTATCGGCACCTGTATATCCGTGGATGTTTTTGTTTACCACCCACCAATTTCGAGTTCACCCAAAGTGGGTGGAGAATATTTCTTTGCTAACTCGTGTACAGGCTATAGGCGAAAATGAAAACAAAGTGCCACTCGAAACAACACAGAAGTGCTTTGTTTTTCTTTTATCGTAGGTATAGGCAAGTCAAGTTTGATAAGAGCAACGTCTTTGCCGCGGCCTTTATGGCTGTGTATATACCTACACAAATCGATCTGTATATACAAATTCGTAGAATTTTCACCTATTTCCACTGTTGTTTTGTTTGCCTTCAATTATGTAGAATTCCGAAAATGTATGAAAATCCGATTAATTTATCAATAAGCTTTAATCGTCAAGGGGATGTTTGCGTTTGGTATCGACTCTTATGTCAATTATGACCTACATAAATATTTGTTTGAAGGAGATAAGCATTTTTATTTAAGACTTCGTGGAATGTGAATTTCTTATAACACTTCCGCCATACCATCGGAAAACACGAAATACATAGACGAAAATTCGCCTTTAAAAAGGCATCCTATTTTTAGGACCAATAAGATAAGTTTAACTAGTTGACACCCACATTCACACACACCCAATGAATAACGCCGTACAACAAAAGACGTCAATCAGGTGGATTTGCATAGAGAAACCAGCCCAATCTATTTCAAACATTAAAAAATATTGGCATGTGCTGCTTGGTTTCCATTCTTCAAAAACAACATCCGATGGAGAAATTATTTTTGGGCAGAACACCAAAACGGTTTGTTGATTTTTTCTTGTTTCCCAGGAGGCATTGCACATGAATTTTATTCTTTTGAATAAATATGCGAAACCACCTCGGGTTTTCATTAGGAGAATAGTGCCCACACCCCCCCGCTCGTAACCGTGGCAGAAATCGATATTTAGTAGGAGAATAACCTCTCAGCACTGTTTGTTTACGAGATGTTTCAGCATGCTTATTTTTAGAAATTATGGAATTTATTCAGGTGGCGGTACAGCCCGGAGTAGACCTCAAAACTGGCATACTTTTCACTTTCATCCATATCGTAGAGTTCGTTTTTTAATCTTGTTCCTCATTATTCTTTGATGAAAGTATGGGCTTTCATTGTCCAAAGTTCAATGGAAATCTTTTCCGTTTAACAGGCACAAAAGTGGTTCTTCTATTTACACCGTCAACACCAACTGTGATTCTACTAAACATAGGGCTTCCTTGTGTGTATCTCTACAGGTAAATGTTCAGTTCTTGTTGCCCTGACACGTTCTTTGATAATCAAAAAATAACTTGACCTTTATACTAGAATCGTTATTAAAGAGCCTTTCGATGAGAACAAAAGTGAGTTGTAATTAAAAACAAATATTGGGCGCAATTTTATAAAGGAGCTTCGCTTTAGCTTCACTCAACCATTCGTTTGTGTGAGTTTTATTTTTGACACAAGAATTTTATTCTCCATGGCCATTATCTAACCGAGAGCTTGAGCTGCGACCTCTTTGAAAAGTCATGTTAAAATATGCCTAGACAAACCGAACAACTGTCGACTATCTTAAAGCAATAGCCAGCTCGTAAACAGGAAATAAACTAACCATGCCTGTCCTGATGCATCCAATTGTTGCCTACATTTTCATATTCCCACATGAACACATCCTTTCCATATCACATGCATATTAAAGAGAAATTACGTTTGCCTATATACCAATTAGTCATGTGGAAATTGCAAAACAGAGTATCTTCAACTGCACGACCCGTTTGCATGCATTTGCACATTCCTTCCGTGCGAACTGCGAACATGCGTTCTGTAGCCGAGTTCGAATCAGCTATTTTTTTGCAAAAAAGCTTTTCTATTCCTGTAAACGGGACGTTCGCAAAATCGTTACACATAATACTCTTTTTGAACTACACAAACCGATTTGATTTTAACGACATTATACTTTAAAACGCCAAGAGCGACATCAAGTAAAGTTCATTTTAGCATGCTCATATAAAATACAATATGCAAATTCGAAATTTTGATGACTGTTTAAAATTCCACTGCGGAAGGACATTTATGGTAAGAAAAAGTTCATAAAATATCTCCGTATACAATTTCTAGAGATTCATTATCATTTCTGAGAATACATAACTCTGTGGACCTAGCGGAAATTTGAATCCTTTTAAACGTCAACACGGTAATAAAACGTATGCGTGTTGTATCCTGGGAAGTCAACATATCAGCATAACCACTCCCTTTTGGCTTAATTTATAGACTATTCATTTTATTCAAATGTCCCTCATATTTCTGTTTAATGGGGTTTCTTTTGTGTTTTGTGTTTGAAATGTTGGTCAGCAGCCAATAATGTCGGAAGGGGCGAGTCTATCAGATGGGCCACAAAAATGTATTCCCGCTCACAGTTTTGCGTGAAAAAACTCCAATTCCAAGTGGTAGATGGGGGTAGATATTCTAGTTATTGAAATACAATTTGGGTCAGCTTTGAGCAACAGTTTCCTGACAGAGTTTAAAGTTTTATTTTTTATAACAAGGAGTTTTTAAAGAGTAGGTTGGTTGTCGTGAAGCTCGCTAAGTGACTCACGCACTTCATATGTCAGTGCCTTCTGCTGCTCGACGGGCTGGTGCATAAGTGTACGCCCCATGTAGCCAAGCCGTTTATAAAGCTGTATTTTAAGTTTTTTAGTTAGGTAATCGTCGCCCTGTGTTCCGTAAAGTAATTCGTTAAATCGCTATTTAAAACGCTTCAAAAGCCACACATATGCTTTCCCAAAAGGCTACGCTTCTATGACATAGAATAGAACCGCGTTGATCTAGAAATATCATCTTTGTTGACATAAAACTTGACATGGCCTTGTATAAGTTGTTTATTCAAATCGATTTAAAGTCGATAAAGATGTTGACTGCGGATTGCATCAATCTTTGATTTTCCGTAGTGTGAAAATTTGATGGATTCTTGACTTTGGCCTCAAACCGGAATGATATGGGTCGATCAGGCTACTTCCGATAATCTTAAGGCGATCATCTCCAACACTCTAAAGACTAATTCCTCTGTAAAGTTGGCCCGGTGCAGAGCATCGTTTCTCTTGGGGTATACTTCAAGCTGGCTACATTTTGTTGGTAAGTTGTTGCACGTTCCTTTCGGAAAAAGGTCTGAAGGACAGCCGCTCTAATAGCCTCCATGAACACATGTTTAAAAATCGGTATCCTCATTTATCCGGGAACAACAACTTCGTCTTAACCACTGGGAAAATGTCCCTGGTCTAAGACAATCCAAGCGTTTAATCAAGCCCTACTCCTACAAGAAAATCCTTAGACTCATTAAGGATAACGTAAGTAAGCTAGTGGGCTTCCTCACAGCCCACTATGGCTTTAAATACCACCGCAACAAAATGAACCTTTGTCCGGATACAGAATGTAGATTCTGTCTGGAGGATGTCGAATCCTCTGAACACATCTTCTGTGACTGTCCGGCTTTTCATTGGTTAAGAAAGCGTGTCTTCAATCTAAAGAACTTTGCTACTGAAGACTTATTGGCCTTCATCAGAGAGGTCACTTCTTCTCTTAGATTAACTTTTCCCCATTGATACAATCTTTCAGGTCGCAGTGTCAGCCATCAGGGCATGGGATTTATTTAAAAAAAAAAATATCCTTATTTAATGTAGACCGGGCTGACAAATATTTTAACTATCGTTGTCCAGATTAAACTGATCATCCTTCTGCCTGAAGGCAGTGGTAGTTTTTTGAATAGAAACATTTTCTTGATACAACATTTTTAGCACCTTTTTATTTGTAAAAATATTTAGTACTACAGCGGATAACAATTTAATTCCGACATATTGGAATGGATTTTTGAAAAGCAGAGTTAATTTTGTACATTGATTTTAAAATCAATTCCAGTTCTTACAGGGGGAATAAAGCTACAGCAGTTTTAAAATAGAAAGGATAGTTTGACGTTCGGAGCTTGCTGATAGTTTAGAAATTCTAAAACTATAGCTTCGCTTGGGAGTATGAACTATGGCTTCAGTTAGCTTCGAAAATGAGTAGGTATAGATACAAACAAAAATAGTAAGCTCACACAATTTACGATTGATATTAAACCAAATAGTTTATTTCTATCCCTGTGGACCTATGTATCTGTCTGAAAAAAAGTTGTGAGTAATTATGCAGTTTGTAGTTAATATTAATATGATTATTTATATAAAATTCGGTATAGATATAAATGATAAATTGCAGCGTATTCGACCCCCAAATGCCCACGCCATTGGCCAATATGTCACCACACAAAGGATTAGTTGAAAATGCCTCCCACATAATGTGCCCATTTCATTCATGTCATATAGGTATATGGGAAAAGTGGCCGTCGATTGATTGTTATTAATATCACTGCTCCCTTCAGTAATAGATATCAAATCGAATTAATTCGTCAATTAATCATTCAGACAATTGTTTTATTTTTCCCCTAATCAATCGAAATTCGATAAATTGTTTGCGCGGCTGTTCACACACATGCATAATATTTTCTGTTGCGGTCATATAACAGAAATAGGTAGGTAGTCTAATTGTTCCCTTGCCTGCTCCTTCCTATGACCACGAATTGAGACACACAACGTTGACGACCAGAATGGTGGGAGGTGACTGAGACACCATCGCTTACACAAAAATATCTCATGTCCATGGGCAGTACGTGACTAATAAAGACAAATTCCATAGACAAAATATCGGAAGAGAACAAAAATTAAGAAACAGACAATATACGCGCATAAGAATATTGAAGGCTGGATCTTCGTTAAAAGGAAAATGTTGTTACTAAAACACGCACAGGGAACACAATTTACACGGAAAAATATTCAAGGTTGACCCAAGGATGTGTCTTAATTAATTTCGTTATCCTTAATGAGGGAGCACGTTTCAGGGAAACATTTTCTTTCAAAAGCCAAGGGACCGACTCATATACATTGGTTCGAGGATGGTGATTTATTTTGAGAACGAGAAAAAAGGAGCTCACATACAGGGTATGGGCGCGTACATCGATTGAAGTATGAGACAAATTAAAGACTGCCTAATGCCGCTTAAAATGACTGTCATTATAAGTGACACCGTTTATTTAAAACGTTTAAGGGGGCGGTGCGTATTGCCAATAGAACCCTTGGCCCATAGTTTCTTGCAACATTTCATGTGACTTAAAACCTTTCTGATGATTGACAGATCAAAATACTGGTTCTGTCTGAGACGATCTTTCTATGTATCTTATTATCCACTCACTAACCCTTAGTGTCAAAAAATCTCCAGTAAATTTACGACTCAAAGGTATACTACACATGAATTTGAAGAAAGGGTTGTCTCCAGAACGCCTACTCAATGCGCACAAATGAAGATCTAATATCACGGGGCTATTTCCACGAGCGATGAATAGAGCAATTCTGACTTTGCCTATATGATAGGTAGGATCAGTGTTCCCAGGCTTTGAAGACTGTTTTCCCCTTTTCTTATGAGCAAAAACAGTCGTTTTCCCCTAAATTTGAAAAAAATTCTCCTTTTCTCCAATAAGTGAAATTTGCCTGTGTTTTCATTAAAAAAAAAACTGCAAAATGAAAGCCGTTTTTATTAAAAACTTTAAAATAAACATATACATATTGTATAACAATTTCCTATTCGATTAGACGTAATATCAAAACGATTGAATGCATTCGAATATACGTAGACGTTTGATGGGCTGTTTCCGTTTTTCTTATTAAGTCTGAATATTTCATTCTGAGTAAATTTGCAATAGTTTGTAATGAAAATGCGTTTTAATTTTACTTTCAAGCAATTTAAGATTTTTATTTTTTTGCGATTTTTCTAATTGAATTAATCTGGGATCACAGGGTAGGGCTAGTTTAAGAAGGCTATCTCTTCAGTCGGAGGCAAAAGATCGAGGAATTTTGACATTGTTTACAAATATGTATAGTTCAGTATTTTGCTAAAGAAGTACGTAAGAAATAATATATCAAAAACGACTAAGGTCAATGCAGAATCTATTTTGTTTATCTGTACACAGGTTAAGTGTCCTTAAATTAAAGTCACCCCTTGGAAAAAAAACTAATTTATAAATAAATCAAGCACAACTACACCAATCATTACACTGTCCCTTTTGGAAGGCTATCAGTTAAGTCCATTTATGCTAAAGGCTTTTATTTCGACAAATTCGATTCCTGCAATAACTCAAAACACTTCTTTCTTTTTTTCATTTTGTCATCCCGTTTTAACGGTGACTAGTAGCCTAGTTTCATGTGCCAACAACATGCTCGTATGTTTGCTCCATTGCACTGCTCAATGGGCAGGATCGTATAGTCCACTAACACGAGGTAGCTTTTCGTTTTGTGCAGCTAAGGGAAGTAATAAATCAAACCGAGGCGGACATCGGCTCCGAGACACACAAGAACCCAATTGATTGTTACTTCACTTGAAAGTACGACCAACAAAGTTGATTGGTTTATTGGTTATTGTATGGGGCTGCCCAGGAAACATACCTGAGGGTTTATCAATTCTTGGATATGACTTACACAAATTGCAATATCAGGCTGCTGCAATTTGCAGTTTCACTTTGAGTGCTGCCATTTAAAATGATGAGCTGGCAAAAATACTGTGGCGCGGAAATCGTACACAAACATAAGAAAGTGATGAGGACCTCTTACACAGGTTGGTGCAGTATTGCGTATCTTTTAAACGAATTTTGTCGTCCTTATAGGACATAGAAAAACAGAAAAGAATAAATGTCCATTTAAGAGAAAACAAAATTGCCCTCAAACCGCCAAACTAAAAATAAATTTCCTGCGTCAATTATAGTCCTTGCTATCGGTTAACAGACTCAGTCCATAGACAACTGTATTCTGTTGAGCTGATCTGCGCTGGGAAATCAATCATCCAGCTGAAATTCTTGAAAAATCACTAAGCATATGCTTATGCAAACTTTCCACATGTGAATTAATGATGACCACGAAAATCACTTTTTTAACCGCAAGGGAGATGCCTCATTCTTGTTGGAATAACGACGAAGTCGACGACGTACAAAGCAAAAGACAACAGGACAAATACATACAGTCCTTGTGGATAAAATAGACCTTAACATAAAATGTACGTAAATGGGACTCTTGATTTTTGTTTAACTTTTTTGTGGGTAAGAAAGTTTTTGAAATCAAGATCAAGAGTGGTACTCGCAGGAACGCACAGAGGTTTGAGTATTTTTCAAGGGAAGGAAAATAAAGTTATTCCAACAATTTGTCAAATTGTAAGTTTGATTATAAAGTTGTTCTTGGGGCGTGTGTGAGTGTGGAAAGACAAATTCATTTGGGAGTCTTGATGTGCTATTTCGCTCGTTTGAAGGAAAACGTTTTAAGTTATTCGTTTACGTATGTGTGAGGTAGTATTTATGCAAATGGGGGCGCTTTTAATTTATTTACATTGAACCTTTTAAATGTTTACTTGAGTTGCAGAATGTATTCGGTTAATAGGAGATGTATAGATTTATTCTATCTACGTCGCCATATTTATACACCAACATTGATTGTCCCACCTTCTTACCTAGGAATTGGCTGACATTTAGTTCGGTATGTACCTAATGTCGGAATGAATACCCGTATTATATTTTGTATTTATAATAACCGGCCTCCAATATGATTAATTAATCGATTCTTACTTACAAATTAAAGGGGATACTAAGCTGATTAGAAATCGATAGCTTTACACGCATAAGTACGCACTAACAAGAATCCACCCCCACAAACATATGGTTTAAACGGCCATACATTTCACATATACTCGTATGTAGCCAGTTACGGACATCAGATAAATGTTTCGAATGAACAAAAAAAAATTGCACAAGTAATAAAAACAAATTTTGGCATACATATGCGAAAAATCGCACAAATCCTTCATACGGCGGTGAAGGAAACAGGCCCCGAAGGACTTTTTATATTATCTGGACAATCTATCTAACATCCCGTATAATGTAATCCAAACAATTTTATTATCTCAAAGAGCAACAACACAATGTGAAGGATATGTTTACAGTGCCTTTGTGTTTTTTGTTAAATTTTTTGTTTCGCTGTTGATAAAAATCTCTACCCCCCAAGGCAAATAAGAAATGCGAATCATTTCACTATAGCGAAAGAATTTTCTTATTCTATTCCAGTCTTTTAAACTTTGAGTGCGACAATCACATATTATGACAGCATGTAGTAATTATTGTGTATGTATGTTGGTTACAAATTTCGTCGGTTGTAAATGCTATTTGACCCATCTGATGGTGAAACATTCACATTCGCCTGGGGGAATTAATGTGACATTAAGCATACTCGCTGTATAAATATTTACCCGTGCCCTCATTTATTACGAAGGCAAGTTCTCTCCAATAACACTTAAGCGGATAAATATTTATACGAAAGGATATTAGTCCTTGTTGTATATGGGGGGCCAGAAAATAAGTGTTGAACAATTTTATCTAAGTGTAACATTTCCTAGAATATTTGCATATGTGCCGTTGATTTGATTTATTTGTTCCCGTAAGTATTATTGGTTGCGGGTTGTGTGTGATGTGCTCAGTTTAGTTTAGTGCGAGATCAAACGGTAGAATAGCACATTCAATGGCGCTGACTGAGTGGAGTTCCTGTTCCGGGCTTTCTGAAACGTCCGCCAATGAGTAAAGGGGGTGGTATTGTTTTTGTTTAGATTTTCGGAAATCCAAATTTAAATAAAGTTGTTGTTTGTCATTGTTAACTTGACTTTAGAGCCTTACATTTTTAATTGGATTTCACAAGTGCATTTGTTTTGCAGTAAAAACATTGTTTATATGAAATCACATAATCTTGGGGGACAATTTTCTCAGATACTTGAGGGCGATGGTTATGTGCGCGAGGCAATGTTAAAGTGAAATATGCTACCAAATGCAAAAACAAAGTTTTGAATTGCAAATGTCGCTGGTGCTTGCGTGCAACAACAGCAAGAGCTGCGATCAAACTAAACTCATTGCCATTAAGCTAGAATGAAATTGAGATTCCAAGTGTAGGTACTATAGCACTTTCGCACCCACTGGCGGTTAATCATGCTTGTAACGTCGCACCAATTATAGGGTTCTCCAGTGAGGCTATAAAATCTAGCAAGCCTTACCCGGTGCTGTACGATATCACCAAATAAACTGACTACAGCTGCTACAAGAGCTTTTCTATTTTAGGCTTTGGACTGAACAACAATTTCGAAACAATATATTGAAAAGCCGTACGTTTGCAGCAGCTTTGGTCACAATTTTGGAGCACTTTGATAAACTATGAACTATGCCTGCTAGCGGTAAAAATTGAAGAAGAACTCTGAGCGTTCACAAGAAGATGGGTTAAAGACAGACACCAGCACAAATTAAAAAACTAGCCAAAACTGTTCCCCAAAGCCACAGCTTTTCAGTGCGTTAAAGTATACAAGTGTAGGCTTTACTTTTTACCCGACTGGGCACAGGGAGGGTTATGTGTTTCGCGCGTATCCTATGTACGTTCCTTCGTGACGCCCTGAGTGAGGTGTCGTAATATTCGTATTCTTCCTCGGAGTGTCATAGGCAAAAAGATAAAAATAAAAAAAAGTTGATTTAAAAACCAAAAAACCCGACTGACTGTAAAAAAAAAGAATTAAAAAAAATTAACTATTTGGAAGTCGGAGGGTACTCAATACTCATACATATATTTGTTAGACTGTGTAGATTGTCAATTCTTTTTTTTTGGTTTTTAAATTAACTTTTTTTTAATTCTGTATTTTGTTGTCACTTTCTCTGTTTTTTCTGCTATCTAGATTTTGTCCTTTAAATTGGAGAGGTAAGATCTTCAGGTGAACTATATACGTCCCAAATGGAGCACGCTAATATGCAGTCCATGGAGCCAAAATGGCTTTTGAACATACAGTATCTTAAATCTAAACTGCAAGTGATTTGTGGACACATTCAATTGAGAAAGCATACAAAAATAATTTGCATTCAAAATCCTTTCCTTCAAGTATAGACTCACTTTACTTCGCGCTTTGTAAAACACGCGCACACCACAACGAAGTGTTCATTATCATAGCAATGGTGATGTTCCATTGCCCCACACCATCCAATCCAGTATCTACCACCACCCGTAACCAAATATGTATCTCTATTGTGTGCGTATTTCGTTCAAAGTACCGAGCGTGCACACAGCCATTCGTGGTAATGATTCACACCAAGCTAATTCTTTTGTGATGAAGTGAACGGATGAACAATAAATCACTCGACGGGAAAACTGAAACCTGCAAAACAAAAATCAGAAACAATGAATCACCATAGCAGTACAGTATACCCAACATCGCATGCCTTTTATCCTTTCACAATAGCAACCACATTTTTAGGGGAATTTGCAAGCAATTAACAAGGCGACATTAAGTAATTTACACTCCACACAGCAGTAGGCAACGCAACGAAGACCGTCACCACATTTGAGAAATTTGCGTGTCAAACATCGCACATCGACAAAGCTACACCCACATGACGCAATCTACGAGCGTACAGCTAAGACTTCCTCGTCGGTGAGCACCCACAAAATAGCAAGTCGTGTTTTACATGCCAGATTTTCCGTTTCCACTTTTCATGCCATTACGAACGTCAACGATAATTCTGTCATCTCATTATCAAACATTCGTCATCTAGGAGAGACGCTTCAACACCATAACTGCCCGCAGTGTAATCTGATTAAAATTTATAGCATCCCCCCACCCCATAGGCGATGGAAATGCACTGGAAATGCTCTCGGAATATACATCTGCTTCCATCATGCACGTCTTTCAAAGCGCACCGCCTGAATAACACAACATCAACTTTTACACGCATCAGGCGGCAAAGTGAAAACTATGCACAGCCTCAAGGGGGCGCTCTTGTGAGTGACAACTTGCTTTTCAATATCCTCGCCAGCGACACATCGCCAACACACTTTGATAAATTACCTACTCTTCAACTCAAACCGAAAAGCCCCTTATAAATGTGCCTGTTTTGCCTGACGTGGTTATAACCCTCCGCAACTATAGATTAACAATCCCTGCCCCATGAACGCCGAGCCAGTCCATTGGCAATAGCAAAATGGCTGGTAAGGTTCCCCATCAACTCGCCTCGGGCCTGACAACCCGACAACGCCAGTACATCACTATTTGTGTGTGTGCGCGTGTGTGTGTTTGCGTGTAGTTAGTATGGCGCCTCTACCTCTGGAATAGCATGCGAACCCCTTGCAAGTGGGTATCTCTTTTCCAACGAACTCAGATTCGCACTCCTATTCCCAATTTGCCCACTTGGCCGATTTATTGCCAGCATTCATTACTATTTCACTGTGGGTTTTGTTGTTCCAGCGTACTAAGCCTAAAATCGTCTTAGTTGTTGGTTCCCTCCGTAGACACATAAATCTAGAATCACTTCTTGTGTAATACGTAAACCTACCCGCTACTTTCGGCTCCTACCTACAACGATGGCATGCATTCATCCCCATGGTCCTCATTAGGGTGCCAGCATAGAAGTGGAGTTTACCAATCCGATTGATTGCGATTTGCGATAGGCGAGTAGAGTGGCAAAACCTAAGCTTATTTACTGCGGTAATTATCTTATGGGCAGTGGTTGTCTGATAAGCAAAGAGTTTTCGATCGATACCGAGGCAAATGTCGTAAAAAGAGGAAGTGCGTGTCAATCTGTTAAGTGATTTGAATCTCCCCAAATTGGGAAACGTTTGCATAGTTGCTTCCTTATTTTCTGGCGAACACTAACAAAATCTATTTCTATACAGATATATTTAATATCCCCCCCAATAGAACTCGTTATGCGGTGCCATGGGAGTTTGGTTTTATGAGGCGTCGACTGATTTCTTATTGTTCCTTGTTCGTACCAAATTTTATTGGGAGCGCTTTCACTTTGTATGGAGGAATAGGAAGGTTAGGTACTTATTGAAATTCGAAAGATTGGATTATGGACTCCATTTCGTACATTGCCATCGTTCCGTGCTTAATGTCGTGTGGGCCTTTGTCGGGCCTTGGTAATTTAGTCTTAAATGTATGCCTTCTTTTCTTTTAAGCTAGAATATTACCCTCATAGTGAGAGCTGGTCTTATGAATCTTGTAGACGAGCCTTGAATTTTATTGAAACTTGATAACATATGAATCGGTGACCGCTAAAACAACATGAATCACATTTTTATTTTTTTTTAACATGAAATGGTAGAATGGTTATTTTTTTTTAACATAAAATGGTAGAAGAGATATATGCTCACTCAGGGAAAAACGAGATAAAATCAAGACAATCAGTGTCAGATTAAGCCTATCCGTTGACGAAAGTCTGTTAAACTTAAACAAAGCTTTTGATTTAGTTGATCACACAATCATTTTGACAAAATTATATAATGCAGGTATGCGGGGTTTTATCTATAACTAGTTAGCTTCTTATCTAAAGGATAGGAGGCAGACAGTTAAAATAAGTTGTTGCTTTGGTGAATTACGCAACATAATTTCTGGTGTTCCGCAAGGTTTGGTACTTGGTCCATTGCTTTTCTCGATTTATATCAATTCTATATTTTAAGGGAGTAATAACAGCCTTTGCTGATGACATGGCCTTCTCCTACGGTTGCAGTTCTCTGTTTAACTTAATTTCGGACTCTAAGGCGCTGGTTTGCTATTCATAAAATGGTGTTGAGCAATAAAATCAAACTAATGTACTTTAGTCTTTCAGAGTCGCCTACTATAGTTAATTGTGATTTACTTTATCATTCCCCTGACTGTCAAAAATTAGTTTTAAATTTAAATGTCAATAATACATTTCTTTCCAATGAACCCTGCTCGGTTCATTGTTTTAAGGTGAATTTTGTCCAGGCCTTCAAATAATAAAATAAATAAATAAATAGTGGGCGCAACAGGTCTGTAGGGACCTTAGGCCTAGCTTCTCACAACTATTCGTTTGTGTGAGTTTCTCATTTTTGGGACGAATGGAAGGGATCTACAATTTTATGCCGGGTCCAAACGGCTAATTGAGAAGCTCCTTCATGACAGTTATACTCTCGGATGTTTATCAGACGTTCGAGAGAGGTGGTGCAGCGGAAAAAAAAAATACATAATATGGGTTCTTTTCGGGATTCGAACCTGGGACCCCTCGCTTAGTAGTCCAACACACTTTTTTTTTTTTTTTTTTTATTTGCTTTTTATTGGAGTAATTCATTTAATTTTACACGCTAGACAAAAATGCTTAAAACTAGCTTACCTAACTTAATTATGATGTTAATGTTTCTAACTTACTGGCCCTATGCGGGCACTCTAAGCTACACTTAATTAATTAAAGTTGTCTTTCGACTTAACCTAACTTTTATTTAGTATTTTAATATTGAATAATAATAATGCTTACGGCTAAACTAAGAAAATGTTATGCGAAAAAACTTAGTAACTGAACATTTTTTGTTGGTTTTTTATTCTCTTATAATTAAAACTTATATGCTAACTTAATAGTAAATCTTAACTTAACTTAACTACGTTGCATAATTATATATGCAATTTTTTTTTTTTTGTAGCCGTGTGCTGTGCGTTTTTTTTTTTTTTTTTTTTTTTAACCCTAAGAGCCACGTGCTGTGATCCTATCTTACATCTAAAGCTTAAAACTATTCACCTACTTAAACTATGTAAGCCGGCCAAGGCATATAATATACTTATATGGAAAGCCGACTTTGTCGGATCTACCCCGGATCAAAAGGGATCGACGAGGGAGCTCTTTCTAAAAGCCACCAGAATTGCTGGTGCTGTTTTTCTACATCTTTTTTATCGCGCCCCGATACCGACCGACTAAACCGGAGACGCTCCTCAGCGCTCTGTGTGACGTCTCTGTTGTAGTTAAGTCGCCTATCCACAGTTGTCCGGGCAACGTGGAAGATTAACGGTACCGCCGACCTATCCTGGATCAGGCCTATCTGATCAAAGTAGAGGAATGCTTCTGGGGGGACAAAGCCGCTAATACGCACCCTCTCATGGTACCTATAATTGGGGTAATAAGCCCCGAAGATCAGGTTGTTCATCGACGTCATTGCCCTCGCAATGTGCCTTCGAGTCATCTTGATCAGGAAATTGTCCACTCTTATCAGATTAGCCCTATTGTATAGGACCTCATTGGAGTAGAATTTTGTGTACTGAGACTCTGGTGTTCTGTATAAGTGAAGGCAAGCCCGAAGGCAGGCCCTCTCAAACACCCGAATCTTTTCCATCCTACTTGCCCCAATGTTGAACCACACGGGACATCCATATGCGAGCATGGGCCGAATAAGGGCCATGTAGCAGATTACCTTAACCCTTGCATCTAGTTGGCTGCTATAAAACAGTCTCTTTGCAAGGGCAAAAGCACCACGGGCTCTGGAGAGAGCAACATCTACATGTTTATTAAAATATAGATATTGGTCTAACCAAAGCCCGAGGTATCTGACCACATTTTTGTGCGCGAGTGGACGTCCGTGAGTTCCAACGATAGAGAGCTTTCGCCAGTTCATTCTTGTATCCCTAGTGGCCAGAGACAACGGCGTTCTAAATAGAATGGTTTCCGACTTCTGAAAGTTGATCTTCAGCTTCCAGTCGTCGCAATATCGCTGAATCTTATCGAAGTCACGCTGCAATAGAGTTGCAATAACGTCGATCTTCGGACCTGATCTGTACGCGATCAAATCGTCCGCGTACGCAATCGCGTGCTGAAGAGAGCCTATCAGATCAGCTGTAAAGATATTGAAAAGGATAGGCGAATTAACCGCTCCCTGTTGCAAACCATTTTTGATTTCGAACACCCCAGTAGACGTCACATTGCCATTTTTAACAAAGAACTTTCTACCGGTAAGTATATCAAGCAGCATGTACAGTAGTGGTTTACTTATGCCCAACCTGCTCAACTTGTAAAAAAGCCCTTCCAACCATATGGTATCAAAGGCCTTCTCTAAGTCAATCAGGCAGGCACCCGTGCATTGCTTTTTACTTTTGTACCATTGAATGTCGGACACCAGTTTAGACGCGGCATGTATTGTATCATGCCCCGCCTTAAAACCGAATTGGTTATCCGGAACTATATTTTTGTCCTCAGCCCACTTAATCAAGGCTCTGTTGATGACTTTTTCGAATACCTTGCTGATGTTTGGAAGTAGACTTATCGACCGGAGATTTGCCGGATTGGAGTTGTCCTTTCCCCTTTTAGGAATCGGATGTACCACAGCTGTCTTCCAATGCTCTGGATAATGTGCATTATTCAGTGCATTATTGAACAGGATGGCGTATATTTCCACAGCCTCTAGAGGAAGATGTCGAAGCACAATGTTCGATATTCCATGTAGTCCAACACACTAACCACTAAGCCACTGCGCCTACCCAGGCCTTCAAATACCTTGGATTAATACTTGACAGTAAGTTGAACTGGTCCGATCACACTACCGCATTGAAAAAGTACCTATTTTGTTGCACTAGGCAATTTTATAATCTTAACTTGTATTGCTCACTATGATCTACTACGGTATCGTTCACTCAAAGCTTCAGTACGGGATAACATGTTAGGGTGGAACTTATTTGAACAAGATCAATCCTCTTCTTGTTTTGCAAAAAAAAAATAGTTCGTATTATTTGTAAGAAAAATCGCTATCACAAAAGTATCATTTTGTTCCAGGAACTAAAAGTTCCTCCGCTAAGGCATTTCTACTACTTTAAAGTTGTAAAACTATTTTTTATTAGGAGTGGCTATCTTTCGGTTAGAAGAAGGTCGCTGCAAAATTTACGTGTAAATTCCGTCAATTTGGTCACTATCCCAGCGTATAAAAAAATTCACTACAAAAGATTCTTTACAGTAGTAGCTCCTTTTTTTTTAATAAATTACCTTTCTCTATTTTGTCACCTTTCCTACACAAAATAAAATCTTGGCTTTTTAATCATGATCATACTCAAATTGAACACATAATATCTTCAATCAGTTAACCCGATAATTTAAATCAATAAAAAACATCTTTTCTTTTTCTTTCCTTTATTTTCTTTTTCACCGTACACACTCAGTCATACGAATGAATACGAATATTTTGAAGGGACACTCGCCACTAGCTCTTGCTTAAGCTTAGCTAAAGAGTGTCTTAACTGAATTTTGTTGGGTCTTACAATATAATTTATTTTTGTTTCGAAGAACGATTATTTATTTTTATTTTTTGCATAATGTTATTCATTATTACGATTATTATATTCCATTAATTGTTTCTCAATTATTGTATATAATGTTAATCGTTTATAATATAGTATTCTACTTATTAATAATTTCTTTGAATTGTTCTTACCACATTTTATATATTGTACCTAGCAAGATGAATTAATAAATACAATAATATACAATATAATAATATTCTTAATCCAAATATAAAAATCTTACTTTGAGTATGTTTTTTGATTAACCTTTAATTCTTATTTTAAGATTCTTCTATAACAGTATTAAGAACGTGTAAGCTTAAATTAAGCCCAAATTCACATCATTCGAAGACTTCAAATGGTCTCGATGCCCTGAAGCCTTAAATATAAATATAATTTGTAACTTGATGTTCTGGAGGTACCAGAACTACTTGACCGACATTTTTAATACCAACCGGACGACGATAAAAATAAGTCCTTCCACCAAATTTTATTCGACTATGTCAATTCCTTTGGGCTTTCAACAGACAGACAGACAGACGGACATGGCTAAATCGATTCAGAATGTGATCCAGATTGAGAATGTATATACTTTATGAGGTCTCCGGTGACTCCTTCTTGGCGTCACAAATGTAATGACAAAGTGAATATACCTTCCTGTGGAGGGTATAAAAACAGGACCATAATGGGAGCTGGAACTAAATGAGTACAAGATATTCCTTTTTACCGACATTCTTCAAAAGAAAATATATCTAGTGCAATATGAGGTTACAGATGATTTTCAGACTGCCTCTTTGCACTTTTGTTGAAGTTGATGTGTAAAATTACAAACCATAGGTTTTGAAATCCTTTCCTACACATTTAATGCTTTACAGCATTATCCAAAGTTAATAAATAACCTACAGCCAATCTGTGGATTCCAAGTCCCAAAACAAGACAAGTGTCACTTAATATCTATTACGTCCTCTTCTCCTTTGTGGACTGCCAAGTTGCCGAGTCTGAAGTAAAATTAATTGGCAAGTTGAAAACATTTATTGAAAACCGAAATAGGCGACTTGGGAGTTAACACATTATCTCACTCGATTTGCCGATGCTACAGTCTCACGAGAAAATAGTCAGTTCTTCCTTCTGTGGTCCACAGGATTACACTTTCAATTTATATGCTACTCACAATGTATACGAACAGGGCTTGAATAATGATTGATTTGATGGCATCCATACAAAAAACAAAGCAATCACATTAGTTGTAAAAATCGACCCTAAATGTATAACGCAATATGCGAGTAAGGTAGGAAACATTCAATTCCCACCTGAAATGAAATGACACATTCGCGATATATTACCAGCCCAGAATATGAAGAGGAATGACACTGCTGTCCATTTTTCTAATGAATTTCGTATAGAACTCATACAACTCCATCATTTTACTTTTATAGACACAAAAGGTATTTGCGGGAAGGTTTATGGTATTTGGACATCCCATTGGTCTTTCGAAGCCTCTTCCGACTTTGGTAGGCACTTTTGTCATTTGGACGAATAGACGAAATAACTCTGTGGCAAAATCATCACTAATGTCACCCTGCTCGACAGAGATTGTAAAGTGGAAAAGTTGAGAGTAACCGCAATCTGCATTTCCATCAGGAAGCACGAAATGCCAAAGAAACTCTTCTAAGCACACAAAAAAAGCTTCCTTTGGCGCAGTTGAGCAAATTCTAAAGTGCTTTTCTCCATGCAGCGCCGTCGTTGACAAGAAATTCGTAAACTCCATTCGAGGAGTCCTTCACGCTGCAACTGCATTGGGACAAGAGATGAGCAAATACTTGTTTACCCTGCCTGTAGTTATTTATTAACTGTTTATCGGAATTTGTATAACAGCTGCTATTTGTTACATATGCGAGGTCCTGCTTGTAAATTGTAATTCGTTGTAGAGTCATTACCAACCAGAAGAAGAGGTAGGAGCACATGAATTTTGCTTGCAACCTTTAAGGCACAAAAACAAAAAAATATTTGTTCGCGTTTAGTACTTGAACCTTCAACATCGGATCAACAAGCAAATTCAGTACTTGCCACAGCCGAGCGGAATAATAGCGCCGCCATGAATTCTGAAATTTCCTTTCAGTAGCAAAGAACACTTCGTTGGTAAAATAACCTAAACAGATAGCAGAACCGTGTAATCCTATCCGCACTCATACATGCATGCACCGGCATTCAGTGTTCTTTACAAAACGAGCAGCTACAGAAATCCCACAAAATTATGATTAAGTACACATCGGTTCGAAGGTGAGGCCTTCAACTTAAAGTAGCAAAAATGAACAAAAAAGGATATACATGCTCTCCTAAATTAGTATGAGTGAAGGTTCGTATGATGCAGGGTAGAGTTATGTCGGTTTTTAAAATGATGAAATGTTGCTGTAAGGTAGCGTCATTTTTCATTCGAAATGTTGTTTCTGCAGTTTTCACCGAACACCGAGGCGGTGAAACAACTCTGGGGCAGGCAGGGGAGTCCTTCAGTATTTATGTACGTGTGGTTTCGTAAGAAAGAACTTCAAAACGCATCAGAGATGTTGGTTTTCGGTTGTTTTTTTAATGTCTTCTAATGGAAATATGCCGTACGGTACTTATATTTCAAGTGACAGGAGCACACTTTCGGATTTTTGTTTCTACTAATTAATGAAAGCGGAGGCCAAAGTTGATCAGCGCTAATGGATCGGTGATACGTGAGTGCAGTTACTTTGCCGAGAGTCTGAGACCCGGTAAAACACGAGAATTCAATTTGGATTTGAGTATGGTTAGGTGCATAAGATATGGTTCTGGTACGTGCCTTAATTAATCAATGACTGCTTGGGAAGGTATACGTTCTACTGGAGGTAAGTGGGAATGCTGGTCCTAGCATGTATCGTAATCAATTTATTTCTGTGATTTGATTGCTGGCGTCATTGATCATTGAGGGAGGTGCCTTACCTTTTGTTATGAGTTTGTTTGCTATATAAGTTCTCTGTTAAAGTACAGCAGAAAACACTTGGTTTTAGTTGATCGAACATTTTCACTACAGTTTTAGAACAAGCAAAACCTTTTGAAGCACCGAGTGATGAGTGAAGGAGCAAACGTGAAATGTAAGGAAATCCAGTTACATGATGTGGGAGTTCAAGAAATTTCGATAATGTCTTCTTTTTTTAGGGACATTCGCAAGAATCGGCTTTTGAAGATCCAGCTCGTTACATCGATAAGACGCATGGGGCATATTTATTTTTACGACAACACAATTATTATTTGACCTCAGCTATTCATAGGAGCTCTTTCTTCGTCGTCGCGTTACAGGTTGTTCAGTCTCCATTAGGTATAGCCATCATTCGATAAAAAAGGCTGCCTCCTCGATATACTCGTGTATCCATTTAGGTATTTTGAATCTATACGTGCAACTTCATGGTGAGGTTATATCTATATATAACCGTGACGACCGTGAACTGTTCTTCTCATTCAATCCGCGAATCGAGTTGAATTTGGAATATACCGAGGAAGCTGATTAAGTTATCCACTCTAAAATGGAAACAAATGTAAGAATTGTCAGTTAATCCATCAAATACTGCCATGAAACTAGACTTTAAGCTACCGAAGTCATCGAGAGCTGAAATACCCAGATATAGAAGGAGACAAAATCATCAATAAGAATTTTCAACTTCATCGAGGCATTTACGGAAAATTCTGATATAGTAGCTATATAAAGGGTGATTTTTTAGCTGGTTTGGTTTTGGCAACACTGGTTTTGACAGCTGACGTGTGTTTAGTACCTTGTGTCACTGTCAAACAGCTTCAGTTTGGTTTGCAATTTAACCATGGATCGTCTTACAAATGAACAACGCTTGCAAATTATTGAATTTTACTATCAAAATTCGTGCTCGGTTCGAAATGTTCATCGCGCGCTGCTTCCATTTTATGATCGGCATTCTCGACCTTCTGAGCAGTCTATTCGGAAGATTGTGACCAAATTTCGCACCAAATTTACTTTGTTGGACATTAAACCACCAACACGTTTACGTACTGTGCGTAGTGAAGAAAATATTGCGGCCGTATCAGCTAGTGTGACAGAAGACCGCGAAATGTCGATTCGGCGCCGTTCCCAGCAGTTAGGCCTTTGTTACAGCACTACGTGGAAAATTTTGCGGAAGGATTTGGGCGTAAAGCCTTTTAAGATACAGCTGGTGCAAGAACTTAAGCCAGCCGACCTACCACAACGCCGAATTTTTGGTGAATGGGCTCTTGGAAAGCTGGCCGAAGATCCGCTTTTTTATCGAAAAATTGTGTTCAGCGATGAGGCTCATTTTTGGTTGAATGGGTACGTAAATAAGCAAAATTGCCGCATTTGGAGTGAAGATCAGCCAGAAGCATTGCAACAGCTACCAATGCATCCCGAAAAAGCCACTGTTTGGTGCGGTTTATGGGCCGGCGGCATTATTGGGCCATATTTCTTCAAAGATGATGCGAATCGCAGCGTTACTGTCAATGGTGAACGCTACCGAGCGATGATAACAAACTTTTTTTTTGCCCGAAATGGAAGTTCTTGACTTGCATGATATGTGGTTTCAACAAGACGGTGCCACATGCCACACAGCACGCGAAACAATGGCGCAATTGCGAGGCGAGTTTGGTGAACAGTTAATTTCACGTTTCGGGCCGGTCAATTGGCCGCCTAGATCGTGCGATTTGACACCATTAGATTATTTTTTGTGGGGGTATGCCAAGGCTAATGTGTATAGGGACAAGCTCGCTTCGATTGACGCACTGGAAGCCAACATCCATGCATTCATTCGTGAGATACCGGCCGATATGTGTGAAAGAGTATGCCAAAATTGGACTCAGCGGATGGGCTACCTGAGACGCAGCCGCGGTCGACATTTGCATGAAATTATCTTTAAACATTAAATTGCAAGGTTCAAACTATCGATTCAAATAAATATTTTATTCATTTTTTCGAATTTTTTGTGTTTTTTTTTTAAAAAAAGTTCTAAACCTCTTAAAAAATGATCTTTAAAAAATAACTTTTTATTTTAAAGGTTGGAAGCGATTGAGGAAAATAAAATAATATTAAATTTAACATTTTTTTTTTATTAAGTTCTAATTATAACAAATAATAAAACTACATCTAATCACCTGACCTTCTTTGCTGCAAATACATCAACAACTTCGTCAGTATTTATTTCTATCTCCCGATAAATTGACATTAAGGCTTAGCCAGTAAGTCGATCTTCACTGGTAGAGTTTCTTAAAAAAGTTTTTAAGCGTTTCATCGTCGTAAACGTTCTATCTGGTGTACATGTCGATACTGGTAAGGTTGCCAACATTTTTGAAAGTCGATGTATGTTGGGGAAAAAAATCTTTACTGCAGTTTCCTAAAGCTGTTATGCCATTCTGTGAACGCAGTGCCTCGGGTTGTTGTTGACATTTTGTCTTCCACAGTAGAAACAGCCTTGAAGCCATTCCAATCCAAAAATCTTTTATAAAATTTAAAATTTTCTTCGTTAAATTTTGTTTCGCTTTTGCCAAGTACGGGATCAAAATATATAACGATGATAGAACGGTCTTATGGTCCTCGAACCGCGTTTGGAGATGAGTTATAAAGTCATCCAAAAGGGGTATCATAACAACTATCCTATAAAAGTTTTCAGGATCAGACGCGTTTACATTGGCCCTGTGCAAATTTTCTTCAATTCGACGCATAGTACTCTTTAGTTTAACGAACACTTTTTCAATATAATGCATTTTGAATTAAAAACCAATTATTCAAGCTGAATCATTTTTCATCAATTCTACATTTATTTCTTCAATCATCATTTTCTTTAAATTAATGATTTTTCTTGGGTTTAACGCTAAATTTTATTGTCAATCTGAGAAGTATGCATGCATGCGTGACATATTCGACTACGAGAATGACGTTGATTTACCTGTAGTTGCCTCATCAGCTCTTCGACAAATTCGTCTTTTGCCGACGAAGACATTAACATGTCATCCATTTGACGAATGAAGTAAAATTTTTTTAAGTTCTTGCTTTTTATTTTCTATTTCACTTTTATTATTTTCAGCACTGTACTATCAAAGAAATGTCAGTATTAGAAAATTGAGATTTAACCCAAGTAAAAGTACTTAAGCTGGTCTCTGGAGTACAGTTTAAATTCAATCGGATTAAACGTCGTCAAGTTTGAAAAACTGGGTTTATGTTCGGGTTTAACGACAGAATAATCTGGACTTGGGGTTAAGTTTTGTTTAAACGCACTTTAATCTGGGTTTAAATTTTAGACCGGATTAAAGTAAGTGGGCCTTTACCAAGCATTGGTACAGCACTGATAATGAAAAACTGTCGAGAAGTAGCTATAAGAGCGATGCTAAGCCACATATCAGTAAAGGAAGAAGTTATTGTCAGTGTTCCAAATTCCTAACTATATTTAACTTAAAGGTAGGCAACCTCCGGATCGCACATTTTATTGAAAACAGTTTGATTTTGATCATTGTTGGCCTCCTGCTGAAAATTTGCTTTAGTTTCTCCGGCACAGAAGAAGGAAGTGGCCGTCACCGAATTTCTATTCTTCCTTCTCTGACATTGACCAAATGATAATGACACAATTTGTACAAAATCCTGCTCCCAAAGGATAGAGTTTTCAATGGTCCTTTTGCAATTTTGCATGGAAAACTATATTATTGTGAGTTCGAAAAGTTAGTCTGGACACTAAAAATGATTATTAGTATGGCGGAATAAGTTTCCATTAATGCGTAGATTCACCGTTTGTTCTATATAAGACCAGTATCTCATCTTGAGCCTGGCTGCGATTATTATCAAATTTACAACCGACAGGACCATTCAAAGATATGAAATCAATCATAGAAATCTCGTCCGAAACGCACTTCAACACTGATCTAAATTAAAAGTAAACACACAATCCAAGTAAAAGCATACCATGTCAAAAGTGATGACGACGATGACCCGAATGATAGCTGCATGCAGCAGCCATCCGCATCGCAACGAGTGGGCTATTGCAACTCCAACAACATCACGCACACATAGTTATGTGTTCTTACTGCTAAGCCAAACAAATATCTGGTGCATTATTCTCGGATGACATTTGCACTGCAACAGACTGGGATGAGAAAGCTCTTATCGGGCGATCGGGGTTCCGGAGCAAAGGTAATCCATTCACAGGCTATTCTTCAAATAAAACGTCGAGCGCTTACGAAACCTTTTGTTTCGCCATCGGGTGTATCTGTATGCACATAATATCTTGAATGGAAAGCTGTGCAGTGCACTGCCAGCTCTAGCGCTGTCGCATTTAAAGAGGATTTCGCTATATTGTTGATTTAACACCAGACGTAAGCAGTGTACACACATCTTTATGGTGTTCAAATGTCAGTAGGATTCCGGCCAAATAGGCGAACACACAGAGGCACAGAGGCATAGGGGAATGGAACGTAAATGCGTTTACCTCGGCTTTCAGAAGACCGGTATACCATGGAATAAAACACCACCATGTTTGCCAATGAATGGCGGAGGCCGCCGCCGCATTAGAGACAGCCTCATGTACCGCATTCGTTGTGCGGTCGCTGGCAGGCAACGGCCGGCGCCTACAAATGAAAGAGGTTAGAACTTTAGTGGAAATCCTTAAATAGCGAAATGGACAGATTCACGGACAGGATAAAATTTACAATAGGTGCGGGGCCATGAAACAACTCAATGGACATTCATTTTATCAACGGTGCTGCTGTGGATCGCGAAAGGCATAATTCTTGCTTGCGGCAGGTAGTTGGTATTAACTGGAGCAAAGGACAGCACTCAGAGGCTTTACATGCGAAATGAGGTTAGGTTCATCAATTGTGACTTAGAGGAACGCAGGGTATTTATTATGCACTGATAGTGCGGTTGTTCATTGGAAATGCTCATAAATCGTTGTTGCTGTTTCATTAGCTTTCACGAGAATATTGCCATTGTAGTCGATTTGGTGTATGCCCAGAGCAAAGTATTCTCGGAATTGGGCATAGACATTGGACATATTGCTGCTACGGGAATACCTCTACGGGGAGAGTATTTAATTTCCATTTAGGTATCCATTTGGATACGCAGCTAATAATAGCGGTATTTAGTTGATGCGTTAGAGCGCACACTAATCACAGTATACAAAGGGACCGGTATACGACCTTCGGCGATGGGATACAAATCAGACCGATGCCAGAAGAATAACATTCGGAATATTATAGCGGGCTCTAGCAAAAGATAGCTTAATTGATTCTCTGCGGTAAATCACCATTTTAAATGTACATGCTGAGCTTTACGAAGCCATACGCATAGGGCTGTTTATGTGGACCTGCAATGGAAAGTTAAAATTTTAATTAATTTTTAAATAAGGTACAAGGTCGGAATAAGTTTCATCACAAACACAGCAAGAAGAAGACTCAAAGCTGTAAACAATAAGTAAGTAAGAAACTAATTGACGTAGGAGGCTGAAATTTGCACAGAACATTAAAACGCATATCAGTTAATTTCTATCTTTTCTTCTCTTCCTCCCTATTTATAATTTCTTTTTCCTGTAATTTTCCTCTTTTCTCTAAACTTACTTAGGTATAAAACCACTGTTAGTCTTAATCTGTAGTTTTAAGAACATTGTTAACTTACTTAAACCCTCTTTGTACTATAAAAGACCAAGTCTGATTGTACTTATATTATTTAATAATAATAATAATAATAATAATAATAATAATAATAATAATATATATCGTACTATATTTTGATATTTTTTATTTTTATGATTAATTAAATTAATTTGGCGAAAACAATATTTTCATTCGGACAAAATACTGTTTCTTGCTTCACAAAAAAAATGGAAATATACCTTTTTTGTAGATCATGCTCGTAGCTATATATGTGCTGAAGACTGTTTTGCCTTAAAGTTAATATTTTACAATACATTTACAAGAAACTAAAATACGCAAAATTAGTCATTTTCATTCGTTAATGGTGTGTTCTCTTCTCTTCAGAACGCGTTCTCTACTCTTACTCTTATAAATAAATTTTCGCAATTACCGCATCAAAAAGTAGTATCGGCATAAACTAAGTATTAATACTTAGTTTATGGTATCGGTGCGCGAGTGACACTCGCACTTGGGCGTTTTTTTTTAGTATTTATAACGAAAGAAGGAGAATGAAATTTAAATCATAAATTGTACCTACTGTGCCATAGATGTGCAGTAACAAAAAAAGTTGGTTTGTCGCCATTAAAGCTGATAAATGAGTTAAGAATTTCCTCGTATAAAACGCATATCAGTTAATATGGGCGACATTAAAGTCGTCGCCGCCAAATCACCATAGTAACGTAGGTATTCAAATATAAATCATCTTAGAATGAAACCTGTTTTTGATAGAGCGCCATTGACCATAAATGAATGCAATTTACCCACCCCTAAAAATAAGCAATTGAATAATTTTAATTCAGTGGCATTGCATTTGAGTCACTCAGCGGATACTAATAATCATTTTTAGTGTTCAGGCTAAATTTTTCGGCTCACAGTGGCGAAATTTTCCGTACGAAATTGCATATTGTACAAAATATTTTGTGTGGAGGTTAAAAATGTTTATTAATAAGGACCACTCTCTGCGAGGTGTTGACCAACCACTTTCGGTTTAATGATGGGAAAAGAACATTTTTCAACACACATTTTTTTAACATCCAAAGTTTCCGTTCACTTTTAAGTATTTAAGCAATGAAACTAATGCTTATTTGAGAATAAAGTATGTAATACTTATAAAAGGTATGGTCGATTTTCGACCACAATTGCCACTAGTTAAAATAAAACAAGAAATGTGTGAGATATAAAATGAGCTCGGGCTTTATTTTAAAGCTGCATTTATGTCGTAATGTGCGGAATAGTACTTGAATGACATGAATGATAGCGGCCGATCCAAATCGGACCGGCAAACAGCCCCCCAAACTCACAATCTTTGTGGATGGATTGATGTGTAGTCGAACACTTGTGGATTGTGTTCGCTCCGATAGTGACAATTTTTCCTGTTGATATTTTATTTTAGCCGTTGAGCCAAAAATTAGGCTAATCTGAGCAGATGAATTTTAGGCAAACATTTTAATCCCTGGCCAATAGTTCCCAAGTAGCGAACTCACGGCTTTGATATGGTCGTCCGGCTTCAATTCCGGCGTCGCTACATTCACTTTCTGGTGCTGCGCGATTCCGCTGATTTCAAATTTACCAAACCTTAAGATTCAAATATTAAAATGCTTCATTAAGTCGAAGAAATTACCCACTTCAAAATATGAAATACGCATTCATTACATTTATGACGAAGGTCCTTATTAATGCAAAATACTAGTGATGCCAAGAATCCACGTGTAGGTTTCGGCTAAACAAACCACAGAATGTAAGGATCTACTCCTACCATTTATAGTTCTTATTAGTACTTGACACGACCATAATGATGACTCATATTTGTTTATTCGCTTAAAGGATGACCGCACTAAAGCCGAAATTATTAATTTGTGGACTAGTAACTTTGTTTATGAATAAGGATACGAAAATGATTACGTAATTACAATAAACTCCTCTCCGCTTTATGGCTATCCCTTTCCAAAATAGCATGGATAAAAGTGACCACCGCTGGAAATACTATCCCATATATCCTTCACGATATAAGCCTCCTAATTGACGAATTCGGTTTCCTCAAACTTGGAAAAGTATAAATAAAATTTGTAAGTACTTGCAAATCGTCCGTTTCAATCCATTAGGTCACTGATTACGGCGATTTTAAAAGATTCGTTTGTTGAAGGGTGTGCCAATAAATTTAGGCGAAGCTTTATAAACATGTTGCTATGCGCATTGGAAGAATAGGGAGAAACCCTTTAATAAGTGGATTGGAAATGTGATGGATAGACGACAGATAGAGTCATTTAGAACCATGACTCATGAAATGACTAGGGTAGTTATATATTCAGGGAACTAGTATGGCATATCATAGTCCCTAAGTTGTGACAAAGCGTTTATTTAAATTATAGTATACAATGAAAGTACCCTCCCATAAATAGACTGAAATAACAGTCTAGCTGTCATGCAATTAATGGTGTCAGCTCGTTTAATGGTGAATATGGTTAACATTCTGAGTAAGCCGTATTCGAAAAGAGGGCAATATATTCCTTTGCTGCTAACGATTTTAAGCGGCAAGCATTGGCGATGCGTTTATTGCCCATGCAGTGCACTACGATCTGATCAAAATTTTAGTTTGAGTCCTCCTAAAAACTCTTCTCTATACTGTTTTGCACTTCAATACAGTTTTACATTTTTCGAAAATGTATTTAGAAAATCAGAAACCCTTGTTATGGAAATGCGGAACATTGCGAATCAATTACAGAACGACAAAAGAGAAGTAAGTCGTCAATAAGAGGTCCTTACCGCATCAGAAGCCACACTTAATAATTCAAGAAAATATGTTCAAAAATTAATACGGTGATAAATGTTAGAGACGATACAAAAACTGAAATAAATAAAAGGCTTCTCTTCTTACTCAGTACGAAATTAACTGATGTCAAGACTTTTTTCTGCCTATAGCTTCTGTCATTGGGTAGTACTTTTGAACTTAACCTTGTATGCTGCTCTTCTGAAAGTTTTTCTCCAAGATGCTAACGCGAGTTCCAAAGTTTGCTTGTCTTGTAGCCAAAGGGGTTTCTTAAAAGTGATGTCTTCGCGGCTGTCAGGTATACCGTTTGGTGATGTTTAGGTATTGGTTCACTGTCTTATAAGGCGCGCATCCTCGCGCATAAAACACGACAGTATTGTCCTCAGCTTAAAAGAAGATAGTTCAAAACTTATTTTTAAACCGACTAACTCTCTATCATAAGGTTTCATTATTATACACGAAGTATGCTTATCAAAATATTTGGTATATAGGATACTTGCTCCTGCAGACAGGTATTTGCTGCGTTTCAACACAGGCTAATTTTATATGGAAAATTTCGTCATTGTGAGTTCGTTAAAACTACAGCGTGGACAATAAATATGATTATTAGTATCACGCAATGTTTAAAGGAAACGGAATGAAGAGGCACTTGAATTGAGCAAATGAGTCAGTTGAACAAAAAACTTGCACTTATCAATTACTGTTAAGTAACAAACTCGCATGGTAGAAAAAAAGGAAAAAGTCATTCAGCAACTGAGCTGATACGAATTGCTCGTTTCTTACTTCACAACGGTGAGACAGGTTTAATTTGCAGAGATTGTAAAGTTGAATTTGTTCAACCATTAAAACCATTTTGGCACAAATTTCGTGGCAAATCAAAGCAGTCCAAAACTAACAAAACTATTCGTACTCATTTCAAAAAAAATTTACACTTTTTGACTTTCGCCATTTAACCAAAATTGTTTAACTACGTACAGTCCGATTTGTAATTGAACACACTATAGTTGGAACAACAATTATTTATTTCGGACTCAACACCTACGGCCTATAGCACACCTCATTACTCGCAATTAGCCATGTTTATTTGCGCGGTCAATAACATCAGATTAACCTTTTCAACTCTATACTCTCATTAATTGCGTGAAATGAAAATGCCACTGCATAATTTCATGCGAACGGCCGTTAAAGAACTGATCATTCATCAAGCCACATGCATTCGAAATTCCACTTGCATGCCCTATGAAATATTTCCATACAAACATTGCAGTTTAAATGCACATACGCCCGTGTGGCATTTTATTCGAGTTTAATATACAACACGAAAAAAAAGGTGTTCATTTATACCTCAAGTGGTTTTCGAATACTTTATTCAAATATAGCGCTAATTTTTCACTGTATTCAGAGCTATTTACAATGGATGTGCATTATTTGCATAGCTGTTGCAGTTGGAGTTGGAGTACGTGGCAATGATAAATAATTCCACATTGGTGTGGGAAATAATTCAGGATGCAGGCACTCAGTGATTTCGTGACAGCAATGCATGTGCTGTGACAATACCTTGTATTTTGATATAATCAACGAGGGAAAGAATTAGGCTGAGATGTGAAGTCGAAGCTAATTAAAATAATTGATCTGATAAAATCAACTGTCCACACAGACCCAAACGTTAATTGATATTTACTGTCTGGAAATTATTTCATTTACATTCTGAAAATCAAAAACCACAGAACGGTCAAGTGAAATCTCGAACAGTATATAATTAGGAGGAATTTGCCTATATTTTTTACCACGTACAGCAGTACAGGCTGTGGTCAAAAATCGACCGATTGTGTCTAGGCTCATAAGGCCAAGTTTCGTTTAATTGAGTTTTTTATGGACAATTCATGCGCGCACAATATCTACAAAAAAAAAATTTAAATAAATGCTCATTCTCTTTATTTTGTGGTTAATACTTCAAAAGTTATCATGGTGATATGAATACATTTATTCGTATGATATAATAAAACAACAAAATAATGCTTAAATCTTAAGTTCGTATATCTATCCTAAAGTAAAACACTCATTCGATAAGATGAGGATAGTTTTTTAATCTAAACTAATACTGCGCACATGTAACTATGCATTACACAATCGAATTTCTTTTGCCAGTTGTGCTCTCTATAGAGCAAGGGTACATTTCTTGAATTAAATGTAACTTTACCTTAGGGAGAACAACTTGATGGAAGTTAGTTTCAAAGACAACTTTGACGATTCCCCGTATTGACGAAGCAATCGGAATTAGACTTTCGGTTTCAAATAGAAAAGTTCGAAAAACTTTTCTTTGGTAGTAATTACAAATCCTCGAATGGAAAATTCAATGCACTTGAGAGACTTCTCCGTAAATATTCCGGAGAGCAAAAACGAACAACCTTAAGTTTGATTACATTTTTTTTGAATCAAGTAAATTAAATGCAACGAAATTAAGAAACTTCCAGCTTCCAGGTATTGCTTCCGGTATTTTAAGAGACATTGCACGACTGGTAAAAACGATTTTTTTTTTCATTTTTAATTGCGGATTAATTTTTTTTTGTGGTTAGCGGAAATTCACAAACTATACGTCTTAAGATAATTACACCACTGTGCCTTCTCACGCGAACAACTGAGTAAGGCACGTGGAAAAGCGCAAGCGAAAAGCTAAAATACTATACCTATTTAATTGTACGGGCCATCCATAGTAGATGCGAAGCTATGATCCATGTAAGATGCAGTGTTGCCACTAAAAAAAAATGAATCCGGTCAAATCTGACCGAATGATCTATTTTTATTTTTCTTAAATTTCGGTCAGAAAATGCGATCGAAAGACAAAATACAAATTTTTTGACCAGATGTCCAGTTAAAAATGGAGCATAGTAATATATTTTAACTAAAAATAGAAAACAAAAATGATATTATATTACATTTAGTTTCTTTATTTTTCTAAACTGATCTTAAATCTAATAAAACAAAAAAAACAATTCATTGAAAAGCATCACAACGTTTTCCAGGAAAGGGAACTTTCCTCTCAATTTTGAAATTGCGTTTGTAAGGACGGTCAAAAATAAAAAAAAAATTACACATGTTTAATCTCTCTTACAACATAACATAACATAACAAAGGACTTCTCGGAATGTCTGTCTAAATTGAACTGCCCCGTATGTGGGTATGCATTACACAATCGAATTTCTTTTGCCAGTTGTGCTCTCTATAGAGCAAGGATACATTTCTTGAATTAAATGTAACTTTACCTTAGGGAGAACAACTTGATGGACGTTAGTTTCAAAGACAACTTTGACGATTCCCCGTATTGACGAAGCAATCGGAATTAGACTTTCGGTTTCAAATAGAAAGACGAAACTTACTGCCTAATGCCCTTGTGTAAAACTCTCGAAAATGTATATAAGACATAAGTAAAAGTATACATATAAAATGTTCATAGAAAAGACGTAACAGTTGATAACATATAAACTATAAGTTTAAAATTGGTAGAACCAACACCGAAATTGCAAAATATGCCAAATCGTCTTCACTTCAGTCTTGTTTGAATGCACACACCCAGTCACAATTAGTGGGAGCATTCAAATGAGACTGCCACGATGAGCCGCCTATATTTGTCCAACGTTTGCGAGAGCTTGCGCAAGTTCGAGGATAAAAACGCGCTATCGCAAGGTGAATTAAATTTTAATTTTAACTTCTTTTTAAATTGCTCATTTGAAATGCTAGTAGGCCGTTAAAATGTATTCAAAATATGGAAGCATATGGAATCGCTGTCAAACGAAAATACCTAAATACAAAATTCCGAATTTTTGGAAACTAAAATAATTTGTTTTTAAAAACAGAAAAGAAAAAAACGTCACAACTGTACTACCCAAATAATCACGCACCATCAAAAGCAGTCCCAATTCAAGCGAATGAGTTGACATTCTATTGTTTCTCATTGTTGGACAGGAAGATTTCATTAGGTTTTTTTTTGCCGTTTCCATTGCCCACAAACAACCACTTTTACCTGTGATATCCTCAGAATACGAGCACCGCAGACATACCTACCTACTTCAGCAAACGGATGATGCAGATGCTTTCAACTTTCCATTCCGAAAAATCCGGACCATCACAAAAACAAAGATATATGTACGAGTACGTATCATGCGGAGTGCGGACGAACATTCGGAATGCCGGACACATCGGAGAAGTGCTTCTTAAAGTACCTTTTGGGTAAATACTTTCAAATAAATTCACATATGCTATAGCTCCTTCATATACATCATATGTATTTGTATATACGCTGTAAGCCACCCTGAAGGGACTAAAAGGACTGAGGTATTGCATTTTAGTGTAAAATTCTTTTGTAGTACCCCAATCTCATTGAGTGTCTCTTGATAAATTGATTCGTTCCTATAATTAATTGAGAAGCTTAAATTCAACCTACAAGAGACGAGAAAACATGTAATCAGCAAAGCTACTTCAAACAGTCCATAAAAAATGTGTTCCTGTTGCCTGACAAGATCTGTGAAATTTCTGCATAAAGAATCCATTATTATACAGTCGATGTATTCATAATAATTGATTTTTTTTCCTCGCAAAGCACAGAAGACAGCACATGTTTGTCATGTTCAAAATGATAGACTTATGGATTGCACCATACGTTGTACAGTATACAGGCAGGCTTTGTGTTAGGCTATATAAACAGTTACTTGAGGGCAGATTAATCAATATTTGCAACCAGATGCCGACCGACTTCAACCTCACTCTGGATGCATATAGGCAATATAATAAATACCAGTCGGTCTTCCTTTCACATATAAAATTGATATATTCCATTAGTGTCGACATACAAATACCAATTTGCCAAGTAAATAAAATTGTTCCGTTGCTGGGTGTCCCAAAATATCGGATACCCGAACAAAGGTATTTTAGAAAATTAACTGCATGCCTCTCGGCTAATTGCATATTTCGAATCGGTCAACATGTTTTGTTTGCAGGAAATTCTAAATATTCTGAAACGCTGCAGATCCGGACATGGGTTCGCCACTTAACCGAGCAATTAGTTCATGTGGCATGTCAAATGCAATGGACACAGTATCCATGCATCACACTAGCCTGTAGCAAGTTTGGGTTTACGCAAACACAGAACACATTCCTGTATGCATAATCCAAATACCACTTTCTTAATATTATCTTTAAAATTATATTCACATAAAAGGAGTAAAACCACAGAAAAAAAACAACAAAAAAACGCGCACTACATTTAATTTTCATTTCTCTGTCGCAGTGTGACTCATAGCAGTCGGCAGAATAATGAGAGAAGTCTTTATTAACGTTAATTACATTTTTCTTTGTTTAGTGTTATTAACATGGGAATGGGTGCAGGAAGGAAAAGAGATGTAGGTATTGTTAACACTTTTTTGCACTGGATACTCTTAAAGCAGCGCTACTTTGAATTTTAACATTTGGCTATGTCCTGTTCCCAGAGCATAGCACACAGGATGTATCTTTCAACTTTTAATGTGAGCCAAGGCAGTGTTGGCATTAGCCCTTGAGCAAGCAAATATGAACAGAACACACATTTGGATATGGTCGAAGTAATTTTTACCGGAAACAGCCATTTGCTATAAATTGTATTGTCTTATTATTATTTGCACATGGATGCGTTCAAATTATACCCTAATGTGGGGAGGAAACAGGAAGCCACTGGAAATGCTTCGAAAAACAAGAGAATATTGAGTTGATGCATGATGAGCCTCTATCTTTGTGGACCACAGTCGGGGAAGAATTTTGTCTTAATATGGTAGCGGAATTGGGTTGGTAAACAAAGTTTAATTTTGTGGCTTAGTCGGGATGTAGGATGGGGTATATAAGTTCGTCAATCAATAGAGAGTGAATTGCCACATGTGACTACCGTGTCGTTGGAAAAATAACAATCAGTTGCGAAGAGATTAGAGGGGTGACCCACCATATTTTTAACATATCTACAAAATACAGTGCTTTATTAGGGCAACTAGGACCGTGTTTTTCTAGATGGTAATATGGGTCCGACCATAGCTGGGTTATTTAGAGTATTCGACATGATATTGGATTATGGAGGGTTGTAAGCGCGTCTGAAATTTTTTCGCCATCAAGGGTGGTTTTGAAACTACTTCAAGCTGTTGAAGAATAGTTTTCAATGATGTTCTACGCATTCCATTTACTCTTCGATGTAGACATTATTTATAAAGATAGCCTTTACAATTGTGCATTGTCGCGACGTTCGTTTGAATCTTTCAGTGTGCATTCCCTCTTATATGACACTTAATTCAATCCCGTCTGATGTAAGGCATAACGACCTTAAATTTACTATCTATCAGTGGGTGGCATAGGTCCACTCAGATTGAAGATGTCAAGTGGGTATGCGTGTGTGACCGAAGAGACTAGACTTCAGATGAGAGCACCTTTCTGCCCACATTCTTTCTGAGAGCTCGATCGATTGATTTAGCAATGAGCCCAAGTCGGCAATCGTTAAATTTTTAACCTTAGAGGAACTGAAATAAGTTCTTGCAACGATTTAAAGACAATGATTAGCAATTTTCTTTTATACAAGCATCATTGATGCAGGTCACTCTAAATTATGACTTCGACAGCCAGAACCCTCAACCATTTCAATCAAAATTGGTTTATTAGATTTATTTCTGAGAACGCAACTGAACAGCCTTAGGATTTCCCTTGAAACGCTCCATCATCCGGTCGATGAAATCAAATTTCAAAATTATAAATAATTAAATTATCCATCAGTACGGCATTGCGACAAAACGGCAAATCAATTCCCAAGACAACTCAGAAGATTTGTTTTCGTGGTTTATTTCGAAGTTCTTTTTTCTTTTTACAATCCTCAATTGGCCAAATAATTTGTCCTTCAAAGCATCCATAGGTCGCAGATAATTTAACGTCTCATGAGCGGTGTTTTCCAGAAGTGCTGTATTTTTGATTTGGGTCTTTTGAAAATTAAGAGCATAGTGCTTAGGGGCATATAGTGCGAAAGCATCCCCCGTCACAGCAATTGTAGAATTCAATAGATTTTTCCAAGAAAAGGAGATCTAATTCTTACAGAAATGGTATTTTTAAACGAAGACCTTTGTATAGGTTTGGTTTCGTAATTATTTCACCATCAAATCTATTTGCGTCGCGTGAAACGGAGTTGGGCTAAGTATTCCATGGGACAGTGAAAAATGAATTTAATATGATTGGGGTCTCAGACCATGAATGTACTTTGGTATTTCTTCTTCAACGCAGCAGGGTCTTGACTTGCGATATGGATGCCCAGTCTTTTGATGTTCCTAGCATTGGAAATCATATTGCTTTGAAGTAAGTATGTGTACATAGATGAGTGAGAACGGAGAGGATCACCAATGTTGTTGTTTTTTTTTACTCTTGGAAATTTTTTCTAAGAATGTCTGTAGTGTTTTTTTTTTTATTCATATCATCCTCCTGAATGGGCGAGGGAAATAGGTGAACCTTATGACTCTAAGGATTTAGGTAGAAAGTTCATTCAGCTATGAGCCATTGCCATAAATACGATAAGATCTGCAAATAATTGCGATCGTATTGCCCAGACATGACAAATAGATTTTAGGTAAAAATACTGCGATTATTTATAGGTCTATCTTTTTGTTGCGCTCTTTCAACTCTATTCAATGAACTTTAGTCGATATAAATATTGTTCATCGCGCTGGCATATGAGATTAAAATGTCAACCATAAAAACAACTGCGTTGATTTAGTAGGTCTATGGGATGGCTTTACTTACCTTAGGAAATTAACTGTTTTTCTTTTTCTCCCCCGCATCTTGCTAAAGTTAATTTTCCAACAATGTTATATTTGATTAACAGACATGTTTTTCAAGAGCTAAGCGTTAAATTCTCGAACGAATGACAGTATAAAGTCTATACGCTTCTTCAAAACACAGCCGAGGAGGTCATGCCAGAATTGTATTCTATAAAAATTAATTTGATACATTATTTGTTTGTTTGCTTACAACACTGGATAGAACCAAACAATTTGCGACAATAAACCGACACGGTTTTAAATACGGATATGTTCATGTGCTGAAATGCAGAAAGCAAAAATTCTTCCTTCGGTCGTACTAGTCTCAAACTTTAAATTTGAATCGGCACACTTGGTTCATTTTACTCCGTACTTTAAGATTTATATTCGATTTTTATAGTTTTTTTTTTAGCTTACTCTAATCGCCGTTAAACAGAGTTTTATTCAGACAACTTTGGGCAACGCTTTTCGAATAGCTACGTTACATACGAGAATATATTTATTAGACTGTCAAAGGATTTGCTAATGCTGACGTTGATGCTGCAATGTGTCGACTAACAATTGTTAAGCGGCGGTAGTTACTTTGCACATAACGTAATTTACGTCCTCAGTGAGTGGAACTACCAATTCGATGTCAACTCGATTGGCTCCTTTTCAACCGACTCAGACGCATACCAGTGACGATATGGTTGACTGCTTGATGCTTTCCCATGGCCCTTAAAAAATATTTCGATAATTATGCGACTAACGAATTTAATTCAGAGCACAGATCCCTTTTGCTGTTGCCCAATTATTTCGTTTATTGTGCATCGCAATCAAAATTGATAAAGATTTTCTTAGACGGTAGATCCATTTTAACAAAAACCACAATCGAAATAAGATAACCTATTAGGACTTCCTAATAAGATAACAGTTACAAGTCTCTAAATCAGTTATGTAACTAATCCATACTGATTCCGTTAGGGGCTGTTTTTTTTTGTTATGCAGATTCAGATAAAATTTCTGTGATCCCTTCGTCTCTGCCACCTCATATAATATCCAGACGGCATGTTTAGAAATCGTTTCAATTTAATTATAACTCCCACAGTAAATTTGCGTACCAGAGCGACATGTGTGCGATGCAAGAGTGAGGTTCAAATTTCATTTTGTATTTACTGACTATGATTGATGATGACAGAATTTCATAGCATTTGTTGCAAATCATCGCAGCAGACAGCGAATATTCACCGACATTACGCATTCATATTTCACAGCACTCTGAAAGCCTGTTTGCTAATTTGAAGGGGAAGTCGCTCACATATGCCTCAGACATTTCGAAGAATTACCCTTTAATTAACTGTAGTAACCTCGCAACTTAAAAACAGTCTTGGTGATGTGATGACGGCAAGCACCACAAACCCCCGTTCGTTGCTTGAAATGTAATTAGATAACTCTCTGTATTTATAAGGTAATGCCAAGGAGCTCAGATCCGCAAAACAAACTAATTTTCCCAGCAATCCGATCCGCATGTTAACCGAACTAACCTCAATGCTAATCACCTGCAAGACCGGCTAATTATTATATACATGCAGTAGTTGCCATGCCACGGCCCTTTCCAATTCAAAGAGAAGAACCACACAAATCGGAAAAATCGAGAAAAAAAAACCCCAATTCGCCATTTTCCACTTTCCTACCGAATATTGTGCAAATGTGTGAGTGTCTTTCGTTCACTCCAGATTTGGTTATTTTTTACACGGAACTTAACTTAAGCCGAAGTGCAAAAGTTTGTTCTTTCCGAAAAAAAAGTTTTTCTCATTCTAGATGGAGATAAAAACAACCAACGCAGGCGGTTGCCTGAAATTTAAACAAATTGCAGAAAAGTGCGGGGAATTTTTGTACCCATTTGCTGGTGTTACAAATCCCAAGGTCCTGGCATTCGTCTAGCAAAGCGGCGATGGTTGGGAATAATTTATTTTACTTTCCTAAAATGGGATATGAGGACTCATATGAACAAATGATGTACTGGTGACGTTAAAATAAAAACTGATCCGCGAACATGGACTCGGGGCGAAAATAGAAATATATTGACTTACTTCCGGAATTCCTTTTCGCGATGAGTGTAAGATTGCATTCTAAAACATCATTCATACGCCGGCAGCTCTCACGAAACTGTTTTATTTTTTACTTTGATCTAGACAAATGGCTGGATTTATTAACGCGAACTCAGCCATTTGAAAAATTCTTCACCTGCAAATTCTAAAAATTGTTTCTGTAAAGGTGAAACTTTTATGCCAAGCATTCGTTTTTTTGCTTTTTCTTGCCGAATTGACACCTCCTTGGGTCTCGTACCTATAATTCATACACTGCCATAGTGCTCGATAATTGAAAGAAGGAAAGACGAGAGGAAGCGTGAAAGGGAGACAAACACACGCTACGTTATCCACTTAACAAAAGAATTTCTCGCGTCGCGCGAGTTATTCCGTCGAATAATTTTTGGAAATGACGGGCTGCAGGTGCTGCTTCCCCTTTGACTGTGTTAATTTATTGGAAAAGTATCACAAGTAATTTAAAGTTACACAAAGTGCTGGAGTGTGGAAATAAATTCGATTGAATTTGGGTTATTTGGTTCCAAGTTGGAGTTTTAGTGGGTTAGCAGTTTTTGGGGAAGTATTTGTTTGAATTGTTACACGTTACACTGGATGTCACATTTTCGATAAGTTAATCTTATGGGACAGGTATTTTGAATCGACTTATAAGCTGACAAGAATAGTTGCCTGCAAGCAGACTTTTACCCAACAGTCCATTTAGAGTCACTAACATGACGTTTGGAATTTTTTTTTCGATCTTAATGTATATACGCTCCGATCAGACTTTATCCCGCCCTGGGCATTTCTGCATATTGAAACCGAAGGGTAGACCAGAAAGAGCAGAAAGAGAGGTGGTGTGACAGGATTCTACCAGCATCACCAGGGACAACCAACTCACATAAGGCAGGAACATCTTAAATCCAAAAATTTGGTTCTTTATTCGAGTTGTTCTAATATGCGTACACATAAGAAACAAACTGTCACGGTGTTTGCCTTTCTTGTTACCGAACGATTTGTTTAAACGCAATTCCGGATGAGACATAGAATTTAAATTTATTTCGCTAAATGGGCTACAAAAGTTTAAGTAACTATTTGAGAATAGAGGGTGGACACGGTCTTTGAACTTATAACGTAGGGAAGCCTACTTGGGATTTAGATAAGTTTGACAAAGGTTAGAATTGTCTTTTTTTTTAAAAGAGGTTTGATCAACGCTAACGGCTTGGTTTTTGGTGCTATATGTGCACCTTTTTTCCGAAACGTTTATACTAGCTTATCACAAAAAATGCTTGCAGACTCTTAGTATGATTTAAAACAAGTGATTTCCGATGGGTTTATAGAGTATTTGGTGAAGTAGTAAAAATTAACCTTAAGACGGCCTTCTGGATAAGTTGTCTACTTAAAAACAAATTTAAAATAATCTAAGGGTCCCTACCGTGATCAATTTTAAAGATTCAGCTAGAAGTTGTTACTTTCGCCTTATGGGGTCGCTGATTGTATAGCTACGAATGATGAGATCACTTAGATTAGACAGTGTGCAACATAAAGATAGATTCTGATTGTGTAAAAATGATGTCAATGTATAAAAATTAAGTAATAAAAGCGTTAGCATAACACAGTTCTGCTTAATGGCATTTGTCGAGCTTCTTTAGCAGCTTGTAGAACTTTTTAAATGAAGCCTTTTGGGACGGGTCTTGTTTTATTTTCATAATCCAGATGAGAATATTCAGGTGCTGTGACAAATATTTATGAGGCGACAAATAAATTGTTTGCAGTAAATATTGATAGGTACCTAGTAGTTTTAGGAAATTAATTTTTTTATGTAATAAATTAAAAAGCGGGAGGAAAATGTCGAGCTTCTAGAAAGCGTATCCTTTCTTTTCAACTCATTTGCTTCTACGTCCTTGGAATTTTTAGTCTTTTTAAAATCGCATTATAATCCTGTATTATATGCATTATATTCTAAAATTAGGGACCCCTAAAAGAATTTGTTTGTCAACAGAAACAAAAGTCATTATTTATTGAAAATTCATAAATTCAAGAAAAATATATGTTTCGCTAATACTTTTTATTTAAAATTAATTTTCCTTTACTAACCCTACACCTAATTGGTTTCCCATTCAATTGGATTAGGCAACCCTAAAGCAAAGCCTACTTTAGGATGAACTCGTGAAAATAATCCTTTTTGTCCTTTTTTAAGGCGAATACTTCTATTACTCGAAATGCCAATGGAATATAAATTTTTTTTTAAATAAAAAAGAATTATATTTTCCAAGATAGGGCAAATGGGCTCCATCAAATTTATATCCGTAGCGGGAAGGAAGTAGAAAGAAGAAAATATATGTATATCCTTTTCAGGTCTTATTACTAAGTATATTAATAAAATCGGGTTGTATTTTCATACTACGATATATGAAAAATTCCTTCGAAAAATAATCCAGACCTTTTTTTGTGTATATGTATGTTTGCTTTTTCTTTCACTTTAATGTGCATACCATTAGTAACGTTAAATCGATTGAACTCTAATTACTTGAATAGATTATGGATAATTCGATAGATTTCGAGAGAGATTCGTAAAATGACCTTTTTTAAGTGCTTAGCTGCCCCACGTGCATGGGAATATGTTACCGATATTCGATTCAATATTTCTTTCGATTTGCTTATTCGACCATCGTTTCGTAGGCATACAACTGAAGTCATGGCTGTGTGCTAACAATTTATTCCAATCCATTTAACATGAATGTACGTTACGTTTCGGCCTATACGAAGAGGACGCATAACTACTTTCTAAAAGAGAAGAATTGTATTCGTGTTATGCTGCAATGTGTATGAACATAAAAATAGAAACGACCTCAATGGATGCGAGGACTCTCCGTCATGGACGAGGCGTTGAGGTTAGTTAGATGTAGTCAGCAGAAATCAATTCGACCTCTGACGGAAATACTTTTTTCCGCGGTTACAATTGCTGTTGCTATAGCTACTCGTATACTAATCGTAAACGGATTAGTTTTTTTTTTAAATTATGTAAGAGCTTTCGATCGGGCTTGTATATATTTTTTTCAAAGGACTTCCATGGCTGCTTTAAAAATTAAATGACTATTAACTCAATTACTTTTTTTTTTATAAACTCCGCCAGCTCACTTTCCTCATCTAACTTTTGAGTTTTTTCACACATCAAGATTGATTGGCGATACACATCGACAGCAGAATTTCACGCCTTCAATGTTTGGATGTTATCGCATCTTTTCCAGGTCCATCCAAAGCCACTTCATACCAATACTTTTCATCTATCATGAGGCAGCTCAACTTAGGAAAATCTCATCCATCGACAGTTCATCAAAACGAAATAAATGCTTGGGGTAGGGATGGGTTTTGAAGAAATATTTGTATTTACATCGTTGTAAAATTACAAATTGTAAAAGGAGAATACGTTGATTTGAAATTTCTGACATTGAACTAATTACCTCACTAGTAAAGGGTGATTTTTTAAGAGGTTTAGAACTTTTTTAAAAAAAAAAACACAAAAAATTCGAAAAAATGAATGAAATATTTATTTGAATCGATAGTTTGAACCTTGCAATTTAATGTTTAAAGATAATTTCATGCAAATGTTGACCGCGGCTGCGTCTCAGGTAGCCCATCCGCTGAGTCCAATTTTGGCATACTCTTTCACACATATCGGCCGGTATCTCACGAATGAATGCATGGATGTTGGCTTCCAGTGCGTCAATCGAAGCGGGCTTGTCCCTATACACATTAGCCTTGGCATACCCCCACAAAAAATAATCTAATGGTGTCAAATCGCACGATCTAGGCGGCCAATTGACCGGCCCGAAACGTGAAATTAACTGTTCACCAAACTCGCCTCGCAATTGCGCCATTGTTTCGCGTGCTGTGTGGCATGTGGCACCGTCTTGTTGAAACCACATATCATGCAAGTCAAGAACTTCCATTTCGGGCAAAAAAAAGTTTGTTATCATCGCTCGGTAGCGTTCACCATTGACAGTAACGCTGCGATTCGCATCATCTTTGAAGAAATATGGCCCAATAATGCCGCCGGCCCATAAACCGCACCAAACAGTGGCTTTTTCGGGATGCATTGGTAGCTGTTGCAATGCTTCTGGCTTATATTCACTCCAAATGCGGCAATTTTGCTTATTTACGTACCCATTCAACCAAAAATGAGCCTCATCGCTGAACACAATTTTTCGATAAAAAAGCGGATCCTCGGCCAGCTTTCCAAGAGCCAAGAGCAAGAGAGTTCTTGCACCAGCTGTATCTTAAAAGGCTTTACGCCCAAATCCTTCCGCAAAATTTTCCACGTAGTGCTGTAACAAAGGCCTAACTGCTGGGAACGGCGCCGAATCGACATTTCGCGGTCTTCTGTCACACTAGCTGATACGGCCGCAATATTTTCTTCACTACGCACAGTACGTAAACGTGTTGGTGGTTTAATGTCCAACAAAGTAAATTTGGTGCGAAATTTGGTCACAATCTTCCGAATAGACTGCTCAGAAGGTCGAGAATGCCGATCATAAAATGGAAGCAGCGCGCGATGAACATTTCGAACCGAGCACGAATTTTGATAGTAAAATTCAATAATTTGCAAGCGTTGTTCATTTGTAAGACGATCCATGGTTAAATTGCAAACCAAACTGAAGCTGTTTGACAGTGACACAAGGTACTAAACACACGTCAGCTGTCAAAACCAGTGTTGCCAAAACCAAACCAGCTAAAAAATCACCCTTTACATACTTTGAAAACTCCCACCGAAACAAAAAATTCACTCTTTTCAGAACAACCGTTTTAAAATTAAATAAAGTATTCACCTTTGGGGCAATAGACATTAAGGTAGCAAGCAAGCCGAATTCTGTAACCAAAAAATTTTAAAAGGGATCACAAGTATGTTTTAGGCTGTCTTAAATTCGTTTCCCGACATTTGTTAAATTTTAACTGATACCGAAGAATCCTTCAGAACATAAACTTTTGAACTTGATGGATATCCTGTGTGACCTTTAAAATATGAACTTTCTATAGTGTGTTAAGTTAGTTAGAAATTTAATTTTTACAATTTTTCGGGCATGGTTACGCCCTTGGTTTTCATTAAACATTAGGGGAATTTACATCGGGAGGTTCATTAAACCACAATTCAATTTGGTACAATATTCCAAAACTATATTTGTTATAATTTAATAAAATAATGTTAGGAGAAACTCATTCAGCTCTTTTTTCTGCTTTTTCGTATACTTCTCCTACCCTACATATTTACGCAGGAAGCAAAAATCATTTTTTGATTGTTAGTGTTACTAAGTAAGTCATATCCGTAAAACGCAAATAGTAACCATCAACTGAACTCACTCAAAATAGTTACCATTTCCACATATTTAGGACGTCATCGTTTGCAAAATAACATATAGAGAAAACGATTTTCGATGTTTTTCCAAAAGTTAAAAATACAGATCGAATGGCCGCTGAACTGCACAAGAAAATTAAAAATAAAACCCTCCGGCCGAATGTTTTATGAATATAGTCCTCGGAGCAGGGTATTGTTCCCCATTAATATTATACTGCCACAACACAACAGTTGGAGTGTGGAATAACCTCACACTCAAACTCAATAGGATATTCCACAAACAATTTTGTTCCGTCGTGTGAGTGAATGAGTTGTGTGGCCAGCATCATTGAATATTCACCACAAATTTTGTTGGCTTGTCATTAATGAAGATGTCAGTAAGAACTATTTTGGTTTGCAGCTATATAATGTCTACAACTATCAAACTAGCAATAAAACGTTAAAAGATACATTTCATGACAAAAATATGATAGGAGTCAATAAATAGATAGAAAAAACATATTTTAATGGTTTGCATTGTGCTCAGTCTGCATTTTGTTTATTTTGTTTATTTTGTTTATTTATTTAAGTCTACCATTTTACAATTTACAGACTATATAATTACATAATTTTAAAAAAAAAAAAAAAAGCAAAAAAAAACTCTTAACATAAGAGAAAAAATATTTAATAAAAAAAAAAAAAAATAAAAAAAAAAAAAATAATAATAATAAATAACTAAATATATGTATGCAAAAAAAAAACTCTTCAAGTGAAGAGAAAAAAAAAATGAAGTTTAAAAATTTATCGAAAAGAAATAAGGAAAAAAAACTTCCACTTAGTGTGCAAGAAAAAATATAATCAATTACCCTAAGGGAAAAACTTGTGCTTTTAATAATTACATTCGTAATATTCTAAGCAAAAGTTAAAAAACCCTATGAGCAATTATAACAATTCATTTAACCGTTTTTTAAATGCAATCCTGTTGATCGAAATATCAACACTGGAATCACCGGAGTTGCATATTAAATTAAAACTCCTAATGCACCTTGTTAAAGGCTCATTCATTCCATAGCTTGTCGAATGATTAGGTTCATAAAACAAGCCATGCACACGTAACGGTATTCCCGGAACGTAAAATGCATTCCTATACAAAAGTGTTGAAATGTCAAGCTTCCAGATTGCAAGAACGCTTACGACATGAGTAACCAGAGAGGAACATAAACACCTTCACTCTTAAATGTGCAAGTAGGGGAATATATGTATATTCGAACTCCGGGATCTCATCGGACTTAGGACGGCAATATATTTCAATGAAATTAAACTGGCAATTCCATCTTTATCAGTGAGTACCCAGGGACTTTTGTTTACAGGCCATTCCTCTACCCTACCATACCCCTTTACGACTTCATTCTCCAAAGTGTTAATGCATATTTGCTGTATGTTCAATCCTCAAGATGTAACATCCCTCTAAGCACGTCTGGGGATACTGGAGATACAAATATTTCCTTTCTCCTGTTATTTGGTTACCTAATTTTCAACGTTCGTGTGTTTTTATTTGATAGCTTTCAATTTACTCAAGTAATACGCACAGTGATACTATCTTTTACCTTAATGTCCAGTCCATTTGGATACCATTTTCTAAGAGCAATAAACCAAAAACCATTAAATTTACTATCGCACGCATACGAGAGGGTATTCATTTATTGATTCTGTGGCAGGATTACTAGGTCCTCTCATGGGCTTAACCCTTCTGCCTGCACATGAATCGCTCGATTCAAGGCGTGACCCTACCCACATTTACTCATTCAAAAGCCGCATGCCCGAAATAAAGTTCGCCACAACATGCGAGTAGATATATGCCCTACAACCTACCGTGCCACATATACATTTCCTTGAAAAGACTGTTGCCCTTCGGAAGTATGGGATTGTTGTGTGTATTTTTCATGGTTTATCATATTTATCGTATTCTAGAGGAGAACCGCAACAGGAAGCACTTCAGGTAACCCCCAACAAAGGATATATTCACAATGCGCAGATAACTGCCACCTTGACCTGGTGTTCAGATATTTTGAGTGTGCCAATGCACCACTTAAACACAACCAACAATTTTGGTTTGTTCACCAGTATACATAATATGGAAATTGGAAACTTAATCGTATTCCATTATTTGTTATGGGAATACATTCTGCCATTGCAGGGATTTGAACTTGTTTCTGTTGGGTATTGGCAAATAGGAAATTCATTTTCAAACATTTTGTTTGTTACAATTGCTTTTTAAAGTGCGTAAAGACCAATGAATTTGGATCTTAAATCGATATAGTATCTAGATTTAAGAAATAAAATGTTGACATACAAAATAAAATTATCATTTTCTATCATTTAGTAATTAGGGATACAAAATTTAATACACACAAGTTTTTTTGAACACATAACAAACTGTTAACCACTGCATCGAATATCCGTCAACTTCAACTGCGTAAAATAATTTAAATAATAACTGTTAATTTAATTAATAATTAAAATTCAAAGTACAAAATGATCCTTCTGAAAATATAAAAAAAATAAAATCGTTACCAACTATGCCAGCATACCATAAGACGAACAACCGAGATGTGGTGATTTTTCGATATGAAATAATGTTTGCTTTCTTAAATGTATTTTACATTAATTGTAGCTGTTTTCTCGGATTCATACCCGTAGTATGCATCGTTGCCTGGGTTGACCTCAGTGAAAAAAAAATCCCTACAGTACACAAAGAAAATCTCTACTTTTTCTCTACACCGTCGAATATTTTCACTACAATCTCTCTACATAACTATTTTATCCATACCTCCAAGAATAAAATCGAATCAAACTTCTCATACGCAATTTCAACCACAAATTATTTTTTTCTTTTTGTTGACTCTTCAAACTTTATCATTTCATTTCATTCCTTAGCGAATATCGACGAATGTAAGAGCAAAATAAAATAGTTAAAAAAAAAATTAATAAATATGTTTTGACTGAGCAAATCAATTTACTTACAAATACATAAAATGAAGATGTTTCGTCCGAAAATATGTCACCAGTGGGTTGTAGCAAATTAAATATGTACGTATTTTGAGTTCTAATTGCCAAAAACTAACGTACCTACCACAAGAACAAAACAAATCGAAGTGCAAGACAAAAGACAAGGAACGCAAAGGATACAGAAAACAAAACAAGAACAAGAGATCAATTTATTTTCGCCGCCGCCGTCGCGTCGACCGTGCGTCGTGTAGGTGTACCGAGAGCAGGCCAAAAAGAGAAAGACTTATTGACACCTAATTTAATTTTTTTTTTAATTTAATTTTTGTAGGGATTTTTCCCTACATGTATTACAACTGGTTGACCTTAGGATGTTCAAATCGGTTTGTTGATGATGGATGCTTTTATAAGGTTTCCCTTATTAAATCAATTCCACTGGAATGCAAACAATTTATATTTTTTCCCAATAGGGTCTCCAATGAGGCTGGTCACTAAATGCCTCCAGTTGCATGCTCAAAGTCGGTTGAGGACTCGTTCTGCTTGTTCGCGCCACCTAAGGCGAGGTCTTCCTCTAATGCGTTGTTCCTCCGGTTTAGACTCGAAGACTTTTCGGGCCGGAGCATTCATTCGCTCTACATGTCCTAACTTATTAAACAACTGATGTTCATTTCGTTGTTCTTGTACAGGTCATTCGTTCGTCGTAAAATTTTTGTTCTCAAAGTCCGTCTACGCAAACGGGACCAAAAACCTTACGAAGAATCTTCTTCTCAAAACAACTGCTGATACCTTTATGCTTAATCTGCTTTAGGGACAGTCCAAGTTTCAGCTCCATGAAGTACGACTTATATCATGGGACTTTCGCTATTAATTTTTCAACAGCGGCTTACGTATGTGCCTTACCTAAATTTTAGTTGTACACAGTGGCTATATTTTTCATACAAATTTCGTAATTGTGAGCTTCCGTAAATTTAAAGTCGCGACTAAAATTCGTTATCAGTACGGCGCATTAGGTGTGAGTCAGCGACACGTCTTCTATATGTCATTTGATGTTTGTGTGAGATCTTCTATTCGTCAGACTACTGATTAAATATGCTGTAGGAGCAGTAGGAGAGTCTATCTCTTTAATCTAGCACCACCCGGTAAGGTAGATTTATTAAATTGATATAAGTTATATTTAGCTTTGTCACGACATGTGGTTCGATTTTGGCTCATAAGTATTCTTCCCAACATCTCAACAGCTACGAAGAGACCTACTCAAAAGATGTTTTTGGCATGCTTTTGACAACAAAAAGTTACTGTCAAAAAAAGAGGATAAACACTGTCACATGTTCCACTAAGGAATCTTTCTTGTAATTAGTCAAATTTGCAATTTAGCATATTTTACGGTAACAGTTTCGAATACCATACCTTAACTTAACCGGTAATAATTTATTACCTTACCTTAATGAACAAGTCGACTCTACATAAATTTCCAATTGAAATTCAATGACGTGGCTCAACGTCCACTGTAAATTATTTTCAAACTGGAATTCAAGAACAGACAAAAAAGCACATCAAATAGCAAATGACAGGCTCTAGCTTTACTCCTAGGAGTAAGACGGTAAGGCCCAATCTAAAATTACTGTCAACGGTAAGTCTATAGTCCGTTGATTTGGAAGCAATTAATTAAAAGCGGCAACTGTTACAAATGTTGTCTCGTAATTGGAGGTGGATGCACACACAAATGAAATGAAAGAAGAACTTCCACGCAGCGCTGTGCCTGTAGTTGGTTAACTTTTTGAGAAATTGAAGTAATTATCCATATCCGGCGGATATACGAATTCAAATGAAAGTTATATTTATGTGCGCTGTAATGTAATTCACGCTTACGGGGAATTTCTGTTTGCGTTCGAACTGCTAGTGCTATATACATTTCTTAAGCAAATCGATGTAATATTCGGCAAATGAATTTAAATTGGGCCCTCGAGGGCGTAGTCAAATGGAAGTGAAAAGGATCTGTGAACGAATTTATAGACACGAATTCATGGGTTTCAAATTTATGTGTTGTTGCTGAAATATTTGACAAGCATTATTTTCACTAATTAAATGGGGCAGTTGGATGCGCCTATTTTGCAGAGAATCTCTAAAGATTTTGAGGAATGGCAATTTGCAAACGGAAAAGTTCAGCACTGTCTCGTGCTTGTTTTGGAATTGTTTTCTTAACGTACTCGTATATGTAAACGATATTAAGTATAGACGCGTATCCTCACATGCAAATTTGGAAAGAGTTTTTTCATTAAACGAAAAGGAAAGTCGAAAAGAAAATCTACCTGCCAGCCAAGCGAAAGAAAAGTGAGGGATGTCGCATACCGACTCGACACTTGACACTCCCCGTTGGCAGTTTTCATCGTCGCGTCACCGTTGCGTTTGCCACTTAAGACAGTTGCTGCTATTGTCAACATCAAGGGTACCGAACTAAAATAAAGAAAGAAGAAAAACGACAAACGACACACGACACACGACACGACACGACATAAGACCCTCCTCTTTGCTGTGAAGAATAATTTGGTAGACATTTTACTTTTATGCGACATTTGTGAAATGTTGTAATATGTATTATGTGTTCTGTAATGTTCTGTTATGCTTTGTTCCCAAGAGGATATTGTAAATGCTGCTCATTTCAAATTCAATAGCATTCTGATGAATTCGGTTCGGAATATGATATGCCTACGTGTAGTGTTGTTCTTGTGTGTCGCAACTTAAAAAAGACAGAGTCATAAAAGCACATCGCGACCTGACAACACAGCTGGTTTTATACAGATTGCATAGTGTTTTTAAAACCAAAAGGCTGGCAATCTTTTTACACAGTATTTATTTATTGTTATTAAATATTATGTAATACTTGTTCGTATCAAGGCTTTTTTAAATATCTAGTTCTTGACATTGCTTCAAGATAATGTTTCGTCTATAGTCTTGTATTGAAATGTCATTGGGATGGTTTTTCATCGTAAATTGATTTTTTTTCATTTTTTCGATCAGTATATTGTTCAACTTTGTATAATTTATCCGCAATGCTATTTTTATCAAGGAAAATATTTTTACTTAGCTTCCATTTGATACAGCAGCGCTTAAAACTTTCGCTTTTCAAAGAGGAGGCATAAAGCATCTTTTTCTGCTTTTTTTTTGTGAAACTATTATGTAACTGGTAGGTCAACTATGCGAAATAAGGCCCCAACAAAAAAATTAAATAAGGCCCCGAAAAAGTATACAGAAAACAACAATAACGATTTTAAAACAAAATTTGCGGTGTTATTTCCTTTTTTGGGGCCTTATTTCCTAATGAAAATTGGACCCCAAAAGAAGAAATGAAGTAAGACCCGAAAATTAATTTTTGGGGTCAAAAACATGCTTCATGTTTATTTTCGGACGGAACTTTTAAAATAATTCCCAAAGGTTGCTTTAAGCAGCTCCTAGTCATCTATATTCAATATTTTGACGGGGTAATTACATTATTTTAATTAAAAAAAATTGTTTAAATATTTTCGCTGCAGTCGAAAATTTGGTAGATACTAAAACTCGGGCGATTTTTTGTACCAAATTTTCATTAATTCTTAATGTTATAAATAGTTTATTTTACTAAAAATCCAAATTTACAAATACATGTTTACAAATTTGTTGTTAGGTATTTCCATTATTTTTCATTTTAATGAATAAAAAAACAAGAAAATGTTAGAAAGAAATGTTGCAATATGTATTTGATTAAAAATACATATATAAAGATGGTAAATTTATTTCTAAGAAGACAGTATATTGAATAAAAAAGCAATGAAATATACAAAAAAAAACAACGAAAAAAAATTTGGGGTGTTATTTCATTTTTGAAATTGGGGTGTTATTTCATTATGAAATAGTACCCCAAATTTGGGGCCTTATTTAATTATTTTTTGGCCTTATTTCATATATGAAATTGGGGTATTATTTCATTATGAAATAAAGCCCCAAATTTGGGGCCTTCTTTTATTTTCTCTTTTGGGGCCTTATTTACTGCAGCCGGTGATACTACCAGCGTGAATACTACATCCAATATTGCACTTGAAAGCTTATACTCAGCACATTATTGAAAAGATGCCTCAAATTCGCGAACGAGTTTCCCAAAATTGCTCCGATAGTACTTATTTGCGATTTGTGAGGAATAATATCTTCCGTTTGTAAATATATGCCACCGAAACTCTCACGGAAAGTACATCTCCACGACGTACCAACACTGGTTTCCATATTGAACTCTTTTCACTAATCGTGCGACCGATTCCCGCTCATTTCCATTGAAAACTATGGTCCAAGCATGCGAATTGAAAATAGTAAGGACCTATACTCACATGTCAAGGACACACTACTTATTACATATATTAACTCGTACCTACGAATGTATTCACATGTAAAGACAATACAAATAATTAATTTGTAATAACCAAAGGATTAACGATCCATTGTCCGCAGTGCAGATACCCAAAAGTGTCGTTGGAGGCGCTGTGGAAGGGGACAAGTGATTCGGGTCAACAAACAATTGACCGAAGTGCCCATGTTCATATTACCCTCTTCCCATATTCCACTTACACCATATATGTACCTCACGTGTCTCTTTGCCACCCAACACAAAACAATCAAAATGTAAACGCTATCTGCACTTGACATTGATTTATGTAGCTTCGATTATGGAATGCTTTTAGTCGTTCGGAAAATCAGTCTCGATGTCCTGATTTTGAAGCAACAAACAGCTTAAGAAGAAGATTTATATTCATGACCAGTTGGGTAGTTCGAAGAGAGTTGTTTTAATGGTGTTACAGATGATTGATATGGAGGAACATGAAGAATGGGTGGTTTTACTGTTTTTTTTGTTTGTGGGTTTAAAATGTTGACAGCGGACTTAGTACTTATATAAAGTACTTCGAAAAGGGGTTGTGTGTATATAATTAGTGGCATTCGCTCCAAGGGTTGTTGAAAATAATGTGTTTGGTAAATGGAAACAAAAATGAGCGGCTATGTAGGAAATTCTTGGTTTTATATTGTAGGTCCCACTCCCTCTTATCGCCAGATTGTACGTGCATAAAATAAAACTTATAATTCATGATTTTGACCATTAAAAACTAAGTCCATACATTCGTCTCAAAAGCGAATAGCTTTCCGGAGTTCCATATGGGTCTGTTGCTCTTGGAAGGAAAGCATAAAATGGCATAATCTACGTTTTTTATGTCTCGTTTCGAATAAGCTGTTGCCCGTAAAATTTCACATTGTAGCTTAAAGTTAGTACATTTTTAGGAAGAAAAATACTCAAAAAGTACATTAAAATGAAACGTTTTAATTAATAACATCCAACCAAGGAGAATCACTATATATTAAAATAAGTTTCAGTACAGTAAATTTATTTAATAAATGCGTCGCGTTAACTGAATGGATTTGGGTGCAGAGTTCTGCTAAACTGACAAAAATGTATGGTACACTTTCCTTTAGGTTAAGGGTTGTCTGTAAGAATATTGTTTCTGGTACAGAAAAATTAATAAGCCAATGAGACATAATCGGCCTTACCAGTAATCAATTTTAGTCTGTCAGCTTACACCAAGACTCCACACTTTCCAAAATCCCTTTACCAATAAGCAAATACAGTTGCCAGATTATCGCTAAATGTGGGGTTAAATGTTAATGTTGAGAAAGCCAAGTTAATCTCGGGCATTATCTAAATGAATCCTTTCTTAATGTAATTTTAAGGAGGAGTGTTGCCCAACCATCCAAAATGATGGTATTGAATTTTGTAATAGGAGCGAATTTAAATACCCTGTTCTTCAGTCTGAGCGTTTTTAATTATAAATTCATTTTTGTAAATATATTCTGGAGTCAGATTCTGAGAGGTGAAAACGTTAAGATGGAAAGTTAAAAAAAAAAAACGCGAAAACGTTTTCGTGCGCATGAATGACTCGTTCGCGCACAGAATGCGACACGTGATTTCATTCGTTGGAATACAATAATGCATATGCTTTTTAAGTCTAGCAGACACAAAGTTGTCCAAATATTTCATCTTTGTTTTATTTCTGAACACTTTAAATATACATATTTCTGTGCTTTTCTCTGTTTAATCTTGTTAAACCGCTTGTGGTTGCTTTTTGCTTGGTTTTCCTTTTGGTACGGTTTCACTAATGCTGTACATTTTTACTAAAGCTAGGTATCAGTTAACAACTAACCGTCGACATTAGAATTTGATTATTAGTAAGGCCGAATGTTTCCCACCAACATTTTTTGGCAATGTACATTTAAGTATGGTGCCCGGTCTTTTGTGAAGATTTAACAAAATTTACACTGGCTACGCTTTAAGCTGAATTTCTTTACTTTTAAACAGGGCTACGAAATCCGACAATTCTGGGTGGGGACGTTATAAAATGTGTTATGCACCTCTTGTACTTGCGATCAACGCATTAGCATCTAGTTCGAAAGGTTTCAAGTTTGTTTATCGAGGTGGCAGAACATTTTCAGAGTTCTAAAAATTGCACACCCAACAGACGATTCCTACTTATTTAAGTAGACAACGGCTCTATGTGGTGAGAAAAAAACAAATCACATGTATGACTACCACGTTGGGCTTTATTTTCATCTGTGTGCAAAAAATCGTAGTTAAGTCTTAAGTGCAGGAAATAATCTTCCATAATGTGATTTATTTTATTTTAACGTTCGCAGCTCTAAAAAATAATAATAATTTTAAAATCTTCTGCATTATTTAAGTCCCATTAAAACGGCTTAAATAATTGCTGCCTCAAGTGCAAATGAATATGAAATACTAACTCCTACTAAACTCTCTCTAGCTCGACTGATACATATAAATTGGCAAAAACCCCTTATTATTTTTTTTTTAAGTTGTTAAGAAAGAAGCGGGAAGAGACACCTATTTAGATTAGTTGCCACTGCCGATAATTGGAATAGAGTAACGTTCAAAAATAAGCTCGATTAACCGCCTACAATGCGAATCTCTGGAGCAGCTGGCCAGAATGACAGAATAGCAGAACCCGTTTTTGAAAAAAAATATCTTTTTCTTAATAAAAAAGTTACAAGCTGTAACACGGCTGATCGGATTTGCATGTAATTTTTATTTATATTTCTTTGGGTTCATCTTTCCTTAAACTTCCTATAATATATGATAAATCTTGAGGAATTCACCTCAATGTCATGTCTGAAAAATGTGTGTATTTTTTTTAATCGTGCTTTCGCAGACACTACTGACTACAGTAAACATATTTTTGTTTGTTTTCTTTTTAACTCACTTCGCAGTTATTGTCTGTGGAATTGCACGTGGGCTGGTATGTAGAATGTAGGTTACATAAAAAGGTACCTACAAGGAAAAGTTCAGTTTTTTTTTTGTTTTCTCATAAAAGTCGTTCATTGAAAACATAGGGGAAATGAATACTCATAGTGAAAAGTTGTTTGGACTCACTCTTGTGTTTACCTTTGTGTGGCGCAGTGCGACAATTCAAATTGTAAAACCTACTAAAGCGATGTTTATTTTATTCGGCAATGAAGGCATTACAAATGTAAAAGTTAACTCATTTTTGTATATTTATTTCTGAATAACTTTTAAATAATGACAATGTAATCAAGCGATTGAGACGGATAAAATTTAGCTAGGGCTAAGAAATCAGGTATTGTTTTCAAACAAAACAAGTTTTGAAATCCGACAAACGGCGGATTTATCTCTTAAATTCATAAAATAATTCAAAAATAAATTGCTGATTAGTCATACGACTAGGTGCAATCTTATTCGGGGTGGCGAATGTCAGTCCCCCGGTAGTTTTTTTAGATGAGTTAAAGTTAGGGATGCCAGATCTGAAAATCTAGCTGGTGGGACATTTTTTTATATGAAGTGATAAAAACGTTTTTAATTTAGTTTACATTTATTTGTTGTAATAAATAATATTTGTCTTGAGTAAAAGTATTTTAATTCATTTGTACATTTTATGTTATGGCTAACTTTTTGAGTTCGGAGACCCAGACCACTGAACTGTAGTGCATCAGATTAAGGCGCACTTCACATTTTGTAAGAAGTTATGATTCTAGCTAACTAGGGCTAGCGCTATAATTTCTATGTATTATTAATTTAAATTTATTTTATTTAATAATGAAGTAATAATATTTCGACAAGGTGGGACATTTTGCGGGATACTTGCGGGACAAAAGCCTTATAGCGGGATGTCTGGCATCCCTAGTTAAAGTCCATCACTATTGCAAAAGCATTCCTCGCGTACTAGCTCTGCAATGTCCTTCTATGATTTTTTACTTCCAGGGAATTCCCAACACCAAAAAAAATATATTTATTTCTTTATTTCGTATTCTGAAGGCGATCGTGTTTTTTGTCGAATATATTTAACGGTCTTAAAAAATATGAATTTCACAGTTTCACACCATTAAATATTCTTGTAAACCAAATTAAAGTACGGGTAATTTGTTTGCGATGGCTTACCTACGAAAAGTTTGGCGTTGAAAACATGTTTTATTTACCTCTCACCGTAAAGCAAAAATTACTAATTATCTTGGGAAACACCGACAGAAACTAGACCCAACTTATTTGTACTGGATCGACAGGTGGAAATTGGAATTTGCAGTTCGCAGCAAAGTTTCACCAAGAACTACCTACCCCCAAATGCATTCCACAGATGTCAATGAAGGTTAATTGCGAGGAAAGGAAACTTTTATTTTGAGAGTAATTATTGGAGTAGGGTTTTGCTCATTCCTGATGCGCTCTCGGAAAATTTAAATTAAATTAAATTGAATTTGGATATACATTTCGATATATGCCTATAGACGTCCAATCTTTAATGTGAATAAACGGATTCCAAGTTTTAATTAATAAAGTTTGGAGAGTGTATTTGTCTTCGAGTTTTAATAGATCGATGTGAGTAAAGCCATTAGTCAGCAAACAATGGTAAACCTAAATTGTTTTTCGTATTTACGGGAATCAAGTTCAGTTACTTCCCACCTTATCCATGAACTCTTGAACGCGACCTCGAATGTGAAACTACTAATTAATTTGCTGCTATAGTTGTGAGTCAAATGTACGCATTTTCGCATCAAGCCGTTGTTTCACATCCAAACAAATAGAATTTCTGTGCAACATTCAAAGGGCGTCATAAGAGCTGACAGAATACATATGCATCAGTTTTTCGTCTATCAAGCAATCCATTTACGTACGAGTGTATATGATTCCTTTAAACCTAGCACAAAAATGACAAGTAAAGTTAGCTCGATTATGAAATTTTAGATTAATTTAATTGAAAATGCAGGGCTGTAATTAATATTTGTATAGGAGTTCTCTATCTCCATACTAAATTCAAAATTAATTTTTCATTTTGATTTCAATTTTATTGCCAAGTCTAGTCATACGAGAACATCATTGATTTGAGCGACATCGACAGTTAAACTACAAGAGAGAATGTGTCAAAGACAACATCGATTAATAACCAAATCCATAACAACCCCACAAAGCATATTGAAATTGGATTGAAATGACTAAAATCGAAATAAAAATACTGTGGATGAGTAGAGTATGTCATGATTTGTCGAGGCGAACTAGCATCCAATATGAGCATTGCTTTGGTTATGGTATCCGTATACTATATACATTTCTGTGGGATTCCTTTTTTTCCAAAAATGTAATATCTATCAAATTTTAGGGATGAATCGAAAGCACAACGTGACAGAAGGATATCGATATACAAAAGCAAGCAGAAAATAAAACACGGCTCAACATTTTCCAAGTTCGGTGCTTTATTGAAAAAATCCTGCGAATAGCTACGGTTTTGAATTTCATTTAACCTTCACTTGAACAGAAATTTTTATGTACCTACATGGACAGTATCTACCGTGGTAGATAAAATAATATTTCATGCATTTCGTATGAGTTATTTCTGCTTGACAGCTCATTTTTCACACGTTCTCTTTATTTGACTACTACCTATAATGATTTTTTCTCTAGATAACGGTTTTTTTCCAAGGTTTTGAGTGCATCTCTCTTTTTGTGGCCTTAAAAGTTAGCTTTTTCGCTCAATTTGCTTGTTTTTTTTCTTCTATTTTTATTTATTGCCACTCTTTCCCTTCGTTTTGAAAGCGTTACTCATTAAGAAGCTAGGTTTTTACCGCAAATGAAAAGTCACTCCTATTGAAAATTTGCGCACAAAGTTCATTGTGGTAAAACACTACACGTAATATTTTTTCAGTGAATAGTTGTGTGCTAAAAAAAGTTTGCAAAATGGATAACAACGAAAGTGATTTTGAGTACCTTTCAGCAGCAGCTGTTTCTAGGTAATCAAGTTTTACCAGGGCTTATAAGTGAATTTTAATAAAGGAATATAACGATTCTGTCGACAGGTTGGCTTATGATGACCAGCAGATATATTTTAGGCGACTTCTTGAAGTAATCGGCTCCGACTCAGAGGGAGAACTAGGTGAAGGTGATGCAGATGGTGATCCTGAAGACAGCTTTCTGCCTGAGCTTGCAGAGGCAAACGTTCCACGAAGCAGTCAACAAATAGAAGTGGAGATAGAAGATGATGATGAGGAAGATGAAGATCAGGATTTATCAGGTGATGTTGCTGATAACGAAGAAGAACCTATGCCGGAAGCAGATGACAATTTTTGGATTGGTAAGGATGGTACAAAGTGGATAAAAAGTGCACCAAATTTGCGTCGTGAAGGGGCGCATAACATATTCCGGGAAACAACATTTGTGGGTCCACATCCAGCTACCAAAGGTCTAACAGATGTGGAAACTTTCTTCCGTATAATGAGCCCTTCCGTTCAAGACATTATTTGCCGACACACTAATAAAAGAGCTCTCAGTGATTTCGCTAAGTGGAATGAACATCATCCCGAAAAAGCTCCTCTTGAATGGAAAGCCATCAATGAACAGGAATTTTGTGCTTACCTGGGTATTTTGTTGGTCATGGGCTGCCACCGATCTAATTACGAGACAGTGGCTGAACTTTGGAAAAGCAATGCGCTTCCTCTATATCGAGCAACAATGTCGGTCAGAAGATTCAAGGCGATTTCGCGATTTATACGGTTTGATTCGGATGCCACGCGAACAGCTCGGATGGCCACTGATAAAGCAGCTCCTATTCGTGATATCTTCGATATGATCAACTCAAATTTGAGGCTCAATTTTAGACCGTACGAATCACTTACAGTGGATGAGCAGTTGTTTCGCTATAGAGGTCACACAAAGTTTACCCAATATATTCCTTCGAAACCGGCAAAGTATGGAATTAAATTTTGGTGGGCTTGTGATTCATCAACAGGATACCCTCTCAACGGGCAAATTTATACCGGGAAGGTGAATGGCATCAGAGATGTAAATCAAGGTGAGCAAATTGTGAAAGAACTGGTTGCACCATACAAAAATAGTGGACGAAATGTGACCATGGACAATTTCTTCACAACTCTTCCACAAATGAATTACTTACCTGGAAATTGACGATTGTCGGAACGGTGAAAAAAAACAAACGCTTCTTACCTCGTGAGTTCAAACCATCGAAAGACCGGGTTCCTTTATCTTCTGAGTTTGGGTTCAGTAAAAATGTTGTATTGTGCTCCTATGTACCCAAGAAAGATAAGGCTGTTGTGTTGCTTTCAACTTTTCATCATGACAAGTCTGTTAGTAATGTCAGTAATGGTACAAAAACTGTTTTATTCTTTATATTATTTGCTATGTCTATTTGCATATACACAAAAGTGTGGACTTTTCAGCTGTAACAGGTAAATGATACATGTTATATCCAAGTCAACCAGCATATTTCATACAAATTCGGTGAATATCTACCTGGGTAGATACTGTCCATGTAAGCAAAAAAAAACACAAAACTTCAAAAAATATACAAAAAAATATACTTAAAGTATGAACATGCTAATAATCTGAAATAAATCAAAAAGTTAGTCACTGAGTCGGACCCATACCAGAATCCACTGACGAATCGAAGAAATTTTTAGAGATGAAAATTGAAATATCTACCCGGGTAGATACTGTCCATGTGAAGGTTAAATGTTGAAAATTAAGTGATAGGATTTAAGACTCTATTTTAAGCTTTGTTACAAACAAAAAGACTTTCTTTTCTTTTACAAAACTTAACAGTGGATTTATATTCTACCGTTAAAAGGGACTAAATTGAAAAAAAAAATCGTTTTGTTTAAATGAACGAAAAATAAATAATACTGAGTGCGGCATCTCTCCCAGCCAGTGAAGGGGAGATTTTGCAGTTTAAAAACATTACGTTTAGAGCCTCATTCTGTCGGTTTTTTACGTTCCTTATCCCTTCCACAGCCAGTAAAATTATTTTTCCAGAATTCTTCACATCAATTGAGATCAACAAGCGGCTCAATCATCCTCTCTCTGCAAATTGTTCTGTCCTCGTGCTTAAGAGTACCGGAATATAAGTATATTTTACTTGAAAAACTATAACCAAAGTACCTGATATTCACTGCGATTGGAATACTTTGGACCGTTTTCCTTCTGCTGATATATGATGGTGTGGTTCTTATGGTTAAAATTCGGTCTTTGGCTGTAAAGTCGCAGATATCGGAACAACCTATGGAAACAGTCCATTTAGATCCACCATATGATAGCCATCATCTGTCGTCGAATTGTTCAACGACTTCACAATTAAACTCCAAAAACTATATCGTTACTTGATGTTTTCCATTAATTAAAATAGTCTTAAAAAAGTCATATTTCTCTACCTAAATTGCAGCGATTCCCTTAACGATATGTTGATCAATTACCCTTGAACTAATTTAATTAAATTTGATTGCCAACAAAATTGCCACAAGTACTAAATGGCAACAAAAAAACTTAATTTATGAATTCCTGATGGGACGAAAGAGCCCAGATGCACCATGACTGTAAGAGCAAAAGTATGTTCCTACCGCTGGTATCCATTTAAAATCTATCCCCTATTTCATTCCCTTGCTCTTCTAGCGCATTTTATTTAGTTTTTTTTTTCGTATCGTTTTTTGTACGACAAATATAATGAGGAAGGTTGTACTGGAGGATTGCAATTGCAGCATCAATTACTGGGAATTTTTGCTTCCAACAATGTCTATACATCAGCTTATTTGCAGTCACTGCACGTAAGAGCAAAGCTTAGCGGGGAGGTGGAAGACGAATGATAAAATTGATAGCGAACAACCCTCAAGGCTATTAACATCATTATTGACAATATCCTTGTACGGTTTACGGACAGGGCATGCAATGGACAACAACACCTAATTGGGTAGGACTGCCCCAAGGGGTGCACACCCATATACATATACTGAAGGCAAGATGTGTGTGCGGGTGACTTAAGTTGACCACCTTTGTAGACGAAGGTGCTTCGAGTAAGAGCACGAGTCAACTGCAGCAGCAGCAGCGAAGCATGAAGGTGATGACGTTTGCACTTGATGTCGAGAAATGGGTAATTGGCCAAAGGATTTTGTGTAAGGTTAGTTGGAGGGGTGGATATTTGGAACGAGTAGGGACACCAGTATGCATTGTAAAGGAATTAGGATTTTCCTTCCACTACATTAAAAGTCTCTTTGAACCCCAGTTGGATTGGATTTTAAAAGGAATAGCAAATGTTTCAGTAAAAAATGTTCGGGGAAATATGCCCTGCAGGTGTTGAAGAGTCTACAATTGAAGTAATCCTCAACAAAATTTGCTTGTCTAAGGAATTATGAAAGGTATCCCCAAATCACACGAATTTGGGGCGCCCTGATTATGTATAAATCTTTTTATGTTTTTTTTGTATACATGTACAAAGGAATAAAAAATAAATGTGTGTTCGGAATGATTACATTAGAGTCCAGACAACTGACAAGATTACATAATGCTGAGCTTTGTAAACATGCAATTAAAGTTAGGGTAGGATCCAGAATTTCAATGCCATTTTGTTAACTTTAAGAAAACCAGTATTTAGAGATATGGTAGATTTTATTTATTTACTAGCTTTGTAAAGCTAATTATATCATCTTACATTTTTGAAGTTCAATTTAAACTTATAACTTAGTTTAAATAAAGAAAAAAAAATATAACCATGGTATTTTTTTGCAAATTTAATAACTTCTTTTTTTAAGCAATAAATATTTGTTTTTTTTAGCATAATCATTCACTTCATTAAATAATTTAAATCCTTTATAAATAAGGTTGCTTTGAGTGCCATTAATGCCACTAATCCTTAAGTAAAGTTGTCTAAAATTATTTCAATTTCTAAGATAATATGGCTAAATGTCACGTATTTATAGCTCATAATTTAACAAATATATAGGCATCAAGTCAGTTTTAATTTTTTATACAAAAATGACAACAATTATTACTAAGAATAAATTTATCGAGACATATCTATTGTTTCATCTTCTCTGTGAGTGTCCGGCACTAGCAAAAACCAGACTCAGTGTAATAGGTCATCCCTTCTATGATGACCTTTCGGCTATCCAATGTAACCATTTTAATAAAATCATCAAATTTCTCAACTCCACAGGCTGGTTTTGAGCTCCCTTAACTTCCTTCCCCCCCTTTTTATCTTCTGGTTCCATTAGTTGTGGACTCAAAACGGAGCTTAATGCGTTACTTGTGTTTTCCCTCGTCAGAAGACGGGAATACAGCCACTTAAACCAACCAACCAACCATATCTATTGCACTTTAAAATACTTTGCATAGCCTTATTTTGTAACAACTGAAGAAGTTTAATTAAACCATCATATACAGGGTGCCCGCCGGTAAGGTATACCACTTTGTTTTGCCGCCATTTTGGTAAACATTAGTCTTGACAGTACATATTTGGCAGTCGTGAAGTAGACACGTGGCAAATTTATTATGGAAAAATATTCGATAAACCAACGTGTTTTAATCGTTAGAACATTTTATCTAAATTAATCATCGATTACTGTGACGAAGACAAAGTTACGTGAAATTTTTGGGAGAACACATTTTCATTTGAATGTATATGTGAATAAACAGAATAGTCGGTTCTGGGCAATGGAAAACAGTCAAATTATTCATCAGTCACCTTTGCATCCATTAAAAGTTACAGTCTGGTGTGCAATTTGGTCAGGAGGAATCATTGGACCTTACTTCTCTGAAAATGAAAACGGTGTCTCGGTAACGGTGATTGAAAACTTTTTAACGCCACAACTTCATGCTTTGGGCTTGATTAGCCAACAAGACGGTGCAACATCACATACAGCCAGGATTGCAATGGAATTGATGCGAGACCTATTTCCACAACAAGTTATTTCAAGAAATGGTGATGTTGATTGGCCTCCACGGTCGCCTGATTTGACTGCTCCGGACTTCTTCTTGTGGGGATATCTGAAAAGCAAGGTTTATGCAAACAAACCAGAAACGCTTGAGCAACTCAAACAAAATATTCGTGATGAAATTAATGAAATACCGCGTGAAATGTGTGAGAATGCAATGAAAAATGTGTTCAAAAGGGCTCGCATTTGTGAGAATAACAGATTTACCTGAAACTGTATTCCATACATAATTGCCGACATTAAATAAAACATTTATCAATATAAGATCCATTCTCTTTCATTTAATCAAAAATTATAAACAAACAAAGTAGTATACCTTCCCGGCGGACACCCTGTATTTACAAAAACAAAATCGATGAGCAATATTCACAGTGAGGTTTAGATATACATTGACAATATTTATAGCACTTAAAGTGGACATTTCATGTCTTATTCTTTTTAGAAAACCGATTTTTTAACAATTTTTTATTACAAATGCAATCTATATGATTGGAAAAATTAGGATTCAAATGCCTTACTATTAAACCTGATCAATCTGATCAATGATATCACCATCACCTGATATCCTTAAATTATAGTCTCGTCTATTGTTGATCACCATTTGTTTCTTTTTAGAGATGTTGAGCTTCAATTTGTTTTGTTTGAGCCATTTATTTATACGTTCCAAGTCTTCCTGAAGTAATCCGTTTTTTTCTAGCCTCTAATTTTGTAAAACCATTTCCATGTCGTTTAGTCGTTTATGTGAACTATGAATAGTAGAGTACCTAACACAGTTCCTTGCGGTACACCTAGGTTCACTGCAATGGAGTCCGATTCGATTTCATTTATTTTAACTATTTTCGATCTACTTGAGAGATATGAAGAAAAACACTTAAACTCATTATTTAGATTACCATTTCGTTTGAGTTTCTCTAATAAAATCTATCGTTTCAAATGCTCTTAAAGTCCAAAGAAACACAGTTCACAAACATTTTTTTAAAGTTTCAAATAAAATAAATAAATAAATAGTTGGCGCAACAGGTCTGTAGGGACCCTAGGCCTAGCTTCTCACAACCATTCGTTGTGTTCCATTTTTGAGAGGAATGGAAGGGATCTACAATTTTATGCCGGGTCCAAACGGCTAATTGAGAAGCTCCTTCATGACAGTTATACTCTCGGATGTTGGTCAGACGTTCGCGAGAGGTGGCGCAGCAGAAAAAAAACCATAAGTTGGAATTTGGGTTTGTTCGGGATTCGAACCTGGGACCCCTCGCTTAGTAGTCACACAACACAGTAACCACTAAGCCACTGCGCCTACGTTTCAAATAAATTCCAAAAATTATTGATTTCGATGAACGTTTTTTTTTTTAAATGATTACTAAATTAGTTTACAATTATGTACTTTTTTATCCCTGTAAATGTGGTTATTGAATTGAATATCGCCAATATCCCTTGTCATTTTTTGTCGATTTTTGATTTGTAAACTTTTCGATTTAATTTTTTAAAAAATTGAACTTCGATTTTTTTACCTCTGACTTATATTGATTTCTTGCATGTCTGTAAGCTGTCCAATCTTCTTTGTAACCGTTGCCCTACCGTATTTTAAGATTTTATCTTTTCTTAGTTGCAACCTTAATTTGTGTATGATAACTGTTTTGTTATTTATATTAAGGGCACTTACTAAATATTTCTTTTGACCTGAAGGAAAAATACAGTTAGAGAGGAAGACTCCATCACCTACTTTATCGGGTAAGCAGAGCATTTCTTCCGAAAACTCTAAAGGAATTGTTATAAGTTTTTGTGACCGTTCAGGCAGACAGATAGGCTTCTCAAGTACAACATCCAAACACTTAAATTGGTTGTAGGCGTTGTTTCTATCCAAATTGTTTTTTACTACAAAACAAGCATCCTTTGTTGTGGTTACGCAGTCAGCTTCTTGGGTGCAAGAAGCCTTAGAGACTATACGGCTTTTGGATTGGGCGACTGTTGGCTCCAATTTTGCTGTATATTGTCCCACTTCGACTGCCCTTTTAGGACTCGGAATAAAATCGGGGTAATTCAGAGGTATGCTAAACTCCTGTGCATTGGTTTTCGTACAAGGGAATTTCAGTTGATGGTTAGGCCCATCTACATTACAATGTTTTGATAGAAAGTCGTTTCCGAGTATTCCGTCATCCGAAGACGTTGCGGTCTTACCCAGTACTTGGAAGGTGCAGGGAATTTTAGATTTGACATTAAACTGTCCCTGGCAGGCACCAACACTCTTTCCTTTACCAAAAGATGTTTGCAGTAGGCATGCCTTATCGGTTTCTAATTTTACTTCTGGCTTGAGTGACTTCAATTCAATTCAATTCAATTATTTTATTACTTTTCAAACAAGTGGTATTACATACCTTCAGTTACATGAATTCAACATTTTCTAAGTATTTACATTCCATGGATAATAACATTCTAAAGTTGATTACAATACAATAAATTTGTTGAAAAATAATTTAAATACATTCTTTAGTTAAAAAATAACTAGTGACGAATGTATGACGATCTTATACAAAATTAAAAAAAATAAAGGTTGTAGGGTTTTAAATAGAGAAACCAATAGGAAAACAAAAGAGCAAAAAGAAAAAAAAAACAACAAAGAGAGGAAAAATCTAGTAAGATATCTTATTACGTAACCAAAATTATTAAGTTATTGATCTGTTCGAAATCAAAATTAAACAGCCAAAATTTAACCCCTTTATTGAATGCGGAGGGACTACAAGTACTCCTTAATTCAGGAGGCAATTTATTGAAAAGCCTAGGTGCTACCGAAGAATAAAAATTTAGGAACTGATGAGTAAAATGGCTAGGAACTACAGCAAGCCTTCTCTCACTACTTCGCAATTCATATACAGTAGACGATTGGTTTAAGAGATTACCGCTCCTTAAAAAGAATACTTTAAGAACTTTGTAAAAGTAAAGATGTTTCAAAGGGAGAATGCCAGAATTAATAAAGAGTGGAAAGCTATGCTCTCGACTTCTTTTTTTCCACATAGTTCGAAGAATATGCTTTTGAGCCACAATCAGAGGTTGCAAATTATAGTTGAAGGTGCCACCCCAACAAACTAAACCGTATTGCATCTTAGATTGAACTAGACCATAGTAGACTGTATCAAGCAGATTTCTGGAGCAGAAACGTCTCAGATGATACAACATATAAGAAGCCGTTGATAGGTATGTTTTAAGCAACGCAGTGTGCATATTCCAGTTCAATTTGTTGTCAATGAGAAGGCCAAGGTATTTAAAGTGTTGGACCTTACCAATATTGAAACACTTAGTCGAGCAAGGCACGTCAATGTTAAATGTGCACACATTATTGGAAGAACGGCAGGTTACAGGGCTTAATTTGATATTGTGATGTGCTTTTTGTCTACGGCTAGGGTATGCTCGTCGGGTCCAGGGTTGCCCCCAAAGAAACACTAACTTTGGTGCGTTATTTGCTTTCGCCTTTTATTGTGGTTCTATTTGGCTTAGACTAACTTAACAAACAATCCATACTTAATCTCTAGATACGTTAGGAAAGAGGTGAGGTGGTCGATCGGATAACTCACAATACGGACACACAGTGATAAAGGAAAGGAATAGGCTGTGGTCGATCGGATAACTCACAATACGGACACACAGTGATAGCGGAAAGGGGTAGGCTGTGGTCGATCGGATAACTCACAATACGGACACACAGTGATAGAGGTAAGGGATAGGCTGTGGTCGATCGGATAACTCACAATACGGACACACAGTGATAGAGGAAAGGGGTAGGCTGTGGTCGATCGGATAACTCACAATACGGACACACAGTGATAGAGGAAAGGGATAGGCTGTGGTCGATCGGATAACTCACAATACGGACACACAGTGATAGAGGAAAGGGATAGGCTGTGGTCGATCGGATAACTCACAATACGGACACACAGTGATAAAGGAAAGGAGTAGGCTGTGGTCGATCGGATAACTCACAATACGGACACACAGTGATAGCGGAAAGGGGTAGGCTGTGGTCGATCGGATAACTCACAATACGGACACACAGTGATAGAGGAAAGGGTCAGCATCAGGTGTATTGCACCCGAAACTGAGTGTACTCTCCTCCCGAATCAGTTTCGCCTACGGGTACTCATGGTTTTTGTATTGAGTAGTGAGTGTGAATTATAATTTCCAGTGCAAATTTGTCCCTTGTGTTGTTGTTTCTCTGGTTCGGCGGTGGGTACTGGGCTTCGTGTTGGTGGTCGGTGGTTCTGGCTATCAGGTGATCAGGGTTGGGTGGCGTGTTGTAGTGATGAATTTCGTAACGGATCGTTACACTCCCCTCTTTCTTCGGAAGACGAGAACCTTCTCGTTGAGATGAACCATGGTATGAGTGGGGGGGGGGTGGATCCTATGGAAAAGAAAAACCATACGTGAGACAGGGGAAATTAAAGTTTTATTCGTTCCTAAATTAAACTTGCCTCCAGCGGCTCTTGATTTTTTTTTTTTTTTTTTTTTCGCCTTCAGTGGCTTACTTAAATTAATAAACTAAATCTACAAACTAAATCTACAAACTAAATCTACAACTGAGACATCTTTTTGTCCCGGGCATTGTGGTGTCGCCTGCGGTTGAGCTGGGCGTAGTTCCGGGGTCGTAGTCGGCTGCGTTGTCGACCGGGCTCGACGGCCGGTGTGGGCGTTGGGTTCGGCTGGACGGTTGGTGGCCGTGGCGTCATGGTCGGGACGGGGTACCGGACGCTTAATACCTCCTGATGGAGGATCTGCGGCAAGGTTCTTCCTGGGGTTTCTGGGGGGTGGGTGGTATATTCTGGCTTTGTCGGATTTCGGGCGGGGTTATGCGTGGGAGTGGTCTCTGTGGTGGTGGCACTTGTAAAGTGGTTCCGGTAGCTTCCGTAGTGGTTTCTGGCGGGATTGTCGGGGGTTTGGGTTCTCGGCTGGTTTCTGGGTTCTCGGGATTGCGGGTTAACTCCTCCCATACTCGTTGGGCCGACCGGTATGTTCGGGCGTCTTTAATGTAGGTGCTCATAGTCTTCCGGAGCTGGTCTAGAGTTCCGGTGGTGGGGAGGCCTTTGTCGGCCAATACCTTGGTAAGCTCGGTTTTGTCGAGCTGGTAGATCCAGGTCAAACTGGAGAATAGGTCAAGTTCCTTCGGCGAGGTACTTGGTTCGTCGTCTGTGGGGTCCATGGTGCGGGGGTTATTTAGGGTTGACTTTCGGCGGTGTATTACGGTCTGGTGACGGTCGGTGGACTTCGTTTTACTGGGATGGTGGTAACAGGTCGGTGGTGATACGATGCTTGAAGTCCCTGCTCGGGCGCCAATTTGTGATGTGCTTTTTGTCTACGGCTAGGGTATGCTCGTCGGGTCCAGGGTTGCCCCCAAAGAAACACTAACTTTGGTGCGTTATTTGCTTTCGCCTTTTATTGTGGTTCTATTTGGCTTAGACTAACTTAACAAACAATCCATACTTAATCTCTAGATACGTTAGGAAAGAGGTGAGGTGGTCGATCGGATAACTCACAATACGGACACACAGTGATAAAGGAAAGGAATAGGCTGTGGTCGATCGGATAACTCACAATACGGACACACAGTGATAGCGGAAAGGGGTAGGCTGTGGTCGATCGGATAACTCACAATACGGACTCACAGTGATAGAGGTAAGGGATAGGCTGTGGTCGATCGGATAACTCACAATACGGACACACAGTGATAGAGGAAAGGGGTAGGCTGTGGTCGATCGGATAACTCACAATACGGACACACAGTGATAGAGGAAAGGGATAGGCTGTGGTCGATCGGATAACTCACAATACGGACACACAGTGATAGAGGAAAGGGATAGGCTGTGGTCGATCGGATAACTCACAATACGGACACACAGTGATAAAGGAAAGGAGTAGGCTGTGGTCGATCGGATAACTCACAATACGGACACACAGTGATAGCGGAAAGGGGTAGGCTGTGGTCGATCGGATAACTCACAATACGGACACACAGTGATAGAGGAAAGGGTCAGCATCAGGTGTATTGCACCCGAAACTGAGTGTACTCTCCTCCCGAATCAGTTTCGCCTACGGGTACTCATGGTTTTTGTATTGAGTAGTGAGTGTGAATTATAATTTCCAGTGCAAATTTGTCCCTTGTGTTGTTGTTTCTCTGGTTCGGCGGTGGGTACTGGGCTTCGTGTTGGTGGTCGGTGGTTCTGGCTATCAGGTGATCAGGGTTGGGTGGCGTGTTGTAGTGATGAATTTCGTAACGGATCGTTACAATATTTTCGCAGTCGCGACTGTGGAAGACAAAATCTGGAGAATAAAGATCCAAAGACGGAAGATTGAAAAACATTAACTTGGTTTTATCGCTAATCACAAGCTTGTGAATCGAGAACCAGTGTCGTAGGATTTCAAGATCATAGTTTATATCAGCGATCAGGTCTAAAATGGACGAATTGGAATACACAATTGCTATATCATCTGCAAAGCCAGTTTGTCTGCCCCTCAGTGATAGGTCGAAAATAGAATTAATAAATATGAGAAATAGCACTGGCCCAAGAACGGAGCCTTGGGGTACGCCGGTGCGAATATCACGGCATTCACTGAAAGTTCCACCAATTTGTACCATTTGCTTACGATCTTTAAGATATGACGCGAACCAATCAAAAATAGAACCCCTGAAACCAGCTTTTTCCAACTTAGACAAGAGAATATAATGATCCACAGTATCAAATGCTTTTGTAATATCAATAAAGAGGGAAGCAGTTAGTTTCTTAAGATTCAGACTATCATATACCTTAGTACAAAAGTTTAAGAGTGCATCTTCCGTTGATTTAGATTCTCTAAAACCGTATTGGTTGGAGCTCAAAAACGAGTTTCTCAAGGAATTTAATAACCCTTCTTTTAATAACCTTTTCAAAGATTTTTGAAAATAGCGAAAGGAGAGAGATGGGTCTGTAATTATTTAAATCTTTCCGATTACCTTTTTTAAAAATGGGTATAACCTCAGCCAATTTTAGACTTGATGGAAAAATACCTCTAGAAATACTTTTATTAAAGATGTGAGCTAAGGCATCGACAATATTAAATAATATATTCTTAATAAAGGCATTAGAGTAGCTATTCAGAGAAGAGGAGTTAGATTTGTTCAGGTGCATAATTACCTTATACAGTTCAAAGGAACTAATCGGCTCAAAGAAGAAACTATTAGCTTGTAATCCGATACTGCTAAGGCAAATATCATCGCAATCCATGTTGTTATTAAATCCTGCTTTGTTAAGGACGTCAGAGGGCGCGTTAATGAAAAACTCATTAAAGCTAGTTGCAATAGAGTCATAATTGGTAACCTCTATGTCATTAACTATGATACACGTAGGTGGTCCAGAAGTAACCTTTTTATTAAAAAGCTCATTAACTATACCCCACTCCTTTTTCAAATTACCTTTCGCTGCAGTAAATTTATTGATGTAAAAACGTTCCTTGTATATAGGAACTTCGATACTAATTTGCTTACAAATCTTCAGATAGTTGGACTTAAGACGGACATCGTTAGGAAATTTTTTGCACTTAATACGTAGTTTATTTTTAAAATCAATTTTATTAAGCAAATTGAAGGTCATCCAAGGTTTAAGCCTTTTTAATATAGGTCTTCTAGTATCACGAGTTTCGGTACACATCACAACATGACTATTTAAGATACTAAGGAACAAATCAAAAGATAACGAGGGATTAGGTTCATTAAAAACACTAGACCAATTTTCGAGAAGTAAACGAGCATTTAGGCTATTAAAATTTATTCGCTCATTACGTTGGAAGGAAATATGCCGGTCAGGTAGTTTTTTCCCAATTTTCAGGAAAAAAAGGCACGTTATACAATGATCGGTTATTCTAAAATCAGAAACAGAGCTAATCAGAGACAAATTAGTACTGCGGTCAAGTCGGGCAAAAATGTGGTCAATGCAAGTAGCGGAAGAAGCAGTGATTCTAGTTGGTATGTACATATAAACAAGACTCCAGACCATTTGCAGACATTAAACTTAAGTAGTTTGCTACGTCAGGAGAATCATGTAGAAGATCCATATTACAGTCACCCACAATAAATAGATTACTGGCATTTTCTAAACTTAACATTGAAGCTAGGTCCTCTATAAAAACATCTTTACTTTTACAGTGAAGTCTGTATACACAAAGAAAAAGCAGATTTTGGTTATCTAACGCAAAGGATACTTTAATCAGATCTGAGCTCGGAAAAGATATTGGTAAACACTCACAGCCCAAATTTTCACTCCAAAAGACAGCAACACCACCAGCAGCATACGTATTATTACAATTAGGATCAAACTTATAACCAGGAATATTATAATAGTCTTTTTCGTTATCATAAATCCATATTTCTGATAAAAAAATTAAATCAGGCTTGTTAGTGAAGGATTCAATGTGAGCGACGAACAGATCAAAATTTTTACGCAAGCTTCTTATATTTTGGTGTATAATATAAAAATTATTTTTTAGTATGTCATTGTGAAAAACACTTCTAAACATTTCTTTATCGAAGTTACAAATAGGAGAAATTGAAAAATCTACATGAGGATCTTGAATTATACAATTATTTAAGTTAACCATAGTTTAAGGAAATTATAGAAACAAAAAAAGTTACGATAAGCTATCAAGGTCCTCAGTAGAAGAAATTTTTGCAATTTTATCTCCTTCATTTTTTTTTATTAATATTTGACCATTTTTTATCCATAGATACAAAAACTTGTTGTCTGCTTTAATTTGTTTAGCTTTGTTAAATACTTGGCGATAATAATGCGTAAGGCTTTCATTAATAAAAATTGGCTTATTAGCTAATTGAGCACTAAGAGTGCCTGCAGTTAGTTGCTTACTCCGTTTCTTAGTTACGATTCTCTCTTTACATTCGATGTTCTTGAATTTTACACAAACTATATTGAATGATTTAGCTGGCACATTGGTTGACGGTTTGCGCTTAATAGTTTTGACGTAGCAAGATTTGATGTCGTCACTAGTAATGTTGTCCCCCAAACCCTCATTCAGCAGTTTAATCGTCGAATGCAGCGCATTTTGTTTATCCACATTGGGAATACCTACAATGTCAATGCATTTACGTAGACGGTTTTGCTGTAGGGTATTTACGATTCTCTGCAAATTGTCGACCTTCATTGAGAGACTAGCATTTTCAGCTTTTAGGTTCCCAATGAGAGCTAGTGCATTGTCGATCGTTTCCCTAAGAGCAACGATGTCATTATGTAGTACATCCATCGTGACGACCACTGTGGAGTTGCTGCGTTCTGGAAATGATGGTAGTAGAGCTGATGAAGAGGAGGAAGACAAGAAAACCGGTTCCACTGACTGCATGGCTGTATTAGCGATGACGTCAACGTGAGCCTGCGCTGGGTGATGATTCCGTGGCGGAGAGCGTAGAGAGTTCCTACGGTGTTTGTTACAAGAAGAGCAATGATAGGCGGTGTTGCTCTTTTTCATAAACACTGCATCGTTTGGGTGTAGTTTGACACAGTCAAGGTGGAAGTAGACATTGCACAATGAACACTGGATTTTTGCATCGCTGCGTTCAACCTTTTTATTACAAGGGCAAGGCATCTTGATCAGAGATTTAATATGAGTTTAACTCTTTAATTTCCAGAAGGTATCACTATTGATTGAGAACAACTGATTGTAGTTTTTAACTAAGAACTTTAGGTTTGTAAAAAAATCTTAAGCGTTTATATTTATAATACAAAAAAAAAAGATCAATCTTTACAACGCGAAGTGAGTAAAAAGTACCTCTCCGGTGTGTTAATCCTACAACACACAAAGATGAACTGTTTGATTAGACTAACTTCGGAGCCGGTGTCTACGATTAGCTTTGCATGACCGTTTAGGCCTATGTCGAGAGGAAGAACTATTGTGGGGACACCGTGTTTGGGCTTCAGAAGGTTCCCTTTAGTTTTGTCGTTATAAGTTAATGTCGAGCCGGGGGTTTTGGGCTCGACAGTTGGGAGTTTCCCTGGTTCTCCGATTCCCATTCCATTTTTTGTCGGCATTCGGTGACATCATGACCGGGTCGACCACAAAAATTAAATTTTTTTTGTATGTTATAGACCCTGGGTATGTTTTCCGGCGGGCCATTGGTCGCCTGGATTGAGGGGGAATTTTCATAAACTCTATGGGAATTTCTTTGATTGAAGTGATTTTCCTATTATGGGCAAAATTGTTAGTATTTGCCTTGTTAGTTCGTCGGCAGTCTCTAATGTCGTGATTATATAGTCTGCAATTTGTGCAGAAAGGTGTATTTTTCCTACTTAGACAATCACTGTATGTATGCCCAGTTTTTCCGCAGAAGCTGCAAATCACGCCGTGATTTTGTGAATTATTTGGAAGGATTTCATTGTGGACAAAGTTATGGGATTGCTGTATATTTAAATCGAACGGTGTTACTTGGGGATTTAGCTGCGGTTGAGGAAAGCTAGTATTGTTCCCGGGCCATAAGCTCGGATTCGGGAAAATATTGTTAAAAGTTGGATTGGTAGGGGGTTGAAATTGTGCATTTAAATGCACAAGTTGTTGTGTTGGAAGGACAGTTTGTTGCAACCTTTCCATATCGAATGCTCGTTGCACTAGTTTGTCTATAGATTCATCCCCTATCGTTAAAAAATATTGACAAAGATACGGATTAGAGACCCCTGTTTTTTAAGCGTTTTTGGCAAAATCTTCCAACTGTGTTTTCACAGCTGGAGTTGCTACACAGCCATATTTAAGATCCGCTGCCTCCTTGCAAAGCTGCAGCATCTGCTTTATCCTAGTGGTAAAAGCGATGAGAGCTTCCAAGGGGTACTGTCTCATTGTTATTAGTTTATTTACCACTTCTTGGTACGTTTCACGGGACAGATAAGTGCGGTTGAGGAGCTGTTCTGCTTCCTCAAAAGATGTTATTTGATTAGATGCGACTAACAAATAAGCATCCCCTCGCAGTCTGGTAGGGAATATTTGGACAAAAGCTTGGTGTTCGGCATCAGGTAGGCATTCAAGTACCTTCTTACAGCAGCCTAGAAACGTTTGTAGTTCTGTACTCAATGCAGGGCTTTGTTCACCCGAAAATAGTGGCACTATCTGCGCAGTTAGTTTGGCGATTTTGCAGTAATCTGCCGACATTTTAAAATTTGTTTCTGGTTTATTTTCTATAGTTTGCGATTCAATGGATAATTCCTCTTCAGATTCATTAACGGAAATGTCCAACCAGTTTAAAATAATTTCGCTATCCCTCAAATCACTTTCACTATTATCTTTCCGTGTTAACTTATTATCTATAGCAAGGGGGTGCGTTTGACCTTGAAAATCTTACAATTCTTTTTTAAATTGTGCAGTTGCTTCTTTCAGATGGCTAATTTTACTGAGTCTCTGCTCACGGGTTTTTTCTAATTCTCTGTTTATATTTTCAGACTGCAGAACTGTTAGATTGTCATTGTTTCGCGCTTTATCTAATATTAATTCTAAATAATCACTTAAACTTACACTATTTGACAATATCGTCCCGGATCGAAGTCTTCTGGGTGAAAATTCTGGTTGTAGTGGCTGCGGTGGTTGTCCCGTTGAAGTTCCCGGTTGGTCGGCGGGATTTTCTTCTGGAGTTGAGTCCTCTCTGGTTGGTGTTGCTTGGTTCATTTACGTATTCATATACCCTCGAAACCAGACTCAGTTTCGAGTTTAAGGGTAAGGTAGTCTTACCCAGTATAATTATTCGGATTAAGGCTTTTCAAGCTATTATCAGTGTAAAACTGTTGCTTCCTTAATCCTACCGGCTGCGCCAATTTGTTACGATTTTGATGTTTGTAGATTGTATTTGCTGATTTACACCATCATATTTGTGCACTTGAGAACGAATTTTGTTTAGTTTTCTCAAAAGTAGATATGTTCGGCAATATCGAACAGAAAAAAACACTCGCCGAGAAGTATTAGGTAGAGATAAATTTTATTTTATTTCATATAGTATTGGCAATGCAAGATTGAATGAAGTTCTTGTTTTGTTTATTTTCTTATTGCATACAATTTTATTCTACGTTATTCACTGTTGCTTTAACAAGGCAAGGTATCGAACTCACAACATTGCTCTACGAAAATATACTGACTGTCTGCCCTGGCTCCAAACATGAATTTTTCTGCACGTGTCATTATCTTGAAGAAGAAGCTGGCAGTGTCCGATTCACGCCGCGAAGTACTGCGATCATGGGAAAGAAATGTTTGCTTGCATTTGTAATATAAAACCATATGGAAATATGCGATGCACTTGTCACATTAAACCATAAATGGAATTATTGTATAGTGGGAAGGAAGTAAGAAGGCAATCATTAATTTGAATTAAGCAAAACGTAGGCATATTTACGTATGCAAAGAAATATGTGAATGTGCTTTGGCCATATAACACCATATGAAGATATTGTATTTTGAGAAGAAGTATATGAATGGAAGATAGGATAGGCGGGTAAGATATAGGAGTTTTGCGCATGCAACAGTTGTATATGAATATCTACTTTTGAACCACTCATTTTTGATATCAGTGTGGTACTGCTTTCGATACTGTTTCTTACATCCCTTCATAAAAAAGGTCCCATATCATTAACGTTGACAATATCGTTATCCTTTCAGTAAAATTTGGGTATTGTTTGCAAAGACGTTGTCTTCAGTAAAGCACCACAGAAATAATCTAATGTTCAAATGTTAACTACTTGCTAAACACGATAACGTGACTCTACTGTATCAAAGTAAAATATACGCGATACCAGTTGTAAAACGGACTAAATGGGTAAATAAGCCGCTGTTTTAGAAACTGAAAAAAAGAAAAAACTACATATATTGCTACCAGAAATACTGTACTGAATCTCATTATTAAATATACTCGTAGATGGCCACAGGGTGGTCCAATTTGAGGTCGCCTTAATAAAAATGACATATACACAATTTAAGAAATTTTAATGTAATTGGGTTCATTAATAGAAACCGTATCTAATCAGATAGGTATCAGACGCACAGAGTTTGCTCAATTGACGTCGAGACAAAGTAAGTTTCACACGCTGTGAATCACAATGGTTTTTGCATATACGCCAAAGCCACCCGCTCTTTTTTTTTTAATTGAAATTGTCACCCCCGCTAAAGTAGCTAATACCTGGAAAAAGACTATTAGAAAGCATAAATCACCTTGAGCTTGCAGCGTGTGGGAAAGTATTCTGTATTTTCAATCTCACATAATAGAATAGATGCTTATGATATCGATGAGTGGAAAGGGACTTTTTTTCAATTCCCAGCGAACACGTGCTGCCTATAAGCCATAAACACAACCAAGTACTTAATTCCGATTTAGAGTATAAATTTCCTCGTTTGAGTGGAAAATTCCTATTCTCTTCTTGTCATAAACATACGTAGGAATTATTTTGAAGACTTGTTTGCTTTACCCCGAAAATACGCGTTTCGTTAGGTGGGGTTTGTTTAACTGGGTGAAAAAGGGGAAACCACTTATACGTGAGGACTGCCATAGAAGAAAATATGAAAATAATTGGGTCGTGAGAGCAGATACTTCACAACGGATGCGATAAGGATTCTTTTCTGTTTCTTTTTTTCCTTTTACCATAAAGTACCAAATTATTAAGTCCTTAAAAGCATTGGATTGAAAACAGAACGAAAACGTGAGAATGTCAAAAATGTTTGTTTATGACAGAGTTGGGTTGAAATTCGATGCGAAATTGTCGAAATTGTAGGAGTTCAAATTGATAAAATGTACTTGAGATTGGCCTGTGTGTATGGGTTTACCTACTAGTAACTATGGGGGTCAGCAAGGATACATTCCATTTGCAGCAAAACAGTCAAATTCACTTTGCTTTCGGACTTGAAACTGAGGATGCGATCATATTCAGAGACACAACGAAATACTCCCATGTCGCACTCGTGTATGTGGATTGTGGATAAACTGACTTAGTGTGAGGGTGTACCCTCCTACTCCTATCAAGATTCAAGACTCTCATCTGACAAATTTAGTAAAATTTTAGTGCTGGCAAAGGAGGACCCTTCAGCGAAAATATTTTATCACATTCTCTTCTACATGAATGCTTGTATGCTTTAAGATTCTTTGCGGTATTATGCTTATGACATTGAATATCCCCTTTTGTGTGTCCCTTACAGAAGGCCCCATTCTCCGAAATTGGTACATAAAACCCAACATCTTTATAGTGGAATCTTTACATCTCGAGAACTAACTTACAAGGAGCGAAGCTAGATAGTTGTCCTCTTTTTGCCGCCACCAACTACGATGGTGGTCTCGTTCAAATGCAGTAAAATTTATGTGACAAACAAAGATTTTATCCAACTCATGCCCCGAAAGGAATGCATTACTGTTGCGCTTCCCCCACGTCGATAGACCACCGAGCTCCTTGAAGTCGTTTTCTATTGCGGTTGAGGGAAATTTCAATTGAAAAATCAATAGAGCGAGGAGATGTTCTCAATAGTTATGTGCATGCACTATGCGGTAAGAATCTATCGATGTACCCATCCTGTAAGTGTATAAGGCCTTTGTCTTCATGTCATTGGTGCGAAGCGACATTTCTATTGTTGAACCGGCGATTACATTGTGGGAGTGCGATGTCGGCGCGTTAGTCTCCTTACGATATGGCAATAATATTGTGGTCCTTTCGATGGCATGACAATAGTTCTTCGGTTTCTGCATGTAAGTTTGTGGGGGCGGACATTAAAAACTTTGTATGAATATCGACCAAGACCCCCAATAATGAATGGGGGACCGTAAAATTGAAATTGAGGGTGGAATTTAGTGGTAAATTTTACGGAACCGAACAAAACCACACACACAGTCACGCATTCGGCGTCACCAAAGTCCCTGTTAAATTTGCGCGTGTGATTTTATGACAGTAATTAGTGATAGCATTTTAAGTATGGATAGCGTTGTTTGTGGACCAATTTTGGTGTAGGGTGAGAGGGCGCGTTCCTGAAGAAGACTTAACATAAAAAGGTTGGCCGGGCAAGATAATTGCTATAGACTCTAAGAGCATGGGTTGATGTACATTATAATCCGCTTTCTAATAATAATACAACCTTCTTCCTATACATCAAAAACGAATAACACGAGGGCGTTTCATGGTAATATTTGGAAAAGGACTCGTGTACATCGTTCCCATTATTGAGTAGGGTCAATGTGAATGTTTTTGTTTGTCGTCATGGTCATTATTGAGATTATGTATAGAGAAGCCTTATGTCATGTTGCTGCCAAACATTTTTTTAGAGTTGATGTCTTGCTAATCTTTGAGAATTACAGATCAATGTCTGCTGTCAGGTATTGTAAACAGTTTTCATTACATTTCCCTTGCCTCCACTTAAAGTATCTTCCCATAATTCCAATAAATGCGAAAGGGCCGTTATCACAATGTAAATATCACCATCACTTACATCCTTTAACGATAAAGTGAGGCGAAAAGGAGTTGGCAACAATTTACTATTTATACTGGCAATAGCTCGTAGAAGTTTTCAGTTTATTCTCAAACCATACAAATTCACAGAATTCAGCACGTTGCGATAGCAACGCTTCAGTACAGTAACAACCTTTGAACGGTTGCAGCAGGAAGGTAACAATTATTAAATTTAAAAACACAATTTATACGAACCGAACATAATTTGCTTACTGGACTTCAAGGAGATTATTCAGAGCCATTTATCTCTCAAGCTGTGAAATAAAAGAAATATTTCCCGAAGCGAAGAAAGGATAATAATACCATGAGGAACTTCAATGCGGACGGAACGCATCAGTTGTTAGCATATCCTTGTGTGAAATTATGCCAGAAATATCAAAAATAGTTTTTGGGTGTTTTTACACTAGCAGAATCGCAGACTCTTCGTGAAAACGGTGCGATTTTCTGCCCTCAGCCATTCACGTTTCAAAAGAGGGCCAGCTAAAGTCTTTCAAAGTTGAGATGTCTATCAGACGGTCGTGAAACTTGTTGGCTTTAAACTATAGCTGAAAAAAAATAGCAACATAAAATCGCCATTAGAATCCTTTAAATTGTTGTTAGAATATTTGAGTTGTGGCAGTCAATTTTTAGTTTCAAATTTCTGTTTTTCCCTTGCCTGGAAGTCGCTCGACCTTAGTTTAAAAAGAAAAGTTTTTTGTTAAATAATGTATGTAATAGAATCGTGTACTTAATATTTAATCGCTAGTCACATTAATAATTCATATTAACCTGTGTGTAATTTGAGATCAGGTATATCTAGGAATTTAGAAATTATATCAAGTACCCCAAGTGTTTACAACAAAGAGTCAAATATCTCCGGCCATGATTTCAGCAACCATACCAGCTGTATGTTTTTTTCCTGATAACCTGAATGTGTAAACTCACGAATAAGTACTAAAATCAATTTGAGGAAACAGCTGCGAACATAAATAAAGTTTATGGGATTTTGTTTTACACAACAAGTGATAATAATGGTGCTGCGACTCTTACTACGTGGGACACATTTCGTATATACGAGAACGAACCATTTAGCGGCTTTGTGCCGCTTCCAACTCGGTACAGAATGAGTACGAGCAATTCAAATTCCGTAATAAATAGGAATGAGGTTAGATTTATTGAAGGTCTAATAAAGGAAATAAATGTGGTTACAAATTTCCTAACCCCCAGGACGTAATTCTTCCAGCAGAAGCTGTAAACAAATTTGTTGTGAATTCCAAAAGACATCAGAGCGCAGCGAATATTCCAAATCCAATTTGAAGGCAATGATGTGCCATTATGCTAATGGTACAGCACACCACCCATCATTCAATCGTAAATCCGAAAAATCTGCCCTTCAATATGTACAGAACTAACTCAATTATTTTTAATAATAAAGAGAGCGAAATGACACCTCGGTTGGCGAGAAAACTGTCTTTATTAGATTCCTTCGACAGTCCTGCATACGAAATATGTCGTCAATTGCCAAGAAGCTGCTTCGCTTCAAGGACACGGATGCCATTGGGGAACGGAGAACGGGAAGAAGAAGTAGCCTTTCCTTCTTCGGAATGAAACCTTTTCCATAAAATGAAATCAAAATATCAGAAATGATTTCCATCCCCCTCCTGACATAGGCACTAACGTAGCAGTTACAGTGGAGCAGAAAGGACATCGTTTTATTATCATAAATATTCAATAAGTATAAAAATGGATTATACCATTGCTACTACTGATAGAAGGTACTCGCACTCGTATATTAAACTCTCTGCTTTCGGGATAGAAAAAGAATCCCCCCCTATTAACCGAGGTTTGTCTTGCCTGAGCGTATTTCGGGTAGTAGCAGCAAGAGCAACCGTTAATAATAACCAAATGGAGAAGTTTATGTCACAGCATAACAGAATCGAAGGATCTGCAAGGATTATGAGGAAACTTCGCATTCTTCCGAAATACTATGAGAGGATAAAGGGACACTCAAAGTTGTTGTTCCTTTATTTGCATCAAGTTTTCAGGTAATACGACCATTTGTATGTAACTAAAGTTTCTAAATGGAGTTAATATTTTAATTCGGAATAAGCCGTATGGCAAGAAACTTTTTTCCCTTTCTATCTGCGGATGGAATGATCATAAATGTAGATGACAGAGTTTGGGGATACTTTTAATAGGCCACAATAATCGTAGCAGGGATGATTTGAATTCCAAGCAGGACCCGAAAAGTTTTGAAGGGCGTCTACATAAAAAAGGGCAAATGCCACATTCAGATAAATTTGTCTATAAATGAACCCACTTTCAGTTTATATATGTATTGGGACTGGGAAAGTTGTAATGATTTTGGAGTTCTTAAAACAATAGAGCTTGGTTCATGTTTCTCGCAGACTTATCGTCTGGTAATAAATAATGTACGTACTACTTTAACAGTTGACTAATGGAGTCCTACGTTTGGATATTTTGGCTTTTCCCTGCAAAAACTGTGAAGCTTGAACACCATGTCAGTGAGTGAGTACTTACATAAAATCAAGTGTTTCTTGGAGGAGGAGTTTCACTCAGTGGGTTATCTTTGCATTGTCCCAGAAAAAAAAATCGTTGCTCCATTCGCGATTCACATTAGAGCGACGCAAAACTTTTATGCAAGAATGTGATTTCAATATGCACTATCCCATAGCAGCACTACGATCGAAAATAATCGTTGCTGGCATTTCCCGATTAGCAAAAATAAATTTAATTTGATCGTGAGAAGGGCGCTGTAGCTAAACTTTTGCAAGTGGCAGAAAACTGTTTTCATCTATACATACAAGGTGGCGCAAAAGTAATCCTCCTATCAGAAAATGCTATAAATTTTGCGATTGGCCCCTAATGTCAGTTCTGTTTTGACATTTGTGTAGTAAACACATGCGAAATACACGTTAATAAACAATGTTACGCTACATTGCTCCAGAACGCGGAATATTGGTGACTATTTATTTGAGCAATAATCGGTCGGTGACTTTGGCACAACGTGAATTTCGTCGCAGATTTCCTAGATGTCCAACGCCTACTGGTGAAACACTGCGACGTTTAGCCGCTCGCCTCGAAGAGACTGGCACAACACGAGATGCTGCCAGGCGTGGCAGACCCCGGAGAATGTATGGTGTGCTGTTTTCGCTGGAGGAGTCATCGGACCTTTTTTCTTCGAAGACGTCGCGGGCCAAACGGTTACTGTGAATGGTGAGCGCTACAGAGCAATGATCAACGAGTTCTTTTTGCCGCAACTTGATGAATTGGGATTGGAAAACATGTGGTTCCAACAGGACGGTGCAACGGCACACACTGCACGTGCCACAACCGATATGCTGAAGGATGCATTTCCCGGGCGCCTAATCTCCCGTTTTGGCGATTTGCACTGGCCAGCAAGATCCCCTGATTCGACCGCTCCAGACTTCTTTTTGTGGGGCTTTTTGAAGTCGCGGGTTTATGTCAACAAGCCTCAGACTCTTGCAGCTCTTAAAGACAATATCCGTCAAGAATGTGAGGACCTATCGCCGGAAGTTTTGGCCAAAGTGATGGAAAATGCCATAAAAAGGGCTCAAATGACAATCAACTGTGGCGGCGGCCATTTACATGACATCATATTCTCGACTTGATGTAAAAAAAATTAAAAGACCAAATAAAAATAATCCACAAGAAGAATCAAAGTTTTACATTTTTTTTTTTTTTAAATTACAGCCAAAAAACATCGGAAGGTTATTTTTGCGCCACCTTGTATAATAAAACTGTAGCCGTTTTCATGTGTTAACGGTTGGCGTGAAAACTACTGCACAGATTTCGGTGAAACTTTTTTTGAAATGTTCCTAAAGATCCTGAGAAGGACATAGGCTATTCCCTTCATTGCCATGACTTTTTTTTGGGAGCGTTTTTGACCAAAATGTGTTTTTTTTTTCTGACTTTACTGCCTTCTAATCGCCATTACTCCAACAATTCTTAATCAATGCAAACAAAACAAAATACTTAACAGAGCCAATAGTCCATAATTATTTTAAGCCATAAATCAGCTTTCTGTGTCATCTAGAAGCTGAGTTACAATCTAAAATCTAACATGAAAAAACTAAATTTATTTTCTCAAATAGAAAATTATCAGCAAACGTTGGTCTTGATCGTTGTTCGGTAAATCTTAACAAATGAAGTGTAAAAAAAAGAGATTTTCGGGTTGCTTATTTTTGCATTTTTACTTTTTTTAAATATTTACAATTCAAAAAGTTGAATTTTACTACATTAAATTTCTACTACGCAGTTGTGTACAACTATGATTCAGGGAAACACTTTTCTTTCATTCATTATGCCCGTAGCCATTGCCCGTACAAACGACGCAACGAAAGAGAGTCGACGGCCGAAGAGAGTTACAGATTACAGTCATAGGAAATCTAAGAGAGAATTTTCAAAATTTACCGGGGAATCGGGTTTCGGATAGCGCTAGCGCTGTCGCTGTTATGTTATTTTAAAACAAAGAATTTTTGTCAGTTGGCATTTTTGCACAGAAAATTCACGGTAGCCTTGATAAAGGTAGTCCTAATATTATAAATGCGAAAGTAAGATTATTTTAACGACGGCAAAACCAATTTTAGGTGAATTTTGGTTACGGATAGATGGGACCTCTGAGAATGACATAGACTACTTTTTGTCGCGAAAACAAAACGTGAAGGGAATGAAGTAGGGGAACCAAGTTTAAATAACGAACCAATGATTTCTCAAGTTAGGGATAATAAAATTCTTCATAGGTATCTATATTTGGTAAGGAATAAATATATTTGCGGCGTATTTTACCAATGAATATAAATGTGTAGGGCTAATTGGTTGGCTTGAAAGATAGGATAGTTAGCTACCCGATAAATGGCGCTGTTGTTGATATCAATATTTTAATTGAGTTACTCGAAGTACTAATTCCACGCAGACGAAGTCGCGGGTACCAGCTAGTCTTCAATATATTTAAGGAAGTATTGGCTCTCTAACTGGGTAATCCCTTTTTTTTTTGTTATTAAGACACGATAGGACCTTCAAACCGTTCGCATACGAGAGCATAGTCTATACTTCATTGAGATTTCGTCCGCAAAGTGAACGATAACTCTTGGGATTTCTTTCTTACAGATTTACAACAGTACTTGATCAATGTATCGTCATCTTTTGTGCATCAGGGTCTAGATGCATTTTATGATTTATAATTCACAGAGATGCGCAAATATGGAATTAAAATGCAGAATGTCCCTTTTGACATTTAAAATACATCCATATTTTTAATCTTAAACTTAAATCAACATAATGAAACTGACGCTCTGCACTGCAAGGAACTAAAGGTAAAGCCATAAACATTCCGATATCACGTCCACATACTTGCAAAAAAAAAAGTACTATACATAACACACAAATCCCTACTGTATAGCGAGGAGGAGTTCCAATTATCCGCAGATTACATGTTCCTTCAAATCACCATTCGATATACGACGAGTAGCAGCCCTGCCGGCATTTCTCCTGATCCAAGATAATATTTCCAATTGTTAATCAGCGTTTTTCAACAAAGAGGAATAACCGTGATTCGAGTACTGCCACTGTGTTGGAAAAAATGATTTCCTCTCTTCCATTTCAAAGATTCAAAATGTAGGTATGAAGGGTAAGAAAAAATAAGTGAACCTTCGTCGGACGAACCACAATTTGTGTTTATTGTGTAGAAGGCATCTACTCAAAAAAAAAGTCGAGTATTAATTTTAATAAATATTTTCGTATTCATTCTTCTCGGTCGTATGGCCCAGGGCAAGCTAGAAGCTACATACTCGTTCGTTGGGTCACTCAGGACAGCATCCAGGAGAGGACATAAGTAACGGACAATAATCTGAATAAGACTCTTCTTTGAATAGAATACACATGATTACTTTTTCCATTGTCGTTTGTAATATTTTTTCAAAGGAATTAGTTTTGACGAGGTTATTCAATCGCATGTAGTACACATGCTACATTTTCAAGTGAAACTCATGCATGTAGTGGATGTGGACCATATCTTGCTAGCACACAATGCTACAAAATCATTTTTCTTGTAGTAATTTGTAGGTACCCTTATACAACATATTTGTTTTTAATACTCTTTTGACCCGTATACGACAAAGAAATAAAAAGGTTAATAACAAAAGACACCGAGAACAAGCTGTGATAATAAAATTACATCGGAACGAGACAGGAGACACTTAAGGATTTTGTCATGTCTGTCCTATGGGAATTAGAGTATGGTACAGAATGAACTCGGACTTTTTCGGTTGCCGGTCCCAAATATTTGCGTTTGTGCACTAATTTGCCGGTCCGTTTTTTTTACTGTTGAAGGAGTGGTTTGCAGGAGTCTTGAGAAGCATTGTCTTTTATTTCAGCTGATGGAAAATTGTTGTTAGTTACAAGTATTCTGTGACAAATTGTAATGTTTACATATTTTTAAAAATATATGAATTCATCTTTTCTTGCTGTAGGTATATTCATATATGCATAAGCAAAGTAGTGTCCGCTGGTAGCGAAACCTAGGCGACATTTTAAATTGATTTGTTGTAGGTATATACTAAGACCTTGGTTCGTTATAGATGTAGATGAGCGAAAATAACCACAACAACCATCAGCAGAAGAGGTGCGTTGCGCATTCGAATAAAATAACGATAGACAGAAATAAAAAAAGGCTATAAAATACAATCTCCCCTTTCGAGATCAATCATCAAAAATACTTATGTAACTCAACTGCTACCACATGAGGGCCAATAACTTTCACGTTTCAAAATTTGAATACTTTGTTCTGCATTTTCGACATTGGCCGTTGGAGATTAGCGCTGCGAGAAACAACATATTGGAACAGCAGCACCAATAACTGCCACATCACACTTTTTATAGGTAAGCACTGATTTTGAATAGCTAATAACGTAATAACATACAGTGGACGTTCAGTATAACCAAAGATATTATGTTTGATTTCAGTCACTATATGGATCTATTTTTTATATATTTTTGTAAATCATTAAAAATCCGTTTATTTAATGTTGATGGTGCCATTTAAATAGGTACTTTCAGGGGTTTTAATAAAATGGCATATCGCACATGTATTTCTAAAATGACACAAACCCCCAAACTGGTAACCCTGCCATGGGTGATTCTAGCGGTAAAGAAAAATATGCGAAGTTTGTGTAAGAGTTTGACATTTTTTTTATTATTGCAACGGACCCGCCTTATTTGCAATAATCACTCCCCGGACACTTGTCGTCGTTCTTAGTGTTGCACTAATTTTGAAAACTTAAAGAAAAAGACAGTAGTATCAAAGGGCGTCGGCCTCAATTTTCACGGGACCAATTTTACAAAACTGATCTAATTCTTTTGGATTGCTGTTTCTCTCACCTATTTTTTTTAGTTATTTTCCTTTCATCTCTTACCTTCCAAAATAAGATATAAATTTACACGAAAAATACTACCAGTAGTTAGATTTGATGGTATAACGTCTCAATTTGGTGAATTAATTGCGAAGCGATGTATATTTGTCAAGCGACTGTATCAATTTCGCAGATTTTCTCCAAAATGTGTGCACCACCTGCCATAAGTAGAACGCTACCACACTTGACCTACCAAATAAAACAGTTAGTGCTCAATATAGGACCCTGTCTACACGCAGCTCCTCACAACCACTTTTTCTGCCGTAAAACATGGTCCACCCTTCATGTCAGAATTAAATTCTACACGTACCTCAAAAATGTAACAAATTCTTCCAACAATTTATCCAAACGTCAATTACTATATGCGGCTTAGACGTCCAGCATTTTAACACAATTGTGTGCCAGACAAAATTCCTCAAGTACACAGTAGTACATAATACAACAGAGTTACTACGATTATTGGCAGTTGAGGCTTTCCCTTCGAATAAACAATTTCACCTGTGGAAGAATTACAACTTCAATTGAATTTGCTCGTTAACATGCCATTCCCATGCTTTCAAAGCCCATCCGCACACACACTCGTATTCCCTGCATTGCCCTTCAATTCGAAAACTTCCGCACACAAAATATACACGATCCCTTAGAAGTTTTTGTGAAAATTCAAGATGCAAACAGTTACCATTGTTGTCCATCCACCGCACGGTTTGTGAATTTTACGAAAACTTTTTCGTTGCAAATCTCTTCGGGATCCATTGCACGAAGAAGCAAACTTGTGTACGTCTGCTTCTGCTGTATGTATGTTCAAGTACAACTATGCTCACTAAAGAATACAACAGACAACCAGAAAAAACGAACTTTTCTTGTATAAATTCGATACAGATTGAACGCATAGCAGCAGTTGGACTGACTGTCAATGTGCTACAGAAAAAAAATCATCACCAAGAGCAGTCCGAAGGAATCCTTTCAAAAACGAGACCAAGTGCACGGGAAAGTTGCACTCTGTGCTCCAAATCCTCTGAGTATTATTCAGCATCCCAGTGGAGTACATTTCATATAAGAAAGAAAATCAGTAAAATGTCGTATTATTTTAGATCCAATGCAATGGCAGTTGCATAAGGAAAGGAAAAAGCGAAATACTTTTGCGAATTGAAAACGAGGGTTTACTCGTATAATTCAGAGGACGTGATAACTTCAATTCCATAGAGAACGCTACGAATCTATTAAAATGGATGTTTTTTTTGTTGTTGTTTGTTTTTCTTTTTGTTTACTTTTCTGTTTTGTTGTTGTTTAAAGTGTTTCTTTATTTTTTGTGTTGCTCAGTGTCTAAATGATAAAACTGCACAGCGGGATAGGTTATTAGGCGGGATTGAGAGTGTCCTTTGCGGAAAAGTTTCGTCAAACTTTCGAGGTCCAATTTCTTCAATTAGTAGGCAAAGAAGGACTTTTCAGGATAGTGTTTCTTTTTGCATGAATTTCGGAATGTATTAATTTTAAAATGCATTTATTCAGTTAAAAATCGTGCGAGTACTTGAAAAATGTGGTGGCAGTATTACAGAACCGTCTGTTTTGTGACTGGCAACAAATTCATCAGCTTCCTCCAACCCTTACCCAGTGGCGGTGTTCGTTTCATTATGCTGCTATTATCCAATGGATTCCATAAGAGAACAATTCAATTCAGTTCAATTTATTGATACACAAAAGGGCCTTGAAATTGTATCCTCTTTAGTGGCTTAAAAATTTTGCAAGATAAAGAATCTTGTTATTTATTCATAAAGTTGGCAATAGTCTGCTCCCTTTTATCAATCATTCATCGGTCGAAGAAAATACTCCCAAATTTATCAAGTCAGTCTTGCCAGCATTTCTAAGACGAGGGAGCCAAATTTAAAAAAATATTGCAGCTAAAAATGGGATAAAATGTGATAAAATGAAAAATTAAACAATACCAAAAAAAGTAAATAGTGTTTCTTCATTCCAAATTATATCTAAATTTGTAACGTTACATTTTTCAGTTTCCACATTCTTGTACTAAGAGTTAGTTTACATATTGATGCATGTTTTTGTGAGTATGTCTGGTAAAAAACAATATGGAAATGAACAATAAACAATTTAAAAAGTTTTACTATATGAGTATATTCGGAAGTATTTTTATGAAGTTAGTATGCATTTCTTTCATAAAGCAAATAGCATAAATTGCGATAAATCACAAATCACAATTTTGGAGCCAGTAAAAAGTTCGAGTAGCCGAATCGGCGATAAAAAGCCAGTGCTGGTAGCACTGCGGTTGGATATAGACTGGTCACTTTCTACTCTCATAGGCTCTCCAACTAATAAAAGCGAGAATGTAACCAACAGGTGTTTGAAATACAAATTCTCATGATTTCCTATTTCCAGCGATCATACTGCTAGCTAAGATGTCCCATTTGAGGTACGAAAATGAGAAAGGGACAAAGTTGAAGATATGAATTTATGCACTCACTTACTGTATGACTTCTTTGCGAGAGATATTTGAATCAGACCACCATTGTCGGGCCCCTATTCGTTTCTCGTTAATGGATATGTCATGCTTTTTGCTTGAGAATTCATGAGTGAGTTCTGGGTGTAATACAGTTCGTTCGAATCGAATAATGTACTTTGAACATGCAATGAGAAAAGTCAGTGCCAACTGACAATCGCTTCCTTCCGTCATACCTACAAAGAAAGCTCTCTTTAAATGATTGCAGAAGCCAGCGTTGCTAGACTTTTGGCATGTGGATTCCCTTTTTTTTCATCCAAAATTATTGTTTTTTAATACCTGTTTTTCCCGTTTTTAATCCCCTTTTTTGTTCTCAGAAAGGAAAAAGTAAAACAATTTTTATCATACACATACATACATACAATATTAAAATCCATGTATACCTACTTACCCATTTCGCATGACAATAATTTAATTAATTATTTTGAAAAATATCAAAAATATTTAGAACCACAAACAACAGACAAGATTTTACTCAAAGGCAAATAGACTGGAAACTGGAAAAAAAAAAATTATAACCCAGTGTAAAAATTAAGTTGGTAGTGCATGTCAAGACTAAGGGCTATCTATGTTCATCAAGTGTTTTTTTATTGAATTTATCATGATTTGTCTTTTTTCTGAGCGTTGTAAAAATAAGTTTTGGTATTGAAACGTGAAAGTCTTTGGGGTGACTTATTTTCCCGTCTTCTGGGTTAGTTTTCCCTTTTTCCCTTTATGGTCAAATAATCCCATAAAACGGGAAAAATCCCTCAATCTGGCATCCCTGCCAGAAGTTCAGCCGACGTTGTGCTGCTGCCAACTTAAAATGCTTAAAATTCTTTTCTTTGTAAATCGACCATAGCTTAACGTCTCCCAAACTAGATCACTTGACAGGGAAAGTCACCTTTTACTTACCTATCCCCACATAACTATGCAGTCAAACCTAAATAAATTCCAAAACCACCTCTGTCATGCAGAGTTTACACGTGCAAAAGAATTTTTCGATTTCACTTCTTAAATTACCTTAATTTTCACAGTGAACATTTTCGACAAATTATCAAAATCCACGTGATCAACTTTTTAATATAATCACATTACCAACACCGTTGTTGGCAACTAGTTTAAATTCAGTAACGCATCACTGGCATCATGATGCTTTGCAAAATGTTCATTAATGCAACTATTGGCATCACTTTCAACGTCAAGTGCTCATTATTGCAAATTTGATCAAACTGATGGGCAAACATAACGAAAACAAGTAAAAGTGTTATCATCGGCCTGGCCGATGCTTTATAACCCTCCACTGCATACAAGTCATGCAAAATTTTAGGCATGTGCGTACTACCCGTACTTACATTGATGAAAAGGTATAGGCACAGGTCAACAAATAATAAAATTGAGCTTTTGAGTAATCTAATTACAATTCTACCTGTTGTTACCTGTTCAAGGTAACATTATAGGTTTTTAGGACATTTTTTAGGTTTTCTTAATTTTTTTTTTATTATTTCATTCGAATAGTTGAATAGACGCTGTCTAATATTGGATTTGTCTACCAACCAGAATTACCAGAACTACTTGACCGACATAGCCCAATTTTAATATCAACCTGACGACGATAAAAGTAAGTCATCTCACAAAATATCACTTGCCTAGGTCGATTCCTTTGGACGTTATCGTGTTTTCAACTGACAGACAGACAGACAGACGGACATGGCTAAATCGATTCAGAATGTGATCCTGATTCAGAATATATATACTTTATGAGGTCTCCAGTGACTCCTTCTTGGCGTTACAAATGTAATGACAAAGTGAATATACGTTCCTAATTAATATGGAGGGTAAAAAGCATCACAGAAATCAGGTACGCTATTGATTCGCCGGCAAAAAAGTAAGGAAAATGTCGGAAGCGAAAGAAAAGAAAGTAAATAAACATTTTTATCAATAGATACATTTATATGCTTTTGACAGAAAAGTTTATAAATTTTTGTTGAATTCTTCATTAAAATTTTTGTCACAAATATTTTTTATTTTTTTTTACATTCAGTATTTCAGCGCTGCGGAGTTAAAGGTTTTAATAACAAGACTGAGGCATGAATATAAATATATCGTCTTTACGATCATAGTTATCGACTAAGACTTTTATTAGCAAAACTTCCATCTTGACATTAAATTTGTTTGATGTAAACAATGCGTTCTGAATCTCAAACGCCATATTCAATCAGCAACGCATCAGCATCGCAAATAAGCAGTGATGCCGCATCACTGCGCAAATGTTTGACGTATCTGAATTTACACTTAATACCCAAAAAAATTGTCGCAGCGCTTTCCCGCTTTCAAGCAGCAATAATTATTACTTACCATCATCATCATTACTACAGGAAACAGAATAATTAATGAGTGCGAATTTATCTTATCAACAATACAACAAAAAAAATCCTTACTCTTTCAGACATCGTATTTTTGCGTATTACGGTCAGCGAATAATATCATCACGAATATAATTCAAAGGTCCATTAATGTGGTTGGCAAACCCCATCAAAAATGCCGCATGCAATTTGTTTCAGAACTGTTTGATTAAACTAATCAGGTAAGATGGACGTCAAAGTTACTACCTGCATTAAAATTAATCGACCATGATGGATTATAGTTTCGTTAATTTTTTTCAGTGTCCTGGTAGCTCGTGGTGTGGGGGCACTCTCAGGATGTAATTATTTTAGTTTTCATTAGATTCAATATTTTGAATAATATTTAAAGTAATTGTGACTAGAAATTAATGAGCTATGAAGGTGAGGAAAAAGATCCGGTAAAGCGGAAGCATGACATTTAAAAATGAAATTGGCAATGACATTTAAAGTGTATTTTGGGCGGTGTATATTATACATAGCTTGGTATCCTCGTCAAATCAAATGGGAGTGCGTACTCGAATATGGATGGCAAACGTGGGAAATTGGTTATTTAAGCCATAAAGCGTTTTGCCATTGAGCGTTATATTAAAGACATTTCCATTTGTGTGTACATACTCATGTCTACCCTCATCAACAAACACAACACCTTTGCGCATTTGTTATCAACAACAACTGGACAAATGGTTGGCAGATGGCGGGTGGTTGTTTCTCACTTCGCTGATTTCTATTTTTGGAAATCATGTAGCTATATTGCTTTATCACGGATATTTCATATTTCATCGTTTAGTAACGAATTGGAGGTACGCTAAAATTAAGCGCGATTAGGATACTGGGCTTTAACCAAAAAATCAATTGGCGAAGATATTTGCTGCTGTTTTCTTTGATTTGAAAATAATAGACTTTCATTATGTTTGCTGGTCGCAAGAGTTAATCTTTTTGTGGGGAATTTCACTATTGTAATTTTGCGAAATTTGATAGTGCGCCATAGGCGTGCCGCAAACAAAACTCACTGAACAAAACATGCTGATTGAAATCCATTGAACCATAAGTATTTTCAGCGACTTAAATATTTTGTAGGTTCCCATAGATATTTTTTATTGTCATTGGGCATTGAGGACCTGTACAAAACAACAAACACACACCTTGGGTTGGTTCAACTTGTTTATTAAGAATAAAAATGATTTTTACTAAAAATATTGATACCTTTACAGAATTCTACCTTAAAGTTGTTGTGCTGCACATTTGCTTTGTCGGTGCACGTCCTATTTGGAATTGGCCTCAATCCCCTACATGTCGGCAGCACAAGTTCATTCGTTCCTTCAGTGCAGTAGTAATGCGATCCCTTTGTATCTGGACTGTGGGCAAACATGTTCCTGCACCTGATTATGATGAGTCAGTAAGGCAGTTAACTATATAAATTTCTAAAGCTGTGCACTACGTAAGGGTAAGCTCAAGCCGAAAATTATGCTACTTTCTTTAATTTTGTTCGGCCATTTCCATGCAACTTTAAATCTGTTTACCTCTTTACTACCGCATAAAAGCACTTGCATTTGTGGCAGCAATATATTTTTGAAATGAATTCACTTTTCCTTTAAAAATTTAAAACTAGTTTTGTATATAATTTTTAATTGTGAACCTTTTTATTTAGGACCTATATTGCTTGAAGATTTGTATAATTTATAACTAACCAATTTCTACACAGCCTCACATGGAATGTTATTTACGTTCTCCGTCGTTTGCTTTACTTAAATAAATATAGCCGGAAAATCGCCACCCCCAACCCTGTTTAATACGCAAATCAAAACAGAGAATTTGAAAAAAATGAAATTAAAAGGAAAAAGTTACATCCGACCCAGTTTCACATTATTTGATTTGAGGTATTTTTTGTAAATTAAAAGTTTGGTGTATGTTAACCTTAAAGCGACAGAGGGGACAAGCTATATTGCTTAGAAAGAACTGCGACATGCGCTTGTAGTGTCCAGCTGTCCACTGCCTCTACGGCCCTTATGTTATGCAGCAACATTTCTGTACATTTTTTTGCAAAAAATATGCACTTCAAATAACTTTCGAAGCGATGCCAACAATTTACAGTTTACACACTGACTTTCTCGAGTAACAGTCTCATTAACCATGACAGCGATTAAGTCAGTAACATTTTCCAACATCACTCGACTTGTAAATTGTGCTGCATTTTCGTTTGGCCCAATTAGATTTATTTTAGGTAAATTCTTAAATTCTCACACACATTCAGTATCTCTGTCGTAATTAAATGGAGGGCCCCGGCAAGATTTTCCTGAAACTAGGACTAGCTCCAATAGACGTTTTCGAAAATGCACTTGCTTTTGTTTTGCTGCGTTTTCCTTGCTCAGACACTCGCGTACAAATCTTAGCTGGGATGCACAACCCAACGATGCAAAAGTCATTCTTGTTCCACCACTACTAGAGTTTGTCTCTGTGCTTTTCGGTTATGCAAAGAAAAAAAGGATTTCCTTTCCGAATGTACGTACCTACGTTCTTTCTCGACTTTTGTCATGTTCAAGTAAATCCTTTTTGTCGTGGAGGATATATTTTTGCATCCACGCATTACGTTTCCTCTGTACCATTGAATTTGAATTTTACGCGACAACGACAATAAAACGACGTTGCGTCTACCTTTAGGATCCCTATGCACCAAAGCACTGGGAGTTGGATGCTCGGGCTTTCTGCTGCAAGAATGCAGAGCGCATAAAAACATACATTATTCCGCACTATGTGAACAAGGCTCTTGACTTTGTTGCTCTGAAATAAAAACAAGAAATTACAGCGGGAACAGCTGAAAGTGAGATGATTATTATATATTAGTTTTTCATCTGAAATCGTACCTACAACCCTTTGTTTTTTTTTGTTTTTCTGTAGGTAAGACACGCGCTTGAAATTTTACCCCAACATACCCATTATGTAATTCCTGATTTTAAAAAGGAAAACATGCAACGCATTCAAAAGCGCAAGGATCTACAAGTACTTTTTTTTCAAAGAAATGTCTTCTGTTGATGCTCATCGTTTGCAGCTTAAAATTAAAAAAAAAATCGTATCCTTCGTTCCACTGGCGAAGTTTTGTATTCTCATTATAAATCCCATAAATCACTCAATTCAGGCGGGAGGTACGTACGTACATGGAGCAGTCGAGATCCATCGGAAGGGAGAATGCAACAAATTTGTAATTTTACTTGTAATTACTCAACTACATCTCTGGTAAATGGATGAAATGTTTGAAAGTGATAAATTTATGTGTCCTACGGATAATCAGACCGAACAGCAAAATGTGCCTTATCGTTTATGTTAACGTTGTTTTCCGCAAAAGTAAACAGTAAAATGTGAGCGCTAGTTAAGTATCCATAGCAAAACATATTGAGAAAAAAGATAACATTATTTGTATTCAATGATATCTTTAGTCTCTAGTACAGTCTTGCACACAACGCTACAATGATAACATATGTAAAAGAGATAATATCGTTTGTATACAATGTTGGAATATTATCTCTTCTTCATTATCAAGCAAGACGATTGTACGCTTGGGTCTCCTTGTAGATAGATAAGAAAAGTATATAAATACGACTGTATGATGAATTTATCGATAGTCTTATTGTAACTACATAGTAGCCTTAAGCTCCTTTTAGAATTAGTAAAAAGTATTTCAATAATAAAGGACATAGTTCCAAATAAATATTGTTTAATTTTAAAAGTAAGAACCAAGTGTTTTAATTGGCGATCCTGCCAGGAGGTTAAATATACTTTTTAACTTCAATCGAGCGGACCTCGGGAACAAGTAGTGAAATCTAGTATAAACAGAACACTCGCGTTACCGGTTACAAGAATTACCTAGCATAGCAGGTACAAATATAGCTCCTTCGTACGAAGCAGCAAAGCAATTCAGTGAAAGTGTATATGTGGAAAAAAAAAAAAAAAACACACAAATTCGACGACAACAGACACGAGTTCAAAATGGAACAACTCGCAGTATTAATGGCAAGATTAGAAGCTTTAGAAACCAGGTGCAACACAGTAACACAAACCCTAGAGCACACACGCACAGAGAATGCAAGGTTAGCAGCAATAATAACTAACCAAAATCAAATAAACACTAATTTAGAAACAAAACTAAATGAAGTAAAATCTGGATTAGGCATAGTACCAAACATACCTGTGCTAGAGGAAATAAGAACCACATATACAGATGGTAGTGAAATACAGTTAGACGCATTTAAAAGCCTACCTATTTTCAACGGCGATCAATCAAATTATCGGTCGTGGCGCGAAGAAGCATCCAGATTAATGGACAGCATTAAAAACCTCAAAACACACAGTAAGTACGCAGCAGCATTGACTATAGTGAAAAGTAAAATACAGGGAGCAGCCGCGAATGTGTTAACTAATTATAACACAATTTTTAATTTTGAGGCGATACGTAACAGATTAGATTATACGTACTCTAATCAAGAACCTCTATACGTGCTACAAGACATGATGAAAGCCATCACGCAAAAAAGAAGCACACTGTCTGAATACCACGACGAGATAAATAAAAATCTCAATTTAATAATATCAAAAATCACTATGTCAGGTGATCCGCCGAATATAATCGACAGACTAATTAAAAATGCTAACGACGACGCAGTTCGTATATTCATTGATGGTATGAGTGACAACTTTACAAGAGGATCATTATATTCAGCTACAATAAATGATCTAGAACACGCATTCGCAATTGCTCGCAGAATAGAACATGATAATGTGCACAGGCATTTACATCTCACTCAAGATAAGCACCACAAAAATATGCCACATGAACACAGAAACGAAAGAAGACCAAACTATTCGAGCCAAACAACGAATTATCAACCCCAGAAGCAATACGATAATATGCAGCAACACAATCAAGGACCACGCCTAAACCCTTCCAAGAGAAATGACGGACCACAGCCGATGGAGATAAACTCGAGACAAATTGTACATGCACAGCGACAAAATTGGAATCAATACAAACCCGATGTATATAATCCACCAGCGAAACGTGAACACAGCGGGAGTTTCAACACACACAACAGACCGCAACGATCTTATCAGCAGAACTTCAAGCAGCAGAGAGTAAATAACTCCCGACAACAACGCAGAGACGATGTCAGCAGTACATATGCAGAAGCAGATGAAACGGAATGTATGGTAAATAATAACATAAGAATAGATCATTTAAACTAGTAGACGGGTTGCCCTGCTTAAATTTAACTAGTACTATTTCTAAGAAAATTTATAAAATTCTTATTGATACTGGTGCAACCCATAATTACATTAATAGAAAATGCGATTCTAGCGAAAAAATTAAAATTAAACCTATAAAAATAAAAACAATGCATGGTTATTCTATGGTAGATACAAAGAAAGTAGTTAGGATATTAAAGAAAAATATAACATTTTTTGAATTAGAGGATATTCAGTCTTTTGATATGATATTAGGATATGAAGGACTTAAAGTTCTAAACGCGGAAATAAATTTCAGTAATATGACTCTAACTACCATAAGCAGTGTCGAATCTATTCAGAAAATTAATTACATAATTGGGGAAAATAATATTTATAAAGCAGACATAGATAGACTGATGAAGATTAATAACAGCATAGGACCGTTACCCTTTACAGATACTATAGAAGCAAGCATTAGGACGACCAATGATAATCCGGTTTATGTTAAACAATATCCATATCCCATAGCAGATAACGAATTCGTAAACAAAGAAATACAGAAACTCTTACATGACAATATAATAGAAAAAAGCCATAGTCCTTATAACAGTCCCATATGGACAGTACCTAAAAAAGGTTTGGACGAAAAAGGAAAACCAAAACGGCGCATGGTTGTTGATTTCCAAAAACTTAACGCTCACACTGTAACAGACAGATACCCCATTCCGGATGTCAACATGACAATTCAAAATTTAGGTAAAGCCAAGTACTTTACAACGTTAGATTTGGAGTCAGGTTTCCACCAAATTAAAATCAAAACAGATGATAAAGAAAAAACAGCTTTTGCTATAAATGGCGCAAAATATCATTTTAAACGAATGCCTTTCGGGCTCAAAAATGCACCAAGCATATTTCAGAGATGCGTGGACGACATTTTGAGAGACTTTGTAGGTAAATTCGTACACGTTTACATTGATGACGTATTGATATATTCTTCATCTGAGGAAGAACATATACAGCACATAAGTCAAGTATTCGACGTACTCAATAAAGCCACATTAAAAATATCTGATGAGAAAAGTAAGTTTTTTCAAGAAGAAGTAGAATACTTAGGTCACATAATCAGACATGGTAGAATCACTACGAACCCTGAGAAAATAGCAGCTATAGAAAATTTTCCAGTCCCACAAACGGTAAAGGATTTGAGAGGATTTTTAGGTCTTACAGGTTACTATCGTAAGTTTATAAAAGGATACGCAAGCATAGCCAAGCCCCTGACATTATATTTACGAGGAGATAACGGTAAAGTAAACAAAAAACAAAGTAAAAATATTAAGTTAAATCTGAATGATTCAGCATTAGAAGCGATTAGAATTTTAAAAAATTATTTGAAAGAACAAGTCGAACTTTTTCAACCGGATTATAGTAAACCATTCGAGCTTACTACAGATGCATCCAACATAGCTATTGGAGCCGTACTAAGTCAGAATAAGCAACCTATACACTTCTTGTCAAGAACACTGAGTAAGACAGAAGAGAACTATAGCACAAACGAGAAAGAGCTATTAGCGATCATATGGTCCTTACAAAAACTCAGAAACTACATATATGGTATAGCAGACTTAACCATATATACCGATCACCAGAGCCTTATATATTCGGTATCAGAAAAAAATCCCAACACAAAGCTGAAACGTTGGAAGGGAATCATTGAAGACTTTGGAGCAAAATTAGTTTATAAACCAGGAAACCTAAATCTTGTAGCTGACGCATTATCACGTCAACGCATAAATACTTCTACCATAGAAACAGCACATTCAGCTGAAAGTTCTTCTAATGATATAATAAAAACTGTGAATCAGCCTTTTAATGCATACACTGCACAGTTCGAACTTATTGAAGATATAACAAATAATATCGAAACACAAATCTATTTTGGTAACAAAATAAGACTCATAATAAAGTTTAAGGACAAAGACTCTTTACTAAGGCAGATGAAAGAAGTTATACAACCCCAAAAGATTGTAGCTTTGCATACGAAATTTGAAAACATATACAAATATGGTGAAAACATAAAAAAAGAATTCCCACTAGTAAGATTTATATTCACACCAAGAAAACTTCAAGACGTGACAAATTTGGAGGAACAACTAAAACTTGTAAGGGTAACTCACGAAAGAGCACACCGAGGGTTACGTAACAATATACAAGAAATCTCAGAGAAATATTACTGGCCCGATCTAAATAAACAAGCAAAGAGTTTCAACAAAAAATGCATAGCATGTCTATTTGGAAAATATGAAAGAAAACCTATCAGAGAACCCCTGAATAATTCAGAAATACCAACACATGTGGGAACACACATTCATATGGACATATACTTCAACGACAAGTATACTTTCCTTGTAACAGTAGATAAGTATTCTAAATATACAATCCTTCGGGAAATCGAAACTCGAAACAGACTGTACGACGTTATGGAAGAGGTCTTATCTAATTATTTCCCAAAATGTGAACGACTCATGACAGATAACGAGAAGGGATTCAAAACAGAAATGGTGAACCAAATGTGTTTGAAATACAACATAACTAAAGTAGAAACTCCAGTATACAGATCGACAGCGAACGGTCAGGTAGAACGTGTAAACGGTACAATAACTGAACTGTCTAGAATATTCACAATTCAGAATAAAACAAGACTTATCGAAGAAATATTTAGAACAGTGCGTGAATTAAATAATTCCATACACTCAGTTACCGGTTTGAAACCTAGAGACATTTTCTTTAATCAAAATAAATATAGCAATAGTGAAATTATAATAAATAAACTAAACTCAGCATCCAAAAAAGTGATCGAACGTCTAAATAAAGGAACTCGACACAGAGAATATAAAAAAGGAGATAAGATAATGGTAAGAATCACAGGTCTTAGAAAGAAATCTAACGCCAGATACATAACAAGAATAGTAGAAGAAGATAAAGGAGACACTGTAATCTCTAAAGAGGGAATAAAAATTCACAAGGATAACATAAAGAATTATCATTTTTTAGATGACGAAAATATTAATATTCCTAACATTACTAGGAATTGTACAGAGTCAAGAAGGGCAAGGAAACGTTCAAATAACTGAGTTACTAAACAAGAAGTTTATACTTACGCAAACAGATGACGTGTATTTATTCAAAGAACAAACTTATTTGTTACATGCCACCAACCTGACTTCGATATTTCAACCTTACGTAAATATCGTAACTAGTAACTATCAACCTACACAAGAAGAAAAAATTTGGTTAAGTAAAATTAAGAATTTAGCAGACCAATTACAAGAACATACTAGGCATACTAGATCAATTAACTTTTTAGGAACAGCTTTCAAATATGTGTTTGGTAATCCTGACCATTATGACTTAGTTAACATAGAAACGAGTATAAATAATCTCATAGAAAACAATAATAAACAAAAAACTATAAATTCTAGATTCGAACAAATTTTGCAACAATTCGAAGGTCAGAGCCTTAAAGAACATTTAGTAATAGAACAAGTGTACGAACAATTATTATTATTGACCAGAACAATTAATGCAGCAAAAAATAATGAATATTTATCAGAAAGCCTAGACTTAGATGACATTAAAAATATTATTCAACATGAAATAATTCAAGTACCCATAATAAATATACTTGAGTACTCTAAAATATTATTAGCTAGAACTGATGAATTCTTCATCACAATATATAAATATCCAGTTCTAATTAAATCATGTAAATTGTATAAAGTAACACCCTTAAATTCAAAACATGGAAAAATCATTACAGATAAAACAATTGCCTTATGTAACCAAACTTATTTAAGAACAAGAAATTGTCAAAATCATCTAAGTAAAAACATTTGTGAAATTAACTTTGAAGAAGAAAATTGTCTTATTCCACTTTTAAAGAATATAACTTCAAAATGCAACATTAAACAAGAATACGATTACGACTTAGAAATTGAATCCGGTGTTATGTTATTAAGCGGTAAGCATAAGCTAAATAATCAAACAATTAATGGTATAAACTTAGTTACTTATGAAAATACTATAAATCTAGATGATAAAATATACAAAAACATGCATAAGCAAATTAAAGAAGTTATATTAAGAAATCATAATTCAGAGTCTTACATCGACCAAATAATTAAAGAAGATACAATATACAAATTCGATAACATAGATACTTTAAAAAAACTAATTATTCCTTTTGAAGAAAAACCGATATTATCAACTATATACACAATTGTAACACTGATTGTTATTTTAGCATTTACGTACGTAATGATAAAAACTATACAATGTATAACAGATCGTCAAAAACAAAAAAAGATTGACGCATATAACAAAACTTATGAAAGAGAGATGTTAAAAATAGCGTCGAAAAATCGGGACGATTTCGTTTAACAAGGGGGGGAGTTAAGTATCCATAGCAAAACATATTGAGAAAAAAGATAACATTATTTGTATTCAATGATATCTTTAGTCTCTAGTACAGTCTTGCACACAACGCTACAATGATAACATATGTAAAAGAGATAATATCGTTTGTATACAATGTTGGAATATTATCTCTTCTTCATTATCAAGCAAGACGATTGTACGCTTGGGTCTCCTTGTAGATAGATAAGAAAAGTATATAAATACGACTGTATGATGAATTTATCGATAGTCTTATTGTAACTACATAGTAGCCTTAAGCTCCTTTTAGAATTAGTAAAAAGTATTTCAATAATAAAGGACATAGTTCCAAATAAATATTGTTTAATTTTAAAAGTAAGAACCAAGTGTTTTAATTCGCTGCAGGAATGAGGCAGAGCACTATTTGTAACAAGCAGCAGCTTAGGAGTTGTATTTTGTACTTAGAGGGTGTAGAATTATTTGGGCTATTTCTGGTTTATAGTACCTACCAAAAATGATAACATTGTTTTAATTTAATGAATCTCTTTTGTCTGGGACATTAACTACCAGATGATCGGCAGATAAAACTTTTTGCAATTTCAAAACAAAGAATGAGCTCAAGAGGAATAGGCGAAGAGGGTCTCTGAAGAAATGTTCTCGATCTACAAGGAGATGCAATGGCGTAGTTGCAGCTGACTGTTTCGCATACAGTAGACAACAAGCACATTGCACATATGCGATGATTTATAATAAATTGTCTTTCATTAAGGACTTGACAACTTCTTTTTTAAATTAAAGGCAAACTACTTAAAATCTCAAAAATGAATGGATTTCGACATCGTTCATATGTCCACCAAGGGAACGTATATGCAGCGGTCGATACGTTTAACCCAATTTTCGATGTCTCGGCCGCATATTTCGAACGATACTGCTCCTCTAATGTCGCCGGCCGGCTTGTTGGCATAGATCAATGATTTAATATAGCCCCATAAAAAAGAGGCGTTAAATGACACGATCTCGGGTCCATTTCGCGAGATAACACGTTCACCGGACTGAGACTTCAATAACTCGATTGTTGCACCCTCTGTGTGGCGTTCCAACATGTCTTTGTAGCGAATACCATTTACTGTTACGTGACGCTCATTTTCATCGACGAAAAAATAAAAAACGGCCCAATGACGCCACCGGCATGAAAATCGCAACAAACAGTGACTTTTTGCGTATGAAGTGCTGTTTCATGAATCAGGGTTCTCACCCGGTAATCGGTTTAAGGGTGCGTTCACACTGAAAGTTTGAAGTTGTAAAGTTGCTAATGAAAGACACTTTATTTTGCATTACACAGAGAATATGTTCAATACTCCTTTTTCAATACATCCATATTCAAGGATAACTCGTGTGCGCGTCTATCTAAGCACAACGAAACAGACTCTTATCTGTGTATGAGCAAACGATCGTGCGCTATCATTCGGACCTCTCATCGATGGAATTCAATCAACTACAGCTGTAGAATACAGACGCGTCCTTTCTTTCGTTTATCGACTTTCGGAAAAAAACAGTCATTTTAATGGCAAAAATAAGTGAAATAAACAGACGTGTTTTGTTCAGATTTTTGGAATCGTTTTCTTTTTATTCTTAAACAGTCCACTAGCTAACAGCATAGAAATAAATTGATCAGAATATGTAGGAGCGAAAGCAAAGTGGTTAGTGTGTTGGACTACTGTGCAAAATGTCGCACAAACTATTTCACGTAAAGTTTTTTTCCACTGCTGCCTTCCATGGAAGCGTCTTACAAACATCCGAGAGCATTACTGATCGTCGGCTTACAAGCAAAACTGACCAACTGCCAAAAATTGATGGTAAGGATAATCGAAAAGCATGTATATTTTTCCTAGAAATATGCAAAGCATTTAAAATTGTTGGTTGACTATCTGCCTTTATGCAGCAGATATTCAGGAATCAAAAAACTTGTTTTGCGTTTTTCCACGAACTATACGTTTTTGCAGTTAACCATTTTTTCTTTTAAGCCGACGTTGCTATTACTCTATACTCTTTTCAATTCAAAAATTCGAAAAACTTAAAGGTGTACTTTTTAATAATTACAAATAAATTAAGGCCCTTCGCACACCATGCAACATGAAATGCACGAAACTCTTCGCAATCATTTGTCGCAAACATGTCTGCGACAAAGTCTCCGCTCGGGGTAACACACAAATTGAAAAATGATCTGCCAGTCACTTCTCAACTTTTTTAACGATACATGTCACGTAGAAGTTTTTTTTTTTTTGAATTTGTACTTACACTGCGACAAATTGGGTTCACTAAATAATCGCAAACCTGTCCATTTCATTATTATTGGAAACATTAATTGAAGAATTGATCTCCAACGTTCCATATCAGCGTTAAGATTAGTTGCTGCACATGGTGATGATGGAAAAATTACACTTCAGGCGAAAATGTCGTTGACGTCATTCGAGTTGCATGGTGTGCAGAAGGCCTAAGTCATATTGATTTGATAGTTTACGAGTTGGTAGACAAATTTAAATTATTTAATAGATGTTTTGCATTTTTTTTCGAATTCCTCCTGATCTCTTTTAAGAGGGGACTGCACGTCAAGGTCAGTGTTGCCGCTAAGAGAAAATAAAATCCGCTAGACCACAACATAAAATCCGCTAGAAATGTTAGTTTTTGCATCGCAAAAATCCGCTAGAATTCGCTAAAATATCAGCTGAAAGTATAAGTTAAAAAAATACATAAAAAATATTTAAAAGTAAATTATTATTGAACAAAATAAATAAAAAAAAAAAAACAATCAACAAAGTCAAGATCAAAAAAAAAAATTCAAGTAAAGAAAAAAAAACGTTTTGGAAAAAAAAAAGTTAAAAATTACAAATTTATTTCCAACTCAAAGACTCATCTATTTCTAAGTTTGAAGTATAGAACTCGGCTATAGTTCTTGAATCAGATTGCGATTTTGTTGGCTTTCCGATTTTACTTATGACGCCGTCTGGTAGATCGTAATTATAGCAGCTCTTGTTCATCACTTTTAACATGGTTTGTAGTACCAGGGTTTGGTAGTAAAAAATCGCTAGAATGCACTAGATTTTATTTTAGCGATAACATTTTATTAAAAATCGTCGGGAGTCTCAAAAATCCACTAGATTTAGCGACAAAATCGCTAGAGCGGCAACACTGGTCAAGGTGCATTTTTTTCTAGAATCATTGCACCTTCAGGCGTCAACAAGAAATAAGCCATTATACTCATTCCTATATAACAAGTTAACTATACATAATGTTTCTTAACGACACCCCCCAACCTCTTAGACAACTCCAGCGATTTTGTTCATTTTCTCTTATTCTTTTTTACCGTACCTATACGAGTAGCACGATACAGAGCAGCCAGGTTGAAGCTTTTATTCCGGATCTGTAACCGCTTTGACTCTGATTTCGTCCGCTTGGTTCAGGGAGATAATTTCCGATTGAAGGAGAAGTTGAAAAAAGGACACTATTCTCCTGCAGTATTAGTTCAATTGCAACTGCAATTAAATTTTCAGATCAAGCGAGTTCTTGAATTCACTTCAACGGATACAATTACTGTTGAAGAGATTTCCGATTCTTCATCATTATGTGTTTCCGACTTAATTGCGGAGATAACAATTTCACATCAGAGAGCGGATGTACGAAGTACAAGTAACTCTCACGCTTTTAATTCCGTCATTTATACGAAACACACACTGTAAGAATGGCGACGTGAATAACATTGATTTTAGATCATTTTAAATCAAAAAAAAAAATCTTACAGTTATCCCGGTTGAAAGGAGCACATCATTTTCGCAGACGGAGACACGCAGAATTATGTGAGGGTACATTTATTGTGCATTATTTTCGTGGCGCGAAAGGACCTTAATTACTTTGTTAACCGAGTTATGTAAGTAACCTTTTTGTATCTCCTAAGTTTGTTTTTCTGTTTGATTTTGGAGTTTGTTTTATATAAAGCCCAGAAAAGGGCAAAGGCAAAGCGGAAAATTTTCTTCCGGAATACTAATTAAGGCGGAAAATCATTTTTTCCTCGCCAAGGGAAGGTGGAATGGGACGAGAATATAATGTAAATGAGGATTTGGAAAAGCCATAACACGTTTTTCTCCTTTCAATTTAATTAAGACGTAAGCAAAATGGGTTTAAGTATGCGCACACTTTTGGAAAGAATAGAAAATTAAATTCCTTGTTGTATGCTACATGCATACCTACATACACCTTCAAAGGGGAGAAATGTGTAAACAAAAAGTTGCGAGCTTATAACTAAGAGTGGAGAGGAAGTTTAAGAATTTTGACCCGATTCTGGAGCTCAGAAAATCATTTTCATAAAACTCATGGTTAACATTGTTAACCCTTTTGAAAAATATTGCAATCACCCGGTGTGCTTTCGATATTAGGCGATGATTAGGCAAGGTAAGGGTTGACTTTTAATGTGGTTATAATGAAGCGGAGGCAGATTAATAGCTTGCTTCTTTAGAAAGGTTGCGTCAGTGGGTTAGATTGGATTTGTTACGGGCAAGCGATTCGTTCGGAGGAGATTTAAAATCGGGAAATTTCGCAGTGAATATTTATTTTTGTAGAGGCCACTGAACTTTCAAACATTAACTTCCCTACCACAGATGACATATATAACGTAATAGATATTCGTTATTAATAGAAACTCAATACCAAGTGCACTATTCCGGTTCCCTAAACTTTCGTATCTCAATTTTATATGTATCTACGTAAGCATATTACTCCAATTCATGTGCAGTTTTTAACGCCTGTCTTACTGCGTGTAGTCGCGAAAACCCCAAGCAAATATTCACATTCACCAATACTGGATTGATACATGATAGGCATGCACATTGAACATTGATGGTGCTTACATTGTCATCATAACTCAGATCCTTTATTTATGGCTCTTAAAAACAATTGATAGTCATAATTCATTCCCCGGTGTCAGATGCAGTGATTCATGATTATGTTTTGATTTGATTTAGTGGCCAAAGCACATGCGACCAGTGGCTTGCCAAATAAATATGAAATTCGCCCGAGAAAATGCGAATTAGATTTCCTGTAAATCATTTCAGATCGCGTTTTATTGAGTTAAAAATACTGGCCAGGTTTTGTGTAGCCCTTGCATTTTTTTGGATCTCTCTCTGCAGTATTTCTTCTGCCTGTCGAGCGTGGTTATCGGCTATAAGTATCCAGTAGTTTATATTAAATTTGCAAATGTACCACTTCAATTTTATTTGGTTTTCGAAAGGGTTTTTAATACCTCCATACATTTGGAAAACTCCAGGCTGTTTTAATTTAAAGTTTGCGACAATTTCATGGTCAAATCATTTTTTTTTAATAAATACTAAACGGCTGTCCAAATCCAAATAGTGATCGGACTTCGCTGTTAGTTCCTGCCTGGTTGTTACCTAATTGAGTAAACTATACCTCGCTTCTGCTTAAAGATAGCACCCATTTCATTTAAGGAAAAAATAGCTCCATAAACTTGTATAATTTAAACTAGATGCTAATTTTTGTTCTCAACAGCTGTCACACAGCAGAATTGCATCATATGCACTAAAAATGTTGCGGACAATTATAGGGTCAACTTTATTAATAAAGTATAAATTTATTTGCAAACCAAGTCTACCGAAATATGACCATTTAAAGCATAGGTACCTCTACCAACACGATTCAAACCATTCATTTCAAATGCGAACAACAAAGACCGTGCAGGAAATTCAAAAACAAACATTCTAAATTATTTATCGCTGTTTTCCCAACTTCCGGAAAATATCCGCATTGTCCCTCGTTCTAATCAAATTGACAAAAATTTGTTGGCTAGATGAAACTAGGTACCGCACACAATGGCAATATAGATTGGCCAACCGATTCAGGAAGCTTTTCAGCTTCACATATCCCGAGTGGATATCGTGCGGGTGCGGCCAATTTTATTATAACACCATGGAGCTGGTCCTTGCTGTTTTGGAATATTATTTTTTTGTCTTTCTCTCACACAGATGATGGTGTGGCTTTGCGTTGATTGAATAGCATAAAGCAGTTTTATGCAAAATTAAATTTACTGAATTGATGAGGGAAAATTCAATCACGTAATTGTTTTATGTCATATTTTATTTATTTAAAAGAAACTGTTTCTTCATTTTACTGAAGGAGCCTTGGATTCAATTGTATTGACGAACGCACAAGGATAGGAGTGTTTGTGAAATTTTTTTTGGATGCTACGAGTATGTTATGTTTTTTTGTTGGTAGACGGTGCACCTGCCTGTGACACATCTGTGCCTAAAAGGTAAAACATCTTAAGTCGACTTAAGTTGTTTTAGCTGTTTAACGTTATTTGAATTTTCTTCTCTTACTCTATTCCTTAAGCCAAGGCAGTTTCAAATAATGAGGAAGTTATAATAGCTTGAAACTAGATTTAGTTATCAACTGTAGCGCCTTGCTTAAGTTTAAAATTGCTCTCCCGAAAAGTGTACAAAATTGACATAAGATGTTTTGCCTTTTAGGCACAGACATATTCGTATTATGCTGTAAAATAGCCGCGTGCAGTAAAATGAGGACGTCGATTAAATACGATTTACCCAGAAATACTGTACAGGTTACGCAAAACCTATCAGAGTCGCAGTTTAAGGTGAAACGATAAAGCGTTTTGACGTCAGCATTATGAGGTTACGAATGCGGAACGGAATTCCAAGAGCGAAAATAATAGCCTCGCTTGTGGTCGAAAATCGACCATGGCTTTAATAAGTATGTATACTAAAAAACGTTCCCACATTTACGGTATTTAATTCTTTTTTAAAAACAAAAAGATATTAAGAAAAATGCCTTCTTTGGAAATAAGTTTTACTCATGATTTACGTTATAATACGTCACTATGAAAATTTGGAGAAAAAAGTGTATGTCGAAAAAAAATGCTCGTTTTCATTTCCTGTAACATCATTGAAACCAAAGTTGCTGGTCAACATCTCGCATATGCCCCCGAATTAACATAAATACTTTTAGGAGTAGGTAAATTGAATTCCTTTTTGGGTAAATAAGAAGCTTTATATCCAAAATCCAAATACATTACTATGGCATTTTTGCCGGCGACATGTTGAATGTCACCAAAATACTTTGAATTAACGGATAAGCATTTTGTATGGATAATTCTTAACCTAGTGGCTAATATGCCCAGGATTTCGTTTGCTCACATCTATGATACAGTGCCTTTCAAATGTAATAAGTTTCATTCTTTTTATTTCATTATTATTAATAAGGTGGTATTCAAAAGAGTTTTTTTTTTTTTAATATTTTGGTGGATCCTGTATTGAATGGGTTTAGAAAACGGATGAGGTGAACAGGTGCCATATCTGTCCATTTAAAAGAGATTTCACTGTATTTCACATGGCACATATTTCATATATCCAACCCGACTACTACACTCCGTGTACCAGATGTAATTAATTTCTTATTTTCTCAGCAACATTAGCACGCAAGGACATTTATCTACAATCATTTCTGTATCTACAATCCGAAGATAACAAAATCAATGTAAATGTTCCCTCAGCACAACTTCGCTTCTCTTATTGCTCGTACTCGTACGAAGGAGTTTATTACCCTATGACATATCCCAATCTACCTAAATTCTATATTCATAAATCTTAGTATTGGTTGGGGATGCCAATTTATGAATTATGTAACGCAAAACCCCTGCTCATACACCCGCATGGACACTAAATATCAATTAAAGGATTTGATGTCAAGTGCAAGGGTGTTCAACCAGCAGCAGCAGCACCACCAGCACCGCCAGCACCGCCAGCACCACCAGTCGACAAGCAACCAGGATCTTCTTGGATAATAAATCATGTCGGCCCATGAATCTTAAATGAGAATAAAAAGAAGCTCCTGCTCGTGTAAGCAATAATATGTCGGACGTTAGTTAATTGCTGATATATGTTTATTCCGTTTTCAATTAAACCATAAATAACGTAATATTAACATTCGATGTCTGGATATAGTGGATTGCAGAAATGTGATTTGACTCACGAGAATAGTCCTGCCCGAGGAAAATATAGAATGGTGTTGCTGCACAACGCAACCTGTAGCACAACAGTCGACTAAGTTTCTGATGCAACGCTTATCTTCGCTGTCGGATTTCGCTGTTGTCACAAAGTGCTATGAAAAGTGAATTAAAATCTCCCGCAAAAGTTACGAAAATCGGTTCTGCAAATAAAGTTTTAAATCTTGGCGCAGAAACTACACAAGCAGAGTCAGCAGGCAGGCAGCCAAACTTTTAACAACTCATTAAAGTATTATATTTTCGCACTTTGTGCAAATAAATATTTGCTATAATCACGTTATACAGATTAAGTGCATATTCTGAAATACCACCCCCGGCTGTGGGTGGATGCGCAATTTTAAGGAGCCTAATATTTTGAACAAATTGCTTGATTAATTTTCACTTGGTACATACTTTTAAACTCCAATTCATTTTTATTGTACCCACTTGGCCTTAATGGGCTGCGGGCGTTATGGTGTCTCAGGGAGTAATCCGGATTTTCATCTCTCTTTTTCTCCGAACTTAGCTGCTGTTAATATTTCGCCGTCCCGCACTGTTATGCCTTGTGGTCACATCAATTATTTAAAGAATTGAATTATTGTACGTATTTGAGAGAGCTCATGAGCACAACACTGATGGCGATGGCGAAGGCAAAGGACTAAGTAGAGGCATGCCCGGAAATCGATACGTCCTTGGGCTTAATTAGTTTCTACCATTGTTGGGACTAACAGACGAGTGTGTATGTATACTTTTAATTGGCTCTCTACTGCGAGCAATAATTACCAGTGGCTTTGGCACTCATTGACTCCATCCCAGTGTCCAGCAGATAGTTGTTTCAATTTTCCATTTCCGCCGTATCAGTGTGGGCTTTATTTGTGTAAACGTTTTCGGTGTCTTAACTTGGCAAAATCTGTATTCGGATAAATGTTGGTATACTCGTACATTGTGCGTGTAAGAGAGTGGAACAGTTTAAGTGGAATTAGGATCAGAAACCATTCAAATGGTGGAAACACCAAAAAAATGGTTATCACAATTAAGCTGTGCCTAATGATCCTTGTAGTCGTTCGATGACTTGGCCTGAGGATCTTGCGCGGAGCCGGGTCGAGAATTAAATACTATATTTAAAGGCGACACTAACTGGGATGTTTCCGTTAATTGGATGACTGGAATTAACCAAGGCCTACGGTCTCCAATCGGGACTATATAACTACTGTGTTATCGAATGTATTACGTAGCTCACACGGAAATTACACACTCCGATAGGAGGCAAAATGTCAGCCCGTCTAAGACAACAGTGCGCTGCTGATTGTCAGTGAAATTTGCATATGCACTCGCTTTCGATTGAAGTGGCTTCAAATATCTAGCTAGGTTCGCAGTGCCTCTCCACATATCAAATATGCCTGAGTATGCTTCATATGAAACCGATAACACGGACTGTACTATGTCCGTGTTATAGGTTTCAAATAAACGACTTTAGATTTCAAAACAAAAACTCGGTCTCGGTGAGTTTACCTATTTCTTCATCAACCAATCGATACTAAATAAATATTGCAATCATTTACTGGTCAACGATCTGAAGCATTTAATTAATTGTCGAGTATCCGACATAACTATCTCTTATCTCAATTAAATCTCTGCAACTGTCTCCATTTTTGAGTGACATAACAAGCATGGCACACAACTTAATTCCATTGTTCCATAGTTGAATGCAATTCCCGATTTCCCAATCAATATTCTAGTCAAGTTTTCCATCTCGTCAGATTCAATGGACCGCTTAAAAGCTCGATTGGAAAAACGGAAGAAAGCCCCTCAATAGACGAATCCTGCTTGTTCAATCAAAGTATGGCATGACCAAATGCAAATTAAAACAAGATGGAAAAACCACAGAAGGTTGCCAAGGACCCAAATGTAAATTGGATTCAATTATTAATATTTGTACACGTACTCAATGTTGTGGGGGTGTAAAAACTCACAGAAAGGAAGCAACATCGGAATAACATCCATGAAATGTTATACACATTGGGGTGTATAACTATTTATTTCTTAAGGGAACCGCACTGTGGAGTGGATGTCCTCCTGCATCTATAGGGGAAGGAAAAATGAATTTAATTAACAATGGGGTAGCATGAGAATGAAAATGAAAATGCAATTGACACGGATTGAGGAATGAACTGTTGTTTGGACGCGCGACATTGACGCCATTAATTGATTTTGAAATTGATTTTAATTTTTGTTGAACATAATTGTGTGGGGAAGGTCGTGTTTTGCACGGATAATATATTGCAAAAGTTTTAGTCGCGAGTATATTATTAAACGTAATTTAAGCTCTCTAATGAGTTCGTGTTGCCACATTGATGCTTGATGGCTTAGCAAACGATTAACGTATACCAACAAATTAAAAATAAATTCTATGCTATAGTTAAGTGGTGTGGAAATTTAGAATTTAACTTTTTTACAGTACTACGAAGATGGTTTTGCTAAAAATAATCTGGTCGCAAATGGCCTATAAAAAAATACGGATATGTTTAAATGTATTTTTCTCTCCTCACTATGCTAGGAAATGAACTGCATTTATCTATTGATGCGAATATTGGGTTTCCGGCTTCGGAATGCGAGCTATTCCTTTTTTTTTTTTAATGACATAACTATTTAAATCACAACAAGCGCTATTTCATCCATAACAACTGTTGGCTCTTACATATAATCATTGTTAAACCTATAGTTTAAATATTTTCAGGGCGACGATAGACAAGTTGGTTGAGGTCCGCTTCCACTTGCGCTCTCCACCTAAGGTATAAGGGCTTGCTCTACTTGGCTGTCCCCCCGGGTTGGAATCGAAGCCTCTTCAGGCCGGAGCGTTAGTGTCCATTCGCTCTACATGTCCCAAACCATCTTAGACGGCTGATTTGTACTTTTCTGACCAGGTCGATTCCGCTGTACAGCTCGTTGAATTCGCTGTTAAACCCAAACGGGAGCGAAAATCACCCGGAGAATTTTGCGTTTGAAACAACCAAGGAGATCTTTATCCGCCTTTAAAAACGTCTACGCTTCTGCATCATAAAGCAGGACTGGGATGATTAGGGTCTTATATAGAGCCTCCTTAGTGTTTCTCGACAAAGCAATACTAATCAATTGCCTTCTTATGCCGAAGTCACAGCGGTTCACAAGTGTGAGTGAGTCTTCGGTTGATTTCTGAGGTGATGTCATTTTTAGAGTTCACAGCGGAGCCGAGGTAGACAATGTTCTGTCCGATCCGTCTATGTTGTGTGTCCCCTCTGGTTGAGAGCATATATTTTGATATGGTAAATGACTTACAATTTTTTATATATAAATCTATTCTAAGATTTTTCTAGAACGTCACCCGCGGGATGTGTATCATTGCTGGCAAACTTTTGATGTCGAGCGATATTCATAAACAGACTGTACTTACGCAGCTCATTTTGCTCAGGATGGTCTCGGTAAGTGTCTTCCGGTTTTTCCAATATTTGACTGAGGTAATTTTTGCCAAATGACAAGATTCTACCGATGCAACTTACCATAAATCACAATGGCGGAAACATTATTTTGGATGTTCTATTTGTTGATTTTAATGACCCGACGGATCCTTTCAATAACTTCATATGTGTTTTTGGTTAAAGGATCATAGTCGTAGATAACTCTAAGAGGTTTATATGCGGGAACAAAAAGTCCGGAAAGCTTTTAATTTGGGGTCTTTACTGTTTTAAGAATGTGATATATATATTAAAAATACATACTGCCATAGGCAATCCTTTTCTAAATGATTTTTCCTCCTCAACATGTTGGAAACATCCCAACAGTTAGGGCGACATATTAAAACCATATTTGAAATGACCACCAACTTCGGCCGATTTCCCGTTACTTGCCTACAAGCTATATTTTCATGGGGTGGCAAACGCTAAGTGCGTTAGTATTGTTACATAGAAATTCGTATTGACAAATGTCACGTAACTTCAAAAATTCCGGCTCACCAACACGCTCGCACCTTGCATATGCCCCCTCCGCTGTGGACAAAGCTGCTGACAGCGCTCATAAAATGTTGTCCGTTAAATTTTAAATTATTTATATACGTGTGGATAGTTGCTTTTTTAGGAATAAGTGTACATTAGCTTATAATATTTATTAAAAATTGTCAATGCAGAAGGGTTGCATGAAAATAAAAACATTTTGAGCAAGTTTTCTTCATTTATTAAAGAAAAATTCACACAATAAATCGATCTTAATGATATCGAAAAGAGGTAACTACACAACCATGTTTCTCCTAATATGTTCTAGTATATAAAACAAATATTTTAGATAACATTACTAACCAACCAAATCAAATTATTCGCCTTTTAACAATTTATAATAACTAATCAATGGCATTCAGTAATATAAAAATGTGGAATTCCCGAACTCTTTCACGTTTCCCCACGGTAGCCGCGGTTGGCAGCATTTATTTTTGTAGTTTTTGTCTGTTTTTACATGTCACGCTGATTCTTTTTTGACATAACACCGATAGGAATACAAAATGGAGAATTTGAAAAAAAATTGAGGGGCCCAGCGGCAAGAGGATTGTGAGTTGGGGGTCTCAGTATGATTTGTCTATGGTTCATGTGACATCACGTGGCAAATGACAGTAACTCAACTGCCGCTCTATTGCTCAAGCAATTTCGAAGCCTGAAGCTAACAATATGTTGGTTTACGGGTAAATAAACGTTTTATCTGCTTTTAATATAATTTCCAAACAGATAATGCCCTACTGATTAATTATACTGCATGTTTATCCAATAATCCAGATATCGAAACTCTCAAACCTTTATTAGTTACAGCTTATGCCTCACATAATTATAAAATAATTATTAATAACGAAATTCGAAAAAAAAAAAAAACCATGCAGTGAGCCAAATACTGAACACTCGTATATAACTACGCTACAGTACGCGCAAAGTAAATTAAATTTCAGTTAAAAACAAATTTCCTGTGCTCAACCACATTGGGTCAACTGATATGGAAACTGTTTTTGGTTTGAGGCTATGCAGTCATCGAATACCGATGAATTCGGCTAATTGCTAAATAATTGTCACATTCTGGGCGTGTTTGTGTGTACAAGAATGTGTGTGGTCATTCAGCAAATATTTGCGAACAAAACCTTTAACAAGCTTACACAATTTTTAATTTAGCTTCATATGCACTGTTCAAATGGATTTTTTTTTGTTGTTGAATGCTGTTTGGATATCTGTAAGTCCGGTATTTACTGAATTAATGTAAACAGGCATTTGGATAGAACCAAATAATTTTTCTAAAAATCGTAGAAGGGAAGGGCATGCTGCGATGAGTGTGAAAAAATATGGAATATTATGGAATACATTCCCGCAAACTTCAAATTCGCTTTGATGATAAAATAATGCTGATGATTCACATACTAAATGAAGAAAAAAAAAAACAAAACGAAACGTTTTTGTAAGCCATTGAGCCAGATAAGGCGGCGAATACATATAAAGGGTGATTTTTTAGCTGGTTTGGTTTTGGCAACACTGGTTTTGACAGCTGACGTGTGTTTAGTACCTTGTGTCACTGTCAAACAGCTTCAGTTTGGTTTGCAATTTAACCATGGATCGTCTTACAAATGAACAACGCTTGAAAATTATTGAATTTTACTATCAAAATTCGTGCTCGGTTCGAAATGTTCATCGCGCGCTGCTTCCATTTTATGATCGGCATTCTCGACCTTCTGAGCAGTCTATTCGGAAGATTGTGACCAAATTTCGCACCAAATTTACTTTGTTGGACATTAAACCACCAACACGTTTACGTACTGTGCGTAGTGAAGAAAATATTGCGGCCGTATCAGCTAGTGTGACAGAAGACCGCGAAATGTCGATTCGGCGCCGTTCCCAGCAGTTAGGCCTTTGTTACAGCACTACGTGGAAAATTTTGCGGAAGGATTTGGGCGTAAAGCCTTTTAAGATACAGCTGGTGCAAGAACTAAAGCCAGCCGACCTACCACAACGCCGAATTTTTGGTGAATGGGCTCTTGGAAAGCTGGCCGAGGATCCGATTTTTTATCGAAAAATTGTGTTCAGCGATGAGGCTCATTTTTGGTTGAATGGGTACGTAAATAAGCAAAATTGTCGCATTTGGAGTGAAGATCAGCCAGAAGCATTGCAACAGCTACCAATGCATCCCGAAAAAGCCACTGTTTGGTGCGGTTTATGGGCCGGCGGCATTATTGGGCCATATTTCTTCAAAGATGATGCGAATCGCAGCGTTACTGTCAATGGTGAACGCTACCGAGCGATGATAACAAACTTTTTTTTGCCCGAAATGGAAGTTCTTGACTTGCATGATATGTGGTTTCAACAAGACGGTGCCACATGCCACACAGCACGCGAAACAATGGCGCAATTGCGAGGCGAGTTTGGTGAACAGTTAATTTCACGTTTCGGGCCGGTCAATTGGCCGCCTAGATCGTGCGATTTGACACCATTAGATTATTTTTTGTGGGGGTATGCCAAGGCTAATGTGTATAGGGACAAGCCCGCTTCGATTGACGCACTGGAAGCCAACATCCATGCATTCATTCGTGAGATACCGGCCGATATGTGTGAAAGAGTATGCCAAAATTGGACTCAGCGGATGGGCTACCTGAGACGCAGCCGCGGTCAACATTTGCATGAAATTATCTTTAAACATTAAATTGCAAGGTTCAAACTATCGATTCAAATAAATATTTCATTCATTTTTTCGAATTTTTTGTGTTTTTTTTTTTAAAAAAAGTTCTAAACCTCTTAAAAAATCACCCTTTACTATGTCATTCAATATCGCAGGCAAGGGATGCAACTTGAGTTGCTTTTATCTTTTTCTCACTCACTAATTTCGTAGAAATGTAGACAAACACGAAGTACGGGAAAATGTCAACGGTGCATCAGTTGGATAACCAGGACTAACTTTTCATCTTCTTTGTTTCCCAATAAAAATGATTTTGCTGCAATATTTCGTATTGCTTCATAACTTTTCATCTTATTAATATATTTTGACGTTTGAACAACAAAAAATTATTTTTATTGGGAAACAAAGTTTAATAACAAGGGTCACAAGAAATGGCGCAATCGTCTATATTGACGAGACGAAAGTATTTGACAGCTTTTCTTGTTCTGCGGATAAAACACTATGTATATCATCGTTCGTTAAGTACAGTTCAGATAAAAGACACAATTAGTGCAGTCCACCGTGGATAAAACAAACCTCAATAGTAAAACAAAAAATGTTTCTATCCGAGTTGTGTATAACAAAGAAAGAAATTTTCTTTTACAAAACAACTGATACAGTAATGAAGTTTTTAATACGAAAAGAATTGATCCATCCCTTTAAGAAAAATGATTAATACACATAAAAAAATTGTTTGCTTCATATATGCGGGAGATCTGCTTTTGAGTACAGTCCACGAGGGATGTAAAAAACGTTCGTAACATAACTCACTTTGTTTCTTATATGTATACGTGTTCCCATACAAGAACAACTCGAAAGTTTCTTATACGCGTGTTTCTTATATCGGATCTTTTGGCACGGTCTTTCCACATGCGTTTCTAATAGGCGATTTGTTCTTATATGAGTGTTTCTGTGTTGACTGTATTTCTACAGAAATTTACCCTAAGATTGAAAATACTCTTTGAATATTTCGAAACGCTGTTCAAGCATAATGTGGGACTAGGACTATGCGTCTGTAATTTATTTAAAAAAAATGAAGAGCTGTCAAAATAATATGTACTTAGGCACTTTTAATGAAATCAGTTTGTATGATTAAAAAAAAACCTCCGTTCGAGTCGAAAGGTTAAAATGTCTCCAGCAGTTTTGAAAATAACACGAAATATATACGAGTATTTATTTATCAACCCTTTCAGAAATAATTAAAGCTACACGATTGCACATCCTTCCAGCATATGCGAGTAAAATCACTCGTACGGCATGAACTCAAAATGGCATTGATTGTAATTAAACAATTTTTGTTCGCTTTGCGAAACTCAAAGAACACAATTGGAAATAAGCGTCAATTACCTGCCATTTTCATATTTTCAGTATTTAAAACTGCGCGCATATTGTTTTTGAACAATATTCCACCGATAAACGTTACATCAGACCGTGTGTGTGTTTTCCTTTCATTATCTGCTTCATTCATCATGGCATGGCCCACCTATATCCGCCACAATTGTCCGTTTCCTTTGTATTTTCAATTCTTGAAATCGTATAAAATGAAAACCAAAATGCGGTTGTACAATTGGATGGGAGAGATTATAATAAAAATGATAATTGAGCAAACTCTATAGTCGTTTGCTCAGTTATCATTGTTATTATAGAGTTGGAAAAAATATATTCATGCGACATGCATTTACTTAAGGACTCAATACAATCAATCGTACACTGCTCGCTCATTGAATTGTGATTGCAGTTAATTAAATAAAAACACACCCCTATAATAATTGTTCGCCGCGATATGAAAGCGAAGGAAAGGCTTTCGAACATCGAAGCTGGAACCGCCAGCAGAAAGGAAGATGTTATGGCATAGAAACGTGGTAATAAAAGAGTGGAGCACGCTATGATAATACATTTATTTAAATGGGGCACATAATTCCTTTTGCATTCTATTACGGGTTATTGTGAATCATATGGAACGGCAATTCGAGGAAAGGTTTCTAAATATATGGCTTAGGTCACGAAAGGGCCTTTGGAAAAACATTCAATCAGATACAGTGAACAATTAAAACACATTTATTGCCTATACTACAAGGTTTTGTAGAAGTTCTTGTAATAAAAAGCTATCTGAAGGACAAGAGGTTATTTTTATTATCAGTCGGACACTAGTCTATAGGGCTAGGGCTCTTTTGGCTTAGATTTTTACAATCTCAGTCAAATGTGTTTAATTACGTAGCATAAAAACTTTTTTTGACGATTGGCAGCAAGTCCGCCGATTCGCCACTTAGGACCTATTACTTAAGCAATTTTAGCAGCTAGTCTCAGGATCGATTCCCGAAAATGAAAACAAAAATTCCATCTCGCGAACATCTGACAAACATCCGAGCGTATAATTGCCATGAAAGAGCTTCTCAATTAGCCGTTTTGACTGGGCATAAATTTGTAGATCCCTTCAATCCGCCCCAAAAATGAGGTTGTCAGAAGCTAGGCCTAGGGTACGTAACTGTTGGGCCACAATTTCATTCTTTTTTTAATTTCAATTCACTTCACTGGATAGAACTCACTCATTAAGGTGGTTGCGAAAAGCTAAGCGGAGGTTCCTTTTGTGTCGCCGTTAGAATAATAAGCTTATGCACAACGTAGTTGGATTTCAAACATCAGATAGCAGAACAAGAATTTTATGACTGATTTAAAATCTCATAATTCACGCTGTGTTTATAAAAATGGGACAAAGTAGTAAATGCATCAATTCCACTTTACATTTTGTTAAATGTGTCACCAACACTTCTTTGCTCAGATCCTTCGAGGTAATTAGCTCAATACTGAGACAAAAGTTTAAAAAAAACAGCCGATTACACGTATTGTCCTAACTAGCTTCTTTTAGATCCACACCAGTGATACCAGACTTTTCGGACTGAAAAGTTCTTTAGGGATACAAAAAATGCCCTTTTAGCTTAGGTATTTTGAAAGACAAAGTACCCACGATCTGGCATCACTGATCCACACCTCTTGTACAAAATACTTATTCGGTAAAAGGCACCTTGGCCCAACTTTAATAAGTCAATAAGCGTAACAGATCCTGCAACTTTCAACAACACAAAGAAAACTAAACGAACGACACGAGGCTACCAGTGTTGAACTGTTCCAACAAACATTTTTCATTTGACTGGGTATACTGATTTATTTAAATTATTCTTGTTTTTCCGGCCACATCCATTTTCACAAAAACAGCAATATACGAGTATATTAGATGTTTATCAAATCTCATCCATCTCTTTAGTGTTTCGGTTTTTTGTTTCTGTCTTCTTGTCGCTTTGCAATTACCATAATTTTGTACCTAAATATTGTCCTGAATTATTTGGCAAATCGTCGACCCAAAATGTGAATCTGATTTATTTTGCTCGACGCTATGTTGAACTCAAGATAAGAAGTTCGCATTTATTTTCGTAATTAAAATTGATAGTCTCGGCAGCGAAGTACGCATTGTGCGCCCTTGAAACGGAAATAGAGTGCGCGATTGGGTCGTGTAGAACACTTTTGGGAGTTTTTTGTTAAAATTGGAAGCCCTGCTAGCAGCTGAGTACCGTCACTGATAATAAGAAATAAACTAACAACTTATTTGTAGTTTTGGCAAAGAAAAACATTATTGGTGCTGCAAAGCTCTTAGCCAGTGTGATAAAAGGTGCAAAACTTGTTAAAACAACAGTAGGTAGCTAATGTCTCGATAGATGCCCATTCTGGTTTCTTTTAATAGAGCGTATACGTATATTACTCAAAATATTTATATATTTATTTAAAAAAGAGCAGACAATTCAATGCACTTAAAAAAATTGTGACAATTCAATTTGTTGCATATCAAATCTGGATATTTTTTCCTTTGTGATGTTTAAATCAGTTACAAAAGTTCCATGTTGACTGATTCAGTATGGGGTTTGTAGCGATGCTTTTTAAAATAAAAGAATACTGGAGCTTATGAGGATCTCAATGGAATCACAAATGGCTACTTGTGAACCACTATGAGCGGTAACCACTTTCACTCGTCAAAACGTCATAAATCTGCCGATTTTCCATGCAACTCATGTAACTACTCCAGTCACAGCACTCATTTTCAGAATTTCTGAGTTTTTCTGTTTACCTGTAATTTTTTTTTAAATTTTAATGTACCCCTAATAAAGCCTCTTTAATCCGAAAACAAAAGCGTAAACTCAATCAACAGTACCAATGGGGCTGTAACAATACTTTGGTGTCAACTCATCACTCCAAGTGCAAGTACTTCGGTTATACGAATTCAGGTCACGGTGGCAAGTGAAGTTGGCGTAATAGTGGAAAACTTGACTCAGTGAGATAAGCAATTATAAAGTTGGAGTCCTTTTCGGAAAATAGATGGATTGATTGCCAGAGTAGTTCATGAGGGAAACTTCGAAGCGAAAAAGAGTTACAATTAGAGGTTAAATGTGGCGCATAGAATTTTTCGGATTGTAGTAGTTAGCATATTTAAAAGTAAATAACGTTTATTTAGTTGTTGGTAAACAATATTGCGATCTACAAGTCAGAGCAAAATTATCTGCATCTAATAAGAAATACGTCTATTGCTCACCTCTTCGTTGACAGATGTATGGTTGACAGTATTTTCCGCAACTAAATGTTTGGCTTCTATGCTAGAAGTAGATAGAATTTACCCGGAAGTCTGTAGCCAGACAGCAGCATTCTCAACTCAGTGGCCAGTAGGTCCTTTCGCTGAATAGCTTTCAATGTTTGTATAAATGGATATAAAAGGAAATCGATAATGGATAAGTGTATAAATTTTCTTTCCCAAACAACATATTTAAAAAAAAATCTATCTATTCACAATGTGCCTTAAGGATTTCACAATAGATACATTTTGTATAAAAATTTTGAGTTCGACAAATTTAAAGTCGAGACTAGATTTAGTTATTTGTACGGCGCAATAACATGCAACAATTATGTTTAAGTTTTTGGAAACCTTCATAAGGCACAGAGTGTATCGTATGCGATGCCTACGAGTGTATTTCCTATAAATACATCCAACATACATTACATATACATATTCCCTTTACACCCATATAATATTATAACACTTAGGTTATTCGTACACGGAAAGAATTGAAAATCACCAATTGCAAAATTTTGAGTTGCAATTTACGATTTATATATTTGTCGCAAATCACAACGAAGATTTCATGGATTGATACAGAAATTGGTAATTTGACATTGAAAACGGCGGAGAATACCAAATTCTGTTTGTTGTAATTTACGATTAGAAGTATCAATTCGATCTTCTTTTATTTGTAGTGATTTGCGAGATTGTTTGGCGCAATTTACCACTCTTATAGGTTAATTTCTCAAACACCACTTCACAATCTCAAATTGCGAAAAATATTTGGTGATTTACCAAAACTGAATGATGAATCAATAAAATCTTGTAATAATTTAACACATGAAACTGAAAACGTATATTGACGTAGAGAAGTCGTAAATTGGTAAATATTTTTTGTAATTTCCATGGAATCAACTACCTAATGTGTGGAATTTTGTATGCCCATGTACCTATCGAAATCCTTTTAAGTCCTTTCTTTTTATGGATGCAGGTATGTATGTGGTATTGCTAGACAGCTGCAATAATGAAGCCAAATCTTCATTGTGCACATTGCGTTGCGGTGCAGAGACAGGCAGTCGATATTCAATCTTTGTTTAAAGCAGTCGGGTTAAAGTTGTTTAAATTTAAATATAAGTAATTCGTATGGATAGTGAGTATCCTACTAATTATAAGGCATTCTGGAATACATTTTGTAAGTACCTATTGAATTCCAAAAACCCTGAAAAACCTATGCATATAAATCTGTATTTTTTTCAGAAGTTACATCTTGCTATTAGAAAAGAAGTATCAATTGGAATGTATTCTAAAATGTGTAATCGAGAAGAATTGTAAAGGTTCGTATCAATGTCAAGTTCATCTAAATATTTTATTTGTATTTTAAATTTCAGCAAAGACCAAAAAACCACCCCAGACAAATCCCGTTGTCTCCGGACGATATGGCGCCGTATGATTTTCTTGGATATCAGGAGGAATACGATGTATTCGAAAATAACCTAACTAATAAAACTATGCATTTTGATTTGTAAATAACAAGATATAAGTTGCAAATTGAGAATAAAGTTTTCTAATTTCACGACAAAACATTTTCAATTTAATACGGCGATTCCTCAAATCACTACTCAAGAAACGTAAATTGCAAAATACGAATTGCAAATTGATAAAAAGAAGTTTCAATTTACCACTAAGAATTTGTAAATTGCAACTACTGAAGTAGTAAATCTACTCCTGTTAGTTCGCAAATCAACACTATTGAGTTGCAATTCAAGACTAAATGGTTGTAATTTGGTAAGGGAGGAAATCGTAATTTACAACAGAAAAGTGGTAATTTACGAATTGTTTTTGCAATTTACAATCCATGTAATATCAAATTGATAACTATTTGTGTCAAATTGCGATCGGTTATGGCAATATATTTCTCGGTTGATCGCATTATTGATACTGAAAAGTGGTGATTCACGACTTTTGAGGGTCAATATCTTCACTTCGTACAATTTCTAGAATTGCAAAAAAAAAGTCGTGAATCAGTAAATCCTTAGCTAAGCTCTAAAACTAGACAAACTTTTCGTGATTCTGCGCTTACTTTTCTTGATTTGATCTTAAAATTCTTTCCGTGTACTACTGCGCGTACGACTTAAATTCATTCTTGTATCAACCCGCAAGCAAGCCAGTGTGCCAGCAAAATAAATTTGGGTTTTTTATGAGCAAAGCTCTTTTTCCCAAAACAAAAAAATGATCAGACTTTTATTTCGATCGGAATAGTTTTTCAGCCGTTTAATTTTTCCTACGATACATTTTGGTCCATGTAGAGCCGGATAGTGCCAGCGGCCAGTGAAAAAGTGCATAGTGTAAAATAGTAACATTAGTGAAAAGTGAAACAAAATAATTTAAATGTGCAAAAAAATTCATCGTCGATGACGAAGTAGCCAGTCCAGACGGCGGCACCCACACACACCGAGCCAGTAAAATCGCCAGCTGCCAGATGGTAAAAGTATATCGCAGGATAGGGTAAGCGTGCGAGTGAGCGAGACAGACAGCGTGCAATGTAAGCCAGTCGAGTTTGGAGAGTTGTGGAGAGTTGTGCGTGCTAGTGCCATACGCAAGAGCAACTGATAATATTTTTCCTTGGTATTCAATATAAGTTCTCTTTATTTTAACATAAGAAAGGAAAAGTAAGTGCGCAAGTGCAAGCTCAAGTTTAATACTCAATATGGGTATTTATACATAGTGCAAGTGGACGAGGAATAAGGGTGGTTTTTGGGAGACGGGAGTGTGTAGGTATGGAATTTATTTTTTTCTTGTAGAGTAGGTAGGAAAGAGTTGTTTTGTTTTTGCCGGCATAGGTATGTGCAAGTGGAGAGTGTACAGTGTACAGTGTAGTTGTCATGATTCCTGTTCGAACATGCATAACGTAGCCCAGTTAGTAACAGATAGTGATACACACAAGCGAAGTAATACTCGTCGATGTGTAAGCAAGGCATTTTCTGTGTTTTGTTTTTGTACAAACACAAGGGCAAGTTATATAAAGGGTGATTTTTTAGCTGGTTTGGTTTTGGCAACACTGGTTTTGACAGCTGACGTGTGTTTAGTACCTTGTGTCACTTTCAAACAGTTTCAGTTTGGTTTGCAATTTAACCATGGATCGTCTTACAAATGAACAACGCTTGCAAATTATTGAATTTTACTATCAAAATTCGTGCTCGGTTCGAAATGTTCATCGCGCGCTGCTTCCATTTTATGATCGGCATTCTCGACCTTCTGAGCAGTCTATTCGGAAGATTGTGACCAAATTTCGCACCAAATTTACTTTGTTGGACATTAAACCACCAACACGTTTACGTACTGTGCGTAGTGAAGAAAATATTGCGGCCGTATCAGCTAGTGTGACAGAAGACCGCGAAATGTCGATTCGGCGCCGTTCCCAGCAGTTAGGCCTTTGTTACAGCACTACGTGGAAAATTTTGCGGAAGGATTTGGGCGTAAAGCCTTTTAAGATACAGCTGGTGCAATAACTAAAGCCAGCCGACCTACCACAACGCCGAATTTTTGGTGAATGGGCTCTTGGAAAGCTGGCCGAGGATCCGCTTTTTTATCGAAAAATTGTGTTCAGCGATGAGGCTCATTTTTGGTTGAATGGGTACGTAAATAAGCAAAATTGCCGCATTTGGAGTGAAGATCAGCCAGAAGCATTGCAACAACTACCAATGCATCCCGAAAAAGCCACTGTTTGGTGCGGTTTATGGGCCGGCGGCATTATTGGGCCATATTTCTTCAAAGATGATGCGAATCGCAGCGTTACTGTCAATGGTGAACGCTACCGAGCGATGATAACAAACTTTTTTTTGCCCGAAATGGAAGTTCTTGACTTGCATGATATGTGGTTTCAACAAGACGGTGCCACATGCCACACAGCACGCGAAACAATGGCGCAATTGCGAGGCGAGTTTGGTGAACAGTTAATTTCACGTTTCGGGCCGGTCAATTGGCCGCCTAGATCGTGCGATTTGACACCATTAGATTATTTTTTGTGGGGGTATGCCAAGGCTAATGTGTATAGGGACAAGCCCGCTTCGATTGACGCACTGGAAGCCAACATCCATGCATTCATTCGTGAGATACCGGCCGATATGTGTGAAAGAGTATGCCAAAATTGGACTCAGCGGATGGGCTACCTGAGACGCAGCCGCGGTCAACATTTGCATGAAATTATCTTTAAACATTAAATTGCAAGGTTCAAACTATCGATTCAAATAAATATTTCATTCATTTTTTCGAATTTTTTGTGTTTTTTTTTTAAAAAAAGTTCTAAACCTCTTAAAAAATCACCCTTTAGTATGGCATGCGCATGTCAAAGTAGGTAGGAAGATAGTGCTTACAGCGGAAAGTCGGAATATTCACAAGAGATGAAATTCGATGAACAATGATAATAAGTGCAAGTGGGAAAGTGTGTCTGCAGACAGATAGTGTGCTAGTATAGACAGTTGAGCAAGTAGACAGAGCAGTGCAAGTAGATAGTGGAGAATTTAAAAACAAATTCATGAGTTGTGGTCAGATAGGTAGTGTGCCAGTACAGATAGTTAAGCAAGTAGAGAGAGTAGAGCAACTAGTGTTTGTTTGTGTTTACGTTCGTTTGCCATGGATACCCAAAGCAAAATAAATTTTTTTATCAAAAAGCATTTGATTAAGAGCCAGCATAATAAAGTAATAATAACATTTCCTACAGCAGTGCCAGTGCGACAATTAACTAATTATTAGTTCTGCCTTTTTTGGTGTTATTTTCTTTTCTTTTTTCTCGTTTTCGTTTTTCCTTTTTCTTGATATTTCTTACAGACCGATAGCAAGTACGAAGGGTCAGGAAGCAGTAATGGACACCATCCAGCATTTGGCTGCTTATGAGGAAAGCGTGGAGTTCTCCCTCAATGACTGCGAGGGACTGAAAGTGCGTCTCGAGTGGCTTGATGATGCGTGGGCTTTATTTCAGACCATACATTCCGAGCTGCTCGACACGATTGCCAGCAAAGAGCTAGTACAAATGGAGAAGACCATGGTGAAGGGAGAGTCCCTCTACTATGACACCAAGGCAGCGTTTCGACGTCGTTTGGGTATGTTGCAGCTCCAGGAGACTGCCGAACAGCTAAAGAAAGTACCGATAGTGATGCCAGCCAATTAACCACAGCCGATAGCAGTGCAAGTGCAGATGCCAGTACAGCTCCAGGATAGTCTCCAGGAGCGTCTCAACCAGCTGTACGACAGGAAATACTACACCCGTTGTGAACTATTGGACCAGCTTATAGATTTGCCAGCTTTGCAAGGAAATCCAAGGTCGGATGACTTGCAACAGATGTCCAATGTCACCCACGAGACATTACGCCAGCTGCGAGCTAAAGGATTGCCCACTGAGCATTGGGATATGTTCGTGGTGCACATGCTGCACGAGCGGCTGGACAGTGAAACTGGAAAGCAGTGGGAGCTCCAGCGCCAGTCCGAGACACCGACAGCCAAGCAGATGCTTGAATTCCTGGACAAGTAAGCTTCAGCAAGCAGTCATCTACCGAACACCCAGAGGTTCTGTTCGATGGAATCCGTGAGTAGCTTACAAGCAAATCATGCTGATAGAGGCTTCAACCGATTCGAATGCGGACGTGCCAGTCAACGAAAGAACATTGCCAGTCAGCCAGCAAAGGAACCAGTTAGAGTGCCGAATCCGGCAGCAAAGCTGTTGCTGCAGTTCAAAAGGCCAGCGTTAACACTGCACCGCATCGTCGCAAGTGCTAAGTGTGCAACGGAGAGCATCAGTTCTACAACTGCGAGCAATTTAAAGAGTTGAACTTACGAAACAGGAGAGAGTTTGCCCAGACAAGAGGTCTCTACGAGAATTGTCTGAAGTAGGGGCATAGTGCAAGCCAGTGTTACCAGGGTGCATGTCCACGATGCCCTGAAGGACAGCAGCATAACAGCGTTTTATGCCCTTCTCGGGATAAATAATCCAGCCATCGTCCTGAGGGTCGAAACTACAGCCAGAAAGCGCAAGTGTCATAACGAATGACTAGAGTAGAAAGCGAGCAAGCGCCGAAAGACAGCCAGTATAGATAGTGCCTCTATTACATAAGAGGAAGCAGCAAAATTCTTTCTACTCCTTCCCAAGTTTTAAAGCGAGTGCGACAGCGGCACTACTGCCAACAGTGACCGTGAGAGTTCAGTCAAATGACATTCTCTCTGGATCAGTGCGTGTCATTCGAGAGCACAACCAAATCTTATGTTGAATGATATTATTCAATCGCTTCACATTGAAGTATCGTATACAGAAAGGGGAGTTATCGGAATCAATGGCAATCCCATTCGATCACGAAAGCGAGCGATAGTCCGAATAGTGCCCTGGTTTTCGTACAACGCATACATAGAGGATAAATTTTGGATTCTGTCAAAAGAATCGAATCGGACAGTTTATACACCGAAAGTGAATCTACAGCCGATAGTTGCTAGTCGCGACAGACAATTTGCTAATCCAGCGTATTGGAGGAGAGCTCGATTTGATATCTTGTTGGGAGTCAAATTCTTTGCGAAGATGTTGGCCAACTCGATTCCTCGAAACATACAAGGTGTTGTCTTGATAGAGACTGCCTTTGGGACAGTGGTCTTTGGTGACCATCCGTTGAATACGGACGCTGAGACAGGAAACCTTTTATCAATTGCAAAATGCATTGAGATGGACAGCATGGACAGTATGGTGCGACGACTCTGGGAAATGGATCAGGTCGGATCGCAAGCAGAGCGAGATGAGCAAGGTCGTTTTATTGGCACAATTCCAATGAAATCAGTCACGAAAGAGATAGGGAGTTCAAGGGAGATAGCAATGATACGATTTATGTATTTGCAAAGGAAGTTAGGTAGGGAGCCAGCATTTAGAGAGAAGTACATATGTTGACTTCAGGCGAGAGTATGAGGGTCTTGGGCATATGACGGAAGTGATTGGCCAGCAAAGAGCAAGCGAGCTAGTATATTATATATATCACTCAACGAAGTCCAACAGCTTGGTGGAAAGTTACAGCGAGATTTACCAGAGATAGTAATGCGTTTTCGAAGGCATCGGATAGCGTTCAGTGCTGACATCAAGATGATATTCAGACAAGTGCGAGTAGCAAGACGACAGTGGGACTTACAAAGAATATCCTGGCGTGAGTCACCAAAGGAAGAACTGCAGTGCGAGCGGTTATACAGTGTGCAAGGGATGCAAGTGAATTATTTCCAAATGCAGCGAAAGCAATCGAAACTGGCCTATACATGGATGATTGTGTATCAGGCTGTGATAGTGAACAGCCAGCATTTTTTAGTAGCGAATGAAGTCGACAGGATATAAAGGACAGCAGGATTTGAACTACGAAAGTGGAAGTCGGAAAGTAAATGGCTAGCGAGCAAGTTTAGTTTGGACAGTGCAAAAACTATGGTTTTTGATAGTAGGGAGCAAGCGACAGTTTTAGGCTTACAGTAGCTAGTTGATGTCGATCAATTCACTTTCGTAGTGAATACACAAGAGATAGCCGAAGAGATTACAAAGCGAAGTTGTGTAGCTCAACTAAACATATAGCGCCAGTGACAGTATTGGGGACAAATTTAATTGAAGATAGATGGCAATTGGGTCTCTAAGGGGACTAAGAGGTGCCAGTAGAAATCAGGGCTAGATGGAAAGTGCTGTGGAAAGAGATACAGGTGGAAAGGGGAAAATCCAAATTTATGGTTTTTCGGATGCTTCGATGACAGTATATGTGCGAATAGAGCAAGTGAATGGACAGATAATGAGCAAGTTTGGAACTTGCAGCGGCTGAGTTGCTGAGCGGTCTGCTAGTTGATCATACATGTCGGTACGAAAGGCAGTCCAGCTGACTTATTCAGTCGAGGAGTAATGCCAGCAGAGTTGATAGAAAGCGAGTTATGGTTGTACGGGCCAGCCTGACTGACTTCAGCGGGAAGTAAATGGCCAGTGAATCCGATGGTAAACAAAGTGCCAGCAGCTGCATCAGAAGAGATGCATGTATGTATAGTGACGAATTTCATGTAAAGTCTTAGCATATGGATACTGAGCCAGTAAATGACAGTTTTAATCGCTGGGTATGCCAGGGGTTTGGCCATCCTCGGCTATGTATTTCGTTTCATGAATACTTTAAGAGCGAAGCGACGAAAGATTACGGCGAAAAAGTGAATCTACATCCGTTGCACTGCAAGTATGCGAAAGGGTACCTGCCATTCAGTATTTAATTCGAAAGTCACAAGAAGATAGTTATAAGAAAGATGTTTCTGCAATTCGAAACAATGGACAGCTACCCGAAGCCAGCAAATTCGAATCTCTTAGACCCGTGTTCGATAGGGATGGTATCCTACGTGTCGGTGGGCGCCTTCACAGAGCAAGTGGAAAGTATAAATTGCGCCATCTAGCAATAATACCCAATGGGTCGCGGTTGGCATAGCTAGTAATTGATAATGCAGATCGTATGACAAATCAAGGAGGTGTGCCAATGATGAGGCAGTACATGCGCCAGCGATTTTGGATTCCGAAGCTGAGAAATGAGCTGAGGAACTTCTTACATAAATATGTGACTTGTGTAAGATACAATTATCGTTTTCAACAGCAACTGATGTCAGAGCTGCCAGCTGATAGGGTGCAAGTGAGAAAGCCGTTCCTGCATACTGATGTTGATTATTCAGGACCATTCACGCTTAAAGTATTGGATAGAGAAGGAAAGCAGGATATCAGGAAAAATCTTGGATGCCAATTTGTTGTATGGTGCCAGCAGCCCCTCATCACGGTGGCAAATTTGAAGCAGCAGTCAAATCGATTGAATATCATTTGAAAAGAATAGTTGGACAGCGTGTGCTAGAATATGAACAGTTTTCAATACTACTCATAGAGATAGAGGGCATATTAAATTCACGCCCACTTCATCCATCGAGCGATGATCCCGCAGGCATGTAAGCGTTAACGCCAGCGCATTTCCTGATTGGTGAACCCATAGTGTTACCAATACAAATTGCGATAGTGGAGCAGTCAAATACGAAAGGGAAAGAGAAAGAAAGGCAAGCGATGTTACAGCATTTCTGGAAGAGAAAGGGAAGGTTTGCAAGTTGGACAGCTAGTATTGATTCAAAGCGAAAGTTTTGCGCCAGCACAGTGGTCAATGGGAAGAGTGTGCCAGCTTATTAAGAGCAAGGATGTTTTAGTCAGATCTGTAATCATACAAACCGAAACCGGAAAGTTTGCTAGACCAGTACAGAAAGTGTGTATCCTGCCAGTCGACACAGCAGGTCCGGAGGGCCAAGAGCAAGCGGAACAACGACAGCGCCTACTGCGGAGAACCTAGAGGAAAACGAGCGTTTTCGGCGGCACTGTATCGTATGCGATGCCTACGAGTGTATTTCCTATAAATACATCCAACATACATTACATATACATATTCCCTTTACACCCATATAATATTATAACACTTAGGTTATTCGTACTACTGCGCGTACGACTTAAATTCATTCTTGTATCAACCCGCAAGCAAGCCAGTGTGCCAGCAAAATAAATTTGGGTTTTTTATGAGCAAAGCTCTTTTTCCCAAAACAAAAAAATGATCAGACTTTTATTTCGATCGGAATAGTTTTTCAGCCGTTTAATTTTTCCTACGATACACAGAGGTTCAAAATAAAACTTACTTACATCTTTTTTTATACCCTCCACAGGAAGGTATACTCACTTTGTCATTACATTTGTAACGCCATGTCCGTCTGTCTGTCTGTTGAAGGCACGATAGCGCCCAAAGGAATTGCCATAGGCGAATGAAATTTGGTGAAAGGACTTCTTTTTGTCGTCGTCAGGTTGGTATTAAAAATGGGCTATGTCGGTCAAGTAGTTCTGGTACCTCCCATACAAAACCAATATTAGAGAACATTATGTTAAAAACCCGATAGCGTCAAAAAGAATCTACCTAGGTAAGTTAAATTTTGTGAGAGGAGGATGAGAGAGACTAATCTCTCATATTTTCAATGAAAATATTTCCAGAGACAATGCATATGTTATTAGTCAACCAATGTTTTTTCTATCACTTTTTTTATGAATTCGGTTTTATCGCAAAAAATTAAAAACCATTTCAGGTCAATTTTAAACTTAGTAGTTTCCAGAATTTTGCGCAATATAAACGATTACCTGTAGGTACGGGCCGTACAATTTTAAGAAAACCTAAGAAGGTATAATGTTACCTTGAACAACAGGTAGAATTGTAATTAGATTAGTCAAAAGCTCATTTTTATTATTTGTTTACCTGTACCTATACGTATACATGTTCAATGTAGTTACGTACTACCTCACATGCCTAAAATTTAGCATGACATGTATGCAGTGGAGGGTATCAAAGCATCGGCCAGGCCGATGATAAGACTTTTACTTGTTTTCAATTGCTATTGGCACTCTACATTGAATGCAACTCAGTACTTTCTAAGCTATAAAGCAATAACTTAAACAACCAAACTCCGATTGACGTAGCTTTTACGCTAACTTTTGCGCTAATAATTTGTGCTAGAGTTCAACTACGCTAGGGTCCTTTTCGGAAATTGAGTTACAAGTTTTAAACTAAACATTGGCATTTAAACATCAGAGCTGGCGAGCACTTTCCGCTGCTCTTTTTACATAATAGCCCCAGACGAGTTACAGCTCACTACATGAACTCGTACACATTTTGTGTGTTTTGCGTCTAATTGGAGCCCAAGTGCTGAGTGAACACCGCTGGCTGAGGAAGTTTACGGTTTCATGCTCGTGGGCAGTAAACAGGAAACAAAGCTACGAGTGGAAATTTATAAATTTAAGTTCTAGTGGAGCACCATCACTGGCTGTGTGTGATGATCAACCAGATGCAATAAAAATCACAGTAAAAGTTTTGTGACGTTTGAAAATGTGTTTTCACGCAGCCATTGGAGACATCTGTGAGTGACTGTGTGTATTGGAGAATCGCCTCTTCATTTCCTTACCTTCCTTGCCGTTGACTCATCAGTTGATTAATTCAATTCACTAATTTCAGTAAGTGAGTGAACGGCAGTCGTCTGAGTGCACGATTCAAACTCAATAATCCGCACGGTGACAAAAATTGAAAACGCCATTCATATTGAACGTGACTGCTGTGCTGTTGCTGACAAACTACACTTCACTACACAAGATCTGAAATTTGAAAATGGGGAAGACAGCAAATTTACAACTCCCTAAGTTGCTGTTCCATTTCTATACCCTCACCCTCACAGAACAGTTTTTCAAGTGGAGTTCGGGCTTGGAGTTATTATCAGGAATCCTTTGCACGCAAATGGAATAAATGTTTTTGTGAGTTCACAAAAGGATATGAGTTTTCATGGGAAATTTGTGTCTGATAGCGGGCTACCTATCGCACAGGAAGGATGGGATCGAATATACTGTTTGGTGTTTGTACGAGTATATGTGTGCCACACATTTCTGTGGTGGAATCTTGTTTTTATGTGTACACTGTATAGTTATGATTTTGTTGTATGACTATGGATCTATAAATGCGGACCCACATAGGGTGGAGTCCTTATGGCCCAATAAAATGATAATACCACAAGTTATATCTAAGGCTACAGTTCGCATGCAAAGGCACATGGGCTGTGGGATGGTGCAGAGACCCTTTTCATATTGGATTGTTTTTTTTTATTTGTTTGTCGTGTCTTTTGCTTTTTGATGGCGTCAACGAAATTCTTTGCATACTGGGCATGAAAGGGAAGTCCAGAAGCGAGTGATATTTTAAATGGCACCACTTGCTGATGGGACAAAAGAAAAAAGAACTACTCTTTTCGAAACTTATCTACAGGGAGGTGATTTAACATCTATTTTATTTTAATGAAACTTGCTAATGTAATTTTTTGTGAACTGAAACAAGGCTACGGTAGGAAAGTTAGAACGACAAATTTATCATGATCCTCCTTCAAGCCGATTTCCAATTAAATCGCTTGACAGATTGGTATCGATTCTTCGGTGTATTGAAAAATGTAGACTTTTCCAAAACAAAAAAAGTAAGGACCAACCATATCTACTTACCTATTCAAGAGCCATCAGAATTTGGCAGGATACAAAAAAAATATTGCGAGCTTTAATATTGATGACTGGCACAGTTTTACAAGAAGCTAAATTATATCTTCATTTCGACAAACCCGTTTATGTAATTGCTAGGTATCAATAAACAAATCATTAAAAGAGACATCAACTTTGATATTTTGCTAGCCTTCATTTATTGACTTTTCACTCTTTTTAAATTCCTCTTATAAATATTAAACTATACAATAAATAAAAGTTTTAATTTTTAATCTTATAATATGTTTACTATATTACATAATATGAATACTATTTACACTATATATATTAAAAAAATATTTTGTTTAGGCTTCAAAAAAAAAAACAGTTAAATAAATGCATTGATTCGAATTGGTTCATAGGAATCTTCAAATGTTGGTTCGAAAAAATCGACTTACATTTTTATATTTTTATTAGGTATACATCAACTATTGGTATATCGATATATTGATGAATAAACAGAAACTGATTTTTATCAATTTCACTAAGTGCAGTTAACATGTTTGTTGTGTAGTTTTATCTTTTATTTGCAATAAATCATGTTTATATCTGAAATAATTTGGCTTACACATCTATTTCGTTTTGCATTGCGCTATAAAACATTAATAGAATTTTCTTAAATTAAGACTATTTAACAATTCAGATATTTTTGTTCTTACAATATTTTTTTTACATACTTCGGTATTATTTGTCAATACTGTTTGTGAAAGTACTTGACTTTCTCTATTATTTATACAAAAAATATATTTATTTAAAAAATATTTTCCTTCTCAACCAATTTAAGTCTTGTAGCGATAAAAAAATTGTATTAAATCGTGTAATCAATAAGTTCTTAGCAAAGCAGAAAATAGTGTGAACAATAATATTTTAGGTACCTTTGTTGCCCTTAAAAGAATAATATATTTATATGCTAAAATAAAATTCGTTTATTATTTTCATTTAGTCTATAGGTATGTATTTACAAGGATCAGAATTAAGATACGCACTTGATAAAAAACGATGTATAAAAGATACAAATAAATGGAAGCGGTGGGTCCCGGTTCGAGTCCCGAAAAAAACATATATTCCAACTTACGGTTTTTTCCAACTGCCCCACCAAATATCCGAGAGTATAACTGTAATGAAAGAGCTCACTTCTTTTGCGCGAACTATTTATTTGCCTTTTAAGTTGAGTAGAGGCGAAAAGTTAATTAGTCTTGGTTCTCATCGAGTGTATGCCGTGGCCTTCGCTAATTTAAAGTTTTGATTAAATTTCTTCATTTATAAATTGGCTTGACAGTCTTCTCCTGCACGGGGTACTTAATCCGGAGAGCTATTATTCCACTTATCTTATCTCTTGCATGATTATCGTTATCAAACATGATTTTAAATGCGGGACTGCATCGGTGGAAATTTTGTAGACGGTTTTAAGTTTATGTGAAATCAATGTATCGGTCGAAATCGTTGGTCGGTCCTACACTGTACTGCAAACGTCAATAAAAAGGAAGCACGAACCCACATGCACAAATATTTCCAAAAAGGTGCTATTCTTACGAATGATGCCCAACGTCGGTGGTGCAGGTGTCGAAATTATTAGGGTATTTGTTGACAAATTGCATTCGTTTACTCGACAATTTTAACTGACAGATGGATAGAAAACACGCCAGATTTTTACGGAACCAACGAGAGGTTTATGTTCAGTTTTATATTCAGCATTTTTGTTCGATAAGCACGTTGACAGTTTTTAAAAATAAAGCAAAGCAAGATCAGGGGAAACATGGAAACGCCGAAGACGATGTCAGAAAACACTACGTCCCTGGGATTTTCGCAAAATGCAAGTAAAATTTTTTCCGTGTATAACATGGAGACGTTGAAAAACGTTTTTGCTGTCGCAACTGATGTGACGGATGTGATGGATGGAATACGAGTAACCGATACATAATATTTTTGGTGATGACAAAAATTTTAATAATCGAACATTTTAAAAAGTTAATTCCGCATCATCAAAGTAGTGATCCGTTTCTGAATCCAACCCTAGTTTAAGTACCCTCGTTCACATGTTTCAAGCTGCAGTCATCTCATAAAATTTCAATCGATACGACAAACGTCATCACATAAAAATTAAGCGATTGGCCTATGTCCGCTTTGTTTCCTAAAAAGGAGCAATTTCAGTTGGCAGACTGGCATAATGTAAGTAGAACCACTTTTTGAATTGGACTCTCTTTGTTTGGTAATGCGAACAAAAGTATTTAAAACACGAAATTGATTTTTATTTTGAAGGTTTATTTTGTTTAGAAAGACTTTTTTTTTTGAAAATACTGTTCGAACACTTAATTATAAATTAAATAGCTTTGGTTGACAATAATTTATACAATAAAGATGAGCTGCATTCGTCACTTGTCTTAAAAACAATCTTATAACAACTAGTCGCTTAAAAAATCACATTTTATTTATTTCTGCTCTCGAATAAAATATATTTACATTATGTAAAACACAGAAATTTAATTCCTGCAAAAAACAAAAAGAAACCGAAAATAAAATACACTTTAAATATTAATCACCTAAAGGACCACAAAGATCCTGTCAGCGAATGAAATGTTGTTATCCAACTCAGACAATTATTCACTAGAAAGAGTTGCAGCATTGTTAAAATCCTGTGATGGACAAACGAGGAGATGAAAGTCGCCGTCACTTTTCGATAGCTATGCAAGGATGATGCAAAACTGTTGGTATTGGAACTGTTACCATGCTGCATTGCGGCAGGATGCTCACCGTTTATGACGTGCACCACAACGCTGGCAGAATCTGCAAACGTAGAAGAAATGGAATATGCTTTAATAAAAAAAAATATATATGTACTCTCTCACACAAGGTTTGTGAATTATTTTTACTTGTGTAAAACTGAACCACTTAATTTGTATGTTCAAAGAGTTTCTCATTCATTGCATCATATAGACAAGCATTGGAGAAAGAGGAAAGTGCTCAAAAAAGAAGAAACAACTTCCACACATGTGAAGGATATTTTATTCATTGCATTGCGCTGCAAGCAGTGCCGGCTCCAGCCAAACTAGCGCCCTGTGCAAGATTTACAGAAAGCGCCCTTTTTCATATTTGCACACATGCATACGTCTTTTCCACATCACCCAGGAGGTAGACTGTTTTTTTTTATTGAGGAATTTTTTGTTTTGAGATTTTTGAACTAGATTCTTTTGTAAAATGTAAGTGGATGTGCAAGGAATATACCTACATGAACAGGGTGGAATGTTTTGAGATTATGTAGGTAGGAAGTGAACTTGCATAGGTCTAGTGGGATTTTTTATTTTGCAATATTTTGATTTAGATCCTCCTTGAAGGAAGGATCTTCAACATTGCAAGTGATGTGAGTTAATGTGCAAGAAATAATTCAGCACAGGTGAATATCCATTGTTGTTATTTTGGGCTTATTTGAACAACATTTTTGTTTAAAATGCAAATGGCAGTATTTGTTCGCGCAAGTTAAAATTAATTTTTCTTTCCTAGTAATGCGCCCCCAGAATTTGGCGCCCTGTGCATTTGCACATCTTGCACATATGGTTGGTCCGACCTTGGCCTGCAAGCAATGTTACTGTACCTATCTTACCTTATTCCCATAATCCAACGAGAAAAATAGAAAAGAATTAAAAGAAAAGCTCCATTTCAGGACGAACGTGATGTTCTGCACAAAAATTCTTTATGAATAAGAATATGTAGTTTTGTTAGTTGTAGGTATGTTACAGTTGTTGCTTTTAACAAAGTTTCAGTAGTACGGCGTTGCACACGAGTATTGAAGGTGAGAGATGAGGTCACATTTGAATGGCTGCAATGGCAAGGGTTTTCCATGTTGGCTAAATTCGAATGGGTACCGGGGGCTGCTCTTCTGACAAGGTCGAAAGGATTAATTACATCCAAAGTTCAAAGGGAATGCTTAATAAGATGGATGCCAATATTTCAATGACACATCGTATATCTTATATTATGCATTCAAATATTAGACGCTTGCAATTCTGTGGTCTGATTGGAATTGGCGCAATGAGTTTCAAGCGCACGGTCATTCCGAGAATCCGCTTTTCCGCAGGATTAGTTTCTTTAAATAGTCCGCTCCCGGAAACAGATCTTTTTATGGAATCCAGATTACAACGGTGAGCGGTTTGTATTTCATTGCTTAGCGCGTATTTGCAAATTCAGATCGAAATATAGGGTCTTTTATCTTCTATATGTACGAAAATAAGTAGAAAGGAAGGTTTAAGAAACAACTAAACAGAAAGTGTCAGAGCGCAGTGTAGGTATTCTCTATGCGCGATACTAAAAATCATACTCGTTTTAAGCTTCAAGGATAGATTTCACGAACTTAGGATAGTTCTAGGCCATATTCTGACACAATAACGCCGGATTTACAGAGAACCCTTCTTTGCCTAACTCTAAATCGTCTCAGGCTTGATATGTGTTGTTCTAATTACCGTAATAAACCACTTTGTACTTTGTCTTACGAAAGCATAACTATCATTTTTGTCATTCAAATGAAATCGAAATGTTGTCTGAATCCTAAGATATCCAAATTTAAAAAAAATTTTACCCGCCCATGAAGTTCGTAAAATTTTACTTTCGTGATGAGACCTTCTATACTGAAAATATAAATTATGCAGTCACAACAAATTTAAGCACAACGAGTCAATGGGCCTTACCAACAACCAAACCGTAAATTCGAGTTTAACTAATTTCGAAACTAACTATAGTTTCGACTTTTGATTTGATTTAACTACATCTGAATTTATAGCAAAATTATTACAGTATATAACTCAAAAGCGTTAAAATTTTGTTCTGAGCTTTCAAATAATTTGCTGAAATTGGCAGTTGGTTGTATTTTGAGTGAAATATAGAAGCAACTGTTTCCCATGCTTCGTTTTTTGACTGTATCATTGGACCATTGTTAATTTTGCTATCAATGATATCAGCCAATGGTTTGACACAGTCAACTAATAGTTCTCGCATTGCCTGCGTCCAATTTAAGCTGCTGCTTCTCTTTATTTGTTGTCCATTTCATATTCATTTCATATGATATTTTTTACAAAGACTGACGTTTAAACTTCAGTAATGGGTTAGACTCGACTTTCTCCGGATCGAAAGTTACGGTCTAAGTCGAAGATAACTTGGTTATTGGTACACAGTTTATTTCAATTTCGACTATCGCCCTAAAGTCGAGTCTAAATTTGGTTGTTAGTAAGGCCGAATAAGTTGGTTACGAGGTTGAATTCCCTTAGAAGCATTTAAGGAAGCAATCCGCCAGTTGCTACGACTGGCTTCATATTGAGGGAGTTATAGGCTAAATAGAAAACCCATGTCAGGTCAAAGATGTAACAGGTCCCCACTATCGAAGAGGTTGAGTTTTTTTTTTATAAAAATAAGGCCATTAGCTCTGATTGTTTGTTACCAGAGCTCTTTAACTACGAAGATGATATTTTAATAGACCAGATGCACCACATCATCGGCCAAGTTTAGTTAAAAAAAATACTATTCTAATTTCTATTCAACGCACTGTGTGAAGGATCCTAAACGGTCTGCTGCACGCACTTATTATAGCATGTACCATTGTTACTTGTGACCATAAACCAATTTTTCCCACTGAGGCAAGTCGTGAAAAACAAGAACAACTTATCTCAGGTCGACACTTACAAGAATAAGTTTTCAAGGCTTCCTATGTTAGCAGGAACGTTCTTAACTTGAAAAAGGTGAAAATTGTCTGGGCAGTGACAAGGCGCAATAAATATAAAGCGATTGATTTTTCATGCCAAAATGACGACGTTCCCTAAATTACTTTCGGAGTTTCGACAGTGCCGCCCAGTTTTTACACCAAAGGTAATTCATAAAAGTTTGTTGACAAAATAACAATTATTTCCAGGAAGGGGAAGGTCAAGCTATTCTCCAATGATTAGTGATATTCAAATACCTGGATATAGCTTCAATCTACAAACAAAAGTCATTTAAGTACCTATATAGCTTACCATAACCAGGTAGGTAGTCCTAGGAAAAAGAAAACACGCGATTCCAAACTTGTTATGCCGTCAACAAGGGCAGCCCTATTGTTGGCCACTATTGTACACAGAAACACGGAACACCAGTCCAAACTGTAGCAGTGGAAAACAGAAGTAGAAAAACAGGACCAAATAGCAAACGGCTAGGGCTACCCGTGCACTCATTTGAATGTTAAAGGATTGTTTTGTTCGTGCCGTCGCGGTCCTCGTTTTATATGTACGTGTACACACACACACACACACACACACCACAACTGTGTGGTCTACATTTGGCTTTACGTTACTGACCTAGTTATACCAGGTGATTTATTGTTTCACACAATGAGCTTCACCGCCTTGGCAAAAAGTTTAAATATCTCAGAGAGGTGGTGGTGGCAAATAAGTAGCACATCCCGTTAATATTGTAACTGCGAGACTGCGGATGCCGCATTGTATTCACGGGCTTTGATTGTGAGATTGCCTTTTTAAGTAATGCTACTTTTTTTCCAAACCAAAACCTCTAAATCTACCCACACCCACATATTCAGATAAAAGCGAATTATAGTTGCTCAAAATTCTAAGGGCAAAAGAACAACCCGGGATAATGCTTCAATATACGATGTTTCAATGTCTAAATAAAGGACACCGACGATATGTTGGAACGAAAAAAAAATTACACTACACGCTGTAGGTACATGAACACTTTTCATAAAAGCGCACGCCATTACCGGTACTCGACTCGTAGAGGCACACTCTTGCTAGCCGTAATTTTAATGTATGTTTATTTTGACACTTACCTGAACTACTCGGGGAGCAAGTATAGTTTCCAGAGTCAGCCGGTGTCGCTTTTGCTATCAATAATTTACTCGTCCTGGTCTGTCGTTCTGTTATAACGTTGATGCCACCACGTAGCGAATAATTCATGACACGTTTTCCTTTGTACCAATAAATAAACGACGGCGGTATTGGTGATTGCATCGCCAGGCATGTCAGATTTATATCACTGCCACTTTTTATGAAGAGCTCCGAGTTGCCAAGGATTTTCGCACGTGATACTATCAATTCATGGCACGAGAAAGAGAAAGAGAAAGAGAATACAAAATTGTATATTTTTATTAAATAATGATGGAAGTGCAAGCATATTTATGGTTTCCCATCATGTAGGCAGACATATTTTATATCTAGATACTGAGTGCAGAAAAAAAATACAAAAAATAGCTGGAAAGACACGTGCATGAGGCGTTCACAATTCCTGATGTCTGTATAATTATATTTATAAGAGAATTTATGTTTGCGAGGAACGAGGCAAGTAGTTTGCAAGTGACGAGCCTATAATTGACGTGTTATGGGTGCAGCTGAAATGTGTGTAGGAAAGTGAGAATGTCAGGATAAAAACATGGCGTACGTGTAGCAAAGTATAGAATTTTTCGGTTGAAACTAAAGCCTTAAGTCTGTATCAGTTTCAACAGCCTTCCTTTTACGTTTTCAAATTTGTCACAGATTTCAATAGATGAAAGGTATGGAATCACTTTTTTGGACTTATTTCTGACATAAATATTTTAAGCATAACGACACTATTAGTGGACATTTTAAAGTGAGTAATCTATTAAGCACATTTTTCTTCGAACAGCCAGTGTGTTTCGATTAGGTACGAGTATAATGGTAGCATGTCAGTGCGAAAGGCAAACGCAAACAGTCACTGATCTTCTAACGAAATATGCGGCAGTAGTTTCTACGTTCCAGATTTATTTTTAGTCCCTTATTAAAGCTTGTATGAACGCGACTAAGAGCCGGTCTGTTCACAGATGGTTTAATCCTTGGTTAGGTTACCATAGAATTTGGTTAACCCATGACAATAAATCCGTGATAACCAATAGGTGTTTGTTGAGTGTTTTTTTCACTTTGTTTACCAAACAATAGCTTTGCGACAAAGCGGTCCATGAACATTATGAACATTATTGGACTGCTGGTAGACAACTTCAAGTTGGTTCCAACATAAGCGCTAGCTCTCGTGGTTCGGAGCGGAATAAATTGGAAACTCACATAATATGACGTTTCCATTTCGTTGCAGATAGTTTTGCATAACATTGTGTTATTGCGATTAATTGAATAAAGATTTAAAATTAAAAAATGAAGTATTGTATAATTGGTTGCAATTTGCAATATTATTCAAGTTTCTCTGAAAAGGGACAAATCTGTTTCCATAGGTAAGATTTTCAATTAAAATGCATGAGACAGAAAACTCATTTTGTTTTATTTAGATTGCGTAAAAAATGGATTTAACAAGAATTGGCTTGAGGCGATACGTTGTCTTAATGACCAGTACATCGAATCAGCTCATAATAAAAGAATTTGCTCCAAACATTTCGAAGCAAATTGCTACCAAAAAATTGGCTTTGCAGTGCAATTGTTTCCCGGTTCATTGCCGACAATTTTTCCTATTTCTCGTAGAACAGCAAAATCAAATTTTATTAATATAAAATCTAAAGGTTTACTGAGAAACCCACATAAGGCCACAAAATTTATAAAACTGTCCAGAAAACTGTGTCTTTGTATGAATTACAAGATAAATTAGGGTGCAATAAGATTTATAGTCTGATAATTATAATTAATTTAAGAAATATAGATGTAAGCAATTTATATGATGAATTAAATTCTCATGTACTTGAATGTGACATTCTTGACAATCATAAGTATTTATTGATCAGAAATGTGATTGAAAAATACGCTAAAGTGTTATTACATCATATTTCTAAAATTAATAATGAAAAACAACATAAAAGACTAATTCGCAATAAATATACGAATATCGGGCAATTTATGGGACAATAAAAAACGATCTTTTATTCAAATTTTGTTGGTTCCATCTATTATTAATTATTTAAGCTAGCACAGTTTCGAGATGACTTCTATTGTAAACAATGATGCAACAATTTGAATTTCAACCGTTTCACCTGCCAAATCCACTCACGACCAATAGGTGGCTCTAGCATTCTATGGAGAAATCCAAGATGGTTGTCATTTTGTTTCACTTATTTTTCGCATAGAACCACGAGCGCTAGTTATGTTGGCGTCATTTTCTGGGCAGAGATTGTATGGAAGTGACATTTCACTAGCAGTCCATCTATAAGTCCATATAATAAGTCAATGACTACGAACTTTATTAGTTACCTTTTCTTTTTTAACTTAAATAGAATTGTTTTAGCACAAAAATGTCAAAACCAAAAAGGTCGTCGAATTTTACAAAAAATTATTTTAAAAAACCAAAAAACCCGACTGACTGAAATAGTTAGTTATAGGTACTTAAATGCGTCTTGTTGATATCTTTTTAATTCTTTTTCTTACAATCAGTCGAATTTTTTGGTTTTTTAAATTTTTAAAAATTTTAATTAACATTTTTTTTTTTTTTTAGACTATGACACTCCGTGGAAGAATACGAATATTATGACACCTCACTAGGCCGTTTAGGCTACAGGGCGTCCCGTAGGAACGTACATAAGATACGCGTGAAACACATAACCCTCCCTGTGTCCAGGCGGGTAAAAAGTGAAAAGCTAGTGAAATTGTTGTTGGAGAAGAAACACATTTTTGAAAATAAGAAAACAGATGCCGTTACATCGAAACAAAATGATGCAGCTTGGGAAAGAGTTGCTCTACAATTCAGTGCATTGTTGTATGAAGTATGAACATAAAGTAATAATTGTATTTTTGTGAAAGTGAAACACTCCTTTCTCTTGTATCTTGCAATTTCGGACGCTTCAAATCCAACAGATTTGCAACAGTTTGCTTCCGCAATCTAAACCGTCTGAAGAAGAAATGCATGGTTCAATCTTTCATACATATTGACGCCTTTCCACAAGCAATCAATGATTGTACTCTGCATCACTATCCCAAGAATCCCAAATGAAATTTCCAAATGCACTAAATTTGCAAATAAAGTAATAGGTAGAGGTACCTACTGAATATAATGTTGAATACAAAGAATAAAACAAAAACTTATTCAATCACACACCTTTTACACAGAAGGCTGTTGCGTGTCACAATGCTACAAATTTGAACAAACAAAATTGCAGAACATCATTGGCTAAATAACGTTAACCGGCCAAAATCGGCTGGTTATCATTTTCTCGGGTTTACTAATCCAACCATTGATTCATGGTTATCAGTTGGAATACCCGATGATTAAACATTACCAATGTTGAACAAACCGGGCATAAATGTGGATATTGATCTACCGCAGTTAGATGACTTAATATATAGAAACATGTTTCAGAAAATATACTTTACCTAAAGTTCTTTGACAACTCTTAAAATGGGAACTTCTCTAAAGTTTTATATGGCGTAAAGGTGACTGCTGCGAAATAAAATAGCAGATTTTAAAGCCTTCTAATATAAATGAAAAGCAGCTGATTCCTCGGATCAGTGATCTCTTGATTTGTTGTTTTATTTTTTTAATGTAGGCGAAAATAAGAAAAATTGGCAACAAAAGTCGGATCCAAAATAAGGCTCATCAGTATTCCAGGGGGCAGATTCCGTATAACAATAATCGTCGGGACGATATCGTTTTTGAAACTTTGATGACCATAAGAAGTTAGGATTCTGTCCGAATTTGTTTCACTATCGTCAGATTTCATTTCATTTCATAACGTACTTATGAAAATCATGTAAAATAAATATTTATATAGTCGAAGGAAAATTCTGTGCACAAAATATACCGCCCTTGTCGAAACTGTTTGTTCTCGAATAGAACCGCAAATTTAATTCTTATGGAGAAAGATTACAGTCGAAAATAGGCAAACGAACAATGGGATACATCTTGCTGTTAAAATTACGTGCGTCTCAACTACCCAAAATGTTCAAGTCTTTCTATATTCGAAAAATCCTCTCCTCTAAACACGTGTCCTCTAATATTCGACATGCACACGCTCAGTGCCAACATATATGGCATTGCCATTGGGATATTAGCCTTTCAATTGAATCAGAGTGTCTACCCCTTTCTTAAACACAAACGTACCTATACTTAAGTTCCAAAGCCTTTATAAATCCAATTTGAAGGAAAAATGGTTTAACTTACCCACAACATTCAGACGAAACCCTTGGCTAATTTTTGGTTCTGTCGAAACTTGGCACTCATACGTTCCCGAATCCCTTGGCTGTGGCGATGATATCCTCAGTGTCCACTCATCCGATCCTTCTGTGTGTAATGACTGAAATCGCTGGTCATTTGTGTATGTGAGTATACCAACTGTTAGTATGTGAAGGTCCCTCTTCCGTATCCAAGAAACCTGTGAAATGGAAAAATATAATTCCAACTAATTTAACATACATGACTGGAGTGCACAGAGAAAGACTTTCAAACACTCGAGGGTAGATAGAACTACATTCCCGCACAACCGCCAGTAATGCAGAAGGAGCCAACTACATAATATGTAAGTCGTGCTTAGATAAATTTGAATCCTTAGAGATATTCTCTCCGGGTGTAGTTGAATCCCTCAGAAACCATCTGTGGCATTATTTCAATTTCATGCAGTAGAACAAAGCAGTTCGGCCATGAAATAGTGTGGAAACAGATTTGAGTAATGCCGGGAATGAGTGCAATTCTGGGTGTAGTTGGATCAGGAAGAACGAGTTAAAGGCGATTTATTGATTTTCATAAGAAAATTCTGTTTTCTTCGGTTACACATCCTAATGGGCACGCAAAAGTCAACTATCCGTACAACCTTCCAAAAGACTTCTTTGGGCAGGATTAGATCTTTTTCGTTCGTCAATAAACCAATGCAAACAAATTGTTTGTTATCACAATCATTCACTCATGTATGAACTTTGAAGTCCAAAAGACTCAACATTGGACAAGGTTTACTGTCCTGTTTGCTGCACATACCGTATTTCTGGAACACGTGTAGCCGTATAATGCCCTAGGAAAGGATCAAATAAGCCAAAGTTTCACTACCCCGGAAGCAAAGACCAAGTACGTGGGTCTGGGCGATATTGTATCATGTGTTACTTGTCTGTGCTCTCCGAATGACAAGTTCCAGTTAAAGGTAGGTAAATACAAGCTGATACTTTCTACCTCACCATTCACCACCCTAATCCAATAGATATCACACATATGGTGCCGATGTCTGTAAACATTGGGCAGATGTCTTTTCTCGACTACAAAAGGGATGGTATCGTTTATTGTGCCGGGACATGCAATTTTGTAAATTTGTCAAAATTGTCCCTGCGGAGAAAGGATTTTGATGTCACTTCTACATGCCAGTCTAATATAGAGTTTAATAAAGTGATTTTAAAATTGTATGCAGCCAAAGCTTTTAAAACTATTTCTATGCTGAGGAAATTTCCTTTTTAAATTGAAATCACTGAGCAAAAAATAGGAAATTCTTTCATGTCAGTGGTTGAAATTGAAAAATGCTTGAACACAACTCTTTCCGTTCGCTTGATATCGTTTATTTGAAGGCGGTGGTCAAGGGAACGTGTTTTATAAATTGAGTGGTTTTGTGTCAAATAGTGAAGCAAACAGCTCTGGTTTCACATGGCTGTGCAATCAATTGTGCAATAGTCCGACACCAACAATACCGTGAAGTAATCCTAGCTACCAGCATATGGTGTCCTATGAACAGCTCACACGGAGAGCTGGATGTGGTGGCTAATGGAAACCCTTGGCAGTTTGATTGTGGAAGGTATTATCAATTGAAATTTATTGGATGCAATTTACCAGTGTTGGCATTTTCTTATGGGTGATTTCGGTTCTTTTTTCATTTGTCAACTGTTAAGCCAGAAATGCTCTTTCAGTCAATGTCAATATGTTTAACGACAAGCAATTATGCCCGGCATGCAGCAGTGGAGGAAAGGTGTTTTTTGACAGTGAGTACGTAGGATAGGGAAGATAGTCGGCATTTGAGTTATTTTAATTGAATAATAATCTAACAATAGGGAATGTCATTGCGATGCTACTCTGCTGCTGTTTTAAACTGGCGAATATTGAATATTTTGAACTCACCGCTCTGTCGCCCAGATTTCGTACCCGGCAGTGGAGCAGAGCCGCCTGCCCCACTGTTGCCGTCACTTCGCGTCTTGTTGAATTGTCAAAATATGGCTGCGAATACGGAGTTTCCCAGTAGTGAGGCGGAGCATCGCCACATGTTGTTTTGGTTTCTGAAATAAAAAGAAAACCAATTTGCTAACATTTGCTTACAGCCTTTGAATTGTAAATCTCATGAAATTGCATTGAAAAGTGCTCGCTGAAAATTATTCGGATTTAGTTTTATATACAGTGGACGTCCATAACGAATACCCGATATAGCGAATTTTCGATATAACGAAAACTTTTTAGATTTACATTAGTTTCTCTATATAACGAATGGTGCCCACGATTTGCTATCCGATATAACGAACGTACAAGTAAATTGGATTAAAGACCATGCAAGTATTTAAATGGCAGGACCATCATCTATTCAATTTAATATTAAATAAAAACGATTAAATAAAACATTTTTAATGACTTCTTCTTAAAAATATAACGAACGCGAACGCAATCTAGTGGCACCATGATATTATTGAGCTAGAAAATTTACTATCCAGCAGTTCTTATATAAATTTTGCAAGTTTTTCACCTCGCGGCATTCATCTTTGAATTATCCTAATAATACCTTGTTCTTGGATCAAATCCGACCAAGAAACTGTCGAAAATTTAAAAATTTAAATTTAATTTAACTTTCTCTTTTTTAAATGGCAGACGGTCGACATCTTTGACGCTGTTTGCATTAATGAAAACGTTCGTATATTAAATATATATATTCCTAATTACATCCGCTATTCTCACCCAACTGTTGGGTTGCTTTGCGATCGTTTCGTTTTCTGTTATGCACGAGTCGACCAAACGATATGACGACCATTTCACATCAGCAGTGATTTTTTAAGAGCAGCATGGATGTTGCTATGTGTATCTAAATTTATTAAAATCTCTGATATCAAAAATAATATAAAATAAAGTCAACTACCCAAAGGCACTCGTAACCTGAACAGTTGTTGTATTTAAAGTAAAACTGTAACTTTAGTATGAATTTGAATTTGTAGCTAAACATGAAAACGGTGCTGCAATCTTCTATGTGCATTCCACTTACCAATTTTCGCTGAGGAGTTATGATAGCGTTCGTTATGCTGTTGACTCACTTAGTCTTCACCGGAGGGGCAAGGTATTTTTTCAAGGATGTCATACATTCATGCCCACTCCCCTTGTTTCAGATCTCTGTCACTCTGTTGTCTAGTCTTAAAATTAAATTAAATTACATTAACAAAGATTACATACATCAGGACAAGGAATTGTCTCTCCCAGGAAAAGGTATATTGTAGAGGACAGCAGACATTGTTTGATATTCCCCCAGGAGTTCCTGCGTATAACAGGGCCAATCTGCAGTGCTCTCACTTTGTTTGTATCTGGTTCTGGTAAAACAATTACTCTTGATCAACTTTGTTTTCAATTAAGGACTTTTTCGTGTTTTTTTTTTTGTTCTCATTTCGTTGAATTGCAAATTTTCCTAATACCCCAATGTCACACTTCTGCCTTGACAATCGGTAACACTTTGTCGGAGAATGAAAATATATTCGAAAAAAAAAAAAATTGTTCCTTAATTTAGGTGTTAAGTGGCTTTTTGTGAAGAGCGTTGCAAATCTCATTAGGGGCATTGATAAATCGGCTTTTGACTTGACCTATAATCTGTATACATTTTCCCTAGAGCACAGCGCACAAAAGTTCTGTTTGAATATGCAAATAATCGCTGCGAAGGTTAACATAAGCATCCCTTATTTGCATTAATGACATTTTCTGTTTTCGGCTGACTCTTATGATCGTTTTATGCTAAGGACTATCTCTTTTTATTGGGTAAGGGCCAAGTGAAACCATCTTAAGGATAAAGAAACTTGGCAAAGTTTCAAGATAAAAGTATATATACCTAGCCTTTTTAGGGGGCACATGCATGCAGCGCACAGGCAAACAGGTAAATCATTCTCTGTGCTGAGGGCAAAATATGTGGAGAGATAAAATAGGTCACAACAAAATGATATCCGGCAGATAAATGCAGGCGAAATTTAGTCGCAGGTTTTTTTTTCCTTTTTTTCTTTCCAGACTGTAATACTTGCGACGAGTTTAATTAGCCGCGAAATATTTGACAAAAGTAAGCTGTAGTAAAAAATGTTGGCGATCATGGGAGAGTCGGAGGGGAATAAACTTCAACGAACTTGCATTACTCTCTTAGCCATACCCACCCGCACTTCAAACAAAACGATTAGCGAAGATTTTTCAAGTCACATAATTAGCTTACTATGGAGGAACTATGGCGCAGTTATAAGAGCTTTTTGAAAGAGCTATTGAAGTTTTTTCCCACAACTGCCGAAATTAAGTTTGACTCATAAATCGTTATTACGAAGAACGAAAAACGGTTCATGACAGTATGTTGAAAAGATAATTTACCAATTACCAAGCTTTTTAGATGCAAATTGTTCTTGGATAGATGCTGCGTTGGGTTGTATGGACATCATGTAAAGTTTCTATTTTTTTGTAAAGCTATATACAAAGCTATAAAATAAGAATATAAAGCAGCAGCAGTCTGAGTATAAACAATAGGCGCATATTTTCCAGAGGACAACTTATCCTGTTCATTCAGTTCCCAGTTAACATCGATGGCTTTTTCCTCGTTTGCCATTTTCCGAATAAATCGCGGCACTGCAAACATCTTGCTATAGCATTTCAGCATTCTGTTGTAAGGTAGAGAACGAGCCTTATGAGATCTCAGAAGGACATGCTGCAACGAGGGCGAAATGAAATAGTACTGAAGGGCTTTCATTGCTGATAGAGATTCATACAGGAACGCCAATCTACATAGTTCTTTAATATGTTTGTAAGTCAGACTCTTTTTTGTCACAAGCCATAAACTATTGTATACAATCAAGAGGCTTTCTGCGGCACAATCTTTTTCAACTCATATGAAGAGACATATAATTATGCGGTGCATTTCCTCTGTAAATGTCGTGTCTATAGTAAATGCCAAGCATCAAAGACTAAGACCTCTTTGGATTGTTTAAAAAGACGGAAAAACTGCCACTGTAAAGCAACACAGTTGTCGATATTTTGGGTCTTCGCACTGATTTTAGAGATTGAAATTGAACACTGCTATCCCAGATATTATAAATAAAATGAACATTAGGTTCCGTAACCAACAGAATATTTGTTATATAATAACACTCCCTCTACATACAGCCATGCAATGGGTGTAGACTCTATGTTATACCCTTCGCTCATCACCTCGAAAAACCCCACGGAAATAATTATTTCCCATCACCGACCTCGAATCCATTTAAAAAACAAATTTTCTCCCTTTTTTTTATATTGCTATTCCTGATATTTTAAGCCGAAACAAGAACTTCCTTTAGCTATTCCCTTTTTTAAACGACATCACTCGATTTAAGAGATAAGCCAAAACCCGAGCTTCTATTTTTAGGCACATCCTCATGCAACCTCATATAACCAGAGCATTCGTTACACCCCTCATGCTGCCATGAACATGTCCAATGTTTTCTTTTTCATAGGTAAAATATTCTAAAGATGTGTGTTTACGTAAGCGTGGCACCCTGGATACGGGCATACCCTTAAGCTGCGCTCCCAAACAACCACTTTATGAGCTGACATAAATACGTGTATATTTGTCAGAATGTTTATGATTCCATATCTTCTTCATAAATATTAAAATAATACTTTTCGCGCGAATGGATTTCTGATTGGACTATAAAATTTCACGTTAGTTCAAAAATTGAAAGCAAGCTACAAGGAGCAAAAAAAAAACACCAAACTTAATTTTCTGTAAGTACTCAAGTGTCGAAATAAACTGCTGAACTCAAGCACATCCTTTAAATTTCCACTTTGCCAATCAAGTGCGTACGACCAGAAGTTATATTTTTATATGTTTCTTGTTCGCCCTCTCTGTCTATTGGGGAAAATGCAAATGAAGGATGTTGCTGTATATCCTGTTTACTGTAACAACGTTTCTTCATTATCCTTGAGAAAAATATTTCGAAGGTTTGCAGAAGCAGCAAGGGCGCCATTAGCTTACTGGTAACATTGGCTCTTCAACAAAAGTCTCTTGTGTCCTTTTGCGAAATGTATAGGGTAGATTCAAAGGGCATGTTAAGAGCATTTAATGAAAAATGTGACTTGAATAGTAGGCATTTAAGCGCTGACAAAAGGGTCGTTGTTTAGTGGAAGGAGAATGGCTTTTGAAAAATGGATATCTAATGGCGGCATAAAGAAAAAAAAAAAAGCAAAAAAATTGTTAGCAAAGTAAACGCAGGTGCTTTATGAACTCACCAACAGCCACCACCGACTGTCGCTACTTTGCGCCCGTTTCCCTGACTTAATAATCCTATTCAAGAGGGATAGAAGAGCTCATAGCTTAAGATGTTTTTTTTTTCTCTGTAAAAGAGACTGTCTATTATATCCATGCAAATTTGAAAATTGCTCGATTTCTTCAAGCGCAAACAAGAGACTACGTGACCGACAACATGGGTTGAGTTGTATTCTTAGTTTTATGGGGGGGTCACTCACACAGCATATTTTAGCTCTCTACAAAATAAGGTGCCATTACGAGAGATTCCTATCGGACAGTTGTCACGCAGCGTTTCCCCTTGAGACCGAAATGGAAATAATTCTTACAGCGTGTTAGGTCTTGAGATGTTTTTTCACGGACAGGAAGGTTGAACAATTAGCTGGGACAGCATGTCCGGAGCAATAATAGCATTGTTTCTGTTTCTATTCAGCACGTGACAGGTGGTGTGTGCCTTCATAAGATCTCTGGCGTTTGTTTGAATTTAATTTAACAAGTAAGTGGCATCTATGAATTCCCAGCTGTTGGCTGTACGAAGAAAAATATATTAAAGTGCAGATCCATTAAAAGCGAAACTAAGTAGAGTTGAAAAGCTCATCAAACAAATTATCTCTTTATAAAAAAAATCGCAAAAATATTCAGGTACAAGTTCGTGGATGCAAAGAAGTCTTCACGTCAAGGAATACTTTTTCAGAAAATATTCAAATGATAGTATTTTCAAACCTGGTGTCCTCTGCGGGAAAATTAATTTCTATTTTTGATCGCACTCGCACATTGTTTATGTTGTCTGATTGACATTCATTTTTTGACAGGAAAATCAAATACCATCGGCAACAATCGAGCAAACAGTGATGTATTGTCTACTGAGGAGCACACCCAATGTGTTTTGGAACGGAAACCATTTGCGGATGTAAATGCCACTTAAGCTTTCATTCATTTCTACTATCCGTTCATAGCTACATCAAGTTGCATCAACATTGAAATTGAAAACTGTTTGCATGGGCGCTGTAAGCAGCTCGCTATACCATAAGTGCCAAACTCACGCAGCACCTTCGAGTGCCCTTTAGTTAAAACATTCAATTCAATTGAAAAGCCCAAGATACAATCGGAAACGTTCACTTTGAATTAGTGGTAATAGAATATGTTGGATTTGCCGATATTTGAGATTGATAAAAAGTGGCAACCATTAACGGAATGATTTTCTTTTTTTCTACTTCAATAAAATGTCAATTAAGTTGAAGAAAATACAAAAAACTCCGTACTTTGCCTACTCTCATATTCGATTTCGACCCAGAGGGAACGAATACAACGGTGTCTGAGCTCTTTGAATCTTTTTCAAAAGCTTATAAGGTCTTCCCCTTAATCAGTAGCCAAATAAAATCATTTCTGTTCACTGTCTAAATGGCGTACTCAGTGTCATAGCACTTAACCCTTCTGTGCAATGCATAAATTATCACTTTACTTTTTGTTACTTCATCCCCTCAGAAAAAGTCCCACGAAACAACGAGCTTTATACCTAAACAAATCTCTGCTTATAGCCTCAATCGGAGAGTTAATTTGAATAGCCTGCATTCGAACTCAAAGCTCGGTATCATTCATGTGCTCCATTAAAAAACGATTGGTTCTTCAATTAAAAGCAAAACCTCATCTCGGTTTTTACGACCTGAATAATGCATTATGCTTTTAGCAAAAGCCAGTTCACCATAACCAAAGCATGTAATAGTCGCTTAATTTGAAAATTACTTTCATAAAAATATATGTATTTTGCTCAGCCTTTGGTGTTTAAATTAAACATGACCAGAAGATCCTTCTAACCTCCTTAGTCCGAAATTCTTTTGCAGATTCGCTTTCGAAAAATCTCTGCAAAAACCATGGCATGAAGACAATTTAAGACAACACCGCCAGAAGGCATACGACCAAGACATTCCTACTCCACACAAACTCACCTCTTCCATTTTGTAAATCAAATATTTATGAAAGCCTTTTGGACTTTCCCTTACTAATTAGACATTTTGCAAAAAGACCAGAAATATTTAAAACAAACTTTGCGAATGGTGAAAACTTAATGAACTTCTTGAAAGAAATGAATTCCTGTATATAGCTGCTGCACGAGTATAAAATGAGTTCGTTCCTGTAGACGGTTACCGAAAACATTTCGTCAAGTTTGCTTCCTTCGCACTCCAAATAAACATGGCTTCTTTGTAAGTCATGACAACTGAGAGTTTATACGAGATCATACAAGTGTGTATATCTATTCCCTCAGTTCTGATGACGATGTACAAAGACAAACCTTGATACAGCGTAAAGTATGTCAAAGGGCTACAAAATTAATCTACAATTGAGTTGAATCATCGAAGTGCTTTCTTTTATGACAACATGCTCGGTGTTCGTTCAATGCAGACGAAACAGGTAATTCTACGCAGAACACGGTTGGAATAGGGCGATGCGAATTGAGCACGATTAACTTATTGTGCTCCTCTGGTTTCAATTATACCCAAGGTAATCATTAGAAAAGTAGCGACGTTCATCCTGGAAGGGTGTGATTTATAAATGCTCAAGGAACAGGGGAGTTGTTCCGTAAATTGGTTCAAATAACTTTGGGGTAAAGGTGATAATGCATCAAACCATTTAGGGGACAAACAGAGTGCAAGTCTGAAAGAGAGAACACTTAAACACAAATTCTATAACTAGGGTTGAAATGAATTATGGGGCCCTTGCACCTTTTTGCAACAAAAAGATTTAAATTTGAACAACTGTGGTTGCTTGCATGAGGGGTCTGCACTATCGAACAATATTTAACATATTTATATTTATTTTCCGTTACTCTAGCTGGATTGATGTTGAAAACCCCACTGGTTGGACAGTAAATAAAATAAAAACAGAAAATTTACAACGTGTCGAATGCAGTAAATAGGTTGTTATTTATTTTTGTAATTGCACTCTGGAGGTTAATGAGCCTACTCGGTGGCGATGGTTTGTTTACAATGTCTCCCGAAACCCATTTAGAAATATTGAAAGTTTTATACACCCGCTAATAATTGGTAGAGGAGCTTTTCCGATTGGATAAGCCTACACTTTTCTTCCGAAACCGAGAAGTCAAGCGATTAAAAAGAAAGATTGCAACAAATATCTCCGCATCTAAGCCAACATTTCAACATCTTAAACTGGATCAGTTAAATGGAAGAAAAAAATATATTTCTTATTTTCTTTTGCTCTATTTAGGGTCAGAATAAATTATATCGGTTGAATATAATGTATACGGCATAGCTACTTTGTTCACCCTTTTGATGTGAAAATGTTTCCTCTCCAGTTACATTTTGCATTAACGCTATGTGTATCCCTTCTGAAGTGCCAACCCAGAAATTGTCATACTTCCACCAGGCGGCGTCGGCGGGAGTTCCAACAAGATATCCATTATTACCACCATTACTGGGAATCCCAATAAAATCGCACCCCCAACTCAACACCGTGCCCATTTCCATTGATGCCGCGTGTTATATACATTATATTGAACTCGGTAAATTAAGATTATATTGAATAAATTGCCCACCACTCAATAATGCGTATATATTTTCTTTACCCGAATACAAAGTACTGTCTTGTTTGCCAAGTAATTCTAGACAATGTCCCTAAACTTGAAATGGGTGGTCCTGCCTATCGGCCAAGTTCGCCTATTTCGCTTTTAGGTGTGTATGTGTTTTTTTCTGTTCGGTTATTCATTAGGACTAATGCCAGGGTACTGCCTTAATTGCGATCGTTTGTTGGATATTTTATAGAGACCGTATCGAGTGGAACACAGATACAGTATGTAAAGGAGGAGGGGGAAAAGAATTTCTGCAGTTGTAATAAATTGATTACACTAGAACACATTTTGGGTTCTTGGAATTTATTGCCTCCACCCTATGCTGATGTGGTCCACATAAACGAGAAGAAGGTAGCACAAGCCCTATGATGGATACTCATTGTATATTCTGTGACACGTTTCTGCTTATTTTTATGAGCCAACAATTCTGTGTGTAGCGTAGTTGCGCATTTGCGGATACTTTGGGTTATTTATTTTTAATGAGGTTAGGTTGGCTCCAACTCGTTGAGTGCTCAAACCCTATTCGAAGACCATTTGAATGGATCAATCCCTTTTCAGTTGACAAGTATGTGCTCATGCTTATATATTTGGACTTGTTTGAATTCGATTCGAATAAGGATGGATAGTACCTTGTTGTATTGCAAAGAAGACGCCGATAGACAACCATTATGTTGTCTTTGTAGGCTAGTATTTATACGAGCAGTGTTTGCGGTGCCCACAGTATTGATTTGGAAGACGTCAGCAAACACGTGAGGTTGGAAGCTGCAGGAACATTTAGTGCATCATATAGTGGGTACAATTGGTTGTGGACAACGTTTGTGCAGCGACTTTTTTTACAACAAAAATGCAATATGCATTTGGCACAAGTATGTCATAAACTGATATGCACGTACTTTCGATGAGACGGAAAAAAATCGTCAAATTGATTCTGCACTCAAGGTAATGTGAAAGAAAGGCAAAAATACTCCCAAGCCAGTATGTTAGTACATTTCTCTATCATTTTTTTTAACCATTTTTATCACAATAAATCATGTTTAGAAGTCGGCTTCGTGTAAATGAGACAAACTGCCGAAACACAATGAGGCCAGTATGCGGCGGTAATACAAGCTCACAAATTATGTGGCGCTGCACACACAAAAAGGGTATCCAATGAAGTAGCGATACGTCACAAACAAACTGCTGTGCTCAATGCAGCCAGATTAAAAATCTAAAAATCTTGTTTCTCCGAAACAAAATATCGTTTTTTCAAGATTTTGTTCAAAATATAAAAAGAGCGAAATTTAAAATACAATTTTGAAGTACCTTACTACTAAAACATAAATCGCCTAAATATCTATAAAGAAACTTTGGTCATAAATTAATGTTAATGCTTTTTGAAATTTTGGAACATATTTGAATTAAATTGACTTAGAATTGCATTGCATATCAACATCATAGAATTTCGGTTCATTAAAGCTCAACAAATCCTTTGTAAAGATACAAATTTCAACTACCGTTTCAGTATATACTAAACAAATTTTATCAAATTCGTTCAAATTCATATTTCCTTAGAGTTGATGAAAACGTTACTGAGACAGAAATTGTGCATGGGCTCTGTTCGGACTCACATTATATTTATAATAATTGAATTAACAGAAAATGTTTTTCTTCAATAGAAAAGGTTCTTTTAATGTGCTAGATTTAAAAAGTTCTTGATATCAAAAATCTTGAAATTTTATGATTTCGAGGTAAAAAGTCTTGTACATATTTTGGAGCTCAAAAGTCTTGAAAAAAAAGAAGATATATCTTGTAATCTGGCATCACTGGCTGTGCTCACTTTTTTTATTTTTATAAAGTGGATAACTAAAATTCCATGAAACCTTTTACGAACTCTATTAGTAAAGTTTTAAGTACATGGAACTAGCTATAGATTTTAGATTTAGATTAAATTTATTTTTGCACTTTAAAATTCATTACAAAATAAAGTTTACAAAATAAATTAGTTTTCATGGCATTGCCGTCTGCCTGATTGGCAATATATTTATATAATGTATGCAAATGAAAAGTAAGATCTTCTAGCTAAATAAAATTAATTAATGTTAATATTTATCAAAAGTTGCCTGATAATATTCTCGCCCGATATTGTAGTGAAATTTAACAATATTTGAATAAACTCGGAACATTTACATAGTTGAGGAGTGTTATAACTTGATTTTCAGTTTTCAGATAGGATATCGCTTCCCAAGATATTCCTTCTCGTTTCTTTCAATATTGGACACCTTCCAATGAAATTATGCTTATCTTCCCTTTCTGCTAAGTTACACAAGCTGCATAGTTGTCGTAGATCTTCTCTGTGGGGTATATAATTAAGTGGTAGAAGCTCGCCCCGTAGTCTAAAAATCACACTACAGCGGCGCGGCCCATTGCGTTATATATATTCTGTGTATACGGTGCTACACACCGCTACTACAGCGGCCTCATAACGAAAGGGGTAGCTTTTGTTTGCAAAGCAACCACAAATTTTAAAACGAATTTCTTTCCAAATAATCTTGAAATGTAAAAAAAAAGCTGCCAGCAGCTGAAAAATTTTATTTAAATACATTTTTAAATGCAACAAATACATTTTAAAAGCAGTAAGAATTAAAACTTAACACACGATCGATAAGGAAAATAATTGATCTTATAACTCAATGCGTACAATATCTTTTTTCTACGAACAAAACTCTTTTATGTATGGCGCAGGACAAAGTTATGTCGATTTGAAAATTGAGGAAAACTTTTCTTCTATTTCCGGCGTCTGACGGTAGTTTGTTGCTGGCAAAGACACGAATAATGTTATTGTTTTAAAATATTTCCAAAGTGCACTTTGGATAATTAAGACGAATGTCTTTCTATAGGAAATAGTTTGAGAAATATTCCTGTAATGTAACCTTTGTACGGTTCAATAAATCTTTAGAGTCAACATTGTATAAACTTCCATTTCCTATGGGTTTTATAAATATTGAATGGATGTTTCACAATGATTTACCTAAGTTCATTCGAGTTTATTGGTTCCCTCAATAACTACAAAAGGTACTTGTATACCCACCCAACTGACCGTATTTTTTGAGGCCGTTGGAAAAAGCTAAATTCGCCTGTTTTATATGACATTCATTAATTAAACAAGATTGTAAAGATTGATAACAAAGAAAATTGTTTGGATGGTACAGACTTTATACAACTTCTGACTCAACATTCATTTCAGGGTGAAGCAGGTCCTTGTCTTTCTCAGCTCTGCGGCTAACTGATTTATTTAAAAAAAAAAACTCTCTTCCAGCAAACGTAGTCCGCCCATTGGTATTTGGTGCAATTTTTAAGATTTTTAAGAAATAAAAACATGCCCAGCCCATATCACGTTCAGAAACTTTGACCCAATTCGCTCATTTGAAAATTGATTTAAAATGAAAATATATATCGTCCCGAAATGTCCTATAGACTGGCACTGCTCCTAAATACAAATAGATAAACTCGTACTCGTTTATCCGCCTTTGGTTGAAAACCTAATTCAAAACATTTATGAACCAAAATTAAAGCAAAACAAATCTTAAGCCAAACAAAATCTATCCATAATCTCATCAGATTCCAGTCAACAGCAACATTTTCTTTTAATTCATCGAAATGACCTTAGCCCGTATAATATTGATTGCAAAAAAAGGAAACTGCTGTGATATCCAGCGGCATCTGTTCACGACAACCTATCTTTAGAAAAAATAGACAATCTGCGCTTGAATCTCACAGAAATGCTTTAATATTGGAGTAATGAAAAATAAAGCAGAACATAAAAAGTATGGGAAATTGCTATCAATAGAACATAAAGCAACGCCTGCCGCCTGTGCCCCCTCTGACTAGCACTGTAACAGCCCGCTCTTCTAAAAAAGTTGGAGACCTATTGAACTGGAATAATTTGTAATAATTTATCGATTCTATTTTATTTCACAATTTTTCCTCAGTGTGAAGCCACTTGGAATTTACCGCAAATATATAAAACTCTTGGTATTATTATTTGTTGTTTTTTTTTGGAAATTTTCCGCAGACGAGGTCATACAATCAGCCACACCACAGCACTCGTTTGAGTGGCTTGTTTGATAGGCAAGTTCAGTTTGCTGTGATATGAAAAGTTATTTGAGATAAGTGGAACGTTCCACTTGAGCTGCTTGTGCTAGTGTATGGGCAGATGTGTGTTCTACTCGAAATGTCATTGAGTTTGAGCAGGCGGAGATGTATTTCCAGTTAAAGTAGCAATTGCTTTGCACTAAAGTAAATGTCGGTGCACGAGCTTTCCCTATTTGGTCTTTGGTTAATACAACATCCAACAGCCGATTAATGGCACTTTCCAACATTCTTGCCAGGAATATCGGCGGTAGGTGGTAGGTGGTCGCATTCTTGACGGGTATTCTCTTTGAGTCTGAGTTTTGAAGACATACCGCGGATCTAATAATCTTTTTTAGTGTCCATGCTACATTTTTCGAACAATTGGGAAATTTTCAATTTTTTCAAATTGCATATTGTTAACAACAAAATATTTTGTGTGATGGCTAAAAATTATTTTTAGTAAGGCCCATAGACTCGTGGCTTTAAAAACACACCACAAAAAAAAGACTTACCGGATAGGCGCCGTCACCAACGAAGATTTTCGATGAAAAACTGTCTACCTCGGAATCGATATTCAGAATGGCTTGAGCGAAGGTTACACGTGCAGCTGATGCATCTTTGACCAAATTTGTCGTTGGAGCGGGGTCAGGTCGATACCCCGGGTCCTCTGCCACAGCTGCGATATTCTCAGCAGAAGGCAGTGTGACCAATTCAGCATATTTCCTGCTAAGTTTAGCCGGATTTTTTTTATTTTTATCATTTTTTTTTTTCAAATCATACACACATTTTTTTAGCATGATTTCATGCTGTAGCAGGAAAAATTAGCAGGATGTTGGTTTAGCCAAATTATGAATTATCGAAAATAGGATTTTTTTTCGGTTTTGCTCCTTGTAGCTTTAGTGATCTCTTCTGACTGTCGCGAACAGCTCTTCAGACTGATTTCCTTTCAATATCACGTTCCTCTTCCGTTTGACTTTCGACATTTCGGTGTCACTTAGCATTCTGAGAACGCCGGCCAAAGTTCTCTTGGTATCGTAAGAAATATGCAACTATAAATGATCATCACTTTGTACAAATCGCACATAAAGTTTTCAATAATTTACCTTTGAAATAGCCAAAGCAAAGAAAGCAAACGAAAGAAAAAGATGCAATTGAAATTTGTTAATCGACTTGAAGAACAAAACAAATCGACTACCGATCTATTCCAATTATTGAAATGGGGCTTGGTTTCCGCCGATAAAGAAAAAACAATTACCCAACTCACTTTTTTGTGATCGAAATATAAACAATATCACTCAGAAATTGATAAGATTCTCAGTGATATATTTGGTAAATGTAAACTTTTTCACTCGAAAAATCAATAAAAATATCATCACAAAGAACAAACAATATGCTGTCGAGAATTTCGCAACTTTTCTTTTTTCCTAACCCTTCGCGAAGCAAATACGCACAAACCCCTATTTGGTCCAGTGGTTTTCAAGTTTTAAGCATCCGAACACACCACGATCCATTTTTATATATATACGTAGATATTTTTGTGAAATATATCATATTTTTCCTGAAAAACAGGACACATTAAAGAATCTAGTTATCTTAAGTCGACTAGATTGGTCTGTGTGAGATGTAACCTGAACGAACAAACTAGATTGGTCGGGAACGTCATTTTTTCTACGTCAGCCACATATGCAAAGTGTCAACTTAGTACTCAGTCACGAATTTCTATTAGAATCGTCGGCTACCCCTCCATAAACGTCAACTGAAACAGCTGCTCACATGACCGATTTCGACAAATCAAAACCGAGATACATCTAGTCAGAGAGCTGTCAGACTTACTAAACTAGATACTTGAACGTCCTCACAGCTTCTTTGTTAATTTTTTGTTTAAGGTTTTGATTTAAAAAAAAATATTTAGCATGATTTTTAACACTTTTTTACACAAAAAAAAAACACACCATACTGCTGAACTTGATTTCATTTCAGCATCTCGTGTTGTCTCATACTCTTCTAGGCGAGCGGCTAAAGGTTGTATACAGTGTGTGCAGTGTGTCCAATTGGTGTTAGACGAGCGGGAAATATTCTATGTTCAACGCAATTCAAATTGTATTTCATAGGCACATTTTTCCACATGTAAACACGCGACAAAAGAACCGTCTCCATGGATTTTTAGATACTCACACATTAGAAAAAATGTCAGAGTACCTTCCTCCCATTCCTGTTATTGATGAGTTATTCCACAGCTCGCTGGAAACCGTGATAATACTTTCAACTGCACTAGCGTCGCATTTTTCACCAACTGCTCGAACAAAATATTTCATTTTCCTTTACGTGTTCTTCGCCTCGACACGACATGAATGTAAGTGCTCTGTTGTTCTCTTAAAACCGATCCCAATGCATTGGGGATTGCAGCGCTGAAACAGGTATGCTGAGCTGGGTATGTTCCACATCATAAAATAGGAATTTTGAAAAGAAATCACAATGTCGTCCAGTAAACACTGGTCCAATGTTTTGTTAGGTAATACTCACCAACCCTTTAGTCCGCAATCGGGTTGAAAAGCTTCTATTTGTACTGTGGGATTGCATGCTGAAGACATCGGCTTATGGCGAAATTCCTTTCATGCAAGCAGCAAGGAGAACAAGAAGCAAATAAAAAAACAAAACAAATACGTGAACGCGTCTTGATTGCATTCTGCACTTGTTAGGTGCGTCGTCGTTCAAATGGCTTGAACTCCCTGCTCGGGTTGTGTTTTCCCTGTGCTTGGTTGAAATAACTTCAATAGAACACGTAATGCTGTCAAAAATGTGGTAAATGTGCAAAACGCCATAAAGAGCAGAAACAAAATGTTTGAAACTGTAAAATTGAGCGGAGCAGTTCTGCCTCCTAATATCACCCTTAACCCAGAGTGCCAGTGTTACAGTGTATGCCAACGGTTTACTCGCAACCCAGCAGCGAAATCTCTGCATTGTTCCGAGGGTTCAGGGTTAGAGCTGAGAATGGGCTTAGTTTAATAGGGGGTGGGAGGTGGGACGACGAGCTTTACACAGCAATGAATGGTAAAGCGGCTACTTGTGCTTTTTCCTTGTTCGAACATGCACCATTATTGCGGTTAGGTCGTTTTCAGTACTACTGTGGGTATTCCTAGTTGCAATTGACATTTATAGTCGTTTAAGGAGAAACTTTCCAGTGGGGCATTATTTCCAGTCCATAAAGTAATAACGTATGTTGTTTTATTGCCCTGTGCGGACATACATGACCCACGGTGCTAAATGTCATGTGTGACATCGACATATATGAATGGACTATCGGTGAAATTTGACACGATACCTGCTTTTATTTGAAGGCGAATAAAGTTTTCATTCCTAACTGTCCTCACTAACTAGGAACTTGTGTGGCTAAAAAAGAGTTGAAGGAAATAAAATGTTTAAATAGCTTTTTGTGAACGATGCTCCTTTTTGACCGAATGAAATTAGCTTTTGCTAAATAACTGTGTTTAATCGATCTATTTTCGTTGTCTGTTTACAGATATCAGGTGGGCCTGTTGTTATATTAGAACGTGCAAACTTTTTTGACGCATCCAATACAACCACTTCAATTCAATTCAAAAATGACGCCTTCGTATTACCAAATACCAGAAGCTATCTGTGAAAATTGTGCAAATGTCAACATACGGTCGATCTTGCTGTTGATAGAGAAGTAGGAAGCACGATATAGAACGAAAATTCGCAGAATGTTGAGTACAGCTGGTATGGGCTACGCATCTGCAAATATGCGCACCACACAGCGCTTAATTTATCGATTTGCTTATTGGGAAAGCTTAAGCCATTTACGCTCTTTGCTTCATAGCTTCATTGAATGAAAATGTTTGCAGATGATCAGTAAGCCAGCATCGTCGTTTGTAAATACAGTGGGACTTAAATCTAACTTCCATCCTTTTGTTAATCAGGAAAAGAAAAGGAAAAGTTTACACTTTCTTTATTTAAATACATTTTTAATATTATTGTCATGCGTCATGCCTCATAAAGAAATAGTTAGCGAGAGGTGGCACAGTAGAAAAAAATATTTCATTTGTGTTTTTAGAAAGATTGAACGTGAGTCCCCAGCACACTTCCCACTGAGCCACTGCGCCCACATGTCTCATGAGCTTAGCAAGAACCTCGATTTAACTATGACTAGTGGTTTCGAAGAGTCTGCGGAAGATCTAAGCACAGTGAAATTATAACAGAGGATGGGCCGTTTTGTTTTTCTTTCAAAAACTGCCACACCAAAAATGTAGAATATTTCGAAGTTACTTGCTTAACTGAAGAGAGCGGGTTTCCATCTATTTATCTGTACAAAATATATCTCATTGTGTATATGCAATCTAAATTTATAGGCAATGCATTAGCTGGTATTTTGAGCAATCACTCATCTTCTTGCTTGGTTTAGAGGCTGAGCTAAAAAAAAATTACAGATCTTATTTGATCAAAAGTAAAAAAATTTAAAAACAACTTTTTTGATTATGATATCAAATTCAATGCTAGATTTACGAAGACCTTAAATATTATTTAAAACCTTACCACTTGCTAGCTGTCATCCTCATCCTCCATGGCGTTCATTAAATATTTACAATTTACAGAAAAGAAAGAAAAAATAATGCAAATAGGAATTCCGGTGGAAGAAAGCAAAACAAACATGAATAGGAAATAATAAATTAAAAAAGAAATGTTTAATTTAAAATCCTCATAAATTGTATTCTATATTCAACGATGTATTCATCGACCCTAGGCCACACATTCATGTAGATGTGTGCAGTACGGCTTCGGTGGCCCTTAAATACGCAAATCCATTAATTTTTTATATGCAACCAAGTGGTAAAAAACAAACACAAATAAATTGTATCCCGCAATGGAATACGAAAACGAGAACGAGTTCGAGTATATGCCGGAAATCATGACTGAATTACTCATTTAATAAATATCACTTTTAAAATATCGGTTTTGCGTTCATTTGAAATTATAAATATTTCGGGATTTTTCGGGATACATTTTTCATTCAATGCTTTTTCCATTCGATTTATTTGTTTTATTTTCCACTGTTGCTGCTTCTCAAAATTGCTCTGCATATTAATGGGTGAGGTAAATAACGATTCTCTAATGAATTCCGGAAAAGGAAAATGAAACTAAAGGAAAAAGTAGAACGACATGTAATCGAGAAACTAAAAATTGTATAAATTGTATGGAAAACGAGTTCCGAATTTGTTCTTCAATTATTCAGACTTGAGTTGATGAACGATTTACTGTAATTGCATCACGTTTGGCCGTAGTAACAATCAATTGAAAACTCTTTAGCGAGTTAATTGCGCAATGTTGATTATGAAAAATGAATAATCAACTTTCTCCTTTAGGGCAAAGCGATGAAAATATTCAAACCTTGTTAAAGATTGAAATGTGGTTTCGGCTACAGATTCTTTTTTTTGCTGTAGGTTCAGACCGCTGGCGAATTTTAGTTATAATGTTTAACGTGGCTAGTGATTATTTTTTTTGCTGAAACAGTTGTAATGATTTTCATTAAATCAAGATTAAGGTTAAAATAAGCACATGGCATGCGGTGGTTTCAAATATTAGATTTTATTGCCTGTTGTTTGTTACAGTTTCAAAAAAATATTCACCATTTACGAAATGAGAAGACGTTGTTTTTTATACCTCAAGCTCTTTTATTGTTTCATATTTCAGAAAATTAATTTTGAATATTTAATCCAACTGTCTTTTTGCCAAAATATTAATACTGCTTGCGGTGAAATATAAATTTGTGAAGCCTTGTTTTGTTATCTTCTTGCGGTAACGATTTTTGAAATTAAACATACATTTGACTTAAACGCCAAACCGATAGCCAATAACCAAAAATACCAATGGCAATGATATAAATTATCACTTTGTATTGTAAAGCTCAGTTGTGATGACAATCCGAAAAAGATTTAAGGCTACTTCGGCCTCAGTTTCAGTACAACCGTCAATGCATTTTGAGAGCCTTTTGTAGCTAATTTGAATTTTGAATTTTGGATCTCCCGATAGGTAGTACAATCGACCTTAAAAAAGAAACCTCTACACAAAACTTTCCGTCCTTACCCTTGTTGGTATCCCTAAAGTTAAATATTTAAGTATCGACACCGAACGAACAAGTGCAGCGTACGTCCCGTCCATATATACAAATACCGTTGTTTCCTTGTCGCAAGGGGAGTTGAAGTTGCAAACTATTTCTCCCTTTGAGGAGGGTCTATTAAATTCCTCGTTATTTTATGTATTTCGAGGAGCAAATAGCTGGTCCTTTGCGTCCGTATATTAAAACGCAAAGCAAATATTTTGAGCTTAACCCAAAATTAAAGACGGAAGATCAGATATTGTCTGTAAATTGGATATAGGATGATGGAGCTATAATTGCCAGCGAAAAAAAATATATACACAACTGCGATAGTTGCACAAAACTACACAATTAATGCTGAAATACAGGTCAGAAATACAGGGAGTTCAGACCGCCACAAACAAAGCAAGAAGAAATAATTATTTTATTCCGATGTGTGTTACTTTTGACACCTTAAATCAAATGTGCATGGTTGCCAGAATCAGTAAATTCAAGAAATTCGTGACTGAGTACTTAGTTGACAGTTCTCATATGTGGCTGACGTAAACAAAGTGACGTTCCCGACCAATCTAGTTTTTGCGTTCAGGTTACATCTCATCCAGACCAATCTAGTCGTGTGGGAAACATTTATTTTTGTCTTGAAGTACTTTTGACATTATCTGCGATGCGTAATTCAAGAACTACATAGCGAATACTCATTTAAAATCAATTTCATGTAATTCAATGATCGTACGCAATGTGAGTGGCAGTTTCTATTTTTAGTAGAACCATAATGAATTTTTAATAAACTCCGTAATGAATCTCCATATACGGTTTCATTTACAACTCATCTCATTGCGTTTCCTTCGCGGAATTCAACAAACGTCATTTATACGGAATTACTTTGGCATGTTCGAATTTGATTACGGCTTTCAGGGGAAACCACTTTGATATGTGATTTGATAGGCATTTCTTGTTTATGTTTGGATGCACGGGGTATTTATGTTTTCACTGTTTTCTGGCTTCCCCTGCTGAGCTCGCTTTATTAAGTGCTTTCAACTAGTAGTACTGATTTTCATTTATTTTGTATTCTATTAAAGTAATCGGTAGATTCGAGTCATTGCCAAGTTAATTTATGCAGAGTTTGTTTAGTGGAAGTGTTGTTTAAACATCATCCCTTAAACTGATAATTAAAATAGTCTAATACCATGTTCCCACCAACGTAATTTAGCCGAAGTGATTTATTAATGTATATGAAATGTAAGACGCATATTTTGTTACTTAAAAGCATCCCTTGGGGTCGAGGTGGTTTACCTACTTCTCTTCTTGAGTCTGCTTTCAGTTCAAAGGGTGTAGCATATATTCAGCTTTGTGTGCTGAGCTGCGGAGGAAAAAATTGTTTTTTATTCCTGTAAATATTTTGAATCAAGCAAAAAATGCCTTCACGGAAAATTTAAAACCATATTTTCTTTCCGGATGGGAAATAAAATGAAATCATACATATCATATACATCTAAAAAATGTATACAAGGCAGTTGTATTGTTGTTGAAATATTTTAGCCCATGATTTTGAAAACAAAAACAGAAGTAATAACAGAAGGTGAAAATGTATATAATCCTTTTGTTAATTACACAAGACATGGAATTCACAAACAAGGACGAAATCACCTCACAGACATCTGAATAAGATCAGTGCTTTTCTATCAAGGTCCTGCTTACCATAATATGCCTTCTGATAAATATGTAATTACAATTGTAAGTCACGTTAAATTAACATAATGAAATACGTACCACCTGTTTTATTCTGCGTGCACTTATTTTCAGATGGTTAATATTTAATGTTATCAGCGACGGTGGGTGTGACGGTCTTGGTTATGTCCATATTATGAGTGTAGCTTCTTAGCGTAGAAGACTGAATATTCAACAAATGGTGTTTTCAATAATCTTTCAGAAAGCGAAGCAATGTAATCAGATAATTATACATAATTGGATAACGACGTGCTTGAGCATGGAACTTCGAGTTCCTTCATTGAGGGCATTCAATCAGTTAGAGGTAATTTGTTCGACAATTTGACTATAATAGCAGCACCTTCAAAATCACAACGCATGTAGACGATTTTAGTACTTAGGTATGTTACTGTTTTCTATGTAAATGACACGAGGAATAACATTTTTCTTCTTTTTGGGTTGTTCAGTAAAAGCTTTTTTGTTTTGGTAGGCTAAAAGGGCAAGTCTTGTTTGGCTGATAATTTTTGTTTACTGTGGTTGGAAGATCGAATTTGACAGTCGAAAGTAGATTATTTGATTTTAGTAATTGTTAAATTTCAAAATCGAAATGTCGAACAAAAATTTTCACCATAACCGGCAATGTTGGTATTTCTCGCTTTGGTTGGCTGTTTAATGAACAGAATAGTCTACCCTAAATAACTGATATATAAACCAGAAACGAAACAGCAAATTTGGGGAAAAGCAAAGTGTTAACAAAATCAGTCCCTTTCGATATCCATTTTTATCAAGCGAAAATCTCACAAATCGCTGTAACTCAGCATCTAACTAGAATTTTTTTCACCACAATTTCAGGAGCTTTCCTCAACCGAATTAACCTTCTTATTTGAGACACCCCGTATATAAAACTATTTGAATCGCCTGCGTAGTAAGCGTGTATCACTATGAGACTATATGAACGAAAAATGGGAGGATAAAAAATGGTGAGACTAAAAGTCAAGTTTTTGTTTAGCTTGTTGCCGGGGTAGGTTTAGCGAAACTGTCACTCATTTTGACAGGTGATCAACAGATCGTTCCATGTTGTGGGTTTTTATGAAGACTGAAATGTAAAATTTTTGCACAGGAATCAAGTGTTTTTGAAAAACCCTCACATCAGCTACCCATAAAGGAAAAAATGTCTATTTGGCAACCAATATTTACATCTCTAACCACGTTTTATCTATGGGTTGGCACTCACGTCATGTTGCCATCATGATTTTACAATCGCTGGACAAACTTCTAACTGTGGAAGCAGAGTCCAGTTGAAATGTGCAAAGTCAAATTGATATTCAATACAGACTGTTTGAGGAAAATTCACAAAGGCACCAGATGACATCAATGAGGCCATAATATTCTCCCACTCAATACGCTTACAGTGTATTAAAAACCCTCCTTCCTCGGTTCGTATTAACTCAACAAACCAGGTCCGTTTATTCTGCAGAATTAAAATTAACAAACATTTTGTGTAGGTCCTTATAGCCCGATTCAGAGGAATGGAATTTTAGAAATTATCGGCACAAATGCGTTTAATCACTGGACCGCACACAGCTGCAGAAGTAGTATTAAAGATTCAACGTAAGAAATGATAGCAATTAACCAAACAAGAAGAGTCAACAAATTTCGTTTGCTTCACCCACATCTCCTTACTGAAAGACATAAGTAATTATCTCCAAGTCAAAAGCGATATAAAAGAACATCCTGTCTAAGGCAACATTTTATATCCTTCGCCTTGGCGCTCCCAGCAAAGAACGAAAAAGCAATAAACTCTTGGGTTCATTAAAAATATCACCATATAAAAAAGTACTTATTGATTAGAATGGTTGCGTACAAGCAGTCCTGCTCAAACGTTACAAGTTACTGGTATAGGTACTCACCCAGTAGCATTAACAGCAGCAGGTGGGTGGAGAGCAGTAATTCAAAGCGACGCAGGTACTCCATCCGCATTTTTATAATTATTTTGAATTTTCGTTTGTTTAGCGTAAATTTTTTATTACTATTATATTATTTTATATCCTTTTGCTATAGCGATGGCAATCTGTCATAAAGATTGTGTAAAATTCGCACTTTTTCTTATTTTTATTTTCCATTAATACTTTTGCTTTATTACATTCACTTTGGATTTTATTTAAAATAAGAGAAGGAAACAACAACCCGAAACATCTGATTCATAAAACTTTGAAGGAGGACTTAATTTCATTGGAAGGCAGAGAACACGTTTTTCATGGATCGTTAAAACTTTCCAGAAATATCATGAGTTCAGCAGCGGTGGACACAATGATGGCACAATTTCATTTCCTTTTTCTTTTTGGTTAGGAAATATTGATATTTACTAAAGATACACTCTTAAACTTGCCACCCGGCAAGCACTTAACAAACACAAAACTTACAGGAGCACTGAAACCGAACGAGGTCGGTATTGGTTGGACTCCGAATCTGTTCCTCGCGTTAACATGATCGATCGGCAGATTTTTTATATCAACGAAAATCGATAGATCTATTTATGAGTTACTGAGAAAATCCTTGGCATATGGCTAGCATTTGCGTACTTTTATTATGTTTTCGTGAATGGCGGCTACCGTGGCGTATACGTAACCGATTAGCCGACGATGCAAAAATCCACTCAGGGGCTCATGCGTTATCACAATATATTCCAGAAAAAAAAAAAAAGAATTTCACTTTGCAAACATTCCACCCTGCCACAAGTGAAACCTTATCCTTTACCAAGGATGTAAAAATTACTCACGCAATTCCTAAAACATGTAACACGACACTTCTCGCGAATGAGAAATTGCTCCTTTAGCAAAAGTTTCGTTTACTTGTCGGCATCTCTGCTTCATATTTTTCTTTTCTTTCGAATAATGCGCAACATGAAAACTAAAAAGAGCTCCGAGGATAACGACAACGAGCACAAACCACTTGAAATGTGTAACACGATTTACGCACGCAACCGAGCTTCTGAAGCGAGGAAAGTGTTTAGGTGTACTAGAATAGGGTACGAGCACCCTTGCAGTAGGATTTTCCAAGTAACACTGTTTTGACGAAAGAGAAAATTGTGTGAACATTTTAGTTTTCCATGGCGATATTCCCGTGGAATTTATGAGGAACGGAAAAAGGTATGTACGTGGTTCGCATGCGGAAAGCTTTCACGTCAGGACCCATTGTGTGCACTCTCTTTATGCTGCCCGGCAGCAGGTACACTTTCTCTTCGATGCGATGGTGTACTTTTGATTACAACTAGGTCAAAAAAAATTGTGTTAGGAGGGCTATGTGTAGATTGCCGCTGGAAAACGTGATTATGGCCGGGAAGAATAATTTTCGTTTTCTTCTCTTCACAGTGCAAATATTCACTGCTAAGTTCGAATTCCTGAATTTTATGCTTCAATATTTAATGCATTGAAGTAGCAACCTCTTGAAACTTAATTAAGCCAATCAAAAGATGCAGGTACTTGAAGCTAGAGATGAGTATTTTGTGTGCAGAGCAATTCTGGTATTAACAATTTCCAGCAAGTTAGGCATGTTTGGAAGAAAAAGCTAGAAATAATACGTGTAGACCTCCAAGGAACTGAACTTTTCACCCCTTTTCCTAGCAAGTGTACTCGTACTTGTTATTCTGAAAACACAATGACACGTGTAGTTCCCAATTTGTGCTGATAGCTGCTGCGGTTCAATGGTTGCGAAGCCACACAGCATCGTTGGCCTGTGTGAAGCTTTTGAGCAAATGCGTTTTGTGAGTCTAACATACAACTATCTACCTATACATATCTCTGACAGGCATTATACGTTTGGGTGATGCGTATTGATGTGGGAAAACGAAATTATGCTCTGCCTGCAACTTTGTTATTTTTGACTAGCAAAGGAAATCAATGCGCATTGAAGTCGGTCGTGTACGATACGTGTATGAATGTACGTTCTAATTTATCAGACCAAGGCACAGAGTTGATTTCATTCATATTTAAATCAAGGATATTCTGAAGTAGGTATTCCATTGATAGTTAAATGCTTTTGCAACGATGTGTGTTCAAGGCTTTTTGTGGTGTGGCCATAAAGTTGTATTTCGATTGAGAGTTTCAATAGAGGCAAGCATTTTATTTTTGTTAGTTCCGAAACCGTTCACATGGCTTTGCTTTCGCTTCGAATGATGCAGATTATTTTTTGGCGATGAACACTGCATTTGTGGTTGCAGATGTGTTTGCTATGGTAAATGTAATTAAAATTCACATCATTTTAGCAGCTTAAAAAATAAGTGAGTAGAGGGTACATTTATCCCAAGTAACAATTTGACTTCGGTAAGGTTCAAATTTGTAATTTCTGTAGGCAACAGCTTCGATAGTCTTTGTTAACCGAAGTTGATCCATTTCGAAGTAATTGTTTCGATAATAACTTCAGTAAGACCTTTACGAAGCATAAAGCTTTATAGAGGGATATGAAATTAAGTTTCGATAAGGTCTCTATTAGACTTCTGAAAATGTGTCTGGAGATTCCAAGTGAATTGCTTCGATAAAGCTTGTGGTTCGGAGCGCTTCCTAGAATCTTCTTTAGAGCTTCTGACCGAAGGCATTATAGAAGCAATGAACTGTAATGCAGTCAACCGCTTGCGATTGGAAGCTGTATATAAGCACTTACTCGTACTTCCTCCTAACTTACATTTGGAGGCTTTATAGAGGTACAAATTTATTTCTAATGAAATGAATAAGCTGTCTAAAGAAACATCAATTAAATAATAAGGGAAAAATGAAAAAAAAAAAAAACACTTTTAGCACAGTGAAAAATATGTCAGAAATGTGATTTTAAATAAACACTTTTCGCTCATAAATAAATTAGGTAACACTAAATGCTTTGCTTACAACTTCGGTCGAGTAAGCTGCAAATTTATTGCAAGTCTTAACGAAACTCTAAAGTGCATGAAGTAGTTCAGATTAACCACTGCTACAATATTATGACGATTTAGCGTAGGGGGTAGTGTATTGGAATACTACGAAGCAGCAGGAGCCATGTTCGATTCTCAGTGCGACGCATGTAAGTAAAATGTAAATTATAACGAGTACGTAAATGTTAACTCCGTGAAAAGTGCAAAAAGTGTTTTAAAATGGTTATTAATAAGATAAAAATAAATAAAAAAAATAAGAAAACTAAAAAATGTAATAGAAAACATAAATATTTTTCTTTTATTTTATTTTTTGTCATTTTTCCCCGATTCATTAATTATTATGGTTTCTTTAGACAGCTTATTCATTTCATATGAAATAAATTTTTACCTCTATAAAGCCTCCATATGTAAGCTAGGAGGAAGTACGAGTAAGTGCTTCTGTACAGCTTCCAATCGCAAGCGGTTGACTGCATGACAGTTCATTGCTTCTATAATGCCTACGGTCAGAAGCTCTAAAGAAGCTTCTAGGAAGCGCTTCGAACCACAGGCCTTATCGAAGCAATTCACTTTCCACACATCTCCAGACACATTTTCAGAAGTCTAATAGAGATCTTATCGAAACTTAATTTCATATCCCTCTATAAAGCCTGTGTTTATGCTTCGTAAAGCTCCTACTGAAGTTATTATTGCAACAATTGCTTCGAAATGGATCTAACCGAAGTTGACAAAGACTATAGACGCTCTATCGAAGCTGTTGCCTACAGAAATAACAAATTTCAACCTTACCGAAGCCAAATTGTTATTTGGGGTGTAAGGCGCTTAGAGATATCTGGGTCGGCATTCTGTAAGGCGAAACGATCAATCGTTTTCGTGCGCACGAATGATTTGCCCTATGTTACACAAGAAAATTTCTTCGTGCACACTTCTGCCTTACAGAATGCCGACCCTGATGATGAACAGCCTTCGACGTTGACCAGGTAGCGCTCGTTCCAGCTAAACAGTCCACCACCGATCACCTAAGAAAAATTTTAAGAAGGGGCCTAGGCTTATTTTCAAACAAAAATTCAATCAGGTCGACAAAGGTTTGACAAAGTCTCCACAAGTCGGTTATTACTGGTCAGCACACTCCTGGAAAAACAAAGATCAATTTAGCTATTTATTTGCAAGATTCGCTGTCCAAAAAAAAAATACAATAGAAGATACCTATTATTTTTATTGGTAATCCACCATAACTCGTGCATGTAGCGAAGGAAGATATACATTTTAATGAATAATACTAGTTGGGAAATATTTGTCCAAATGCTGCCCTAAACAGGTGAAAACGTCACCAACTATACAAGTTTTTAATACTTATATACTCTTGTAATACGAGTTTAAATTTGTTTGAATTCACACCTGTAATTATAATTATGATGTCGTCCTCACATAAACAGTCATTGCTGATACTTAGGTAATTGTGCGCTCCCTAAAAGTTATATTTCAAATGTGTTCACTAGACTGGACAACAAAAGGTATACCCATCTTTACCACACCACAATACTAATTACACTCCATTAGACAGTTCATGCAGAACATTACCCAAGCAACGAGCGGACAATGAAGTTGAATGTATTTTCATGGATTAAGATAAGCGAATGTGCTAACTTTGTCCCTGTATGTATGGTGTATCCCCACGGTAGAGACAGCGAAGAGGGGATGTTTTCTACACCACTATACCGTGGCGTATACCTTATACCAAGCTTTCTACTGTATCTAAATGTAAAATTACTGTCACACCCTACATCAGGGAGGGAAGAACACAGTTCCACAAAGGTTTCAGCTACCTTACCTACTACAATTCATATATTTCTATGGCAACTGGTAGAGCACATACAAGAGTTACGTGTATGTTAGTGACAGTGTAGGTGCGAAACTAAGTGCAAAGAGTTATGCAGTCGCGCTAATTAACACCGTATGATGTTGATATTCTTTGGGAATCCATTAACTTTGGTAAAAGAAACTATTGAAGGGGTGACATTTGATTCAGCAAAGAGTATTGCTCCAGTGTTAAGTCAACGAATTCGAAAAACGACAAAACCGCCCAGCCGACGAAGAGTATGTTAATAAATACAACGCGTGTATAGCTCATCGATTTGGGGAACTCAAGAAACGACAGACATCATTTTGCGGGATTCACGGTATTGCTTCATATCCGAAATAATGGAATATGCATTAAACTATAGGCCACTACAAAGGATAGGGAAATCGGAAACTTTGCACATATCTCTTTTTCAAAAACTTGAAAATTGGGTGTGAGGATTTGGTGACATTAAGTCCATATAAAAAATTAAATAGAGTCCTAAAAGTGACGGTATAGAGGTGCTATTGAAGTTTTTAATAATATTTCCTAGATCCTTAGAACACCAGTCGATACAGGTTTAATCGGAAAGCAGGTTTAATTTTCACACTGATTTGGGTTCTCGGTTTAGATATATATAGAATGAGGTTTCGTATTCAAATTCGAGCGAATATCAGAAAATGATTCCCATGAATAAAACAAATAAAAGTGTAGCTGCAGCTTAGGTAGAAGTGATTTAAGTATGGCGAGAAAAAATATGTGAATTATAAGAAATAGCTGAAAATCTGACAGTTCTTCCTGTTTTTTGCTAAAACAAAAAAATATATCGACTGCCCCATGCACAAACTCCTACACCATTCATTCGCAACCACAGCAACTGCAGTAGTTAGCCAAGAGAGTGGTTGAAGGAGGTACGGGTGTGGATTAGTACGCAGGCGCACTTCTGTCATCGATTATTCGGGTTTTGCGAATCGTTCATGTTGGAAGCACGGGCTACCGCACACCAACAAAAAAAGCCGAGCTAAAAACTATCAACAAATAAAAATAAAATACAGCTGTGCCCCGAACTTCAAAATTTTATCAAATCAAAATTTCTGTACGCCTTGGTAAGATTTAATTATTTTCATCCACATAAGCAGCGTTTTGTTTGGTCCACTTAATATTGCTAATCCGATCAGTCTTGTTGGTTTCACTTGATTGTTGAAAATTACTTTTGAATCAGATATTGTAAACAAATAAAAAGAAAAAGAAATCTATGACAGTTTTATAGGAAAATAAATGTCCATGTCAGATCCTAGGACTAGCTTCCCCCAACCGCTCCTTTGCATGAGTATTTATTTTCCAGAATAAATGCAATTTGTTGACCTGCTTTCATTTTCTAACGAGCTTAGCTTACTATTGCCCATCATTGGTTTTTTTGTAGGGCATGATACGATCAGTGCTGTAAATATTCCCATAATATTATTTTTAAACAATAAACTAAATTTTAAATGGCTGTCGACCAAGATATTCATGTTTTTGGGCAAACATTTTCAAAGGGGGATTTTTTAAACTTTTTCCTTCTTTCTTTTATATACACATACATATTTAAAATATACATACTGGATTTAAAAATAAAATAACTATAGTCATGATACTACCATTGTTGGAGCATCATCGTTACCATCCTCATCATCATCGTCACCATTCTCATCATCATCGTCATCACAAACGTCATCATTTTAATTCCCATTTTGTAATTGTATTTGTATATCATTTGAATCCGGCGCTTTAAATTATACCAGTCGGCATATTTTTGTATTTGCTAATTCTCCACTTAATTCAAACTTTTGAAAATAACGTAATGTCTCTCTCAGAAGAAAGAAAACCTGTTATTTCAGCTTGTATATAAACCCTCCATGAATAAAGCTTTTTTAGTTCTTGCTCAAAACCCTTCAGGGAAAATATCGTGTTTCCATTCGCTCTCGCTTTCGTTGTCGCAACCACAAAATCCTTGTAGCTCTGCTAGTTGGTCAAAAATTAACAAGGTTCCACCAATTCTCGTCGCATATTTCGCATCCTTTTGACAATCGGTCAAACGCAGTAACCAGGATCCTTAATCGAAGGTAAACTAGAGGTCCGGAGGTTGACGGTCGGAATATCCAAGATCGTTCAACCGTCTTAAAAACTACAATAAAATTTGCTCTTGGAAGCATATATGCTTAGCGTAGTGCTTTACAACAATATCACGAGTTCAGCTCTTAATCGTTCAAATTAAGTATTATCGTCATTGTGGTTGAAACAAATTGTCATGAAACATTCTAAAAAACAAACAGAGCCAAATGTGTTTCCATTTTTGCACACTATGAATTTTTATTAATTTAATGAATTTTTATTTATTTAACACTGGGGTGTTACTTGCGCTAATTTCAATTAAAAAATAATAATAATACAAACTGAAATGAAATGTGGATTGTCAGTTTTTATGTTTCTTCGAAACATTTATTGATGTACAACAAATTACAAAAGGGCAATACGAAATAAAATGCACTACAAAACAGAAGTGAGCAGTACGGCAGTACACAGCTCTTGAAAGCATTGCTTTTGCAGGACATTCGACAGCACTGGCTGTGATTACTCAAATTTTGGACAGATTTCCTACAAATTTCGGGCTCTTTCTTGGCCTCAAACTAAATGAAATTAACTCTGAATTAATAGTTTTAGCAGCAGGGGTTTTGCTCTCGAATAATACACGTGTGGTCGCTTCTTGCTTCGGCGTAAGACTGCCTACTTCTTCGTCTTTATTCCTATTCTTCCTTATTCTACTTAGATCTAGGTTTACATGCATATCACAGTTCATGTGTGTTTCATACACATGTGTATATATAATACAACAGCGGGTTGGTAATACGTATAAGATAATGCTTATACATGTATGTAATTGTATATAATATAATAATGCTACTACGTGTGTATACGTAATCTAACAACGGGTCGGGGAATATGACAATACTACTACATAGTTACACATAAAAGAAGAAACAACTTCGAAACCAACTCCAATTAATCTAAAAATTCTACACTGACCAGCAAAGCGGTAAGCTTATTTGATAAAGTGAGTTAACTAAATTGAAATAGCTTGAAATAGCAATTACATTATAAATTGTTAACAAAAATGCAAAATACCATCTGAAAACCAATTCCAGGAGATGAGGATTACGGATGAAAATGCAATTGATTCTCGGCGGGTTCTTATTTATTCTTCGTACCTACCTACCTAAGTCATTGTCACTGATTTTAAATTTCCAGCTCAGATCGTATTCCTTAATCATACTTGACCTAGATTCCATTTTCTTGATATTGATGTACACTTCGAGCTGAAAATGAATTCCAAGTAATTGAGTGCATAAGAGGTTCCCATGGGGATGCAATTTTCTACTAGATGTCACAAGTGTAGGAAAAAAAAAAAATCAATCACCAACATTGAACGAAATTAATACAGACACGTTTCAATTAGTGGGCTGCAAAATATAGCTAGGTGGACGATCATTGAGGTGTGGAAACTTTGTTGCAACAAGCGACCGTTTATATGGAACTAGGCAAATGGGGCGTTGGTGTTGACTCTCAATCAGCCAACAGAATTTCCTCGAATGACATTTCATTTTTATTTGCCAACCATTACTATCCGACGACAAAAGCACGTTCTAAGTGCAAAACTGGAGCAATTTGCGTACCGAGATTTTTCAACATTTTGAGTGCTAAATTGGTTTATTATTATGAGAAGAGTTCGTGCAGCGTATGAACATAATTATAGCTCTGGTTCGAAATCATTTTGCACACTTTGATTCTTCTTACACCCTAGCGATGTTTGATCATTTCTGAAAGCAGTTTTTCATATTCAAACCGGTAGTGTATTGTATGATAGCAACAATAATAAGAGTAGTACTAGTAGCCGGCCACTACATTCAGCACTTGGAGCTGTACTTGCTAAAGAATGTCAACAGTATAAAAAAGAAAGCAATGTGTTACCCACTCATGCACATTTAAATTTGTAGGCATTGTAGTTGCATTACAAGATGTTCATTCTCTAATAAACATACTCACGAATGAGGCCGAGGCGATATCACTTTATAACTTTCTCGATTAAGTAGTAACAGAAAGATATTGTATTCGTACAAAATTTCGAGCTCGAGATGTTAATCAATTCAGACGTTATGATAGAGGAACTAAAAAAAGTGGGTCGCAAAATTCTGTCCGTCTGTCCGTCTGTCTGTCTGTCTCTCTGTCCGTATGCCCCGAGGCCTATAGCCGAAGCGGCTGCCCGGATTTCGTACTTTCCATATACAATTTTCACACCAATTTGATTTGTTCGAAATTGATATTTGAGCTTAAATGAGTGAGGTTAACATAACTGCATACTCAGTTTTCCGCTGAAAAATCGAATAACGGTACTTTTGAAATTTGGACTTAAATCGAAAACGGTCCATACTATTGTAACAAAAATTCATTTCTGAGGTAATATGGTCATTTCGAACTCAATGGCAAACTCAGTTTTTCTCTGTATTATCGTAAAATGGATTTTTGAAAAAAGGTATTTTTTTTTAAAATTTAGTTTTCTTTAGTTTACCTAAAAAAAGTCAATAACGATTTGGTCCAAAATGCAAATCTAGAGTAAAATTAATATTTTTAAAATTTTTGCGTCCTTATTTTTCAATTCGAATCAGTGAAAACGCTTATTTTAAAAACAGCTCATATCTCAAAAACCCCATTTTCGATTTCGATAAAACTCTAAAAACCAAGTTAATGCTTAGGTACATCCCGAACAATGACTTGTACTCGTTTTCAAGCTAAATAGTTAAGTAATAGTATTTTCCAAACTAAACATTGAAATATTTTTTTTTTTTTTTCAAAAACCGCTCTAACGATTTTGATCAAAATACATATTAAAGATAGAATAAGTATTCTAAATAAGATCATGTAGTTATTTTTCTTCAAAAAATTCGAACAAATCAATTTCTTAAATATTTCTCAAAAATGGCTACCCACACCCGATCTGTGGTCACATTTCTTTTATATTTATGTAAAACTTATTTTTAGCAACTTGTAATTTTTTTCAACCATATTGAATAATTCCCAAAAATTATTCCAACAACTTGGAGCTTACACAATCCCAACTCCCACTTCATTTGCACCAAAACTTTTGATGAACGAGAAAGCTACGTTGGACCCAGTCGTGCACTTTATTTATTATAATGGTGTGAAACTTAAGCCAACTGAAGCTGAAACTGAAATGATCTTCTAAAAAGTTAAAAATAAAATTTAAAAAGATTAGCTAAAGTTGACTCTGCTACAGCTGACGACGTTGAGTTGTTGATGTTGACTGCAAAAATCGCTTTGTCTTCCATTTTCGAATTTTCGTTTGTTCTTCTGTTAGGGGACCAAGTAAATTTGTTAACAAAATTGAGAGGTACACAACACACCCATACCAACACACCAGGTATGATAGTGCGACCGTGGCCAACGAAACCTATCGTAGAGTACCCATCATGGTGCTAAGACCCCGGTTGTATACAAGTATAAGTTTTAACACTTTATCGGAATGAAATTGTGTCGCTTCTCTGACGGGTTTTCTGGAAAATAGCCAGAGGTGATGCTGCTCCTTAGGCAACGAAGAAAAACTTTCTGAAGAGCAAACGGCGGAACCTAAATAATACTCAGATGGAATCGCTTTTGCCTGTCAAAGAGAAAAAACAATGGCCCAAGGACAGGTTATTAAGAAAGCCTACTGTTTTATCCTTTTCTTAACAGCACTTGTCGCTTCTCTGTTCAAGACAATATACCACAATCATTGCGCCACATAGGCAGCATTTTTTTTCTTTTTTTTTGTTATTTCCTCTGCAAATGAACATAACAATTGTCAAAGCCAAAGATAAAGGGGTAGATAAGAGAAATGAAACTGTTTCTAACCCGTCGCCAAATGGTTTTTTTTTTCTTCTTATTCGCATTCATGCTGAACTAAGTCGTAATAGGGAAAAGGAGTATATAGCTACATAAAATTAAGACTGCAATACTCATCGTGCTCGCGAAGAAAAACTTTCCATTAATGACATGCAAAAGCTCCATTATGTAGGACATTAAGATTCTTTCTCGCAGCTATTATCCTACGTCTTTTATTGCCAACTTGTGGTTGTGTCATCTCATTTGTTGTCCTTCTTCCTTAACTCGTTACGCTTTCAAGCAGGAAACAGATGCTGCTTCGAGCGGCTGCCGCTGCACGAAAGAACTTCTTGAAACGGCGAAATCCGATTAGCAAAATGAGAGCAAAGGAAGATTTTCAAAAATTAGGAACGTTTGCTTCGAGAGCGGACAGAGCAAGCGAAACTCAGACACGGTGTAATCCATTAGAGCGGTGGCAGTTTCAGATACTAAAACCTGAGTTGATTTAAATTTAGATTTGGAGTTCCACTTGCAATTTCACTAAGACTTTAACCTCCATAATCTGCTCAGCCATCAATCAAAGAGGTATCACCATCTGGCGCATAGAAGATACAAGGATACTTTCGTCTGTGACTGGTAAATTTATAATGAGGTTCGGTACGTCGCGGTGAGGATAATCCCTATGTGCCAAGTTATAAAAACCATATATATAAATTACATGTCTGCTGCGGTCGTAGCAGTTGGGCTTTGCGTTCGTGTCGGTTGGCTGTCGGGCATGGATGTGAAGAGTTTAGTCTCCTTGAACTGGATAATCATTAGGAGGCACGAAATGTGCTCTCCTGAATTTATGTGTACAAACGCATGCATGCGAGGACAGAAGTTGAAGTGTTCACCTCAGAAAGTTGGAATTTGTCAATGATGTGGAAAATTGGATTTTAAAAACTTTTTTTCACCTATTTTGTGTGTGGAAATTTTACTATTTTTGTCAAATTGATGGCTCGGTTTAGGCATTTTCCCTGAGCTTGCGAGTTGAGAACAAATTGGAATAATGATTAATATTTTCAACAGCTTATTTCGTTTTTATTGCTGCCTTAAGTCTATAGATAGTGTTTGAGAATGCTTTCCGAAACTGGTTATTCGTTTACTATCTTTGTTATTTAATATTGTTTTCTTTATTTGTTATTCGTTAATTGTAAATTACATAACGTAACTTACCCTAATGTTAAACAGTTGCATTTTAGATTTTCTTTCTCCTTCTCGTCTACTCTAGTAAAGGGTGATTTTTTAAGAGGTTTAGAACTTTCTTTAAAAAAAAAACACAAAAAATTCGAAAAAATGAATGAAATATTTATTTGAATCGATAGTTTGAACCTTGCAATTTAATGTTTAAAGATAATTTCATGCAAATGTTGACCGCGGCTGCGTCTCAGGTAGCCCATCCGCTGAGTCCAATTTTGGCATACTCTTTCACACATATCGGCCGGTATCTCACGAATGAATGCATGGATGTTGGCTTCCAGTGCGTCAATCGAAGCGGGCTTGTCCCTATACACATTAGCCTTGGCATACCCCCACAAAAAATAATCTAATGGTGTCAAATCGCACGATCTAGGCGGCCAATTGACCGGCCCGAAACGTGAAATTAACTGTTCACCAAACTCGCCTCGCAATTGCGCCATTGTTTCGCGTGCTGTGTGGCATGTGGCACCGTCTTGTTGAAACCACATATCATGCAAGTCAAGAACTTGCATTTCGGGCAAAAAAAAGTTTGTTATCATCGCTCGGTAGCGTTCACCATTGACAATAACGCTGCGATTCGCATCATCTTTGAAGAAATATGGCCCAATAATGCCGCCGGCCCATAAACCTCACCAAACAGTGGCTTTTTCGGGATGCATTGGTAGCTGTTGCAATGCTTCTGGCTGATCTTCAATCCAAATGCGGCAATTTTGCTTATTTACGTACCCATTCAACCAAAAATGAGCCTCATCGCTGAACACAATTTTTCGATAAAAAAGCGGATCCTCGGCCAGCTTTCCAAGAGCCCATTCACCAAAAATTCGGCGTTGTGGTAGGTCGGCTGGCTTTAGTTCTTGCACCAGCTGTATCTTAAAAGGCTTTACGCCCAAATCCTTCCGCAAAATTTTCCACGTAGTGCTGTAACAAAGGCCTAACTGCTGGGAACGGCGCCGAATCGACATTTCGCGGTCTTCTGTCACATTAGCTGATACGGCCGCAATATTTTCTTCACTACGCACAGTACGTAAACGTGTTGGTGGTTTAATGTCCAACAAAGTAAATTTGGTGCGAAATTTGGTCACAATCTTCCGAATAGACTGCTCAGAAGGTCGAGAATGCCGATCATAAAATGGAAGCAGCGCGCGATGAATATTTCGAACCGAGCACGAATTTTGATAGTAAAATTCAATAATTTGCAAGCGTTTTTCATTTGTAAGACGATCCATGGTTAAATTGCAAACCAAACTGAAGCTGTTTGACAGTGACACAAGGTACTAAACACACGTCAGCTGTCAAAACCAGTGTTGTCAAAACCAAACCAGCTAAAAAATCACCCTTTATAAGAGTCTAATGTCTAACGCTAATTTTCTCTTTTGTATTCCTCTTTAATTGTCATTCGCAATGTATTTTTGACTTAGAAAAAAAAAACGTTGTCTCGTTCATTCTGATCGAGAACACAGCCGTGGTAACACCAATAAATTATTTTCTTATTATCTGATTTTTTATATTTTCGCTGCGATTCATCGTCGCCTTGGTTCAGGACACTCGAATAAGCTTCGTCGCAATAACCTCCTCGTATTCCCAGACATTTGGTCCAAATTAGAGCCGGATTTTCTGAATTTGATTTCGTGAAGCAAATAGACATAGGCACCCAGCTGTAAAAAGTATGCATGTTTCGCCGTCTTTAAATTGCGCAAAGTGCAATGATACTCACGGGCTTCCTCAATGCCCACAATTCATCGATTTGGATGCGCAATCTCGAAGAGATTTCGTCAAATCCGCTAAAATTTGTTTTAATTGCCTTCCAACTGGGCACTCAGCAGCTCGGTGCTCATCTAAATTTCGATGCAGATCCTGTAAGTCAAAGCATCATAGCTTGGTTCATGATGATAGGGTCAACAATCCCCGTCAGCAAGCACCAGTCAATAACTTGGTAAATGCGGGAATTAATTACTCGATCGGTCAGCCAACCAGCGACTTAACTCGTGATCGTGAATGTGCTTCAGGCACCTCAAATCCCTCTTTTACTTCGGCATCGGTGGAAAATCATCATTCCATAAACGCCGCGCATCAGGTACGATGTACTCTACTCCCCACCGCTATTGGGAAGGTCTTGGATGTAAACGGTAAATACCAACTGGTGCGCATCCTTATCGATTCAGGCTCTCAGGTTTCCTTTGTTACCGAGTCTTGCATTCAACGGCTCGGGCTCAAACGAAGAAATGCTAGAATTTCCATCAATGGAATTGGATCTACCAGTGCGGGTACATCCAGAGGCCTTGTATCAGTTGTAATTTCTTCACGCTGTGATTTATTTAGTATTATCGTCGATACTTATATACTATCAAGCGTTACCACAAACCTACCAACAACTTCATTCAACGTCGAAGACTGGACGCATCTAAATCAATTGGACCTAGGGGTCTATTGACATTTTGTTAGGAGCCGATAAGGCTTGGGAGATTTTGCTAGGCAATGTTGTCCATAGCGAAAAGGGTCATCCAATCGCGCAGCAAACAATCTTTGGTTGGGTATTAGCTGGTCAACTGCCACCCAGTTTAGAATCGGACGTCATTTCGCATCATTCCACATTAGACATCGACTCAATACTGCAATCGTTCTGGACAATCGAAAAGGTTGATCCTAAATCGATCTCGTCAAATGAGGACAAACAAATCGAGGAACATTTTCGTCATACGCATCGTCGTGACTCGGACGGACGATATATTGTCGACCTTCCATTCAAATCACCTCCACAGTTTGCTGATACCTTAACTGGGGCCGTTTCTCGTCTCAAATCGATGGAGCATAAATTTTCTAAAAGACCCGACCTTTTGCAAATGTACTCTGACTTTCTCGACGAGTATTTATCGTTAGGACACATCGGAAATCGGGAGATCGAATGTATTTTATCTCCCTCACCATGCTGTTATGAAGCCCGACAGTACGACAACCAAGATTCGCGTCGTTTTCGATGGGTCCTACAAAGACACCTGCGGAAATTCACTGAACAACGCGCTATTGATTGGACCTCCTATTCAACGTAACCTTTTTTCGGTCAGCATCAGATTTCGTCGTTTTCGGTTCGTTTTTACTGCTGACATCGTTAAGATGTTCCGCCAAATCCGGGTATCTGAGAAGGACTCCGACTTCCAACGCATTGTCTGTCGGAAATCGCCTTCAGATCCAATCGAACACTTTCGGCTAAATACCGTGACGTACGGTACGTCTTGTGCACCATATCTGTCGGTCCGGACACTGGAACAACACGCGAAAAACTACCAAGATGAGTTCCCAATAGCCTCAGAAATGGTACGCAATGACTTTTACGTTGATGATGTGGTATCGGGTGCCGATACCTTAGCTGACGCCATTTTCAAACGAAATTCATTAATTGAACTCTTGTCTAAATGCGGTATGCAATTAAGCAAATGGCAAAGCAATTGTATCGATCTTCTTCAAGGCGATGAAACTCCTGCTCGGGAAAATATTTCGTTGGACACAGACGCGGACTCGTGGGTGAAGGTGCTCGGGTTATATTGGAACTCAAAATCTGACGTATTCAGTTTCTCCCTAAACTACGTTCCGAATGAACCCATTACAAAACGCCAAATCCTTAAAGACGTAGCACGCATTTTTGACCCCCTCGGTTTCTTGTCCCCTTCGGTCGTGCAACTGAAAATACTATTCCAGGAACTATGGCACAGAAAACTGGAGTGGGATGACGAAGTCCCATATCCTATCGCTGCTCAATGGAGAAGATATCGCGCTGAACTTTCGCTATTCACCAAAATCCAAATACCTCGATCTATCGGTCTTTCGAATGCGTCGTTCGAGCTGCACGGATTCTCTGATGCATCGGCATCCGCGTATGCAGCAGTCATATATTCGCGCTACCAACTTCCCAATGGAAGCTATGAAACCATTATTGTTGCTTCTAAATCTCGAGTCGCTCCGATCAAACAACTGAGCATACCACGCCTTGAGCTTTGCGGAGCCGTTTTGCTAGCACGGCTACTCGTCGCAGTCCAAAATTCTCTAAACGTTCAATTTGCTAATGTTTATGCATGGTCGGACTCGAAGGTCGTCCTATCATGGCTATCGTCTCCTCCTCGCCGTTGGAATGTCTTCATAGGAAATCGTACTTCTGAGATCTTAAATGCAATTCCCAGAAACCGTTGGTTCCATGTCAGATCTCAGTGCAATCCGGCCGATTCTGCATCTCGCGGTATACCACCATCGCAACTCCTGGAGCATCCGATCTGGTGGAATGGTCCACACTGGCTTGGAAAGCCTTCTGACGACTGGCCAATTGAAAGTGACTTCGAAGAAGACCCTAAATCTTTGCCAGAGGAAAGGAAGGTTGTACATGTACAGCAGTCATATCTTGCGACCCACGACGAACATCCATACGAAGTGCTATCGACTCGGATTTCATCTTGGAACACGCTTATTAGAACAGTCGCAAGATTACATGGTTTATTCGATAGAAACGCAAGCAAGGTAAAGTCATCGTCGCATTATCTAAAGCCACAGGAGATCCATAACGCCAAAACAAGGATCATTATATGGTTACAGAATCGATACTTTGGTGACTACATTAAATTCTATAAAAAACATGGCTCCTTTCCACAAAGTTGCAAAATTATTAGTCTATCTCCCTTTCTAGATACAGACGATATTCTGCGGGTCGGTGGAAGAATTCAAAAGGCGAATATAGCATTCAACACCCGACATCCGATCACCATACCCAAGGGACATATTCCAACAAAGCTCATCGTCCGCGACGCACATGTACGGTTTCTGCATCCTGGCATATCGACTTCGTTTGCTCTTATCCGACAAGAGTATTGGATAATCGGCTGCCGAAACATATTGCGGCAAGTCATACACAATTGCATCCGCTGCTTTCGTCAAAGAAAGGCAACTATTACTCAACTTATGGGTAACCTTCCCCCACAACGGATTCAAACCAGTCGCCCGTTCGCGAATTGTGGCTGTGATTACGCGGGTCCAATATCACTTAAAGTAAAATCGGGTCGAAAATCAATTCACACAAAGGTTACATTTCTCTATTCGTTTGCCTAGCTACAAAGGCCATCTATTTAGAGCTAGTGAGTGATTTAACCTCAGAAACATTCCTTGCCGCCTTTCGTCGTTTTGTCGCGCGTCGCGGAAAACCCTCGCATGTAAATATATTCGGATAATGGAACAAACTTTCGGGGATGTGTTCGTTTGTTATCTGAAATGCATAATCTCGTTTTATCCGAACAACATAATGCGCTGGTAGCCGACGCTTTAGCTCGCGATGGAATTTCTTGGCATTTCATTCCCCCGTCTGCCCCTCACTTTGGTGGGTTGTGGGAAGCCGGGGTTAAATCGGTAAAACAGCACCTTCGTCGGGTAATAAACAATGATATTCTCACATTCGAGCAATACTATACCCTACTAACCCAAATCGAAGCTATCCTAAACTCGCGACCGCTGTGCCAGATTTCCGACACTGAGTTAGATCCACTAACGCCAGCTCATTTTTTCTTAGGTGAATCCTACGCAGCCATCCCGGAGCCAACACTTGACATACCAACAAATCGCCTATCCTGCTGGCAAACACTACAAGCAAAGGTACAAGGGTACTGGAAACGCTGGCACCTAGAGTACATAACATCACTGCAGCATCGGCCCCGCTGGCAGCAGGTAAAGACAGTCAAGGTCAACGATCTAGTCGTCATAAAAACCTCTGATTTACCCCCTGGGAAGTGGGCAATGGGTCGGGTAATGGAAGTTCATCCGGGGAAGGACGGTCATGTTAGAGTCGCCACTTTGAGAACTGCAGCTGGCAACTTGACTCGACCAATCCATAAATTGGCAGTGCTACCCGTATGCTGAAACGTTGTTCCAGGGGCGGCGGAATGTTTGAGAATGCTTTCCGAAACTGGTTATTCGTTTACTATCTTTGTTATTTAATATTGTTTTCTTTATTTGTTATTCGTTAATTGTAAATTACATAACGTAACTTACCCTAATGTTAAACAGTTGCATTTTAGATTTTCTTTCTCCTTCTCGTCTACTCTAGTATAAGAGTCTAATGTCTAACGCTAATTTTCTCTTTTGTATTCCTCTTTAATTGTCATTCGCAATGTATTTTTGACTTAGAAAAAAAAAACGTTGTCTCGTTCATTCTGATCGAGAACACAGCCGTGGTAACACCAATAAATTATTTTCTTATTATCTGATTTTTTATATTTTCGCTGCGATTCATCGTCGCCTTGGTTCAGGTTTCAGGACACTCGAATAAGCTTCGTCGCAATAACCTCCTCGTATTCCCAGACAGATAGTGTCTGTTGAAATTGTTATTGTTGCAAATGTGGACAGGCCTTTCGGAAATGGGTTGAGTTGAATGAACACACATAGTTTGTGTTTCGTTTTCAGTAATCAGTGAGCACGGGTAGAGTCGTCAAAAAACGCAATTCAAACGTAATTGCGAAATTTGCTTAACTAACTTTAAAAAGCAGAACTGGATTGCACGAAGATTTTTTAAAATATTGTTAAATGTTATTGTTTAATCAGATTGGATGGCAATTTGACGACAGACAGAGCTTGTAGCTCGCATATAGTTGGACGGCTGAAAGAGTGAAAGGCAATAACAAATAAGAGCGGGGAAAATATCTTAAGATTTTGTTAGTAACGAATCTATTTTTTGGCTAAATTGTAAATAGTAGAAAAAGATTAAGGTTCTTGGTTGCCACTGCCTTTGTTTTTAGGAACTTGCCTAAGCTATCTCTAAGCAAAAAAGAAAAATTGTTTATTCCGTGTTGCTGTAGTTAATTCTGCAAAGGCACTAGGATGAGTAGTTAAGAGTTCATCGCCTACCGATAATTATATTTAAGAATTAAGTTGTTTTTTTCGAATTAGTGCAACCTTGCTTTTCTGAAAATTGCACATGCCTCAAAAAATTATGCTGAAATGGACTGTCTTCAAAAAATCATCTACAAACCTATCAAGTATTTTTTTTGTTAAACAATGAAAAAATTAAATGAAACTTAAAATACGGAAAATTTGTCATTTGTCAAAACGGCTCCCTTCAATTGGCTCTCCTTCTAAGTCTGTGGCAGGTATATTATGGTTCGCAACAAAAACAATCGTTTAGAATATCTGCATAAAAGGCCTATTAATCACAGTAGTTTCTAAAATTGAACTCACCTAAAAAATTAACATGAAGCGAATAACCAACACAATTTATTGCAAACACTGTAATATCTCCCTTATCCTTACACGGAACACAATTCGGAAAGACGGGAGAACAATAAAACAGACCAGAATGTAATGAAAGGGCAATAAATTTCAGTAGAAAAATGTTACTTGCCGATAGGAATTCTAAGCAAAAGCCATTTTTCACCACACGATAAAATTAAATAAGCACTCTTGTTTATCCTCATCAACACATATGCAAATCGCTATGATTCCTTGAATTGCATTTTACAGCCAATTACTCGCAACCAGATTCGACTGCTTTGCGAAAACGATACGCCAGGATTGGAGCGCAAAACACTGCGTTCGGATCTCTCCCCCAACACCAAATGGCGCTTAACAATAATTTACTCTAAGAAAGCGGTTCGCCTTTCATCGTTTCATCACATGCACGTAAGGCAATTAATTAAACCGCAACACGCCGGTACTCCATTGAAATAACATTTGTACAGAATTCCCCCAATTGAGGATGGCAGACAAGGTGTTTCACAAGTTTCAAATAATTGCGTCGAGTTCGCCTATCAACCCCAAGCGATTCCCGAGGAAGTGACCATTATTTTTCTCTTATCCACACCTAACCGAATGCAAGAGATAACGTTATCCAATAAGGCGAAAATGAATGTACAACACCACCAATGATAAAAAGAACACATAAACTGGTCTTAAGTGTTGGAAGAGCCGAGGTAAACTTTTAAGAACATTCCATTAGGAGGAGCACTACGAAGGAACAACTAAAATGAAAATCAATTTCAAAAACGAAGAAGACTCGAACATTCTGTGAAAGAAATCGCTTACAGCACACACACAGTTAGTTAAAAGGGGAACAGCTTGTGAAGGACTTATATCCATCTTCTGTTTCTTCAAAAAAAAAGAAAAAAAGAAAACGGGAACAAAGGAATTAAAAATTCTTTACCATGAAATTGATAGTACGAGTATGTTTTGCTTCGGAAAAGTTACAGCGTTCGCTGTAATGCGATACATAAATCGTATCGATGTAGTTCCTTCCTTGTGCCCTTTTCCTATACACTAGGAAACCGAGTGTATATGCGAGTGGGGAGAACAGTCGTTTACGTGCGGCAAACACACAAGAAAACAATTACAAATGCAAATTATGGGGTTGGCTTAATGTAAAGTAAATCTTTAATTGAATAGGAAGACTGGATTTTTTTACTAGATTTTTAATAGACTTATGATGACAGGTTTGTGCAATACGAAGAAGGGCTTATAGCTTGAGTTTGAGTATTTTATTTGAACTATGTGCGAGAAGAACGAATGGTGGTAAAGATATACCCTTGTGAAGTTTATGGTGTGTTCCAAGATCTTTTTTAAATATTGAAGGCACCTAGAATTTTATTTGATCCCATCCAAACATGACATCAATATTTTCCTCCATTTATTTGCTCCATCAAAATGTTCCATACGCAAGCAATGCACGATAAAACTTCTTTAACATGGATGAAAGCAAATCCGTTACCCACAAGCTAAATACTTGGTCCGAAAAATAGGGGGAAACCCACATTTTAAAAGTATATCAAACGCATGGCACGCCTACGCGCCGAAATGCCTCAAAATTTCAAAATAAATTGTATCACTATTTGCTTTCAATCATTTTTAGACACAATCTGACTGTGCGTCATAAAGGGTTTTTCAATAAGAGCGCTACAAAAGTTTTTTTTAAATTAAACAAAAACGGTTTTGGATATCAATGAAATTCTGTGAAAGTACGTTCGATGCTATCATGTATGGAACTCGATTTCTTTTACATGGCCACCACGGGCACGCTTGCAGAAGTCCAGACGCTGAACCCAATTTTCGTGGCTTGTGGCGCCGTCCTGTTGGAACCACATGTCCTCCAAGTCCATATCATCCAATTGGGGCCAAAAATATTCGGTTAGCATTGAACGGTAGCGATTTCCATTCACAGTAACGTGCCGGTGTTGATCATCACGGAAGAAGTACGGCCCAATGACGCCGCCGGCCCATAAACCACACCAAACCGTAATTTTTTCGGGATGCAATGATGACTCATGGACTACGTGTGGATTGCTGCCTGACCAATACCGCATATTTTGTTTATTGACGAAGCCATTCAGCCAGAAATGAGCCTCATCGCTGAAGATGATTTTTCGATGAAAATCCGAATCATTTTCAAGTTGTTGCTCAGCCCAATTCACGAACATAGGACGCTTCTGGTGGTCAAGCGGCTTCAGTTCTTGCGTCAATTTAATCTTGTAAGGATGTAGGCCAAGATCTTTCCGCAAAATACGCCACAACGACGTCACAAATATGCCCAACGCTTGAGAACGACGTGTGAGAGACACATTTGGGCTTTCTTCAACTGAAGCCTCAGCGGCAGCAATATTCTCGACACTACGGGCCCTTCTTTGTCTCACTGGCACGGGAACATTTTGTACTGTGCCTGTGGATTCGAATTTGTCCACTAGACGCTCAATTGTTGATCTGCTAGGACGATTATGACGACCATAAATTGGACGTAGCGCTCTTAACGTTGAGGCCACTGACACCGAATTTCGGTAGTAAATTTTAATAATTTCGACTCGTTGGTGGCTCGTATATATTTGCATCATGAAATGGCAAACCTTACTGAAGAGAAATGTCAAAAGAGCGGCAAGAAATACGTTCGTCGTTTGCTGTCCCTGTCGCTCTACGTTTGTAGCGTCCCTTTTGAAAAACCCTTTACTACACTCAATGAGGAATGGTTTTTCACATCGAAACGAAGGGCTTACTAATCGTCATGTCTACCTTATAATAGACTATGAAGAATTGTCAAGGAAAGATAGTTGCTCAAAGCAAAATGTTACCAGGCAAATAAGTTGTACAAATATTAGAAAATTATTCAGTTATTCATTTGGCCGGAGAGATAATAAATATTAAGCAGTTTGGAAACTAGTTCCTGGAGTAGAAAAGTGAGTGAAGTTGGTTGAGAGGAGCTCCTTTTAGGACCTCGTTCAATACCAAGTATTGAAGGCTTTCCTTATGAAAAGCCTAGAAAAATATTGTTAAATAATGCTTTTGATATTAATGATTCAGTTCTTCAATAGTTTGTTGCTGTTACTTTTGATTGACTCGCAATTTTTTTAACCGGTTCCATATTTTAAAGTTGATCGTAAAATGGAAGAACGGAAATTTACATTTTTAATACCCTTTTCACACCGCACCGAAAACCGTGTTTTCATCGAAAACTCGTCGATGCTTTCACACCGAACACCAACTAGTTTCAGTTTGACGTTTCAGCTGTGAGACACTAGCCGTGAAACTTCTGTGTAAACTATTTTCGTTACAAATTCGATCGCATTAATTAACAAATAAAATGAGTTCAGAGCATTTAAAAATAATATGAGCCTATCGATTAAGTTGTGAGTTGTGACATCTGTTCTTGTTGCGGAAGCAGTTTAATTGTACCTTCACAACCAAATAGAAACACTTCTATTTAGTAGAACGAATAGTTATGAAGTAAGTTTTATTAAAAAGTCGATAAGACATTAGAAACTCTAGGTTACTGAAATAATAATAATTTTCTAAGTAAATACTTGAACTCCAACAGTTCTGCTCGAATTTGCTGAATATCGCAAAAGGTGGGATTCTTTCAACAACCCAACGACTGGAAGTCGTTTTCGTGGTGTTTTCGTGAAAAACGACTTTAAAGGACTCGTTTGGAAAACTGACATATGTATGGGAGATATTCTGCCTTCGATGAAAATAGTAGATCCCTTACGTTCGTCTCAAAAATGAAAAACTCGCACAAAACGAATGGTTGTGAGAAGCTAGGACTAGGGTCCCTACGGAACTGTTGCGCCAACTATTTATTTTATTTTAAAACAGGATTCCTCATTAAACATTTCAATGTTGCGTTTAATAATAAATATTTTACATACAGTCAGACCCCAAAACAGCTCTTAAATCAGTTTACTTTTTTACCAACGTATTAAATTGAAAACTGTTAAAGTCAAACCTATTTGTATTTATACCCCTTTGAACATAAAAGCCGATGTTGCAAGTCTTAGGGGTCAATTTTGGAAAATGTCGAACTAGCACCAAAAGGGGATAAAACTTTCGAAACAGCTGTCATTTGTCTTAAGGTTATAATATTTTTTTCATTGGACTGACTTTACTAAAAATCGGGCATTTTGAAAGCAACATTTTATGAACTCCATAAATAACTTTGGATACTTTTTTTTTAAATTCACAGTTATGGGTACACCATGTGTAAAATGGAAACTCCCATTCGTGGCAATTTTGAACCCCCCCACACACGCGCTCCTGCATACTTTGTTTGTACAAGGACCATACTCTCGCACTCATTTACTTACAACGAACAAACTTAAGTTTCCAAGTATAGACTCCCCATTGAATCGCTCACATGGTGTCGTGGCAGTATCGTGACTCACAACGAGAATAGGTTAAATGCATATTAATTATTAACACATATGTTGCCAGCATGAGTTACTATTACGGCATCAATGTTGTTTCTTTTTCTATCATATTATCGCGTTAAAACACACATCACAACCATGAAGTAACCGACGCCCCTCAACCGCGCGCCGACCGTTTTGAACGCAATTTAAGGATAGGTTCGCCTATCCATTACAGAAAGCTACCCAAGCATAGACTGGTTGCAGTTTTTCCCACCGAACCAAGCTCTGGGGTTGTATATTTCAAAATTAATTATAATGTAATAAACCGACTGCAGGCTTATGTGTGTACTTATATGCCTTTCTAGTTTGACAGTGTATATGTTGGAAGGCAGGAGTTGGGACAGATAACGGCAGCTCTATGTTTGCCATGCCCGCAGTGTAAAGTCTGCTTAATACAGCACGGCATTTAAATTGCATTTTAATTATGTCAATTGAAAATAAAGCACATATAGCCCAGTACTCGTGCGACAGGCAAGCGATTTCAAGCGATCTAATGTTTGCTTTAGTTGGCTTAAAATGTAACGTCGAAGGTAATGAGTAATTGATAAAAAAAAGTACGCATAATTGCGTTTGGGGTTTTAGAACGCCGCGCCGTGCAATATTGCCAATTTTACAGATAGGTGGTGATACACTAATGACTGCTGTTTGCATTGAAAAAAAAGGAATTCATGTCGGCTTTATTTTACAGTCCAATTAAATTTTCAATTATACAGGTAATTTAGTAAAATTAAATAGACAGACTAGCTAAGAGCAGTGTGACTGTTTCATGTGGGCCTTTGATTGTGTTGAGTTTCTAAAGCGAGGTATTTCACTTTTCCGGGTACGAAAGTACCGCTTCTCATGCATTTAAAAAAATTGGGTTCAATATTTAATGTATGTAAAACAATTGTTTTCTAAAATTGTTTAATTTTTAAGCAAAAAAGTGTAAAACAAAAATTCTTTTTGACTGTTATTACCGTCCATAAACGGTCTTACTTCAACAGGTATCATTTGTAGACACCAACTACTGGTCGCTGAATGCCTATACGCAAAACTAGTAACAGACCTTGTCAGATGTAAAAATAACTATACCTCTCTCAAACTACTTCCTTTCTTCCACTATAAAGATTAATTTAATTAGCAACACAAACTAAAGAAACAGACCAAATCCATGAAAAATGCACAATGGGTTGTTTCTAAATAAAGGGTGATTTTTTAAGAGGTTTAGAACTTTTTTTAAAAAAAAAACACAAAAAATTCGAAAAAATGAATGAAATATTTATTTGAATCGATAGTTTGAACCTTGCAATTTAATGTTTAAAGATAATTTCATGCAAATGTTGACCGCGGCTGCGTCTCAGGTAGCCCATCCGCTGAGTCCAATTTTGGCATACTCTTTCACACATATCGGCCGGTATCTCACGAATGAATGCATGGATGTTGGCTTCCAGTGCGTCAATCGAAGCGGGCTTGTCCCTATACACATTAGCCTTGGCATACCCCCACAAAAAATAATCTAATGGTGTCAAATCGCACGATCTAGGCGGCCAATTGACCGGCCCGAAACGTGAAATTAATTGTTCACCAAACTCGCCTCGCAATTGCGCCATTGTTTCGCGTGCTGTGTGGCATGTGGCACCGTCTTGTTGAAACCACATATCATGCAAGTCAAGAACTTCCATTTCGGGCAAAAAAAAGTTTGTTATCATCGCTCGGTAGCGTTCACCATTGACAGTAACGCTGCGATTCGCATCATCTTTGAAGAAATATGGCCCAATAATGCCGCCGGCCCATAAACCGCACCAAACAGTGGCTTTTTCGGGATGCATTGGTAGCTGTTGCAATGCTTCTGGCTGATCTTCACTCCAAATGCGGCAATTTTGCTTATTTACGTACCCATTCAACCAAAAATGAGCCTCATCGCTGAACACAATTTTTCGATAAAAAAGCGGATCCTCGGCCAGCTTTCCAAGAGCCCATTCACCAAAAATTCGGCGTTGTGGTAGGTCGGCTGGCTTTAGTTCTTGCACCAGCTGTATCTTAAAAGGCTTTACGCCCAAATCCTTCCGCAAAATTTTCCACGTAGTGCTGTAACAAAGGCCTAACTGCTGGGAACGGCGCCGAATCGACATTTCGCGGTCTTCTGTCACACTAGCTGATACGGCCGCAATATTTTCTTCACTACGCACAGTACGTAAACGTGTTGGTGGTTTAATGTCCAACAAAGTAAATTTGGTGCGAAATTTGGTCACAATCTTCCGAATAGACTGCTCAGAAGGTCGAGAATGCTGATCATAAAATGGAAGCAGCGCGCGATGAACATTTCGAACCGAGCACGAATTTTGATAGTAAAATTCAATAATTTGCAAGCGTTGTTCATTTGTAAGACGATCTATGGTTAAATTGCAAACCAAACTGAAGCTGTTTGACAGTGACACAAGGTACTAAACACACGTCAGGTGTCAAAACCAGTGTTGCCAAAACCAAACCAGCTAAAAAATCACCCTTTATAAAGTCCTTTGACATTTATTTTTACTTAATGCTACCTACCTACCCTACCCTGAGGATTCTGGTTATACAAAGTTTTGTTCAACATTTAAGTAATTAAATTGTAATTTCATTGACAATGATAGGTATGTTAGCTTCAAACCCAGTGTCCTGCTCGCGCTTAGTTGCTGATTTTTTTATTTCTGCACTTTTTTATAATAAACTTATACAACTTTTTAATTATTACACTTAGTAGTTATGAAACTCAGAAACTATTTTGTTCTGAAAATGTCAAACTATAGCGAAAATTCAACACACCGGAAAGGGAAAAAATGCAGAAAGCTGATTGCGACAGGGAAGCATGCGAAAAATTAGCACGAACAAATTTGCAAAGGTCAACGGTAAAGGCGGATGAAAATACAAGTTTTCGAAATGGCGTCGAACGTCAATCATATTTGACATTTGTGAACTAGACAGCTGCAGAATAAAACAGACAATTAATGGAGCGCTATTCTCAGTAAGGGTGTGAAGTAATTAATGGATATTTTCAAATGAAAAACTGTTATGCATAACAATAAAGATACCTACCAAGAAGAGTCTCTCAGCAAAGGCATACAGATTCCCATGAATAAAATTAAAGTGCACTCACGGGGTCGTAAAAAAATTTGCGGTGCGTTACCCATTAACAAAGCTATTAGAGCCTTGTTCTCGAATTTGTATCCAACATTGGAAGCTGGCTAAGCCTAAATGAAGGCTTGCTGACAATATTAGCGTCCAGAATTCGGATTAAATTTACAAACCCAGGAAAGTAACAGAGAAGGTTTTCCGTTGTGCCACTAAGACAAAACCCTTTTGGTCCCTTCCTGATTTGTCTGGACTGCAAAAACTGCCGCGGACTTCCTACGAACTATAGGTTGCAATCAGTATGGAGTTATGCGTCATGCGATTAAATGGTACCCCTTACAATTAATACAGGCCCGACACTGGTTTCGGTCCTGAAAAAACTTACTTCAAGCCATTTTTAACAAGCTCTTCAGAGACGAAGTCTTTCCTATTAGAAAGGAAATTATTTGACTTTTGTGAGTTCAACCTAGATAAAACTAAGTCTATGGCTTGTCAAGACTAAGTCTAAGTCTTGTCAAGACTAAGTCTAAACCTTGTCTTCCAACAGACTTTAGAGAATTCTAGCGAAACAATGTTTAAGGAGTGGCTCGGTTATCGACAAGTGCTTAAGTGCAGATTTGCTGTTGGAACTGACACAGAGACTCCATCCCCTCCCCTATTTCTCACAGCAAAATAGCACTATTGGATCTAACAGAAAAAGGAGGGGCAGAGTCTACACATGGAAGCATTTGGGCGCATTGCAGCTGTGTGGGTTGGCCTTTCCCGGGATTTTTTTAAGTAAAATTAAATGTACAATTAACGCTTCTACTGTTTTTCAAACAACACGTGTTAATGGGACTTTTATGCTCACGCTAGGTTTCTGTGACAGACGATAAAAAATTCATAGTGACAATTCACACTCCAGTCACTTGGAAACTCCTGTATATTTTGCGACAAAAACACAGTCCCTTTTCAATTCCTCAGATGCTGCGATACTACAGTTTCCAGTCAACAATCCAATATACCTTAAACTTTTCTCCTGCACTGCATTAACAGATTATAAAATACCATAGACATTTTCTAAAAATGTCCCCTGTGCCCTAGAACAAAATTTAAAAGTACAAAAGCCTTTTAGCTTCCATGCAAATTGTCCTTATCTAAGTAGTTCTGAACTTTCCCTTGTTTCGAATGTTAATACATTGTATCTTGTGCTATAACTTTCACCACAGCAAGCTTAGAGAAATGGAAAAAGTAAAAAGGGAAACCTCTGAAAGTGTACTAGGAAACTCGTAGACGTAATCCCCTTGTCCACCCGTGCACGAACATCTACTTAGCGGACGTTCCATACGTCTAATGAGAGTTTTCCTTGGTGCACTCCACTGACTGTGACAGCAGTTGGCAGAGGAGCTTTCCGTTGACTTAAGTTAACCAACTTTTATTTCTCGTGTTATTTAGACAGCGCGGTATAAATATGTGGACACATTTGCCCCAGCCATCCTTGCGCAAGCAGTGAAAATTGCATGAGCACCCATTGGACCAAGAAGAACAAAATCGAACGAAAACATCCTTGTAATGTAAGTTTTTTTATTTGACTCTGCAAGCGAACAGGGAGAACATCTGTCCACTTTGTTTTTTCAAGCAATTCTTTCACTACGACGGCATTTACGTTCCTTAAGCTATTTAAAGGGAGCAATCTTAGCACGCGTCACTTTGATGGATGGGGATTTTCTAGTCGATCCTTTGACCAAACGAAAGAGAAGTAAACATAAAAAGAAAAAAAATTGTCTGTTTATGTGAACTATTCCGTGTAAGCTGTTGATGCCAAAGAATCTAAAATGGAAAATACAACAATGGCCTTGCCTTTGTTAACAGATAGCACTGTACAGATAATGCAAAGGATAAATCGCACAAATCCAAGATAGATGTGAAGGCAACCTCCAGTTCCGCTTGTCTGCTAATTTGCCCCATATTTCTGCTGGTTGGCCTTTCTCCTGCACTGACAGGCACATTGTTTCTTGTGCCTTTCATTGTTCTCGCACGCTTCAGCTGCTTCGTTAAAGAAAACTGAGAATGGAGTTGAACTTATCCAACAGCTTAACATCCTGCTATTGTGCTCGCTGAGTGTAATGGATATCTGACATATTAGCCAGAGAATTGAGAGAGTTGGATTGTTTCCATTTAATGTAAATTGGGTTGAACATCTGGGAATGAACAACAGATTGTCATTGAAGTGCATTTGGGTAGCGATACCATTATGCTTTTATTATTCCTTGCTCTTTGTCTTTCCCATATGTATAGTAGATGCGAGTACCAGTGTGGGTCCTTGAGTGGTGCAATACGTTACAATTGCGAATTACTGCAAGGGCTATCATTTCTTTATCTGTTTCTGTTCTCTGGGGTGTTTTTTTTTCATCCACATTGAGTGTCGTCAACGCATTTAAGTTGAATTTTTATAACATTTAAAGTCCGTATGGGTATAAAGCAGCGGTAACATTTTTTTGGAATGGTTCAATAAAGGAGTGGCTTTGAAAGAAAATATTAGACCCTTGATGTATCCTTCAGTCGAAACCCTGAAGTAAAGGTGCCAATTGGTGTACGCTGCACTTGTTCCTTTTCGACGGCAACTTGGCAGCGAGTAAGCTGCCAAATTTGTATCCTTTTTTAAGGTTTTTTCATCTCCATTGCGATGCATTGATGTCGCACCAATATTGTGCACATCTGTTTTGCAAGTCAAACCAAATGACGGATACACAATATCTCATCAAATGCCATTTATGAGCACAGTGACTGCTTTTGCTTGTGGAGCATTCTTAATCGATATTGGAGTATACTTTGGATGCGGAACAACATGTTACAGTATCTGCATATCCCTGAACTCTACTCACTGATGTGCACACACTCATCTTTGTTTGGAAAAACACATCGCTGCTACTGTTTCACCTGGAGTTTATGAAACGAGTTATTCCTTTACCAAGACCTGATTCGACCTTAATTTTTTACCACAGGGATCTTACAGACACAATGCATTTACCACATTTCCAAAAGCATTGTAAGCCACTTCTGATTCTGAAAAGTGTTAAGCAAAAAGCACCCTTAGGTGTGAAAATTCAACCGACTATCAGGACTCCACCATCTTGTGAGCATTTTCCGTTTACTGTTTCTTTTCGTGGAAATCCCGAAAAATGTTCATCCTCAGAACTCTCCTTTATCTCACTTAAGCTGTTTGTATCCCTCTTGTGTATTTTACTGAAGCTTTTCACACAATCCGCACAGAAAGAATTGTATATGCATTTTGGCTTTACTGTTGTTCTTTCAGGTTTCGCAAAGAAATTTATTCCTCAAGGTCGCTGTTGTGCCTCGGTGCAAAATCGTTGACAAAATATCGAGGTGTTCGAGGGCAGCAATGTAATGCATAAGTAAATCATAAACCATAAACATAACAAACTGTGAGCTGATATTTTCGAGTGTGTATTTTCCATTTACCTTTAACCAGGTCCATCAAATTCTACCTGCTCAACAGGGAGACCATGTAAATTTATAATACCCCATTACTGTGGAATATATTTCCCAGTTGTCGGGCTATTAAGTCGACGAACAATGGCCATTGTTTATGTTTAGAACTCATAAATTTTAATTGTTAAACCCTTTTAATTCAGCGGCTCATAACATTATAATAAAGGTGCGTACACTGTGCGAAAAAATTTCCTATTTTTCAGCGGGAACTAATTTCGTTTTGTAGGCCATTTGTGTAGGTAGGACCAGCGACAGACGAAATCATTGGCATATGGTTGTGAATCATTTTAAAGCCCCGTGAGTGTGTCTTTCAATAGGTTGAAGATGTAGCTATGTTCCACAGAATCGATTTCGTCCTTTTCACTGTGGAATTCAGCCCTTAAGCTCTTTCCAGTGGTACAGTATTCGTTTAATGACTCACTTTGATAAGGATTATTTTTCATTCAAATTATATCAGGGTATTACCCTAAAATATCAAAACCGGGCCATAAGTTCCCTTCTGCTGTCTTATCGAAATTTGCTGTAATACGATCAATTAAGCTCTTTTTACTGAGCTGAAAGCTGTTACGTGGTTCCGAAAAGCACTTACTTATGCACAAAGATTGAAAAATATTCAGAGCTTTCAATGTTTCAGTCTACAGACATTTGTTATCAATTTTTTATTTTATTTTTTTGATGTTCCCATGCCCAGTTGGCAGACACTGCGACCTGAAAGATCTATTGTATCAATGGGGAGAGGTTTAATCTAAGAGACGTTCGACCTCCTTGATGAAGGTCAATAAGTCCTTAGTAGCAGAGTGAGCTATATCTGCTGGTGTACGAGTCTCTCTATTAAAGACACGTTTTCTTAACCAATGAAAGGCCGGGCAGTCACAGAAGATGTGTTCGGAGGATTCGACATCCTCCAGTCAAAATCTGCATTCTGTTTCCAGACACAGGTTCATTTTGTTGAGGTGGTATCTAAGGCCACAATGACCGGTGAGGAAGCCCACTAGCTTTCTTATATTATCCTTACTGAGTCTAAGGATTTCCTTATAAGAGTAGGGCTTAATTAATCGTTTGGATTGTCTTAGACCAGGGACATGTTCCCAGTGTTCAAGACGAAGCTGGTTTTCCCAATCGTTAATTTGCCTTAGCGCAGTAGTCCAATTGACTGTGCAGTAGGGTTCTGGTCCACAGAGAAGAGATTCGGAACCAGCCCTAGCTAGTTTGTCTGCATATTCGTTGCCTGCAATACCCTGATGGCCCGGCACCCTGCCAAGCCTAACCTTGTTGTGTTTGGCTAGGGCTTGCAGAGCAACGTGACAGCATTTAACTGTTTTGGAGTCCATTGTATTGGACGCCAAAGCTTGTAAAGCTGCGTATACACTGAGTATACGTTCCTCGTCAAAGTCATTTCTTGGCTTTGATCTCTAACTCTGGCAGCACCTTTCCACGATGTCGATATGCTGTAGGTTCAATATTATCGCCAGGCCTGTCCTTGGCTGCGATATAAGTGAGTGCTTTATAACAAGACTGCCTTTTCTCTGTACCTTTGTTGATATTTAAAAAAATCAAGATAAGTTATCAACAGCCACCCTCTACTGAACCATAGCTGATAATGGGGCTTAAAATAGCTGTCCAAGACCAAAGCGCTAAGCTTTCGTTCAAATCAATCCTTCTCTTCACTATGCATTTAAAATCTACCTGCTTCGGTGACTTTTATTCCCGTCCGAGTGTAACCATCACTAAAAATAAAACCCTGGTGTATTTGATAAGAACGAGGCTTGATTCAACAAATTTTTTGTCAATATACGTCCAACAAAATGTTTCTATCAAATTGACAAAAATTTAATAAGTTCTAAAAACTTTTGTTGTGATGATAAAAAAAATTTTTGTTTGTGCGTATAAAAATAATTTGTTAAATTAATCATAATGCTGTTAATTCTACAAAAAAGATTTGCTAGAATTGGGGTTGCTGTTTTGTCAAATCAACAATTAACTGTTGCTTTTACAAAGAAATTTATCAATTTGATCTTTGTCTTTCTGTCAATCTAACAAAAACAATGTTAATAATATACAATTAGTTTGTCAATTCAGCTAACTTTTTTGGTCGATATGCAGTTGTCCTTTACATCTACAATATCCTTGTAAAATAAATTAGGTATTAATAAAAGATACGCAAAACAAATAGGTTTATTAATTCGATTTATTAAAATATTAAATTATACAGGTTAAATTAAATTCATTTTACTAATTATTTGAGTTAAAAAAATAACTTCACTCGCAATGGTATTTCCTTATATAAATAGGGAAAAATGTTGCCAAATGTTTTGGCGTTGTATAAGCCAGAGCTTCCCGATCGATTTCAAAATCTACAAAAATATTCACAATTTTTATTTGATACATAGAAAAGTAAGATGATTGCACTCTCAGTTAAGATATTTATATGTAATGTATAGCTAGGTATATGTAAATGTCTTTTTTCAGGCAAATGCATTTTTTAGCATCGAAATTTCAATATACAGTAGGTATTTACTTCGTAAAAATCTAATCAATTTTCCGAAGGATTAGCAACACAACAATTAAAATTTCTTGTGTGTAGCAACAAGAAAGAAAATGTCCAGAGTCCGTCCAAGCGAGCCCAGGATGTGCATTGTGCACATTTTCTTCAATACAATCGTATTTATGCACAACTTCTGGTCTGGCTTAGCTGGACATGTTTTTCCTTGGCTGTAAGTTCAGTTGTTTTGTGGTCAATTTACATATACCTACATATTATCACACTCACTTCTTTCACTTACCTTTTAAATATTCATATAATTTTCCATAAATATATGTCCTAATTAATTTTCTTGGTTTAAAAATGTTGTTTTTTGTATTCACTTTTACCGGTTACATTTATGCGTACTAGCAAGCTCGAGTGTGATATATAATATATAAATGACGCCATCAATAGCATTGCATTCAAAGGCTTACAATGTTTAAAATGTGTATTATCAATTCTACAAAATGTTTTGTCATTTCTACAAACCTTTTTTTCATTTCAACAATTGTAATATTGATAATCTGTGTTTTGTTTGGCTAACAAACATTTTGCATAAGTCTTGTCAATTTCACAAACATTTACAAAGGTGATTTTTGGTTCTGTTTTTATTGATATAATAAAATCTTTGTTAAATCAACAACAAAATTGTTCAATTGATATCGATTTATCAAATTGAAAATTGTATTTTGTTAATCTGACAAAGTAGTTTTGAAGTAAACGTTTTATCCGTTTGACAAAATATCATTCAAATTGATAAAACTTAAGTTGTATTGATAAAATTCATTATCATTACAGCAATTTCAGTTCAACTAAATTTTTGTTGAAATTTTACAATCGAATTGTGTCAATATTGCCTGGTACATATTTGATTTTCAGGGACGGTCCTTAAATAAAAAAAATCGAAGCTATATTTATATTGCACGAATTTTAAAACCCGCGCAATTTTGGTTTTCGTGTCTGCTCCGCTTTTATTTCAGTGTAGACATAGAGGATAATTTATAAAGTACCGAAAAATCCATAAATAGCCATTGGACGCAGCTGGAAAGACTGCAGAAAGTATCCTAATACAGCAACGATGTTTATGGGGAATGAAATTTTCATTTGGGGTCAACTATCGCACTGAACTAATTGTCTTTTGACCTTGACCTGCGAGTAATTTATAGGCAATATCACTAATTTACAGACCTCGCACACATGCAAATGGAGTACACGTAGTCTGACTGATTTTAAGTATTCAAACCATTCGTAAAATTTTCCAAATGCTTGCGTAGTTGTACCACCGATATAGGTTTTTATATACATACATTGCAGGCGCAACAATTTAATTTTAACCCTTTTTTTCGGTTGAGGCATTACATATCTTCTGTATCCATAAGGAGAACAAAAATTACCGATACGTAGGCGTCGTAAAACTGGGTATAACGTTTTCGTTCGTTTAATCTTAAAAGTTCCCAGCCGGTCCTTAGAGAATGCAAGGACGCTTTGGAGAATTAATTTGCATTGTTATTGCTTTTAATCTTGTGAGCATATAGAATGGCGTTTATGTGTTGCAGAATATGATACGATCCTCTGTTTTCTTTATTTGCCAGAATTGTGTGTTCACATTTCTTATGGGCAGAGAATTGTGTGCCAAGCGAATTCATGGGATGTGTATTTCGTAGATTAGAAAGCTTCTATGGGGAATGAATATTGCCAAACGTGCTGGGGAATCTACAGTATCTTTGCATACTCATGTAAAAGAATGCGTATGGGAATAGGTTCTGGATACAAAACTATTGGAGAAACTCTTACGATTTAACAGACTCCACGTGTCTTTGCTATTTTGACATGCACATGCACTTGGAACGGGTTTGCCCGGAAATGACTGCAAAGAGTAACAGTAACCTTCAACCTGCTTTCAGCCAACACCCGCAAGGCCTACCTAGACTACTTCCTCAATGATCTTGATGATCTTGGCAGCATCAGCACTGCTTAAACTCCCACCTCTATCGATAGCATCAGCAACATGCAATGCCCTCATTTACCTCTCCACTTTATTGCTGTTAATCGGAATGGACTGATCGCTGGCTACGTGATTGAGTGGACACGCAAATGACGCTTACGTTACTGGCAAATATTTAAATTATCGAATACATCCAGGCGTTTTGCCAAAAACACTTTGCTTAAGTCCGATATAGTTCGAGCTAAAAATCACGAACTTGCGAACCAACTTTCCCCATCCCAGTAGGAGACTTGTGTTCCTGTAACTAAAATGTAAATTAAAGTTGGAAAAATTGACAACAATAGGTTCAAATGCCTGACTGAGCAGAAAAGCAATTCTCGAAAGTTCACTCCTTGGAACCAATCGAATTCTTTAATAAAGCGAAGGAGCCATTAAGAATTTATTTCAGCGCGAAATATGAAAAAACGGGGTGGGTCCTGCCTTTGACTAGTTCTCAGGAAACGGGTTCCAAGTTTACTGAAAAGAAAGCACGCAGCAATTGCCATTAAAGGAATTTTTTTCCTCAACTCTTTTTACTAGGACTTCTCCACGGAGCCGTCAAAAAGACATCGCTATAGGTTCGTTCTGAGAATTTAAAATTCGGCCGTGCGTATGAATAGTGTATTGTTATCGCACTTCGACAGGCGACTAAAATATGTACTCAACAACAGGGAATGTGTTTTCTATTAGGGAAATTATATAGAGCTGGTCTCATAAAAATTTGCGAACAGTGTGGGTAGCGAATGCAAATGCAAGTGGAATAAAAATGAATGCGGCAATATTATAGAATGTGTAGGACACTTATGTAATGTAATGAAACTGACATTTGCAATTGGCAGATATTTTTTCTAAGGTTACATTAAATATTGTCAGATGGCAGCAAACAAGGTAACAAGGAAACTAAAAAAACAATCCCCTTTCTAAAAATACACAACTTTGGAGCCATTCAATGGTTTTTCTTGATTTTCTGTTTTCCTTGTCCAACCTTAGTAGGTTGTTATAGTAGGTTAAGCTATTTGATAAAAGCAAGATATTATTGAAAAAAAAAAATACTAGATGCGAATAGTTAGTAGTTCCACTATTGGTAACAATTCGCAAGTCAGCTGAACGACTATAGTTGCTATAACAAAAAATGTTGACATAAGTCGTGCCTTCTCCAAGTTCAACGGACTTGGTGGTAATACTCCCCATGCAATCCTGTTCAATAATTTCCACCTGGCTAGACACAAAATAGATAATTCCCTCTTATGTGTATGAGAATAAAACTCGCATGGGCTGCACAAAGAACATCAAAGCAATTAAGCCGTTGATTGCATTACGTATCAGATTCCAAAGCTTTGATCTAAACGAGTTTATGGTTTTCTCCTAGGGCACAAATCCAATTCGTTCTGTATAACAAATCAAGCGAGCATATTTCTACTGTCCAAGAAACAGCGCAATGTATTACTTAAATCTTATTACCCGAAGAGAGGGAGTGCGTCTGTGCACATAAACATAAGTCGTCTAACAGTGATCCCTGTTTCTGCACCACGCAAACAGGGGTACATAAACTTGATGCCTAAATTACATACCTACTCTCGTTCAGGGATTCCAAAACAGAAGAATCTCCAAGTTCAAGATGAACCGCCAAAAAGTGTATCGTATCCTTTGTGAATTGTGATACCTTCCTAGAGTGATGGAAACCTGCTACACAATTCTACTCTTAGCCACGCTCTTCCTGGAAAACCAAAGAGCACACAAAAACTGAAAGCTCATACAAGCTAAACAAGCTTTTTAAACTTGCGATGGTGGGAATTGTAACATTCCTTAGCTTAGATGTGAGTTTTTATTCAAAAGTCCTTGCGGTAGGACACTTAGTATAGCAGCTTCTGTTCGTGCGTGAGTTGCGTTCCTAAAACTTGGTTCTTTAAATATTAAAATTTGTCCCCTTTCCACTGGAATACAAAAAATAAAATAAAATCGTTCAACGGTCTTAATAAAATTAGGTGCGAGCGCTTGAGACCCCATTTATTAAATCAGACGAGTCGGAAAGTAGCAAAAAAAATCGTAAATAAAAAAAAAATGTGAATGATACGAAAACCACCTCTCAATCGGACACATCAAGGAATACGAAATTAATTCAACTTACATAAACTTCAGCTTGGTTATATTGCGACATAAGAAACCTCATCAGGTTGGCAATCTATTTTTAATTTGTGCGCCCGAATACGGATAATGGAATGTACACGCGTGTGCATGTGTACATGTTCTTGTGATTAAATCAAATTCAAATTGATGATATTTTATTACGTAAAAAATAATTTAAATAAAAAGTATATTAAATGTTATTGAAAAGTAACATAATTGTGAAAATCTTTAACACATTCAATTCACCTTCTTATGGATTACGTTTTGGATTAATATACATTACACATCTTTTATTGCTGATGCTCTTAGGTATGTTATTGCATATTGTTAATCTAAAGTCAAAAAAACAATGAAGTGCGAAAGTTCGCGTGCAAACACAATCTGTTTCATTGTAATTGAAATGGATTTTTTTTTCATTTTTATATTTTCCCCAAGGATAACCATATTTCTAGTCGAAGGCGTATTGGGTTTACTCGTTTTATTTATGTGGTGTATTGAAGGGAATGCCGTATAAGTTTATGATTTAGGTATTTGCTTCGACTGAGTTTATTGGATATTTTTTATTTGGCGAATAAAAGGGAATGTAAAATCGCGGCATTACAGGATTGATGTGTTTGTTCATGATCCGACATTATTTCAAAAGTTTGTAGGTACGTAGAATTGCAAATGAATCTTAGCGGGTCCAATCAATTTTCGTGATGAATTCTGGATGTGTCCTCAAAAGAAGATGAGCTGAGAAAGTAATCAAGTGTCGTCATTGGCGCATTATTTAAAATTGAAGACTTTGTAGGAATGTGGTATTCATTTGCTATTTATTACAGTTATAGACATAGTTTTGAATGGAATATTTTTGTTGCTCAAATGAAATATAGGTTTTAGTAACTGTTATGAAAAAAGGAGCAAAAAGTAATGCGACGAGTGGTTAAAAATTAAATTTGATGAGGGGTATCGTTTAAAAAGTACCAGCTTCAGTTTTTCACTTTAAAAACAAAATTGTAAAGGAAAGAACTGTACTATATGTTCGGTTTCAGCAAATTGTAAGTTGCAAGAATTAAACTAGGCAGCAATTTATAAAGATTTTTAAACTTCGAGAAAGCAATTGAAACCCTACAACTATCAAATTGCTAGTTTATTGTGCAAAGTCACCTTACAATTAACAGCTGATTCGAAATTTGTTGTCCTATTTGATATTTGTTTTGATTTCTTGTATATTAAAATGGCATCAACAGGCGGAAAAATAAATTGACTGTTCTCCTTAGATTCTTTTCGAAAGGGGCGACGAAATTCGTCCTCGCTGTAAGGAGTAAGAAAGGAGTAATTCTTAATTCCGTGTCATTTTTTCCTCTTCTCGAATGCTTGTAGTTCAATCAGTACAAACTCTTCTATATATTCGGATTCATGAAGAAGAAGTTCGATTAATAATTGCGAATCACTTTCATCGCTAGGTTCATGAATCAACTAATTTTGTTTGTAAATTAGCAAATTCTTCGAGTTTATACTATATTTTAAAGACTTTTCGTATCCCTTTTTTTGGATTATGTACCTGTCATTTTTATAGACTACTACAAAAGCGTTCCCTAACATTTTCGAAAGTGTCTCTCTGTGAGAGAATTTATCATCACCACTGCCATTTTGACAGTCTTTTCCATTCTTACTACAAAAGTAAAGGAACAGACCTAGTATTGCCTTATCGTTCGATCGGAAACAATTTTCTGTACTTTTTATAGTAGGTACGCTTTCCTTTGTTTTCTAATACCTCACGACTGATTTATTTGTGAATTTGTGAGGTAATAAGATCTCCTTCAAATTATTCAATAAACGTAACATAGTTTATTAGAACGCCTCGATTTATTTGTAGGCTGATTATGCGAATCAAAGCTTATTTATCTAAAGATTGAATCGTCTGCAAGCGAGTATATTTGAAAATAAAAATAATGGCCGGCTAATTCATTCTAGACCTATCGCTTCCTTTTTTCAATTTCATGGAAAAGTATACAGAAGTGTAAAAATAAATACAATTTGATACTACCTGCTATTCCTCCAGCAGTTCCTAAATTTATTATTTTGTCGGGGAATTTTGCTGAATGCTGACAATTCTTATATCTTTAGCTCCGCGAAGTCAGCCTTTTCACACTAACATTAGAGATTCTCATTTTCGAGGAACAAACTTGTTTTCCAAAAAGGGGTTGGTTGCAGCCAAATATCTACCTGAGCCGGTACTGAGAATTGTAGAAAAAAGTACTACTGACGGTTTATTTAATACTTAATTTATGACGATATCCTATGCGCCTTTAAGTGTTCAGAAAGCTTATCAATTCAGACGTGTGAATCCAAATAAAACTTTCGCACAGTTGAATGGCTGTGAGAATCTGCGTAAAAAGTACTTTTTGGACCCGTTGCGCAAACGCTTTATTTATTAGTCATTAGCTGTGTCAGAACAAAGACAATATAATTTTTGGCAGCAACATTCTCTCTTTTCGGAATAAAACATTGGACAAAAAAGGCATTTTTCTGATAAAAAAAAAGTGTATAATTCGTGATTTGTGAAAGGTTTTCAAAAGACGTTACAGCGGGGAACGTGGTGTTACGGCTGAAAGAGCAAAAATGTGCTAAATGGCCACAGGGTACCAGGTGATAAAAACAGCAATTGATTTCCGTAGGTCGACATAATATGAGGAAAATAATGCAACCCGAGTTATAGGAAAAGTTTTATCTAATCTAAAATTTTTAAATTAATACAGGTTCAAGGACGAATACCAACTGATTGAATCCATCAAAGCTTAGTGTAATATTTCGTTAGTTATTTTTAGTTTAGTTAGTTATATTTAGAGTTATTTTTAATAAAAGGACGAATATAATGTTCAATAAGTTAAGCTCATTTATTTTAAAAACAAAAAAAAATCTTTCAATGATTGATTTCAAAAGCAAAAGTAGAAAATTGCAAAATAAATGACCGTCAAACAAGTTTTCGCAAACAAAGTCACCCGATACTACTTGCGCGGAAGTATTTGAGTAAACAAACTAATACACATGGGGGCGGGGACATTATTTTGTTCTCTCATCATTGTTTTTGGCAGGTACATTTCTACTATAAAAGAGAGATGTTTACCTACCTACCTAAATGCGGGACACATAATACAGGATATTCGTATCCACAAACTTTATCACAGGATGTAAATACAACATACCTTGAACGTCATATTTTTGAGTGTACGTGTAATGGAAATGACTGTGTCATAACTTTAGACATTTATTCGTCTTTCCTAGACGGGAATCTATACCTAGACAAATATTTGATAAATGTAATACTTTTGAGTAAACTTAAATAATTACCAAAGCTGGCTGTAAAATGTAATTAATATCTCGTTCCTTTCGCATCTGTCTGACGAGTTTTGTCTTCATAATATTTGTTTTATGTGTAACAGGAACTGTTGTCGCAATTATATTACATAATTATATGTCTGTAAAATAAAAAAAAATAATTATTTTCAATTCCTAATCAAACACGAAATACATTACCTGTAGCACGAATTTCATTCGGAAATTCCAGCATACAAAATTTAATATTTCAAACATTTTGACAGCTGTTCAATTTGACTTTGATCGCAAAATCTCTTGGGAGTCGATACGGAATTTATATTCGCAAGTGGTACGAATTGTGTACAAACGAAAAACGTCTTTATTCTTTGTTACGAATTAAGAGATTGTTAGTCTTCCTTGGAAAAGACTACCCTTGGCGTTCCAGCAGCACCTCGAGATCGAGATGCTTCCACTTAGACAAATGGACGTTCTGTTCTTAAATTGTTGAATGTTGGCTGTGTTTGTAATGGTTACAGAAAAAGAGTTCGAGGGCTTTTTTTTCTTTAAAAAAAAAAGAAATGGTTTTGGAAAGGGATACCTTGACAAGCCTTCTTATTACATCGCTTGGAAAAGTCATACAATAGTAGATCCTTATACTTCTGCAAATAGCAGAATGGTATCAATGTACCTTTTTACGTAAAGGACCTATCAACTCCGTTTCTTGTGTGGGATTCTAGTTTCGAATGTATCGATATGTATTTTTTTTTTTAAATCGTCCCCATTGTAAATCTGCCATAAATAGCTCCCAAGAGGCACTCAAAATTTAAATTTATAGTTGTCCTTCTGTAATATAATACCGCCTTCAACACATACTCTACTATCATTCGTCTTTATTTTCTTCTACCCATCAATTAAGTGCAAAACTTAGTCGGAATCAGTGTGCGGTTAAAGTGTACTGCTGTTTATAGTCCTACGGTCTCGGTATATGGCCATTTTGTGTTCAATAAATAACAATGGAATGGATAATAGTCCTATAAATTGTTATTAGGAAGCCATTATTTTGTGTGACATGTTTATTTATTGGTGTAGGTAATCCTCCAATATGTATACATAATACACGTGTGGTAAGGAACATGTGCAGATTTATAACCAATTAGATATAGGTACCTTTTTGAACCTTTCTTGTGGTTATATGGTAAGAATGCTGGCAGCCACGTCTGGTTGGATAAAGGATTGCCTGTAGTGTCTCCCTTAAACTTTAATTAAAACGTTGTCTAAGTTAATTTATTTTATTTCATTCAATTCACTGCTGTAACCTGAAAGATTAAATACTAAGCTGCGAAATTGAAATGAGTTGAAGTAGTAACGCCAGGGTGGTGGGGGAGGTGAATTTGGATGAGTGAGCACACTCGCACCGGCCTCTAATACTCACAATCACTATTGACATAATTATATTATTCAGCGGCATGATATCATAACATATGTGCGGCTGAGTCACGCAATTTCTATAAGCGCACGTATTTTCAATATTTAGCTATATCGATTGTTAAACTGCAAACGCGTGTAAGTTGGGAAATAATAATCTAGAGCAGTAAATAAATAAATTATCAATAGCTCAGATATCCATACATGGAAAAAAGCAATTTATTTATTTGCATTAGATAGGTTTACAAATATTGTAGATATTGTGCAGTGATGCCAACCCGGATCGAAGTTTTTATGAATAAAACCGGAAAAATTATGCCTTTTAAAAAAAATTCTACCATATTGTTAAAATAGATAAAAACTACTATAATACAATGGCAGTGCAACGAACCTACAAGGTGATTAAAATTTGTTAACAAAGTGTTGTTTGATCGATAGGTAATACATTTTTTTTTTGCTTTTTGTAATCCAAGGCTTCGGTTTGTGCATAACGCTGATTTGTAAATGAAAATTAGTGATGCGGCTTTGAAAACTGTCGTAACTGATGTACCAAGCTCAAAATTTATTTGTATCAATTGATTTCAATAACAATTTTAAAAAATATGCCTTTTTTTTCTCAAAATAATTCCTCAATGCCTCAAGCATTGAAATTATATGCATTTCAAAGTAGCTATTCTTTTAGATATTTTGCACCGACAAAAACATCTAAATTTCAGTCTGTAGAGTAACTGATCGCAAAACGAAAGAATTTGTTTTTTATTCGTTACATTTCGCGACACTTATAATCAATTTTAGTGTCCAGGCTAAATTGTTCGAACTCACAATGGCTAAATTGTCCATACAAAATTTCATATTGTGACCTACAAAGTATTTAATGAAAGGTTCAAAATGATGATGATTGTATTTATTAGTTTCGGGTTAGAAATTGATGACTTCAAACGTTCCCTTATTTTCAAAGTTTTTCAATCTTGTTCACGTTCAGTAGTCTCCGAGAATTTGTGGCAAATACAAAATATATTTAAATTACTTTTAGTCTTTGCTATATGCAAATATACTGATTTAATTAAAATACTATGGGATGGGGTCTTTTGTTAAAAATAAGCGTATACAAAATTTCTCTTGTATAACTCGGAAATGGCTGAACCGAAATAAATAGTATTGCATATTGATCATTAGAAAAGGGCTCACCTACCCCAATCCTAAGCAAATATGTTTAAGAAGTAAGGGAAGCTTCTGTCCACATAATAGGTTCTGTAGATCCAGTAGAATTAGCTTTGCTCATTTTCAGATATTGTCTTTATGAACATTGAGAAGGATCCTGCAAAAAGGCTCTCACTGAAAAAATAAGGAGGTAGGTGCCCTATTTTTATAATTTGTCTACTTTTCTTCAACACAGTAGTCAAATAGTCAAACTACAAGCCCACGAAAATCAGTGTCAGAATCATCACCTTGCGGCATCTACATCTCAACTCTACAACTGGACACTACCTGCTCACCTTCTCACCCTTATCGTTAGAGTGGTAGTCTATGATTTAATTTAATGTGGGAAATAAGTTTCACCATCTTACAAGACAATTTGTATTTGAAGGGTTGGTGGCTTGTTTTTGGAAACCATTTTGCGAAATGGAGTAGGTTCTGCAGAGGCAGTTTATATTTTCTAAAATTCTCCAAAGTTGAAAACAACAAGTTATTTGAGATAATAAATTGACTTTTGGCCTCAGAGAATTTGAGAAAATAAAAGTAAAATCTTCGAGCGAGTTTTTGTTTTAGCTTTAGATTAAAATTAACTAAATATTTACAGCCTTCAAGTTTTGTAAATCCATTCATGGCATTACATAAATTTGGTTCCTACCTCCTATCCCCATTTATCATTCCAAATTTCCCTAATACATATATCTATTTAGAGAAACTTTAACCCAACATAATACTCGAATAGTTGCCAAGTTCAGATGGGTGGAGTTAAGGGGGCCAGTTGATTTGGGATGAGTCGTACCTGCCCCAAAATGCAATTTTTTATAACACTACTGGGTCGGTTTTTAATTATTATACTGCATTAAAAACATCACGCATGCGCATTTTTGCACAAAACGGTACAGAGAGATCCGCTGGCTTAGCATTGATATGGACAAGCGGATCACGTTCACGGCGTAAGAATGAGATCACAATGTCATTGGTGTCCTACTCCCACCCATACGTAAAACGAAAAAAAAACACAAGTTCCGGCAACAAACATTTCTATTTCTGATTTGAAAAATGTGAAATGGGAGTCGAAATTAGTGCCAGGAAATTAAACCAACAACTCACCAATCAGTTGTACGAAGAAATAAATAATTGTCCGTTCATCAATTCCGGATGCCGTTTCGTTTTTTAGAAAAGCGAAATTTCGTCTATAAAAATATGAACATGCTTGAACTTTCCCATAATTCCTACCACGTACACAAGATGGCGGACCAAAATACGTGTCACGTATTTTTGGGTGTTGGGTAATACGGCTATTAAGTACTGGGCATCCCTTTAATCCTCCGTTTTAGAAATATGTGATGCTGTAAATGCAAAATGACGTCATACACAGTATGATTGCAAAAAATTTAATGCGAGATGGTTTTTTTCCGAGAAAATTCGCTTTGAATATTTCCGCCTTTGGCCAATTCTGCATCCCCATGCGAATTAACCTCATTATGCGAAATACTCTGTACCAACATTTTATTCAATATTGCAGGTGTAGGCATGCAAACGACAACAGGAACGGATAATGTCGGCATTCCTTGTTACTGGCCAGAATAATGTCAGACTGTGTTTTTGTTTTCCCTGTTTCGGGAGAAATATCTTCATACATACCAGGAACGTATAATGAAAATATTTGGAACCTACTTCCACATTGGTACGCACATTGTTCCACCGATAACAATGAAACACGAAAGCCCCACAGCTACATTTCACTCATTTACATTAAGGGCCCGTTTGTTCAACCTTGGTTATCTTTAATCATCGGTTATTCCAGCTGATAACCATTGAATGTGTTTGTTCAGCAAAATATTAACCAGAGGATCTACGGTTTGGTTAGTCAACCCAAAAAAATCGATAACCAGCCAATTTTGCGCGGTTAACGAGATTTAACCAATGATTTTCTAGAATTTCGTATTTGTAAGACTTCGTAGGTATTAGTTTTGATGTATCTGCTATACAAAAACTTTTTGTAGAACATTGCGAGCAATCTTGTGGGGAAAAAAAATACGAATTATAAAATAAATAAACTTATGTATAACGCAAGATGGAGCGAAGGCCCTGACCAATAAAATCAGTCTCGGTTAAGTTTACTTTAACGTTTTCAACTGACAGATGTATTACAATATACTGCACGCCGTTCTATGGAAGGTGAGGGTACAGACAGGTTCCCAACTTCAACCGGATGAATTAAGATTACTTTTGACACTTTTGTCCTTTGACAGTTCTCATAAATTGAGGAAATATTGAGTTAATGAGATAGTTATTGCGACGTTCGTAGACTAAATTAAGATGAGTCCCAATAATGGGTTAACAAATTTTTATTGGTTGTTGCACTAATTCAGTTTTGTTCTCAATTACTAGCTTATTTGTCTCACACCAAAAAGATTTTATTCCTCTGTTTGTAAAAAAGTCCTGTATCATTTGATTTTGACAATTATGTACTCAACAGTGAAAACATTTCTTCTATAGTATATATACTCTGTCCTTATTGATTTTTGTTGCGGTCTTTCCTATGGCATCATTTAAATTCCTGATCCATCATAATGTTTCATTCCTTGCAGCAAATTAATTTAGTTATTGTTAAATGTCCACGTGGCTGTAACAAGTTCAACATTTTCTTCTCAGGATTTTGCATTCCACTTCATTTGCAGAATGTCTGGCGATGATCAAAAACTCAACCAACTTCCTCCTACACAGGGATGTACTCGTACTTCGTACAAAGTGAAGTTTTATTAAGGAATAATTTTTATACGATATAGATTGGATGTTGAACCTAGGCCCTTGAACAAATATTTCGGAGCAGGATATAATCGAAAATCAATTTCTCCCATATTCGCCTTTTTCCTTATAACTTGATTGAAAAAAAAATGAACAAAATTGTTGCTATGCTAGTGTGAATATCCACCCGCATTGTGGCGTATTCAAGAGTACAAGCGCCTTTGGAATGCGATAAGAAATTGAGTAGAAAATCGTTTGCGTTTACGTTTTCGCATTCGATTTTGCAAGGCTTTATATTTTGATGTTACACTTACTTTCATCTCACAAAGGGATGTATCTGATGATGAGAAAATGTCTGAGAATTGCCATTCAATCGGGAAAAGTGGGCCAGCAGCTTTTGCCATTTATGCTTGTCAAATCTTTGTGACACTTTCCTATTTTTCAGGGGATAATATATATTCAAGTTGTGTTGCCATTAAATAGGATGTGAGTCTCAAAATCATATTTATTGCAAAAATCACAAGAACACCGATTAGGATTTCTTGTTTTTAAATGATGTCAGTAATCCTTTCGGAGAATTCATTGCTGATTCTAATGTTTTCATCAAAATTTTCAGTTCGAATGTCACTTCAACTTCACCTGCTATTGCACACAAATCACAGCGAATCGTTGAGCTGGTAAATCCGCCTGAAAAAATATCATACGCTCGAGGACTTCTATCTATCAGGAGTTTATACTAGGAAAAATTCTGGGAACTTGTGCTTGGCTATTTTCATTGTTGTCAGCCCCATTGCTGAAGTTGGCTTTTATTGATTTTGCTCGAACAAATTCTGAGTTCTCATGTTTTGCCGTAGGTACAATGAAGATAGGGAATGCACACTTATTCGAATGACACGACCTTGATGTGTTGTATGTGAACGTCTCTGAAAATGACATTTTTATGCATTTCAATTAGGTACAAAGGGACGCATATTGAGATGGGGTTCTTCGATTTTGATGAAGAAGAAAACAATTGTCTACCAGCAGGACATCCATCAACGGTTGTTGGCTTACATGCGAACATGTAGGTATACAAGAAACAAAGTTTACTCTCTTTCAAAAACCGTTTCTTATAAGTGATTTGTTATTATATGAGACCTTCTCATATCCGTCTCATATAGGGCTCACGATTGCCACTTTGGTAATTTTTTTTTTTTTCGCTTTTTGAGTTTTGGTAATTTTGTAATTTTTATCTCGTTTTGGTGACTTTTTGAGCAGGAGCACCAAAAATACGAATTCGATATCAATTCATTTAAATGCTGCCTTACTGTTTCTGAGTGAAAGCATTGCATTTGCATATGCGTCAGCACCACCCATGTAAACCTATTTTGTTCAAAAAATTACTGAATGCACTCATTTTCTTCTTTTCACAGATGGTGAACTTCGAAATATTTTCTATTAATAACTACATTTAGATATGCATAGGTTAGTTAATCATATTATTTATTTGCAGACATAAAACCCTAGTTTATTAAAGTTATAAGAAAAAAGGCACGGAAATGGTAGATGATCCCATGCCTTCTAACAGCTGGTAATTTTGTGCACTGCTTTGTTGACGTTGATTAATTACTTAGACTGACACACTTCCTACTACGTTCCTTACTGAGGCTTATGTTTTATAAATGTTTGTTTTTAAACAAGCAATTTTAAAAGTCAAATAAAATAATTTGAGTTTATAAAATCACGCTTTTGGTCAGCAAAAGTATTTAAAGTAGATAAGTTAAGTCTTATTTTTTTTATTTTATAAAGTAGTCGTTGTTTAACTACTTAAAGACTGACTAAGTTCCTGATGATTTTTTGAAGTTATAGCAGAACACTTTTTAAGACACACAAGTTGTTGTTTTTAGTACTTATACTAGCTGACCCGGCGAAATTCGTTCACAAATAAAGGGTGCGCCATCTAGTGGGTTCTTTTAAATTATAGGTTATTCTGATAGTGACAGCTTTTCCCGTTCGGAATCTTGACAGGAAATCCGCGGAACGAAATGAGTCGCTTTCCGCTTGAACAATGTTGGGAAATATTGGAAAGTTATTTCCAAAGTGAGTGCTGTGTAGGCCAAAAAGTGCGTTTTTTGAAACGAAGTATTGGCCGAAATGAAGCACCTACCGCGCCTGCTGTACGCAATTTTTTGCAAAAAGTTCGTGAGACTGGTATGCTAGCGGACAACACTCATGGTCCCCGTCGTCGTACGGTGCGCACAGACGAGAATGTGGCCGCTGTAGTCGAGAGTGTGAGACTCAATTCACGAACATTAACTCGCCATCGATCTCAAAAGCTCAACATTTTACGCACTAGCCTGAGGAGAATTCTGCAAAAAGATCTCGGAATGCGCTTATGCGAAGCCAGCCGCTTGAATGACGTTGTGTTCCATAATTAATGGGAATGTTTACTCTTTCTAACAAAGAAATAAAACATGGAAAAAATTTTGTTTTGTTAATTTTATTGCATTTTTAAAAAGGAACTTCTTACATGGCCCACGCTGTATAATTTTAAAAAAAATTAAATAATTTTTGATGTATAGCAAGGATAATCGCCGTTTTTCTATCCAGTCTATTTTTTTCTTCAAAGTGCGGTTCCCCATACAAACTTTCATTCTTTGGACCATCAAGCCCAAAATCGTGAAAATCGTACAATCCTTTCTCGAATTATGATTATGATTCGACACACGGACGTCAGTCTCCTTGATATATATATTGAGGACAGATAGATAAAACATTAATAAAAACAATAGATAATAGATAGTAGATTTTAGTTAATGTGTAAATGATCCTTTTTTTGTCTTTCTTCGTCAGCGGCTGTTCTTAATTAAAAATAACCCTTTTTTTTTGTACCCCAGCCAATGACTTATTTAACGAAAAAGAAACTATAGAAAGAACTATCTTATTGGTAGATAGAACTACCGATGCCATTGTTTGGATATAGAATTGTCAAATACATCTCTCAGTCGGCCGAAGTACTAGAATACTTAACCACTACTTTACATGGGCCCAATGAAGAGTTTAAATTAACCACGTTACTTACTTTGCTGGATTACAAAAAGGTAATAGATATTATTGACCCCTGTCAGAAAATAAAGACTCCAATTGAGCAAAGAGCACTAAACCAACGCAGATATTGAATGTAATAGAGAGTATGACAGTCGTAAGGCATTTTGACATTGCAGTGTTCTTGACTCCTGATGCGAGACTGTTATCGGTGGCTATTTGACTAAACTTGATATCCAGTTGTCTTACCAGTGTACATCACCTTTGCAGCTCGCAGAAACTGCTAGTAAGTCTCCTTCCTCAAAGACGGTTGAAGCACGAATAATGACATCTTCATCCGTTTTTCCTTACGTTCATGCTTTGATATAATTAGGGTCTTGTGTCTATAGAGTCTCCATATAATTTCTTGGCAAGACATATTTATACTGAATTACATTCTCAGGCCAAAGAAACAGTGATTGGTGTCGAGACTTGAATTCAACCAGCGCTTTCATAATTCTCTGTCATAAATACTCATAATTTCGTTGTGTTTATTTTGAATTGCAACGCCAGTATCTGTCACTCTTCACTTTTTATACTTTTCTTTCGCTACTTATATTATTCACTCTTTTTCAATAAATACTTTCATTCGTTAAATTATCTTTTAATAAAGCACAACAATTGACATGTGCAACATTTCACCTGATGTGATGTGCATGGTTTCTCTTCGGGTTAAGCGGAGCTTAGGTATTAAAGACTTTCTCTTATGAAGTTGACGTACTATCCAATTAGTCGATGTTGTGTGCCATTTCTTGTTGACCGTAAAAACTTGGTTTTGACTCATTAATACTTAAGTCGTTTTTTTGACAGTAAGATCTCGCTGAGTTCCATTTACGAAGTCCATGTCATTTGCTGATTCATTCATTTGTACAGACTCTTGAAGACTTGTACCCATAGACAAACCATACTGAGACCCCCAACTCTCAGTCCTCTTGCCGCTGGCCCCCTCAATTTTTTTTTCAAATTCGCCATTTTGTTTTCCTATCGGTGTTATGTCAAAAAAGAATCCGTGTGACATGCAAAAACATACAAAAAATACAAAAATAAATGCTGCCAACCGCGGCAACCGTGTTGAAATGTGAAAGAGTTCGGGAATTCCACATTATTTTATTACTGAATGCCATTGGTTAGTTACTATAAATTGTTAAAAGGCAAATAATTTGATTTGTTTGGTTAATTAAACTACCTAAAATAGATGTTCTATATACTAGAAACATATTAGAACAAACATGGTTGTGTATTTTACGCTTTTGGAAATCATTAACTTCGATTTAGTGTGTACATTTTTCTTAAATTATGAAGAAAATTCGCTCAAAATATTTTTATATTTCCTCAACTAATCTACATTGTTAATTTTTCATGAATATTTTCAGCAAATGTACACTTATTCCTAAAAAAAATATATTATTCACACGTAACGAACAATTTCAAATTGAACGGATAAAATTCTATGAACTCTGCCAGCAACTTTGCCCACAGCGGAAGTGTCTCTTATTTCCTGGGAGTATGTTGGTGAGCCGGAATTTTTGAAGTTTCGTGACATTTGTCAATACGATTTTCTATGTAACAATACTAGCGCACCAAATCGTGACCACTCCGTAAAAATATAGCTTGTAGGCTAAGTAGCGGAAAATCGGCCGGAGTTGGTGGTCTCAGTATTGTCTCTGCTTGTATCACTTTTGAGTTTCGCAACACTTTTCACCGTATGATGTCAAAGAAGTTACTTGACTGACCATCTTGAACGATTTTTTAAACACCAACACTCTCGGCTAAGTATTGATGGCTTTAACAATTCCACCTTCATTCTAAACAAGTTAGGTAAAGATCTCTAAAATTTCTCGAAATTTGAATATTGTATGATTCCAACGACAATTAATCAAACCCTATCCGAGTTGTGCCGAAACGATTTTTTATCTCATAGTCTCTTTTATTGCAGTTTCAGAAAAACAATAACTAAATCGCCTTAGCGCATTAAATCTACTCCACGATGACAGCAATAGATTTGCCCTGTATCTACCTACTGCATGTTTTGGAAAACGTTGACCGAATCAGCAAAGTTTTTGATAAGTAATCGCTCACTCTAAAACTTTTTAAATTACTTGCAACTCAAATCACCTCAACAAACAACCTACAAAAGTACTAGTGGTAACAGATCCACCCATATAGGCGCACATCAATCAGTCATAATTGCTAGTTTACTGAAGGAAATTGCGAGTGGGTATGCATTATTTATGTCGGTAGCTCTAGCTCCTGTAAACAGCCCACTTAAATTAACCTTACCAACAATGGGTTCGAACTATATGTGTTCATGAAATTCTCCACCCTTGCATCAAAATATTAAACGGATACCCAAAAGCGAAACGGTTATATTTTATCCATGCTTGGTTTCGCACGTAAATCAATAGAAGCTCGCAAGCAGGATGTCTCTCAGACAGAACACAGAAGTTACAAAAGGATCTCGCCCACTTTATATGGTATGGGAATTTACACGTTAGTGAACGCAGAAATATGGTCCAGTAATTTCGTATTAATGCATTAAAAAGCCAAAATTCGTGCCGCACCGTCGCGGTCGCCAGCGAAGCGGTGGAACAAGATTAATGAAAAAAGCACCAGCAGTGAAACCTAATACCACCACCATTTGCGGCTTTTTTTATATATCTATGTATGCGTATTAGGCAATTTCTTCCAATTGAAGCTTTGTGGACAGAGTCGACAGTGGCAGTACCACCCCCGGTTTTGGGGGTGTATTTGCCGGGAGGTTCCCTGTAACCCTTTATAGTTCGAATTGATATTGGGATACTACGTCGTGTGGCGTGTCCCTATTTGAGCAACACATGGGTTTTATTTGGGTCCGCACATTTCTGACACTATCTGCTCTAACTTCTCGATTTATGCTAAGATCATTAGCAGTTATTGCACTTGTTCGCATGCTAACTCAATCTAAATTCGGGTAGGTTTTTGATGGGAGAAACAAAATGCAAAATTTCATATAATCAGCAGCCGTATCTCTACCCAATCAATCTGATGACTCTTTGTAGGTTCAAGTTTATTTCTCGTCGTTGTCAAAGTTCCCATTTTCCCTTCACCGATTTGCAGAGGACAGTTGAAGGACTCTCTCTACCGGATTTCTATGCCAGTCATATACTTCCAGTCTCATTTCATACTTGTTCAAATTTAAAATTATTTTTGTCCGCTGTGCTCGTTTTCGTCACCGTACTGCTTTGAAACTCTTATTCTCTACCGCCTCACTTTTGTAATGTCAAGACAAAAAAGCAAAAATAAAGAATGAAATGTAAAATCATAAAAAATTCAGTTTTACTGAAGTACCTACTGGGCAACCTTGACCTAAGTTTTAGTGCCGACGGTAGAGGGTGTGTGCACGTAGCTGGTGTTTAATGTAGGTGTAACTGAAACGGAATTGTAAGGTCAAATTTTGTACGGAAAAAGTTTTTAAGATTTAAAGATTCACTGTTTGTTGTGAAGCATTATGAGTGTTCAAATACAAGCTGTATGTACACAACATGATTGAGTCCTTTTCAAAGTGTTATGCATGTTCCAGCTGCTTTTCGTATCACTTATAGTGCAAGCATATTAATTGTGTACAGATACCTGGACTCTCTTGAGACAATTACGTATTCTAGTCTAGGAAACTACTTTATTTAATATTCTGCCACAACAAAGGTAACAATGGTCCCCTGTGTACTCTCTATTTGGCGTTGAACGTGGGTGCTTTTTGCATTATAAATCAGAATAGTTTTCCGACGGAATTTTTGAGTAACTTTGAAAGAAGAAACATTTTTAAGTTGCCGTAGTCATTAAAGTTTTATAGCGTGATTTGCCTACATGACAGCTTGTATTTGTTATTTTCAGAACCAAAACTAATTAGAAGCGATGTACCTCCACATTATTGGGATGCACCATATGCGCTACCATTTTTCGACAACTCCTCGAATCGAGAGGTGACAACAACAGTTGGCAAGTCCGCCTATCTTCACTGCCGTGTTAAGAACCTTGGAGACAGAGCGGTAAGTACACTTCAAAAATTAGATAAATTGACGAATTTTGTTTGGTTAGACATTTTTGTAGAAGGTTTGTCTTCCCACAGGTGGCGTGCTTAAAAGAAGCTAAGTTCTGATTTGTTGTTCTTGGTTGGACTCAAAAGAAATTGAGACAGTTGTCCATGGATTTAAAGGACTTCGCTATTAATTTTGACGTATGCTATACACAAAAACTTTTTGTACAATATTGTGGGTAACAAAATACAAATAGTACAATAAACGTATATATAACACAAGGTGGAGTGAACTGAAGCAATAAAATCTGTCCCGTCGCTTTCGTAGACGTTTTCAACTGTCATATGTATAGAATACGGTCTAACATAGTCTTTTAATGGTGAGAGTGACGGTCCCCAACAAAATAATGGATGTAAAGGGTGATGTGAGATTATTTTCATCATTTTTGGACGATGACAGCTCTCATAAATTGAGAGAAGGCGCACTCATTGGAGAAAGTACTGAGAGAATTGTAACAGTCCTTGAATAAATTGAGGTGAGGTCCATTTGTAACGAATTGTATTGGTTGTGGCTTTAATCAATTAAAAAATGTAACCATAAATTCGGTCAATCACAATATATGACAAACAATCTGGAAAAATTTACCGAGAATGCTATTTTCGGTGACCGAAGTGAACAGTCGTTCAACAAACACTCATCGGTTATCACAGACCTAAAATCACGGGTGAATCTAAATCGATGGTAACCACGGATTTAGCCAGCTGTGAAAAGACCGGCCTCTCACTGGCGTAACCTTCTCTATAGCAAAAGAAAACATTGCCACTACTGCTGGGGTCAGAAAATATTTCTTTCGAGAGATATTCGAATCAGACGACCATTGTCGGGGGTCTTTTCGTCTCTCTACCACTATAAATTTTACCCAGAGAAACTCCCTGGATTTCTCCAGAGTTCTTCCCTGGAATCGATTCCTAGTGTTAAGGCTAACATCTGCTTATGGGACATCTGTTTCATCGACTGAGTCTCAACCCAATGATGTCCCAAGATCCTCATTCTTCTGCCAGCCAACGCCGGACAATAACACAGTATATGTGCCGCTGCCTCAGATTCCTCCAGGCATAGTTCACAGGTATCCTCTCTCAAGCCCATCTTCCTTAAGTGATACCCGAAATTACCATGTGCTGTAGACACCCGTTTCAATGTTCCTTGACTCATGCTTAGAACCCTTTTTTGAGTGGAGCAGGTCGGCCACTTAATTGCCGTTTTAGCCTGTCTACATTGTTCCACGGTTGACCACCTTCTCACGTGTTCTTTAGGTGGACTTTCTAACTAACTTCTTACCTATATTGGTGGGCTTAGTGGGTATCCCACTATGGGGGTACCTATCGAACAAAGTCTGATAGGGTCGGTAGCAGAAGTGAAATCATCAGCAATAGTATGCCCGAAAGCTCAAGTGCACATCAATTCGTCAACGTCTGCAGGAATCAAAACGGTCAGAAAAAATTTGAGGAAGATTTGAGCGTTCACTCTCATAGCGAAGCCTTTATTGGATTATCCTTTATATATACAACACAAATTACACCTTAGGAGTTTTCCCCATCACACGCAAAAGTCTATTACACCACACTATTATTAGGCATCTCGTAAGCAAACGCTTAAAAACAGTGCGAATGCTTACGCGCGGTACTCGTTTTTACCCACGTAGGTACTTCATAAATTTAATAAATTGAATGAAAAATCGATGTATCCCCTCCTTTCACTTTTTCTCAAATTTTCTTTACGCAGAACACCGATTTAGAAATGAGTTCTTGGCATGCTATATTATATAGGGCTTATAAGGGTTTAACATTTAGTTTTCAACATTAACAACTTTCTCTTGCATACGTAGTGCAAATATATTTTGGATTTGCATGTATTTGTATACCTATTTGTGTTCATGCGTTCGCCAGTAGCTTCCAAATTGTTGGGTAGCTTCAAAGCCAGGGAGCTATTTTTTGACATTTAGGTGTAGGTTCTTTGTTTAAAAGTCCAGTCCAAATCTCTCCAAATATATAATCCAATTTGGAAATAAAAATAAATAAATAATTAATAGTTGGCGCAACAGGTCTGTAGGGACCCTAGGTCTAGCTCCTCACAACCATTCGTTTGTGTGAGTTTTTCATTTTTGGGACGAATGGAAATGGAATTTGGAAATATGTAATAAAATAATACGTATTATTTATTGATTGCTTCCAGATGGATTGTAGCGTTTCTGTTTGTTTTTCTCTCAAAAGAATGTTTTTAATGTGAGATATTATATACCAGAGACACTTTTTTGAAGGCTTTTGCTTTTCGCCCTTCATATAGCCTGAAGTTGGGCTCGCTTCCTCCACGAAAAACCTTTAAGCTCCAGTAGCTAATTCTTGGACATCATCTATCGTAACTTGCTTCTTACGACTACTTTTTAATGGACAAAATGTTTCGTTACGTAGACTAGGTAGCCGTACGGTACGTCAGTCAAACTTCAATCAGCACAACGACAACGGACAAATAAGAATAACCACTTCGTTTTTTTCTCCTGATAGATTCTTCTCTCCAGTTTTCTAATTTTATGAACTTACTATACTCAAAGTACGCGACAGGAGTAATTCTTTTTTCTTAAATTTATTTAAAATCAGTTTATTTTTGATATAAAATTATAATAAAATTATTTCTAATTAATAAAAAAATAATAATATATGTACTGACACTCTACCAAACTTTGTCCCATATTATCTATAAAAATAATTATAAATATATAACCACCGCATTGTCAAGAGCTCAAGCCAAATTGTTTTTTTTTCCCCTAAATAATAATTGTAATCAGTGACAAAATTGCGTGTCCATGCAAGCAAACAAAAAATATTATTGAACTCAAAAGCGGGGTGGTATAAATCGATTCGAGAATCGAGTCGAGCAAAATAAAATTCACCATGACAGACCCGCAACAATAAACCATTATATTGTCAACTAGGCTTTATATTAATAATATTTTAATTGAAAGGCATTTTTAACACTCAACAACAATTTCACAAAAGAATCCTCAACAATTCGACAATATAACAGGACCCGAAAACCAAAAACGAATCAGACACAACAAAAGAACCGATTTAATAGAAAAAAAAGAGACTTTCTTCATGACCCAATAAATTCGTATTGACATTGTTCAATGGAGCTGAAATTAAAAAAAAAAAAAAAAATTAAAAAAAACTGCAATACAGAGATTGGTTGTATATTTCGCATATCGTTCGTATATATACACAAATTTTTCTTAGCTTCTGGTATACATACATACAGCTCCGTGAAATAAATAGATAGCCATCTGGAGTAGGTACATTCTTCTGCAGTCGGAAATTTATTTTGTCCTCTGTCCCTCGTTCCTTTGTACATGGTTGAAGGAACAATGGCTTTTTATTTTTTTTATGCTTAAATTTGCATTGAGTTTCCTCTTTTGCTTTGGTAATGCTTAAGTGTATTGGTTTGGTGGTTAGATTTTACAAAAAACGCCAAGGAACACGTACACAAATAGAGGACAGTGTTTTAACTTTAAAAAATGTTAAATCTTTGGCCAACTCTTCTGCGAAGGTTGTTTTGCAAACCATACTATAAAATAGATAATCATGTTTGTTAGTCGATGTTGGAGGCTTACTATAAGCATGTAATTGACAGATATGATTGAGCTTATGTGTTGACAGCTAAAGATAAAGACACATATACGAACGAAAAGGAGAAGGTCTTACTGTAATCTTCAAAAATCTGTAAATACTGACAAAGATGTTACGAATAGTTTGGCTAAGAATGTTTGTATCGAGGCGTGGTTAATTGTACTTATTGGTACCGGCACATTTTTCAGTTAACAAATAGTACTCTTCTTAAGTAGATGTCAACTAAATGCCAACTTGAATTATTAGCAACTAGGGTACGGTTCCAGGTTGTTCAATATTATCTGGAAGTACAATAAGTGCTTATTTATGTAGTTACTTAGAGCACGTTTTTTTTACTCATGACAATCTTTGTGTGCACGTGGAAACATTTTTCGTTGTGGGTGTCAGATAAATCCTTCTGACATTTTACAGGTATCAAAACAATTGGGTAAGGTACTGTCAAATTATTTTCAAGCTCTAAACAAGACCTAATAGCAGCGTTACATTCGGGACGGTAAGTCATTTTGACTCCTTTTTGAACGCCTGAGATCCGGACTCATATTTTTGAAAATCGGGGAATTTAGACTCCTTTTAAAAATGTAGAACGTTTGGCCTATTTAGTTGAATTCAAACGATTTTTTCTGACTGAATTGGAATTACAATCATATCGTGGCTTTTTGGCTACCAGTGGGCTTTTTAAGAAAAGAAAAGAAAATATTAAGATCGGAATGGGACTTCTTTTTTCAACTGGGCCTCTTTTCTTGGACTCTTTCTGAATATTTTCAATAATAAAATAGTCCAATTAGTTGTCGAAAGCGATTTTTGACGGCCATGCAAATCTTCTGGTGAAATGCAAACATTAAAAATTAAGTAGAACTTCGTTAAGAACTCAAAATGTACATGACTGGGCCGCACGCTACCTGTTTGTGTTGTTCCTTCTTAGTGGAAACATAATTTACTGAATACAATCATTATTCGTTGGACTTAAATATAAATCCCATTCCACCGGACCGTAGCAAACCTTGACTGTTGGCAGTAGCTGTACGTTCATGACTCGATACTGGTTTAGGATATTGTGGGGACAGGTCATTCTACCGCCTGGGGTGTATTGTTAACCATTATTTATACAATAACAACATCTCCCAGAGTGAAGAGAATCCTTTTTGATCTCTTTAGCACTTTTCGTTTGACCCATTACCCACATCAGACGAATCTTTCTTGCCGAATCTAAAAATAAAACATACCGCATTCGAGTACTATGCTACCTGCAACTATAATACAACTTTATCCTTTTTTCAGGTTTCTTGGATTCGAAAGAGGGATCTGCACATCCTAACAGTCGGCATAATCACATACACAAATGATCAACGATTTCAATCCCTACACACCGAAGGCTCCGATGAATGGACATTACGGGTGTCCTCACCACAGCCGAGAGATTCTGGCACGTACGAGTGTCAAGTATCAACGGAGCCGAAAATAAGCCAAGGCTTTCGGCTAAATGTTGTTGGTGAGTCCGACAACAAAACTAACCAACCGAACTCATTTAAAGTGCTATTTTTCTTTCCCCCCTCTCTCACTCCTCTAACAGTGTCGAGGGCGAAAATTCTTGGAAACTCAGAACTATTCATCAAGAGCGGCAGTGATTTAAATTTAACCTGCCTAGCATTGCAATCGCCAACACCCCCGTCATTCATATATTGGTACAAGGACAAGCGAGTGATGAACTACACCAAACACGGTGGCATCAACGTTATAACAGAGCGAAAGACTAGAACGAGTATGCTGTTGATAGCAAGAGCGACACCTGCTGATTCTGGAAACTACACTTGTTTGCCAAGTAGTTCATGTAAGTTCAGTTTGTTGAATTTCCAAAATCCTAGTTGAAATAAGTCGATGAAAAATAAAACCATTCCCCATCGAATGACAAATGGGATTTGATTTGATACGATGCGCACAGCGCCAACGAAAAATAACTTTCAATCGATATTGACAATAGAAATGGATGCAGATTGCTCCATATCCAATTGCTTTCGATTTGATACGTTTTAAAATAAAACCAGACCGAAACGGTATCTATTAAATTCCACATCACGTTTAGAGAAAAGAGCTTTTCGAAATTCGAACGAAATATGCGTCAAAGTCAAGCCACCTTACAAAGTGGGTATATCGGTCGGCACTTGGAAACTCAATTGAATTGAGTCGGAATTTCACAGCGGTATTTACACACCGCACCATGACCATTCATCAAATACCACGGAATGAAAAGAGGAAATACCTATCCTTGTCAAACTTATAAACTTCAATTGCCAGATTAATTTATTTTTTACTGGAAATTTTTCACTCATCCAAGTGGGTAATATCCTTTTCTCATGTGAGTGATATTATAAATTTGGCCCGCAATCAATCAATGTCAAAAATACGTTGCCTCGAGTAGTAAACTTTTCTCGCTCAATCTCCATTATTGGAAAACACGCTTTGACTAAAAACCTCCTTATGCTAAGCAAATGTAAATATGTGAACTTTTCTCTTATTTTCAGTTTCCGCCAGTGTAATGGTACACGTAATAAACGGTGAACACCCAGCCGCTATGCAACACGGCAACAGTAGTGCCAATAGTTTCTCAACATCTCTGCATTCCTATCGGACAAATAAATTGAATCTGAACTTTGCTCCAGAGAGAAAAAAATTGCTTTCCTGTTTGGCAGTTCTCTGGCATTATGTGCAATTTAAGACTTTCTTGGTGTTAACTGGACTTTTGTCAGTTTTGTCGACAAGGCATTACAGAAGTCACCTGTCGATCAGATGACTGTAAATCCATGGAATTTTGTATTACTGTGTTGTGTATTATTGAAAATAAATTGTATTGAATTAAATTCTATAATAGGAGTATATATATATATGGAGTTATGACCTAGAATATAATTCTATTTAAATATTTATTTTGCTATCGGTTTTCCTTTTCCTTTTTCTTTTTGTATATATTGATTGTGTAAAGAGAAAATATTTCAGAAAATCCATGTAAAAAAAAAAAAAAAATGAGAAATGAAATTTAAATTGTATGTACATTGTATATTTACGTGAATTTACAATAACAAAAATGAGAGTTTATTTAAAAATTATGATGCGATTACAACAAGACGATTATTAATAAAGTATTTAAGAATTAAATTAAATATTTGTTTTACTATTTTTGCGACTAAAGCTCAGAGCGAACTTTTAAATGGTAGGAGAGTTGCAGGAAATATTTCAAGTATATTAATTCTGATAGGCAGCTTCACTCAGGTGCAGTTTGTTTTGCTGGGCCAAATAAGAAGACTCAACCTCACGACACTGGAACAATGGTACATCTCGGAAGATGTGAACACACATTCGAATTATAGACTGCCCGTAGCTTCGCTACATTCAACGCATCAAGTATTCTGAGGTGGAATTCTGTAAGCTGATTTGCGATAGTCATTGGGGACGTTCAAGTATCTAGTTTAGTAAGTCTGACAGCTCTCTGACTAGATGTATCTCGGTTTTGATTGCTCGAAATCGGGCGTGTGAGCAGCTATTTCAGTTGACGTTTATGGAGGGCAAGAAATTCGTGACTAAGTAGGTACTAAGTTGACACTTCGCATATGTGGCTGACGTAGAAAAAGTGTCTTTCCCGACCAATCTAGTTTTTTCGTTCAGGTTACATCTCATACACACGGTTGCCACTTGCATAGAAAATTAACTACCAAAATTGGAAAATAAAGTTACCAAACCCAGATAAAATTTACCAAAAATCTGAAGACGTTGATAAAATATAAAAAAATAAGTCTTTTAAAATATTCAATTTGGTACATTAGGTTTGTAGGAACGTAGTCATTCTTTAAGTAGTTAAACAACGACTACTTTATAAAATACAAAAAAATAAGACTTAACTTATTAACAGATCAATCTAGTCGACTTAAGATAACTAGATTCTTGAATGTGCCCATTGACTTATTATAAATATGGACTGCTAGTAGCCAACTTCACGCATGTTCCAAAAACACAGAGCGCTGCAGTTTTACAGCGGAAAACAAAATAAACTTCAAACGACCAAGTTTACTTTCATTACAAATTTGTATCTAGTTGCGTTGAGAGAGGGAGAACTAATGTAGGATGTGTTAATGTTTTTTTATTTATTTATTTACCAATATTTATGTTTCCATATTTTACTTAGGGTTAGTACCTACTTAGTTTCGTAATTTAGTTTTTGCTACTGTGATCTCAATTTAATCAAACCCTTAACACAAACCAAACGAATTCAATACGAAACACAAAACAAGTGAACACCTCCTTATATGCCTATAAAGGCAAGAGGATTGGTGGCCGGCCATTTGCCACATGCTTTTTTGTAGTTCACAAGCATTTACAGGGATTAAAATTATAAAAACAATAATAGCCGTGTTTTTTTGAGCTTCGATCTTAGGAAAGTAAAGAAGGATTTTCATCACGCAATTACAGCAACTACGCTCTACTTGACACTTCGAGACTCAGTTGTAGTTGTAAATCCTACTTTACTTCGCTTTGCTGAGACCGAAGCACCAATGGCATTGAAGGTGTAACGAAAGGTCCCCGTTCGTCATATTCTCGCAGTGCACAGCCAGTCACAGATACCCCACTGCCAGCTATTGCATTAATCCACTGCCAGCTGCATTAACCCATTACGTGGCATACCGAATTTGCACTCGCTCGTAGGATTCACACTGTCTTACTGGTGTAAAACCAATGAGTACCCGTAGGAAATTGTCATTCGGGGAGATCTGTCTAAGTGTGATTCGTACCAATCTCGTGTACCAGACAAGACTCCCGGGTCTCTGTTCTAAATTTTTGACGGCTGACCCTCTGGGAAATCGGCCTTATATTAGCAGTGTCAGCAATCCCAGCTGACTGCCCCTCCTTTCCCCTGGAACCACGCTGTAGTCGGGCCGCTAAGGATCCACGCAGTAGTCGGGCCACTAGGATCCACGTAGTAGTCGGGCCGCTAAGGAACCACGCTGCAGTCGGGCCTCACCCCCTCCTTTCCCCTGGAACCACGCTGTAGTCGGGCCGCTAAGGATCCACGCAGTAGTCGGGCCACTAGGATCCACGTAGTAGTCGGGCCGCTAAGGAACCACGCTGCAGTCGGGCCTCACCCCCTTCTTTCCCCTGGAACCACGCTGTAGTCGGGCCGCTAAGGATCCACGCAGTAGTCGGGCCACGTAGTTAGATGTAGATTATCGAAATATCATTAAGATCACCGTAGTTTGTACAGAGAAGACAAAACCTAGGGTAAGCGCTATCAAAGCATTGTAGAGTTATCTAAATATTGTTAAGCCATAGGTCGTTTAAGTATTTACCAAACGGTGTACACATTATCCGATTATTGTTAGAACGTGTATAGAGTTGTATAAATAGATTTAAAGTACACGGTGAATAAATTGTACCTCTAAACCAGAGTTTCGTGTTTCTTTGGTAAATCCTGGATCCGGCGAGCAAAACCTCGGCCAGCGAAAAAGCACATCACAAAGTATCATGTTGCGAGTCAATGTGTGTAGCAGCAACGTGAACTGACAATGTGCGAAAAATAACCAAGCTTGAGCTTGAGCTTAAAAATGTTGGACATTTAGTTTGTTCCAAAAACTATGCCTTTGTTTTTTTGTACGAGAGATGAGATGTGATATATTTACGTAACTTCCACATAATCTTCTTAATTGCCCTAAATGCAAACAATTTTTTTTTCATTGTTTTAAAGGACAGGAAAAATCCGTCCTTCATTAAAAAGAAAAAAAATATAGGGTAAAAAAAGGACTGTCCTTTAAATGAAGGACGGATGGTCAGCGTACTTATAGACCTCTTTAGAAAATGGCTCCGTAAAGTGCGAAGCAATTATGCAAAGTCAATAACCAAAATATGTCAAAGCGAATTCCATAGATTTCAGAATTTTTTTCCAGAAGCGACACAGCCATCCTTTTTTGGAATGGTTTGTCATTTAAAGAAACGGAAGTAAGGGCCAACTTAAGGACTGGCACGTTAATGAATTAAACGCACATAGGTATCTCTTAAACCGCTACATAATATTCCACCTGAGAAAATGTTTAAGAATTTGTCCGTAGAAAATTGCGAATCTGAAATGCTGAATCTCCAAACATTGCTCCTCACTTGTAGGTAAATTAAACTCTGCAATGTTCACTTTTTGGGCAAATGGTAGGTACCGACTGAAAATACTCGTATTTCCATCGCTAAGTACGGCGCTCCTGACCGCTAACAACCAACAGATAATAAACATCATTTTAATCATCCAAATCCCATGGTTTAACCCAAGCCGTTGAGGTTGAATAAAATTGACAGAAAAATGAAAAAAAAATAAAAAATCCTCACATTTGCATTCACTGTCGTTTCTCCATTAATCTCTCGTTTTATTCGTATATATCACACTTACATCCCCGGATGTTTGCATCCTAATACTTAGCTCCTGGCTATTTGCGAAATACCAAACAAACATGGATGTACCTACACGGAGTATACGTAGAGGGAAAAGCTTTCAGAAGTGGAATTGCAGAGAGGGACATTTGAAATGAAAATAAACGCCTGTCGGCTTTGTCAAGTTGTGCTCAGATTTGATGCTATCGTGATTACTAGGAGTTTCTTCGTGCACACACCCCCATTCGTGCATAAGCAAACATATGACCATAATGGGAAGGAAAATAAAGAATGAAATGACCCCCTCGAGGTTTTACGATTAGCTTCAGTTTGACGTATACGTAAATGCCTTGCATATTTGGCTTGCTTCGAAGGAGGTGGAATAGTCTTCATTTAATTTAAGTGGCCACTGACCTCGCAGGGCAGCATTAGCATATATTTTACTGCTGGGTTTATTTGCATAGAAAACTGCCCGAGCAACACCTTTTCATTGACGCAGACAAAGCCTGGCCGATTAAGGCCTTATGGTCGGAGTTCGGAGAGTTTGGAAAAATGCTATTAAGATAAGTTTCGCCTCCTGATAACATGATGACCTCAAATGGCGTGTACGAGTATTTGTGCGTCAGAATGTTGAGCACACTATTAGACGTGTAACAGAAATAGTTATATGAAATTTAGGCAGCGATGTGTGTAATGAAAATAATGAAACTGTAATCACGTACAATCACATTATAATATACCGCTGCAATAGTTTGCTACTAAATAAACCCATCACAAATGCAGGCATACGAGAGTTCAAGCCTGATGGATTAAAACTATGTCTTCACTATGACGGGCATCGGAATTATATCTACGAACATTACATTTACTTCCATGTACTCTGCTACATAACTAATTATAATTAATTAATGCGAAAGCACCTAATCACAAATATTTTGGCATAGGTATGTACTTAGACTTACGTTTACTAAACTAAGGCACAACAAAAATTAATTTGTGGAATTTGAAATCAGCATTTCATGCTAAAAGCCTACCAGTGTTTGGCTTAATTAAGCTGATGGGTTCAGTTAACCCCTCAAGGATGGGAATTTATCTACGTTAGGCTAAATTTAAATCACTGGACTGTGTGCCTGGTTTCGCAGCGAGCATAACATTGTTCCATTGCATACATTCGTATCTGATGTGCAATATTTATTTATTGCTAAGGAGTTTCTGAAGTAACCTGTGGAATATGTGGAGATATTGGGCCTTACCAACAACCAAACCGTAAAGTCGAATTTAACTAATTTCGAAACTAACTATAGTTTCGACTTTTAATTTCTAGGTACCAACAATCAAAGTAATCGGAACTTTAGCTACAAAATTTGACTTTAAGCTAAATTATGACAGTATAACTCAAAAGCGTTATAATTTTTTCTGACCTTTCAAATAATTTGCTGAAATTGGCAGTTGGTTGTATTTTGAGTGAAATATAAAAGCAACTGTTTCCCATGCTTTGTTTTTTGAATGCATCATTGCAGCATTGTTAATTTAGCTATCAATGATATCAGCCAATTTGACACAGCCAACTAGGTAATAGTTAAAGCTGCGGCTTCTCTTTATTTGCTGTCCATTTCATATTTCATTTTTTTTTTTTTTTTACAAAGACTGACGTTTAAACTTTAATAAGGGGTTAGACTCGACTTTCTCCGGATCGAAAGTTACAGTCTCGATTGTCTTAAAGTCGAAGATAACTTGATTATTGGTACACAGTTTATTTTAATTTCGACTATTGCCCTAAAGTCGAGTATAAATTTGGTTGTAAGGCCGATGGAGAAACATATTTAGTTTCGACTTTACATTTTTGTAGTTCATAGTGGCCATATTTTCCATAAAAATTTCGCAATTGTGGGGTTCCGAAAATTTAAAGTCGAGACTAAAATTTGTTATTAGTACGGCGCATTGTAAAGTGTATTGTGTGTGCATTTACTCAGCCTTTGAGCACTTTTAGTTTTTGATTTTGGTTACCAATGCGCCAATGGAATGGAGATGGGCGAGAGATCCGGTGGAGCTATGTGAGGTTTTGGCATCTAAATTACGAATGGATAACAACAGTAAAAACATATTTTAAATGCCTTAGAAATTAAATATAAATAAATATGGATCTGGTGGTCATTAAATACAGTTGTTCAGTGAGTCGTGGCTCTTGTAAATAGGTTGCTTATAGTAAATTTTGCTCAACAGGAACTTATTGCCCCTTAAGTGAACCAGATGGCAGAATACAGAGCAATTTACTCTTGGTTAATATTTATTTGATGATATTTGTTTTTTTTCTTTGATGGACGTAGAACCAGTGTTGTTATATCGTGGGACTTATTTGTGGGAATTTCGATGTCCGAAAAGCCTTCCGTGGGATGAAGGGAAAAAGGACCAAATCGTGGGATTTTCAGAAATCTAACAGAAAAACATTCTAACTATAAATTTTTGGTGAAATTCTATCAATACACCTGTATTTCACCATGATTATCAAAACACTGAATGTCCATAAAAAACAGCTCATGTAAATCGTCTTTTATCAAATTTTTAAGTACCAAAAAATAATCAAAGCAGTGTTACAAACTGTGGTTTTTATACTAAAGGTTAATTTAACGCGATTTTCTTTCCGTGTAATACAAATTTTAATTTTAAAATTTTGACGCAAAAAAGTTTCGTGGGATTTTAAATGGGTATTTGAGTACGGAGAAAAGGGAAATCGTGGGATAAATGAAGAGAGAGTGCTAACAACACTGCGTAGAACAACTCCCCTTGTATCTTTAATCCACTACACACAAACCACTCAGCTGCCGGTAAATAACATTTAAAAAGTTGCCCAAAAGCCTGCAGTTGCACCTAGATTGGATAATATTCATTCATGCACAACATACTCCAGCTATGCTTACCATAGTCTGATAATATGCTATACAATATCGTATATGCCTTCATAAATCGCATGCAGTAATAAATACAGAATTTCCATCCCTAGAAAGAGCATGTACAAATTTGAATTGCAAATGACTTTCGTAGATAAAAGTTTGTATTAATTTGTTTTTGCTTTTGTTAGTGAGAAACCGACCTCAGAGGGCATTTTTATTATACCCACAAACAGTCGGTTACTTTTATTTCCTATATAAAATTTAAGGTAAGAAGTAAGAACAGTAAGACCATCCTTCTGGAGTGGGTTTGCGATGAAATAGTTCTTCGGTGACTGCAAGTGCCAGTCAACGGTAGCCATCAGATCGGAAACTTAAAAATGCAACCAATTTCATATATCATAAGACAACCCTGGGTATGTCATTCACCAGTTGCATTCAAAAGGCACATAAAACAGATTTTGATTGAACACGACGCACGGTGGTTCTGACTATATATAAATACACATGTCGAAGTTTGAGTTTTTGTGCAATATTGCATTCAACTTATGCATCATCCCAGAGAGCATTTAACGTATACATATTAATTGCCCTTTCAACAGTGAACTAGCAAGATATTGTTGTTACTATTGTCGACTACTAAAATCTAAAAAAAAATAAAAATAAATAGTTGGTGCAACAGTTCCAAGGAATTGCTTCTCACAACCATTGGTTTTGTGGGAGTTTTTCAAATTTGGGACGAATGGAAGGGATCTTCAGTTCAGTTCTATCCCGAGTTAAAACGGCTAATTAAGAAGCAGTAGAAGAAAAAAAACTTGGAACTTCGGTTTTTCGCGAAAAGAGCCTGGGAACCCTCGTTTAGTGGTCCAACACACTAACTACTAAGCTACTGCGCCTACAGGCGACTATACCCTAATACTTACAATTTGAAACCTGTGTTTCAGTTAAACTTATACGCACCTGTACGAACCACTATTGAGAACACCAAAACCCCGATTTGCGTCGTTAACTGGGACCAGAAAAACACGACGCAAATCGAAACGACTCAAATCGCAATAACGATTCTTAACCTCAATTATATATATTAATATCTATCTATCTCTAAACTGGTTGACTTCCCTAACGTGTGAACTCGTAAGCCTTGATCTGGTGTCATCCCCTTCTTACAAAAAAATTAATGAAAATAAGGAGTAACAAAAACGAAAACTGAAATAAAAACGTCGCAGCACGATCATTTTTAAATGACGCCACGTCGAAACGTCGCAAATCGGATCAACGCAAAGCGAGGTTATGGTGTATATCGAAAAGAGACTGAAAATCGCATTCCAAGCGGCATTTTATTGGTCAAAATGGCTTAAGAGCTCTTTTCCATAATGCTGTTAGTGAAATATTTTCTTAGGATATTGTTTACTGCCGATTTTTATCTGACATAATGCAATATTCTCCCAAGCATGGATCACTGAATAAAGCTCCAACCTTCTGTTGTGCTTTCTGAAAAGTTGCCACAAAATACTCTTAGCTGTTACCACTTTGGGTCAGTTTGTTTTAGGACTTCCTAAGTTATCTTTTGCCCTGCTCCAGCCACGCAGCCGTAAATCTTTATATTGAAAATGGCCAAATTGTGCACTGTATTAAAATACCGATCTCTCTATATAGGACCCATATAAATATTCACGCTTGAGCTCACATGTCCGTTAACAAACAAATTAAAATAGCATGTGAATGGAAAACGATAATTGAAAATGCAAACAAGCTTGAAAATTGCAAGCAGACCTGCTCAATCATTTATGTGCTAACGCCAAAAAAGATCATTCAAACGGGCTTTCATATTTGTATCCGATAAATGAAATCCAACCAAATAAACTCGCTTAAGGAATGCATTCCAGTGTATTCATTTCAATACGTTAACACAAAAACTCAGAAATCCATTTACTATGAACCTTATCCCATCCGGATCTATAATTAACATGTACAAAATCATAAAAACCAACATCTCATTATCCTCGCATTCACCAGAGTTGGAATGTTTAAAAATACAAACCGAAAAGCAACCAAAGTAAAATATGATACAACCCATCGAAAAAAAAAAAAAAAAAAATTAAAAAAAGCTTCCTGTTCATTAATGGCATAGCACTAATTAATATGGGCTTGAGAAATACTGACGCATTTTTAAGTAGATATATGTACCTACCCAAGTATTTATTTATATATATGAATAAGGTTCTTGTGTAATACGGTTAATTTCCTTAATTTATTTTTAACATCAACTGGTACAACCAAAAATTGATTCAGGAATCCAGATGTTTGTCATTTTGCGGCAGCCCGGCAGCATTTTATTTCTACGGCCCTGCCTGGTCATATCAAACCCAGTCTGGAGCTGTTGAATTATAAATAAATCGGTTCAAAGTAGTTTCGACTCTCAACTGAACTCACGGAAAGAATTGAAAATCACTAATTGCAAAATTTTGAGTTGCAATTTACGAATTATATATTTCTCGCAAATCACAACGAAGTTTTCATGGATTGATACAGAAATTGGTAATTTGACATTGAAAACGGCGGAGAATACCAAATTCTGTTTGTTGTAATTTACGATTAGAAGTATCAATTCGAGCTTCTTTTATTTGTAGTGATTTGCGAGATTGTTTGGCGCAATTTACCACTCTAATAGGTCAATTTCTCAAACACCACTTCACAATCTCACAATTTAATAATTTAACACATGAAACTGAAAACGTATATTGACGTAGAGAAGTCGTAAATTACAAAATATTTTTTGTAATTTCCATGGAATCAACTACCTGATGTGTTGAATCTTTTTATGCGCAGTTCATATTCCATGTACCTATCGAAATCCTTTTAAGTCCTTTCTTTTTATGGATGAATGTATGTATTTGGTATTGCTAGCCAGCTGCAATCATGAAGCCAAATCTTCATTGTGCACATTGCGTTGCGTTGCAGAGACAGGCAGTCGGTATTCAATCTTTGTTTAAAGCAGTCGGGTTAAAGATGTTTAAATTTAAATATAACTAATTCGTATGGATAGTGAGTGTCCTACTAATTATAAAGCATTCTGGAATACATTTTGAAAGTACCTATTGAATTCCAAAAACCCTGAAGTACCTATGCATATAAATCTGTATTTTTTTTAGAAGTTACATCTTGCTACTAGAAAAGAAGTATCAATTGGAATGTATTCTTAAATATGTAATTGAAAAGAAGAAAATTGTAAAGGTTCGTATTAATGTCAAGTTCATCTAAATATTTTGTTTGTATTTTAAATTTCATCATAGACCGAAAAACCACTCCAGACAAATCCCGTTGTTTCCGGGCGATATGGCGCCGTATGATTTTCTTGGATCAGAAGGAATACGAAAATAACCTAATTAATAAAACGATGAATTTTGATTTGTAAATCACAAGATATAAGTTGCAAATTGAGAATAAAGTTTTCTAATTTCACGACAAAACATTTTCAATTTAATACGGCGATGCCTCAAATCACTACTCAAGAAACGTAAATTGCAAAATATGAATTGCAAGTTGATAAAAATAAGTTGCAATTTACGACTAAGAATTTGTAAATTGCAACTACTGAAGTAGTAAATCTACTCCTGTTAGTTCGCAAATCAACACTATTGAGTTGCAATTCAAGACTAAATGGTTGTAATTTGCTAAGGGAGGAAATCGTAATTTACAATAGAAAAGTGGTAATTTACGAATTGTTTTTGCAATTTACAATCCATGTAATATCAAATTGATAACTATTTGTGTCAATTTGCGTTCGGTTATGGCAATATGTTTTTCTCGTTTGATCGCATTATTGATAATAAAAAGTATTGATTCACGACTTTTGAGGGTCAATATCTCCACTTGGATCAATTTCTTGAATTGCGAATAAAAAGTCGTGAATTAGTAAATCCTTAGCTAAGCTCTAAAACTAGACACACTTTTAAAGCGTAATTCTGCGCTTATTTTTCTTGATTTGATCTTAAAATTCTTTCCGTGTCGTTTCGAAAATTGTAAATTAAAATTAGATCCACGATCTCCAACCATTGCGCGTCAAACGATTTTGATCTATCCGAAACCAATCGCGTGAATGGCTTTCGTTTCCTTTCGATTAGGGCTGTAGTAATATGTTTCTTTGCTTTTACACATAACTAAACTCCGATTGCGTGCGCGGACTTATTCATTTCGAATTTTTGATTACACAGCTCTTTGAACAATAGAATAAAATGATGGTTCAGTGATAGAATATAGAGGCAGAGACCTATTGCCCTCTAAAATTTGTTTAGTCCCGAATATTTTTTTCCAAAAGCCACATATTATACACTCAGATATATGCTTTCAATTATTCATTTTGTTTTTCACAAGGAATTTGAATTTTTATATTATTTCTCTCTCGTCTATTTTTTCCATTTTAGCCTGCCATTTAGTTTTTGTTCATTATCATTCGGAAATTTTTTTTTAACTTAATGCCTGTGGTTAATTAACAAATGGAAGCGTGTGCACATGCATAATGGCAAATACTGGTACAGAAAACAGTGACCATTGTTGTTTTTTTGTCAGCAGGATTCAATGGTGGAATGAGTTTGCATAGATTGTGAAAAGTTTTACGATCCGATGCATTTTTGCATGAAAAGAAATATTTTCACTATAAACTAATTAGCAAACTACGATATAGGGTTGATTTTGGTGAAAGACTTGAAGATGTTTCCTAACAAATTGTGGACAGGGCACCCGCTGTTCACTGTTGACATGTGTAACCTCAAGCCTAATATCTTGTGTTGGCGATTTCTACTGGCTGGCAATATCGCCTGAGTTAACCTTCCCAGATTTCTTTTTGTGGGTTATTTTTAAAGTCACGCGTATTAATCTGTTATTGCGACGATAGAGGGAATCTAAAAAGTGGGACTAGCAATTCTGTTCATTTAATCTAAACATATAATATCTGAGGGTTGTTCACATTAACAACCCTCAGACTCTCGAAACCCTCAAAGGGAATATCCGTCAGAGTGATTGAAAATGCCATAAATCGGACCTGAATGGTCGTCAACTCTGTCGGGCGCCCGTAGCCAATATCATTTTCTCGACTTAATGGAAAAAACTTTAGATATAAAAAACACATAATACCAAAGCAGATTGCACCTTGAAGAAGTGTCACAAGGCTGGAGCTTGCTAAAGCTTTTGCCATGGAAAATCTTTGAAAAACCCTATCAAGATCTTAAAACATTCAAAAGTCTGACTCTCATATAATAAATTGCTACCTATTTGGCATAAAGCCGCAACAATGAACGCATGTATTTATAGTTTGCTGATATTTTATCTCAATCTTGTACATCTGGATTCGACTCAAATGCATATAAATGGCGCCCAAATGTAGAAAAGTCGCCCTCTAGGACTTACAGAAAATTGCGCGAATGATATTGGTCACTTTTTAAGCTCAGTCCCATCCCAACTACTTATTACATTCAAAATTAAAGCTTTCTTTACCAGATTTTGTGTCTTAAATTCTAAAGGGAAATAAATACAATCAACAACGTTTTAAGTAAGTAAGTAAGTAAGTTTACAATATGGATGCCACTGCAAGTTACAACGCCAACAAAATTTAATATATCTAAGAGAAATTTGTAGTCTAAGAATCGAAATAAGGACATGCAACCCACTAATCATGAGACGCGTTCTACTTGAATAGCTGTCACGTTCATGTTACTAGACAAACAGTGAGATTTTATTCACAACTCTCGTTGTATGGCCACTGAAGGCAGTGTAAAAATACGAGCATAGAAACTTTCAGCTGGCATCAGTTTCTCTTCATATTTAAAAATCGTTTCGGGAAGAAGAGAAACCTGAAAACAAATTACCGGAAATACAAAATATGTGCTCGGCTATAATTGTAATAAATTCGAAGGTCTCTACCAAGTTGTTGGGGAAGGAAGCCCTTGGCAATTATGGTTGTCTCCCCGCTTTTCAGCTTAAATTGAACTAATTAACAAAAAATAACTGCCCGCAGAATTTGCATTCATTGAAGGGAGCCCTTAAGTTTCCGCACGGATACAATGAATAAACCGGATGATAGATGCAAACACACGAATGTCTTTTTTTAAAGTATACGAACAGGGTCACAAGAGCTCTCTAATTGATCTGCTCAAAATGTTTGCTGTTTGTAAAAAGTTTCTGTAAGGACATCCTTCTTGGCAACTAAATGAAACGTCAATTAAACACTAATATATCAGCAGAAATTGTCGGCGGTATTTTCTTTTCTTAATGTTTACTTACGGAAACTTCTCTGTGGCATTTCTGCTCCTGAGTCGGGTACAGCTACTAAGGAAATCAATTATTATTATGAACCACCACATTTTCCTAGGATAGGTACATGCGGTGTTGTGGTATAATTTGTAATGCATGACATTTCTCTCTTGGAAATAACAAAAACGAAATTCTGTTCTAGTAGAACTTGTCGCAAGTAACGTTGATTTATTGGCGGCGGCAAGAAAGTAATATATTAAAACAGGAGCTTTACACCTCCTCGTGATGACAGGGTATAATGCGAACCCTCGCCGTTCTCGGGCTTCCCATTGATAGTGTTTACACGCCCCAATGTCAATTGAGCAGTCTACCTATAAGGCGTGAAATTTAAGACTGCATTCTGAATGAGTGCATAATTAGAGCACAATTATATTGAGATAAGCCGTATACATACATTTATGTTATAAGCTTTTCAAGAGACCGACAGTGTTTGGGAATGGTTCAATGGCTCGGAAAACAATGTAATGAGAGTTGATATCAAAATGCTCCTTCTATTCAATTATCCTCTCAGACTTGGTAAATTAAAATTCCAGCGACGACGAGACAAAGAGCATTATGGCGCATATGCCTGAAGTGAATTTTTTTTGTTTTTACCCCAAGATAAGCCGCGGTAAATTGCCGGAGAACGTTACACAATTGTATTAAATTCGTCCCCTATAAGCATATACAAATACGTATGTACATCAGCGTTATAAATTTCAATTACGTGCCATAAATTCATTGAGTTGTGGTTGTGGCATTCAATGAAGGAGATATTTCGTCTGGAAAAAAATTTCAAGGAATTTCGGGGCGATAGGCTGGACACTCATTCTGTAATTATGAGAACGAAAATCGTCCCAGCGATAGTAAGCAACGATCTCGTCGCATATCACATAAATGGTCTTTCACTAGCGACTTGACAACTTCAAACTTTCACTGTGAACGCACCCTTAAACCGATTTCCGAACTGTTAATGTCAAAATATTTTGTGAAATCATCATTTTCATCACGGTGAAATACACGAAAGAACAACGTTTACAAATAATTAAAATTTACTACCGAAATTCCGAGTCGGTTGTAGCAACTTTAATGAAGAAATTCATCGCAAAATCATCTTCTGCGATGAAGCGCATTTTTGGTTAAACGGCTTTGTCAATTAGCAAAATATGCGTTACTGGACAGGTGAGAGAGCTCATGTGCTTCATGAAACTGTACTTCATCCGCAACATGTCACTGTTTGTGTTTGGTGCGGTTTTCATGCTGGTGGAGTTATTGGACCGTTGTTTTTCGTCGATGAAAATGACCGTCATGTTACGGTAAATGGTATTCGCTACAGAGACAAGTTGGAACGTTATTTCTTTAAGCAATTGGGACATCCGTGATATGTGGTTCCGACAAGACTGTGCCACAAGCCACACACAGCGGGTGCAACAGTCGAGTTGAAGCCTCAGTTTCTCAGATTTATAGGAATTTCTAATCATAAATTTTTTTATAAATCTTGCAGGGCATACTCACTTGTCACTTCACTTCAGTCTTATTTGAATGCACTCACCCAGTCACAGTTAGTGGGAGCATTCAAATGAGACTGCCGCGAGGATCCACTGTAGTCCAAGATCATTCACAATAAATTGATTTCTGTATGAAATTGTGAGCGTGTCCGCTAAGTTAGCCCAAGTATCATTCAAATTATAGAAATCTATCCCTATAGTCATAGAACAACAGGCCTGTTTTTGTTTAGCTTCGATCTCAGCAAAGCAAAGTAAAGTAGGATTTTCAGCACGCAATTACAACAACTACACTTTACTTCAATCTTACTTTACTTTGCTTTGCTGAGATCGAAGCTAAAAAAAAACACACATAATATTATTTTTCAGGTCAAAAAAGTTTTTTTTAAGAGTCAGATATGACCGGCATCCGAACAGAATGGCAGCACTGATCGTCAGGTGATGATTGAGTTACGGAATGAGTGCCCTGATTTGGTTATGCTTCTGAGTAGCTTAGGCTTACTTTGTTTTCCGTTCTTCTTTTCAAGGAAGCAATAGAATTACTTGAGACAAATCGAAGAAATGAAACAATAGCTTAATGATTGGCGTACTGGACTGCCACAAGAATTGTAAAAATATTGTTTTTACCTTAAGCTATTCTCACATTCGACAGTGTCTCGTTAAAGATCCCCTCACAAGTTGGTTTGATCTTAAAATGAATGCAGAGCTAATCAAAATTTGGATTGTTCTTAGAAATGCATTGTGGTGTGGGCTCGTTTTCCGTGATACATATTTTAGTATCCTTGTAGAAATTCGGTTCCGTCTTCGTATGCATTCCCTGCTTTTGGGAGTGTCAACTGTAAAGCCTAGTACGCTGCTGTTTCGTAACGAAATTTTCCGGTGGAAAACAACTTGTGGAAATCTGCCCTGCTCCATCAGCTGGTACACAAGTAGGTAGGCTGACCTCTTTAAGGGGACACTCAAAAAAGTCTAACCGGTATATTTTCGAAAAATAATGCATTTCTCCCCTTTTATTTTTGATTTTATTAAAGGAAATTTGATTAAGCATTTAAACGCATTTTGTATTAAAATTCATGAGAAATGATTGGAATAGCTATTTAAGAAAATATGGTTAAATCAAGAATTTTTTAGCGAACTATTCATAATTGCTCTTTTTGTCAATATCACTTCTTCATCAATTTACCTTATCTTCAATCTTGAAAATAAATTGAAGGTACCAGGAAGCGGACAACTCCACTTTTTCAAAATATTTGGAAAAATGAAAATTCGAAAAAAGTATTTTGACAAAACCAAACTGTATTTCTCATAAAAACAAAACAAAACGTATTTTACAGAACAAACACAGTCTTCAGCTTCTCGAACGACATCTTGAGACGTAAAATCACTATACAAGGCCATATAGGCTTGATGAACATATTTTAGCGCTAAAACCATCACGTCGTGATTTTAATAGAATACTGTTTGACTATAGTAGGTCGCCTGAAATTATCAGTTTTTCATAATTTTTGCTGTAAATTCCTACAGCGACACCAGTTGAGTACTTTCTGAACTTTAATTTTTTCTGATTCATGACAAACAAAATAAAAAAAATCATTTAAATCCGAAAAAACCCAAAATGTACTGATATGCATGTGTTGTTTCACGCACGCACAGCACACGCATACGTTTACCGGTTTCAACCAAACTTCGATAAACCATATATATATAGACCAATACCAAAAATGTGTGAAAGTTTGGTTAAAATCAGTAAATGTGTTAAGGCGTGAATCGGCGACAAACGAACACAATTTTATGCCTCAATTTCTATATAATATAGATACTAAATGTGTGCCAAAAGAGAGTGGAGAATTGTACCCACTTTTCACCAAGTTTTCGCACCAGCGTACTGCAAAACGAAAAGGAGAGTGAAATTGTTCGTTCATCGTTTTGTTGTGTCACTTTTGTATGGGATTTTGCGTTCCAAAACAGCTGCGTTGCGTACTAGGCTTGAAGTCGAAAAAAAGCTTTAGAAATACTCGATTAGTTTAAAATTAATTAGAAATACACCAATCGATTTTGAATAACCAAATTATTGAAATGTTTCTTATTCGTTATTCATGAGCCTAAATTTGTCCATGTGTGTTGCTGACGCTGTTTCGATATTCATTAAAGAAAAAAGCAATTAGCTATCGAAATAAAAAGAAATCCGCAAACAAATGCCATTTCCATAAATGCCTAGTTGCGCCATACAGGGTCACAACCGACATGATTACTCTAACGCGATTAGTTATCAAATTCAGTAACAAGCGTCTACCTAATTGCCCCAATTGCCAACAACATACGAAGCACTCAAGCCTTCAAAATGTTGCCAACTTAAATGATCGCCACAATGTAGGTATTACTATTACGTAATAATTTGATAGCCAAACAGGACCTGTCCCCAAACACAATCAATGCCAATAAGGCAAGCCGCAAATTGGTGCAGGTAAACGGCTACTGTCACATTGGAATATGTGAGTTTGTGTGCCTGAGTGTGACTGTGGCAACTATACGGTCATCGCAGTAACACATTAATTAAATAATAAATGCTAATTTACATAGACTGGCAATGTATGACAAGCTGCCACGGGAATAGTTAGGAGTTTAAACGTGGTTTCGATTAATGGGCATGACAGCGAAACGTCTGATGGCAGCAATAATTAATACTGGTACCAGTCATCAACATAAACCAAAGGTGACATTTGACATATTTCGCTTTCTCATTGTTTAGCCACTCATTGTTTGTGCTCAAATTTACAAGGTATTAGCGCCATGTGCATACGGTTCGATGCCACTTTGATATTTTTCGCTTCACCCGTGCCGAGCTGCAGATAATATTCTATTCGCTCCTCTGACGTCAATTGTTAATAAGCATATGTACGATGGTGGTGCACACTGCACACACATACTCCTCTCTTCCGAATCAGCGCATAAGACTGTTACGAATAATACACACCTCAGGTACAGATATAAATCCAAAACAGAGCATCACACATATACTCCACCAACATTTCGCGGTATCCAGTTCATTCTTCATGGCAGAAACATTCCAAGGCTCACCACGATGCTGCTGTAAATTGCAGGTAATAAATCTTGGTGAAAGTAATTACTTTCGCTTACAGTAAGATTTTTTTGTTGTCGTTGGCGTTTTTCTTTTGTCCTGCGGTTGGTGTTGTTGTTTAAATATTTATGTACTACGAGCATCGTTATGAAAATAGAGAATTGTGTCGCTGAACTTAATTAAAAAATTTAAAGGATACGTTTGCGTTCTCTAATTCTGATTGAACACTTAAGACTCCAGCCCATTGAGTGATTTTCATTCTGATTGGTTTTTGTGTGTGTGTGTCAATCGAGATAAAAATTTAAATTGGAAAAATCTCAATTCGACCATGGCAGTACTGTCTACTGTAAGCCTTAATTTGAAATGCTTTTCCAGGTAATTTCACTGCTCGTCTATGTAGCGCGCATTCGAGGCGCTTGGGTAGAAATCGATTGAAACCATCCTATACAAACAACGACGAACCGACATGATTGTGATGGTGGAATCATAGGGCATAAAACCATAATCGCCATCACAACTTTAGATAAATGCAGGGACGATTTGACGGTAATTACGGGCCAAATTGCTGATCAAATATCGCTGTAGCGGATACTTTGTCTTTAGTGTAGGTACGTAAGCGTTTTAAGTTGAACTACCGCCTAACTGCGGCCAATTCATACAAAAACGAATCGATTGAGCAAGTTAATCGCAGGCTATTGGTGATGAGAATGCTTTTGGGCTCCTTAATAGACTGTTAAGGGTGATGAAAGTGAGCAATTCAATGTTTAACAGCACGAAACATTCAATTTGGCCAATAGTTGGCAATGTTTTCGTTTAGCCAACCATAATGAAGTGTAGGTAGAAACAATGGAGAGAGCTCCATATTTGGCAGCGGAGGCGGATTCGGATGGACTGCTTTTGGAGTGGCTCGGTGAAAATGTATATAAGGTCAGTTTCGACATTGTGCTAGAGGGCTTCCGCCCTAGAATCAACTAGTGCTTCAGAAGATGGTTAACCCAGAAGTGAATTATTAATGTTATGGTGGAGTGTGGGTCTGATTTGGATTTGATTTGCCGCCAGTTCGCATATGTCGGCATAATTAAATTTGTCCGTCTAAAAGTAGATAATGCTTCTGATGAGCACACTTTGATTTTTCGTCAGCGTTTAACAAAAGTGAACCTTGCAACCTGAGCTCATCGTTAATGGTCCTTAATATTGTCTGTTTTTAATTCTAAGCACTTACAATTTTTTTTTTATAATAATAATGGTATTTCGGCGCAGTGGCCTATTGGTTAGTGTTTTGGACTAATAAGCGAGGGGTCCCAGGTTGGAATCCCGAAAAAATTAAAATTTCAACTTCAACTTTTCCATTGGTTTTACCTGGGGATCCACTCATCTGTAATCCAATGGAACAAGAAAACTGCTGCTGATTGAAAAAGTATGAAATGCCAAAAAATAATTTATGGCTGCTGTCAGCTGACTTGAATAAAATACATAAATTACACTTGTGTGAGTTCTTCTTGAGTGAATTCTGACTTCAAATCGAGCAGTGTAATTCTCTTCTCAGAAACGAAAATGTTTTCACCCTTTCACCGCAATTTCGATTCTCGATCCACGAAAATGTGAAACCAAACATCAAAAGCTCTGGAAAACGATAGAAAAAATCGCAAAAAAAACCCGGAGGAAAAAATAAATCATCGAGTATGCCGAGTAGCTCAGTGGTAAGTGTCCAAGTGGCTCAGTACCTACTTAATATCCCAGTCAGTAATCCCAGATTGAGGTGAAAAGCGCCAATTTGGGCGCTTTTAAGGGAAAAGGGGTGAAAACGAGGGACAATTTTATAAAAAGGGGGAAAATCGAAAATGTCTGCTAAACTTAAATTGCTTGGTAAAATTAAAACGCGTTTTCATTTCAAACAAATTTCAAAATTTACTCAGAACGAAATGTTCGTAATAAATATGAAAGAAAACAGCTCATCGAACGTCTACTATAAAACTTTTGTCTATCAGAATGAATTCACTCGTTTTGATATTAGGCGTGTTTTTTTGAGCTTCGATCTCAGCAAAGCAAAGTAAAGTAGGATTTTCAGCACGCGATTACAACAACTACAACCGAGTCTCGAAGTATCAAGTAGAGCGTAGTTGTTGTAATTGCATGATGAAAATCCTACTTTACTTTGCTTTGCTGAGATCGAAGTTCAAAAAAACACGGCTATTATTTCTAATAGAAAAGGAGATCTAAAATCATTTTATAATACGTATATTTTTATATTTTGTGTTTATTTTGAGCTAGTTAATAAAAACTGCATACAGTTTTACATTTTTTCATATTAAAAAAATTTAATTTTCACTTAGAGGAAAAAACAGGGTTTTTTTTCGAATTTTGGTGAAAACTAAGGCTTCTGCTTATAGATAAAGGTTAAAAAAGGAGTCTTCCAAGTCTGGGAACACTGGTCCGAGGGGTCTCACATTTAATAACCAAGTATATTAACAATATTGACGCATCTAACGCAATGAAGGTCAAGCAAAATGTAAGAAATCTGCATTTCTACAAATTTCGCGTTCAGTATTGTAAAAGAACAGCATCACATCATCAACATCATTGCATAAGTTTGGCAGTACTTGCGTTCAATAAAGAAAATTTACTATCAATAGTGCATGTGTTTTTGCTGCAGAAAAATGGCAAGAGTGAAATCGTAAGTAAAATTTTGCAAATTATTTAATTATTTAATAACTTTTTTATTTACAAACGAACGAAGCAAAAATACTGGCCCGATTATGGCACAAAAATTAATATATCGTTTTGCTTTGGAATGGAATTGGAAATAATGTTTTTATTTCTGTCATTTATGACTTTAGTTTATGCATGCAATTATGAACTCATTTTTGTCAATGCATGACTGGTGACGGCCGCTTTCAGGTAGCTGCAGTTTTCGTTCACAAATGTATTCATGAATATTTGTTGTTTGGTTTGGCAACATTATTTAAAATTATGAAATCGCGCTTAGCTAAGCATTTTATTTAAAACTAAAATCAAGTGGAAGATTAGATATGCTTCCCTTCCCAAATTGTAAACAAAAAGATTTTACAACGAGCTCAATACCAAATGTATAGCGACATCGACGAGGTTCGGAAATTTAAAATCAGCAGTTACATGTACACCTATACGCTCTGGGCCTCAAAAGTCGATATTTCAGTTGGATATTTCAGAGATCCAACGCATAAGAGGAACATCTCGTCTCCGATATAGTGCTAATGTTCTTTGCGAAGAACGCTAACTAGATATAGACGCATTGGCTGAGGTCTAGGTAAACTAAGTAATTATGTAAGATATTCGTTGAACAGCGGCCTCCAATTTGTACCTAAAATTTGTATTAACTGTTGAAAAAGCTTGGAGTGAAAGTGAACTCTGAAATTCGTACTATTGTACCCCTCTCGATATTTTGAAAATCTATTTTCCTATCCACGAATACTAATATTTCATTTTTGCATCGGAATTATTGAAGCATCAACTATCTTGGCCAGACAGGAATTCATAAGTGCGATTTTGTATACGAAACGTGTCCTGCTAAATTTTAATAAAACCAAAGCCTCACCCCTCAGCAGTCTGCAATAATATGATGGAAAATATTTGAAGCTCCATAAAAGCGACGTCTTTATTTTGCAACCCTTTTTATAGAATCGCCCACGATTCCACTAAAAGGTAAAACCGTGGCAATTATCTTCCACCTTCTTTTATTTTGCTGTTTCTTTTAGTATGGTTGAGTAAGTTATGAAGGTGTTTACTTCAACGCCACAGTGCACGGTGGTGTACAGCGTTGTTGAGCTTTGTTCTTAAGATAATGAAGAGAACTCAACGCTTCTCTAAAATCCCCTTTGAAAATGACGCCGTGTACACATAAAAAGCAGAAGGGGGAAGGTAACCAAAGGATGTGTATTTATAGTGGGTGGTTTGGTGCGGGCTTGGAGTTTTGTAAGACAACCGAGGTGATGATTCTAAGTGAAAAACATTCGCGCTCGGAAAAACTTTCGCAGATATGGAAAATTGTATAGGGATTATGGGGAACGGTTTTGGCGTATATTTTGCTTGAGTTTGAGATTTAAGTGAATGGTTTCTAAACTTGATGTACGAGCGGGATATTGCATTTAACCATCTGTGAAGAATTTGTTTTGCATCTCCCTTTTCATTTCGGAATAATCTCTTCTTAGTGGTTGGCTGTTACACAATGTGCATGAGGGGAATATCAGTCGCTTTCGACGTAGGCACTAGCAGCAGCCCTTGGGATTAGGGTGTTAATGAGCAACTAAGCGATGTATTTGTTAAGGCACTTTTTTGCAGCCATAAGTGGTTATCTGGTAAAAGATGGGCCGACAGTTGGCTTCTTTATGAACTGAAATGCAAGTGATTTGAGTGGAATAGTTGAAAACGTTAAATCCACAGAGAGCTAAGTTGGTCTATACAGACTCTCACTATCATTCGTTCGTGTAAGATTTATTTTTCGCAACACTTCAATATAGACAGTTATGCGGTCTCAGATACTGATACTCTTCATGAGAAATAGTGATAAATAAATTCGAAAGTGAGTGGGCTTTCCCCAAAAGCGAACCTCACTCTCATCTCGGGGGTATGTGAAAACATAATTTACTGAAAAAATTACTGAAATACTAAGCCCAAACTTCAAGTGGCTCTTCACGCGTAGGTAGGTAGGTAAATGGGTGCTCTTGTGGCAGCAGCCACAGCTTTACGTAGACCATCAGTTGGATCCATTGTGTCCCTCTTCACGCGTAACGAACTCTGCCCGAAATTTAAGATGTCTCCCACACTTGGGCCAAGCACATAATTCAATTCAGACACACACAGTTCAAGTTCAACTAAGTCCTTTTATGTGTCGCCGAGTAATGCTGCCATCAATTTTTTACATCCACTCAATTAGAGAGGATTCTCACACGTGTGTGTACATTTACGGCCGTATACTTTCCGCATTCTATTAAGATAACATTTGTCTGGCAAGACGAAGCCCATGCCAATTCGGAAAGGTGCACAACAACAGCAATGTTGACGTGAAACCATCTGATAAAAATATTTTCGTTTCATTTTCATCTTCTAGCCAATATACCTACCATCCAACAATTCATAAACTTTTCCTCTTTTTTTCAAATAATACATTTTATTAAAATTTGTCCATGTAAAGAAATGTCACGTGCCTGAGGGTTGTTGTTATCACAACATAAAATTGTAATGACAATCAATGCGGACTTAATTTGCGAAATATCTCCTGGCAGGGCGATATACCTTACCGGTGCGGCGGGCGCACGGAACATAAAATGATGAATGGCCGCAAATTGTATTATTGTGTACCTACCATATTTCGTTTTAACGTTCACAGGAATTCAAGATCTCGCCATCGTCAATGGAAAATTGAATGACGTATCTGAGCGTGTATAAGGGCATGTATCCGATAGGGTGAAAGGTGCTCGCTGGTCGTATAACCGTTATCGAGCGTTACCGAAAATGTTGGTTCGCTGGAAAGTCACTAATGAGGTATGATATCGAAACGCGGAAGGGCGGGAGCAGCATGGTTGGGAAGCGTGATCGAAATACACTGATTTATGACTTTGCCTTGAATTCGTGCATCGTTTTATATATTTAAAGGTGGTTGCCGTTGCCGTATTTGCACATAGCTGGAGAAGTGAGAAGAGAATGGCGGAAGTGGTGTTCCAACTCGTTAACTACAGAAAGCGCAGATGAAAGTGCATGCAGTTTTTTAATCCTGCTTTAGCTATGATTACAAGTAAGCCCGTGTTCGTTTTGGTTCTTAAAATTCTTCGTAATTGTTGAAAGTTAATGCTTGTTTGAAACCTCTCTACAACCAACTTTGGCAAATGCATGGGCTATCGCGGATTCCGGGGAAAATAAAATTCCCCCAAACGTTTTCTGTTTCCTGGAAAATATTGCTCGTATCGTGAATCGCCATCGGAATTTATTTCCCCAAAATTTCCCCGGAATTTAATTTTTTTTAAATAATTTTTGAATGCGTTGACAGCTGTCAACCGTAATTAAATAAATTATTATTGAAGCTCGTATTTGAAGAGGTTTTCGTAATATTTTCCTTTAATTAGAAAATTGTGTTAATTTATTAATATATAGGTATCCTAATTTTTTTGAAAACTCGTGTTCAATTGAGAGATGTTCAAATATTTGGTGCCACTTAAATAGCGGTTTCATTGGAGGTCCTGCATTTTTAGAAGATTGCAAAACCTCTTCACATGTGTTTTGTTCCTATTCGTAATAAAATCTTTGACCATGTTTGTTAATTTTATTACAAATTTCAAAATAAAACTTGAAAGAAAAACACCCACTTGAATGGTTGAATTTACGAAAAATTGCTGTTCTGTTTTTAGTTCCTTTTTCTATTGGAGTACGACAAACCTATACAACTTCTTATTTCACTTTTTAGATTCAAAATAATCAAATTTACAAACAACAGACTGTACTTATTTCCATAAAAATCTGCTTAGCATATTTTCGGAGGGAATCCGACGAAATTCCGGGGAAAATGTTGTCTACGATACCATTTTTTCCGTCGGAAATTTGTTCACTTTTTTAAAATTCATCGGCGTACTAATTTTTTTAAAAATGGGAGAATTTCGGGGGAATTTTGTTCACGATAGCCCTGATTGTCAAGCGGTTTTCACATATGCAGCGGTCGATACGTTGAACCCAATTTTCATATCTTGCAACTGGATTATCCTTCCAGCTTCGTGTCAATTATTCGTCTGAAAACAGAAAACAGTCGTTTGACAAATAAAATTACCCAAACAACAAAAAATCAACCAAAATCCCACTCAATCACAAAACCATACAAGCACGACTTCTTTATAATTGAATTTGTAGGAGTATCTACATACTTTCAAGCCCACTGAACTATACATACCTTAAATTGATGCGAAAACATCAGCACATTGCATTTGACCTGGTTACAATTCGATGCCAAACAAGTTCCATTGAATCCGGTGATGGCATATACCACATGTACTGTACGTGTATATAAACCAAACATACTCCACAATCTAATACCCTCAAGTACCACGTGATACGCAGATGTTACTCATACTCATAATCTTATTGCGGTATCTAAGCCTGTCGTTTCCATAAACTTAATCTAACCAGTGCAATGGGGTTACGTATCCTTAGCCACAAAATGATAGTGTATCGAACGGGACTTTTGTACTCATATTATGTCCTTCTATGAAGTCTGTGAAAGAAAAAAGCTTAACGTCAATGCAAAGTTATAAGTGTCAGAGTATTGAGTGTGGCCACTTGCTGACGCAGATGCTTACCATGCTTAAATCTTCGATGATATCCTCAGTGGTGTGGTGAGGCGGAGCAGCAGCAGCAATATCCCACCAAGAGGGTCAGTTTAATGATGGTTGGCATTTATTAGATAGGGTTAAGGCATATGGCCATACGGGCAGCATATGGCAATGGCTTGTGGCAAAGGTGTGTAAAGTTATAAGGGCATCCAGAGTAACATCTCATTGGGGATGGCCGATGAGAGTATATATTGATATGGAAATATTTGCAGAAGGATGATTTTTCTGAAATGGATTTGACGTCTGCCAGGGAGCGGGGTTAATCTGTCTTCTTAATTAAACTCGTATAGCTGTTGGTAAATTAACGTTACCGATAATTTGGATTTTGTTTTTGTATAAGCAGACATTGTCGTTGGTAGGTACTTGAGTGTAATTGGACTGGCCCCTTAATGCGAACAAAAGACAATAGACGGATTAAGGAGATTACTGTGTGGTAACAGAGAAAGGAGTGACAAAATCATAGGCGGCCCTGAAAGACATGAAAGGAGAAACTGCAAAGGTATAGTGAAAAGAAACTGAACAAAGGGCGACTAATTCTATGGCAAATTGGAAAACCTTCAAAGAGCCTTTTCAACTGTGGAACTTGTGTATGTAGTGATGATTTGAAGTTTCACACAACTAAAACAAAAGATTATAAACACAAGCCGAGCGATTATAAATTATATTACAGCAGAACAAAAAAAGGGTGATTACCGACCATCAAGATTGTTGTCCCCACTTTGTAAAATTTTACAAACAATGTTGTCTGAACATTTTCTGCGCAGCTATACGTAAATTTGGAAATTTCAAAATTGACGGAGATAATATTTTACGGTAAATGTCTGCAAAATGGTCACCAACTGTGATGTGTAAGATACTAGCTCAGAGTTTTTTTGTATGCGCAGTTTGACTGAAATTGAAGCGAAACATGCTGTCAATGATTGTGATGCTAAGGGAATGCTGTCTCGTTTTTTGGTTTGAAATCGAAGGGACATATGTTTTGTATTGCCTATGAATGAGCTATGAGCCATATCATGTAGATTGTGAACTTACAACAGTACCTGATCATTCTCTTTATCTAGATTCACGAATCAGGACCCTGAAATGTATTTGCATAAATAAATAAATAGGTGGCGCAACAGGTCTGTAGAGACCCTAGGGCGAGCTTCTCACAACCATTCGTTTGTGTGAGTTTCATTTTTGGGACGAATGGAAGGGATCTACAATTTTATGCCGGGTGCAAACGTCTAATTGAGAAGCTCCTTCATGACAGTTATACTCTCGGATGTTTGTCAGACGTTCGCGAGAGGTGGCGCAGCGGACAAAAACCATAAGTTGGAATTTGGGTTTTTTCGGGATTCGAACCTGGGACCCCTCGTTTAGTAGTCCAACACACTAACCACTAAGCCACTGCGAAATGTACTTGCATAGTCTTCTATTTATTACTGTGCCGTAAGACTGTTGGTATTATTTTGTCCATGAAAGCCAGACATTCAAAACACAAAACATAACTAAGCTAACAAAATTATTACGAAGCCTTCTTGGAGAACAAAAACAAAAACTGTAGGCTCCGGAGCACCGTTGCAGCTGAAAGATAGGCCCGAGCCAAAAAAAAGGGACCCCACATAAAATACTTACATAGCAAAAAAAACACCAAACTTTTATTTATAACAAAAAAAATAAAATAAAAACAAAAATAGAAACCTACTTATAACAAAAAACTTTCCCTAATTCTTTTTTTCGTTCAATATAAAGAATAAATCTTACTTAAACTGAAAACTGTTCCATTTCGATCTACTGTTCTACTGTTGTGCGATTTTTACTAAATAAATAATTCAGTTTTTATTATTACAACAATCTATAAAGTAAGCACAACATTTTTAAGTTGAAAATAAATATGTTCTCAAAAACTTAAAAAAAAACATTTCTTCCTTCCTTCCTTTATCAAATAATAGCATAATTCCTTTATCAAATAATAGCATATGATAAAGAAAAAATTATAAAATTAAGTTAAGTGAATCATTTTTTTCTTTGCGGTAGATCCGAAAAAGGCCGAAACGATGATTTTGCGCGTTAAAAAAATAAAAACAAATAGAAATACTGGGGTCATGCATTACGTGACGGAATTTGTTTTTGTTTCACATGCAAAATCGACATAATTCCGTGAACGTATAGCTCGTTCATGGAAGTGGTGATTCGACCCCTGGTTTTACCTACCGGGTGCATCTGTCAATCGCAAGAGCGCATCGGTGACTGACTTAATTAGTGAATACACGTTACTATCATAGTAGGTATTTCCCCGGGTTGAAGAGAAACAGTAAGATTACGAATGCGACGTACATTAGCCTTTCAGGGTTAAGGACAATTTGTAATGTAGCGTTTTCACTTGGGCGTATATGATACTATCGCGACACGCAAAGTGCACACACGTTCGCACTCACCAAAAACGATTGAAGAAGAGAAAAATAAATAACGAGTAACGACAGCGTTGCCACTTCAATAAGAGAGGAGCGCAGTAGATCATTAAAAAAAATGCAGTAGATTCGATCTTTCCGCAGTACATTTTTTGTTAAGCAAAACAAACAACGATCAATTATTGCTTAAAACAATATTAATCATCACTTTAATGTTTTTTTTATACAATAAGTTGGCTTCGTTCAGAGAAGGGTTATTTTTATGCATGGTTTTGGTACAGCTGTTTATCATGTTTATCAAACAAAAAAATGCAGTAGATTGAATTTAGTGGCAGTAGATTTATTTTTTGCCAAGAGTGCAGTAGATCTACTGCTATTGCAGCAAATTGGAAGCACTGGTAACGAGTAACGAGCAGTTGCCCTCTTGACTGTAAAGAGCTCAGAGCGGTTTTGCTGATATTAACCGACTAGATTGTCAAAAAATGCAAACAGTTATGAAAAATATGTTTCCAAACATTTGTTCAGTTAAAATGTATAAAGGACATAAAAAGAGTAAACGCATTTAATAATACTTTTAATTGTAAAACACTAAAATATTCTCGAGCTAGATTTACCGCTCCTGACAGGCTCTTGATAAAATTTGCAGTATCCGACAAATTTTTAATGATTCCCCAGTGATGACATTAGCAAACCAAGAGACGTTGAGTCGAACAAAACAAAGGAATTCATCTAATCTCGTTGGGTTCAGAGTTGGCAAGGTGCGATCCTGTTTTATAAATGCAATGTCACTTCAAAGACGTCATTATGATGGACGCAATTTTAAATATTTTTTTTTTCAACACTTCTATCATTTTCACTCACGTATCATGCAAACTTTAATCCGATCGCTGTTTAAGCCTGCAAAATCCAATTTATTAATTTATGCATAAAATACAGATCCCCCACCGAAACAGTTTTACTCTAACCCAACAAGCGATTTAATTACTCTCAGCAGTGTAATATAAATTACTTTATGCACACCTGCCATTAAGACCCTCGTCCCTAACACGTTTAATGCTAATTATATTTAATTCCCTGGCATTATAAATTGAACTTTTACAAGGGGATGCAAGCGCATTTCCTTAAACACAATCAGCTTAAATAAGCACATCCACGTGTACACCAGTGCAGCATCGTATTCGTACTCGTATGTGTTAGTTGATGTCCAATGTTAGGAAATTTGTTTTGTGAAATAAAACGTTAAACTAATTAGAAGTGTAAGTCATCCGCGTGAAAAGATAAACGTATACGAAGACAGGGATGCATGTCGTTTCCTGGGGGGTTGGCCTTAATTGCTGTCCATAAATAACTGCCGCACTTATGAGTGATGCTTCCTCAAATGCATCACGAAAGTTGGGATTTAATTTATTGATTTACTTATTGCTGTCTTCGTATATATCTCATGTCACTTCATGCACCATTTGTTGCGACATTAATATATTGCATGTCTTGGACACTTGAGTCTTTCATAAATAATTGATGGTTTCGTTTAGTTTTGTACTAAACAACTTCCATGAACCTGGAAGAGTAGATGAAACAAAGACTTGGGCCTGCAACAAAAATAAATTAAATATGATAAATTAGTGTCTGAAATTATTTAAGATGGGGGCAATAGCAACTTTGATATATACAACTTCCCAGAAAGAAGATGCGGATTAGAGGGTAGCCTTATCATACTTTCTGTTATCCACAGAGAATAGTCTCAGAGCTACAGTACTGTTTCTTCTAAAGCTCAGGCCAAGAAGACTTAAGCTAACAATTTGTTTGCTTACAAGAAACTGGCTGGGTATTTTCAAAAAAAAAAATGTTTTGGCTCCAATAAAAAAAGTGCACGACTCGAATGTAACTTTCTCGTTCATCAAAAGTATTAATTTAAATGGAGTGGGAGTATTGTAAATATAAGCTCCGAGTTGTTGGACTATATTTTTAGGGTGCATATTCAATATGGTTGAAAAAAAAACTAGGGAAAACTATATTTTTCAAAAATGACTTTTTTCAAAAATCCATTTTACGATAATACAGAGATAAAGTTTTCCATTAAGTTAGAAATGACCATATTACCTTAGAAATGAATTTTTGTTACAATCGTATGGACCGTTTTCGAGATATGTTAAAATTTCAAAAGTACCGTTACTCGATTTTTTAGCGGAAAACTGAGTATGCAGTTATGTTTACCTCACCTACTTAAGCTTATATATCAATTTTGCTGAAATCGTTAGAGCCGTTTTCGAACAAATCAAACTGGTATGAAAATTTTGTATGGGAAGTACCATTAATATTGAGGTTATCTACCATGCAAAAAAAAAACGGCCCCGAACTGTAAGCCCCCAAACTTTAAATCCGAAGTTTGAACGAAATCCGTTCAGCCGCTTAGGCTGTAGGCCTCGGGATATACAGACAGACAGACGGACAGAACTTTTCGACCCACTTTTTTGAGTTCCTCTATCATGTCAGAATTGATTAACATCTCGAGTTCGAAATTTTGTACGAATATAATATCTTTCTCTTACTACGTAATGGAGAAAGTTAAAAACGACATACACTGATTGTGTATACGTAACTTTTTGATCTCCATGATGCCTATCAGTGCGGAACAGCGGAACTCTTTTAAAATTAATCATATACATTACATTTGCTTTTATTCAACTTTGTATACACAATTTGATTTGAAGCAAGTTAAGAAAAATGTTGGTGAATAATTAATATTTAAATGTGTTGGCTGAACAACAGGGGCCCAATGGTATCCAATGCTTGTTTTCTTAAATCTATTTTACATAAATTGTCGCTATTTTCGCGGATTCATACTCGTAGTACGCATCGCTTCATGGGTTGACCTCAGGGTGTTCAAGCCCGGGTGTTTAGATCAGTTTTAAGTGCGTCATTCTCTAAGTTAGGCTTAGGGCTACGTCGAATTGTAATGACGATATTTGTTTTCACTGTGTTAAGGAATGTCTTCCACTTTCCTTAGGCTTGTCGGACATCCGACCTTGCGTTTTTATGGACTTCCAGACAGTCCATACGACCAACCATAGCCACGTGAATGGCCGACTTTATTCGTCAGGAAAATGCTCGTTTATACTAGTAACTTGTGATGTGTTTTCGGTTAAGGGCTGAGTATAACTCGTTGCATCCGGGGTCTTCCAAATTTTGGATAAGAGGTAACATCACTCAAAACTAGCGACTTAAGACTTATTTTACAATTATTAGGCAACAGTTAAAGAGTGACAAGCGTGCTTTCGTGATGCACATGCACTATATACTTAACGGGGAGAAAAAGCTTTACTATGTGATTTATGCAGCACAACAACAATTGAACGCTTTGCAAACGAACTTACAAGCACACGTTCTTATGTAGTTCACTGGCCTTCACCGATTGCAGTTATCAAAGGTCAAAGAAATTTTTCCCAACAACAATCGAAGATCTGGGATGGTAGGTTCCAGGTCGTATACCATCTATACCTACATGCTTTTAGTGGCATTATCTTTACAATTCAGGCACTTTGTGTAGACAACAATTTTGTAAAGGTAATTGACATGCAGTGTTCAGGTACACCAACCTTCCTCGTACCAAATATTACATGATAGAAACAGAAAATACCTTTTACATACTACGAACTGGTTCAGCTATCCGTTAACAGCTTTTTTGTTTGTGGAAGAAAGGAATCCTCCCACATCCAACCCAGTGAACGCTTTTATCAATTTCGCTTGAAATTTGGGGTTGGCTCAGTTACTTAGTCTGAAGGGAACAGAAATCACTACAACATGATGCATTTTATACCATTTCAGGGACTCAGTCAATACAGCTGTTAAGTATAGATGCCCATTTCCGTATGTTTTATAAAAATATGTTGGCGGTAAATTGTATTATCTTGGAATTAGATGACATTCATATACGTGATATGTGTCATGTGGTTTTTCTGGTTGTTTTAATGGGTGCTTCAAGGGAGGGTGGGTATTTATAAGAGTTTGTGGTTGCTGTATCTTTAGATATCAACGAAGGTAGGATTATTATGTGCACTCTTGTGGTTATGGAGACTGATGGTTATGGATCAGATTAAGGTATAATAGGTCCTTGGAGTTTGAGTCGACCACATTGTTTCTTTGCTATGTAACGATGTCAAATTAAAGGAGTTAGAGAAAGGTGTGTTGCTTTCCTATAGAGGACCCTTTTTAAAGAACGTTGTTAACACAATTCCATCTGCTCGTAAATGTACGAGTGCGACCTTTACCGCTGAAGTGAAGTCCCTTTCCGACAACTCCATTGCTTACTATGAGGTGAAGAGCTGGTATTGCGAATGTGGCTCATAAATGAACGGACATAGCGCCATAATCATGTTGGGTTTAGATCTTCTTTTAGCACTTTGCTAGATATAAATAAAAGATATTCAACATTGAAATGAGAATGCACCAATAAAAGTCAAAATTACACTTCCTAGGAAAAGAACCTGAACTGACTTTGAGGAGGGAATTGTTTGGCAATGTATATTCAGCTCTCTTTATCAGCTCAAATTACACCTTAAATTTTTTTTTCCACTGCGACACCTCTAGCGGACGTCTGACAAACATCCAAAAGTAAACCTGTCATGAAAGATCTTCTTTATAGGTCGTTTGGATTCGGCACTGTTTCCTCAAAAATTCGAAGCAGCTGTTTAAAAAAGGTTGTCAATTGTGTCCCATAATTCACGTAAAATTTTAATTTTGCCATTTAATAGTACAGTGAAACCAAGGGAAAAAAGTTAACGATGTGAAAGCTGACAGTTAGTAAAAATGGAGCGGTACACGCATTTTCGTTGTTGAGCAATATTTTGAAAATAATGAATTTTTGTTAGCTACAGTCCGCAATTTTCGTACAAAATATGGCCGTCCTAGTGATTTAAAGCCATCAACCATGTGAAGAGAATAATTAAAAAATTCAGGGAGACTGGATCAATTAGTGATCGTAAACACTCGTTCAACAGAACGAGCCAGCAAAGCCGTGGCAGCTATTTATCCATCGTGCTATTCCATACATAAGCATAAACTAAGTATTAAATAGACGGTCAGCTCCCGCGCACCTACCCGATTCTCCCCGCAAATTTTGAAAATAAAATTCCCCCTTAAATTTCCCATCTGTGAATACGTGTGAAGCAGCAAGAAAAGAATTTCTAAATGGTGGGAGGAGTAATAAAATACTAACACTCAGCATTGTTCCTACATCGTGGTATATCTACCTATTTGAGGGAATTTAATTTTTTGAAAAACTTTAAATGCGTAAAAGGAAAAAAATATCAAAATTGTTGAACTTTGTATAAATATAGCGTCGAAATGTAGGAAGATACAATGTCTTGCTTAATTAATGTTTGAGATAAATAATTAAACGAATATATGCAATAAACAATTCTTTTCTTAAAATGTATGTAATTTAAGTGCGACGCAAAAGCCATGCCAGAATTTCTGTGAATAGAACAGATGCATTGGGTAGGATTAATTAATCGGAATAATATATGTTTAACTTATCCAGGATATAATTATAATAATCTGTCAGAAAATATTCAAACCATAGACAAACCATACTGAGACCCCCAACTCACAATCCTCTTGCCGCTGGCCCCCTCATTTTTTTTTCAAATTCGCCATTTTGTTTTCCTATCGGTGTTATGTCAAAAAAGAATCCGTGTGACATGCAAAAACATACAAAAAATGCAAAAATAAATGCTGCCAACCTCGGCAGCCGTGGGGAAATGTGAAAGAGTTCGGGAATAACACATATATTATAAATTGTGTTAAAAGGCGAATAATTTGATTTGGTTGGTTAGTAAAATTATCTAAAATATAAGTTTTTATATACTAGAACATATCTTTTCGATATCATTAAGATCGATTTATTGTGTGCATTTTTCTTTAATAACTGAAGAAAACTTGCTGAAAATGTTTTTATTTTCATGCAACCATTCTGCATTGACAATTTTTCATAAATATTTTAAGCAAATGTGCACTTATTCCTAAAAAAAAATTATCCACACGTAACGAACAATTTCAAATTAAACGGATAAAATTCTATGAACGCTGATAACAACTTTGCCCAAAGCGGAAGTGGTATATGCAAGGTGCGAGCGTGTTGGTGAGCCGGAATTTTTGAAGTTACGTGACATTTGTCAATACGAATTTCTATGTAACAATACTAACGCACTTAGCGTTTGCCAGACAAGTAACGGGAAATCGGCCGAAGTTGGTGGTCTCAGTATTGTCTCTGATTCAAACTACATTTCACCATGAATATTAACGCACTTAATGTACATAAAAAGCAGATTTGCCTTAAGCAACAATTTCTATTACCAAAAAAATAATCATTATAATGTTAGCATAGCAAATTGCGATTTATATAATGAAGATTAATTTAATATGATTTTCTCTCCGAACAATACAAATTTTACTTTTAAAAATATGTTTTTTTTTTTCATGAAAAAAATAGAGGGAATTTGAGTTTAGTGAAAAGAGACAAATAAAGAGAGAGTGCTAAGAACACTGACTGAGAGTTAGTGTATTTGGTGAGTTTCTGTCACCTGATGGCTGCGTTCTGAGAGTTTAAATTCGTTGTTTTATTTCACCACGAAAACATGTAGATAATCTACAAAATCTAGAGATGTAATCAACATAAATAAACAAAGGAATAATGTGTGAAATAAAATAAGATATTTTTGTTCCTATAATTATTGTGTCTGTTTTCGTTTGCTGTTTTTGGCGAAACATTATTTCACCGTGAATGTCCACAGAAAAACGGCAAAGAATTTAAAGAGAAGAATTGATTACGAATATTAAGATTTGAAAGGATATAAGTTTTAAGTTATGATCTTTACATGAAGATTCTGTTTATAAAAAAAAAATATTAAACTTATTAGAAAATTTGGAAGAATTGACACAATTAATGAAATTACATTTTAAATCAATTGCGTCAGCCGAGAATATGAATAATGTTCATTTAAAATAAAAAGAAAAAGTCTAATAGACACAATCAACGAAAATTTATTTTCTTTAAAATGTACAGGAAAGAACGAAACTCAAAATGTATTTCAGCAAAATTGGAAATAAACATGTTTTGTGATTTACACCCTGATATGTCTTACGCATTTAAGTTTTGCTGCTTACAATTTTCTTTTAATTCACACGATTCATAATCGTTAGTAGGTAATCAGAAATTTTGTATATTAATAACCGTTTTTTTTTACTTTTGTCAATGATTCATTAGTTTATCGATTTACATTATTTACAACAAAAATGTAAACATCCTGTACTATAAAGATTATTTAGGTAAATTGAAAGAAATTATTTGAATTATTTGAATTTATTCCAATGTTACCACAGAATGAACTGTCAGGCATCTGTCAGGTTCCTATGTGCGAGTGTATGCGTGCGGCTAATCTGCTTTAACACTGCACATATTCTTTGCCACATAGCAACACGGAAAACAGCTTGTAGGCAAAAAGTTGTAAGAGCTGACGGTCTATTTAATACTTAGTTTATGTACATAAGCCCAATCTGTATTCTCTATGAATCAATAAAAAATGTAAGCCTACTAATTAAAAATCTGTATTTTCTATCAAAATTACATTTTGCGTGAACAATGGGACACCTTTACAATTATATTTTTAAACTTCAGCACGGGTTTGAAAGTGGTAGATCGACCTCTAGAAGCCTCTACGTCTTCAAGTAGATTGCGAGCATACTGATTTTTCTAAAGCCTTCGATCGTGTGCAACACAACGTTCTTTTAAATAATCTTAAGCTTTTTGGATTTCATTCTAAAATGTTTAAATTGATCGGCAGTAACGTGGCCAATCCCAAACAATTTGCTAAAATTGGATCCGCTTTTTCGAATGAAACTCGAGAAATTTTTCAGGTGCTCCCCAGGGAAGCCAGATTGGACCTCTTTTCTTCCTTCTTTTTATCCATGACTTACCCTCTTTTGAATCGAGCTCGAAATGTCTGACGTACGCAGATGATCTAATGATCTACAAAACAATAAACTGTCAGATATCTTACGTTGCAAAATGACTGAAACCGATTAAATGATTGGCGTTTTCGAAATGGCCTATATTTGTATAAAAAATGTGTTTTGTCTATTCAAAAACATTTAAGTAGACAAAAGCTCGCTATATTTTTTAATTATAAAAAAAAAACATGACATGAAACATTGAGTAGGGTTTCGAACCAAAAAGACTAAGTAGTCATCTCTGTTGGGCGATCTAATCAAATGGTATGTTTACTTTGTTCAAAACTCTCAAGATTTGAATGATCTACTAGTATACACCCTTGAAACTCTATAGAATGCCTTGATTCATTCAAAATTTAAATAAAGTTGTATTGTTTGGAATCCTTTTTCCCACAATGCTGAATCATGATTAAAGAAAATTCAAAGAAGGTTTACTAAGTATGCACTATGAGTGCATATGATAATTCGACTGGAATAATAATCTTCCAACCTAAAATTTAGTAAGTTATTATTTAGTAAATAAATTAGATTGTTCGTTTCGACTGTCTTCATTTAATGTATATAAATGATCCTTCATGTATTCTTTGACCTTTGGAGCATTTTTTCCTTATGCCACCTACAAACAGAACAAATTATGGTCGGAATGATCCCATACTATGTTTTGCATAAATTACAACGAATACGAAAACCTGATCGGCTTCAATCTGTAATTATAAGTGAATTGTAAATTTTACCATATTCTTTTATTAACAACTATTATGAAGCAATCTAACATAACATAAGTTAATCTTAATATATTAAGATGATATAAATATTTATTTATTTATTTATTTATTTATTTATTTATTTATTCATCTACAAGTCAAGCTTACAGACTACAATATTAAAGGGTGATTTTTTTAAGAGGTTTAGAACTTTTTTTAAAAAAAAAACACAAAAAATTCGAAAAAATGAATGAAATATTTATTTGAATCGATAGTTTGAACCTTGCAATTTAATGTTTAAAGATAATTTCAGGCAAATGTTGACCGCGGCTGCGTCTCAGGTAGCCCATCCGCTGAGTCCAATTTTGGCATACTCTTTCACACATATCGGCCGGTATCTCACGAATGAATGCATGGATGTTGGCTTCCAGTGCGTCAATCGAAGCGGGCTTGTCCCTATACACATTAGCCTTGGCATACCCCCACAAAAAATAATCTAATAGTGTCAAATCGCACGATCTAGGCGGCCAATTGACCGGCCCGAAACGTGAAATTAACTGTTCACCAAACTCGCCTCGCAATTGCGCCATTGTTTCGCGTGCTGTGTGGCATGTGGCACCGTCTTGTTGAAACCACATATCATGCAAGTCAAGAACTTCCATTTCGGGCAAAAAAAAGTTTGTTATCATCGCTCGGTAGCGTTCACCATTGACAGTAACGCTGCGATTCGCATCATCTTTGAAGAAATATGGCCCAATAATGCCGCCGGCCCATAAACCGCAACAAACAGTGGCTTTTTCGGGATGCATTGGTAGCTGTTGCAATGCTTCTGGCTGATCTTCACTCCAAATGCGGCAATTTTGCTTATTTACGTACCCATTCAACCAAAAATGAGCCTCATCGCTGAACACAATTTTTCGATAAAAAAGCGGATCCTCGGCCAGCTTTCCAAGAGCCCATTCACTAAAAATTCGGCGTTGTGGTAGGTCGGCTGGCTTTAGTTCTTGCACCAGCTGTATCTTAAAAGGCTTTACGCCCAAATCCTTCCGCAAAATTTTCCACGTAGTGCTGTAACAAAGGCCTAACTGCTGGGAACGGCGCCGAATCGACATTTCGCGGTCTTCTGTCACACTAGCTGATACGGCCGCAATATTTTCTTCACTACGCACAGTACGTAAACGTGTTGGTGGTTTAATGTCCAACAAAGTAAATTTGGTGCGAAATTTGGTCACAATCTTCCGAATAGACTGCTCAGAAGGTCGAGAATGCCGATCATAAAATGGAAGCAGCGCGCGATGAACATTTCGAACCGAGCACGAATTTTGATAGTAAAATTCAATAATTTGCAAGCGTTGTTCATTTGTAAGACGATCCATGGTTAAATTGCAAACCAAACTGAAGCTGTTTGACAGTGACACAAGGTACTAAACACACGTCAGCTGTCAAAACCAGTGTTGCCAAAACCAAACCAGCTAAAAAATCACCCTTTACATATGCGTACAAAAAAAATAAAAAAATATCTGTATTATAAATAATATACCTACAAAATAATTATTATAATTTAAAGTTCATTATATAGCAGCCAGAATATGATACTTTTAAAGCGGTCTCTTGGAATATGAAAATCAATGTGTCTACTAATTTCATTGTACGATCTTAAGGATCTAGAGATTGGTTCATTGCGACCATAGTTTGTTCGATGTCTCGTCTGAAAAAAGAATAGATGACCTCTTAATACCCTCTCTGGAGCATAAATAGGTATCATAGATAAAATAATGGGACTATTTATACGTGAGACTAAAGCGTCCCTTAAGAACGTAATATCATGTAGACGCCTTCTCGCTTTAAGAGTCATAATACCCAAAAGTTTAAGTCGGCCTCCATAGGACGGTTCAAAAATCCAACGCATTTTGAAAAAGATATATTTTGTAAAGCGCCTTTGTAAATAAATAAATAAATTAAAAATGACTCGTAAAGGGTTTCTTTCTTATACACTGCAGCTTTCCGTTCTCTGTGATACTGCGAATGTTCGTTTGAGAGCACTTCGTGCTCTGGAATCAGCGATCTGTTGGTCTTTTCGGTCTTCCTTATCTCTTGAACCCGCTGCGGCTGGGATAAAAAGTTCTTTTCAGCTGAATAATTAGTGCCCACGCTGAAGCTATCTGAATCAATGCTTATTTTGTTCTGAGTACTCTCGAATCCACTCGTAGTAAATCGCATTTTCATCGGCGCTTTTAAGTTCTTATGACAGTTTTTTTTCTACGAAAAACTGCGAATGGCATACTGTTTAAATGCTCGTATTACTAGACTGCTCCCGCACAAATATTTTTAAGTGAAAACGTAAAAATCCTTTTGAATGATTTTAAAATTTTTCTGGCTTTCACTACTTGAATCGAAATCCTCTGCACATAGCGAAGGTGGATATGCAACCACTTAAGTCTGGAGTACCTTTCCACATTAGTAAATTAAGTAATAGTAAATTTCATTACCTACGTATAGTGCTCAAAACACAACATCATTTCAACTTAATAATCCATTATTAGCCATTTAATGTCTATATTATATCCACCTACAGCTGTGTAGAGTGCTCAGTAATCGCAAGGACACTCACCAGTCGGATTTGCCGGGCATAAATAGGTACTTATAAAAAACCACTGATGGTACTATGAATAGATTAAAGTAGCTTATGATAGCCATATTACCGCAGGTCCTTAAGCTCGGTTCGCAGCCACACATAGCCGCCCCAACATCTGCAAGTTGAAAACGAAAAGTAATCGTAAGCGAATTATCCGCGAACAATGAATATTATTTAATCAAAAGTTATTAATGAATTCAAATTAATTGTGCCACAATATTAATTCCTGTTTGTCTTTTGGGAAATTGTATTTCGTTTTCATTAATATGCCATCACATTATTTATTATTTATGTGCTCGCATGAGCACCTCTTGAAAATCAATACACACGTTTGTTATACATACGTTTCTGTCGTTTTGCATGAGTAGAGAGCTACTCAATGTCAACAATAAAAGCTGAATGAATATGTCAACTATTTTATGCTGTCAAAAATATCGAGTGTCCCAGTGACATATTGCTGTCTATTTACAAGTACTAGGGGATATATTAATTTCTAAAGTAAATCAAACGCCCCACATACAGCTGCAGAAAGTCCTGCCAGATTTTGACTTCTTAAGTTTTCGAGATTAAACATTTTCGCATGGATATTGTGACGAACGTACATACATTTTGAAACACCCACATTTATCATAACTTTTTGCCTGGCTATGCACTTGACATGCTCCATTGTTCTGTGCGCCATTTGAAAACTATTATTCTAAAGAACAATGAGCCATTTGTCCTCGCAAAGCTTTGCCATTTATATGGTGCTTAAGCGGAACCTATGACGATGACATTTATTTTTTGGAAATTAGAAATAGAACGATAGAAGAAGAATCGGATCAGCTATATTATGGGGCAAATGTGGGAACTGCTGCTGTATTCTTTTTTTCTCACTTCACACGAAGGAGATTTTATTTTGAACATTTTTTAGCGGCATGTTTGTCACATCAGTCGTATATTATTTGTCGCATTAGAGTATCTTTCTGAACCAAACGAAAGACTCCAAACAAAAGCAGGATGTGAGTATAACTTACAATGGAACTGCGATGGAAACCAGTTGATAGGGATTGTTAAGGTGATTTTTGGAAAAAATAACGATGAGTTTAAAGGAACAATAGAAAAAAGTCCCAAGAGTGCCTTACAACGAAGATCATTTGCGAATTTCAGTTTCAAAAATGAAACCTTCGAAAACGTTCAAGATATCGAAATAAAAGAAAATGTTCCTCTTGGTTAGACAATTAGTTTCGAGTTGTTCCTATCCTGGGGTCCCTAAACAAATATTTAGGTGACGCAACAAGTCCTCATAGGACTATATACCTAGCTTTTTGAAAGCATCAGTTTTTATAAGTTCTTGTTGAGCTTGAAACCCCACATAGCTTACCTGCTGCGACATCTGAGAAACAAAAAAAGAGTTTTCAAATTAAACAGGAATGTACCATTAAACTACCACCAAGTGGTTTTAATTGCATTCCCACCAATATCCCTTTGCGATAGAATTGACTTAAAAAAAAAAAAACTAACTCAAAAGAAGCCAAAATCCCATAGAAGTGCGTTTCGAAAACTTCCGTAAAACTCCTCTTGAATCGAAATTGAAAAACATTGACAAAAATATTGCCACACAAACAACGGAAACGTCCTTAGAACGAGGAATAAGTTTCTTCCTTCTACTAACTCTTACACCATTAATCCAAAAAGTTTTATCTTTGTTTATTTGTCTACTGTAAATTGGTCTTAATTTTGTTCAAAAAACTTTTATGCTCAAGAGAGGATGCACAGGAAGTTTTCGAAATTCTTCAGTTTTACTGCTTCTTCTTTTTTGTTGGTGTTTTTGAAAGTTAAGTTTCATGCAGTGGAAAACGTTAGTACATTTTCTTAGGCGTTAATTAGTACACCAATGGAAGATGGACAGTTTTTGCAGAAGGACAACGATTGAAGGAATAAAATCAAAGTCGACATGCGGAAGAAGGGAGCACTATGTTTTGAATATGCTTGGGGAGAGCCAATAAGGATGGTTTTGATGGATCCATTTGCAAGATATTGTTTAAATAAACTGCAGGCTTGCAATTGCATAACTTAATCATTCAAAATGATTACCAAGTTCGGTTTACATTTTTAAAAGCTACACAATAGCAATGCCGAAGCATTAGCGTTGTAAAAATGAACAGTTCAGCGCATTTTGCATGGGCATAAATACTATCTACAATAATGAGCAATACGAATGAACGTACTGCGAGCAGTGATGCCAGATTACAAGATATATATATTTTTTTTAAAGATTTTTGAGCTCCAAAATATGTACAAGACTTTTTACCTCAAATTGATCAAATTTCAAGATATTTGATGTTAAGAACTATTTAAATCTAACAAATTAAAAGAGCTTTCTCTATTGAAGAAAACCGTTTTCTATTAATTCCATTATTCACCCCTATTGCGGTTGTCAATTAACAACCGATTGATAGTTGGTAAAATGTATCATTCAATTGATACTTTTGTATTGTGACTGAAATTGACTGTTGTGAATAAAATACGCTCTTTGACATTTGCTATTGACAATTGTTAATTTGCTTTGGATATTTTTTGTTTAAATTAGAATAGAATAAAATAAAATTCGGTTTCTGTCATAATTTGTTTTGTTTTCCTTGAAGCATTTAATTTCTCCCTCTTGATTTCTATTATTTCCTTTTTTTGTTTTATATTTTTTCTTTGAATAATATTCTATTCTTCATGCTTTTTCTTATATTTGGTTGCTAACTATTTGAGCCCTGTGAAAAATTGTTCAAATCAGTTAAATAAACTCAAAACTTTATATAAAAACCGTACATTTTATTGCAGTTCCGTACAAATTAATTGTACCAATCAGTTTTTTCCAGTTGAAAGAAATAGATACAAAATGACAGAAAAGTAAATGACAATTGACACTCGCAATACCGATTTTTGTATCACAATCACAATCAAGAATTAATAGAAATTGACACTGGATCAACAATTCACTGCCAAATGACAATCACAATACCGATTAAAGAAATTGGTTGATAAATACCAATTGACAATTGGCAATTGCAATAGGGCCCATTATGTATAATGTCAGTCGAACAGAGCCCATGCACAATTTCTGTTTCACTAAAGTTTCCATCAACTCTAAAGAAACATGAGTTTTGACGAATTTGATAAAATAACTGATGAAACGTGTTTTTGGAAAAATGTTTAAGGAGTAAAAACAGCGGATCGAAATTTCGCATGTCCAGTCTTAAAAGATTTTATTTTCAATATTTTATCCCTTCCACATTCTGCAAATATTGAAATAATATTTTCTAGTGTAAATTTAAATAAAACAAAAATTCGCAATCGTTTCAGTAGGTATTGAAACATTTGTTAAAATTTTAGTCCTTACAAAGGATTTGTTGCGCTTTAATGAACCGAACTTCTAAGGTCTGATATAAGCAATGAATTCATAAGTCAATTTAATTCAAATATGTTCCAATATTTCAAAAACAATTAATATGACCAACGTTTTTTTATAGATATTTAGGTGATTTATGTATTAGTAGTAAGGTACTTCAAAATTGTATTTTATGTTGCGCTCTTTTTATATTTTCAACAAAATCTTGAAAAAAAGATTTTTACTTCGGAAAAACAAGATTTTCAGATTTTTTGCCTGGCAACACTGACTGCGAGCAGCTAATTATATGAAGAGGTGGTGTGCTTCGAGGGGTTGAGGACATTATATCTCTCACAAATATCGTTACTATCATTCGTTCGGCTTGGTTTTGAAAATTTGATTTCAAACATTTTGCCCTTCATTGTAAACTATGACTTTTACATTTTTTTTTAATCGGAGACTCTAAATGGTATATGTTCTGCTTTCTTCTTCTTTCTTACTACACCCTTTCCTTTCTGTTTGTCCCACTACGGAATGTGTGGAGTACGTCTTATTTTGGGTACAAGGTAAAAGTGTTGGTGGCGCTATGCACCGCATTTAAAATTCCTCGAAAGATGTGTATAAACAAGTTACTCCCATGAGGCAGATAATTGTTAGAAAGACTTGAAGTGTCATTATTAGGAGATCCCTTCAAATTTAATTAAACCAGTATGGAAACGCCTTCAAATTGCCCACCAACATTGACAATTTTTTTAACTTAACATTTTAAAATAATTAGTTTATTAAAACAAAATATATAGTCACCCTGTATGACAAATTGCAATTTCTTCATTCTCTTATATGCCCACTTATCTTTGTAACATTATGTAACATAAAATCTCGCGTTAATTATGAACAGTTCTTTCCTATGATCTAATACTGTAGCTTTACATGAAATACATACAATTGAGTTCCTTTTGTTGAAGTTGGAAAGAAAGACGTGTTTTTCTCTTATCGCGACAGCAAACATAATTATTATTTCTAATCACTTCTGCAAAGTAGAATCCAAAAACTAACCAAAACTGGCTGTCAAATGTCCGTGCTATTCAAAGCACATAAATAATAGTCTCCACCACAGCACAAATATTTACAAGGCTCAACGGAAGGATGCATGACGAACAATAAAGCTCACGCTCTCGCACAGCTCGACCAACAAAACCGATTCTACCAAACGATTACGAAAAAATATATATTTTGGGAATAAAATGACTCAAACAAAATTTATGATTAGCACCACAGGACCAAATCATGATTAGAGATTTCAATTCTTACTGACACCGCCCTGATGGATTGATTATGAAGTAAGCCAATACCAAGTCATGCCAGCTTTGCCATATCAATTTTCATCTAAACCATATAATAGCAGACCAATTTTTGCAATTATTTCCCCGAAATTGATTAGAGTGAATTTCATAATTCCGAAAACTCATCGAGGCTGTACACAGAGTATTAAATGGTGTGGTCCGTGGTTTGTTCTAAAATTCAATAAACTGCCGCAAAAATAAATAGCATTTGTGGCTGTTCCAATATATATATCTACCTATATATCTCATAATAATATGTATTTTTGTTTTTGATTGCGTAAAGTATTTACCAAACTTATAAGCTGATACGCTAATTAATTTAAAGCGCATAATGTAAGACACAAGCCTCGTGGGGAGTTTACTTTTAAAACTTAAGACGGCTTAATAGATAGATAGTTAGCGTGAAGGATACGGTAGTTGCCGCCCGTGAGGAAATTTTGACTTTAAGGAATCGTAGATTTGTTATTTTGAATGCGATTTTAATATGTTATACGTTTGTATATTACTTGAACTTTATTTGTATTTACAATTAGCTTTTTCTATTTAAGGAGTTTAATTTAGAATTAAACACATTACAAAAAATGTTTCTCCAAAACTACAAAAGTTGGCACCCCTATTATAATAGTTGGCAATCTACAGTTGTTGGCACCCAACTCAAGACCAACTCAAGAATAATGTTTAAACCGGTTCATTCAAATGCATTTAATAGGCCTTTTTTATTATGCTCAAATGATCTATATAGATCATGGATTTCCATGGTTTACAACAACAGTTGGATCACGTTCTGTTGTTGTAAACCGTGGAAATCAATGATCTAAATAGATCATTTCAGCATAATAAAAAACGCCTAATGCTTCCTTATTAGCAGAAATGCGACTGTTTGATGAGTTGATATTTAAATAAAATAAAAAAAAACATTACATTACATGAGTCCATTAATTTAAAAAAAGTAACAAATTAAACAATTTAGTTTGTTATATACTATAGTTATTGGCACCGTCAAAAGTACAGTTATTGACAATTATACAGTGGTCCCATATAAACAAGTTATTGGTACGCCCTTGTCGTTAATTGAATCATCTATTGCTATTCTTTGATACAGTTACGGGCAACCTTTAATATTAATACATAAATCAATATTTTTCTATATATTGCAAAAGTTCTTACACTTATTTTGAGAATTTCAGAAAAAAATGTATTCTAACAAAATTGAAAGTCGCAAAATTGTAAGCTAAAAAAATAAGTAATAGGTGCTTACACTTTGATTAACAAGTATTTACTACAGGGAGAATTTGGTATAAGAAGCAGGAAAATATTACGAATTTATTATATCTTTGGAGAAAATAAAATCTTTCTCAAAAGAAGTAACTGGCAGGGAGGAAATCGATATTGAACAGAGAGGTATCAACTACTGTATCCAAAAAAAAGGTGTGCGGATACTACTGTATCCGTTACGATACGTTCATTAGAAATATAATCAACCTTTTTGTTTTAATGACAGATCATAGATTTTTAACTATGGCGCAGAAGTTTTGTTGCACTGCACTGGCTTATAAAGGGTGATTTTTTAAGAGGTTTAGAACTTTTTTTTAAAAAAAAACACAAAAAATTCGAAAAAATGAATGAAATATTTATTTGAATCGATAGTTTGAACCTTGCAATTTAATGTTTAAAGATAATTTCATGCAAATGTTGACCGCGGCTGCGTCTCAGGTAGCCCATCCGCTGAGTCCAATTTTGGCATACTCTTTCACACATATCGGCCGGTATCTCACGAATGAATGCATGGATGTTGGCTTCCAGTGCGTCAATCGAAGCGGGCTTGTCCCTATACACATTAGCCTTGGCATACCCCCACAAAAAATAATCTAATGGTGTCAAATCGCACGATCTAGGCGGCCAATTGACCGGCCCGAAACGTGAAATTAACTGTTCACCAAACTCGCCTCGCAATTGCGCCATTGTTTCGCGTGCTGTGTGGCATGTGGCACCGTCTTGTTGAAACCACATATCATGCAAGTCAAGAACTTCCATTTCGGGCAAAAAAAAGTTTGTTATCATCGCTCGGTAGCGTTCACCATTGACAGTAACGCTGCGATTCGCATCATCTTTGAAGAAATATGGCCCAATAATGCCGCCGGCCCATAAACCGCACCAAACAGTGGCTTTTTCGGGATGCATTGGTAGCTGTTGCAATGCTTCTGGCTGATCTTCACTCCAAATGCGGCAATTTTGCTTATTTACGTACCCATTCAACCAAAAATGAGCCTCATCGCTGAACACAATTTTTCGATAAAAAAGCGGATCCTCGGCCAGCTTTCCAAGAGCCCATTCACCAAAAATTCGGCGTTGTGGTAGGTCGGCTGGCTTTAGTTCTTGCACCAGCTGTATCTTAAAAGGCTTTACGCCCAAATCCTTCCGCAAAATTTTCCACGTAGTGCTGTAACAAAGGCCTAACTGCTGGGAACGGCGCCGAATCGACATTTCGCGGTCTTCTGTCACACTAGCTGATACGGCCGCAATATTTTCTTCACTACGCACAGTACGTAAACGTGTTGGTGGTTTAATGTCCAACAAAGTAAATTTGGTGCGAAATTTGGTCACAATCTTCCGAATAGACTGCTCAGAAGGTCGAGAATGCCGATCATAAAATGGAAGCAGCGCGCGATGAACATTTCGAACCGAGCACGAATTTTGATAGTAAAATTCAATAATTTGCAAGCGTTGTTCATTTGTAAGACGATCCATGGTTAAATTGCAAACCAAACTGAAGCTGTTTGACAGTGACACAAGGTACTAAACACACGTCAGCTGTCAAAACCAGTGTTGCCAAAACCAAACCAGCTAAAAAATCACCCTTTACATGTCCCAGGCACACAGCACATTTTTGCATGCCTCAATTATAAGAAGAATTGGTTAAATGCATCCCGCGCTTTCTTGAAATAACACAAAAGCCGCACTAAGCACTGAACACAAAATAGAAATTCAAGTGCCTACATAGAACGTTCCCGCTTCGACAGTTGAGAATAATGAAAATCGCTTTCGAATAAATAGAAAATGCACACATTCCCACAATAATTCCGCAATTACATTGAAAACGAGCTGTTTGAAGCCTAAAATTGTGAAATTTAAATCTACATTCAGCTTACATTTGCAGAAGCTAAAAACATGGTCCCTATTGATTAATATAAGATTTAAAATTATTATGATAATTAAATTAAAAAAGTAGCGGGATGGTTGCGGACACACAGCTCGAGTAACCCTACTAGGTTTCCGCTATTGATTCTATAGCAAAAATATCAAAATCCTCAGGATTATCATATAAATGGCTGTCAGATGCAGATCACCACTTAGCGCGAATTAAAACACTTGGTTCTTACTTTTAAAATTAAACAATATTTATTTGGAACTATGTCCTTTATTATTGAAATACTTTTTACTAATTCTAAAAGGAGCTTAAGGCTACTATGTAGTTACAATAAGACTATCGATAAATTCATCATACAGTCGTATTTATATACTTTTCTTATCTATCTACAAGGAGACCCAAGCGTACAATCGTCTTGCTTGATAATGAAGAAGAGATAATATTCCAACATTGTATACAAACGATATTATCTCTTTTACATATGTTATCATTGTAGCGTTGTGTGCAAGACTGTACTAGAGACTAAAGATATCATTGAATACAAATAATGTTATCTTTTTTCTCAATATGTTTTGCTATGGATACTTAACTCCCCCCCTTGTTAAACGAAATCGTCCCGATTTTTCGACGCTATTTTTAACATCTCTCTTTCATAAGTTTTGTTATATGCGTCAATCTTTTTTTGTTTTTGACGATCTGTTATACATTGTATAGTTTTTATCATTACGTACGTAAATGCTAAAATAACAATCAGTGTTACAATTGTGTATATAGTTGATAATATCGGTTTTTCTTCAAAAGGAATAATTAGTTTTTTTAAAGTATCTATGTTATCGAATTTGTATATTGTATCTTCTTTAATTATTTGGTCGATGTAAGACTCTGAATTATGATTTCTTAATATAACTTCTTTAATTTGCTTATGCATGTTTTTGTATATTTTATCATCTAGATTTATAGTATTTTCATAAGTAACTAAGTTTATACCATTAATTGTTTGATTATTTAGCTTATGCTTACCGCTTAATAACATAACACCGGATTCAATTTCTAAGTCGTAATCGTATTCTTGTTTAATGTTGCATTTTGAAGTTATATTCTTTAAAAGTGGAATAAGACAATTTTCTTCTTCAAAGTTAATTTCACAAATGTTTTTACTTAGATGATTTTGACAATTTCTTGTTCTTAAATAAGTTTGGTTACATAAGGCAATTGTTTTATCTGTAATGATTTTTCCATGTTTTGAATTTAAGGGTGTTACTTTATACAATTTACATGATTTAATTAGAACTGGATATTTATATATTGTGATGAAGAATTCATCAGTTCTAGCTAATAATATTTTAGAGTACTCAAGTATATTTATTATGGGTACTTGAATTATTTCATGTTGAATAATATTTTTAATGTCATCTAAGTCTAGGCTTTCTGATAAATATTCATTATTTTTTGCTGCATTAATTGTTCTGGTCAATAATAATAATTGTTCGTACACTTGTTCTATTACTAAATGTTCTTTAAGGCTCTGACCTTCGAATTGTTGCAAAATTTGTTCGAATCTAGAATTTATAGTTTTTTGTTTATTATTGTTTTCTATGAGATTATTTATACTCGTTTCTATGTTAACTAAGTCATAATGGTCAGGATTACCAAACACATATTTGAAAGCTGTTCCTAAAAAGTTAATTGATCTAGTATGCCTAGTATGTTCTTGTAATTGGTCTGCTAAATTCTTAATTTTACTTAACCAAATTTTTTCTTCTTGTGTAGGTTGATAGTTACTAGTTACGATATTTACGTAAGGTTGAAATATCGAAGTCAGGTTGGTGGCATGTAACAAATAAGTTTGTTCTTTGAATAAATACACGTCATCTGTTTGCGTAAGTATAAACTTCTTGTTTAGTAACTCAGTTATTTGAACGTTTCCTTGCCCTTCTTGACTCTGTACAATTCCTAGTAATGTTAGGAATATTAATATTTTCGTCATCTAAAAAATGATAATTCTTTATGTTATCCTTGTGAATTTTTATTCCCTCTTTAGAGATTACAGTGTCTCCTTTATCTTCTTCTACTATTCTTGTTATGTATCTGGCGTTAGATTTCTTTCTAAGACCTGTGATTCTTACCATTATCTTATCTCCTTTTTTATATTCTCTGTGTCGAGTTCCTTTATTTAGACGTTCGATCACTTTTTTGGATGCTGAGTTTAGTTTATTTAATTTTGGTTAGTTATTATTGCTGCTAACCTTGCATTCTCTGTGCGTGTGTGCTCTAGGGTTTGTGTTACTGTGTTGCACCTGGTTTCTAAAGCTTCTAATCTTGCCATTAATACTGCGAGTTGTTCCATTTTGAACTCGTGTCTGTTGTCGTCGAATTTGTGTGTTTTTTTTTTTTTTTTCCACATATACACTTTCACTGAATTGCTTTGCTGCTTCGTACGAAGGAGCTATATTTGTACCTGCTATGCTAGGTAATTCTTGTAACCGGTAACGCGAGTGTTCTGTTTATACTAGATTTCACTACTTGTTCCCGAGGTCCGCTCGATTGAAGTTAAAAAGTATATTTAACCTCCTGGCAGGATCGCCAATTAAAACACTTGGTTCTTACTTTTAAAATTAAACAATATTTATTTGGAACTATGTCCTTTATTATTGAAATACTTTTTACTAATTCTAAAAGGAGCTTAAGGCTACTATGTAGTTACAATAAGACTATCGATAAATTCATCATACAGTCGTATTTATATACTTTTCTTATCTATCTACAAGGAGACCCAAGCGTACAATCGTCTTGCTTGATAATGAAGAAGAGATAATATTCCAACATTGTATACAAACGATATTATCTCTTTTACATATGTTATCATTGTAGCGTTGTGTGCAAGACTGTACTAGAGACTAAAGATATCATTGAATACAAATAATGTTATCTTTTTTCTCAATATGTTTTGCTATGGATACTTAACTCGCGCTGTGCATTGATTGCTGAGTGGCGTTTCATAGGATTATGGTACTCCTTTCACAGGTGAGATATTCCCTGCGAATTAAACTGCCATAAGCTATAGTGCTAATTAGTTCGCAACGCAGGGGAATGCTGCCGGAAGGATTACAGTTTTCCTTGGTGATTTGCGATGTTGACGCGCCGTGCTTGACTATACCTATGTGTGTGCGGCCCATTGCTTGGTGTATATTTGAACTATCATGAGTTAAGATGGACCTCGATCTTAAAGACGTTGTGGTATGAACAATACGCAGTCTAAAAAACACAATTACCAAAATTTAAACTATGTATCTTGCTGTGGTAGAAATAAATGTAAACAAAACTTGCTGATGTTAATATATAGTGGGAGTATTGCCTCGACTGATGTTGCAAGCGAGTACGAATCGTTGCCCAAAGTTTTTCGAAGCAATCCAATATCCAAACACAAGGCGACTGCTTTGTTGCCATATTGAATAAATTGCGGTTACATATGCAAAGAATTTCATTTGATGTTATTCAGTTAACAAGTTTTAATACAAAAAAAACCGCCATAAGACTTTCTTGCATTCAACCCCAAATAGTTTGTGAGCTAAAAGGATATACAAAAATTATTCTGAGGAAATCACTTCGATTAAACAATAGAACAATAGACCAAATAGCATAGCTAAACTTTCCACTTAGCTCATTGTACTGAAAGTCTCTACGACTACGAGTTAAAAGAAAGCAATTAAGAGCACCCACCCACGCACCAGCTCAAGATTCCGAAAGTTTTTCACGAGTATTAATATTTTCACAAAAAATCGAATTCAAATTGCGGTGTAGCAGTATATACGATTTCTTCCACTAGACATCCCAAATATAGTGTTGCATAGATTACACAACAGTTTCCTTTCCCACAAATTGTGGATGCGATATGGATACAAATGTAGCTTTCTGCACAGTCACTATGAAAAGTATTTTCGGAAGCTTATTCCGAGAATTCAGCATGCAAGCCCATAGTGTATTTTAGAAAACCCACAACGGTGTCAACATAGATGTGTCTCAATATTTGCCTTCCATTCCTTTTATAGCGTTTGCCATATTGAAGTATCTTATATTAGAATGAGTCAACATATATGTGAGGAGAAGCTATTAATCATGGTAAGCTAACCGCAAAGGTGGGCAAATGTATGACATTGATGAATTAATTATGCACTGAATTACTCAAGAAAGGGCCATTTGGCTAAACAATGAGTTGGCGTTGTTAATAACAAATTTTATTACGCAGTGATGTGAGACGAGGGCTGACATTTCGTAACCAATATTGAGATTAAAAAGACCACAATTTTGGGCGTGAGTAAATGAAAATGAAATCTTGTTTCAGTAAACCGTCACCGTTTCATTTTTAAGTCAGTCTTATAGGCAGTTCTGTATAAGCGTGACAAAATTGTTGCAATCAATCAATGAATCGGTTCGTGTGGGCGGATTAAATGAGCACAATTCAGTGGGTATTTTTAAATTCTTAGATGAACTTATTGGCTTCATTAAAAATGATAAGAATACTAAAATAGCTAAATACTAGCACCGTAGCACATACTTTGGATTTCTTTTTCAGGGTTATTTCCTGACTTCTCCTTTTAACAACTTGAACTTTTTACAAGAAACTTATCTTTACCAAAAGTTGATTAAAGAAATAATTTGAATAATGTCGACGCAGTAACGCCGATTAAAAGGGCATATTAGCAAAGTCTGAGGCACAAGTAACACTAGGGGTATTCAAGATCCGAATTTTTGTCCCACTACAACAATAAAATATACTGGCTTAAATTGCGCTGCACTTTTTCACTTCATCTACATCCCGACCCTATTGTGTAAGAGAAATTCAACCGAGTAACGTATACCCTTGTTCTTTTGAAAGTTCGCCAAATGTCAGTGTTACTGACTGTCCGTAGCTTTGCTTCAGTGCAAAAAAAGTGTTTTCACGATCTCATAAAAAAAAATAAAAGTTCCCTAGCTCACGAATGACTTGTTGTCACTTTCCCAGTTTCAGCTTCAAAAGTACAAATATTGTGCGCAAAAGTTCTACATAAAATTCTAGACCTAGCTTTTCTTCACTATTGGCACATGGACAGGTTTTTTTTCATATAATGGACACGCGCTAAAGAGGTTATGACTACTCTTACAATGTAGTGTGAAATACACAGGAAATAGGAGTAGATAAGTCAGGAGCAGAGTTGTTTTGCGATCGTATTTATTGAAATGTTACAATTTTCGAAGATTAATACGACGCTCCGATTTCTTCGTCGCAATTTCTACGATTTCGTAAATATTTTTTAAAGTACGATAGCCCATTAGCCAATTAGCTACGGCCCTGCAATTAATTCAAAAATTACTAAAATGTTTAACGTTGATATTTACAAGTCAAAACTTTCTAATAGATAATTATTTTATTTATTATAAATTCAAAAGCTTAGCTTTAAAAAAGTATAGTTGTTTTGAAACCGTAAACTTTTAATTAAATTAAAAAATTGTTTTTTTTCTACCAATAGTACCTATTTATTAAAAAAAAAAACTTTTATTACATTAATCATATATTCAAACCTTATGAAATTAAAATTACATGTATGTATATTTTTTATCGACTTTCACAATAATGAATAGAAAGACTGAATTGTTTATAGAAATAGTAAAAATATGCTAACTTGTATTATTTAATTGCTTGTTAAAACAAAGCTGAAATACTGATATAAAACGAAGAATCATGTTTATTTTGTTTTTATTGTTAACATTTAGCATTTACTTTTCTTAAGGGAAATCAGTGTTTAAGTGCTTACCATAGGGATGTGCAGTTTTATATGGTGGTAGAAATACAATAGCTTTTTTTATTATCAGCTCCATATTTACATGCACTTACAACAACAGCACATGATCCTGCTTCTCATCGAGATCACGAATAATGATCTGAAAATTATTTCTACTATTTCCGACTAGGTGGCTTGTTTTATTTTTAAATATTGGTGTGCCCGTAAACGATAGCCACAAAATCTCGTTGCCAGACTAAAAAATGGAACACAAAAAATCAATTGATTTTTTTCGCATTCGAATAAAGTCCCTGTCCGTATTCCGATTTATTTTGTTTTTTCTCGTTCTATAAAGGTATGTCCAGACCAGCCAAACATTTGATAAACAATTAAATACCTACATGTTGGATATTTATTTCTAAAACACTTATTAAACAAAACAATTTTTATGAAATGTTTCACAGTTACCCAATCGTGATGGGAAATAATTGTTTTACAAGTATCCCTGCAGAAAATGAGCGCTGTTATAAAAATGTCCAGAAAAGCTGTGAATACCTAATGACAAAGTGATTCATTTAATACGATTATTTGAATTAAATACCGTGTCGCGTTATTGCCAAGACCAAATTAAAAAAATAAAAACTTTACTCGCTGCTAATAATCCCACCACATTATTTTCTTCTAGTCCAAAACAGGATAAAGTTGAAACATTTTACAAACATTTACCCATAAACATATAAACAATTTTACGTAACTGCTGAGTAACGAGTTGATAACATTTACGGGGGCTAGTAAATAAACTTCAGAAATCTTTTATAAATATGTATTTATAAAATCTGTCCGATTTGCTTCAGACACATTTCATAACCATTTCTGAAATGTTTCGGTGGTCTGGACACACCTTAATATGCCAAGATAAACTCAAGCGGTAGCAGCAAATATTGTTCATGTGTTGCTATTTGAACATAAAATACTAAATTTGTTTCACAAAAATATATTTGGAAAGAAAAATCATGCAAATTTGATTCAAATATGGTAACACCCCAAACTTTGCAAGTGAAATGGCATGTGCCTTGTGTGACGTCACGTTGAGAAGAATATTTGCAATATGGCAATATGAAGTTTGGAATACAGTGTATTATCTGTTATGTTTTTGAAAGCAACTGTTGCCACAATTCCAAAATTAAACTTTTCAATGATCCGTTTTGTTTTATTTTCGTGATCTGATTCGGATCAGATCACGCTGATAATAAAAAACAGCTAATATATATAAAAAATACATATTTTAATAGTCTTCGCATTACCCCTAAGAGGGTATAAATTAATGTAAATACCTACTTGTGAAGTGAAATTTGCTTGAAACTTAGAAATAGTTACAATACTAATAATGCAACAAGTATCTTAAAGATCAAACTGTCTAGGAAATACGACAAATAGGATTTTTAACTGAGAAAATATACAATTGTCAAACAATATCCATAACAACACTAGTGGGGAGATACAAATGCACATTGGTTTTAAATGTCTGTAAATTGTAACAAGAGGGAAAAAAAGAGCTTCGTGGAGTATTCCACACACGTGTCATACAGCTTATGAATGCGTTCGGACGCTAAACAATTAAATACGCTTAAGAATTACGTAATTAGTAAAACAACGCTTTCCAAAGTTATTAAAAATAATGATCTTATATATTAATATTTTCTAAAATGTTTACAAAAGGTCGTTGAAAGGTTTGACATCGTTTTGACTTGCTTTCAGTTTGGGGAAATTTCTCTCTAAATTACACTTGACGATGTTATCGTCAAAAGAGTGAAGTTCCATCTTTCGTGTAGTATAGCATTTGGATACAGTAGTTGACACCTTACTGTTCAATATCGATTTCCTTCATTCCAGTTACTTCTTTCGAGAACGATTTTTTTTCCCCAAACATATAATAAATTCGTAATATTTTTGTGCTTATATTAAAGGCTCTCTTCAGTCGATACTTGTAAATCAAAGTGTTAGCACCTATAAGTTTATTTTTTCTGTAAAATTTTACGAATTTTATTAGCACATTTAGTTTAATTTTCCGGATGGACTGACTACTGCGGAAGCTTATTTTAGTAATTAAATGCTTGCATTATTTTCAAGACTATAGAAAAATGCGACAAGGATTGCTATTGCTCTTACGGATGCTGAAACACTTTTCGATATTTACTGCTTTGTGAGTATGCTTATCGTTATTTAAAGTGGGCGTCCTACAATACGAGACATTTATAAAATTTTATTGGAAAAATACTCACATAGCTATTAACACAATTTTGCCATTCTAAGACGGGTAGACAAAACCACACAAGACTCAACTGAATCGATATCTACTCCACCGTTTTCCGTTGTTCAACAACTTGTCATCGCATTCCAATTCGATGACATTTCGCCGAATTCGTTCGAATTAAGTTTTTAATTAAATGTTCACCTCCGTCCTTTCAAACTAAATAAAACAACTCCTAAATACTTGTGCGCTAAGCAGATAAAGACGCACAAAAACTCATTTCGAACTCGATGATTTGTCTAGCGCCGCTTTGTTCCCCCGCGGCACAAACTGCAAATGGAGCACACGCTCGCTTTACCCATTAAAATGCAACATTATTTATTCGCCAAAATGACAAACTTTCTAAGCAAACTCCGGTCCCAAGAACGAAAATTATATTTGCATAAACTTTAATCACTTGCTCAGAATTATTCTGTTCAACATTGTACGCGTAGGTCTAGAGGTGGCTACGAAAACCAACTGAATCCGAGGAGTTCTGTGTTCCACGCAATATCAAGAAGTTATTTTTCATTTATTTGTCGAAATGAGAACAGAGCGACGAAGAAGAAAAAAAGTTGAAAAATCCATAAGCACTCATGAAGGAAGAACTTTCCATTTACAGGTTGTGCCTTGTGCCTTGTGTATTTTGATTTTAATGAATTTCAATTTCCGGAATTAATGTAGAAATGTCATCGTCATCGTTATCTCTGTCGTGTCTTTTTGTTGCGGATGCTTCCAGTTAAGTGTTGTGTTTTTACGACATCAAAGTCTCGGAATGTGGGTGAAGTTGAAAACTTTTCTATAAATATTGGGAGTACACTTTTAACGGAGTTCCTCACGAAGTCGGGTGTGTTTGAGCATCAAAAACAACTGTGCTGATATTTGAATTGATTTCGAAACTATTTAAAAAGGAAACAAAGATCCATCCACTGACAAAGGACTCGTTTGTCATTAGCAGATTAATAAAATATATATCCTACTTTGTGTGTGCCTGCATCTGTGGAATATGGAATACTTGGTGATTACTTCGCTATGAAACTCTCGTTGTGTCACAGATATTTTTATTTGCTCCGAAACGCTGCGAAATAACTTCTACTACTTTGCAGCAGCTGTTGCACTTTAATGTGTTCAACCATTAAGGAAGTAATTATCTGCTAGCTTGCATCAACAATCGATTATCTGGGATAATAGTTCTCCACATTGACAAGTGTGTTGATAATTATTAGTCGTTGCAGGTATGTTCTTAGGGCTTGAAGCTGATGTGCATTTACAAGAGATCGTATAGCAAATTTAGGAAAATGAAGAAGAGAGCGAAACGGACACAAAGGTTTTCTACGTCCGAATTTCGTGGAAAATTTAAATGAGGAAACGTATCCAAATGCAAAAGAAAAACGCTTCCATAAATAAATTTAAAAATACCCAAGTGAGGATGGCGCTTGAAACAGCTTTACAGATATCTTTAGTTTCTTAAAGCTCAATCTTAAGATTGAAAAGTTTAAATTGAAATGTGGGCGAACTTGGACTTTAACCCCGTTGGTATCACGGGTTCCCGAATGACAGCCATAGAATCAATACTAAAGAGTCAAAGCTTGGAAAATTAATTTTAAAATTACGGATATCGCCACATATTATTAAGCTTACCGATAAATGGGACATTCAGATCAGCCGATTTTTTCTGCAGGTATTACTTGTCTTAGCCAGTCCTTAAAGAACGGAGGAACATTCTATTGTATCTTACCCAAAGTAAGGCTAACATTATCTGCGCTACAAAACTACAGTCTTGGTAAAATTCACCAAACCATACATGACCCACTGTGCGCAGTTAAAGTGGTTCAATTCACTGTAACAACATGCCCTTGCCCTACATTAGATTTGATTATTTACCCAGCAGATCGGAATGAAATCTTTGCTTACCATCGACGGACGTCATGTGTAGTCCATCGACAATACTATCGACTTTATTTCGCACGCGAACTCACCAGGGTATCGTAAATCCGGAAATTGAACACAATCAGACAAAGTATTACTTCCGGCACTTAAAAGTCAATCAAATGGGGAAAATTCCAAATCTCCCTCCATTGCATGATTGACACCTATAATTAATGTGCCAAGGGTTAAAGTGTGGCAATGGTTTGGAATTGGACAGCACTCCACAAACCCACTGTCGAAATAACTGCATGTCAGTTACCAAATGAATCGTTCTATAGATTAGCACCTACTGGTTTTGTGTTTGACTTTTGATTTTAATTAGAACTGCGATATCAGAACAAATACAATATTGGGTTCCCTTTCATAGAAAGGATGAGACGCAATACTGATTTGCTGTTGCGATAGGTCTTAGAATATAAAATCATTGAGGTCAGAGCTACAAGAGAAATGTGTAAATGGATAAATTGGCGAATTCAGTTCAAGCTTTGAAATAGTTGCCGATTGATGATGGAGACTCTTTTATGCTGGGAGTGCAAAAGAAAGTAGCAAACATAATTTAAGTCCATTTGAGAAGTTGCATTCCTTAACGAACTAGACTTTCTTACTATCTATGTTATCTTACTATATCTTATTGGTAGTAAAGATGTGCCATTTTTGACGCGAATTATAGTACTGTGGTGTGGAATGTAGCGTGGAACCTAAGATGGTGAAGTGTAAACAACCCATTAGTCACCAAACAAGTTCCACTTCCAATTGGAGACTCGAACCTATCAAATAAGTGGAGAGTTCAATGAGCTAGTTCTGGAACCAGCGAGTTTGTTCCGGACGAACCGGAGTAAACTAAAATCTCCTCGATAGATGGCGGAGTTGATATAAAAGGCAGAAGGGTGGAACAGTTTATTTTTAAACAGTGATTGGTAAAGTTCGAAATAACAATCGGTTGTGAAGATAAATAAGTGTAAAGTAATACAGCGAATTAAGTGATTGATTTAAATTGTTTAGGAGTTGTTTTTTAAAGCAATATCGTTTTGGTACTTAATAACTGAATTATTAGAATAATCCACAAAAGTGTAATAAAATTGATTTTATTAGATAAGTTTTACAGAATAGTGTCATCCCGCCTTGAATGTAACAATATCTACATAAATATTTATGTGATAATATACAAGACTCGGTAATAAAGTGGCAGCCAACTTATAAATAATTTAAATCGGGACGTCCCATTAAAATCAAATTTAATTGCATATCACCCCATCACCTTAGCCCTCCCCATGTTCTGAAACGTTGTCACTCAGCATTTACAAACAAACCCAGAGCACATTTGCTGAGTGATATTATTTGACAAAAGCAATCGATATCCTGGATTATTTGTTATTGGTATGGGCCGTCAAAATATGTATCAAAACGGTACATACGAGTATTACAACCTTCATTGCATTTACGTAGGTACCTGTCAGTAACATATACTGTGAAATTGCCTACAGCGGAGGTTAAGTGAAGGTGGGTGTTAACAAGAGCCGACTCACCACACTCTAAATATTAGATGAACCAAAGCTTTTTATGAAGCGCAAGAATCTTTTAAGTCAAACTGTCTGGATTTTAGAAATCTTGCTCCAGATTTAGTTTTTCTTTTGGCATATGCTGATGTCAATGTTTCTTGAAGGATCCTAAATGTACTCAAATAAGCAGTGTGACGAATTATCTTACCGCGTAATTATGAGGTGGCTAAAAACCGGAAGACTGGTTAAACAATGTCGACGGGTGTCAGATGACACATAATATCCGGTGCGTATTTTTGAGGTCATTCGCTTGTACCTAAGAAAGCAAGATTTGGTTTGGATATGGTATAACTTGTGTTTTACCCAGTGAAAGTGGTTCTTAATCACATCGCACGCCAGTAAATCATACAGGATTGAAGAACCCTGAAAACTGTGCATGTATCATGAAATTTTGTTTAAAGAAGAGGATATAAGTTTAGTTGTGTGGAGCTCTAGCTTTTTAAGCCCATTAAGGGTGTTCCTCTAGCAAATTGAGCTACATTCTGAGTCGAAAATTATATGAACGATACCCGTAGAGGCTTCAACCTGCAAAAAGTCGCTCTAACATCTCATTAACCACTAAGTTCCGCAGAAGGAGAGGTTACCATTGACCTGTCAGGTTCCTCAACTGGCAGTTGACACTAGCTTACTTAGATGCTGGAAAAACCTCTTGAACAATAATGAATGGTTTATACCTCTCTCAGTAACGACTCTTTGCTTCCTCTTTAAGTACCGACCCCAGGTATGATTAAAACTTTGACTTAGATTATCAGTGCCATACAAGAGTAGGTAATCAAGCGACTGGTCGGCGGATTAAGTTAAAAAAGTATTCAATAAATGCCAAAGCCCTTTACCAATTTTTTTCAGAACTATAATGAGGACTTGCTAAAGCAGACTCAAGCTATAGCTTTGATGTGAGAAAGAGCCATTTTGTACACAGCAATTATTCGACTTCTTTTGGTTCTTATTACAATCCCCAGTTATGAGTGATGATGCACCATAGCACAAAACACAAGGCAACGAACAACTGTATTCATCAGCTATAGTTACCTTATTATACTTTCATTAGGGTTCCACCTACCACACTCGCTTGACTTCGGATCATTTGTTGCGTTGTCCCAACAGACATTGTCCTCACATCGCTCACCTTCACTCCCTTGCAAGGCTAATACATGAATAAAGTAAATGTTTAGTTTTGTTATTTCCTTTTTTTTCGAAACTTGAACGTCATTTATCATTTTCGGGACAGGTCTGAAAATACCCTTAGGGAAAAGACTTTCTGCGGTGTTATGGATCAAGAAATTCCAGGACGATTATGGTGTGGATTTTCAATGTCAACACCTTGACCTCTTGCCCTTTGTTGAAGGTAAGAGCTAAAACCAATTTGCTGGTGGGTCTCGTCCCGTAGCAAAATTGATTTATTTTCTTAGACAGACATTTCTTTTTTTAACATCTTATAGAAAGGACCAGCAATATCCAATATAATTGACGCTATCAGTTTAAGTGTCATATACATAGATATCGCTCCATGAGAATCTCGTAACGTAATCTTCATGGGTAAGCCCATTAAAAGTGTGAACACAAAAAACCCTTTGCTAAAGGTCCAAAAGGGTTTGTCCCTTTGCTAAAGTTCCAACAGGATTTATCATATCCAGGCGAGGTAAAACTTTGGATTAGCTTGTACGAAAAATTAAAAATAAAACTTAAATCCATTATGTTCGGACAATTGTATGCGATATGCGTGTATGTGGGCAACCCCTTTATGAAGTATTTTTTTGCGAGACTACAAAAAGAAAATAATAACGGCAATTACCCTCCATTCAAGCGAGAAACATGCTGTACAAATATACTACAACACTTTGTGGCCATGGACCATAAACACAAAAGTGCCTCTTTAAAACCAACCTGTCGTTCGCAGGTTTTGACATATATCGCTACATATCCGGACACCCTACAACAGCGACCCTTTTTCTTTATCCAAAATGACCCGCATCTAACATTTGAGGAACTCTCAAAGTTCGGATAAAAATCGTGACTTATCCACTGTCCCTAATTAAAATATAGAATCGGCGTAGGGTTTCGAGCATTACCGACTTTTTCGACAACAACAAAGCACACCACACACTAATTAGGCATTGCGGGTTTGAGTTGATGGAACGTGGCGTGGATGGTATATAAGTACACGTATCGTGCAATCACGCCAATGCAAAAGAACGATGAGAAACCCGGCCAGCGAAAAAATGTTGATTGATGACGGGACCAGTCTTGAACCACGATCCGAGATACAGGGATGTATCCACAATGTATTGAAATAAATACACACAATGGACAAACAAATAGCTTGTAGTTTGAAAAGAAAAAATCCAGGGCATCAACCGGACTGTAAGTAGAGACTGCGGGTGAACTTTTTGATTAGAGTATGGTAATGGTGGGTAGGTATGATAATGGTAATTGAAAAAAAGCATTAGTCTTTCGTTATACCAACTCTCCTAAACATTTCAAAGCAAACACAATAAAATCGCTTAAAATGCCTTTCAGTTGCAAATAAGTTTGGCATGCAAACGAAACTAATGGGTGTCGCATAATCCACGCACAATTTGGAATTTTGCGGCATTTAATAGCACAGTGATGCCAACTTTTTTCTTTGGGGTTTTTTGAAGTCAAAAGTATATGTAAACAAGCCCACGACCACCAACGCCTTGAAAGAGGAAATTGGGAGGTGTATATATTAAATTCAGTCACATATATCCGTAACGGTCATAGAAAATTTCAATTAAAGAGTATACGTGCTTGCCAGCAAAGCCGTGGCGGCCATTTATCTAATGAGCTATTCCAAACATAGCCCCAATCTGCCTACTCTATGAATCAATAAAAGATTTAAGCTTTCTAATTAAAAATCAAAATTACATTTTGCGTGAATTATGGGACACCCTTTATATCGGTACTTAGCAACTGTCAAAGCGTATGTATAGTGAAAACGATATCGCCAAAGTCAATTATTTATAGAAATGTGCTAATTGCGTGCCGACATACGAATCGTATAATTAGGGTTTATCAGTGCTCACAGTGCACTCACCTCGGGCACAGAGTGGAGCAGAGGTAATACCTCAATATTTCTTCGGTTAATTATGTTGTTAATTCTAGTGAGCATATGATACTCTGTACATGAGTGTATGTTCTAATCCTAGCAGTGGAGTTGAGGCTGTTTGTGCCGCAGGTTTGACTAGGAAAGTCTTCTTAATTGCAATTGTCACGCAATGAGATTGTTTGTTGCGAACTTGTGTGCGAAGACCTCATTTCACACTCACTGAATGGCAATTAGGCTATGAAATGTATACCCTGCTTCGTTCGTATACCGATTGCTTGTATACGAACGAGTCATATTAGGTAATGAACTATTTTGCTTTATGATCAGCTTTAAGGAAAATAATACATTCGACTTGAAATGAAAGGAGAATAAACAAAATCATACAAGAGAATTTAGTACACAAATTTGTATGCATGAGCCTAGTATGCTGCTCGCGCTTAAATTAAGCCCGCATACAAAAATGTCTCCAAAGATAAAATAAAGCAAAGCAGTACGCAGTTCAAGCTAAATTTGTTAGCCACTGTACGAAAAATCTCTACAGAATTTAAGTAGACGTATTAATGCAAAATACATTTTTCCACAGCTACATGTTGACAGATCAGGGAAAATATCGGTATATTCAAACGACAGCAAAAAAACAGTATGGAGAATGGTAAGTTCAACACAAAAAAATTCGTTGCTGTTAATTTAATTTCTTTTAGAAATGGAATATTTTAACGAAGAGTATATACCTGGAAGAGGTTTTTGAGGAAGTACAAATAAAAAAACGAAAAAAAATTCCAACACAGTTTTTTTTTTGACGGAACCTACACAGGAATATTGATCTGACACCTATTTACGATGTTTTGGAAGAAGTTTCGACTTGCGCAAGCAATATCATTGTTTGTGGTGATATTAATAGTAATTTGTTATGTGAAAGTCATTTAAGTGAAAATATGCAATTGTTTGATTTAAAACCCGTGAATTGTCAAGTCCCTACGCACTTTACCACTTCCTCTAGTACACTAGTAGATGTCTTTTTTGTAAATAATTCCGACAAAGTATTATTCTATGACCAAATCTCTGCACCAGCTTTCTCGAGGCATGACTTAATATTTTTGACGTATGACTTTGATATTGGCAACGACGCAGAAGCATCCACCTATACATATAGAGACTTCAAAAATATTGATATGGCCTCTCTTGAACAACATATTAATGTGATTCCATGGAACCTTACTTATTTTATGCCTTCTCCAGATGATCAAATTAAGTTTTTACAGAACAATGTGAATCTTCTTTTCGATTTGCATGTACCAATAAAAACTGGTATTATTAAAGACAAGACAAAAGCCTGGTTAACGAACGATATTCGAGAGTTAATGGCTCAACGTGATGAGGCGTATCGACGTTGGAAACATTTTCGGGTGGAAGAGCTCCATCAGGCTTATAAAAGTTTACGAAACAGTGTTGTTCGTGAAATACGCAATGCTAAGACACAATTCTATTCCATCCGACTTAGTTCTTCTTCAGGTGGTCGTGAACTCTGGAATGACATTCGTAAATTAGGAATCGGGAAGCAAAAGACCACTTGTTCTACAGGAATCGATCCCAACGAACTTAATCGAACGTTTCTGTCTAACCCACTTTGTAATGACCCAGCAGCTAACTATATACTCGAGGATGTTTGTTTACCGATTGCTACTTCTTTTGTATTTAATAGAGTAAATGAATTGGATGTTGTAGAAAGTTTTCTGTCTGTCAAGTCCAAGGCTGCAGGTGTTGATGAAGTAAATCCGATTTTTGTTAAAGCGATCTTGCCGTTACTGTTACCGTTTGTAACTCATATCATCAATACTGTTCTTATGACCGGCATTTTTCCCACCGAATGGAAATTAGCTAAAATAATTCCAATACCTAAGAACTCTAAAAATGAAGAATTCAGACCAATCTCCATCCTACCTTATTTATCTAAAATTTGTGAAAGAATTATGCATAAGCAGCTTAATAATTACGTTACTCAAAACAATTTGTTGCTACAAGCGCAGTCCGGTTTCCGAGCTAAGCATAGCTGTACAACTGCTTTGTTGAACGTCATTGAAGAGATAAGGGATAAATTAGATAGGGATAATGTTACTTTTCTGGTACTCTTAGATTTTTCCAAAGCTTTTGATTTGGTTAATCACTCAATTCTTCTCAGCAAATTAAGACGCTTTTTCTCAATTTCCTCCACTGCTTTTAAATTAATATCATCATATCTAAGTGAACGAAAACAGGCCGTGTCACTTGATGGCAACCTTTACGATTTTCTTCCCTCAAGGCAAGGAGTTCCCCAAGGCTCTATCCTAGGGCCCCTATTGTTCTCGATATATATTAACGATATTGCTTCTGTCATATTAAGTTCATCTAAGCATATTTATGCCGATGATATACAAATTTATCAAAGCTGCCCCTTGGGCCTAATTGAAAATTGCGTCAGCGTTTTAAATGAGGATCTAGAACGAATTTCTAGTTGGTCATCAAAAAGCGGCCTAATACTTAATCCAGCGAAGTGTAAGTGTTTAGTTATTTCTAAAAAGAAATTAGATCTTTCCTATTTCCCTCATTTAATGTTAAACAACTCTGAAGTCGAATTTGTTGAGTCTTCTAAAAATCTAGGTATTGTCTTCAATAGAACCTTAACATGGAATAATCACATAAATACTATAGTAGGGAAAACTTACGGTATTCTACGAACCCTAAGGATTGCTCAAAAGTTTACTCCTCTTGAAACGAGATTGCTACTAGCTAAAACGTTAGTTATTCCTGTACTTATCTACGGATGCGAAATTTTCTATGGATGTGATGCCGAGAGTAGAAGGCGGCTTCAGGTGGCTTTCAACTCCACTATTCGATATGTGTATTGTTTAAAAAGACACAATCACGTTTCACATCTTGCGAAACACCTAGTTAACATGTCCTTTTGTAACTATATAAAATTTCGAACAGTCATATTTCTTTTCAACATACTCATATGTTGACAGCCTTCATATCTTTATGAAAAAATCCAGTTTCCGGTATCTAACAGATCTTCTTGTCTGGTACTTCCGCGCTTTTCATGTCTAACATCCGAAAGACAGTTTTTTGTTGCTGCTATTCGCCTTTGGAATTCACTCCCACGTAACTTGCGAGAGCTAACTAATGCACGACGATTTAAAACCGAACTTCAAAATCTTCTCAGTAACTAAAGCAACTAACTTTTTCCCATCCCTATCCCTCAAGCGATTTCAATTTCAATTAAAAAAAAAAAAAAAAAAAAATGAATTTAAAACTAAATCTAACTTAACTTTCAAATCATTTATGAATAGTAAATTAAAAATGTTTATCTTTCACAGCCTTATAAGTGAATTCTTACTGTGTAAGCATGTATGATACAATAAATATTATTATTATTATTATTATTATTACACTGTCAAAATTAAGCGAACATTAAGCGAAGCGGTGGAGAGAAACATTGGAGAGGCGCTTAATTTTAGCTTTCCTGGAACAGTATACTAGGCAATAGTTCTTAAAATTCCCACCCACTGTCTCCAAAAATTGCCCATGCATTAATAGCTCCAACAACTAGCAGAAAACATCAAACGGTGACCATACGTTCACCATAAAAATGAACAGTTCTGTGTTTGAGGACGATGTTCATTATGAATTGTATCTTGTATGCAAAAACATATAAATTTTTTTTTTATTTTAAATATTTATCATTAGATACTTGTTCTGTATTTGATTTAATTTTGTAAAAGCAATAACGTAAACATTAAGAAAGCTGAAATTCAATGAACTGAATTTAATGAAAATGGTAATGCTGAGGTGCCCCAACTTGCTGAACTAGCAAACAAGTTATCTAGTACTAAAATATGTCTTCTATTAATATTTTTTTTTTTTTTTTACATGAATAATTGAAAATGTTCTTGAAGTTCGTTGTTTGGAATTCTAAAATATAAAAATTTGGTCACCTTCATACAAGAAAAAATATTACAGCATTCAAAATAAGACGCAAAAATGTCTAATGCCATGTTTCCACCAAACTGAAATCGTGAGAGTTCGATGAACTTTTACCAAAACCTTGCAAGTCGTTTCCACCGAGTTGAAGTGGGATTTCCAGCACGCAATTACAACCACTACAACTGAGTCTCGAAGTGTCAAGTAGAGCGTAGTTGTTGTAATTGCATGATGAAAATCCAACTTTACTTTGCTTTGCTGAGATCGAAGCTCAAAAAAACACGGCTAGAGCTGCAGAAATTACAAAAACGTAAAAAAGCTCAAAATCGAAAGAAATCAAGAAAAGTTTGGACAAAAGTAAGTAATGTTTCTAATTATGATTTTTAACCCAGTGATCCGTTGATTTATCCTTTTTGGTGGATAAATCTACTCAGCTCATAGTAAAAAAAAAGGAATTTTACTTTTTGGTCAATTTTTGTTCCCAATTGCTGATTTCATCAAGAATACAAAAATTAGTCAACCTACGATCAAACGTAGGTAGGTATCTTAATATGTATTTATTTTTGTATTTGTACACTTGTTAATAATAAGAAAGACTGAATTTAATGAAATACATACATGTTTTTTTGTTATTTAATATTTCGTGGGATAAATGTGGAATTTTTTATATTGTTTGGTATCACTGTTTCAACCCTTTCTTGTCACAATTGCTTTGGCGTTTAATATTTTGACATCCACAAATGAACACAAAATAAACCAAAGTTCACTCTGCAGGCTTGAACTCAGAAGGGTTTCAAAGAGGTTTCGCTGAAAACGGGAAAACCCGTTTCGAAACCTCAAAAAAGTATGGCGAAACCTCGGAGGTTTGGACAAATTTGGTGGGAACATGGAATAAACCATGTTTGAGTTCTTAAAAAAACGAAACGGGGAATCGGTTTTTGTTTCAGTTCTATCACTTTTTCGTCATCATTTTCAATAATCCTCCGCGATTCCCTCGCCGACTCTAAATCATCGGAAACAAATTCTATACTCCATAGAGAAGATAAAGTTATACTTAATTTTTTAAAGATCAAACGATTTATTTCATTTTACTCTCTAAACTGCAGGTAAACAAAATCGGTGGCAAACCATCAAACTAACTGCACACACTCTCGTCAGAACAATCCCAAGTAAATGGGACAAAAACAAACAGACAATACACTCGACTACACAACTCGCTTGAGATTAAATCTTCAAAGGAGATTAAAAAGCTAAAATGTTTCACTCAACCGCTACCTACGTTGGAAAACATTTTGCACAACCAGACGCATTTTCCTTAAGGAATGAAAGCATACCTGCTGAGCTGGTGTTATTTTCACAGATTATATTAAAATATTGAAGCTTTAGCTGTAGGATAACATGCTTGTTTATTCCAGTAAAATAGGCTGGATCTGCCGTATATAGAGGCAATATGTAGACACGTTCATGTGGAAATAATTTGCAACAGACTTATGCTAAGAAAAACAACAGAAAGGGACTAAGCGCTGCCTAGAGGTGCGCGCTATGAAATTTAGTATTCATAAAGACGCATCTCCGTGCTCAACATCAATAATTTAAAAGTTTTTGGAGTTCCGGATGGATGCAATTTGAATTAGTACAGTTTGTTTGACATGCACTGTTGCTTACCGAATGAAAACATATCAAAATTGTGAATATGTACTTCTATTTAGAAAAAGCAGGCACAACGCTACCTCATATAAAATTCTAAATATTTTGGCGCTGCGGTTAACGGGTTGCAGTTGCACTGGTAAGACGAGGGTTCCAGGTTCAACGCCTAAAAGGGTGCAAATTATGCGCACGGATATAAGACTCTCATATAAGAACAAATCGCTTATAAGAAACGCATGTGGGAACACCGTGTCTTTTCTCTATTTGTCCATTTAAAAAAGAGCTGATATACGAAACACGCTTATAAGAAACATTCGGATACTACAAACGAACCTTCATTCACAACAACAAGCTGGTGGTTCTTATATCAATTGTTTTTATATAAAAAGCTTTGTTTCTTATATACGTTTTCGCATATAAGAAACCATTTTTTTCTTTGAATTTAGAGGTTTCTGATAGCTGTGGGGACTGCGTATTTGGCTTTTAAGGATTAAATTCCATCTGCGGAGTTTGGTCATTTCGCATGGCTTATATGACTATGGCCCTCTTTTTTTCCATCGCCAAGAAACCCGATTGTAAACTAAATCGCAGATCAAATTAAATCCGCTTAATGGCTTTGTTGTTTGTATAGATGATGGAAGAGTTGGAGTAAAGACACCATTTGTCTGTTTTTTTTTTTTTTCTGAAACTATACATTTATCGCACATGTCAACTTCAAACGAATTTTATTTAAAGGTGCTTATTTGAATATTTAAAAACTGCTCATATAGGTACGAACCAGAAAAACTGTTTTGAAGTAAATTTTGCGCGTTTAGCATTAAACTTGAAAAAAAAAATTTATTTAGCAACGGGTGAGTTCAGTCAGTTTTTTGTATAAATGCATTGTCCTTAATTAACCATTATTTATGCGGATATGGTTATCCTAATTAATTCATCTAAATCATTTTATTGCCATCACACTAATTATTGTTTTCGCTAATTTAATATCATTGCAATAAGGAAATAAAAAATATAACAATTCCTACTAAATGCATATCCAACGTGTGCGATTATTAGTCAAGGATTTTTTTCGCAATTATCATAATCATGTTTTAGCATTCGTGTCCCGTCGATAAGTTCAAATAAATTATCTGAAATTATCGATTACCTTATATATATTTCCGTCCGCACAATCCATAGAACCTATATATAGCAATAGATTATTTTTTTATGAAATAAAAATGTTTAATCGGGTTTAAATGCTCAAATGTGTCAATTAGTTGTTCAGAAAGACATTGGTTTCCAAGACCACTCCTTGTTTTCCTTTCATCAGACAAGGCGCAATTTTCTATTCCTATTCAACATAGCAATCCGTTCATTACTGTGCGTGCTAAAATAGCGATTTGCAAAGCACTTTGTTTCAAAACTTTGCCGTGAAAAGCGCAGCTCCCCAAAAGCGAACTGCATCAAAACTTTTTACCAATTTACGTTCGTATATCGTTGCAATAATTTCACAAATCGCAATCGCAACCCCTTTTGCGTGCAACGTCTACAACTCAGTCATGACTTCCATTGAATCCTGAATCACACCCAATGGGGTGGGGTCCACAAACAAAACGATGCACTTTTGGATGGGTCTGCGAAATAGCTGGTTATGGTAAATTTACCAACTGTGCATGCAACTTTTTTGAATACACAAACAGTACTGCATAACACTCGTGTGCGATTCATTTCCGATCTCCCCCAACTCAATGGAACAACTTTGCACATGCACTCGGATGGATCCGCTGCTTTTCCCGAGCGCGGTTTCAATCTGCGCGGTATGCACCACCATGCAGTACAATCAGGCTCATATAATGTGTTGCAGTTACTTCTGACTCTGGCGCTGACAGTATGTTAAAAAGTTTTACTTTTTGGTTAGTCCTAAAATTAAGTTTATATTTGCGGCGCTATGGTAAGTGCTTCCGCACACCAATTTGTATTGTTACACTGCCTGTTTCGCATTTCGAGTAATAGTTAACAGAGTGTTTGGATGATTGAAATTCTGATTGAATAAAGGCGTTTGTTACAAAGTAATGTTTCATGCAAACGGTGCATAGTCGCGCAAACATGCATAATGCGCGTTTGAAAATATTTGCGCGCACTTCATGCCCAAATTGGCAACCTACCGACGGTGAAATGTTTACTTTGTCCAATTGCTTTTTCCTGTTACAGATGGTTTAACTGAGTGGATACCAAATGACGGATGAATTGCATCAACCGATGGTGTACCTAAAACTTAATAATTTGCTGTCATTGACCCTTTGGGTGACTTTTTATTGCAAATTTAAAGTCAGTGACGATGTCACAACTATAGACTCGCTGTGAAGATTCCTAATCACACAGTGGTTAAACTTCCGAGAGGTCATAGGTTCATCCCCCAGAAAAAAACTTATTACACCTGACTTTATTTAATGCGCCAAACTTTCGAGACCGCCTGACAAATATCCAAGAGTGCATTTCCAGAAAGCTACTTAACTGTGGCTTTCGGATTCCGGCCAAAAGGTCGAGTTTTCTGGTCTCAAAAATAGAAACTTGAAGCTTACTCTAGGTGCGCCTACTAATTTCTTTATTTTGCGACTGAAAAATTATAATGGACCTTCCAAGTAACGATTTTTAACTTCCCACTTGGATAACTGTGCTTAAAGTCCTAACAGAAATTTATTTCTGGACGATTTCGCCTTCGACTTCATAAGAGTTAAGTGGTAATAAATACCACGAAATGTCATTCATTACTTAAAAAAAAAAACATATCAATCCATAGCCAATTCAATTACAGTAGGTACTAAAGAAGGATTTCGAAAATACCTACAGTCCCTTATTAAAAATGAATAAGCTCATTCTGTCATTAGTACGTTTTAATCTTTTCTTTTTTACCTATATAGGTATCTTCTTGAAAAGGCAACTTCACAAGGTTATCTCTGGATATATGCGGACTCAATTTATTCCACACAAAAATTCTCTCTTGCGTGAATGTATTTGTACAGTATACTTTTTTTTACAAAGGCTTGTGAGGAAACTCTACCGGCCAACGGAATGCAGGAAGACAACTATCAATCCTCAAGAAGCAACCAATGAGTCAAATGAAGAAATCAAAAAGTCCCATTTTCGGAAATTCACAAGCATACAAAATACCTACCTACATCTTCAAATATGACAAAAAGCCTAATGTGCGTTGTAATATTTCGCAGTCGGATGTACAGCACCTTTGTCCCATTTTTTGTTTGTTTATACATGGGTAGTCCCTATAGTTATGGTAGTAAACCCATGATGTAATCGAGCAAATGGTCACACAATCTTTATGAGTGCCAGCTATACGTTTTTCTGAAACCCCACTTCGAGCTACTTTCTACTTCGCTGGCGATATTCTCCAGGGCCTAATAACCTGTTTCTCTTTTTTTCGGTAGTCCTAGTCATATAATACAGATTGCATGAGTGGTAGCCAACAAGATAAACATCAAATCTGCGCACAATTTGACAAAAAGCCGACAGGAGTTTTATTTCCCTTTCAAATGTGCCCTCACAGTGTAAGGGTATATTGCGTATACCTACCATGATGTGTGTAAGAAAAGGATAATAACATAATGTCACTGTAGGTATCCAAATTGAGTGCCGAAAAGAATGTACCTAGGGAATGTATGGGGACCAATATCATTTTCAATTAATTCACTTGCTTGAGATATATTTCGGTGCCATGCTTATGTAGATGACTAGAGCAAGTTATGTGCAGTGAATGGGAAAAGAGTGACCCAGTTGGCCAGACATCTTCGACATCGACTGAAATGCGGAGTACACAATTTAAAGTTCAAGAAAGCAAATCGATTTAAGATTTTTTCAAAATAATGTGAAATAAACCTTTGAGACGATTTCTTGCTTCGTCTTCTCGGATAAACATCGTCTGACAAGTAAATTTTTTTTTTTGGGTACCTAGTATATACCTCACCTAATGGTTGCTTCAGTTTATTTTATGTTGTTGTTATGCAAATTCATTATATGAATGAGCTTGTATGCGACTGGCATTAAGAAGGGATTTTTCTATATGAGTTTTTTTTCTATTACATGGGAGGGGTCATTTTAGAAATTTTTAACTGTTAGATAAAGCTAGTATTAAACGCAATATATTTTAATTAGTTAACACCATATATCATACTATAGTTTTCTAGCGACATCTTTTAACTTATTATTATGTCAAGCTGAACAAGTTGTCATCCTTCTCTTTCAATTCCAAATTTGTTTATTATAGTTTTTTTTTATACATATCACATTTTAAATCGGCAAGGAATAAAAAAATACATAAAAAATAATTAATTTTATAAAAAAAAAGATAAAATATATTCAAAGGCTCAACTATATTACAAGTAAGTATACAATTCACCAGCTATCGAAACAAAGTCTATCATGCTTTATGGAGGAAATAGAAGTTTTATTTATTTATTTAATAATAATAATATACATATTGTAGATAAGTATAGTAATCCAAAAATATTTTTTCTTTTTTATTAAAAAAGAAGAAAAGAACAAAAAAATCAATAAGTTGGCATAATTACATGAAATTAGAAGTTAATACATCAAGAGCATTGCGTTTAAAGCAATCGCGATTTGAGGTTAAATCCAAGATATTATCGACCGAGTTGAACAAATATATGCACCGAGTAATCGGTTCAGACAATCCATAATTAGTTCTATGAGCAGGAGGTAAAAATAAATTTCTTTCTCTAAGCGTTCTGCCTGGCGCATAGAATGGTAAACTAAAAAGTAGTTCACTACAATGAATTCTATAAGAGACAATATCCTTTAAAAACACTAAGGACTGCATCTTTCTCCTTACAACGAGAGAATTTAGGCCTAGCAATAAACAGCGAGTTTTATACGAGGGCAGTTCAGAATCTCTATTGAATCTCCTCAGAGCAAGGCGAGTGAAGCGTTTTTGAACCCGTTCAACTCGGGAAGAGTGAACACCATAAGAAGGATCCCAAATAACACAACAGTATTCTAATCTGGATCTAATTAAAGAACAGTAGAGAGTTTTAAGAACAAATGGATCACGGAAATCTTCTGAGTTCCTTTTAATAAAAGCAAGTAGTGAAAAGGACTTAGAGACGATGTAGTCAATGTGTAAATTGAAGCTTAACTTGCTATCAAAAATAACTCCAAGATCTTTAATCTCATATGCTCTAGTAAAAGGAACATTCCCAGCCACATACGAATGAATCAAAGGACTGAGTGAACGAGAAATCGAGCAAACTTTACATTTAGACAGACTGAGCTCCAAGTCGTTTTCAGAACACCATCGCAAAAATAGGTCAATCTCGTGTTTGAAACAATAAGCAATCCGAGAGGTTGGAGACTTTAAAAAACATTTTAAAATCATCTGCAAATAAAAGACATTCACACTTTTTGAAAAACTTAGGGATTTCATTCACATATAGTAAAAATAGCAATGGACCTAAATGGCTTCCCTGAGGAACACCAGAAGTTGCGGTTACCACATTCGAAAGAAAACCATCTACTTCAACGATGAGTTTCCTATTGAGAAGGTAAGAAGAAAGCCAATTTAAGATATTTGAATGAAACCCAAGTTTCGCCAACTTTCGTATCAATAAAAAGTGATTGATTCTGTCGAACGCTTTTACAAAGTCAGTAAATAACACATCGACCTGCACACCACTTTCCATAGAATTCAAACAAAATTTGGAAAAAAGGGCTAAGTTAGTCACTGTAGAGCGACCGGTCACGAAGCCATGCTGCATAGGCGATATATGCTCCTTCACAATAAAGTATAATTTGTCTTTGACGATTTTTTCAAAGAGTTTTGGGATAACTGATAGTTTGCTAATAGGCCTGTAGTTTTCTACTAGGTGTTTATGGCCGCTCTTATGAATGGGCGTTATATAAGCAATCTTCCAATCATCCAGAAAGACCCCTGAAGAAAGTGAAAGATTAAAAATCAATTTTAGTGGGAGAAAAAGAGTAGACGAGCAGTTCTTTAAGAGAGTGGGATGAAGTAGATCAGGACCAGCACCTTTGTTAATATCTAAATTATTTAGAGCAAGAAGAAGATCCTCATCAGAGAGCTCCAGATCGCCAATATCAGTAATGGTAGTGATATGGCTAGAGCTGAAGTTGTTCGCATTACTAGCAGGTTTAAAGTTAGAGGCGAAGAATTTAGCAAACAGTTCGCTGGTAGATTCGAAGCCGTTCGATATCTCGTTCTGAAACAACAATTCTTTTGGAAAACCAGACGATTTTCGTTTCGAGTTATAATGAATCCAAAAACACCTACTATTGGCTCTAATACGAGATTCAATAGATGAAATATAGCTTCGATAGAGAAATCTATTCAAGAACCCGTATTCCTTTCTAAGGCGAAGAAAGTTTTCCCTATCAGCAGAAGAACCAGAAATTCTCATTTTCTTAAAAGATTTAGTTTTTAAGTTCTTTAAATGGCCAAGTCGAGCATTAAACCAAGGAAGCTTAGAGACGGATTTATTTTTACCAATAGGCACATACATCTCGAACGCATGTAACAGAATAAGTTTAAAGGTGTTATAAATGTCACTGAGATTTAACCCCAAAAAGCGATTGTGCCAATTAATTGAACGGAAAACATTATTTAAACCTTCGTAATTAGCTTTTTTAAAGTTAAAGACTTTAACATTATTATCACAATTGACGTTATAAAAATTATAAGATTCAAAACGAATTTGAATGGCTTTATGATGAATCGAATTTGCAAGCAAAGGTGAAAAATCATTATCTAAACTTATGATGAACTCATTTACAACAACAAACACGAGATCAAGAATTCTATCTAAATCATTCATAACATTATTGATTTGATAAAGAGAAAGTGAGGATAACGAATCAACCACTAGCGACTCAATATTTTTTAACACCTTTTACTATTATTTTACCTTTTTATTTAAGTTATAACTTTATTTGTATGTATTATTGGAGGAATTAGGAAAAAAACAACTTAGGTACCCTCTTTCATTAACAATGTTTAAAACAAATATGAATTCTCATCATTATGTTGGAACATTTTTTGGTTTGCTTTGGGAGCCAAATGGATCCTTTTTGAGCCTCAAACCCGTGGCGCCGACTTTTTTTAAAACGATCAAAATGGCCCCTTTCTTAGTTTAAGAACGAGCTTATTCTTTATTGAACGAAGCAAATAAAATTAAAAAAAAAATTAATGAATTTATTATATTGTCGTTTTTGTTTTAAATAAATATTTTTGCTGCATTTTGTGCTATACATATAAGCATTTAATCCGGTGTCCTCTTTTTTTGCTCGGGACCCTTTTTATTTCCCTTTTTCAACGTCAACGCTGGTTCGAGCGTATTTAGAAAAATTTGCTATATTATATTGAAACAAGAAACCGAGGGTACGCCAAATTGATAAGTTCGGAGATATGTGTTTTCACTCAAAATGTAAGTTAAGTTTTAAGGAACAGCTTTCGAAATCACTGTTTGAAAAATCACTACATACATAGATTATATGTGCACTCTAACTAAAGTGTGCTTCTTTTAAAAGTACAGAACTTTAAGACTAGATACAGAAAAAAATAAAAGAATTGTGGTAACGGCCATCACTTTTATTGGAAAGACCACATTGTAATTTGGAAGATAAATCTGGTATATCTTCAAGTTAATTTGTTAAAAAGCTTTGCAAGTAGCTAGGCTGTTTTACGACAACAACCCGGCGAATTAAGACTTTCCATTGGTCATTTATTGGCATATACGGTAGAAACTTCATACAGCATCAGAGAAAATAATATAAAATCCTAATATCACACACCTCCAACGAAATGTCTAACGTTTCTTCAATAAATTTGCTGTAGCTTGCGCTGTGTTGCTGTGCTGTTGCGAATAATTATTGTTTAAGACCACAGCTTTTCCATGATATTTTCATCCAAAGAACGAAAGTGTCAGTAATTCTCATCATATATAAGGGATCTATTTCTACAGTGACACTTTGGCCGGCATCGCTTTTAAGAAAGAAAGGCCAGTGAATCCACCCGCCCCTAAATCACACCAAACAACGACTTTTCATAGACCTCTTCGCGTTCCAATTATTGTATTCGCACTTCGCCCTATTCGACTACACTCAATGTAGATTTTTTTTACTGCAAATTGCAATAGAATTTCCCAATTCTGCACTACTCGCTGTTGAATCTAATTTAAAACTGCCAACGAATAAGGACTCTCTGACTATAGCACTTCACAAAACAAGGACAAACCTACACTTACCCAAACTTCTTTGCTGTATACGTCTTCTGTAGGTTTATTTTTATTCTTTTTTAAACGCGAATAACATTCACAATTAAATTTAGACTCTTGAAGGGGAAGTTTTAGCTGCAATGAGTGAAGCGATATTCTTTTCCCCCAATACTTCTTGGTGCGCGTTCTTCTGAAACTGGTACAACAACGCACTCCAAAGATCTTGCTTCGTTCCGTTTTGTTTTGTATTGCACAAATGTTGCCGCTGCTCCAGTTGCAGGATGGAGCAGTTGTTTTAAGTGTATTCCGATGCAAATGTTAGTTTGTACTTTATGTGCGTAATTGCACTTCATACCTTGCTGTTGAGTAGAGAGTACTTTATAACGAAAACGAAGTAGAATTGTAAATAGTGAGTGAGTGATCTGGGACCTGCGCTGCTTTGGAGAGGTTTCTCTTTAAACGTATTTAAATTTTAAATGCATCTATTTAATATCCACCATAGATATTGTTCCTTCGAAATATTTTCAGTATTTTTGTTCCTCGCGAAACACGAATGATTTTGTTTGACAGGTAGGAACAAATATTTGAATTTTTAAAACACCTACTACGTCTTTGTAAGAATAAGTGTTTGCAGCAATGAAAATGGCTTAAATCTTTGTCATCTATTATCTATTGTTTATTATACTTGTTGTGAGTTCATAAAGAGATGCGAATTAATTTTATTATTTATTAAACGAATTTTTATAATTTTTTAAAACTTTATTTTGCTCTCTAGTTCACCCATTACCATTGGTGGAGGGAAGTCAACGACGAGAGCTTTTCTAATGGTAAAACAGTATTTATGCAGAGGTTGGCAAAACGTAATCCTTAAGCTTAAGCCGATGCATCGGATGCAAGCGTCGGCTTTGAAAAGTCATAGATATTTGATTTGGATATGAATAGATCTGGTAGTATTTTCACTGTTGCTGATTTAGATTTTAGACATTACTATATTTCATTTGTGTAGTGTTGGGTATCTTAACTTGAGTCTTACTTACGCTTAGCCCGCTGCTCGGGCTAAACTAAATTTTAGCTGCTCTCCAACTTTTCTCTCCAAACACTAGCTCAGTTCCTAGCTAATTTTGACATAGAATACGTTGTGGATAAGTGTCACAGAAAACAGCTGTTTTTTTTTTAAAACTTCCTTAAAAACTTAACTGTAACTTTCTCTTATTTCAATTATTTCAGATTCTAGGTACCATGTAATAATTAAAAAAGCTCATCCTTGCATACTTTTCCCCAACAAAACAAAAACAACACAATGATCTTTCACAATTTAGCTTGAGAAAATGTGCCGACCCATTAAATGGCCACGCTAAATTTTAACAGACATATAAAGTACATTCTGAAAAAAAAGTTTTATTTTTTAGCTCGAACTGCATACCACTTGGTTAACGAGATTTGATTTAATTTAGCCGAGCTAAATTTTGGAGAGAATTTTGTATGGGATCTTACATTTAGCTCGAGCAGCGTACTAAGCTTAATACAAATCTATTTTACAGAATGATTGCGCTAAGACTTTTATTACTCTAGAAAATTTTGGTAAATTGGTTGATTTTCCAAGAAAACCCCACTCCTACCATACTCTCAATTCAATTCTACGGTTCTTCAAAAAATTAAAGAAGATAGCGGCGCGAGCGGAATTGTTCTTTACCCATTTAGGCAAATGATTGAATGAGAATTTTTCGTATGAGAGTATGAGGTCCAAAAACACACATCTTCCTTACACAATGCTAATGAGAAAAATTCACCGAGCGCCTTCATGAAAATCCTTTCCCAAATTGTGACCGCACTTTCGCCTATCCGACTGCCAATTAATTTACAACAGCAACTTCCAAGGGCTGAAATATGTAGAACTAGGAACGGAGGGCACTTTGCATTCAGAAAATAAAAATTTACCGCCTTTCAATTTAGCCAAATTGGTTTCAAGGCCTCACCTGTCCATTTCCCTTACATAGCTCGATTTATAATTTTAGCCGATTAATGTTCTTGCACTTACATAACACATAGGTATACCCTGTTCAATTACTCGGCACATCCATCAAACGATATTTCCATGTTGACCTCCACCTTCAAACCGTAAAAAGAATCAATCTTATTATATTTTACCCATTAGCTATTTAAGCCTTCAAAGTAATATTTATCGTGGGTCGAATTAATTAACTCGCCTGTTAAGTGTAATTCAATGTGACATTTTGGCCTAAATTAGGATAGAGTAAATTCTATTCAAACCTCTTTTGCGAAAAACTGCTGTGCTGCCACGTTCAAAGGCGCAATACTATAAATGTTGGTGGGGGCTTCGGCCAACATGTTCACAGGTTATGTGTAACATTTGAATATTTATTAGGATGTGAAGGGAATTGAAACCGCCTTTGGCCTGTTTCGGTATTAGTGTTACACTGACTGCTCAGAGTAGGCAGCAGCATTAATTTCGCCTTTTGCTAAAATGAAATTAATGCAGGTCTGTTTATAAGGTCTAACGGTATGATATATTTGTTCGTGAGCCTACGGCAGGTTAAAATATATCCTCGTGCCAAATGATTGAGAGTAATAATTATTCAAGCAGACGTGAATTGAAATCCAAAATTAATTAGTCAAAAGTGAACTGCTTAGACGGATAAGTTCCTGTCAGCGGGGTTTGTTTTTTTTTAAGTTGGATTCGAAAATAGGTACTACCTATATATCTTTTATGTATACAGCAACCTTTGGTTCGGTACTAGTGTTACCAGATTTTGTTCGTAGCTCGACGGGACAAATGGTTAAAACATGGAAAAAACCAAGGAATTTACAAATTTCTCCCGCGTCAAAATATTATTTTGTTTTTTTTTTTCTATTTAAATGAGGCAATAGTAGGAACGTCTTAGAATATATACAATATATTTATATAATATTTTATTCGTACGTAAACTATGTAAGTACTATTCTTAACTTTCTCGAATACGTAGTAAGAGAAAGATATTTTATTCGTACAAACTTTACGATGTCGTTTTCGCAAATCAGTCCGTCTATCAGTCGGCTCCTGAGGTCTACAGACCAAGAGTCTTGACGGAATTGTTTCAAACTTCATATTTGGAATTTTTTTCGAAAACGGCTCCAACGAATTCAATCAAAATTGATATTTGAGTTTATGTAGGTGGGGTTTACATTGCTGCATACCCAGTTTTTGATTTGCTAAAATATCGAATAACGGCACTTTTGAAAATCGGTCTTATCTCAAGAACGGTCCATACGATTTTAGAAAAAAATCATTCCTAAGGTAGGATGTGATCATTTCTAACTTGATATCAAAGTCAGTTGTTCTCTAAATTATCGTAAAAATTAAAAAAAAAAAAACAGTTTTTTATAGTTTACCAATTTTAACTAAAATGCAAACTTGGAGCAAAATTGATATTTCTAAAATGATTGCGTCCTTTATTTTGCATTACACCATAAAGTACCCAGCAACCACCTATAACCTTTACACGATTGAAAACACTTGGTACTCCGACTGTCATACACCGTAATCGGTCTTTTTGCATGAAAATTAAAAAAAAAAATCAAATTCAGAATTTTATGGATATATCGGTGTAAGGATTTCGGTATATCATAAACCTTACTTCCAAGTTCCAACCATAGGCACGAAAACCAATCACTAATATATTCAGTTAAAAACAAGAATTTGTCGTAATAGGTACATCAGAAACTCTTGCTAGTATAGCTCTCCTAGAAAGGCTACCCGATTCAGTAGTTCGGACTCGGCATACAATTCAAGGTGTCCTTCCATTCGTCTAAAAGAATAATAAAAACTCACGCAAACCAAATGGCTGAGAAGAGATAGGCCTAGGGGTACCTATACCTGTTTCACCGACAATTTATATACGTTTTTTTATAACCTGACAGTTTAAGCTAGCATTTTACACTCCATCAGTTTCCAGAAAGTCTGACTCCAAAGACTAATTTGTCAAAAAAAACAGAAATCTGACCACCAACGACCACTTCGCGCCGAATCATATGCAAGTATGTCTATTTTTAAATGTGCTTTCCAAGTCCTTACACAACAAACCGTGACATATAATAAATACAAGTCAAAAAAATCCATCCTGCTGTCAAAGTCACCCTATGTCCAGTAATTGGTTCCTTGGGCAGATAAAGGATTCTGGGTGACTTTTAAAATAGTAGGAATACTGTAATGGGCTGCGTAGAAAGTGGGCCCTTATTACGGTCACACATTTTTTCTCAGAAGTAAAAACACCTCATATGAATCAGTGATTTACAGTCCAAACTCATGTTTTCTGTCTCAGTCTTGTCATGTAGCTTTGCTCATCTTCACGCAACGCAAATTGCTAATATATGACAAGAGACTGTTGCAGCAACATAAAACTATATACGAAGACAACCCAAAATCATTTGGACACTTCAACAGTCGAGCCAAAGTACCTAATAAACAACCACATTCGATTGGAGAAGAATTCACATGCTTGTCTCGTCCATTATTCATGGCTAACAAAAACAAAAACAAAGCCTATTGCTTTTGATGCCCTCATAACACAAAAGTCCTTTCAAGCAGCTCGTTCAAGTTATCATTCCAAATGCATCCATGTCGTAAAACTCACACCTTTTCTAATACTCAACATTATTCTAATTTATGTAGCAATAAAGCCTGCCTAAATAAAAAAACCATTACGCCTCCAACAGGAATATTTTGCCTACATAAACTGAAACTGAAATGTCAAAAGCCGAAGGGATATGAAGGCACTTTAGCCTCCGAAACGCAATCAATCTGTATTTTTCTTTAAAAACAAAACACACTTTATTCCACAAAAATCCAGTAGCATTCATAGAAGAGTATATGTATATAGGGAAACCTTTCCTAATGGCCTAGATACTTTATGGCATACATAGCAGGGCTTAATGCTGGGGCGGTCGGGAGGGAGGGGAGCAGATCCAAAACATAGCATGAAATAAAATCCTGTCAATTTTTCGAGCCCTACAATTTATTTAAATTCAATTGCAAATAAGAAAACGAATAGGGATGGGTTAGGGATTCGGAATTTGAAGCCTCTTCCTAAGAGGAACACTACGAACACGACACAAAACATGTATACAGTCGGAAGGCAACACCAGAATCCTGGAATTGACTATGGCTATGGGATCAAGATGTATAAATGCAAACTGGTAACAGCGTTTGTTGATACTTATGGGGAAATAAGCCGATGGAATACGTTACTTTGTTCTTGGTCATAATATGGATTTATTCGCATGTATTTGCAATTCGATTCGGGGCTACCCGATACTCGATTCGGCACAGAATCTCCACTCGAGGTAGGTCGAGATTATTACTTTCATTTTTGTGAATTAAATAGAGGGAATAAATTGTTGGCTTATAAAAGTCAAATGGGCCGGTATGAGTGGAGTATGTATTCCAGGGGCATGACTATGAAAAGTTGGATTTATTAAAAATGCCACAAACGCAGGTAGCGGAATTTCATTTCATTAGTTATTAAATTGTTTATGGCAGATACCTGTCATTTTTTAAAGGATTCAATCCACAAAGCCTCTACAGTGGACACAACGACGCTTTGTTTTCTAATGGACAACGACGTGTACCATCGAGTCGCAGAGAAGCTATAAAGCGTTATGAATGGGTTTGCCTTTCCGGAGAGAATGTGCCGTACTCCGACAAAAAAATCGCGGGACCCACTATTCGCCCCAGAATGAGTTTTTTACAAAGAAATTTGTCAATTTTGTCTTTGTATTTATGTCAAATTAACAAAAAATTGTTAATAATATCGAATTAGTTTGTCAATTGTATTTTGTTAAATCAACAGCAAATATTGTACTTTGTATAGGAATAATTCCTCAGTACTGCCGTTTTGTTTTGTTGAATCTATAAACAGATTGTTTGTTATATAGCAACATTTTGTCAGTTCCAGTATTTTAATTTGTTGATTCATCAGCAGAATTATTGAGAGAATATAAATAATCTATCAATTCCTTATTTATTATTCTGTTGAAATAAATAAACTATTTTGTTGATATGATTAATACAGTAATCCCCGGATTGTTACATCGGGGAAGATGTACAGTTTTTTTTACGAGAATCCCGCTTAATTGCGTTGTCGACGCAATAAGGAAAACCCAGCTTTATTTCCATGACAACGCAATAAGGCTTTTTTTAGCATGTATGCACTAAATCACACAACTTTGTATATTTTGGAGCACTATAAACATACGTCATGTCAATTTGACAATTGATTTGACAATTGTCTTTGATTTTACCAAAGCTGTGATGTGGACAATTTCACAAACTTTTACGAAACTGATTTTTGGTTCTGTTTTAATGGATATAACAAAAACATTGTTAATTCAACAAAAAAATTGTTCAATTGATACAAGATCAATTTATTAAACTGAAAATTTTGTTTTGTTAATCTGACAAAGTAGTTTTGTAGTTAATGTTTAACCAGTTTTACACAATATCGTTTAAATTGATAAAACTTAAGTTGTTGTATTGATACATTTCATTAATCCTTACAACAATTTTTTTAAGGCCCACAAACCATTTTTGTTGAAATTTTAAAATCGAATTTTGTCAATATTTCGTAGTATTTTATTTTCAGTGTTCCTTTGTGAATAAAGTGAAAGTGAAGAGATGTAGTTTTTCGACGTTCAATAAATACCTCATTTTTCTTGTACCAAGAAACCTCCAAGTCACCTGCAACCAAGCAATAGACAAAGAACTCTTTTCCGTCAGATGTTTGGTAGCTATATTCCTTATCCACACCTACTGCGTTTGAAAGATGCCCCTCTATTGATCACCACATATGGCAGAGTTAGCGCACGCTTACAACATTTGCATCGGTGGTACACAATATAGACATCCACATCGGTATGAAGCAGAGTTTATTAAATTAAACGCCCACTAAAGCAAATATTCAGACACCGACTCCGTCTTCGTTCGAAGTGAAAGCAAATTAAAAAAAAGGGTTGCGCCTTAAATTATACCAACCAAAAATATCCTCCTGCGTCGGTGTGCATCAAGTGGCAATTAATTGCAAACTTTTTTCATTCCATGTGCTTATACTGTGCTTACCCTTGGGAATGAAGGCTTTGATTTTTTTTTTGCCCGCAAAAGACATAATTCTACCCCCGATAAGATGACAGGCCCCCGGGAAAGTAGTGTTTACTTTGCGATTAATTTCCATGTAAACTAATTGCATTACCTGCTATCAACTCCAGTGTGAAAGTGAACAATGAAAATTCATTGTTGCCATGCACGCAGCACAAGTTGGAATCACTTGCGGAAATTTATTTTCCTACAATGGCCATTAAATATTTAATTGGTGAAGTTTTAAGTGAACGATACCCTACCAAGCAGTTTAGCTTCGAAAAGGATATGCTGTCAAGCTGCTATATGTAGACTTTGGCAATATTTTATTTAAGTATAAAATATGATGCTCCCGAGAGTGGCTTAAAACAAATATGTGCCATGCCAACTTTACTCCATTTCCATATCATTAGCTAAAGGTATATCCATGTTGAGCTGAATTATTTCGTACAACGCACATGTTGTATGCTTTTGACAGTTTAATTTCGGATAATAACCCTAGGGTGACATTTGACTGATTTCTTGCGTTTGAGCACGAGTAAGTGATGAAATTACAAATTAAAATTTAAATTGGATGGGTTGGCGTGCTTTTGCCTGAAACGGTTTCAGTCAATTGACCTCGTATGAAAATCAGTGCGTAGATGGCAAATTCTTAAATCGAGATCACTCTCCCAGGAAGGAGACTTTTGTGTACAAAGTATTAATCTACTATACTAACTCCCTCTGACAATTTTTAAACCAATTATGTACTCAACACAAAGAAAAAAAAAAGCAGAAAGTAATTTGAGTCCTCCCCCGTCGTCGTTTACTTTTTCAAGGTTTCCATACTCTCTTTACATACACCTGTGTCTTTAAACGAAATGTTTGCTCTTGACACAATTTCGGGCTCAACGCTCAAAGTGAGTCCACCGCGTCGGAAACGTTGTGGAAATTATCCCACCCCCCTTATAAAATACTTGTCTTCGTGTAATTTTGTTTTAATATCACATTCCCGTTCTTGTTTTACGTGTACTTAGAAAACCACATAGCCTTGTGGCTCCCGCACATTAAAATCAATTAAGCTCTAAAGCCTGGGTAGCAGGTTTGCTTTAGAACCTGGAATAAAGAACGCTCCGCTGTACTCTATAATTGACAGTACGTACGAGTACACATGCAATAAATTACATTGGCAGTCGTTTCTCGAATGACATCCAGATACACTATAAGCACCTACCAGAGCCACACTGTGCAGGGTGTCTTCCAAAAATTGAAAACAGACCAGGGGCGAATACTGCTCGTGCTTTTTTTATCTCCGTTAAATGAAAAAAATATTTCGTAGGTGCTCGTACAGAAATTCATGCATATGAATAAGTTTTTGTTTATCAGGATTCAGGAACACCATACGGTATACGGTGGATATTAAAAGGATAAAAATATGTCTTTCCAGTGTGTGTCTTTTTGGGGGCTTCTTCCTGTAAGCCCTGTCTCTCGAGTCGGGACTCGTGTCGTACGTATATACTTCCTCTGAACAATGAGACAAAAAGTTTAATATTTTAGCGAAATGACGTCACATACTCAACCTCGTGTCGTTCAATTTAGCTCACTGGCATGTGTGCAGTGTGCCTCTTTAAAATTAATTCCGAGACCTCGTAGCCTGCACTACTGTTGTACTCCATACACGCCGCTCCCCTTTGTGAAAAAAATCACGCTTCCGTTTTCTCGCCTTCTTTTTTTTCTTTTTGCTCCAGAGATGGCAAATTTTAAAAATTCACTTTCGGGGTACAAATTGTGGCCTCTACGTGATGATATTAACAAACAAATGAAAGGCACAAAAAGCTGCTGATGTATTATATTGCTAAAAAAAATGAATAAAAATCTGATTACGGGTTTTACGTAGGTAGGTAGAGAGTGCTTAAATAATTGGTTGTTTTAAGTCTGCAGAAGGCGTTTAAGCTCCTTATATGGGAAACGGTTAAAGCGGACGTCGATTTGGCGGTATTTTTCTTTCGTTCTACGGGCCGGGAAATCGGAATGAGTGTATCGTCGACGCTGGGTAGGATACCCAGTGGAAGGATTCTGTATCGTACAGGAATCAATTTTGTGAATTATACGATCGCTTTCGAGTTTGTATGTAGGTTTGGTTTAGTTAACGCATCACCCATTATCCATGTTACCTTCGGGACGATTTAGAGTCATTTTCACTCCTTTTTGAGCGCCTCGACTTTGCACTTATCTATTATATTTGCACTTTTTTGATAGGATTCAAAATTGCTTAGCCTATTTCGTTGAATTCAAAAGAATTTGTTTTTACTTGAACTTGATTTGCAATTATATCGGTAATAGATAAAAGTGTGTTTCTTAAAAAAATAAAAAAAAATTTTAAGATCGGAATGGGACTCTTTTTTCCATCTGGGACTTTTTGGGGTCTTTCTGAAAATGTGCAGAGGAAACACTGCCCATTGCCTATGAATTTTCTAGACTTTAAAAATACAAGTGGAACACTTTGCAAACATTAGTCCCGAAGAGAAAAACGACGGTTTTTAGGAAGATAAAGGGCATAGCCTGCACGCCCTACCTCTGGAAATGAACCCAAATGGGTAGGAACATTTTATGTTCCAAAGTAAACGTCAACTCAGGTCATAGTGGTAGCAAAGGCTGATATGCAGGTATCCAGAAAAGTGACTTGGGTGACTAGGTCCAAAGGAAAAATGCTGCATTCGGATTTTATTACAGATTTCTTGAGAGAGAATTCCATCAGCACGTACAGAAAGTTAAGTACCAGACATGCGCCAGATCGGTCACCCGCTTGTAACTTCTGGTTTGATTCTGAATCACAGCCAGAAAGGAACTGATTTACAGGCAACAAGACGGGTCGACAAATATTGTCTAACCTTTCTAAGAGAAACAAAGACTTTTGATCCAGGTTATGCAAAAATTGTACACTAAGGGATTTCCTCAAAAGTATGAGGACGTCGCTATCCAACAATTCCGACACAGAGAGCATATAGATCCGCCTTTTAGGGTCAACGATTAGTAGGATAAGCCTGTGAGTGGAATACAAACATAGAGCAGGGATGGAAAAGTCGATACAATGGTATCGAATTCGATACAAATTAGTTTGCTCGAATACAAAAATCCCTTTCTAAATTTTCTGGAGTATTTTACATCAGAAGCAGTTGTATCAGGAAAATCTAATTTTATATTGAATTTTCTTTTTGAATTTGTTCCATAATGAAAAAAACAAAATTCAACAAATTAACAATGAACATAGAGCACTTGCCGAAGGCTAAATAATGCAGCAATTTAAATATTATTCAATTTGAGAATTTGGGCTGAAGTAAATTCAATTAAAAAGGAGCTGATGTTTGAATATGTTTACAAAATTGCTCAAGCCGTTCTCGCTATTAAGTCTAACAGTGGTACTTCATTGCTTTTGACCAGACTGCACCGTGTTTAATATCGGGGATTCTTGGCTCTTGTGATGGTGCTCCTCTCTAGGAAGATTTAAGATCAATGAGTCAACGGTTGCCCTCGAAGAACCACCAAACTTTGGGGGATATCCCATGTACAACCTTGTTTATTCAATACACAATTCGAGTTTAACTAATTTCGAAACTAACTATAGCTTCGACTTTTAATTTGTAGGTACCAACAATCAAAGTAATCGGCACTTTAACTACATTTGACTTTATAGCAAAATTATTACAGTATGTAACTCAAAAGCGTTATAATTTTTTTCTGAGCTTTCAAATAATTTGCTGAAATTGGCAGTTGGTTGTATTTTGAGTGAAATAAATATAGAAGCAAATGTTCCCCATTCTTGGTTTTTTTACTGTATCATTGCAGCATTGTTAATAATTCTATCAATGATATCAGCCAATGGTTTGACACAATCAACTAATAGTTCTCGCATTGCCTGCGTCCAATTTAAGTTGCTGCTTCTCTTTATTTGCTGTCCATTTCATATTTATTTCATATAACATTTATTACAAAGACTGACGTTTAAACTTAAATAATGGGTTATTTCTCCGGATCGAAAGTTACAGTCTCGATTATCTTAAAGTCGAAGATAACTTGGTTATTGGTACACAGTTTATTTCAATTTCGACTATTGCCCTAAAGTCGAGTCTAAATTTGGTTGTTAGTAATGCCGATAGTTTGAGCTTCTTATTTTTAGCAAGGACATGTAATTACCTATTTTAAATGATTTCATCCTGTGACCACCTTCACAAAAAAGGTTCTTAAGTGAAAAATATTTTTATTTTTTTTTTCAAGTGTAAGGTAAAAGTTCTAGCTTTATCTTTTATTTTTGATAAGAAGAACATGTTTTTTAGTTCTCAAAAATCAAATCTCTACTTAACTATTTTCTTAAATAATCGCCAACACTTTGAGCACTTTGTGTTACCGCCGTCTTATGTTACGACATCTACCCGGCAGGTGTAAATCAACCATGTGTCTGCCAATAAAATATTTTTTAAATAAAAAGATCTGTCAAATTTTTCATGCATATCCTGTCTTTCTACCAAGAAAATTCAACTTTTTCTTTCGAAAGTTAATTTTGTTTGTTAAGTAGGTAAAATACATTTGGATTCCAAGAATTAAAACTATTGTTCGTAGCTTTTTTCAAGCAGAAAGAATAAAAAACATTAAGCTGTAAAAACTTGGGTTGCAACACTTGGTTTTCATTTTAACCATCGAAAATTGTGGGCATTAAAAAGTTTCTTTTGTGAATTTTGGGATAAACTTTTCACAACAAATATGGCCTTAAAATGTTTGACCAGTGTCTTTTGTGATCATTTAACCGTAAGCCACCCCCAAATTCAAACATATCTTCTAAATGTTCAAGCAATCCATTTTTTTTATATCTGACATAGGAATCACAAAAGCAAAGCTCTGCATTCACTCCCAAGTGCAGATAGCGAACAAAATAATTTTCAGACTTAAACACTAACATACAATATACACAGGTATTATTCTAATTCTCAGTAGGACGTAGGGGTGGGGGCAAGCTGACAAGATAGTAGTATATCTCATGGTATATACCTACCCCCCGCATAGCACAATGATAATAATTGGAAAATATCCAGACTTTTTTATTATGGCCATACGCCAAGTAGACCACACTCGATCAAAGATAATGCCAGACAAAGGACAAAGTGAAAAGAGAGAACTATTCGAAATTATTTTCCCCTCTAAATGAAAACAGCTCTTTAACAAAACTAATTGTCCACCGAACATATCATGCTAATGGGATACTAATTTGTGCAACCATTTACAGAATTACCAGTAGATGTGTCAGATTGTCAGATAGACCCGCATCGGGCTAGCGCGTATACATTCCAATGGGAAATTTGACGTTACGACATTAAATTATAATCCATCATCAAACACGGGATACCGTGTGTAATCCTAATCATGCCACACCGTGGATTTGACCGCAACTATTACCAATTTCACAACAACTGCGGTATTGTCAATTCGTTTGCTAATTGAATAATTAATTCTAATATCATGTACACGTCACTTATGACAATAAGCCAAAATGTGAATAGCTTACATTGTTCGCCGGTGGTTTGGTTGGTGCAAGCTATACACTTCTGCCTATACCGAATAATTGATAGTCTTTTGATAGCTATTCTAAATTTGATTTAGAGGCCCTTATCGCAGCCAGCGCGAATCTCTAGAATACAACCCGGATGTTTTGATGCTGCATTTGCCAGTGGTTTACTACCCATTATGACGATTTAACACTCATTTGCATGCTAAAATAAAAAAAATAAAAAAAAACACCTCGGATGACAATTTGCAATGAATAATTGTGCTGTAAACATGCGTAGATACGTGCACCATAAAAGCCATGAACGCGGTCGTGTTTCCGTGATTCTACGTGTGCATGACGACCGGGGAAATGTATTTTACTACCGCGCTTCAATGTGACACAATTATGACGTTTTATGAAATTACATGTACGGTTAGGCATTTGCAGAAGCAAATTGTTTTTATTTGTGGTGTCTTCTGGGCTCGTAAATAAGGTCGCTCCTAGGATTTTATGCATCAAATTAATGGCAATAGTCCTGTATACACGTTTTGTGAATACGAATAACTCTTATAAGTTTAAATGGAAGGTATTTAAACATGGCTGTGTTCTAAAGTCAACATTATACAATCGTGGGCGAAATAGAGACGAGTTATGAATGCAAATACGACGCTCTGTTTCCATATCTGCTGATGTTTAAATTATGGTTTCAAAAGACTTGAACTTTGACGAAGGCTAAAAAAATATACCAACTTCCTCCACTCAGGAAGTACTAAGTTTTTCCTTTGAAATCTGGAAACCCTCTCAAATGGTATACTCTGACTTTATACAATAAAAAATTTCTATATCCCGTAATCAACTGAGCCAGGTGACATTTGTTACGCGATGATTTTGTTGATCCACACACTGATATGAGACAATGCTCCAGTCTTCCCTACGGTCCATTTTTGGTGGGCTTCCCTCGCGGTAAAATTTGCACACATGTATAACAGGAAACTTTCAGTTTTGAGTTACTTTTGTGAATACTACTGGATCCGTTGCGTTAAAATGCCACCTATGTCCAGGTCTACCTCACAGGCTAAGCTTGTGCCTAATTGGACGACAATCTGCTGAGGCGACGAGGTGTGCAAGCAAGACAAACAGACAAATATAGTTCAAGGTGCACCGAAATGTGCAAAGGGTACATTTTTCGGCCGAAAACAATAGCTTGACCCCAATATAAAGAAAGCAATAGCAATGGCGAACCAATCTACTCATCGTCGAAACTCACGAGGATATCGATTCTTTACAATTAAAAGCTGTAACTCCAGCCCCGAGAAGGTGTAGTAGGTATAACTAAACAAAAAGGCAAGCACTTTAACTTCATCGGCGATTTGTGGATTGTAAAAGTACACTCAACGAGCGAAGCCTATTCTGTGAGGACGCTGACCTGTATTTCGTGGCCAGTGATGCCAACTGAGGCATAATTATTAAAAAAAACACTATCCAAGGTCAGTTCAGGGCAATGCGACAAATATGTATATTTAGCAATTAGAGCATTGACTGGAGTGTCCCAATAAACACAAATAACGTATGTAAGGTTACCTCAGTGCATTGGCACACTAGATGTGCCTATCAGCAAATGAGCATTGCACTTGGGTAGCCCAATAAATCAAGAAAATTAACCATAGGTAAGCATTTTTGTAAGGTTTAAAAAGAAACCACGATTCAATAATAAAACACAGTCCACTACCATCTACCATTGAATTATCACCTATCGATCGCCCAACATTCTGTTAAAAAAAATGTAATCACCTGGCATAATTTTTTCCAAAAAGAATTTTTTTTTGTTGGGCTTAGGCATAAAAACTTCGACCCGAATTGACATCACTGAGCGTGGTTAATTCGCGCAATAAGGTGCCCCTCCGAATAGATTGCTCAACTGGACGTTAGCTTAGCAATAACCGAACTATTGAATACCGTCAATGCAATCAGGAGATTAAAACCTATAAAAATTGTCCAAAAATGTTCTACCAAAAAAGTTCAGAAATCCGACAACCGGCAGATTTTTCTTTTAAATTTTTCAAATAGGTACTTCAAAAATAAATTGCCATATGGTCGAAAACGACTAGGTGCAATCCCATATATTTATGATATGACGAAAGTCAGCCCCCCGGGAAGTTTTGAAGATCGGTTAAAAGTGCCTCATTACTGCAGAAGCTTCCCTCGCGTACTAGCTCTGCAATGTCTTTCTATGATTTTCCTTTCCAGTGAACCTCCAAATACAAACACCATGTTTTGTTTTATGTTCTCGACATTTTTAATAGTATTCAACATTTTTTAAATAATGTCTCATTTGTAATACGAGTATAATAAGGGCAGCCGTCAGATACAAATAATTAACAGTGCATGAAAATAATACTGTAGACCAGTGATTCCCAAAGTGGTCCAGGTGGACCCCCAGGGGTCCACGGGAGATTCGACGGGGGTCTACGTTGGCATGACAAAAAATGGGGGTTCATTAGTTGTAAGTGACGAAAATTTATCTGGTTTCGATAGTACCTAAAGAAAAATGTTTTCAGTTAGGCATGGATCAGATATCCTGTTTATTTAGCATTAATTTCCTTTTTTTCAAACCTCCCTTTATTTGTTTGAGTAGTCTATTTTAAGAAGATTAGCGACTGTTACTTGTAAAAACTTGCATATTCGATATTCAGTGGAAAGCGCCGCCGTCCGCCCGCAAGGCTTGTTCAGACGTGCAAAGTGATGAAATACGACGAAATACGAATAAATGGAACGTAAGAAAGTATACCATTTTTCTTTTGGAACTCAACCGCGACGCACATTTCCATCGTTAGATCTAATCTTCACATTTTTTGACGAGTTTTGGGAATATGGTAAAAATGTAGCAGCAGGGGGTCCACCGAAACCAGGTTAATTTTGAAACTGGTCTATAAGAAAAATAAGTTTGGGAACCTCTGCTGTAAACGATAACCCATGTCAAGAAGTGCAGGTGCAGAAATTTCCCAATGGATACATGTAAAAAAATAAAAAAAACAATCTTTTTTGTAAAGAAACAACAAATCTGTAGTATATAAATATAAGAACTTCATTTTGGCACATTAAAACAATAATCATTTTGAAACGTTGAAAAGCGGTTGTTTCTTTTAATTGCGGGAAATTTTAAAGCGTTTCTTCTTTCTTAAAAGTGGAAATCGCAAACAGTAGACCTTTGCTAATTTATTAAATTTTATTTTATTTTATTTTATTAATTAAATAATTTCAAAGATCCGTGAATTCATCTGTCGGCTTTTGTTGATCAAAGCAGTCAAATGTTCTTGAGGTACCTTGCTTATCAAAATCGTCATCCATGCCACAAACGTCTTGTACACTTAACTCTATTGTACTAAAAACAATAGAAATATTTTATAATAAGTGCGGAAAACGTAACTTTCTTAAAGAAACATCTAAAATTGAAATAAATTCCCAATGCAACCAACATTAAAAGCCAAGTGAAATTGCTGTGCAGAGATTTTACTATCGCCACCTACAGCTCAGTTCTTGAAGCAGCTATTTTTCGAACTCGGTATTGCCTTGAGAAATTTTCACATGGAAAGTTCATTTTGACAGTTCGCGGTGAAAAATTTGTATGAAAAATTGGATTTCACAGGAACAAGTCTTCTACTTGAGATTTGAATGTTTTGAAATGAAATGAAATGGAATGCTAAAAGAGGACGGTTTTTTAAATAAGAATGGTGTAGTTCGAAATATCTGTAATATCAACTTTGAATTTGTTGTTGACTTCGAAAATCGAATAATACACGGTACACTATGGCTCACAACTTGCAGTAGATGCTTCTTCTCTGATTGTGAAAGTTATTTAAACCGAATTGAAGCACATGCTCGACCCACTTAAACCCACTTCTTCATTTGCTCTAACTGCTCTTTATGAACCTTGTTCAATGTGAAGTCTATTTCGTATTAATTATAAACCCTCATTCCTGGTTGTAGTTCTATCACACAAAGTGACTATACATAAGCATCAATATGTTCAAGAAGGTTGAGACTTATGTACTCCATGTTTGATTTTGCCATCACACAATATACCCAGTACATGGATACATTTCTTTTATTTCTGTCCAGAGAGTAAACAAACTCATCCAAAGGATTGTGACCATGGAACCGAACCGAACCGAGGACGTGCTCACGCATGCAAAGGAAAAGAAATCATTATTAAACTTTCCCAAGTGGATTTGGGTGAAAAGGCATCGTGGAGAGATTGACCGCAATAAATGCTTAACTGTCAACGCAGTCCTGGCTGTTGGAAACTAATAATCACATTCTAGGCATAGGTCGATGAAGTTTCAAAGCATTGGGGTGAAGGAACGAGTTTTTCTTCCAATATATAGCGCAAACGAAAAAAACTCCGTTCCAAATAGTATACCAAGTTAATCATTCACCATCAAGTGTTGACAGAATGATTTCGTGTAAAGGAAGCACGTTATGCGAATGTGACTGTTGTTTCCTTACGCATCAGACAGTTCCCCATACATGGATATATAAAATTAATATCATTTAGCTGTAGCCGTGCAATTATTTTATATTTCAGCCTTTAATTGGCTGGGTAGTTGCCAAATTCGCACAAACTCGGATGCCAGCAATATTATTGTCCAATTCCTGATTAGGCCGACTACAGAAAACAATTACCTGATATTATGTCAAATTAACCCAATAACCATCACAAATATGAGCGTTTCAGAAAATCGCCGGAATCAATTCCCAGTCGCAGGTTGCCCGTTCTCCCAATACACACACTCGTATCTAGTCAAATGCGCTCAGCCTACCACTACGAATACAGCACACAATATCAACCGCACACGGCCACATTTAAATGCCAAATTAACCTCACTAAATTGGTTATTTCGATTTCGTTTGTGTCCCGACCCGACTCGATATGGAATTCTATTTGAATATATAAGTACGCATTAGTAAGTCGCATGGAAGTTTGGCTCAAACCATGTCAAGCTATATAAATCGAATCTGGAAAATCTCATTAGGAAAAAAAGGGTTTTAATGAAAATAGATTGGAAACCTAAATGCATTTGATGTCAGTTTTAATTTGAATTCCTAATTAACAGGCGCATTATTATGCGCTGTAGCCGAGCGTCATTAGACGGTTTACCGCGACTATTTGAATTCAGTCGGTTGGGTTTTTCGTCTACCACAGCTAATCAGGCACGTCATAAATAATTTAAGGTATTTATCACCCAAGTGTAGGAATCGAAATAAACCAATTACCTATTGGACATGATTCGTCTATTTAAAGTGAGTTTGCAGTGTAACTGCGTGGGTCTGATGGAAGTTTCTCAAAGCAAAATTTTTTTTTGTTTGGATAATCATTTTAAGCCTCCGCACTAAATATTCTGTTGGTCACAATCGGTAATTTTATATGGAAAATTCGACTTTGTAGTTCAGTTGATAGTAGGTTCGTTCGCGTAAGCAGTTTGAATCGAACGCAATCGATATAAATCGATCGCAATCGCACAAAGTCTATACACGTACTCATCAAAAATGACAGAAAATTAGCAAAATAACGAGTAACTAGCAGTTCCTCTCTTGGCTCGAAGCAGCTAAGAGAATTTCAATCGACAAGTACTGATAAAAATGTCAAATGCGCAAAGTTGACAGAAAACAAATTCAAAATCCATATTAAAAATCGATTGTACACAAAAATGAAATATTTGAAAATAAAGAAAGTTCGGTGGTGGTCGAATGTTCGCCTAGAACGTTTCATATGTTGCAAAAAAGTAAGATTTATTCGTGATATGGATTCGATTTTAAATATGTAAGTGGCTCAAAGTAGCTCGAAGTGTATCCACGGACTTTGGAGTATATTTTCAGCTTTCTGAGAGAGTTTCGCTCAATTTTTCGAGTTTGACAGATTTTTAGTGCTTGGCTCGTGAAAGAACGCGAATGGACCTAGTGTGTTGGGCTGCTGAGTGACGGGTGTGAGGTTCAATCAGTGATCTCAGGTTGAAGGGAAAAACGTTTTTGTAAGGAAAAACGGGAAAACGAGGGACAAACTTGAAAAAGGGGAAAAAGAGTAAAACCCTCTGTGAAACTTAAATAGCTTAAAAGTAAAATATAAACGCTTTGCATTGAAAACAAATTTCAAGATTTACTCAGAATTAAATGTCCATACTAAATATGAAAGAAAACAGCCCATCGAACGTCTACGTACGAATTTTTGGGTATCTTAATCACTCCTTTTGATACTAGAAGGAAATAATATGTAGGTATATTTTTATGTTGTATGATTATTTTAAAACGGTGTACAGTTTTTAAAGTTTTTCATATGAAAATAAATGCAAATTTCACTTAGGGAAAAACAGGGGATTTTTTTTCGATTTTTACAATAGATTTGTTGAATAGAATACATTAAAAGATCTTAAGATCGATCTTTACTTTGACAGTATAAAAGCACTCCTAGCTACTTAGGGGCGATTTCGGTTTTACGGATAGCCAGCTTTCCATACACAAAACTTAAAATCTGTTTCCTTTTGCAAAGGTAATTTTATATTCACCTTATTTATTTTAATTTATTTATTTATTACGTTCCGTCTGCAAATATTCTTATAATTAACAGATGCATGAAATAAATAGGAGAAATACTAAATAATAGAAAATTTGTAGTTAAAATATAAATATATAGCATATTTGTGTAAAAATTTATCTTTCGGTAAGGATAAATCAATGTTAGGAAAAACGCAGTTGAAAGTTAGTACAGCTCTTGCCATGAGCTCATCGTGGGGCCATCGTTTGTTATGATTTTTTTCAAAAAGAACGATCGAGTTGGTACGTCTGCATATATTGACATCATCCAGAGAAAACTGAACTAAATATCATAAAAACCAAGCAAGTCTCTTGTAAATTTTATATTATCTATTTGACAGAGAAAAATCCCAATGAATTTTATAAAAAAAAATCTTATTTCGTAAAATGCCTTTGGATCTTCTCAAGGCGGTTAGAATATGTGAATAAGCAGTGAAAGTAAAGCAAACGGATCTCTAAAGTCTCCATTACGTTTTATAAAACCAACAACTGAGCTAGCTTTCGCAACAGTTACCCTTATTCTGCGTGGCGTTTATATTAAACGACAGCTGGCGTTTTTTGTGTCGAGTCGCTTTAGTGTCGTTTTAGTATCGGTATTCTATTTCTTGAACGCCTCCACTCTCATTTACTCTACATTCCACATGAGTTCCACACAAACAGCTAATAGTTGACAGGTAGGTAGGTATTTATGTTTTGTGTTTTAAATTATAAAGGAACATACAAAAATCAAAAGTTAATCGAATTGTGGTATATACCAAAAAAAAAACATGAATAGCATTGCAGTGTTCATACCATTGGAAAGCGAAAGCGACGAAAAAGATGAGTCTGCAAAAAGAGAGCTGAAAGTTATATGAAGAAGAATCAGGTCAAAATCCGATCCTTTGGATTTACCAGTTTCAAAGTAAGTAAATACATACATTAAGGGTTTTCCAATAAGATGTGTTATTTTGGTATTCAAAGAAAAATGCCATTTTTTGAGATAAAAGATCGGATGTTTATTTCATAATAAAGAGGAAGGTATGCCGTTAATAATGAAAAACAGGATCAGCCAAATGGCCACCACGAGCACGCATACAGGATATCCATATCCTTGAACCTTGAATCGACGCTGGGCTGTTGGCGTATACCTTATCTTTCACGTGGCCGCAAAGGAAGAAGTCACAAGGTGTTAAATCACAAGATCTCGGTGGCCAATTGTGATTACCTCTTCGAGAGATAACACGGTCCGGAAACTTTTCCCGTAAAAGATCAATGGTTTCGTTGCTTGTGTGGCACGTAGCGCCGTCTTGTTGAAAATAAACGTTGTCCAGATCAATACCATCCAACTCCGACCATAAAAAATCATTAATCATCGACGACCAAAAAATGCTTTAGTTTTGCGAACTGTGACTGCAAGATTTTCACCATTTTTGTAGTGAATTTTAATAATTTCAATGCGTTGTTGAAGCGTGTATCGTTCCATTTTTAGTAATGGCGTAGTTTCTACTTGTCAAATGTCAAAGAATAAAAGCTTCAACAGTTACCAAAATAGCGGGTCATTCACAATAACTCCTCTTATTTATAAATACAAAATAGTTTGAGGTAGAACATAATGCCAATAATTTTCAGATTCAAAATGTACTTTAGACTTAGAAAAGAAGCTGTCGTCTATTTGCTAAATCTTTTTCTGTTCTAAATAATTGAGTGTCGCAGCTACCGACTCCCACCTTTTTTGCACATCATCGCTCTGTGGACCACCTCTTTTGAAATTTGTTGCCAACGATATATTTTATTCCATAATTTCCACCAAACGTTTCATTTGATCGGGGTTTTTGTTATTTTCACCCTTAATCATAAGAGAATTATGAAATCACTGCCAAAAATATAAACAATTACCAAAACTCACATGTTTTTACTTAAATTTGCCTCCTAGTTGTTTAAGAATCTGTAAACGACAATAATCGGCGTTTTATGAGTCGTTTTGTGCAAACGACTGTAAGAATCCGAAAAACTGTTTTGACGTTTGTAGAACTCGTGTTCCACACTACTTAAACGCCCCTTGTCGTTAAACGACATAAAACGCCTAGAGACACGCTACATGTAATACCGATTTCAAAAAACGCCAATTGTCGTTTAATATAAACGCCACGCAGAATAAGGGTGAGTATATTTAATATGACATTTCACAGAAAATGCCGTTTTGAGCATGACTCCCTAATCCTTGATTTAAATAACTACATATATTCAAATAATTTTAACTTATTGCATTGCATTTATTTATGTTTAGTTCTAAGCCATTAACGTTGCACCAATCAACAAACTTTTCAGATCTGATTGAATCAATTAACAGTCGTCTATACATTAAATACGTAAATTTTGAAATCATCTGCGTACAGTAAGCGTCGACTATTTTTGACTGTTGAAAGAATATCATTAATAAAAATAAGGAAAAGCAGTGAACCAAAATAACCCCCAAATATGTTCAACTAATACCTACTCTTCGAAAGCGGTGTTTCAATATTTACTCGTTGGGAGCGACCAGTTAAAAACGAAAAAATCCAACTAAGCATTTTAGAGTGGATTACAAAACATTCTAGCCTTCTACCAAGAACAATTGAGATATTTCAAAAAGAATTAGGTGAGTGACTGAGTCAAAGTGTTCTGTATTTAGGGTGCTGCTAATGGTCTTATCTTGAGGTCCTCATATATAGCTACTTGCACTGAGTTGCACAAGCATTATGTCACTTTTTACCATTCGCCTTATAATTTTGTAGGTCACAGTATGCAAATTTGTATGGAAACTTTTGTCTTTGTGAGTTCGGAAAATTTTGCCTGGCCAATAAAAATGATTATTAGTATCGCGGTTTCTTTTCACTGAAGAACTACAAAGAAGCTGTCGGGGCAGAAATTCCGCATGAAAATCAGTTTGTAGTTAAACACTCGTATTGAATTAAGAAACAGAAAAACTTCAACAAGACAGCCAACCGCCAAAGGTACACAAACAACCTACTGATAAATAAAGCCAAAACGTTGCCAATATTGCGGTAAAATATTCCAACAATATAATCGTACATCTAGCAAATTTTCCTAAGTCTTCGAAAAAATGTTCCCTACTAAGTTGTACGTGCATTAAATTTTGACATTAGTCCAATATTGAGGACAGCCTGTTTTCAAGATGAAACGATGATTAGTATCGATGCTTCTGCTTTTGAATGGACATCCGCTTTCGTTCATTCAGAGATTTGTAAAGCAGCATCTGATTTGAATCAGTACAATCGGCAGGCAAGCGAATATAATGACTAGTGATCGAAAATGCTGCTGACATTTCAATCAATACACGTATCTAGTGCAATTATTCGGCTTTGTGAATTGTGCTGCTGTAAGTGAACGAGGGAAAGGGACTCTAATTACAAACTGAAAGCAAGCGCTCCTTCCGTCATTGTCCAACTGAATTTCACAAAATTAGTAGGATTCACATTCTGTGCGTGGGCTCAACGCCAACAAATGCCTGTGCACGAGTTTTCATTCTTTTGTTCTTTTTTTTGTTTGTGATGTCGACAATCGACGATAGATATATGATTAGCAAATCGGTTTGGTGTTGTGTTAGAGAAGAATATAGGATTTGTACTTTGGTACATTTGTGAGCTTTGCTTGCAAAACTTTTATTGCACGCAAAGGGAACTGAACTCACAATCCTCTTGCCGCTGGCCCCCTCAATTTTATTTTCAAATTCGCCATTTTGTTGCTGCCAACCGCGGCAACCGTGTTGAAATGTGAAAGAGTTCGGGAATTCCACATTTTTTTATTTATGAATGCCATTGCATAGTTATTTGATTTGTTTGGATAATTAAACTACCTAAAATAAATGTTCTATATACTAGAAACATATTAGAACAAACATGGTATTTTCCGCTTTTGGAAATCATTAACTTCGATTTAGTGTGTACATTTTTCTTAAATAATAAAGAAAATTTGCTCAAAATGTTTTTATATTCCCTCAACTAATTTACATTGTTAATTTTTCATGAATATTTTAAGCAAATGTACACATATTCCTAAAAAAAAATATTATTCACACGTAACGAACAATTTCAAATTAAACGGATAAAATTTTATGAACTCTGCCAGCAACTTTGCCCACAGCGGAAGTGTCTCATATTTCCTGTTGGAGTGTGTTGGTGAGCCGGAATTTTTGAAGTTTCGTGACATTTGTCAATACGATTTTCTATGTAATAATACTAGCGCACCAAATCGTGACCACTCCGTAAAAATATAGCTTGTAGGCTAAGTAACGGGAAATCTGCCGGAGTTGGTGGTCTTAGTATTGTCTCTGGCCCTAACATTCCGTTGGTTGAGAAGTGACTGCAAATGTGAACGACAATATTATTATAGAATAGAAAAATGTCAAATATCAAAAATCTAGAGAGAAATCTCTCAATTTCAAGAGAAGTACGTGACCGGTTTTCTTACAAAAAGTTTGAGAAATGTCATTTTGAAATTATCGTAAAATGCAGCATCTGCAAAATAAGTTGGAATAGAATTTTTTATAAGGTAAAACCTATTAAATTTACCATTTTGAATGCGCTGATATGTTCTAGGCGAATATTCAATTACAACTTCTTCCTCCGATATCGTTAAAGACGAAAGTAAATGGAGTTTTACGTGTCAAACGTTTGAGCTGTCACTTAGTTGTCAGTTTTCATTTTAAATCTTTCAGTAAGTCGAAATTCGGCGAGTAGAAAATTACAATAAAAATGAAAAGAGGGGAAATGGATTTCTCTCTCATTTTTTTTCTATTTTCTCAGTACGTACGCACAGTTTCTTAGCAAATTTTTAATAATTTTACGTTTGCAAAAAAGTACCCGAACGAACATATTATTTATTTACTTTCAAATTTTAGAAATGTTTACTAACTCATACGATTTTTTAGAACTTTTACTCCATGCCGTTCCTTAACTTCATAAAAGGCAGCGTTATCGAGAGAGCAATGTACCTACTGAGAGTCTTACGAGTTTTTACTCAACAAATTTCTTGGTGTTAGGCCTCATTTAGAGCTTCAGTTGAGCTATCAGTTAAGCTTTGATTTGAACTGATGTCTAAATGCGAAAATTTTGGCGTTTAACTTCAACTGAAACTGAAACTGATGAAATTTCCATCAGAATTGGAAAATCTGTCAGTCACCTGACTATTGACAGACGATTTGAAATTTCTTGTGCTACTTAATATAAGCGTATGGCAACGAAATTCTTTCTCGCTGTAAGAAGGTACAATCTCATTCACTTAATTTTTAATGCAGTGTTGCTTTTTCGTCTTATCGAATGCTTGTAGTTCAATCAGTACAAACTCGAGAAGGTCGATTAATTCCGAATCACTCTCTTAAGGCCCATTTAGATGATCAGTTATCAGTTCAGTTATCAGTTCAGTTGTCAGTTCAGTTAAAAAAGGCATTGTATTTAGACGTCAGTCCGGTATTCAGTTCAGCTTTCATTTTATGAGGGAATTGAGGTTTGAACATGGTGATTGGTCAAACTATTTACGTATGAGTGAAAGCGTATATCTTTAATTTACGGCCAACTGCAATTGAAATGACAACTAAACTGAAACGTATTTACACATCACTTTAACTGATAGCTGAACTGAAAACTTATGGGAATTCCATCAGTTTCAGTCTCAGTTTCAGTTTCAGTTAAACGCTTCAATTTTTGCATTTAAACATCAGTTTAACTGAATGCTTAACTGATAGCTCAACTGAAACTGAAACTGAAATGATCGTCTGAATGGGCCTTTAGATATATAGATGAATCAATTAATTTTGTTAGTAAATTAGCAAATTCTCCGAGTTTTCAAATAATTTAAGGACTTTTCGTACCACAATTTTGAATTGTGTGTCAGCCATTTTTCACAGATTACTACAAAAGCGTTCAAAAACTTTTACGTTAGTGTTTCTCTCTGACAGAGAATTTATTCCCCCACTGCCATTTTGACAGTCTTTTCTGTTCTTACTACAAAAGTAAAGGAACAAACCTGTTATTAGCAGCATTTGTGGAAAAGGGTTAATGCATTAGGAATGCAATGAAATAGTAAAGGGCCAACAATGCTGATAGTATAAATGTAAATATTTTTGCCTTCCACTGGCGCAAATTAAACTGGGAGACCAACATAAAAGAACGTTTGAAAAATCCGCAACAGCTCTCATGTTTATAAAAGTTTTGGTAAAAATTGAGCAGTGTAGATGTGAGTCTTTTATTGTGAACCGGGCAGCGTAGGTTCGAGCAACAACAACTAAATAATGCCACTGACCGGAATGCTGAAATGACTTACCAAAGTAACTTCACAAGTGGACCAGGGTTTCCAACCCCCTTAAAAAATAAATAAAAATCAAGAACTGCTAAGAAGTTGGCTTACAATCTCGCATTATAGCTAACTTTGCGTACCTATTGCTCGACCCCTAATCATTTATTGAATGTAATTGTTCAATGAGGCGCAGAGATCTCAACCTATTTCTGACGGTTAACTTTCCTTAAAAATAAAATACTTTATCGCAAGCGAGTTGTTGATTTTTCGCCAAAGCATTGGCGAAGAGAGACCATCAGTTTAATTGGTATTTGAGTATAATCCATAACCTTCTACAGTATTGTTGCTGCTACGAAGTTCGTAGGACTCGCCTTGACATTTTTGTTTCTAAAAATAATTGCCAATTCATCAAAACAAAATGGCTTGCAAACACACCGTAATAACACCTTCGAACGGCAACATTAATTCTTACAGAGAGTTCTGTAAAAAGTTAGTCCTACTGGGCTATCACAATGCCGATATGGAAATGGAATCAGAAAAGTCGCATCTATAAATTTGAGAATACTTTCTCAAATATCTGACCAACTTTTTCCGAATATTCAGCCGTACGAATCTTTTCGTATACCGAACTATTTAAGAAGAAGACCGATTAATCAGTCTCCTCTTCTGACAGATGCTCCTGCTTAGAAGTTAATTTGCCCTAAGAGTAATTTCAAGCTGCTCCCGGCAATTTCCATTTAAGAATTTCTTGCAAGACTCGGCGGTCTCGGACCAGCAACCGCGAAACTTCTTAAATTGTCATTTCATTAGCCAAGAGTGCTAAGAAATTAAACGCTTATCTAGATGTGTACATTCCGCATAAAGAACCAATTTAAAATCCTCTTTCTGATTACTTGCATTAGTATTACTTGAATGCCCGACAGGTAACCATTTTGCCGTCTCTACAACCCAGCGTTAGATTTCGCTTCAGTTCAGAAATAGCTACAAACAGCAAAAAAAAAAAAAACCGAATCTCTGCAATCCGTCGTTTAATCCTTTCAACCATAAACTGATTCCATCAAATAACTTTTCGTCTGTCACTGATAAATCCAATGCAACCAAACCGTCGTCAATGCTATTAAAAGTCTCTTCGCACACAAATGGGGTAAAAAAAAACCTGGCAAAGATGGGTGCAAAAAATGACACCATTGGTTATATCTCCAACTATGACCACACTGCATCTAAAAGCTTTCCGTGTAAATCAGAGATTGCAGCGTGTGATGGGGACGGGATATATGCTGTGGGTGTCTCTATGTTTTAAGTTCATTCGGACGTAAGCGGCTTCACGGTTAATAGGAAAAACCGATGTGAAATTTTTCACATGTTGAGCACAGATAACTTATTCAAGTGTGGGAAATGAGAGCAATTGCGGTGCTTGACGATGGCGAAAACTTATTGAAGGTTTTCCGTCATCCGGACGGATTGAGAAAAGAAGAACGGCAAGGAGTAGGGGGTATTCCGGCAGATAAGTGTAAGTGAAATCAGACCTAAACACTTCAACTAAAAAGGAAGACACACACTGTTCTAAGTGCACATTTATATTTCTCCCTCAATTCGTCATGCGATTTTGGTTAAGGGTTTTCAACAAATGTGCCCAAGGTGCTTCTTTCTACTTGGTGCGTGGTATCCTTGTCCATATTCCCATTGCAGCAGTAGTTTTATACGAATGTAGTGCCAACAATGTCCTTCCATTCGCCTAAGCACCGACAAAAAAAAAATTGAGGATATTCTTGATATTCTGAGAAATGTAGTTCGAAATCTGTTGGTGCGGGAAATTCATTGAAACCCACTAATCAGTTATGGACTTCATAAATGGGATACCGTTCACGGATACTTGGATAAGTCATTCAATGCGCTAGAAGGGCAGCAGCAATTTTCTCTTCCTTTTATTGTTATGTAACGTCAACAGCGTTGTTGTGAAGAAACTTGAACTCTTTACCTAACACGTTTCCATTCATCAAACTCATTTTTCAATCAAGATGGCATTATTGGCAGAAAATGAAAATGTGATAACATCTAATAAATCAAGGATAACAAAAAGTGGATAAGAAGGAGTTGTCCATTCCGAAAGATACGCTGCAGATGGAAGCATTCAACGTAAGCATTCAACTTAACCATTCAACGTGCTCGTTCTCTAGCTTGTAGTCGGGAATTCGTTTTTTGAAAGGGTTTTCCTTTTTTTTCTTGTTCTTCCCAAGACTTTGTACTTTTACTACTCCTTGGAGAAATGTGTCAATTAATCGGATCCCCTTTAAACTTACCCATGCAGAGAAATATGCAATTTTCCGGCAAACAAATGTTTCGAGAAGGAACCCTTTTATCTTGATTTTTGAGCGAAGCGACTGATGTTGGACACCCGGAAACGGTGGGGCTTACCGAAACACTTTCCACTTCGTTGATATGATGTGCCAAGAAGGAGAGCTGAACTTACACCCTGTGGGTATAATCCTAACAAACTTTATATCTGACAGAGGAATTCGATTTTTGGTTAAGGATACGACTGGCTTTTGGAAATCTGAAATGTCTGTCATGAATGAGGATGGAGCGATAAAGTTCAATTGGTCTGGAGTATGCCGCAGGGGTGAATATACTCGAAAATATTATTGCAAGTTGCAGATAGAATTTGCTTCTGTTCGGGGGGACCTGGGGGGAACCTGCATAAGGTTTCGTGAAGGCTTTGATTAAACCTGGTATTGTTGCGATAGAGAAGAACTGGTGTGGAATACCTAAACAGAAAATTCCTGAGGAACTGCAATGTCTGGTGGAGTGAGCGAAAATAATTCGCAAGTCTAGAATTATAATTATTTTAAATTAAGAACAGCTGCCCATCAGTTTTTTATCAATTGACTTAACAGCCATTCGGAAACGGGATAAAATTGTAGCAACCTTTCGTCTGTCACAAAAACAAAAGATCACACAAGCGAATGCTAGGCTTAGAGTTCCTAATAGAACTGTTTTGGCAGCTAATTGCTTCTCTTATTATTTAAAGGCTACACATATATCTATCTATACCTATATATATATAAAAATTGAGCATTAAAATTGTGTTCGTTTGTCGCCGATTCACGCCTCAACGCATTTACCGATTTTAAACAAACTTCCACGCATCTTTGGAATCGGCCTAGATATGGTTTTTGTGAAGTTTGGTTGAAATCGGAAAACGTATGTGTGTGTTGTGCGTGTGTGAAAAAACACATGAATTTCAGTACATTTTGGGTTTTGTCCACACACTAGCATCTATATGGTCGGCTAATACGGATTTGAATGTTGTTTTTTTATTTTCTTTGTCTTGAATCAGGGATGGTTTGGGAAAAATGAAATTCGGAAAATTCTCAACAGGTGGCGCTGTAGGCTCATTTTGTTTGTCATCTATCTCCTTCTACATCAAAAAAGTCGCATTGTGTTTGAATTGATGCTCTCTTAATGCGTGAACAGATTTTGTTTCTAGAAATTTCAAATGAAAGGTGACGTCAATACCAAGGTTTGTATGTATTTACGGTGTTTATATGTGTATTTGTTATACGAGTAATAGGCATTTAAGTGAACATACCTGTGTTGTCGACGTCCGAAACCCCTCAACCAATATTAAACCACTTAACTGATTTCAATGGAATTTTCTGGATGGGTATGTTAGGTTCCACCTAGGAAGATAGTATAGTTTTGGACCCGTTGGGTGGCGCTGCTGTCGACCACCAAAACTACTAAATCTTTTTCAATGAAATTTTTCTGGATGTGTATGGTTGCTTACAGCTAAAGGACAAGATAGTTTTGAGCCCGATAGGTGGCGCTGTTGTCCATCTCTGAAGGCACTAAACTGATTTCAAGGAAATTTTGTGGATATACGTATATGGTTGGTTGCGCTTAACAGATACGATAGTTTTGTTTCTGATAGGTGGTGCTGTTGTCGATCTCCAAAACCGCTCAACCAATTTCAGTGAAATTTTGTGGATGGGTATGGTTAACCCGATAGCTCCATTCTTGCTCTTTGGGGTGGTGAGCGGAAGCGCAATACCAAGGGAGTTTCATTCGTTCAATAGAGAGGTTCAACTATCAAAAGGGATGTTAATAATTTAATCAATTTTAGGCGGTACGAAGTTCGCCGGGTCAGCTAGTCTGTTATACAAGTTTCTGATATGTGGGAGAGCTCTAAACTGTGGGAGATCGTATATTCCAGCCGAACGCTTACGAAAGACCTTTGCGCAGGCTTATAACAACCATAGACAAATCATACTGAGACCCCCAACTGACAATCCTCTTGCCGCTGGCCCCTTCAGCTTTTTTTTTTTTTTTTCAAATTCGCCATTTTGTTTTTCTATCGGTGTTATGTCAATTAAGAATCCGTGTGACATGCAAAAATAAATGCTGCCAACCTCGGCAACCGTGGGGAAATGTGAAAGAGTTCGGGAATACCACATTTTTTCATTACTGAATGCCAGTGGTTAGTTATTATAAATTGTTAAAATGCGAATAATTTGATTTGTTTGGTTAGCAAAACTATCTTAAATATATGTTTTATATACTAGAAACATAATTATGACAAACATGGTTGTGTATTTTCCGCATTTGAATATTATCAACTTCGATTTCATGCGTGTAAATTTTTCTTAAATAATGAAGAAAATTTGTTCAATATGTTTTTATTTTCCCTCAACCAATCTACATTGTTCATTTTTCATAAATATTTTAAGTGGCTCATATTTTTTGGGTGGTGAGCCGGAATTTTTGAAGGTTCGTTACATTTGTCAATACGAATTTCTATGTAACAATACTAGCGCACCAAATCGTGACCGCACTCCGTAAAAATATAGCTTGTAGGCTAAGTAACGGGAAATCGGACGGAGTTGGTGGTCTCAGTATTGTCTCTGTAAACAACTATAGAAATGTCTGATGCCTGTCAGTAAATGAAGCGCGAATTCCCCACCAAAAGCGAATTGGATGCCGCTTTTCAATTACGCCAAAGCGAAGCCCTCTACAACCCATTAAAAATGTGCCGTTACTATAGCTTCAGCGTGTAAGCAACAACATCAGAGTGTCTCTTTTTAATTGGCTCTAAAAGATTAAAGGAAACTGCCTGAAAATACCAAATACCTTACGCCGAAACTTAAAATTATCTCGAAAACTGCTCAGACATATACAAGGGACAAAGCAAAGCGAATTTTCATTTGGCAATTTGGGAAAATTTCCTTATCGCCCACATAAAAATGGAATTAATTAAGTACAATATTGAATTTTAAACGCGAAGTAAACAGCAAAATGTCCTCCCCGTCTACACAACAGCTGGGCTGTAAGGTGCGATTTTAACGGGTGTTTCGCTTATATTTGTATTATGAGGATGATGGTCCGCAGCAGGAAAATGCTACAAAAACGCAAAACCTTCTTAATTATCTTGTGTTACGTAAATGAGTTAATGAGATTCTTATGGCTATGGCTGTTAAAGGATCCTCAAACAGCTGTCGATACTGCTGGGGATTGTGTTCTGGTGCTCTCATCTTTTTTAGACGCTACACAATTAGCTTGTTAATTATATCACAATTGATGTGGTTGTTAGAAACACGTTGTCCTCTAGTATAGTAAGTTGTTGCTGATGTCACCCGTCAGTCAGCAACGACTTGCACATTTAAGTTGACGTTTTAGGAAAAGTTATTACACGAAAACAAATAAATATCTGGCTTTCCAGGACCTGTCTGCTGCTTTTCATAACACTTTGTGCGGTGCCATAGAGAGGTGAATTCAGAGAAGTACATGTCCTTGGGAGAAGTCATTTTTGCAAGTACAGACACACACACATAAGTGCACCTGGTATTATGACAACCTGACAAATGCCATCCACGTGCATACTTTGAATTTTTGAGTTACAACCAAACAAGAGGTTAAGTGGGTGGAATGCTGGTAATTTCAATTTCATACAGCCGCGGCAGTGCACCTTATGCGGCATTGTTTGCTTCAAGTACGTCGTGTGTATTTGAATAATCCTTTTATGAACGTTACGCCGTAGTGAAAACGGAAGGTGCTAGGTATTATTCTAAACAGAGTGTGTACCGTTTATGAAATTGTCCTTTTGCTCCTCGTATACCGAACGTAGGAGTTATAGATCTGGAACATAATTGCATTTAAATGCTAAGCTTGCATTTTAACATTGCAAATAGTGCATGGGGGATTTGAATGGCGTTGGAATAGTTACTATTACATTTGATGAAAGAAAAACCTTTTGCTTGTGACTTAGGAGAGGTTCCTGTAGGTAGGAAAGGCGTATTGGACTTTTCATAATTCTGCAAAACAGATTACTCAGAGCGCATTTTACTATTTATCGCTAAAATTCTGATTTTGAAGTCTCTGAAAAATAATTGGGAGTGACAGCGTTTCCAAGACAGGCGATTGTATAAATGGAAATTAACGGTTTGATTTTGTATCAACTGATACCTTTTTAGCGCTGTTTCGAGATAAACGAGAGTGAAAAAAAGAAACGAAAACGAATGTCGCATTTTAAAAAAAAATACCAAAGAAATCATGCAAAAGCGAAATTTGACTATTTTCCTTCCTCTTCGTTTTCGTTTAAGTTTCGTTTCGGGAAGTTTTGAGTTTTGACAGCTGCACCTATCCATATTTCTAAAAATAATCTTGTATCTAGATAGAAATATCAGTTACCTTCTCATTCGTTGGTTTCGATTGGACTCCTTTGGATGGAAGAAAAACCTAAATGGTGTTGAAACGAATATATTTTTCGTTTTATGAGTTACATGATTGAAATCAAAATAAAAACTTTGCAGCCAGCTTCTGTAACCTTCCGTTCCGTTGAAACGTTTTCGTGCTCACGAATGATTCGCTTTAAGTTGCAGAAGTAAATCGTCCGTTCACACGAAACACTTGAACGTTTCGCCTAACAGAATGCCGATCCTGAATAAAATAGCTTTGTTTTTTTTTTTCAACTTGCGAAATTTTGAAATTTTGTTCATTTTCAAAATTATATAATACAAAATGTTCGTTTAATCAAAAACGAATAAAAGTTTTTACATTTAAGAACCAACTTATTTTCGAAGCTGTCTTCGATGAAGAAAATGCAAGTTTGGTTAACATGTTATTGGATTTCGTCTTGAAACATTTACCGCCAAGAAATGTTAAATCAAAATGTCTTCCTTTGGGGAGCTCGAGGCAAAAAAAAATTCATTTCAAATATGAGGCTCTCTTTTTCTCTCTTTATCAAATGAAATTGTTCGGCGTATATTTTTTTTGTGTTCAACGAAGGTATTTCAACAGAAATGAACAATAGGCCAAACTAACAACGTTGGCTTTTGTAACAGAGTCAGTTAAAACACAGGTGACCGCAAGGAGCACGTTCGCTCGCAATTACAGAACAACACGTCAATGTATGTTGCCATGAGCAATGTTCGTACATAAATGACCGCAAAAAAGGCAGAAAAAAGTGCTCCCGTCATTTGCTCTGGCCCCTCTGGCCCGTGGTATGTATACTGTAAGTATATGCTGGCCGTCATTAAAGGCAACTATAACTCATTCATGCACTCTCGAATAGTGCTTGTACGACCAGGCCATACAGGCTAAGTGAATTTGGAATTCATTATTCCTTCTTATAGTCTCGAGGAAGGCACACTGAATTGCTGTCATTACGTTAAAGGGATGTTGTAGAAACACAATCCATTAGGTCTAAATGAATCCCAATAAAAGAATCACGCTGCATATTGAGTGGGTGTTTGTAAACATGTCAGCACTTGACATGGATAAAGGAAAAAAAAAACACAAACTCCACGATAGCCAAAACATCCCAAGACGATTAATCATCTGCATCTGCATATATGACTACAAAAGAACGCATCATTGAAGAACTTAAGGAATTTGCCGCTGTTGCCGCTCCCTTAAACTACTTAGTATAGGATAAATTTGTCTCACAAATTATCGCATAATTGAAAGCCCATTACTCAGTGTCAGACACACAGCTTGTCTACTAAATTTTGAATATTCTGCAAGCACACATGACACGTATATTGATGCAGAGAGCATGGCAATGGATTTCATGTTTTCAATTAAATGAATCAAAATGATTTGTCAAAATCAGTTGTGCTTCCTTATTAATGGGAAATGGGGCAGCGACACTGGACTGCTTGTCATTTGAAGCCATTATATACATTGCTCGTATATTGTTTGTTTGGAAATCATATGATTTTATCGATTGAAACAAAAAAATGTATCTTTCCGCAGTTTGTATATTTTACGCATTGCATTTATTTGGTGATAGCATTCCATTTGGGTTTCTACAAATTTATATACTTCCACAGTGGTTCTTTTGGAAAATCTGAAGGCGAGGAGCCTATTTCGCGCAGCTGCTACAAAAAGCCGCACAATTCATACGAAATTTCCAAAATAAAATGAGAAGTAGCAACGACAAATTAACAGGATTCAGTAGCTCTATAGTCTGCTTATCTGCCACTCTTCCAGTCAACATACTGAGACTGTCACTCTACGACAATATTTAAAAAATCTTGTAATTTTATCAAATATCTCTGATAAAAATGTCTGGTATTTCCCGATAGAGGAAATTTGATTTAAAAACTTTATTTACCTAAAGAAATCTTTGCAAAAGCTGATTTTTATACTTACTTGTTTCATGATAGCACGACTTAGTCTTTGCTGTTTAAAAATAATTTGTATCTACCTTGAGGCCTGCCGGAATAGAAACAAAAAACCTTCGTAAATACTAGGGTTATTCGATGGAACAGTTTTTTTACATTGAATTTATTTTCACTGCGCCTTTTCGAGAATTAAAAAATTTTAACTGCCAAATACCTGGGTATCATATTCAACTCCAAATTAAACTTGAAACGGAAAACGGAGGAATAAATTAATAAAGGACTATAAACGCTTTCGGAAAGAAGTGGGGCTTACAACCGAGCACAGTTCACTGGATGTACACCGCGATTTTAAGACTAATTCTGACCTATGGCTCGGTCCTTTGATGGGAATCTGTTAACACAAAATTCTACCTCAAGAATTTCAACTATTTACAGAGGATTGCTTGTGTAGGTATAACTGGTTTACTAAAATCTAAAGCACAAGAAGGCCTTGAAACGCTGCTAAACAAACCACCTATTGAGCTTTATACTAAGAACGTCGTAGCTAAAGGTGCTCTCAGATTAAGAAAGAACAAAATTTGGAAGCCCGAATCATTCGATCACTTGCGCATCAGAGCAAACTTATGCCACTCACGGACTTAAAGAAACCAAAGTACGACTTTGACAAGAAATTTGAAGTCTGTATACCGCACCAGGCAGGACTGGGTCTCCTCGTGTGCTGTCATTCACAGATCGCACAAAGACAGAGACTGGAACGGGAGCAGGAGTCTTCTAGGAAGAGCTACGTATCAGGAGACAATACTGTAGCGATTTCAAGGCAGAGATCTACGCAGATAAGAAAGCGGTTCAGACTGCAAAGGAAAGTACCCTCTTCGTGAAAAGGCAAGCAAAGCAGCACTTACAGGGATCATCTCAAATCTGGTAAACTCAAAGTCAGTAAGTCAGTGCCTTTCGGCATTAAGGGCAATAAACCATCTCTCAATACTGCTATGCTGGGATCCTGGACCTGTTGGTGGGGAGGGATCTAGATAGCGGATAAACTGACCAGATGTGTCTTCGAAATGGACGCACTATTATCTGACAGACAAGTACTATCGGCTTTCAACGCAGAAAAGAGCTTCTTTAAGAGCCGCATTAAATTTGGCAAAAAAACAATGGAACAACACATTGATAAGAATGATTAAAAAAACGCAGTGTATCTTTCTTAATATTAAATTATAATCGAGAACTCTTCTTAGAGACTATACAAATGCTATAGTTTAATTGAGCATATGGTAAAATTAATTTTGGAGATGTCAAAATGACAACTGCTCGTCAACATTTATAACGTTGCCAACTCTGACTTGTGGTTTACCATCGATCTTCAACACTACACTTAGGGTTGCATCATATACTGAAAGGTTAAGGATCCTTACATCTCTTGATAGAAATCAAAGCCGAATGCTCGTCGGGATAATAACTGGACACTGCATCATTGAAAACATTCCTTTAGCTTTTGAATTGTTCTTGGCTTATTGATGTACACTTTTTCTTTTAAATATCCCGAAAGAAAGGAGTCCAATGGTGTCAAGTCACACGAGTTTTCCGCAGAACGAACTGGGCGAGCATGCACAGGTGTTTTCACATTTCCTACAGACCCGGCTTGCTGAAATTTGCGCACAATTCTCCCGATTGTTTACGCATTTGGTCGATTATGCTGACCAAAAAAAATCACGAAGTGCTCGAAATGCATTTTGATTTGAACGCCCATTTTCGTAAAAGGCTTCAACCATCTTAACGCGCTGCTCAATTGTGTACCTCTCCATGGTTGAATTTTTCAAACACTGAAACAAAGGAATGTCAAATTAAGTTGGGCAAAAAACTTCACGTTAAGGTGTGACTCACAATTTACATCGTGCATTATCGTTGGGCCACCCTTTATAAGGGCAATCACAATGGGCCGCAATGGCGCCTGGGTGAAATACACTTGTATATTTGGGGTAGGTATTTCTCACTATTTGTGAATATTTCACATGAGCAAATTGTGTTACACAGTAGTGGCTCAAAATTGAAAGGCGCATCATTCTCCCAGCAATAAAAGCCAATGATATTTTCCAACCACGCCAACCAGAAGGTACCATGGCAGTTTAATTTCCGGTAGTGAACTGCTGTTTCATTTGCATTCTCTTTGGCACATACCTTGCTTTAAGCCATTTCATTGCAAATGCCCTTCATCGCTCATTAACAGATTGAAGGTGTAATCGGGACTTTGCTTTGCATTTCGCCACAAGGAGTTGGCATAATCAAAATGTTGCAGGTGCTGCACAACTTAAATCGCATATGAAAGCATGTTCAGTGCTGCCGTCGTACTCTGAAAGGACTTCCGTGACAGCTTTGTTAATGCATGAATGTAACTCACTTCAGGGTTTGGGTACCGTACATTGTCCTCCGGTATATGAAACGTCATCATTATCAGAAACCGCTTATTCCCCTTGAAAATCCGCAGCTCAAACAACAACTGATTCACCACATCAGTCAACAACTTCAGTTTAGCGATAACAGCCTAACAACAGAAGCAGCTCAGCATTCACATATATGAAGATTTTTAGTTAGCGTGAATTAACATTTCGAATAAAGCATATAATTGTTTTTTGTTAAATGCTTTTGTTTAGTTTTTGTTCGAGCAATTAACTCGGCTCCGTAGTTTACTCCAATCGATTAAAAAATAAAGCATATCCAACCCCTATTGTGCCTGAGTCCTTACCGTCTATTACACTATTCCAAGTGAGTTTATTTTTTAACTTATTTTTCAAAGCACCAGTAAACCTCATATTATAGCCTCAATGGGCAGCAATTGAATAAAGAACTCTGCTTGCATGTCAAGCAACGTTTTAAACAAAAGCCCAATGAAACACGCACGAAACATAGGTTTCCATGTTGTTTGACATTTGATTGTACTAAATGCAAATAAAATGGCGGTATCATATTTAAAAATTGAAATATTAAAAATTCATTAGCGAAAGCAGGTCGTTATGTTCCCGTGAAACCATTTCGCACTTGTACTAATTGTCGTAACGTGCATGATGCATTCATTGCATGCTAAGGAACATAACGATTTATGGCACCGCCAACACCGCCTAATAAAGAGTGATTCACATTTGTGGCCATTTTATTAATGCGGCACATTTGTTGACCTCTTTTTCGCCTTCAGTTGCAGTCCAAAGTGTGATTGCATAGAGAAAGGATGCGCTGTTACTGGATCAGTGCAGCCAACCAACTGCGGAATGAAAGTAGAATGCAACTTCTTCCTGCTCGCATAAATCATGTGCTCTGATGTTTGCTCCAATTAGAGTTATTCGCATAAATCTTGAGGATTATCTATTGTGCACCTGGAAAGCAGACATTCCCTACCCAACCCATACACAGTCAAGCCAGGTCTATGTTCCTTCATGCAAAGTTTCAGCGAAATTCAACTATTCCGTGACGGTGTGCAATTTGTCATTATATATAATTTTTCCAAGTGTTCAAGTGTTCGCCAACAACTGCTACAAAATGTGTGATTACTGAAATCTGAATTTCCCACCTCCACACTGTTTCGTTCTTCATTTTCGAGTGGCTAACACTTTCCGCACGTTTTTAATTGCACAAATCGCACCTTCACCCTTAACGACGTAGCCACTCAACATAATTGGTATTCGGATTTGCCGCCTGAGTATTGCAATTGACAGATCTGTGCTGTGCATGGCGCAAGTATATTTGAGTACTTAATCGCACACCACAAAGCTGGCTCAATTTTGTCGACATAATTGGCAGCGCAGCTTATATATTTCCATCCGGGATACTAAGCGGGAGCAACATCCTCTAAATAATGCTGAGGAACTTGATGACATATTCATTTCATATTCATTAGCTTTGTGTGGGTCTGGCTCCGTGTTACAACAACAGACCTCGTATAGCTAATGTCTTCAAGAGCAACATAATTATATTAATATTAAGAATCCGAGCCAACCAAACACTTTTGGCTTATAACGACATTAGAGGCGAGGATAAAGTTGCTAACGAGATTCCTTGTCCCTGTTATCCTCAGCTAAATGTCACATAGGCGTGTGTAAACTTTTTGCAGTCAAGTTCCTCTTTAATGCCAAGGAATAAGGAAGAAAAATTGTCGTAAGACTATTACCTAAGAGGTAGGCAACGTCAGAAGTAATTTTCTTTGCAAAGTCAAAGAGAAATCTGCGAACAAAAAATGGAAAACGTAATAAACAGCAACTGGTACGCCGTACACGGCAGAGGACGATTCAAATGATTTTTGTTCGTTTAGAGGAAGCATGTGCGATGCGTTTAATAACATTGCGGAAATGCGCAATTCTAAAGTGTCTCTGGGGAGGGAATGAGCAGGAAGTTGGCGTCTTCCCTCATGCCAGGCAGAAATTTAATTTAAACGATGCTTGTACTCTGGCATTCATATAGCTCAGTTCAAGAAATTGTATTAAACATAGGTACTTGCTACTGTTACTCAATTAAGCAGCATTTACTTACTTAGTAAGGTACATGACGGGAAAAAGGAAAAGAGGTAAAAAATCGACCGCCTTTGTGTGTATGGAGTGCAAAGGCTGTCCAAGTGTCCAAGTCTTTGGAAATTTGGTCGCCTTAGCTCGCCGGGGTATAAACTCATTGGGGCACAGACCAATAAAAAATAAATAAATATTTAGTTGGCACAACAGGTCTGTAGGGACTCTAGCTTCTCACAACTATTCGTTTTGTGTGAGTTTTTCATTTTTGGGACGAATGGAAGGAATCTACAATTTTATGTCGAGTCCAAACGGCTAATTGAGAAGCTCTTTCGTGACAGTTTTACTCTGGGATGTTTGTCAGACGTTCGCGAGAGGTGGCGCAGTGCATAAAAGCCTTAAACTGGAATTTGGTTTGTTCCGTGTTTCGAACCTGGGATCCCTCGCTTAGTAGTCCAACACTCAAACCACTAAGCTACTGCGTTGGTTGGGCATAGACTCTATTCCTCCATAGACCAAACGCTGCTTAAACATCGATATGTTAGAAATAGAGATGACTGCAAATAAAGGTATCTTCCTGCTGTACAAATAGGGCAGTAGGAGGAAACGTGCCACCTCGGCCAGTACCAAGCGATTATTACAAATAGTGCGGTAAGAGTCTATGTTAGCACCCAAAGACTCGTTTACGCAGAATGCTGAGATCTACTTAAACGCAATAGCGAGTGAAAGCAAATATCCAAACCTATTTTATAAATGTTACGAGGTCCTCTCAGCAGTGCAGTGCAGTTTAGGACTTTCAAAGCTAGATCGAGCGCCTTTTCCAACAGTTTAAGCGTAAATCTAGCTCCTAGCGAAATTTCTAGGGCTTTTACTTTGATATTAATTTGTTTCAATATATTGGTATTACACTTTAATATGACATCGTCCTAAAACTCATCTGAAGGGTGCAAATTTTGTAGCCTTTTGCAGAAATGGAAGAATATATTTGTAAAAAGAAGAAAAAATTGCATATCCCTCTGATATCGTTCAATAGATGACCACCATATCTGATCTGGACGCACTGTTTGCTCGATTTGACACCGAGACTATGTACATATATATAAATTTTTAGAGTTGAGGGTGAGGCCTTTCAAATATCCCAATATAATAAATCCAAATATATAAAAATAAAGTTGCATCCGTGAGACCGCCCATAAATCCAGAACGGATCATTTAGGCTATATATTTTTTGTGTTGGTCGCACAAGGAAACTATGGCGAGAAAATTTAAAAATTTTAAAGAGAAATTGAAAAATTCATATAATAGCTGATTTTCCATACATTTTGTTCGGGATTTTTTTTTTTTTTTTTTTCATTTTGATCATTTTGAGATCGTGTTTGTCAAATTTGGGCTAATATGAAATTGGATTCAACGTTTTTAATGTTTTCAGTGCATTAGAGAATAAATGATTTTGCTTCGGGTATAATAAATCGATCTACATTGCACTTTCAGTGTTAGGGAGGCGTTATGCCGCCGATGGGAAATTTTAGCATTGGCGCATGCAGTCAGAATGGTCGGAGATTGGCAGTTCGCCGTGAAAATTAAACCCTTGAGGAACGCGCCGAAGCGAATGAACAGCTACGAGTATAAGAGTCGCGGATTCGTGCAGGACGAACACCGGATTAACGAAGCATACGCGGCTGCTGATCAACTGAGACAGCAGGACAATCGTGATTTGCATCGTGAGGTGTGAGACAAAGTGCCGTGAATGTCCAACTACATCGGGCCGCTTTCAAAGCCAACTGCCATTTGTTACGATTAGGCCCATGAATATGATTTGCCAATATTACAAGGCGCTCACTATCGAACCAATCATTGTTGCCGCCAGCGAATGAAGAATACAATTTTCTTTAAATTTTCCAAAATCAATGGAGAATTTGAATAAAATTCTTCACGAACACAACGCTTTGGATCGGTTATTCTAGGCGGCATTGGATGATATTTCTTCTGACTACCAAATCAAAATAAGAGCGACTAAATGTTTCACTGGACGTCAATTTAATGCCCCCACAATTGATGAAATTTGTCATTGTTGGTGAAAATGTTGAATTCCGTGACATTGTCCCGAAGCGGCGTAATGATGGCCAATTGCAACGTGTTTATGAGACCAATGCGTCATACGACACAGTGCAATATTACTCATGTTTTGGCACGGAGAGGATGGATATAACTTCAAATCGGTATGATGATCAATCCAACCGGTTGGTAACCGTGTAGTTCACAAATGTTTTTCAAGTTTCAAAGTTTCTGTATTGTATGTCATTCAATCAATAATCGATCGCTTTTCGTCCAACCAAATTTATTTCGGTAGGAATCGTGAGCGCTCGAAATTATTTCAATCAAAAAATCGATTTTGGGCGGAACGCCGGGTCCGCTGGTACTTTATAGATTATCAAAAAATGGGAGAATTTCAGTACTGGTGCTAAATTTACCTCTTATTAAATAATAAAAGAATTATTTCCCGTAATCTAGCGCTTTTTTTTAAGTTTTTTCTCCCTGTGGCTAAAACCGAACCGAACCGAGCTTGCGCCATTTCGAATGTTTAGCCGTCAAATTGAGTACAAGTAGATACATGTGCAGACCGGTGTTGGGATTAAACAATTTTTTTTCAGAACTATATTACTATACTTTCCCAGCCCTACATTTTTTAAATAAATGACTTCAATGTTGCAGTACCTAGCTATCGTTAGCGCGAAAATGTTTCCCCCACAGACATTATTTGGATACTTGACACCTTTTTGCGACTGTTACTTTTACAAAACTGCCAACCAACAAAATCCTCCCTTACATGATTTAATAAAACAAATAAGAATAAATAAAGACCATCTGCTATCACAAGATGCACTGGCCCAGCCCGAAGTCACATTTTTACTGACCAGATTCATTGTAGGCAATTTATGACACTATCTTCTCGCAAAGGTGGGAAACCTGGCAATCATTAATAACTAATTAAATATTTCGTAGGGGCTGCTTTAAAAACAATGCACAAAAAGCGCTTTCCAAATCCAACCCGCGTATTCAAAGATTCCCAGGACAAAAAAAAATTGTCGCGAACATAAATCAATTAATCACTATATGCATTTTCCCGAAATTGAAAAGCAAACTAAAAGGAACAAGTTGTTTGCACACCTCACTTGCCCTCCTTAATATAAATATATAACCAAGTAGGCAAAATATGTAGATGCAGGAACCTGCTGCCGCTCAGACTTAAGCGAAGTCGCAAGAACTAAGTGCCTTCTACTCGCTTCGGTGATTTTTCTTACTCAAGTATACTTAAATAATTCATTACGAGGATTCAGGATTCTTCCATTAAATTACCCATCAGCACAAGTAATCATTGCAAATTCTATCTGCAGAGACATCCAACACCTACCACCCCCAGATACGGGAGAACTCTCGAGTTCTCCAAATGAAAAATGGTCAAAATTAGTTACTTTCATCAAAAGAATTCCTGAAAAGCAGTTCTCACCTGCAGCCGGCAAACATAATATTCCTACATTTATCCACTGTGCGCTAAGCGTTAGATTCACTAAACTTCTCCGCCAGAGACCGTCTTTGTTTCGCGCCAGAACTTAAAGGAAGTTTGCCTCTTATTCTTTGGATATCTTATCCTCTGTTCAACGCTAAAAACGATGTGCAAACGATTCCGGAAATTATACATTCTTTCATTTGCTTTTATCCCTATTTTTTTTTTGTTTCTCCCTTCATCCTTGATATCCTCAAAAGTATATGGATGGTACTTTACGGACAAGTTTCTCTTCATTTTCCATAATTTTTCCCCGTCTTTATTGGTTAACGGAAATATTTCTTACAAACTTACCTATTGTTGAAGGAAGAGCGGTGGATGTTGGTACGAGCAATGAAAAAAAATTAAACTTTTTAATAAGCACCCACAGGCTCACAGGACAATGGAAGAAAAACTTGCTTCTGCTAAAAATTAAGTTTTACTACCGTGGCGGAATTATATGTAATCATATGTTGAGCGTGTGCATGCATTCGGGAAGAACACCTACACATGTTTACGGCAAAGTTATTTTTCCGGTTTTGTCGAAATTTTCTTAGAGGCCATTGCGTTCGGGTGGTTCTTCATTTTGTTCGCACAATCACTACAGATACTGGGAACTTTCTTAATTCGATTATTGGAACTTAAACTTCTGGACGTATTGAGCAGAGCGAACTCAACTCGACGAGCACAATGCCTGTAAGTTGCATGCTGGTATTAGACTGCCTGTGTAAAGGAGGAAAGAGATTAGGAAAAGTTAGTGAGGTGCTGGATATTTTCTTGTTTTTTTTTTTTTTTATGAACAGCGCAAATTCTTGGGCTTCTCTGTGTGTGCAAGTTATTGAAAGTTTGATGATAAATTTATAGTTTTTCGAAAGCAGTGCAAAATACTAGAAGGAAGTCTTCATTGTCCTGGGTTTGCTAGCTCTCGAAAGTTTGGCTATATTAATTTGAAAAATGGACAAAGATAACAGAAGTTTTAACGCAACGCGATCAAAGGAGTAAAAGTTTTTGATTTACAAACTTTGGAATGTGAATTGTGGTGTGGCCTCGGAGGTGAGAGAGAGAAAATTCATTGCAAATATCTTTGGGTGTGAAAGTGATAGCTGGGTAGCTGTCATAAATTAAATTAATTACTTTCGTGGTCAGTGCGTTTTGAAGGGCAGCAAGGTGTAAGGATAGGATATTCTTCGTACGGAGTCGTTTGTTTATATAGGTACATTGAGAATGTCGTACATTGTACCTACTTATATGAAGATTTTCGGAACAATCGGCAATTGGATTTGATTTTACGGAGAAGACAGGTGGTTACAGTTTGACGAAAAAGTGAGTACAAAGCGTGACCGTTGTGCAACTAAAGTTGCATTTTAGCATTTTTTTTGAAAGCCTGCCACAAATTTTTGCTATGTTGGCACTTTTTTTAGTTGGAGAAGGCGCTTCAGAAATTAGTCAAGTGCAGTTTTTTCCAAGTAAAAACCTTTAAAATGTAACGCAGTTACCTATCACAACACTATTAGAGTGTTTAGCCAATGCCTGTTACATATTTGTTCTAAATTTGCAACATAGCTTCAGAAAGTTTTTTTCTCATTGGCCCTCTTTCATGGGACTTTTTAAAATTTCAGCGGTCACCCTGAGCACATGTAATGTACAATCAGTAAAAAATCGAAAGTTGGTGCGGAATTACAAACTTTAAGTGAGAAGAAATTGCTGGAAGCAGAAAATAATTGCGGAAAATGCGGAAAGTGGCAAGGAAACAACATAAAGTGAGTAATTGCTTATGATTGGTGGTGGGGAAAAGCTAGTTTTTGGGCTACCTAAGAGGTAAAGTGTATCGTGTATGCCAATAAGCCAAACACCATACAACAGCTTAGGTCCAATATCCGAGAAGAAGTGACGGTGCACTGTGATTGATTTTTTTGGTTTCAAAAAACATATGATTGATTGATGATATCGCTATAATTTTCTTTTCTTCTTAAAGAAAATGTTCAAGCCTATAAAAATAGTGATTTTTAAGAAAATTTCTGCACAGGGTGTATCTATATCTGAGGCTGAAGTAAGATTTTCTTTGAAAAGGAATTAAGGAAAAACTTTCGAAACTGGTAAAATCTTACGAATCTCGTAAAAAAGGTCTGCGGCTATTTAATTGTTCACAGGGTGATCCAAAAATATATTTTTTTTACAACAGTGGATGCATACAATTAACGAACCTATTTTTAACGTTTTTAGCAAGTATTTCTTTAAACAGTTTTTTTTCATTTTGTGACTGTGACGCATCAGTATATCCTAATCTTGAGAATTCGAAACATTGATAAAATGTTCTAAAATGGTTTCATTTATATAAACGGAAATTAGAAGGAAATTTAAGCTCTCAGTTCTTTTAAGTAACAAAATAATTGAAATATTTCATAAAGAAATTTGCTTTTAATGCTAAAATGTCAGCACTGGAAGCACGACTTTTTTTAAGCAAACTACAATTTCTCCGAACATTGCAAATAGTTGCAGCTACAATTTTGCGTGGTAAATTTTCAGCGGGAACTCGCGAGAATTTTTTTGTAGGTCTACTCGAACCAAAAAAAGGGCTAAAATTGTGTTTTTAATTTTATTTATTTAAAATATTAGGCAATTTTTTTTTATTAAAATTTGAATTTACCTTTATATAAAACAACTAGACTACATTCAAGAGCATTAAGGTTTCTCGTTAAAAATGCCATATTTGCAAAAAAGAAAATAAAGAAGTTAGTTTTTTCTGTTTCTTTTTTAAGTCTAGAACAAAATTGACCAACTTTGAAAAGCTCTATAAGTCAAACTAGTCAGCAGAAAGTTATTCTGTTTGATGTTTTTGAAGCTCCGTTTATTATTCTTATTATGATTAAAATTTTATTGTTCTATAAATAAATTATACAAACTTATACAAATACTTCGAATTTAGTATGTTTGCCACGAGATTTGCTATTTTGGACCACATGCGGCTTTGGGAAATTCTAAAAAAAAGTGTTGGCAAATGCCCTGGAAGGAGCACTTTAGGTCAAAGCTTATAATGGGCACCATTTGAGAGATATTTTTTTTTTTTCATCTTTAAGTTAAAATAATAGTAACAGTCTTGATAGTATTTGGCAAAAGGCTGAGCCATGGCACTTAAACTAGATTTTAGGATTTGTAAACTAAATAAAATTAAAATAAAATCATTTGAATAGAAAAAAAAAATTATGTGAAGACATCCGAAACTTGATTCTAAATTTAATAAACGCCAAAGTTAAGTAAAATCAGAAAAACAATATTAAATTGGGAACATGTCCTACCAACCAAATTTCCAATAGATGTGTAACTTTTGGAATGTTAGGTAGTCCAACAAATCCGAACTATTTCGCTATTGATGAAATTACTGGGTTAGAGGTACCATCTGCTCACAAAACAAACTCGCAGACTATGTGGGAACGATGACAACTGTAACGCAACGCTAAAGAAAATTGTCCCTAATTCAGTTGGTATCTATATTTAGTGGAGTTTTTCCTGAACATCTGAAATGTGCTGAAGTGTAACCACCTTTTAAAAAGGGAAATTGAAAAGGAAAGATCAATTACAGACCCATTTTTGTGCTTACTTAAATTTCAAAACTATTTTTAAAAAAGCAGTTAAGTTAAGTTTGTCTATTTCTGCAAGGAATACAATTTTTCAGTTCAAAACAGTTTGGGTTTAGCGAAGGTGTGTCGGCAGGCAACGACAACATCGATGCTGCCTTAAGCAATAGCAATGGCAACGCCAATATTAATACTTACCCATACACAATAACTACCTATGTAAATATATATATGCCAGGCCCGTAATATGTAACAGTTTAGACAAGTTAATAAATAATAAATAAATAAAGGGTGTTTTTTTAGAGGTATAGAACTTTAAGTTGGAAACACTATTTTAACGGGCGGCCATTTTGTCAGCTGTCAAGTGATTTATTTTTAGTTTGGTTTGGCATTTCAACATGAATATACTGACGCCTGAACAACGTTTTCAAATTGTGCAAAATTTAGTTTGAAAATCATGGTTCTGTTCGAAATACGTATCGCGCACTATGTCCATTTTACAGCCATAATGAAGCTCACTTTTGGTTCCACAAAAACTGACTGTTTGGTGGAATAATTGGTTCGTACTTCTTTAAAAACGATGATGGCCAGAACGTTACAGTCAATGGTGACCGCTATAGAGCCATGATTACTGTCTTTTTCGTTCATCAATTGAACAACCAGGATGTGCAGGAGCTGTGGTTTCAACAAGACAGAGCAACATGTCACAAGGCTCGTGCCACAATTGATTTATTGAAGGAAACGTTGGGTAACCGCATAGTTTCACGTTGCGGACCCGTGAATTGGCCTCCAATATCGTGCGATTTAACGCCACTCGACTATTTTCTGTGGGGATATGTGAAGTCGCTAGTCTACGTCGATAAGCCCGAAACGATTGACCACTTGGAGGATAACATTCGCCGTGTTATTGCCGATTTACGGCCACAAATGTTGGAAAATTGGACCTCCGGAAGAATAAGTAACGTCCGTCGCCTGGAACATTCTATGGCCTTGTTTAGGTCTTTGAAAGTACTGCCAGTGGGGCGTTTTTTTTTTTTTTAGATTCTCTCTTCTTTTTGTCTTTGGTGCTCGAAACTTACGAAGTGGTACAAATCAAGTTGCTCAAAATTCAGTATTACTATAGAAATCATATCCAGTTGAATCTTGTAATTTGTAAACCCTATAATCGTCTTCCTCCTGATATAAGACACATTTAATATCAGAAGACATTTTTAAATAAACTGTAGTACGCAAAATTGTTTCTTTCTTTTTACTTTATTAACAAAAATAAATTACAATATTTCTTGTACGATGCAACGTGTTCCTTCTTCTTTTTTAAAGTCCTTTCACAAGGGAGAGAGAAGATGAAAAATGTCAAAAAGAATGATGGCCACCACTTGCTTGAAGTTAGTTACGATTGCGCATTTGGTTAAACCATGGCCAAACTCTTAAGATAATCTACTACAAAACTAAATCCATAGTTACTTAATTTTGATCATGAATCATGATGAAATTGCTCGTTTCAGTTTCGTCGCCTGACAATTCTGGTTCTGTTTTCAGCCTTTCACCGCAATTCCGATTCTCGTTTTACGAAAATGTGAAATCAAACATCAAAAATGTTCATATGAATCATTTTTGTTCACGTACTCATTTTCAAATGAATGTTTTTAGGGAGTGATTGAAAATTGAGAACCTGATGTCGTACGATATTAAATTCACCACGACATTTGCACTTATTGAACGCGAATCGCAGAAGAGCCCCTCCTCTCTCAACTGACGTGGTTCTGCCTTTCAAAGAAACCTGCAACACGCCATCTAAAGGGTTTTTCAATAAGAGCGCTACAAAATAAAACGCTACAAAGCTTTTAAATAAAACAAAAACGGTTTTGGATATCAATGAAATTCTTTATTCCTGTGAAAGTACGTTCGATGCCATTATGTATGGAACTCGATTTCTTTTGCATGGCCACCACGGGCACGCTTACAGAAGTCCAGTCGCTGCACCCAATTTTCGACGGTTTGCAAGCATAAATCGGCCGATACTGCTGCAATTTCACGTTCGATATTCGTACGAAGTTCATCAATCGTCGCTTGCTTGTTGGCATAGACCATAGACCTGACGTAGCTCCACAGGAAATAGTCTAACGGCGTCAAATCGCACGACCGAGGCGGCCAAGCGACTGGACCATTTCGTGAGATAACACGTTCTCCAAACTTGGTTTCCAATAAATTGATTGTGACATTCGCTGTGTGGCTTGTGGCGCCGTCCTGTTGGAACCACATGTCCTCCAAGTCCATATCATCCAATTGGGGCCAAAAATATTCGGTTAGCATTGAACGGTAGCGATTCCCATTCACAGTAACGTGCCGGTGTTGATCATCACGGAAGAAGTACGGCCCAATGACACCGCCGGCCCATAAACCACACCAAACCGTAATTTTTTCGGGATGCAATGATGACTCATGGAGTACGTGTGGATTGCTGCCTGACCAATACCGCATATTTTGTTTATTGACGAAGCCATTCAGCCAGAAATGAGCCTCATCGCTGTGATTTTTCGATGAAAATCCGAATCATTTTCAAGTTGTTGCTCAGCCCAATTCACGAACATAGGACGCTTCTGGTGGTCAAGCGGCTTCAGTTCTTGCGTCAATTTAATCTTATAAGGATGTGGCCAAGATCTTTTCGCCGAATTCGCCACAACGACGTCACAGAGATGCCCAACGCCCAACATTTGGGCTTTCTTCAACTGAAGCCTCAGCGGCAGCAATATTCTCGACACTACGGGCACTTCTTTGTCTCACTGGCACGGGAACATTTTGTACTGTGCCTGTGGATTCAAGTTTTTTCACTAGACGCTCAATTGCTGATCTGCTAGGACGATTATGACGACCATAAATTGGACGTAGCGCTCTTAACGTTGAGGCCACTGACTCCGAATTTCGGTAGTAAATTTTAATAATTTCGACTCGTTGTTGGCTCGTATATCTTTCCATCATGAAATGGCAAACCTTACTGAAGAGAAATGTCAAAAGAGCAGCAAGAAATTCGGCATCTTTTGCTGTCCCTGTCGCTCTACTTTTGTAGCGTCCCTTTATTACATTTTTCATTTCTGTTGCTTTCATCAGCGTTATACCACTCACGCGATCACAATGAAACATGAAAAAGTTATTAATTTGTATTTATGAACGTTGCATCACCCAAAAGACTGAAAGACTGAATGGTAAAATTAGTAGCTGGCGTTGAAAAGACTTATGAGTTACAACTTATGTCAGACTTTTGCATATGATACACTAAGGGTATTCACTTAATCTCATAATTTTATGCAGCTCATAAATTCATAAATTTCTGCGGTGCTTTAATTGAACACCCCACGGATGGGTCATTCCGTACGTCGCTGCAAATAACGGTAAAGCAATAGAATTACTATCTACAGGGTGGCGTTTTTGAATTACTTTCTTACTCAATAAGAACAAATTAATTTGAGTGATGGAAATCTTATTTGGACCTTTGCAATAGTTTCTATTAGGTGGAAAAGATGATATCCGTCAAGTGGCTGCCGCAAGTGTCGATACATATTCATCGTATTTTCCGTGCGATCTTGCAGCCATGTCAAATCGCGAAAACGAGAGACTACGCGACCAGGAAACGATTCCTTCAAAATATCCATTATTTATTATACGCTCTTACAGAGTATAGCGCCCCTTGGTTGTCTGTTTTATACTGCAGCTGCCCAGTTCACAAATTTCAAATATGATTGACGTATACGACGCATTTTGCAAAAATGATGAGGTCTTCCGATAGGGTGATTAATTTTGCACCACCGTGTATTTAATTAAAATCTTACTGTCATTGCTGCGACTATAGAAGCATGAAAAGCAATTCATACAAATGCTTTTCACAGTTCGACATTTGTAAATTTGCGTAACTTCCCTCACTCGATTTCAGAGCCTAATTGATCGGGTAAAATTATGAGGCCTGCGTAAACTATTCTCCATACAAAATCTGACAGTTCATTCAAGAGGTAGTAAATTGCTGCAGTTTACGCAGTTTATGAGGGTTTTGCGCGTTTAAGTGAATACCCTTTCTATCATTTAATCATTTATGCAGAGAATTAGCAACTCCAGCAACACCTAATTATAGCCATGGTAGTAATTGTCGGTTCGAAAGGCCGTTTCGTATCGCTTTTTAGGAGAATTCGTTTTCCGGTTATTGCCATACAGGTTTTTTGCATTTTCGCCCTCAGTTTGGTTAAAGTCCGATCCTGGTATAAGGTACAACATCATATCCCTTCTGGTGCAGGTCTCAGACAATAATATGCGCAGTACTAATAACAATAATTGATACAACTTACAATTGCTCATGTTGAATTTTGCTAACTCACAATGGCGAAATGTTCCATGTGACCTTCAAATTATGAAAGGTGAAGTTTAGCGGCGATTATAAGTAAGGCCCGATTTGGTGCGCAGTCAAAATTCTCATATTGCTCTGACATTCCACGAATTCGACGCGTATTTCTTGCGTGAGCAATCCTCGGAATCGCAATTTATTTGACGACTTGTTGTCAACATTATTATGGCTTCCCTCTTATTCAACTCATTTCGTGTTAATTCAACTTAACACAATCTCATCAGTTTGCTACAGGTTCCACTGTGAGAACATGCCCTCGAACATCATCAACACGTCAATTGCTCGAGCATAGTAACGCATTGACTTTAACAGTCATAGATGTTGTAAAACACCGTTATACCCTACTTACAATTGTTCACGTGAGTGTATGGAGTGTGATTGCAAAGTAAACTTTCGCTCCCCTAAGCCTTGAGTAATTAAAATGGTATTAGGCGAAAACAGCGCCACAGAGAGAGAGAGACAGAGAAAAAAAGCGCAATTCTCACTCAAGGCAATTACACCAATTACACGGAAATTAAATTACCCACCTGCAGCCATACGCAATATTATACTCCATATACTCGTAGGAAGCTTATAAGTGATTAGGCATTATTTGCGGGCGTTATTCGTAAGCGAAAAGCGGAAAAGGGCAAACATTTGTTTGTTTTAATATTGAATTAGCTTAAACGTTTGCCTCGCACGACTTTAGTTGGTACTATTCCGTCCTTCACTAGCAGACCATTAGCAGACTACAAACACGTCTAGTGGCGCAAATAGTAGAGCAAAATCGCCGAAGGGTAATGTGCGGCAACGGAGTTGAACATGACAATGCTGTTCGGTTAGTGTGTAGCTGGCTGTTGAGTAATGGTTGGGAATTTCGTGGAAGTATGAAATGGGAAAGGATTATTATTATTAGTGTTGTTGTTGGCAGTAGGGAGAGTTTTACCGGCAAACTTTCTTGATTTTCCACAGTCACGCAACCGAGATGTGGTGGTGAGTTCCGTCAGATGGTTCCTGCGTAAACTTTTTTTGGTAGTTGGTAGACTAATTCATTGTTCATGTACATGTAGTGCACGTATGTATATAGATGGTTGTTCGAGTCCGACAGGAATTGTGTTCATTTATCAGTTCGTGTCGATTATCAGATAAGACAAATTGTGAGAAAATTACGACAGGCAAGTAGGTAGTGGAGAACCGTTCGAATATTGTTGCTGGAATGAAGGCAAATTAAGGAAACAAAAAGGTAAACTGTATTTGGGCGGTGAACAAATGAATGTTTAGCAATCGTGCGATGCCGGCTATGTGTGTGATTAATGTGCGATAGCAACTCCGAAAGGAAAAGTGGCCTTATGACGCCAATTACATCAAGCGGTCAATCGAAGTCAATGAGCTCTTTAGAGTCGGAAAGAAGGATATACTTTTAAGCAGTTTCAAGTAGCAAGCAGAACTGATTTTAAATATAACGAAAAAGTGAATTCGTAACTACCACGAAAAGCAGCACCCACTGTGCGATCACACATTTCAGAGGCTTGTAAGGAATAGTACCACACAAGTAGAAATTGACGGTTATAATTCAAGCGTTGTTACTACATTTCAGATTCGTTACCGTAACAGTAATAATTCGTATAGAGTATCGACGTGTGTACTGTTTCCAGTGCAGGATGGAAAGTTGACCAAAGTGGAGTGTTTGGAATAAATCACTTACATTATATTTTATATATCAATAAACTTACCAATGTACAAACCTAGCTATTTATTATATTTGTTTGCTCTTAAGTTCATTTTTTCTTTTCCTTGGTTTGTTATCAATCACTCTAATCTAACGATGTCGTGTCTGCTTACACATTTCTTACATAGATATTACTTATTCGATTGTACTCTCAGGCTGGCACAACTTTACAACAACAATTATATTGTTCGAAGCTCGTGAGTGGGCGAGAGAATAAGGATGGTCATTTACATTTGATCTTACGACCTACGATTACGATACGAGCTACCTGCCACTTGGATTTTGATCATTGCAGACACCACATCGTTGGACATTTGAGAGCTAAGTAGCATTTGATTATTGGCTCTGTACATAACCATTTATAATAAAATCAATTCTGTAATTGACTCTCGTTTGGTGCAGTTATAATAGTTATTTTCGTTCGTTGCTCAACATGGGAACACGCATAATGCATTTTTGGCTATGACTTGTAACCGAAAGTGACCGAACTTTAGTCAGCTGTCAAATTTGTTTTCATGTGTTTGTAGGTTGGTTGGGAAATGTACACACATACCTTTCCACTTTAATGGGGATGCTTAAATACCTAAAGGAAGATCATATCATAGGAAAATGGCAATGCAGGTAATATTATGTGAATTCAGTAGGGGAGAGTGGGGCATTTTTGAACACTTATTGTTTCCAAGTCTCATAAAAACCTATTTAGAAATGGAACTCAGATTTAGTTTAAACGCATAATTCCATCCGTTTTATGAAGGTTTCGATTTATTATTATTTTTTGAATGAAGCCCCTGTGGGGCAGCCTTGAACTAGGCTGGGGCACCTTTGAACGACAGTTTTTATAATAAAATGTTAACTTTACACATGCCTTCGCGGTGTCTAGTGCGGCGATGTAGCAGCTTGCGTGCTTCTCATGGTGGTGACGGAGGAGAAGGTCAACTATAGCTAAGCTACGTTAGTCGCACATCCGTCAGTCTCCCTAAAGGCTTGCTGTCTTAGGTCCAGTACGATTACGGATGCAAGCCTCGTGGCGAGGATGCCGCGGAGCAGTCGAGTGACCGTCGATGTGACCGTGATGGGCCGGAAATCGCTGGGCTCACTTGCGTTGGTCTTCTTTGGAATCATGGTTGTTATCGATTCATTTAGTTGTTGGTGTGGTTTTCCGCACCACATGATGAGGTTGAGAATCCGTGTCATAATTTCCACAGGGACTGCTCGCAGCTGGCGCGAAGTGATGTCATCTGGTCCTGGTGACGTTGATAACGCGGGTCGATTAGCTGCAATTTCATTCACCCAGCCCCCTTCAAGATGTTGATGAAGGTTTTTGTCTGGTGGTGGTGGGAGAGTGTCGCTCCATCACTGTTTCCAGAACGATTCCATAGTGTTGATAGGAGGAATCGTGGCCTGGGCCGGTCCTTCTAGGAGAGCCTTGATGCACCTCGCCTGGTGCTTACTCCAATTAATCTGGGTTTTTCAGTATTCAGCTCTTCTTCTTTGCCTGCGGTTTGTTGGCGTGGGTGCAGGTCTACGTGGTCGAGGCAGATATGAGTTCCGCTGAAAGATGTCCTGGAGATAGGTTCCCATTCGCAGTGTCGTTTCTTCTTTGCTTATTCTAGCTGCTTGGTGGACGATGTCATTTAGGTGGCCGCTCCTGTCTTCAGCTGATGTTTCTGTAGTAGTCCATGAATATGTCCTTGGATATTGGGGTAGTCCGAGTAGGTGTTGGTGTCGGTCGACGTACGGTGGATGATAGTTGCTGTCTGTAGTTGAGAATATCAAGGCGGTATGAGGACTTTTGCCTAGCCTTCTTGATTGCCTTGATAGTCCTATGGGGAAAGTATCGTATCAGCGCTTGGTTGATAAAACGTACTCCGCCTTTTTCTACGAGCTCAGCTTCCTTCATGGCCAGCATTTTAGTCCCCTCCTCTGACCAATGGGCTTTGACATCGACTCTGCTTCTCAACACGTCTTCTTCTCAATTCGTCCTGGTGCGCTCGGCGTTGTTGGACTCCTAGGCCAGTCTTGGTGCCAAAGGACCTAGAACAAAGAGAACGGGGAAGGGGGTTGTTGTGTTGTTGGGTCCCGAAACCAGTGGGCTCTGGGCTATGTAATGTTTGTTCCAACTCCTACATACGATTATAAGATTTATATACTGTGCAAATTTCCATAAATGATTACCTACATGAATGTTTTATTAATTTAGGTGCCTATGGTACTAAAAGTCAAATTTCCCCCGACCTTTGTTTGTAAAGATTCTTTATTTTTTTGTTTTCAATTCGGGCACAACTTCGTCCTTTCTAATTCCATCCATTTCAATTACCAATGGAAAACAAAACTCAAACCGAATAATACATTTTTTTGTCAATGTTGAATTGGCTTTTCACATTTTGTGTGCCATCATTCATCCCCTTTTCGACAAGTGTTTCCTTTGTACCACCAAATATGACAGTGCCACAGCAAAAAGAACGCATTTCAAAGAAATCGCAGATTTCCCACGGAAAGTTATCTTGACAAGATGACAGATCCTTTTCAATGACAATCATATTGATAAATGGAAATTTTGTTTGAAATGAAGTATAATCCTTTTTCCTTTACGGCATCACTTTGATTTTTCCATTTGGAACTCTCCAATCGCTGCGATTTTGCAGGACATTTTTTGCTTAGCTTTGTATTTGCGCTTCTTAGTATTTTATTCTGTTTGCGGTGAATGTAAAGTGTTCTCTGTTGAAAGACATTTCAAGGGAGATGTCTTTTCTTTGACAGGACACTTTTCAGAGGAAAGTGCTTTCTTTAGTAGGTACTCGTATATATTGTAGTGTTAAGCTTAACTGAAGACATTCTATTAATTTTGAATGAATGTTAGACACGTGCAAAAATCAAATTTATAATTTCCCATAGTTTTAAGATTGCCTTTGATAAATGAGAGCTGTATTTCTATGTGACTATCAATCACATTTAATGCTTCGAGTCTTTGGGGATAGCTATATTCAACTGAATGGTGCAGAAAGTTTAGTCCGCTTTTGTTAGAAAATGTATAAGGGAACTTTTGCGTTTGGAAAACATGTTTATGAAAAAACATGTCCAGGAAGAGTATCTCTACAAAGGATGCGTTGTTTATATCGGAACCTAGATGTCGCTCTAACTCAAAAATGTAAGATTTTGTTTTCAACTTACGATTTATGATAAAGTGCTGTTTCGTGAAGCAAGGCTTCACCTGTCCAATAACGCATATTTTGCTTATTGACGAAGCCGTTTAACAAAAAATCGCAGAAGATGATTTCGCGATGAAATTCTTCTTTAAGTTGCAACCACCCACTCGGAATTTGGGTAGTAAATTTTTATCTTTTGAAACATTGTTCCTTCGTGTACTTCACCATGATAAAAATGTTGATTTTACTGAATATTTTGACATTGACAGTTCGGTAATCGGTTTTAGGGCGCGTTCACAGTTTGAAGTTGTCAAATCAAATTTTAAAGACCCTTTATTTCATATTGTTGTTAATTTGTGTGTACCAAGATACAAACACATGAAAACAAATTTGACAGTTCACTCACAAGGCAAAAATACGGTCACGTTTCGGTAACAAGTCGCAGCCAAATATACCATTTTGTGTATTTCCCGAAATAATAAAAGTTATTCCCCACTTTGGTCACCGTTCCCGTTAAACGGGAAACAGTCCACACTTTGATAAACTACACACTTTTACTGTTACGTACACATGTCTAATATGTAGTAACAAAGCTAAAACTATAACCTAAAATTTCTAGTTTTTGACTAGGCGGTAACAATATTTCACTTCACTGTTCAGAGGGATCGGGGACTCCTTAAAGCCCTTTAATTCTCAATTCGAAACGTCCGTAAACGAATAAAATGCTGAACTTGAGACTTGAGACGTCAAGTATACCACCATGAGCAGTAGTCCTAGGAACTAAGTGATTCATAAAACTAATAAATACGAGTCAAAAACTCACATTACCCACAATCTTTACAACAATATTTTTTATACAGAAACTCATTTGTATTTATATATATTTAGTATGCATATATCAACTTTCTAGAAAACCTACTTAAATGAAAATATTTCAGTCAAAGTCTCCCTCAGTGTATTAGCGTTTTTCTCTTCTAGCTGCGTATGACAAGTTGTCTTCATTAAAAGAAATAAATTGCCCAAGGGAGAGTTCTAATACGAACCCATAAACAATGCGATAAGCGACATCGCGTCTGGCTTCTGAACTTCGTAAGCAGCCTCTATCCCGCCCATTGTCGCACACTCTTCTGCGGTGTAGATAGCTTATAAGGTGACTTTCTTTTCAGCACGCGAAACTGCGACAGCAATAAACTTATTTACGGCTCCGCACCTCCTGGCAGGCAAACTCTCTACATGTGCTTTATTCAGGTACTAGTATACATACCAATACAACTTTGCCAAGTAATTCCACCGCGTCTTCGCTATATACACACGTAATTTATGAAAGTAGCACTTCCTTATTAATAACACAAGGAATTGCCATTGTCATTATGCTCTTCAGGTGTTTGCCAGCCCGTGGGAGCTTTCTTTCCGTTTTTCTCCTTCGCCTAGGTTTAATGTGCTGCATATCCTTTCGTTCTTGAATATTTTCACTAAGAATGGAGAGAAAAGAATGCTTTTTCGTTCCCCGTTCGAGTCCCAAGTATAAATGAGTTTTGATTAAGTCAGCAAGGCAATAACTTTGCACCTCAAGCGGTTGCGTTAGTACGTACGTACGAGCAATTTAGGCTTTGATGTAATTACCCAAGTGTGGTGGTTGTCGATTTATCACTTAGGCTCGCATATGTGATTCAGCACCTCAGTGTAATAGTGTCTCAAAGAGCACCCGTGTGTTAAAGGATGCTTTCAAGTTTTTTACCTCACAAACGATTGCTCACTTTTGTACTCGGCGTACAGTCGGCAAAGAATGAATACAATGGTACTTGTAGCCAATTATCGTGTTTTGTTGTCTAATGGAGAGGATAAGGACGCATAATGGCCGTTGAATAGGCATTTCAGAGAAGTGTTTGATTAAGGGCAATGAACTTAATATGATTACAAGTCCTAATGCGTGTTGTTGGTGGTTTGAAAGGCGCTACTGTCTGTCCATAATTCAGAGTGCCATTTTAGCCTCCTAATGCACCTTTTATCTGTACGTGTTCTGCGTCCATGAATGTATTCGAGGTAGTCAGTCTTTTGGATTCTTAAGTTCTGATTTGATAGCAAACCTAGAACAAAAAGGAAGCCTTGTTTTTGTTTGCTAACTATTTTGATTTACATGAACCTGCCGGTTCCGCAACTGTCTTAGAAACTTTTTCTCTTTCGAGACGACTTCAAATACCAGTACGAGTAGTGGCGCAAAAGGTTGGTAAAGCCACCCAAGGCGTAGCTTCTCCCAGCATCATTTGTGCGTGTTTTTATTTTTGGAAACAATAAGAGAGACCTACAAATTTATTCCGACACTGAATGGTTTCAATTAAGACTTACTTCAGTGGTCCATGGTGTTTGAGCCCAAACGTCGCCCTAATCAAGGTTGCGGGAAAGAGAAAAGGACCACTGATGGAATCTGAAGTATTTGGTTAATAATTGGAAATATGGTTTTGGGTCCCACCAATATTTCTCACAAAAATACTCCAGCACACAGATATATATCACTATGGAGTTTAAGGACTTCTTCTTGTACTGTCGAAGGTTGATCTGTCCGCAGCCCTCTCGGCGCAAACATAAAATAAATTCTGTTCCCTTGCTGTTCTTTATTGAAAAAAGATATAATGTTCACAGCGTGAAACAAAAACTCTCTTATCATCCTTATTCTAAGTAGCCTCGGTGCAACATAATTGGTAGCAACCGCTTCACTTCTTCTATGTAGTCGGGATTATCGTACAACTTTTTACGTACATCATTTGAGGTCAACATATCCTCTACATCATTTTCTAGCTTGCTAGTAGTTGCGTAGACCATCGGTAGAAACGTTGTGAACAGAAACAGTTCTGAAAGCATTCGCAAAGGAATGAGAGCAATTATAGGTTACATTTCATCTGAACTCACCCCAATGCCTATGTTTGATCAGTTCTATCATGAAAGTAGCGATTTTCGGGCATTCTCCTTTATATTTCAGCGTTTTTAGGGTATCGACAAAACTCGTTACATAGTAGTATACCAGTTCTTCAGCGTGATTTAATCGTAAATCTTTATCCAACAAGGTGTACATGGCGTACATTACGTCCATTACCGCAGGTCCAAAGTAGCAAAGTTGAAAGTCAAGCTGCAATATGAAAATTAGTCCTAGAGTGCTGCTCTATAAGTTTCACGTACCAACAGAACGTCTTCAAGTCCACCCTTTTGATTTGTCTTGAACATCATGTTTTTCATATGAAAATCACCATGACACAGAACGAAAATACCCTCGGCTGCTTCTTGCCTATAAGTGCTGCCGGATGTAATGCAACGCTTCAGGATATCCTTCTGGATTGATCGTAGTTTTGGAAGACACATTTTCAGTTCATCGATTTGTTCGACTTTCTCGATAAAAGTCTGCATTCCGGTTGTCATGAAGGGCATTGAATCGAAGTCTTTGAAGTTAAGAAAACCTTCTCTGTAGCTAGTCACTGATGTGTCGCCCTGTAAAAAAGGAAATGAGCTGCGTTTTTGTACCAATGTTTTGTGGCTATATTTTTAGCTTGAAAGTAGAACTTATAAAGTTAATGCAAGAGTCAATTGGCCTGGCCAGAAGTGGTTTTTAAGCTTCACCATGTAGCAGCGTTGCCGTTTTAATATATTTTGGGCTAAATAGCCCGTTTTTGAGCCTTATACCCGTGGCCCCTTTTTCAGTGTAAGTAAGATTTTTTTTTTTAATGAACGAAAAGGAATGCAAAAATGTGAAAAAAGTTTTTTTAATTTTTTTTTGTTGTAAATGTTTTTGGTGTTTTTTTCCTATATAAGTATTTTATGTTGGCCATTTTTAGCTCTGGCCTTTTTTAATCCCCTTTTTGAAAATGTTCAGCGGTAACGCTGCCATGTAGTCAAGGGCGGTCAGATAAGTATTTGTCTCTGGGATTCGTTCTTTATCAATGACATACAAGAATAACAGTAAAAAAATACTTTTTATAAAGGTTAAATAATGAAAAATTACGTGTTTAATAATGACAGTTTTCTTTTATGTCGGTAATTTAATTTGAACTTAATTATTCGTAAAACTCATCGACTGGTTGTCTATCGTAAGACTACAACTTGTACAACATTCAAAAAATACATGGTTTTTTTTTTTGTGTCTCCAACACTATTGTCTCAAGCACGTTTCGCAGTACGCTGCTGCTGCGAAATGATGACGAAAAGTGGGTAATTGTAGCAGATTGCTTGGTACAATTCTCCACTCTCTTTTCGCACATATTTATTGTCCGCGACATTATTTGCATGCGAAAATTTTACATTATTTGTAATGCATTGCAAACGCTTTTTACGCATGTAACCGAATCTTCGGCAAAAGGTGGGGACCGGCTATTGTGCGTCCAATACTCAAGTACGGAAGCTTAGTCTGGTGGCAAGCCACAGACAAAGCACCGAACCTCAGAACCTAATGACCAGAATACAAAGACTAGCGTGTATAGGTACTACCAGTGCAATAAGGACAACACCTACGGCTGGAATGGAGGCAATCCTCAACCTGATACCGTTAGACCTTTACAAGCAAGAATCTGCAGCCAAAAGTGCCCTTAGGATCAGCCAATCCAAAAGCTGGAAACCCTATAGAATGGGACACGCACAGATTCTGAACAAATACATGGAAGATACTTCCGACTACTTGTCTTCCTACCTTGACTTCGATAAACCATTCTCTTGCTATTTCCCCAGCAGAGAAGAATGGAACACAGAGGAACACACAAAAAGGAAATCGATATCCATCTATGCAGGTGGTTCCAAGATGGACTGTGGAACAGGTGCTGGAATTTTCTCTGAAGAACTGAATATACATCACTCGATCAGACTACCTGACCATAGTAGTGCCTTTCAGGCGGAGGTTCTGGCATTCGCCGAAGCTACCCATATGGTGTCAATGTTAGAAATACCAAACAATGATATTACTATATTCATTAATAGCCAGGCGGCTATAAAAGCAGTATCTGCTATTGAAATAAAATCGAAGCTAGTTCGCCGCTGCCGCGAAGAGCTTAATGTTCTCTGCTCGCAGCACACCACGCGCTTATGCTGGGTCCCTGGACACAGGGACATAACCGGTAACGAGATGGCTGACGAACTGGCAAGAAATGGATCTGCTATGGATCAAGACCGTGCAACTCAAATTATCAAACCACCACTCTGTAACCTCAGAGAGAGAATGGAAAATAAGATTCGTATGAAAGCCAACAACAGGTGGAAAGAATTAACTACCTGCGAAATATCACGGAAGATGTGGCCGGAATACAATCCAAGTCGGACTAGCAAGCTAATACGGTTTGAGAGAACGTCGTTGCATAAACTGGTAGGGCCCCTAACGGGTCACAACTTCCTAAGAAACCACACAATGAAATTAAAACTCATGAATGACGATATATGTAGAGGTTGCGGAGACGAGGAGGTACACGAGGATACACCTCACTTCCTCTGTCAATGCCCAAGTCTTTGTCACTTGAGAAATAGAACACTTGGTAGATACTACTTCCATGACATACATGAACTTTCGGATGTCTCTCTATCTGATCTTTCCAGATTCATAAACACATCTGGATGGCTGGACAAAGTCGAGTAACCGTGAGGGAGCTACTATCATAGCCAAAAACATCGGCTAATCCTCAACAAGGGCATCACAATGGGTCCACATGGACCTAAGTGGGGTGCTGCAGGGCTTGCTCTGCCGCATCCACCCGTAAACCTAACCTAACCTAATGCAGTGTTAGTGTTGCGGATTTAGTGTTCGATTTGGCAGCAGAAATCTGAAATCTCAGATCAAAATCTGAAATGCCCAATCGAAAACGATATAACTGCTAAGAAAGTTGTATAGACCTATCGGAAAATAGAACGTTCGCAATAGAAGTATGCATTCTTTTTACAAATTCCTAAGCCGGCAATTCATAAAAATTGACAAATCACAATTTTAAGGATCAGCTGATGGAACTCTCCACAAATTATTTTCCGCTGCCTTTTCGTAGACTTTTTGCTGTCCATTTGGAGACCACCAGAAAATTTCGTTCCGAAACAGGTCCGTACTAGGCTTAGAGCTAGAAATACATGTGCATATTTCACGCATGATTCTGTATGAGTACATGCAAACAAATTTCACGCACGCACAAAAATTGTCGATCTTAAATATACACACGGTATAAATTTTAAGATTTCAATCACAAGCTAAATTCGCATGGAAGGCGTTGGTTATCTTTGAGGACAGCAAGCACAACCATTATCAGTTGCAAGCCGCATTCTCTAGGGTCACTTATAATGCACTTGAAACCACAGCATTTTAGTAAATGCATATACATACGCAACAAACACTTTATTTATCAGCGAACAACTGACGGCCAAATATTCCGCAAACTAAACAAAGTTAAGTGCATCAAAGTGTTGCACGAAACTTAAGGATCAAGCAACACGTTCCATTCGAATAGCTTGTGGGATATTTAAAAAAAAAAAAGCAATGCGTTAAATTAACAGCTGAAAGTGCAGTCATCGCTGTCAACCTGAAGCTTTGTTCACTTATGTGATTACATCTCTACTCACATCCATCTGATTAAGTGAGTATACAACGCATTTATCTACAATCGTTGCGTCACATCTACACTGTTCGTTTAAACACTTCAACTTACATCAGCTGCCAGCTTATAGCTCACAGCATGCCATTTAGCAAGCTTAAGCAACGCTGCCTTGGCCTCAGTTGCATTTGCGAATCTTTCTCGAATTGTTTCATAACCCTTTGGGACAATGTCCTCGAATATGATGCACTTTCTCGGCTCCAATGAGTAGTACAATGCTCTGTCAAATAAATATAATCAGCACAATTATTATTGTAACAAAACAACGAGAAATAGTGCATGAACTCACTTGGCTCCCAGTACTGTGTTGTCGCCAACTTTTCTCAGCTCGGCCTCGAATTTGGGGATCGTCTCAGAATACATGCGAATTTCCGTTTCAAAAATAAACGAGTCTCCCAGCATGTCCATCTTTAAACCGACTGTCTCCGGCATTGTCTTGATTATCACAGATTTAGTGTGCCCCTTCGCGTCACTTGTATCGTAGATGATCGTAGCACGGAACATAACGCTGGCAAAGTGGTCGCCCTTCATAGTTGCCGGTGTTATCTTCAGTTCTGTTATCTAAGTGAATATCGTTCATTACTTCTGCATCCAAATGCAAACCTTAAACCGCCAAGTTACCGCAACAGAATCACTGTTTTCACAGTTTTTCAACACATTTTCAAAGAACGCAATGTCCATCCACTCAGGGGCGTTCAGCTCGTCTTTATTATAGTCACCCATAGTTGAAACGTATGTTTTTCTAGAAAACTACTGAAAGCGTCTTGTTACACAGAGAGGTAAACTCGGACTGGCTGGAATATGCTATCGCTACTATCGACTAAACTATAAAAAACAATAAAATTGTTTGGTTTACAGATGTAGATAGATACATGCGACTTTCTTATTTATTGCAATGGCGCGCGACTAAGATATGAAATATATAATGAGGGTGAGGGGGGGGGGGGGGGCAAATATGCTGATGTCATTTTAATTTTAATTTTAATTGTACACAATTTTTGTATTAAAATGTGATTAGTGATTACTGTGATACGGAAATTGGATAATTGACGAATCTATGAATCTATATTAAGAACAAGAGGGAAAGGAAATTAAATGTACAAAACTAACTGTAGACATGCTAAACCAGTGTCAACATCATGCAAATGTATGATTAGAATTGTGTGTATAGGTTCGCATAAACATAAACAAGGTCCTTAATTTACTCGAAAATGGATAAACATAAGCATAATGTCCTTAATTTACTCGAAAATGGATAAACATAAGAAAACAAAATTAATATCGGATAAACCATCCAGTGTAGTAGTTCTGCGAAGATAATGATGGACATTCCATAAAATATGAGTGTCCTGAGATAACTCTTGGAGATTTCTGTGATTTTCAACAGCATCATCACAGCATTGGTAGGAAGACAGTATCAACGGATATATATATCTGCAAATGAAGCACATGTGAATATCACAAAATCATCACCCTGTGATAGAAACTATGCAAATGTATCGAATATTCTGGAATTTTGCCCAAGTATCCATCAGTAATAGGATGTTCCAGAATCAAAAATCTGCAGCTAAGTGTAAGAAGAACCTGGAAAGGCAGAAAGGGGACTATCGCTATTTGTTTTTTGCCTGCTCAATACTCGTAAGTAAAAAGTAATAAATATGAATCTTCATTATATTAATACTGCATTTACAACATCACGCACGCGCACTTTTGCAAGAGACGGGACAGAGATATCCGTTTGTCCGCAGTCAATGCTAATACAGGCGTAAGAAGGATCAGACGCCTAAAGTGTCATGGATGTTCTACACATAATTACGTAAAGCGAAAATAAAAACAAATTCCGGCGACCAACGTTCGTGCAATCACTTGATAAGATTTATATTTCTTATGAAATGAGAGTGGTAATTAGTGTCCATATATTAAACAAACAATCTATCAATCAGTTATTCGAAATAAAACAAATAATTGTCTGTTTATCACTTCCATAAGCCATTTTGTTTTATAAGAAAGCCAAATCTCGTAAGCCATCGCTATAAAAATATCAACATCTACCACGTAAACAGGATGGCCGCCCAAAGTACGTGTCACATATTTTTGAGTGCTAGGAAAAGCTGTCCCTTAGGTCAGACGGCTTTTTAGTATTGGTCATCCCCTTAATCTTCCGTGTTAGGATTGTTTAAAAGTGTAATTGCAGCTTAATACTTGAACATCTAAAGCTTCCAAAGTTTTTTTTAGTATTTATTGTGGAATAAGGAGAATGAAACTAATATCATTCGTAAATTATAAAAACATAGACCCCATTGAGCTTAAACAAGTAATATTTAGTAAGCCCGCATATCTTTTGTTTTAATTTATAATCATTCATTTAGAGTTTAGAATCAACAGCAAACAGCATTAGGTATTTCCGACAAAACTTCCATAGTACCACCAATTAGTCAAAAATGGAAGAAAGTTTTCAAAGAATGTTTTCATTTAATGCAAAAGTGACTCATTTAAACTTCACAATGAAAATATTTGTCAACGCCATCGCCCAAGAACAAGATCGTATCCACAAGAAACCATTGGCCACTCATTATTTCCCTCTTTGTTAACAGCCAAGTTTAGTGAAAATAACGTCAAAGTCCTGAGCCAAAAGCTAACTTACTCCGAGCTTTTTTATTTTCGTTTGTCAGACGTTGGAAAGAGGTAATCCAACCGTTCGTCTAGTTGATTTTAGTATCATCCTAGCATTTTTAGAAATTTTCTTAAATTTTGAAACTGAAAATAATCATACTTCGCAGTCAAAAATGTTGTCTAAATACTGAGCGACGGGAGATAGGTTCACTCCTCTCCCAAGTCAGGTCGGACAAATATCAGTGAATATCAGTCGGTCCAAAAATAAACACTCACACAAATGTGATAAAAGGCGTTTTTTTTTTACTCACGCAGTCTGTTATAGTTCATAGATTTCCATGGTTTACAACAACAGTTGGATCTACTGTTGTAAACCTTGAATAAAAATTATCTATGTACATGTTGTCGGCAAAATAAAAAACACCTAAGCTTATGGGTTCTATCTGGACCTTTATATCATCAAAATATTGTTTTGAACATGGAAATCAAACCATCCGAATATGATTGTAATTTGTCTAAAACTTTTGGAGGTAGAAGTAATGCAACATCTACTACGTGTTAACATGATGTGGGTCAAACATTTGTAAATGTGGTGACCCTGGCATCAGACCACTACTAGCTACCACATGCGCCGCAGCAGTGAACAACAACATCGAAAAGTTCCGCACTAACTGACAACGGTCAATAATCGTAGAGCCGCAGAACCAGTCAAACACGCGACCTAAACTCGAACACTCGTGCGGACACTCATGCCGAGGAGCTAACAACTTAAATAAAAACCTTTCAATTTCAACAATTAACTGAATTCTTTTATATAACGTTTCGTGGTGTGTTTTCCTTAAACGTACCACTACATATGCCACTCGTCAATTATGTCCATTGATTGACATTCGTGATGACCTTTGTCCGCCTTTTTATGAGAAACCCTTTTCAATGCTAAGGACTTTATAATGGGTTTGTGATAAATCAATAAATTCAAAGGATTTCGTAAAGAAGATGTTTTAGATTATATTACCACTTAGTTAACGGTTGGAAAGGAATGACAACACTGTTGTAAATGGTAAGAAGGCAGAAACCGGAGCATGCTTCAGGCTGAGCAGAGTAAATGGCCGTTGAGTAGTTGTGTACACGATTTTTGTTGATGGCAGTGGCAAACTCTGCATTCTTGTCGATGTTTTGGTTTCTTCTTTTTTGTTTTGCCTCACATCACTCTAAAGTGTCAGCATTACCAACTATAACGTCACAAATTGCTCTCAAAATTTGTCCTTCTGATTTGTTTTCAAAAAAGTCAATCATGCAATTCGGCATGCCCATTTTCTTATTATGTATTTCTTAGTATGTCAATGGGTATGCATTTTGTTTATGCATTATTTTAAAAAAAATAATATAAATAAATATATATTTTTACCCACGTCTATGACAACTGTTCTCGTTGTTCAACAGCTGAGTTTATTTCAAGTGTCTAAATTATCTGTGATTATATATCCACAGACATTTGAAAATGAGGGCCACTCCGAAATGGATAAAAGAAAACCACAGGAAGTATATTTTTATTTCACTCTTGGAGGGCATTCAACTTTATCGCGTTTGCCGACAGTCACGAGTTGGCTTAAAAATTACCTATGAACAATTCAGTGCAACCAATAACTCACCAAGATCGACTGCAGACTCGCTACAGGCGGCAATCCAAATTGGTGAAAACCGTGCGAACAGAAACGGATCTAAAAGCATTTCCATGAGAAATGTACCACACAAGTCGTTAAACCCCAATGTTTATGGCGATAAAATTCGTTCATAAGGTCATCAACTTTGGGAAGTTCACCTTCGAAGTTTAGGCTCTCCAAAGTCTTACTGAAATTTGAAAAATAATACTGAACCATCCCGTCAAAATTATTTCCTCTAAGGTCGCTGCTAACTAGCAAATTCTTTGCGTATATTATATCCATTACCGTATGCATGTTTGAAAGTCTAGCTTTAAAAAAAAAACAATTTGTTGTTAATTCGATTTCTTTTTTAGAGTTCGCAGCTGGAGTCGTACTAACAAGATGCCTCCCAGTTTACCAATTTCGCTTTTCTTTACCATCAGGTTCTTAAAATGGAAATCTCCTTGACACAGGACAAAAATACCTTCGGCAGCTGTCATGGCATTCGACGAGGTGCAACAACGTTTTATAAGGTCCTTTTCCAGTGAACGGTTTCAACTCGTCGATTGTATCTATCTTGGCTATTCAATTTTCCATTCCGGAAGTCATCCAGGGCAACGTTTCAACATCTTTAATGTTCAGCAAACCTTCCCGATAGTTAGTCACTGACTGGTCACCCTGAAATTAAGCAAGTTCAGAAGTACACCTTTGGTTATTGGTCATTAAACTCACCCATGGTGGAAGATGGGAGTTATTTAGCAGATGTCTTCTTCTTAGAATGATTTGCAACTTATCTCAGCTGCTAGTTTGTAGCTGACAGCGTGCCACTTTGCCAGCTTAAGGAAAGCCGCCTTCCTCGGTTTTAGCGAATAATACAATGCACTGAAAAATTCCAAATTACCATTGATGTTTGATTACAGAATTCGCCGCACACCTACCTCGCTCCCAATACAGTGTTGTCGCCGATTTTGCGCAGCCACGCCTCAAATTTTGGTACCGTCTCGGAGTACATATAAACTTCCGTCTCGAAAACAAACGACTCGGCAAACAAATCCATCTTCGGACCATCCATCTCCGGCATGGACTTAATTATGACAGTTGTATCATATTTGATAGCAACACGAAACAAGATGCTGGCATAGTGTTCACCTCTCTTAGTTGCTGGTGCAATCTTCAAGTCCCTTTTTTGAATGGAATTTGCTTAAAAATCCTAAAGCATTGGTATGTTATCCAAAATGTAATTTACTGATATGGAATCATTGTGTTCACAGTTCCTCAAGACTTCTTCAAAAAACTCGGCATTCATCCAACTTGGGGCTATCAGCTCATCCATATTATTATCAGAACCAGCGTTTCGGCAGTGATGTTAACTATCAGCGTGGTGAATGCGCGAGTAACCTCCAACTGGCTGTGTTTCCATTGCTGTGCGTAGATTTAAAGAGTTAACCGAAATATACTCCCACTGGTGGTGCCTGTCAGGTGGTTGTTGGCTCGACGAGAAAAACAGCCTTGGAATGTGCACCACAATACAAGAGAGAAAATTCGTAGGCAATTAATAATACGCTGAGTAGGTATGCGCATGTCATAAGTTTTATTTTTAGAGATAGGTACATTTATCACCTTATTAATTGTACTTGCGAAGTCCTATGATCTGCTGACAGTTGCTAGTACTATAAAGATAGTTGGTGGAATTATTTTTCTATCTTTGGATAGCACCGCTTCGAGCGATTTAACATGAACGGTGAAACAAATTTCGGCGGTGGTAATCGAATGTAGGGTTACCATACTCTCAGAGAAGTATGGTTTTTTAAGGCGCCTCCAACTTTGGTTAGTGTTTTACAGCTTATGCAAGTTCAAATAAAGCCAAATTACAATGACCGCTTGCATTTCCTACAAAAAAAAAATAATAGTTAAATTTGCATTGATAAAGCTTTTAAATTAAAATTAATTTTGATTGCAAAGAAAACGTGATTCTACCTACATAAACTCTTCTTTTAAAGGCGAAGTAACGGAAAATCGAATTAATGCTAACAAATTTTTACTTGCAAGAAACTTTTATTTAAAAGAGGCTTTATGGGCAGTCTACTTTAATTTTTTTTCATCGTGCTTTATGTTTGTTGAGTAAATTAAAAAAAATTTATTTTTTTATCATTTTGTAGCCTGGTTATTTGATCAACATTTAAAATGAATCATTCTCAACAACGAATTTACTCGTTTTTTTAATTTAACGAACCCACAAAGTCGTCGAACGTCTACGTAAGAATTTTTTGTATCTGAATGTCTAATAGAAAAGAAAATAATTTCAAATTCAAATTTCATATAAAAATAAAGGCAAATTTCACTTAGGGGAAAAAAAAGGGGAACTTTTTTCGAATTTAGGGGATAAAAAAAAGGGGACAGCAGTCTTCACAGTCTGTGACCAATTTATCAATTAAAACTGTTATATTATAGTGGTGTGATTTTGAAAACTATTTCGATCGACGAGAATGTTTTTGTTAGGTAGTATCGCTAAATTAAGATCTATTGTCTTTTCGCCTTAATTAAACAATTACTTACAAAGTTTCTGCGAAACGTCTCCAATAATTTCAATTACATTTCTGAAAACTTCTCTTTAATTGCTAAATGATGCCACTTTCAGCTTTCTTCTCATCGTCATAGCTTGATCTTTTTGTGATATTCATCTCTCTTGCATTACTAAAAAAGTAATAGTTACTCTTTTTATATAGTATGCTTGCTCCGTCGTTATTTTTTGATTTTGTCTTATGGAGGATTACATTATTACATTATTATTATATTATTCACCAATATTAGTTCGCTGTAGAGAAATAAAAAATAAAAAAATATAAGAATATCTTACAAAAGTCAAGAACTGCCTAGGACTATAAGTGCTCCTCCCTAAACGTAACATAGCAGCCAATGTGTATCCATTGCTTGATATCGTGAATTCTGAATTCGAATGTCCCAACAATATTTTTAATTATCATCCTATCGATATATTTACTTACTCTGGAGCCAAATGACAAATGCCAACTCATTTCCAATTGCTTAAAGTGTGTTTTTTGAGCGAACAAAAATGACTTTGCTTCAATTATAAAATGATTATTATTCTCTCAGTCTCAAACATAAAAATATAAAAATAATTTTCCAAGAAAATTCCTAACACTGTTCTTTAGCGATGAGCAATAAAAATCCATTTTAATGTTTTAAAAAACACTGCTACGTTTGGTGTAAATAGGTAAATGTTTTCGCCAAATTTATTAAGCAGTGGGAGAGAATATGAACTAAGTATATTTTATACCACCGTTTGAAGTTAGGAAACAAAATCACACGTGGAAAATAATGCACCACATGTGTACGTAACTGAAAGGAATGTACACTTTTTTAACTTGTAACCATCCCTTCGACTATCTAACCAGAATTGACAACAAAATCCTAGCCCTAAAAATAAGGATCACTTAGACTGCCATTTAATAAGATGAATATTTATTAATATTCATTCAATTAAATGCATTCCTTAAAGTAGTTTAATACCTATCTTCTCATTACCTGCAACAAATTAAAACCGTGAATGGTCTTAAAACCCCGAGCTCCAACGTGTAGTAGCACAAACACAAAGACATTATATCAAAGTCATTCTATTTATGTATTCATGTAAAACGTAAAGAAGAGAGGCGAAACATGATCGAACATGTTTTTCCCGACTGCGATAGGATTGCCGGCTGTAGGATAATTTTCGGTTCAGTTGTAGTTTGATCGCAGAGATGAACGGTAGCAAGAATAGTTCTGACATAAAAAGTGCTTATAATATATTATATGTACATTAAACGGACCCATTGCGTTTTCTTTTATACCAACGGTTACCCCTTACAAACGCTTTTAAGCTCTCTCTCTATAATCTATTATCCAGTGACATTGACAACTCCCAAATGACTCCATTTGTCTTTTCTTTTTGACAAATGGTGTTTAAGTTAGGGCCATTTGCAAATTAGCTGTGAAATGTTACATATACGCCGCCAACCACAGAATTGTACACTGTCAGAATTTAGGCTTTTGGAATACTGAATTATCAAAATAAGAATGTTTTTTTGTTCAATTTCGATTGCTCAATTTATTTTTAAATAAACGTAGAGCCAGATATTTTTATTTATTTAATTGTGACATTGGCTTGTTTTATTAAGGCCACTAATCGTTGCCCGTTCTTTTATAAATATTATTATTCTAGTACTGTACAAGTCCGATAGTACTTATCATAGACTTAAACCCACCCTCGAATTTCGTTCTTTGGCAATTTATTAATATCCAGTTCAGTGTGTGTCACATATTTGTAAATGGTGTCACTTCATCTTGTCTCTTGTTTTTTTTTTTTAACCAAGTTGTACGAGCGCAATGACAGCTCATATTGCATGAACTTAGAAAATGTCCGCTCCTTTGTGTGCAGAATTTAAAACAAATTAACAGTTAAAAAAACTTGATGAAGACAAACTCAAATGTTGTCTATTCTATGCACATGCAGTCTGAAAAATATGATATTGAAAGCAACGACACAGGAGATCTCGATGTCCTTTTTACTGGTGGGAACCGTACTATGGATTTTCAAATTTACTACCGCTATTTTACCTGCAACTGAAATACATCACTCACCGAGCTTAGTCGCCTGGTTGAAGAAGCTCAAACTACTGTGCTTCAGACAAAAGTGGAAATCCAATTTAATTTGATTTGAAAGCATGTTGCTTTGAAATTGATCACTTGCTGGCCTTCTGTTACAAGAATACATAAGCATGATTTTCCCCGTGTGTTGATGATTCCTTGTGACGGTCTTACTACATTTTTGTTGGATGTGGAGAGAGCGTAGATTTTCAGCAAAATATCTATACAAAAGTTTGCACGTCGAACATTTTTTTTATTGTTTAATATATTCGTCATTGTAAAGCTACAAGTGTCGCGGGTAAAATACGATCAACGCATCATCACGGTAGTTTCCTGTCATGACATTTCCGAAACGATTCAAATAAATAAATAATATCGCACCACGTAATTTTTTCACTTGCTGCGGCAATATGTTTTAAATCCAATCATGAAGTAAAAATCGAACTACTGACTTAGAACTTAGCGAACGCTACAGTACTATCTATACTGCCTCGACTAAGCGCAGGCATTAATTAAAAAGAAAATTAAATTGCAATCATCATTACTCACATGAGAATGCACGTAACTCTATTTGGGATAGAACAATCTAAATGGGCGGCAGTATGATGTCATGAACATTGCTGATGAATGTGAATTGTATGTAAATTTGTAAGTACTCATTTGTAAATGGATTTTTTACACGATCCAATTGATACCACATTTGCTATTTCAATTGCAGTATGGAGATCATTAAAGCTTTAACCGTGTGTTCTATTCTGCCTCTGTTTGTAGGCGAAACTGTGAGCAGTATACTAATTACATCGTGTAAAACCTAATCGCCGGGAGGTGCATTTCTGAAATGGGAGTGTACATTGAGAGAGTATACTAACTTTTCTCAACTCTCCAGCTTTTGCAGAAATCCAATCGCTGTGGCGAAGATATCTGTTTAGAGACATTTTTTTGCGATTTGACAGGTGAAAGTAGCCACCAAAACCAGCACTGCTTAAAGTACAAAACACTCTTTCTGCATTGCTACTATATTAGTCCACGGATGTCTGTCCTAAGAAACGATCTAAGTAAATTACAATAGCTGTTTTTTATTATCAGCTATGATCCATATAGATCATCGATTTACATGCACTTACAACAACAGCACATGATCCTGCTTCTCATCGAGATCACGAATCATGATCTGAAAATAATTTCTACTATTTCCGACTAGGTAGCTTGTTTTATTTTTAAATGTTGGTGTGCCTGTAAACGATAGCCACACAATCACGTTGCCAGACTAAAAAATGGAACACAAAAAATCATTTGATTTTTTTCGCATTCGAATAAAGTCCCTGTTCGTATTCCGAGTTTTTTTGTTTTTTGTCGTTCTATTTATAAAGGTATGTCCAGACCAGCCAAACATTTGATAAACAATTAAATACCTACATGTTCCATATTAATTTCTAAAACACTTATTAAACAAAACAATTTTTATGAAATGTTTAGAAATGTTTTGGTGGTTTGAATCTGGACACCAAAAAAATGTCACATTTACCCAATCGTGATGGGAAATAATTTTTGTTTTACAAGTATCCCTGCAGAAAGTGAGCGCTGTTATAAAAATGTCCAGAAAAGCTTTGAATACCTAATGAGAACGTGATTCATTTAATACGATTATTTGAATTAAATCACGTGTCGCGTGATTGCCAAGACCAAACTTACAAAAATAAAAACTTTACTCGCTGCTAATAATCCCACCACATTATTTTCTTCTAGTCCAAAACAGGATAAAGTTGAAACATTTCACAAACATTTACCCCCGTATTAATAAACAAATAATTATACAAAAATTTGACGTAGCTGCTGAGTAACGAGTTGATAACTTTTACGCAGTGTTTATTAATACGGGGGCTAGTAAATAAATTTCAGAAATCTTTTATAAATGTTTATAAAATCTGTCCGATTTGCTTCAGACACGTTTCATATCCATTTCTGAAATGTTTCGGTGGTCTGGACTACCACCAACTTGAGGTAGACCAAATTTCATAAATTTCATAAAACCGCAGTCTTGCTGTATTTTTGATCTACTATCTATTCCCTTGGTATAAACTTCAGGAAATGTTGTAAAATTTGTTAAACCGGCAAACTAATAGCGCGTGTCTGATTGTATTTACTTATACTGACACTATCTAAAAAAGCGTAATACCACCGAAAAAAAACTTACATAAAAGCGCTCTTTGTTTATGCACACTCACTACAATCAATTGACAGAAAGCAAGGTTGCGTAATTTTTCACTTTGAATAGTTCACTATCAAGCTGCGATACTAACAACTCTCCAGTTAACGGCTAGCTGCTGAATAGAACACATTAGCCCTCGTTTCCAGCAATAATGTCGGAGCTATACAGCGAGTATGAGCGGGTAATCCCAGACTGGCTTAACATAGATTATTTCGAAGAAATACTGCAGGCATCTGAGAAAGATGCCACCATAAAGGTTCGCATCTTAATTAAGTTTCTTTTGATAGAAATGTTTATATACTCGTATTTAAATTTTCCATTGTTGCAGCTTGCCTCATTGACAATAACTCCAGCTTCTGTGAACAATGACCACTATGGTAGTTTGATGTATCGAGCAAAGATAATATACAAAAGTGCAAAACACGACAAAAGCAGGATGTCCTTAGTTGTGAAAACTATGCCAGAAGTGGAAAGTGTCAAACGCGACATGCTGGCTGATACCTTTATATTCAGAACCGAAATTCGCATGTATTCGGAAACAATCCCAAAAATGGAAGCAATTCTGCGCAAATATGGAGACGATACAGTGCTAGGAGCAAGGTTACATGGTTATGCAGCGAAAAGGAAGTGCATTACTGATTTTATTGTGTCCTAGGATTCTGTACTCTTCTTTGGAACCACATCAGATTATTATTTTCGAGGACTTGGTGGAGAAAGGATTTGCCACCCTTGAAAATCGTGAGCCAACTATTGAGGAAATTAAGAAAGCAGTATTGAAAATTGCAAAGTGGCATGCAGTGAGCTATAAACTAGCACAAGAGGTAAGCTTCATATTCTATGGCATTGCAGTGCAAAACGTAGATATCTTGATTGATAAGAAAATTCCTTGCGGTGCATTATAAAAGTGTTTCTTGCGCAATCGGTTCGTAATCGCCTATTTTCAATTAATGCACATAATGCACACAGCTATCAATTATCTAATGTTCAGATACGAGTACAGATACTCAGCATATGTGAGTAGAATTGCCAATTACAGTAGAGCATAGTGGTGAGCAATTGACTTGTGTAATTGAACTAAAAGCTGGAAACAGCAAATAGCAGAATTATTAATAGTCTCTTATTTTGCACTTTCTCACACACGGCGTTAGTGTCGTTACAGTTGAGTGATTGCAGTTTGAAAAAAAAATGACTTAGTGCCAAATTAATTAGGAATAAAAATGGCGGAAAAGCAGATACTAAGCGATTTTATTTATAACTTTTGTGACACCAGCCTACCGTCCGAATCAAAGTGTTTATTTTTCTTTTTGGTGATTTCCAATAGACCATTATTTCGCCAGGATTTTCAATTTTCAATCCTTTCGTATTGGAAGTCAATATAGTACAGGACCTTAGCAGGAGCGACTAATATTGACAAAGAATGCGACAAAACATTTTATTTAAACCAAAATTGCAATTGAAGTTGAAACTGAAATTGAAGTTGAAACTAAAACTGAAACTGAAATTGAAATTAAAACTAAAATCGAAATTGAAATTGAAACTGAAATTAAAGTTGAAATTGAAACTGAAATAAAAATTGAAACTAAAATTGAAATTGAAACTGAAAGTGATATTAAAGTTGAAACTAAAACTGAAATTGAAATTAAAACTAAAATTTAAATTTAAACTGAAATTTAAATTGAAATTGAAGTTGAACTTGAAACTGAAATTGAAACTGAAAGTGAAACTAAAATTGAAATTGAAATTGAAATTAAAAATAAAAAAAATTAAATTGAAACTAAAATTGAAATAGAAACTGAAATTGAAATTGAAATTGAATTCGGAAATGAAATTGATTTTGAAAATCCCATTGATTTCAATCAGAACTGGACTGTAAAACGCTCTCTGAAGGTGAACTTTGGTTACAACTGCCAAGTGCCAGTTGCGTGCCATATCGAAAGCGTTTGGGCTGCCTTATTCCACAATAGTCCAGGGCTCTCATCGCGTAAATTTTAAGACGATCATCGTCCAAACGATTGTATTAAACGACGTCGTCGTTGCTTCGTGTATCATCACAATCGCATCGTTCGGTCGTGTCGTTCATCGTTTTTATTTAAAACAGTTTGAACATGACTGTAAACAAACTCTGACACCTAAAAAAATTAAAAATGTATGGAAATTGTTTTTTTTTTTTTTTTGAATCTGTTTATTTTTCTTCGTTGCCATTGATTGACATGGAATTGGGCATTTAATGCAAAAATAGAAACGAAATGCTAGGTAGTAGAATCTTTATTGCTAAGGGGCGTATTCTAAAAAAAATCAATGAATGCAATTTAATAATTGCATTTTTTTCTGATTGCATTAAAAATGTATGAAATTATGGAACAAATAAATGAAATTCATTTCATATCCCAGAAAAGTGCAATTATCATCTTTTTTTTTTTACAAAGAGTGCATTCTTTTACAATTTGGATGAGAGTGAGTCGCCTCCAAAGAGAGCATACTTATGTGTCTTTCTTTAATTATTTTTTTATACTTCTCTCAAACCTAACTAAAACTGAAAAAATGCACCAAAAACGATGAAACGATTGCAAAATAGCAATCGTTCAATCGCAATCGTTCAATCGTCTGTATTTGACAGTTCAATGAGTTATACGAAGCATTAGTGAATCGTCCAAAACGACGTCGTTCAGACGATTCAACCATTTTAGTGATACACGAATCAATACAATCGTCGAAACGACGTCGTCAGACGATCGTCGTCTTACGCGATGAGAGCCCAGGACTTTCGATTGCGAATTTTATTAGTAATTTCTTAGTTGGTAAATATTAAAAAATTTCAGCACTAGGCCATTTTTATCCGACTGGACACAGGGAGGGTTATGTGTTTCGCGCGTATCGTATGTACGTTCCTACGGGACGGGAAATTGACCGATTTTGAAGAGTGAGGTATCATAATATTCGTATTCGTAAAAAGATAAAAATGAAAAAAAGTTAATTTAAAAAACCAAAAAACTCGACTGACTGTAAAAAAATAGAATTTAAAATATATGAACAAGACGCATTGAAGTACCTATATAACTTCCTATTTGCCAGTCGGAGGGTAATCAATACTCATACATATATTTGTTAGACTGTGTAGGTATATAGTCTCCGATTAGTTACATACTTAAATGCTCCTTGTTCATATATTTTTATTTCTTTTTTTTTACAGTCAATCGGGTTTTTTTGTTTTTTAAATTATTTTCTTTTTTATAAGAATGGTTGCTCCCCGGAAAAAAGTCCCCGCGAAACCACACAATTAAATTTGGAACTACTGCAATGCCAATAATTGACCTCATCATGTTTTTTCGGAAATCAGGATATACTGCGAAGCAATTTGTGTGCCTTAAGTTATGGTGTCCCACCTATGATGGTTGTATCCCTGTCGCTTCAAACTTCAAGTGCTAAGTGCTGCATTTGTTATGCCTTTTCTTGGGATCGTATTTGAAGCAACTTTTCAAAGAGCTTATCGTAATTGTATTCGACCACGATTAATTTATTTTATACCGGGAGTAGTCGCATCGCATTGGATTGCTCGCAGTTTCGTTAAAAAGTTTCTGATGGACTGCCTCGGTCCTGTAAATATTTTACAGAAGTCGTCACGGAGCTGGTATTTTTCATACACCTACGGCAGCCGATTTTATTTTGGTTCTCAGAGAAATATAAAGGGTTTTTCAATAAGAGCGCTACAAAAGTTTTTTTAAATAAAACAAAAACGGTTTTGGATATCAATGAAATTCTTTATTCCTGTGTTCGATGCCATTATGTATGGAACTCGATTTTTTTTGCATGGCCACCACGGGCACGCTTACAGAAGTCCAGTCGCTGCACCCAATTTTCGACGGTTTGCAAGCATAAATCGGTCGATACTGCTGCAATTTCACGTTCGATGTTCGTACGAAGTTCATCAATCGTCGCTGGCTTGTTGGCATAGACTTGACGTAGCCCCACAGGAAATAGTCTAACGGCGTCAAATCGCACGACCGAGGCGGCCAAGCGACTGGACCATTTCGTGAGATAGCACGTTCTCCAAACTTGGTTTCCAATAAATTGATTGTGACATTCGCTGTGTGGCTTGTGGCGCCGTCCTGTTGGAACCACATGTCCTCCAAGTCCATATCATCCAATTGGGGCCAAAAATATTCGGTTAGCATTGAACGGTAGCGATTCCCATTCACAGTAACGTGCCGGTGTTGATCATCACGGAAGAAGTACGGCCCAATGACACCGCCGGCCCATAAACCACACCAAACCGTAATTTTTTCGGGATGCAATGATGACTCATGGAGTACGTGTGGATTGCTGCCTGACCAATACCGCATATTTTGTTTATTGACGAAGCCATTCAGCCAGAAATGAGCCTCATCGCTGAAGATGATTTTTCGATGAAAATCCGAATCATTTTCAAGTTGTTGCTCAGCCCAATTCACGAACATACGACGCTTCTGGTGGTCAAGCGGCTTCAGTTCTTGCGTCAATTTAATCTTATAAGGATGCGGCCAAGATCTTTTCGCAGAATTCGCCACAACGACGTCACAGAGATGCCCAACGCTTGAGAACGACGTGTGAGAGACACATTTGGGCTTTCTTCAACTGAAGCCTCAGCGGCAGCAATATTCTCGACCCTACGGGCACTTCTTTGTCTCACTGGCACGGGAACATTTTGTACTGTGCCTGTGGATACAATTCTTTCCACTAGACGCTCAATTGTTGATCTGCTAGGACGATTATGACGACCATAAATTGGACGTAGAGCTCTTAACGTTGAGGCCACTGACTCCGAATTTCGGTAGTAAATTTTAATAATTCCGACTCGTTGTTGGCTCGTATATCTTTCCATCATGAAATGGCAACCCTTACTGAAGAAAAATGTTAAAAGAGCGGCAAGAAATTCGGCGTCGTTTGCTGTCCCTGTCGCTCTACTTTTGTAGCGTCCCTGTTGAAAAACCCTTTACTTAGTCATATTTTCAGCAAATTTATACTGATGTTCGATTGACTTGTGAATTTTTTTTTTTTTACAGGAACCAGAATTTATAACCACCTACAATGAGGGAACATACAACCTGGATCTGGACAAAATTGACTTTTTTGCATCGGGAATTAAAAACTTTATCAATGGCCTGCTTTCGACCGATGACGAACTCAAGCAGTATATACCTTATTTCAATGAAATTGACAAGAATATACTAAAACGCATATCGGACATGTGTAATGCTTACAAGCTTGGCGAGAAAGCATTATTCGTCCTCAATCATGGCGATTTTCATTTCAAGAACATGATGTTTAAACGCAAAGATAACGGAGATTTAGAAGATATTATGCTGGTAAGTGGAAGAAAAATATGTTAACAAACCTCTTCTCACTCATTGAATTGCTTGACAGATTGACTTTCAATGCTGCTACTACGGCCCAGCAGTTGGAGACTTGATTTACTCAATTTATATGCTATGGGACAGTGACACTCGTCTGAATAAACGCGATGAAATGATTTACTACTACTTTTCGAATTTCATAGAGTCACTGAAAAAATACGAGTTTAAGGGCGAACTTCCCAAAATGGCGGACTTGCAAACCGATTTAATTAAATATCGGGGATTTGGTAAGATGTTGAGTCTTATTTCAAGCCGTTTGTTACTAAATCGAGTTTTTTTCTCAGAAACTTTTACCATGGCTGCCCTCTTTCCAATAACAATTGCCTTCGCTGACCAAACCGTACAACTGGATAAGGTAGTTGAATCGGCTGAGGAAAGGACAAAATTGCTTTCCGCTCCGGCTTTAATAGCTCAAATAAAGAAGATATTGCCAAGGTATCTGCAGAAAGGTTACTTGGAATTATAATACCGCAAATACGATTTTAGTGTCAATTTTTGGTAACTAGGCGAAATTTTAATTGTTTGTATATAGAGAGATAAATGTATTTCGAACAAGATGAACATAAAATAAATATATAAAGCTCGGTGTATGGCTCGCTTCGCGACAAGAAATAAAGGGAAATAAAGAACCTGGAAAGAAAAAGAGGAAGCGAATTTAGTCTCCTCGCTCAAGGAGATCAAACAGTATCGGAGAAGGATTCTTCAATCGCAGTGAAGTCCACTTCTATGTCCAGAATGGAGCATTTGATGTTGTCGATATCGTCCGCATATACCTACCCTACCAAAATAGAAGATATTTTTTAACAGCTCGCGGATCTGGTCAAATACAAGTGGAGCTCAATATAGAGGAGGGTGCATACACAAAAATATGTGTCCATGTCCACCGGAATAAACAACGCTATTGACAGGTACTACGTCGATGTAGATCTGTAAATCTACCTCGTACAAAATTATTCCATATGAAGATTTCCACAAACCAACAGTAGGGAGACGCTTCAATGGGACTTCGGTTTGACAAAACAGATCGATTCGAAAGTTCAGACCGATTTATTTTAGGTACATACACCACACACATGCTTTTACTAAAAATGCTCAAGCCCAGCATCATTTCGCATATGACCCTATTGACTCCAGTGGCTAAGCAAATTTAGAAATAAAGACTGAGGTCTGGAGCGCTAGATTAGGGCCTACAAATGTCGGCCCTTCTTGGCCACATGACCTTCATCTTGAACGGAGGTTGTTATGCAACTTTCATCAACATTGCTGAAAGACACTGAAAACTACTTTGGTGTTGACGTTAAAAATTTTCGAGACCGTCACTTGAGTCAATCGTGGTTCGAAAATTTGTGGAATTGGTTGTTTGTCCTTTTTTTCGTTTTACTGGAGTAGGTACATAATATAAAGGGTTTTTCAATAAGAGCGCTACAAAAACGGTTTTGGATATCAATGCAATTCTTTATTCCTGTGAAAGTACGTTCGATGCCATTATGTATGGAACTCGATTTCTTTTGCATGGCCACCACGGGCACGCTTACAGAAGTCCAGTCGCTGCACCCAATTTTCGACGGTTTGCAAGCATAAATCGGCCGATACTGCTGCAATTTCACGTTCGATATTCGTACGAAGTTCATCAATCGTCGCTTGATTGTTGGCATAGACCATAGACCTGACGTAACTCCACAGGAAATAGTCTAACGGCGTCAAATCGCACGACCGAGGCGGCCAAGCGACTGGACCATTTCGTGAGATAACACGTTCTCCAAACATGGTTTCCAATAAATTGATTGTGACATTCGCTGTGTGGCTTGTGACGCCGTCCTGTTGGAACCACATGTCCTCCAAGTCCATATCATCCAATTGGGGCCAAAAATATTCGGTTAGCATTGAACGGTAGCGATTCCCATTCACAGTAACGTGCCGGTGTTGATCATCACGGAAGAAGTGATGATGACGCCGCCGGCCTATAAACCACACCAAACCGTAATTTTTTCGGGATGCAATGATGACTCATGGAGTACGTGTGGATTGCTGCCTGACCAATACCGCATATTTTGTTTATTGACGAAGCCATTCAACCAGAAATGAGCCTCATCGCTGAAGATGATTTTTCGATGAAAATCCGAATCATTTTCAAGTTGTTGCTCAGCCCAATTCACGAACATACGACGCTTCTGGTGGTCAAGCGGCTTCAGTTCTTGCGTCAATTTAATCTTATAAGGATGTGGCCAAGATCTTTTCGCAGAATTCGCCACAACGACGTAACAGAGATGCCCAACGCTTGAGAACGACGTGTGAGAGACACATTTGGGCTTTCTTCAACTGAAGCCTCAGCGGCAGCAATATTCTCGACACTACGGGCACTTCTTTGTCTCACTGGCACGGGAACATTTTGTACTGTGCCTGTGGATTCAAGTTTTTCCACTAGACGCTCAATTGTTGATCTGCTAGGACGATTATGACGACCATAAATTGGACGTAGCGCTCTTAACGTTGAGGCCACTGACTCAGAATTTCGGTAGTAAATTTTAATAATTTCGACTCGTTGTTGGCTCGTATATCTTTCCATTATAAAATGGCAAACCTTACTGAAGAGAAATGTCGAAAGAGTGGCAAGAAATTCGGCGTCGTTTGCTGTCCCTGTCGATCTATTTTTGTAGCGTCCCTGTTAAAAAACCCTTTATCAAAAAATTTGTTATAACTCGTTCGTCTCCGTAAGCACTTGTTTCTTTTATTTGAATATGATTGCTGGCATACTTTCTAACAGTCTCGTAGTTAATCTTCTGTCGAACAAAAATCGCCTCCAACTTTGGGACTGATTACGTATTTTCGGTATCAAAAATATATTTTATCCTTGGCCATGGTCTGCCAAGGTCTGCGATTTTATTACATATATCCGACTTGTATACCGAGCACAGAAATCCATGTGCAGATTTAGTTTTGGCCCCACTACCCATTGGCAGCATCCATTTCATTAAACTAAAACCGCAGCCAAGCACAAAACAATTGTCTTTGCGAATTCAAATGCCTGAATAGTATATTCGCGGCTCCCCAAATCCTCATACCCGTCATTAAGCAATCTTCTTAGGGGCAATAACCAAATTACCCGCGGCGTTGTCGAAAGCCCACAATATCCTCTTAGAACAAAAGCAAACGTCTACTTAACACAACCAAATGAAAAACATAATTACGCCACCTAAACTCGTCGCCAACTATAAAAGACGGAAAAAGAAAATCGTTACCCAAGCGCCTTCACTCTGCGTCTCCACATGACGGCATCCGAATTCCGAATGGCAAATGACTTATGAAGCAGAGAATCAAATGGTTTGTGATCCTGAAAAAGCAGAAATCGTCGTGAAGCGTGAACGGAATTATGAAAATTCAATTTCTGGCACATCTTCGGATTTAGTTGGAGTTTGTCTTATGGCGAAATGATTTTAGACTTTCAACGAATCGTTATAATGTCATGTTCGGGGGATGTAGAAGAGAAAGTCCTTACAATAGACAGACAGTCGGACAGGAATTCATAAGCGATCGAATATGCATGAATGTGTGCCTTTATTCCATTTTTTCTCCGTCTCTATTTCTCTGTCTAAAGTGGAAAGGACCGGCGAGGTGTCCCATTTCAACACTACCACCATCATCGTCGTCGACATCATCATCATTTTCATAGTCATTCGCAATTTTTCTCTGGCTCCTCGGTCCTCGGTTTGTTGGCTCTGGGGATCATTTCGAATGCTGCTGCTGTGACATGGCAGGCAGGCATATAAAAAATGGTTTTATTCATGAAATTGTCACTGTGATGGGCAATCCTCACCAATTTTACTTGTACACCATGAGAATTGAATATATATTCAAAATATGCAAATGGATTTTGATTTTCCTGCAACCACTGAGTGTAGTCAGACCTATTTTTTTTTTTAACGAAAGGCACGTGTACCTCTGCATATATGTAGCAAGAGCAAACTATGTGGTTATTCGTGATAACATGCAAATATAACAAATTTGGGACGCTGGTTCTTTTTTTTGCGGCGAAATCGATAGAGTTTGGATATTTTTTTGTTTTACTAGGAATTTAGTTTAAAGCCAATTTAGTTTTTGGGGCTTATAGTTGTAACGACGAGGTTTAGGAAAATGGTAGGGGATATTTGCGCGCCAAGTAATACTTGTAGGCGCAGTGGCTCCGAGGTTTTTGTGTTGTTCGATCCCCGAAAAAAAACACAAATTTAATTTTAGGTTTTTTTTCCACTGCGTCACGTCTGACAAACAACCGAGAGTATAGCTGTCATGAAAGAGCTTCTCATTTGTCCGGCATTCGTAACAAAAATGAAAAACTCCCACACAATTAATGGTTGTGAGAAGCTAGGCCTAACGACCGGTTGCACCAACTACTTATTAAGTCTGAGTAATACTTGCCTGTGTAGATCCTTTAATTGCGTGCTGAAAACCTTACTTTGCTTCGCCTTCCCGAGATCGCCTAATATAAAATACTATTAAATAAAAAAAAGAACTGAGTCAACCAATTCACGCGTCGGTTTTCAAGCGCCAAATAAACGCGGTCACGAAATATAAATAGGACAGAGATGAAATAATGTCGCATTTGAATTTCATTGCTTAAAGCTTAATATATTTTAGCTCCCATACGAAATTCTCTCCAAAATTTTGCTGACTTAAATTTAAGCGAATCTCTTTAGCCGAGTGGTACGTAGCTGTAACTTAAAATTCAAGCTTTTGTTTCAGAATGTCAAAATTTAGCGTCTCCATTTAATGGAGCAGCACATTTTCTCAAGCCAGATTTTGACAGCTCATTGTGTTCTGTTGCGTTTTTATGTTGCGGAGAAGTAAGATGAATTTTTTTAATAAATAAATCAATGGTGAGGAACAAGAATTGGATGTGGTTGAAATCAGAAAGATCTGAATTTTTAAAGTAAGTTATTTTGAAAGAACAGCATTTTTATGTGACACTTATCCATGGTGCACTCCCAAAATGTTAACATTTGAATAGGATTTTAGCTAATGTTTGGAGAGAAAGGTCGGAGAGCCGATAAAATGTAGTGTCGCTCGAGCAGCGTACTAAGCTTTATTTTAAAATTTGTTTGGCTTGGTCTCTTTGCCTAGGGTACTGTCCACTTACTTGTCTTTCCCAGCAGTAGTAATAATAACGGGTATCTTACTTTTCGACTACATAATTTCTATCATCTTACAGAGAATAAGAAAAATCGATAACTGAAACTTTAAAAAAGGCCTAAGGGCATATGTGTACCTACCTAGGTTGTACAAAAGTTAAAGGCCAAAGAGTTACTAAAGGGTGATTTTTTAGCTGGTTTGGTTTTGGCAACACTGGTTTTGACAGCTGACGTGTGTTTAGTACCTTGTGTCACTGTCAAACAGCTTCAGTTTGGTTTGCAATTTAACCATGGATCGTCTTACAAATGAACAACGCTTGCAAATTATTGAATTTTACTATCAAAATTCGTGCTCGGTTCGAAATGTTCATCGCGCGCTGCTTCCATTTTATGATCGGCATTCTCGACCTTCTGAGCAGTCTATTCGGAAGATTGTGACCAAATTTCGCACCAAATTTACTTTGTTGGACATTAAACCACCAACACGTTTACGTACTGTGCGTAGTGAAGAAAATATTGCGGCCGTATCAGCTAGTGTGACAGAAGACCGCGAAATGTCGATTCGGCGCCGTTCCCAGCAGTTAGGCCTTTGTTACAGCACTACGTGGACAATTTTGCGGAAGGATTTGGGCGTAAAGCCTTTTAAGATACAGCTGGTGCAAGAACTAAAGCCAGCCGACCTACCACAACGCCGAATTTTTGGTGAATGGGCTCTTGGAAAGCTGGCCGAGGATCCGCTTTTTTATCGAAAAATTGTGTTCAGCGATGAGGCTCATTTTTGGTTGAATGGGTACGTAAATAAGCAAAATTGCCGCATTTGGAGTGAAGATCAGCCAGAAGCATTGCAACAGCTACCAATGCATCCCGAAAAGGCCACTGTTTGGTGCGGTTTATGGGCCGGCGGCATTATTGGGCCATATTTCTTCAAAGATGATGCGAATCGCAGCGTTACTGTCAATGGTGAACGCTACCGAGCGATGATAACAAACTTTTTTTTGCCCGAAATGGAAGTTCTTGACTTGCATGATATGTGGTTTCAAAAAGACGGTGCCACATGCCACACAGCACGCGAAACAATGGCGCAATTGCGAGGCGAGTTTGGTGAACAGTTAATTTCACGTTTCGGGCCGGTCAATTGGCCGCCTAGATCGTGCGATTTGACACCATTAGATTATTTTTTGTGGGGGTATGCCAAGGCTAATGTGTACAGGGACAAGCCCGCTTCGATTGACGCAATTTTGAAACCGCAATACACTCCATTTAGGTTCAGAATTAAATGTATTTAATTCTATATTTTTAAACATCCGCTCAGCCTCTAGGTCCGCTCCGGAATGTATACCATCAAAAGTGTTTCCAGTCATTAGGAAGGACATGCTTTGATATAGGTACCTTCAAGGGTTAGCTACATTAATAAAGTTCCCAACAAATTTAGGACATTTCGTGTTTTCCATTTATTAATTTATTTCAAGCACTTAAATTAAAAATTTCGTTTTTCAAAAATCACAGTGTAATTAATTATGAATTTATGTGAGAGCATATTCTCTCCGGAGTATATCGATTTTAATTTCTGTCCGGGTCGCTATTAAATCCAATCAAATGGGCAAAAAAAAACGGAGCAAAGGAGCAGCGGATACAGTGCATAAAAATGTTTATGATCCTATAAAATGGTTGAAAAGAATATCCGCGAATCCATTTTTAATCACCGCCACCACAGACCTTCTGCCTTGAACAATAAAATACCTAGGCACTTGGGTGGTTCTTTTTACTTTGCTATTAGTTAACTCTTATTAAGTAGGGATATAGCTTGCGTGTTGGTATGGCCAGGACGTACCATTGGAATATATGTAGTACCAAAGCAGTAAGAAATGAAGGGAAGTGTCAAGTGCCAACTATTTGCAGGCGACTTTATTTTGTTCACACATTTCATGACAGCAGGGAGAGAGTTTTCACAACAAGTGCCTGAAGTTTCGCCTCTTAATAAAGTTAGTGTGTACGCACTCACTCCTATCGGGAACTTTCGTTCTAATTTTTCGTACTGCTCTAATTTGTAGTGTCATACGCGCTTAAGCGTTTAAGAAATTCGTTATTAATGTACCCTATCCGACAGCAGAGAGTCTAGCGTTGGATAATTTTTCAAGAAAAAATTACCGCAAAACTGACAGTTCTTTCAACTGAAGGATGGTTTGTACGTATTTGTTGGACTAAGGCTATTTAAGAGCCCGATTTTACCGATATGAGGCCTCACAAGTCACAAGCTCTTGTCGGGTTGATTTCTCGTAAGGTTTGTTGTGCTTCTAAAACATTTTTTGTACTCTCCGATAATGGTCCCAACAAACCTCACAACAAATTCACCTCTCAATAGCAAGAATTCTTGGTTTTTTATAATGATTTTATAGATTTTATTGGGAAAAATACGCGAATTTCCTACCACGGAAATGTTTTGTAAGGAATGAAAGTATAATATTTATTTACGACATTTGACCCAAATCAAGATTTCCACGTTCCTCAGTTTTTTTTAATCAAATATTTATTTTTCCGAAATTAACAATCGGTCAAACTCAAAAACTTGAAGCGAAACTCTTCGCCCGAAAATATTCGACGACCACCGAATTTTCTTTATTTCCACAGATTTTTTTTTTGTGCGCAATTGATTTTTAAAGAGGAGTTTCTTGTCAACTTTGGGCATTTGACATTTTTATCAGTACTGTTGAAATTCTATGAAGGGCTCTAATCGCGTAACTTATGAAGCTATCATAGTCGAAACGATTGAACAAAACGACATTATTTTTAGTTTGCCTTATATTACATCATCGTCGCATCGTTCAATCGAATCGTTCATCGTTTTTATTTTAAACAATCTGAACATGACTGTAAACAAACTCTGACACCTAAGAAATTTAAAAATGTATTGAAATTGTTTTGCTTTTTTCTTGAATTTCGTTGTCATTGATTGGATTTGGTCATTTAACGCAGAAATAGATAGCTAAGTAAATAGTAGAATTGTTATTGCTGGCCGATATGTAAAAGAAATCAATGAATGCAATTTTATGATTGCTCATATCCCATGAAATCAACGTAGGACAAAGCTTAAGTTTCAATGTTTTTGTGGTTTCGTTAACAATCTCCGAAAGGGTTATTTGGCCAGCAGAAATGCCAAAGCCGTCACCAGTCAGCTATTGGTAGCCACCTCCAGCTAGGACTGGAAGGTAGCACCGAGCCTTAAAATTAAAGGTAAAGGGTGATTTTTTAAGAGGTTTAGAACTTTTTTTAAAAAAAAAACACAAAAAATTCGAAAAAATGAATGAAATATTTATTTGAATCGATAGTTTGAACCTTGCAATTTAATGTTTAAAGATAATTTCATGCAAATGTTGACCGCGGCTGCGTCTCAGGTAGCCCATCCGCTGAGTCCAATTTTGGCATACTCTTTCACACATATCGGCCGGTATCTCACGAATGAATGCATGGATGTTGGCTTCCAGTGCGTCAATCGAAGCGGGCTTGTCCCTATACACATTAGCCTTGGCATACCCCCACAAAAAATAATCTAATGGTGTCAAATCGCACGATCTAGGTGGCCAATTGACTGGCCCGAAACGTGAAATTAACTGTTCACCAAACTCGCCTCGCAATTGCGCCATTGTTTCGCGTGCTGTGTGGCATGTGGCACCGTCTTGTTGAAACCACATATCATGCAAGTCAAGAACTTCCATTTCGGGCAAAAAAAAGTTTGTTATCATCGCTCGGTAGCGTTCACCATTGACAGTAACGCAGCGATTCGCATCATCTTTGAAGAAATATGGCCCAATAATGCCGCCGGCCCATAAACCGCACCAAACAGTGGCTTTTTCGGGATGCATTGGTAGCTGTTGCAATGCTTCTGGCTGATCTTCACTCCAAATGCGGCAATTTTGCTTATTTACGTACCCATTCAACCAAAAATGAGCCTCATCGCTGAACACAATTTTTCGATAAAAAAGCGGATCCTCGGCCAGCTTTCCAAGAGCCCATTCACCAAAAATTCGGCGTTGTGGTAGGTCGGCTGGCTTTAGTTCTTGCACCAGCTGTATCTTAAAAGGCTTTACGCCCAAATCCTTCCGCAAAATTTTCCACGTAGTGCTGTAACAAAGGCCTAACTGCTGGGAACGGCGCCAAATCGACATTTCGCGGTCTTCTGTCACACTAGCTGATACGGCCGCAATATTTTCTTCACTACGCACAGTACGTAAACGTGTTGGTGGTTTAATGTCCAACAAAGTAAATTTGGTGCGAAATTTGGTCACAATCTTCCGAATAGACTGCTCAGAAGGTCGAGAATGCCGATCATAAAATGGAAGCAGCGCGCGATGAACATTTCGAACCGAGCACGAATTTTGATAGTAAAATTCAATAATTTGCAAGCGTTGTTCATTTGTAAGACGATCCATGGTTAAATTGCAAACCAAACTGAAGCTGTTTGACAGTGACACAAGGTACTAAACACACGTCAGCTGTCAAAACCAGTGTTGCCAAAACCAAACCAGCTAAAAAATCACCCTTTATATAATGTTGACCGTTGTTGACTCCTTGGGTTAACGGCTTGCAATAAACACAAAAGCCTCTTTCGATAATCGAAAACGTTAAATAAAACTGCAATGCAGAATCCAAATTAGCAAAATATTTGTTCAAAAGTAGTTCATGGGATTTTTACCTTTTCAGTGGAAGTGAAAGTGTGTTCGATGCATCTCTAAACGTCCTTCGCAGTCGCAATAGTCCGATCGAATTTTCTCTATCTTCGTCGTCGAAAAATAGCACATTGTAATGTCGGAGCATTTTTTTTATATTTATTTACAATTCTATGGGACAGAAAAAAACTAACTAATCCACCACGAAGTCAAAAACAATTGTAAAATAGCAATCGTTCAATCGCAATTGCCCAGTCGTCGGAATTTGATAGCTAAACAAGTTATACGAAGCATTAGCTGAATCGTCCAACGACGTCGTCTAGAAGATCCATCTATTCATGTGTTAAACGAAGCAAAACAATCGGAACGACGTCGTCAGACGATCGTCGTCTTACGCGATGAGAGCCCTATTTTGAGCCAAGAGAAGAACTACTCGTTACTCGTTATTTTGTTAATTTAAATTTTTTTTCTGTCATTTTAAATGAGAACGTGTATGGACTTTGTGCGATTGCGATCGATTTATATCGGTTGCGTTCAATTTAAACAGCGTACGCGAATGAACCCCACAAGTAACTGTATAAAAGGCTTCTCATTTTATGCAATATGGACCAAATGGAAGGTGAATTTTCGTCACGTACGATAAACACAAAAACAGAGTTGCTAACTTAGGGGCTGTTCACAAATTACGTAACAGTCCTAGGGGGGGTGGAGGGATTTGAAAATTTGTTACTGTTTGTTACGGGGGAGTGGGGGAGCTATTTATTAAAAGTTACGTAATCAATTTTCTTCTTTTTATAAAAAAAATTACACTAAATATAATATTAATGTACGCAAAAAACCTATCATTTTCATGAAATTCATGTGCAAAAAAAATAAATTTTGTTTTGTTATTCGAATAAAAAAATTTGTCAAAAAATATTTAAAAAGTGTTTTAACTTTTGTTACGTTATTCCTCTTGGGGGGTGGGGGTCTTCGGAATTTGTTACGATTTGTTACTATGGGGTGGGGGGGGTTAAAAAACGGCAAAAAAAGCGTTACGTAATTTGTGAACAGCCCCTTACACGAATTGCAAAGAAAGAAAAAAAAACAATTCGTTGCATATTTATAGGTAAATTTATTTCTCCTCCAATAGTAGGTACTGATTCCCTGATTTCCCACTCTTTATTTAATGATTAGCACTTCGATTCAGATGTTACCTCAAGGACCACACTTGCACTTAGGTAATGTTGTCATAAGGGCAAATTCCGCCTCCGCCTCTGTTAACTGGGTCCGACCAAAGTACCTTAAATATATAAGAATTTCGATTGAATACGGTCAAATTTTGAGCGATGGGCTTTATAAATCCTCATTAATTCGAACGGATATGAAACCAACAAATCTACTATCCGACTGCAGAGAGTCTAGGGTTATTTATGAATAAAGCTGCAAAATATTATTTATTGCGTGGTAATTTTTTTTCAAATTTCTGTGTTGTCAGTTGCTACCACTGTACACTCCATCTTCCTAACGCAAAGGCTCTAAGCCATTAATCCAAATAAGAGTAATAAAACTAAGTCCCCAGATAGGCGCTGTGCAAATTTGAATACCACCACTCCTGCAGACTCCTTACAAAGATTAGGCGAATGTATATATTTCTTTTCGCATTACTGTATTTTTTTTTTGTAAATCCCCTTTCAACAATTAATAATGGGTCTACGGCTGATGGCGAGATTTCCTCGCCACATAACCGCCGCCAGTGTGTGTTCAGTGTTCAGAGAAATGCATTTCGCCATCCTTTTGTACAGTTGCAACGCTTTGTCACAAAGATATGTTCCCTATATTAAGGTCTAGGATAAATTCCATTTCCCCAAGAGTATCATAAATAAAACTTTCCGGCTGACATTTATAACCAAGCGCCAAGCGTATTATTTTTTCATAAACCTCAACCATAGACACTGCAGAGGGGGAGGCGGAACTGGATATACGGAGAATGAGCACACACAAGTAACTCATATCCGTATTGCATGTGTATCCCCTGCTTTGCTTTTACCTATTCAGTTTCAGATGTTTCTCAAAAGGTTAATGCTACTGCACAATGCGACGCACCTTTAAATGAGAGTCACACCGAATGCATATGCTGGAGAGGTAACTGCGTCCGCCTTGGTGAAGCGGAACTGAACGGAGGATAAATGAAAAGATCCTTTTCGGTGAATAACCTCACATGTGTCTCCATTTGATGGGATTGCTGGCCGCAGGTTGCAGGTATACAACAATGATTCACTCAGTGTCTGGTTGGCCTAATTTCATTTCTGACTGAAGTCTGTTTTCATTGTTCGGATGGAGAGCTTGTTGTTGTTGAGGTAAGTTTGCATTTTATCTCAGCGTTATGCTTCTCAGTATTTGATAGACGTTACGAGGTGGTCTTTCACCGTTTGGTTGTAGTTTTAAGGAGGGCTACGCATACTTGACTCGCATTCGCAATGCTGAGAGTTGGAGCTGGGAGATATTTCCAAATTGGTAGAGAGAATTTAAAAATATTCCTACTGACTGCTGCTATCCAGTTATTTATGGAAAATATTCAGTTGAGACGAATGGAGCTTCATAAATTAGAAATTACTTAAGGGGGTATCAATTTCACACAACGACTGTCAGCGCTAATTTTCATGCTGGAAAATTAAGTCCACATGACGGAAAGGGTTCTGTTAAGTGCTATATTTTCAGTTAAATATGATATGAGCAAAAGGGTTCGGATCTGGATAAGGTGCCGGCTGTGCATTGGAAAATTCTTTTAAATTTACACCAGACATTAAAAAAACAAAAAAAAAATTTGTCGCAACAAATACCTTCTCACGGCTCTTTCATGACAGTTATACTCCCGGATGTTTGTCAGACGTTCGCGAAAGGTGGCGAAGTGGAAATATACCTAAAAACGAAACATATGAAGTCACTTAACCTACAAATCGTCATAATGTTTGAATCCCAAAAAATGTATAGCGATGAGTGCACAATTTGTTGTTGTAATCCTTTTATGTTAGTCCTGATCATTGTAAGAAATTTGTACATAAATAAATTTGGCGGCAAGGAAGAACGATATAAATGTGGACTTAAATAAGGCAAAGTAAAGAGTAAACACTGCTCTCTTCGCATTAAGACCTATATCGGTATTTCCTTTGCATCTTCTGCTATTTGAATATTCTTGGATCGACAAAATGCCCTACGGCTGCCGATCGACGGTAGATCGACTAGAGAACACATCTTCCATTAACGGGCTGACAATTCTGCAAAATATTTCCACATGCCTATTTCCCCCAATGATTAAGCCAGAAATCTAAAGGACACATTCTTAATGAAGGCACTGAATACTCGTATGTGTCATCAGATAAGAAAAATGGCTTTGCCAAGCTTGACGTAAAAGATGTCACTATCAACAATCTAGGACGCAGTCCAAATAATGAACTCAGCTACGCCAGCAATCAGCGCATCTTCAACCCGATGTTGGTGTCATTATCTTGGGTAAGTAACGTTTTTCGGCAACACCCAAAACATGTTAACCCTTTCACAGACTCGACAGCCATACAATTGATCTTTGACACAAAAATCTGCACCAAATCAGTGCCTTATACGAATGGCAACATTAATCTTCTATTCTAATGAGAAATCGATTGTCACAATGTAACCAGAATTCAATTGCATATGCCAACCACATCCGCCAGCAATGTCAATCAAACGGTAACCTGATTTGAATTTACAATTCACAAGGATTGATGAGCATCGAAGGAATAAGCGTCATGAGGATTTCCCTCGAATAAAGCTTGAAGATAGCACAAGAGGAAATAAAGAACACCATTTTATGGTACATCAATTGCATTAACCATTTTTCTCTCCACCCACACAGGGCAAAAGGAAAAATAAGAAAAACGAAAATCCATTCATCTTAATATGCAAAAAGCAATTCGCTAGCTACTGGGGTGGTGATGCTGAGTATGCCCCTGAAGAAATGCAGAGCAAAAAATATTTTAGTTTCTCATTTTTTTTTTTTTGTTCGCTATCTTAACTATGTGTATCCGAGTATTATTATGCGATTTCATGTTTAACTTGTGACGAGAATAAAATTGTAAAACCATTTTCCAAGATGGACGAATGAAAAGCGAGCTGCTGCCATAGTGTACTCTGTACTGCTGCTGGTGGATGTCCTTCCTTTTTGTGTGTGGAAACTCAGTTGGAAAATGTTGTTGCCTACAACACGAGAGCAGTAAATGGCCTGAGAGTGGAAAATTCCCTTTTCAGTTGCAATTACCAAATTTGAAGGGAGAGAAACTCTGTGTTGCGCGGCATATGTTATACGAGTGTGTGTACTGTGAAGTGCTGCTGTGCGATGTTTGTTAGTAAATATTTCCATAGTGCAAAAATGAAATATAAAACGTTCAGACTCAGCGTTGAAGCAGCTTTTCTTTTGTGCCCCTAATTTTTCAAAGCGAAAAAGTATAAAATGGTTTGAGTGAAGTTACTAAAAAAAATCTTCTTAATTATTTTTTTTTTTGATACCTTTAAAACTTTTACGGTCAAATAAAATATGAAAATTCTAAAAACCGACTTTTCAGATTTACAGACATGTGTACAAAAAAGTCGTGCAAATAACTTGTATTTCCGTATCATTGCTTTGAAGTTGAGTGACCTGGTTGAAGTGATTAGCTAGTTTGAGGAATGTAGGTCATAAAGATCACCACTTTTCGATATCCATTTGTTTGTGAAATAGAAAAGTGACGCTTCTTCCCAGGTAACACATAATGACGAAGACCATTGTATTCTTAAATGTTTAATATTTAACACAAACTGTGGCATTCAGAAACAAACTTTCAAGTAGCTCTTGGTTGGTTTTTCGGTCATACCCAAGATGTAGGGATTATTTAAATTTTATGGCCAATAATTAAGGTCGCCACTTTCTGTCTTTATCAACGAGCTATGAGTGTCTTAACAGCGAGATCATAGATGATATCACTACTGTAAACCTTGGTAAAAACGCCATCTTTGCAACTTAAAACGTGTGAAAGCAGAAACATTTATCGGACGCACCCAATGACGAGACCAACTGCACCGAACTTCACTACTAAGAATGCGCGCTCTCTTGTTCGTTGTGATTGGTCGATATGTATCTACACGTTTGTAAACGTTTTAAGAAAATAATATTAATCCGAGGAAATCTTTAATTTTAATTGTAATAAACTACCGTAGACAATCGAGGAAAGAGGAAAAACATTCCCATGAACATGTCTTCGAAGATTAATGTCAAAAAATGTTGCGCAGAATCAAAAATCTCAAATACTGTACGAAAGAGCTATCTTGAGTTCTTATTAAAGCTTAGGAAAGACTTAAAGATAATGTTAAGCTCTTCACTCAAATTATCTAAAACCAAATTCAAAAAAAAAAGGAGCAGGAGTTTGAGCGGTTCAATTTTCTATTTTATTTTCCCAAGAACATGAGAACTAATTTATTTCTAAACAAACTCACCCTTACTTCTTTAAGCTTCACCAATGATCTTCGATACACTCTAGTGAGGCAACAAAAGAAAACAGCACAATATATCTAGACCAGTCCTTCTTTGAACTAGTTCTAACGTATCTGTTTAAAGCGTTTGTTTTTAGGTTCGTTTTTGAATTGATAGTATTTTGTCAAGCGATAACTAAATTGACAGCTGTCAGCAGATATGTGCTTATTTTGGTCTCGCATTTCACAAAGATTATTGATCTCGTAGTTGCTCAGTAGCATGGTTGCTCGAAAATTAGTCAAAAATTAGACTTCAAGATTGATTCAGGATTTATTTCCGTCAAGCGGCTACTTTTTGAGCATAATATTTTCTTATTAAATTTTAACATTTGTCATTGTGAATGCACGTTTTTATTTATTTTTATATATCCGTAGGTAGATACCTAAGGAAACACTAAAGATGCCATAAAGGAAATCGCAGCAGATTTGATAGATAATACTTGGACTTGCCGCATAAAACAAGCGACTATTTAAAGAAGACAATTTTGAAGACAACTTTCTGTCCGAACAAAGATTGTTCAACTGGCCAACCCTTCTTCTGAGATGAATAAAGTTCGGCTTAGGTTTGCATTGATTGAGCATTTGGAGATAGGGTTTAGCAAAAGTTCCCACCCGCAATGATCTATGGCAGCATATTTTTTATAAATTTTCAATTTCGGTTCTGTCTTTGGATTGTGTTTATATTTGATGTCTTAAACTTTCTTCCATTAAGCATTAGACTTAATTAGCAAAAATGATCTCGGCTAAGTGCCCGCCGCCAGAATTGATGGCCATTCGGGACCGATTTATGACATTCTCACCCAATTTCTGCAAGAACTTCCGGCGATAGGTTCCCGCATTCTTGGCGGATATTCTTTTTGATGGCTTCAAGAGTCTAAAGTTTGTTGTCGTAGACTCGTGACTTGAAAATTCTGTACTGGAATTCACGCTGTGCCAACACCACCGACGAATTATTCCACAATAAAACATTCGCAGACATTTGCAAAATTTATAGCTTCTTCCGATAGGGTTATGTCTTTTGCTTCACCTTCTATAATACTGCATTTACAACACCACGGACGCGCATTTTTGAGCTATAAAAATTTCAACTTGCTGAATTTTCCCATAGTTCCTACCACATAAACAAGATGGCCGACCAAAATGCATGTCAAGTAAATTTTTCGTAGTAGGTGGTGCTGTTCCTTTCAGTCACACGGCTTTTTTGCATTAGGCATCCCTTAAGTCTTCCGTGTTAGGAATTTTTGATGTTGTAAATGCAGAGCAAGGCTCCTATTGATTGCTTAGATTTATATTTCGTCCACTAGTTAAAAAAAAAAACCTTAATTTAAGAGGTGTAGGTACAAGTGAAATATAGTAAAAGTCAAAATTGAGGAAAAAAAAACATTCACAAGGACACTGAAAGAAATTTTGCTTTTATAGCACAAAAGAAAATTAATCTCTAGGAGAGTTGACATAAATATCAAAAACACTCGTGACAACTTGACAACTTTGAAATTCCACTTTGTGATTCCATACTCCCGGCCATAGTCTTTTTTGTCTCCGTCAGACTTCTGTACAAAACATAACAGGTAATCCACAGCCACTCCTAAGTATACTTACAAAATGTAATGACAATAAATCTTGTATCAAAGGGAACACACTCCTCGCGTACATTTTATATATGTGTAGGTTTGTCACATCCAATCTTTTTATATATGGCGCATAAAACATAACACTTAACAAAAGCAAACTCTTACCCCACCTGCCATTAAGATTTGATCAGGTGAAAATAGAAACATCCTACCAGAAGGCATTACCGAAGCGGATATAAAGTTCCTTAATAAAAAAACAATGTCGTCATAAGAACATGAAACTAAATGAAAGCCACCAGCACAATGCCATTCACTAGCGGCTTCACAGGCAATTTCTTTTCATTAAGCTTTGTGAACATGTATACCTACATTTGGACTTCGTTCCTTACAGTGGCTTTTCGATGAATAAAGGAGCAAGCCTCCTTGAATATTGCTCATATCCCATTTAGGTCTGAGCATGCAATATCTAAATTTTATCATCGATTTATATGATGTTTTGCTGCCAATATTCCTGGTGCTGGATCTGCGAATTGCCCCAAATGAAATGCGAAAACAAAGGACCTTCGTCTGAGGCGAGAGTATTTATACAAACAGACAAGAAGAATGTTACGAAGGGGCGCGATCGATCCATGATTTTAGTGATTAGTTTGGTGAAAATCAAAGGTAACCTAGAAGCCAGACCTACATCGCCTACTCCTTATATCGTTTCACAATGTCCGTCCTCAATGAGAGCCCTCAATAGGAGACTAGTTGCCTTTTGTAACCAAAACAATTCGTCGCTACAAAAACAAAAGTAAATACTCGTAGCTTTCGGATTGAATAAGTGTCCTTGCTTACTCTTATGACATTCCCTATACCCTGCAAGTTGTTGATTTTCTTTTGAAAATCATTTGCTGAAATACACTCTCTGCCTTTAAGAATCTCCAACCAATCGCATTTGATATTCATTCCACTTGACCTACAATGATTGTGACTTTCTCTCGCATCACAGACATTTGTCTTTAATTAGATTAATTTCTCTGGGGAAATTTCAATATCAGAATGATTGACACCAGGATACCTACTTTGTATTTATTTATTTCTTTTGTAAAGTCATCTACCTTCATTAGAATGCGTACGACAGAACGTATAAAACATCTTCAATGTCTGTTTGTTAGCCCAGTGGGTGAGACGTCTTTAAAGAAGACGCAATCCGAGAGGTAATGCGAATTAGTGAGATTGACGCGGTATGCTTATCAGTTTGCCTCAAAATGGATGGGAGGTAATGTAATATTTTTCCATGCCTTTGGGGCTTAAGTCGAGGGCACTACTATTATGCCCTTGTAGAATTCTGCCAAGCGAGTGCTATTGGATACTGTGCTAATCAGTTTGAATGGGGTAGGTATCGTAGATATACCTCGGTTCGGGTCATTAAGTTTGTAATAGCATTAAAAAGTCTTTTAAGGGTTACAAGTGATATAAAGGTGGCGGAGTGCTTCACTTAGGCCAAATTAGAGCTATTGTGTTACTACACAGAGTCGGTTTAATCCGCTGTCCATGAATCTGCTTACCATATTTTGCAGATATACATATCGAAAATATCTGCATGTTCCTTCAAGAAGTATCCACTATACTTGTATATCAAGAGTTTGGCTTCTTATGGAAGATACAATAACTGAACACGTAGATAGTGGGTTGATAGGCGTTAACTCTCTCTCCTCTGAAGTATAATTTGCTGATCTACATCCTTTAAGCTGCGTCAGTTAAAGTTACATCGTAAAGTGCAGCAGAACAGGACCTCAAACAGTTCTAGTCAATAATCAGACTCACCGAGTTAAGGCGGCATATGACAGTCTTTATAGAGCAGAGCCAGCATTAACTTCGGGACGCTTTAGAGCAATTTCGACTCCTTTTTGAACGCCTGGGCTCCGGACTCATCTTTTTGAAAATCAGTGAATTCAGACTCCTTTTAAAAATGTATAACGTTTTAGCTATAATTCTAGAATTGTTTTAGATAGGGTAACTATTTCGTTGAATTCGACAGAATTTGTTTTTACCTGAATTTGAACTACAATTATATCGGTAATTAATAGCAGTGTGTTTCTTTGAAAAAGAAAAGGAAATATTAAGAACGGAATGGGACTCCTTTTTTCTCATCTGGGACTCTTTTCTTGGACTCTTTCTGAAAATTTTCAGAGGTACACTGAGCTATACACTGTGCAGTTAAAATACTCACAGCTTCCGAGACCTCAAAAAAAAAAAAAACAATTGGGATAAGAATGCGCTGTCATGTGGCTTCTTCAACATCGTACAGTGAAGACAAATTGTGCGAAACTCGCAACCTAACTCCAGGGAAGAACTACATTTACAATCATTGATCGACGAATTCAATTGAGTAGTCGGGTCTTGTAGGGAAATACTCATAATTCATAACCCTCATCGAACAAGTCCCTTCTTCCGGGACATAAACTTTGACTAAGGCGGATAAAGACATTTTCGGTCGTCCTGAACACAAAGTCCTTCGAAGAATGGTCGCCCCCGTTTGTTTTGACAGTTGTGTTTGTTCAGAAGCTCCACGAGTTGTACACATATTTACACCGACCGGGTCAGAAAAGTATAAAAATGTCGTCTAGGATCCGAAAGCGTATGCAGGATTTTTTTTTTTTTTATTGGGGGGCTGAGACTTAGTTTTGTGATGAAATATTTGCCATTGGAATCCATCAAAGAATTTTTCACAGCTCTCTGAGCTCTTGGGCTGGAAGTTTGACGAGGCGCAAGTTCCTTACCTCGCCTTAGATTAGATTATATTTTATTATATTTTTTATTGTGCGTGTGCGTATGCACTCGCATGAAATTTAAATAATTAATTTTCCTGAACTCCATTCGGCTATCACCACATGGCGACTGTGCATATGTTTCCCTATTCATACAGATAATAAAGTGCGGCGCCCCCTTTTACCACTCAAGTTTATTGTTCATCCATGCATACTTAACTAATCCTGTTATTTATTTTATTGCAATATACTAACTAGTCTGGCAAAACACCCACAATTGAAACACGCAGTCAGAAATGTTTATAAAAAAAAAAAATAGAACCGCATTCACACCAGAACTCATAAACCAAATATGTATCCCCGTCCGTGGTCTAACCATGTTGCCACTGAAAGTTTTTGGTCAAAAACCCAAATGAATTTATAAAATTCGGTAGCTAGTCACAGCTCACAGCCTAGCATTTTCCACCCCATTAACAGCGAAAGCAGTGCCCCACTAAATAATAAATGTATTTTTCCAAATAATGAGGATAAAGCCAAAGGATCCGAAATAAGTGAATCGTTTTGGCTGGCTCTCGCCCTGCCACATTATTAATCACTATTTAATTGAACTACTATTTCCCTATGCACGTTCAGCTTCTGGATCTGGATGGAAATCCGAGTACATATATGCTGGCTTTTATTCCCACTCTTAATCGGGCAACAAGCGGAAAATTAATGTTTCTAACTAGAGGTTACCCTCACACGGGCAATAGGTATGCGAACTTTTGGACCGAAACAGCTCAGAACTTTGTAAGTAATTAGGAATAAGATATCTGCCTAATTAGAAGCATGCCACTACAGCATGCTCCATCTGAGGGCACTTTGTTGATTTCCGTTTGACACGACTTAATAAATCGTCCAAAACGGTGTGCCGGAAATCATTCTAATCTCAAGCTATATTTACATTTCGTGACAATTCAAATCAGAGCGAAAAGGAAACATTGAGAAGTAAAAATATTTTGATTTATTCCTTTTCGATTTAATCGCAGTGAGAACGCACCCACGTGCCCCTTAAATCATACTCTCAACGTCGTAACTTGTGTAGCATGAGTAAACGCCTATACGTGTATGCACAGAAATGACTGAAATGAATGAGAAATGATTGAATATGTCCTGTGACTCGGCATCTCACACTGGCACACCCATAATAGCGATTTTATTGTACGTGACCTCAAAGCTTCCTTTCATCTAGTTTTTCGATTGTGTTGCCGAATATATAGATCCGGTGGCGGAACTGGTGGGGCGGCACCGGGAACCCCTTTCGCCGCCACATTCACACGCTTGTATGTGAATATTTCTCTTTCTGATTTTGGGACTTAATGACTCATTCATTCTACATCCCTTTGTGGACTATTTTTGTCGTTCCCCGCAGTTCCACAAAGAATTGTCGAAAGTAATGAAATCTCAGTTTCCACACGTTCGCGTGGTTCTCGGACTCGGAGGTTTGTCGATAAAATGTGCGTCGTCATGTTTTTCCTATCGGCTTGAGAAGATTGTATGACATTGATGAAAATTGGCTTAGACAATAGGAAAAGTTTTTATAGTATAGGGAATTTTCGCTTTATCACCACAGAAAAATTAAGTTGACAAATTAGTTGGTAGTTCATGGAGCCAGTATCAATGGCCTTGGATTTCGCAAAACGCCATTAGCGAGTGAATAGTTTGTGTTGTTAGAATTCTGTTGAAACTATTTGATTTCTGTATCCAGTTGTGGCGTCTAAAGAAATTGATTTCCCTCTGGAAAAAATTAAAAGTAAAGGCAAACCACGTCGAAAGATAGGTGATAGTCTGGACGATGGTGTTTACAAAATTTCGAACAGCAAAATGAGCAGTTTGAACTTGATGCTGCTTTCAAACTATTTGTTTTACATGGAGCTGCTGTAGTGTGGGAGGTCTATCGTTTGGACGATAATCGTTTAAAAAGTTTCGCATGAGAAGGGCCAGAGAAAATCGAAAATACTATCACTCGTCCTCATTTTGTATTCAATCCTCATCTTCATAGAACTATTCTTGGGGTAAACTGAAAATTTACATGTTATAAACAAATATCCACAGAAAAATGTGATTGTTGTTTATTAGGAAATATGCCTTTTATTACAAATATCGTAGCTACAAACAAATTTGAAATGCAAAAGCAAAAGTGATTCTACAAAAAATTTGCTCGAAAGGGACCACATTTCACCATTTTCGGAAATTTGACTTCTTTGTGAATGAAGTACGTTACGGTCTTATTTCCTTTATCTAATTAAAAGGTACATTTTGAAATTTCACAGTTGCATTATGATGATCTCATCAGCTGACAGTTGCTACAGAGTGAGTCAATTTTATTGAGTAGATTGTAAAGTTAAATAACAATTTATGTAAGACAGTCAAAAGCGGAAGTATTTTTGTTTTTATCTGTCCTTTTTTTCAGTTACAGCTGAACGAAGCTATAGACAAAGAACGAAAAGTCCGGAACTTCTGTCTATTTTAAAACGTCATTAAGTGAAGTATCCCCAGTGCGCGATTTAATTGAAAAAAAAAAATATACCTATCTACAAGACATCAATAAAATCCATGAGAACCTATAGGTGAGTTGAATAACTTCACTGAGAATCTCTTTGCTCCTACACTTAGGTAAATTAGAACGAAATTTATTTGCGGTTTTGTCCGCTACCTTTTCGTTGTATTGTTTTTTTTATATATTTATTATCCCTTAATTTATATCTTTCTATTTTGATTCAAGAGCATAGAGTATAGTGTACATTTCCAGGTGCTAAATGCAAGGTTGAAAATACCATTATCCACGACCAGGGGACTTAACTAAAAAAAAAGTAAATAAATTACATTTTTGTTATTTAATATTTAATGCGTATTTATTTTTCCATTATCCTCATATTTCAATTTACAAATCTTCACAATAGTATATATTTCAGCTAAAAATAGTATAGTATTAATTAACAAAAATGGAGGCAAATGTCACATTATAATGAAGTATCTTTATGGTGCGTAAGAAATGGGGTTTTCATAAGACTTTTATTACATTCTTAACAACTGTTTCAAAATGATGTGGTATACAGACTCAAAGACCGAAAACTAATAATTATTTTGAAAAAAGTTGTCTTTCGAATATTGCCATAGAAATAAAATATACTGTCGATTTTATACGTCTTCCCTCTTGCCGACAATGGGCAACAAAAGTAAAGGTGGGAAGCTTCTTATATTAAAACAAGTAAAAGTGTTATCATCGGCCTGGCCGATGCTTTGATACCCTCCACTGCATACAAGTCATGCAAAATTTTAGGCATGTGAGGTAGTACGTAATTACATTGAACAACAGACAGAAAGACACATGGGTCTAATATTGGTTTTGTAAGGGAGGTACCAGAACTGCCCATTTTCAAAACCAACTTAACGACGATAAATAGAAGCGCTATCACCAAATTTCATTCGCCTATGTCAATTCCGTCGTGTTTTCAACAGACAGAGAGATGGACAGACAGACAGACAGACAGATAGACGGACATGGCTAAATGGATTCAGAATGTGATCCTGATTCAGAATATATATACTTTATGAGGTCTCCGGTGACTCCTTCTTGGCGTTACAAATGTAATGACAAAGTGAATATACCTTCCTGTGGAGGGTATAATGACGGCTACATTTTCCCTGAGTCCTTACTATTAAAGAAATTTTTCAAACTATAAGTTTCAGTAGGTAAAATCAGTAAAAAAAATTAATAGATTCTTGTGGCCGCTTATCTTACTAAATAGGAATTTTAGTTCCGAGCCCATCTGCGAACTTTATCCTCGTCGGACGATTTGGGGAAACTACGAGCCAAAGTCTCCAGTGATACGTAAGGTCAACGATTTTTGATCTTTCTGTGGCTGACCGAACAAGAGCCACCCATGGCATAGTTAAACTTAAAGTTAGTTTCCTTAGTTCTATAAAAATAATTTAAGTGGCTTATTATATACCTTCAATAAATTGGCTTGGAGGTGGCTAAAGGTTCAAGTCAAATCAACACAAATTCAGGACTTATCATTGGAATGAAGCTTATATAGTCAATTCATCATAGAGATTGAGTTTAATCAGTCAATATCAATCAATCAACTAAGCATACCTTAAGCGATGTTGTTGCGGGAGATGGTCCTTTTTACTCCAAGATTCGTAGTCGTTGCTACACTAAACATTTCCTTGAAAGATTTTGATCAACTAAGTAGATATATTTTGTCTATGATGTCTGTTTTTTGGTCGTACTAAAAAACTGATTGCAACACATCAAGTCCAATAAATGAGACCGAGCAAAATAAATATCCGCTTGAAAAAACGTTTATAAAGCTATTTATGAAGCAACTGTTTTTTCTTAATAATAATTGCTGCTTTTAGGAAATTAAAAAGAGAAAAAGTTTTTTTTCCTCATTGCTCATTGCACCCCACTGTTACCGCATCTGTGACCTGCGACCCTGACTACGACTAGGTAATATTACTATCTCACTCGTCACTCCTTAAGTGTATTTATATACAAAATTAGCTTTCATCAAGAATGTTCAACGTGACCGAACAAAGGTAGATCTCTGCAGGTAACTTTCGCCAGAGGACTGGTTATGTATGTTTACACTTTTTAACTGACAAAGTTTCGAATGGAATCTCTTTTATACTGATTGCCAACCAATGAATGAAACCCACAGCTCTCTAACGTGTGACAGTTGGTTACCCAATGATCCACTTCAGATGTGGTGTTTTTTTTTTATAATTCCGTTGCGACTAAAGCAGACGAAAATGCGGGGAAATGCGCAGCGTTACGTAAGGCCATGGATCCTTTCTAATCCGATAAATTGGCATGCGATTTTTCAAAATATTTTTCACAATGACTTGCAATTGTTTTTCCGTTTTATCTTGAATTTTAAATAATTTGCACTTGCAGTCCGGTGTGACGAAGGACAATGGGAAATGAGGCGTTTATATTGCAGTGCAGTTTGTGAAAAGTTTTCCTCAGTGCGGTCAAACAAAAAAAAAACAATTCACCCCCATTAGTTTTAAAGTTTTTTGTGTGTATAATTATTTCAGCTGGAGAATGAAATGGAATATTGGTATTTCGAACACCTAGTCTGTAGCAGGTTTTTAATGAAAATTTTCCAGCTTCCATCAACATTTTGTAACGAACAGGAACACCTTTGTTAGACTTTTGTCGAATTGTTACTTTATTTAACATTTTTAGTTCGTCCCTGGCTACCGTACACCGGAAGCTGAAGTGAAGCTTTACTTGTGTGAACATCGATATGCAATCTGCTTTCAATCTGGGCAGCTACGTTCGCTAACAAATTCCATTTAGTTTTAAGTTTCTCTTCATCAATGCAAAGAGGTCGTCCATCTTCAACAGACATTGCTGCACTACTGCCTTTGTTTTCCAACATTCAACTAGATCAAATGGAGAAATGTCCACCCCAAAAATTTTGCGACAAAAATAATCCAACACTTCTGTGGAAAATACATACGCCAAAACTTAGATGCACCACATTAAGCGCTTCCCAGTATTAAGCTCACATCCTTTAAAATAATGTCGTTCGCTCGTGTATCGTGCACCATATGGCGTATGGTATTAAACCGATTTATATTTTGCATACATCCGTAAAGTGTGTACGAACGTGCATATTAAATTCATTTTAAGAATGAGTCCCAACCAAAGTCTAAATTTAGCAAGTATACGCCACCTAAACAGCAGTCATGTATCGTTTTTATGGTTTCATTTAAAAATAATGTAAACATTTGCGTTTCTTGTTTGTTTTCTTCAGCAAGGAAGTGAATTCGGTAAAAAAAAGTCCGAAGACATGGAGAAAGCTTTTCTGGAAAGTAGCATTTTTATCAAGTTCGTCAACTAATTTGCTTTTCTTTTGCTTAGCGGAAAGTATTACGATTGTCTGTGTCTCTCTTTACCTACGTGAGCTCATTTCGGACCGGCACAAGAGCTGAAGCAACATCAGTATGGCTTGGGAAATAATTTCAATTCACCGGGGAAAATGTGACAGTCATGATAATCAAATTAGGCGGCTCTAGAAAACGAAGAAGGAAGTTAATTTTCTTAGCAATCATCACGTAGGACAGTTTAGACATCGTAAATATGAATGCAGAACAAAACCAAAAGGAAGTCAATTGAATCATGCTCTCTGCGTGCGATATAAATTGTCCTTATTCAATATGGTATAGAAACTATCAGTCGGCCATATGAAACGTTGCAAAAGAAAATATAAACGAACAAAGACATTGATGTAGCATCGAACTTAACCTGGCTGGCACTGAGATCAGTGTTATCACATCGTGGGAATTTATTCCTTTTCATAGTGAGTTTAGTGTCCGCTTACAAACCACTTCGAAAAAGGGAATGAAAAGAGATTCGTGGTAAAATCTGTCGAATTTTAGGATGGTTACCGGTTTTAATACATCGTTGAAATTACATGGTTCTTGGCCTTGACGATATTTAGACAATCCAGATACTTATACAACATGAAATGTAATTTCAACTATCGGATCAACAATTTCATTAGTAGGTATTGTTATATTTGTAATTATTATTTGAAAAAGTATAATTAAACAACGACAAGTAATTTATCTTATACAATTAAATTCAACAATTGAAGGATATCAAAAAATTCCTTCGAAAATATGTTGAATACGGAATGTGACCTTAAGAACTGTTCTTGTATTTTTCATTTATTTATTTATTTATTTATTTATTCGTCAACTTGAGTTACAAACTCATTTAGACAACTATTATTATAATGTAAAATATTTAATTATTATGGTAGAGAGCAGACATTATTTGATTCATAAAAGTATTTCTAGAAAAGTTTTGAAAAACATCAATGTGATCAATAACTAAATTAAATTCTTTAATGCAACGCTCAATTGGTTCATTACGGACATAATTTGTTCTATTCAATCAAACATCTATTATTGAGAATAATTTATGCGAACCAAAATATTCTTGAAATATAAATATTATATTCATTTTCTGATATCAATATCAAGTTCTTTGAATTTTCATAGAAATAATTTTCTTTAGTCAATGAAGAATTTAGAACTAAGTATAAATAAATTTAGAAGGAATAACTCTTTTTTTTTGTGATTAAATCTATATATATAAAAATGGATCTTTGTTTGTTCGGATGCTTAAAACTCGAAAACGACTGGACCAAATTGGATACTTCCTTCTGCGGATTTGTTCCTAATTGCTCCGCGAAGGTTTAGGAAAAAAGAAAAATTGAAAAATTCTCAACAGGTGGCGCTGTAGGCGGTCATTCCATTTGATAGCACAGTATATGTTCTTTGTGATTTGATAATTTGGGCTGTGTGGTCACGGAGGAGGGGGGCAATGAATCAACTAATGTACTGATAAAGAAGTTGTACCCTTTTGTAAATCAAGAAAGAAAAATAAGACAACATTTGAAAGAAAGTCAAATTAATTTTAAATAAAATTTTTAAATTTACTATTATTATTATTGTTTTGTTAGATCGTTAAGTGTTTTGTTCTGTTTTTCCAGTTGTATTCAAAATTTCAATTGCACCCTTTTCGTTCGTTTGCTTTCTGTATTTTGGCTATTTCAAAGGTAAGTTAGTGATTTGTGAAAACTGCGTGCGATTTATAAAAAGTTATGATCATTTACAGTTCGATATTTGTTACGATGCCAAAAAGAGGTCATGGTAACATTGGTCGGCGTTCACAGAATGCATCACGACACCGAAATGTCATAGCACGTCAAACGGAAGAGGAACGTGCTATTGAAAGGGAATCAGCACGAATCAGAATGATTCAAAATCGTGCGCGACAGTCAGAAGAGATCAACGAAGCTTACAATGAGCAACAACGATTGAGAAGAAGAGAAGTTCGTGCTCGGCAAAGTGATGAAGTAAGGTGTGAGTGCGTATGATCAACTGATGAAGGCTGTCGATGAAGGAAACGGTGGGCTATTTTTCCTTGATGCGCCCGGCGGTACTGGGAAAACGTTCCTGATATCATTGATATTAGCAGCAATACGTGCTCAAAGTGGCATTGCGTTAGCTCTCGCATCTACCGGAATTGCTGCAACACTGTTGGAAGGTGGAAGAACAGCACATTCAGCACTGAAGCTTCCGTTAAACCTGCAAATCAATGAAAATCCTGTTTCCAACATTTCAAAGCAATCAGCCATGGCAAAAGTGTTGAAAAATTGTAAATTGATCATATGGGATGAGTGCACAATGGCGCACAAACGATCATTAGAAGCACTTGATCGAACATTGCAAGATTTGCGCAACAATAATCACCGGTTTGGTGGCGTGATGATACTGTTGGCGGGCGACTTCAGACAAACACTTCCCGTGATACCGAAATCAACAGCGGCGGATGAATTAAATGCATGTCTGAAGTCATCGTATTTGTGGCGATACGTAAAAACCATTTCATTGAGTATGAATATGCGAGTGATTCTGCAACAGGATAGAACCGCAGAAGTTTTCTCTAAAGAACTGCTAAAAATCGGAAATGGACAGATTCCGGTTGAAACTTCAAGTGGTTTAATATCCATTCCACCTGTCATTTGTCAATTCACCTTAACGAAAGATGAACTCATTACTAATGTATATCCGAACATTGGTCAAAATTATCGTAACTACGATTGGTTGAGCGCACGCGCAATTTTAGCAGCGAAAAATATTGATGTCAATGACTTGAATTGGACGATTCAAAATCAAATTCCGGGAGAGCTGCGTTCATACAAATCGATCGATCGCGTTGAAAACGAAGACGATGTCGTCAATTATCCAGTGGAATTCCTAAACTCTTTGGATTTGTCTGACATTCCGCCTCATCATTTGCGTCTTAAAGTTGGATCTGTCGTCATTATGCTAAGAAATCTTCATGCCCCGAAACTGTGCAATGGAACCCGCCTGATTGTCATGAAGCTAATGAACAATGTGATAGTGGCAAGGATTTTGAAAGGGCTGTTCAAAGGAGAAGAATGCCTAATCCCGCGAATTCCCTTGAGTTCAAACGATTTGCCATTCCAATTCAAACGTATTCAGTTCCCAGTGAAACTTGCATTTGCGATGACAATAAACAAGTCACAAGGGCAGTCGCTGGAAGTGTGCGGCATAAATCTGGAAAAATCATGTTTTTCACACGGCCAGTTATATGTGGCATGTTCCCGAGTAGGGAAACCATCCTCACTCTTCATTTACGCTCCGGAGCAGAAAACAAAAATGTAGTGTATCGTGCAGCTTTAAATTGAGTCATTAATATATTCTTTGTTTTAGATTTCAATAAATCTAATAGACTTTAAAGAAATTAATACTTGATTTTATTATATTTTCGCCAAATATTGGCCGGGACGAAGTCATCTGTTAAGTATCGCTAAATTTCGATCAAAGAAACAAATTTCAGGTGGAATCGTGAGTGCTTGAAATTAATTCAGTCAAAAAATATATTTTGGGCAAAACGAAGTTTGCCGGGTCAGCTAGTATTTTTATATAGAAGAGGGTTGTATACATAATTTTAATTTTTTTCAAATTATATGTCAATGTTATAAGTCGTAGTAATCTACTTTTCAATCAATTTTTATGTCGAACTTTCAAGTTTTCGTTGTCTTCAGTCCTTAGAGCGATGCAGGAAATCTTTTTTTTTTTTTAAATATTCATCTATTTTTTCCATGTAAACTGAAAAAACATAAATAAAACCATTTATTCCTCCTCAATGATATCAATCTAAGCAAAAGAAGATATTCTTATACACATTTGATCTCAAAATAAATGATAGCCTTAAATTCCATTTCCTCAATAAGTTTATTGAAATTCTTCTAAGCCTCTGCAATTATTTTCCTGATTTTTGAAAACCTGTACTAGCTTAAAATTAAAAATTCCAAGTATCAAATAATAACTTCTTGATTTCAGAATATATTTCTTAACTTTGCTATACAAAATTTGTTTTTTGTTTTTACCAATAAGAAATATTTTTTGTTACAAGTATTTATTTTTAAATACAAGTAAAATAAATTCGAATAAAGAAGAATTTGTTAATATTTGTACATTCTGAAGAAACGAAATTTCTAATTTTCTTTCCCTGTGGGAATTCTGTCAGGCAGCAGCTACAGTAACGAATGGGGAATACCTATTAATATTCATGTGTGAAAGAATCCTAGAAGAAGCGTTCGATCCGATTATCGCTCAACCTACTGTCATTCGCAATACGCATGCGCACAATCATCACATCACGGAGAAACTTCTTTATTTAACCTGTTATTTGGCTTCCGTTAGCAAACTGTATTCGTATGTTGGTAGTTTTCACCATGAATTGAGGGCAACCATTGAGTTAGCCTAGCAATTACCCAAAATCTTTAAAGTTAATTCACACTTTACTCGTATGCAGAAGTCAGTCGCAGTAACATCGTTTAATCAACATGGACATTTATATTCCTTATGTTCACGCCTGTGGCACAAACACAAAGTAGGGCAGTTGCCTTATTTCGCCGGTCTTCAAATTATACAGAACTCTTGGCACTCGAGTGTCCAACTATAAGCATCCAATCCACATCCTTATTTATTTCCTTTCACCAAGAGAATTACCTACAGCCTTTTATGTTCTTAATAACTGCTCGGCCCACGTCGTAAATGCAATGAAAACCTCCTCCTCCTCCTTCTCCTCCTGCCACTCCAACTCCAAAGTGAACATGACAGTGGACACGAAACCAACGAATAAGGTGCCTTGTTCTTTAATAGGAAGCAACGATGAGGTTTTCCCCTTAGGTGGATTTCAATGGTACCCATACGACTACGTACCCGTATACAAACTGTCATTGTCGTAAAATCCACTTGGATACCTTTTCTGTTGCCGCATAACCACCACACGTGTAGGACATCATCAACGAAATGTGAAATGGTGTTCACGATGACAATGGGGATTCAATATTAAATTTTGATCTAATCCGTAGGGCCAGTACGAGTAACGCATTTTATTCCCCAGCCATGAAGTACATGCTAATTAAGATTCGATCGATTTAACTGCTGATGGGATTTTCATTTCATTTTATGCCCGAAAGACTTTTTGACATCGTTCGAGTGGCAAAGAGAGGAACGGTCCTGCCACTCCTCATGCTGGAGTTCAAGTTTCCTATTATAACATTTTGATTGACGAAGAGTTTCCGGACAGCAACACCGAAATTGATACTGTGTAAGCAATTAAATATTTGTGATGAGCATAGGCCCTGGCAAAAGGGTTATACCAATGGATGGGCTTTTGGTTTGGCTTGTTCAATTGGATTACGGTGGATCTGAATTGAGCTTTCATTAATAAGCCGAGGATTAAATTAGAGAAGTGTCATCGATATTAAGGTGTGTTGGAAATTAGTATGCATTAACATGAAAAACCTCTTAACAAAGTCTGTCAGTTATTTTAATTTGCAGCATGAATAGGATTAACTAGTCTAAAGTTCGAAGCATTATCATTGAGCATGGCCAAAAGGGATGAAGTAGAATAGGTTAGAAAGGGGATCGCAAAAACAAGTAGCGTACCGGATTCTATATTTTCGTCCTTGAATATGTTTCCAGAGCAACAACAAGAAATTTACATAAGTTCAAGTGTATAGAAACGCCATCCATGAGCAGGCATTTTTGGCCGAATAAGTCCAAAACAGAAAGATTGTCAACATGGGCTGTGCAACTTCTTGCGGTTTCGACCTCTCCCCACACATTTCTAACTGAGTATCACTGAAAATAAAATACCAGGTAATAGTGATAAAATTTGAATGTAAAATTCCAACAAAAAATATTTTTGTTGAACTGAAAAAAGATTGTTGTAATTATAAATGAAATTGTTGAATTAATAAAGTTATAGTTATATCCATTAAGACAGAACCAAAAATCACTTACGTGGAATTGACAAAACTAATGCAAAATGTTTGTTAGCCAAACAAAATATAGATTATACTACAAACATTCTGTTGAAATGAACATTTTTGTTTGCAGATTCAACATAAATTTTGTTCAATTAATAACACAAGTGTTGAATTGAAAAAAAAATACCATTTAAACAGGGTAATCCTTTCAATGCAATGCTTTTGATGGCGTCATTTATTATTTGACACGCAAAGTATAGTAGTTTGTTAATGTGCATGAAAATTCCCTTACAAAGTTCAACAAAAGTTTCGACATTTTAAGAGTAAATAAATCCGTTTATGGATGACTACAGAAAAATGGAAAACTTGCAAGCGACCCCTTAGATATAAATTGGTAAGAATTGTAATTTGCTTATATGGGATTGTTTAATATGCATTTGATTATCTTAAATTAAATAGATCAAATTTGACTTCAACGCTATGTTCCCGAATTCTCTAACCGAAACCAAAAGACGCAACTTCAAAATATAAATACATTCAACAAAAGACTACTGTAGCCAAACAATTTCGATGGTATTAACAAATATTTTTGTTAATTTAACAAAAAGATAAAGGAAGGTAAAACTGAAAAATTCCTTCGCAAAATCTACAGCATTTTGGCAAGCTTAAGAAAAAATGTTCATACGCACAAATAAGCAATTTTTGTTACCATAACAATTTTGTTGTTATCACAAGAAAGACGAGATAAAATGTTGTCAATTTGATAGAAACAGTTTATTGGACGTATATTGACAAAAGACATTTTTATCAAATATGCCAGGGTTTTACTTTCAGTGTACACAATTGCTACAAGTACTTCGCGAATTTTATACTTTACCCGCCATTCACTGACCGCAACTGCTGCTTTGCAGTTTTTCTGCACTAAAAATTAAGTTTGTCTCAGATTTTCGTACCGGTATTGATTAGTTAAATTATGTTTCTGTTAGCCGCCTTTCATCGTCAAAAGTTCGACTTGCCATCGTTCTTATAATTTTCTCCCACTCCTTGCCCACATATCAAAGTTTTCCCGCCTCAAATTACACGCGGTGGCTATTAGCACTTTTACTCTTAAACAGGCAACAGATGTGAAGCCCTTTCCAAATGAGCTTGCCTAGTGTCTAAAAAGGTTTTATATTGCACACCTTATGTGTCATAAAACTTGAACCAATTTAAATATAGCGACAAGTGGAACGCATTTTTCTGAACACACCCAAATAGCCAAGTAAATGTAAAACTGATCAAACCACATCAAAGAAACTTTTGCCCCGAATACAAAAATAAAACAATTTACACTCCTTTTGCCAAAACGAGTGGCGTTTCGCTGACTTCTATTCGTTTTTACCCCACCGACCACCCGCCTATATGGGTTTCACAAAAGCAATCAAATAACGAAAATCTCCTCTAACGAGCAAAGAGCAATAAATTCATTCATAGGTAGGTGTTGGACGTCGAAAACTCATGAATACATTTGCAAAGTTAAACCGTCATATACCCATGCCGGGCATCGGCTTGAGCCAACAACTGAGTCGCTGTGGGGTGGGGACAGGCGGCGAATATGAAAAATTCAGGATTTCCGCCAAGTTGACCCACACCCAACACCAGCGGAGCACAACAAAACACAACTTCGCTACCCTCACCTTTGGCAAAATTAAGGGAACCATGTAAAACGTATTTGCACGCGGGTGGTGGAACAACCGCAGAATGCCATAAACAAGGATTTTCCCAGTGAATGCCTCGTAAAATGTACAAAATAAACCAAAACCGAAATTAAAAAAAATAAAACAAAAAAGGCAGAAAAACTGTGTGTGTACATCAGGCGGAGGCTATATGCTTTGCGGGAAACAGGAATATGTGTGGCGATGACGTGTGCATGTGCTGCTTATAATTTCCCAAAAAGCAACCAAAAGAGTATTTGCACAACCCAGCACCAGCAGCGAGGACACTGCGTTCTTTGAAGTCCCTAACGAGATAGGCGTATAGTCTGGCTGGGTGTAATTTCCTCACAGAGTCATGTCGCGGAGTGTGCAGGTACAGTGTACACTGTACAGTGAAACTTACTTTTACTTTTCGACGATAATTTAGATGTTCCTGTGAGGGAAAGTTTCCTCGATATCAGATGAGAGTCTGCTGCTATCGGGCAACACCACTGTTTGCACTATGAGCGACACGGTTGCAGATGCCGTATTTTACCCTGCGTTCCACCTGTACGAAATCGAAAAGTCCCGAAGGAGAAAAACAGACATTTTATTCATTACCAAGAATAATTAGAATCTCGTGGCAGTAGTCGTACCATTAATTTTCGTCTTACAAACTCCTGAGGTAGGGAGAACTATCGCAGTGAGATTTAGCTCGAAGGTGGGTGTGCTGCAACTTACAAGTCATCTTGAAAGAGGTCGCCTCACAATGTCAGTTTCAGTTGCGATTGCGATTGTGTGTTTGCATCCTCTCTATGGCAACAAAAACAAGCTTTAAGGATGTTGAATGACTCTGTTGTTGGTTACGTTATGCGGAGCTGCATTTTTTATGCTAAATGGATGTTTGAGACGATGTTTGTAATTATAAGATAGTTAGCGTGTTGAATAAAATGAAATCAAAAAAAATACAGTACCGAGAGTGAAGGAAGTTTGTGGGTGACCGGCTGTACCCGCTCGGTTTTGTTTGTGTCAGGGAGATGTATTTCTTAAAATAAGGGAGGCATTTCGTATAAGTTTCCCTTTTTCGATGTTCCTTAGTTTTTGAAATCATCGCGTGTGCGGATGAACATTGAGTTCATTGAGAATTACTACATCAGCGACTTCTGCCGGTTTCGTCTCCTTACGCCACTTTGGACTCCTCGTTATCTCAGGGTCAGGCAGATACTCGACGTACCACCACTTGGTAGATTCTACCATCAGATGTTGATATCGCCGACTGTACAGCTATAATTTCGGAGAAAACTCCAAAGGGCGTAATATCGCGATCTTCCTCACCGAGCAGCAAGAGCAGGGTCCACTAAGTGATGTGGGTAAGTGGGGGACAGTTAATTTGACCCTGCACTTCCATGAGGGCATTACGAAGCACGTCTTCGCTTGGGTCGATTCCTATAAAAGTGAAACGACCTCTAGTCTTGATTGATTGAATGTAGCTCCACCCATATCCATGGATAATAGTTAGGAACTGCTTCATACTTGGCTGCATGTTCACTCATGCCAAATTAAATCTCGCATATATTTTGAAATACTACCCACAAAACAGTAAGTGTATCATGGCAAACACTGTATTGTTTTATGACAGCAATCCAACTTTCAGACAATTGGTGATAGATATCTGCCGGATTAGATATATCCACTCACCGATCAACGTTTGGTTAAAACAATCTTGCCTTCCGAAGGAGTAAAATCACCGACAAGCGTCGTTCTGTGTACTTAAAGTCGGTTACTGTATAACTTTCTATATTATTTGAAGATTATATCCTCCACTTCGGAGCTATCACCATTCACTATAAGCGTGGGAGACAATTTGAATTTGTTTGTATGAAAAACTTCGTCTCCATACTGAGAAGTTCAAGAAATCCCAAGTAAACTTTACAAGTTTCCTCCTTTACTAGCAAACATTTTTAACCTTCAAACCAAATATTTTGTCACAAAATGCAATTTTGTATGGAAAATTTCGCCGCTGTGAGCTCGAAAAATTTACCCTGGACACTAAATCTGATTATTAGTGTCGCGGAATATGTTTGTAATTCTATTTTTGGGTTAAGCTGACCAGACTGCAAAAATGTTTTGTTCTTACCAGCAGCGCACTCTCTTAAGCTCGATCTCCCTCTCCATTCTTAGATTTAAGCCTCAGTCATAAGTCCTCGACTTGAATTTAAAATTTAGGTTCTAGTGCAGTTAATTAGTGAATCCCCATGAGAAAAAAATCATCATCACTTACTGTTGCCTGGTTCTTTGTAAGAAAGGTGTATTTAAACCACAACACTTAAATATATTTTCATTAGACCCAGAGGGATGCAAAATCTTATCAGAATCTGCTGACCCCTCTTCCTGCTTTGGCAGGCTCCAGTCATCACCTAAATGAGCCCCACCCTTCTGGATTTCAACGTTTTTCATACTGTCTACATACCTAAGTGTTGTCAAGGGATATAATGTATTTCAATATGGCCAAAAGTGCGGTGTAAACTCGCTTGGGAATGACGTGCAAACGTTTGATTTTATCTGTGAAAAAATTAAACAGAAAAATTCTTTCAGCAATTGTGATTTGAATTCTCCCTGGCCATTTGTATGAAACGAAATAAAAAAATGAATAGCCGGTCACCCTATTTCAGGTTAAATTGGAAATCCCCTGAAGCAACGTCCTTCCATCGAAAACTTTCGACACTCTGGAAAATCAAATCGCAATTTGGGAGCCATTTCCCATGCACACAGTCTTTGCATCGTTTTTGTTTATAGCATAAAACTCCGCTGCAGATTGATATACTTCGGCACAGGTGAACAGCTTGGCTGTTAAGTCGTCATTCGTCATAAGTTTTCTGCCGAAAAACTTGTTGCAACTTTTTCCCAAATTAAAAAAAAAAAATATTTCTCACCAAACATTTATGCGTAAAATTAAATTTAACTGCATCATTAACCCGGGTATCCTTAAATTTATTTAACACTGTAACCTGAAAATGAGGAAATTGAAAATTGTGCCCGCCCCACACTTAACGCTGCCAGTTTGTTGTGCTATCATAATCCCTCCATATAGGTACCTACGTTTGAGAAAACTACCAAAAAGGGGTTACCATTCACCAGCAGTAAAGCATGAGGCAACACAGAAAATGAGGCGAATTTTCATAAAATGTTCATGCCGCAGTTAAGAAAATTGTCAGTAGAAACTAGAAACCCTTGACATCTGACTGTGTTCACATGACAGATCCCTCAGCCAACATACCTTACAACATGTACCCACCAATGTGCATATATATATAGACTCTATGCTCAGATACGTATGTACATACTTTGTATGACTTTGGGGGCACACAAAAGGAAGACAGAGTGTACACAAAAACTGTTCTGATGCTCAACAAAATATTCTCACGTAGCAATGGGAAACTTTAATCAAAAGGATTTGCATGTTGTCACGTTGGCTAAAAGAACGATAGCTCATTTTTTTTCGGTCGTGCGGTTATGAACATCCTTGTTCTTCAGCAGATTAGTGTGAGGAACTCATTTTGAGTTAGTTTGCATTAGCAGAGCGCAGAGGTTGCCTACCTATCATTTTGGTTGATATATCAACTTGTACGTATGTAGTTGTGTTGTTGATATTCTTGTATCCTAGAAAATGAAGGTGGATATGATTACGTCGTCGTCGTGCTGATGAAGGCACCAGATTTGTTGGAATTTTATTTTCAGTAAAATGGAGAAGACATATATAATATTTGGGTAAAACTTGAATGAATTTCACAATGGGCTCGTTTGCCTGCACAAAAGGAGCGCGTGTACATAAATGAAAAGAGTTGGGTTCGATATCCAAATTCGGGTCGTTGTGTGTTGGGTAGAGTTTTAAGACAGCAGTACCCACCTCATTTAGTTGGTTGGAAAAATAGATTGTGTGTACATAAATGAAAAGAGTTGGGTTCGATTTATAAATTCGAGTCGTTGTGTGTTGGGTAGAGTTTTAAGACAGCAGTACCCACCTCATTTAGTTGGTTGGAAAAATAGATTTTGCTATTTCTGCAAAAGGGTTTTGAACATGAGTTGACGGGTTCAAGTAGTGAGACTCGTTTTATTGAAAAATCTCAGCCACTCAAGATTTGTAAAGGTCAACGCAACAACTCGACGCATATACCAAAAATGTGCGGGAATCCGATTTATTAAGACTACCCCATTGACTTATTATATATGGACTGCTAGTAACGCATGTTCCAAAAATACAGACGCGCTACTGTTTTACAGCGGAAAACAACGTAAACGTCAAACGACCAAGTTTACTTTTATTACAAATTTCGATTTGGGGTATGCGTTGAGAGGGTAAGAACTAATATAGGATTTGTTAGTGTTTTTGATTTATTTATTTACCTATAGGTATTTGTATTTTTGTATGCTAGTTACATTCATTCAAATAAAAAAACATTTAGGTCATTGTTGTGTGTGATTGGGTTTTCAAAAAGTCAAAACAAGTATTAAATACAAGTTCAATCAAAGATCGAACCTGCTGCATTTTTTTAATTATCTATTGCGCTCCTCTTTTTTGAAAGTGGCAACGCTGGTTACTATGAAAATGAATCTGTTCGGAGAAGATGTCGCTCTTTTGTGTACACGTTACTTTGGAAACGAACTATTTTTTTGAAAAAAATGCCGCTTCTTTGTTTACGTTACTATTTGAATTTAAACTTGACATCGGCACGTGTTTCTTTCATAATCCGCTGTAAAACAATAGCGCCGTACTGTTTTGGAACATATTTTCCCGCAGAATTGTATTAAAATGATATTTCACTTGATGTCCATATTTAGTATGTATATGCTCTCTCAGTGTTTACAATTTTACATACGCACAGTTCTAATTTCGCATCTGTTTTGAAAATACTTTAAAGGGCCGAAATAGGTAGGTCCCCAATTATTTGTACCCAAAATAAATTAAACTTTTGCAGCTCAACACTGTGTGCACCCATGTGACCGGCAAAAGTCTTCCCAGACTTTAAAAAATGTTTTCCCTTGTTTTTTATCAGCAAAAGTATTACTTTTCCCCCAAATTCGAAAAAAGTTTACCCCTTGAAATTTGTATTATAAATACTTTCCATATGAAAAAAATAAAAATATAAGTCGTTTTATAACAGTTTTATTAACAAGCTAAAAATAGGGGTCCCCAGGATCGATCCCGAAAATAAAAAAATTTCATCTCGTCACGTCTGACAAAATCTGAGACTCGGCATTCATTCCAAAACTGAAAAACTCACACAAAACGAATGGTTGCGAGGAACTAGGCCTAGGGTCCCTACGGACCTGCGCCAACTATGTATGTATTATTTATCCCCCGTCTCTGGTGGATATTCCTGAAGTATGTGCCCCTCAGTAACTGCAATTAGTATCCACTTGCTCTTAAAAGGCTGAGCAGAGTTTTTATGCTATAGTCATAAACTAAGTAAAAACTCCCCTTACAATACCATGTCTAGGGTTTACAGTACAGAAATAACCGAATAAAGAAAAGAATACCACTTAAACCTCCCTTTAAAATTATCTTTTAATTCAGATAAGAGTAATCGAAAAACGGTCGAAGCTGAACGGAAAAGTTCTTGACTTTCTCATGGGAAGAGTTGAGCCCAATATTCTCTTGTTAACTCTTGTGCTTATAATTTGCGAAACCTAATTAAAATACTCGACCACAAGAGTAGCAAGAAGACCAGTCTATATAATTAACACAGGGAATATAATTACAAGCAACAGCTGGTGCTTTTAAACAAAGCAGTAAAACTCCCAGCGAAACCACTTGGCTAAAATTGAATGTGTATTATCGAAGTTGGAAGGAAATGTAAAATTCTTTTATGCAGCGTGTATAATTTAGATGGTAATAATATATAACAGTATACTGCGAAGATTATGTACAATTATGAGGCCAATAAGTTTGGCAAAGTAGGTAAAACTTCTTCAAATTAAATGCGCTCGAACGGAAATATGGTAGCAAATTTGTGAGAGGACGCTGTTACATTAATTTCAATTAGATGCTTCCAGGCAAAAGTAGCGGTGAATTGAGTATTTTTTTGATAAATACAAGAAAAAATTAGATGTTGTGAGGTTGGTACTTGTTACTCGTGGGTACTTGTTTAGCATGCCCAAGGACATTTCTGTGTGTTGTTTGAATAATAGCTTCATCATCTCGTAGATTTGTGTGTTTAAAAGGGAATTCGATAATCAAGTTAAATTGCTGGAATGGCTGTCGAATTGGGACTTGTAAAAGCGCTTTTATATCTCGTAGTGAATCTTTTTCGATTTCGGAAATAGCTTTGGAATACATTTATCAAACAGATACGATTAGATAATCAATTCGATTCGTTATATTATATATTTTTTTTTTTGTCTTGAATCAGGGATAGCTTAGGAAAAATGAAAATTCGGAAAATTCTCAACAGGTGGGGCTGTAGGCACGTTTCTCTTGTCACCTATCTCCTTCTACATCAAAAAAAGTCGCATTGTGTTTGAATTGATGTTCTCTTAATGCGTGAAAAGATTTTGTTCCTGGAAATTTAAAATAAAAGGTGACGTCAATACTAAGGTTTGTATGGATAAAAGGTGTTTGTATGTGTATTGGTTACACGAGTTATAGGCATTAAATATGTTGTCGACCTCCGAAACTCCTCAACCAATTTAAATGAAATTTTGTTGATGTGTATGGTTGGTTGCAGCTTAAAGGACAGGATAGTTTTGGTGGCCACTCGACAGGTGGAACTGTTTTCGATCTCCAAAACCTCTCAACCAATTTCAGTGAAATTTTGTGGATAGGTATGGTTAGCTCGATAGCTCCGTTCTTGCTCTGCCTTGGGGTGGTGGGCGCAAATGCATTGAGCTCAATTTAGTTCCAAGGTAGTTTCATTCGTTCAATAGAGAGATTCAACAATGAAAAGGGATGTTAATAATTTAATCAATTTTAGGCGGTACGAAGTTCGCCGGGTCAGCTAGTAGACATCTACAAAATCGACTCCTGTCGATTTTAGCCATTTTTCCAATGAAACCAGATGAAAAAGACTTCACAAATAAAAGCACCCCTCTCTGAGCGATTATTTTGCATAAGTTGTCCTTTTCCAGTTGCGCGCATAATTTTTAATTCCCATAACTCTGCCAGAGCCAGACCAGAACACGGTGTAAAATAAAAAAATGCACTTAAATACCTGATGATTCCCGCATAATTATACAAGCAATTTGTTTTCAGCCCTCATGCGCATCATAAGCTCATAAAAAGTTTCATTGTGTTTGACCTTCTCTCCACTTTTTGCTTCAATCGGGTCTAAAAGAATGCGAATATATTTTTACATGTATGTAGCAATGCATGGCGGTTTTTGTTTGCATTTTAGGAGTATTTGTTCGCCTACTTAATTGCTGAAAGCATGCACTTGTGCTTTTGTACCTACTTGTAACATGTCGTATTGTACGAACGTTTCTCGTGGGTAATTTTATGGAATTAAACTGGTCATGGTCTTACTGTCCCTAGGGCTTTTTTTTGGCACTTTTAACGACCGTTTTTCAATCACCCAACATTTGGAGAATTGTGCACCTCTTTGTTCGTTTTTCTTATTTTTTATAGTTTTCCACTCAAAAGTTTTCTAATTGCTTTTTCTGTTTCAGAAAAAAAATCTAGGATGCACTTTAAAAGTGCCTAACTACCCCATTTCAGCTCTCACTCTCATAGGCTTTCTTCCTTGTTGCATCCTCAAAATTTGCAGAGGAAATTACATCAAACTATAGGCCTATAGCTAAACTCTCTGCTTCTATAGGCCTTCAAAGCATTGTCCACGACTCGGCGTATTTTAAGTGCAAGTTGGTCCTTTTCCAACTAACTTCCTTAGGGGTATAGATCGCCAATGATTAGCCTCATTGAATCTGTTTTCTAAAACATCGCTTGTTAATAAGGTTACGAAGTTTTAGTAACCGAGTTGTCTATCTTATACTAAAAGCTTTCAGGTTATCTAGCCTATTTTATATTGTGGCGACAACAAACAGAACACAACCTAAAGACGTAAAAAGCCTAAAACAAAAGAAACGCGACCGAATGTATCAAATCAGAAAGGTTCTGACATTTCGGAGAATTCTTAAAAAGCCAGTTTTTTCTGGATAGTCCCGGCGGCACAAGGTGGTGGAGTTTGTGGTTGTATTAAATTAACGTCGTATAATATTGTAGACCGTACAAGTATTGGAAAAAAAAAGTTATTTCATTTTTGTATAAATAAAACTAAACTTTTTTTACTATGGGTCATGGCCCATAATATCATGGAGCACAATAATTGTAGGAGCGTCAGTACATGGTCCGATTATTGCCAAATCATATACCATAATCTTGACCTGTTCATCTTTGTTTTTGCTTCGATAAGACGATGTTGGTAGCATTTTAAAACACCCAGGATGTCTTTTCATACACGCAACTCTTTTTTTTGGTTCTTTGGAACGTGATCTGGGTTCAACTTGTGCCAGAGGGTTAAACGTGCGTCCTTATTTGGATTACAAACGAACATTTTTGTTCGCGTCTTTTTAAAACGTTGTTCTAAGGAACTTCATATTTTCTCGCGTCACCCTTGTTAAGACCCTTTTTGACTCAATCCCGTACAGCCAAGGTTCATCCACTTCGCCCTTTTCGTGGGCTCCCATGGGCTGATGTTTCCAGTCTGTCTCCCTACGAAGATTGGCTTAAATTGATTGATTTACAAATTCTTACAAAAAAAATCCTCGGGAAACCGCAGACATAGTTATCTGCTCTTCGTTAAGCAACTTTTAAAAAAATAACCACAGGTTCGTACCAAGCCACTCCAACGCACCAACTCAGTCACTATGAATAAAAACAAGTAAAGGGTGTCCAATAGTTGACAAAGTTGCAAAATGTAATATTGATAGAACATACTGATTTTTAATTAGAAAGATTAAATTTGTTATTGATTAATAGAGTATACAGATTGGGGTTATGTATGGAATAGCACACCGGATAAATGGCCACTTTTATTGAAATTTTCTGTGACCGTTTCGCATAAATGTGGCTGAATTTCACTAATGTACCTCCCAATTTCCTCTTTCAAGGCGTTGATGGTCGTTGGCTTGTTTGCATAGACCTTTGCTTTCAAAAAACCCCAAAGAAAAAATTTCAATGGCGTAAAATCGCAAGATATGTACCTATGCCCAATTTTGATCGCAAAAACGGCCGATTAACGATTAGGAAATGACTCATGCATTAATTGAATTGTTTCTCTGGCTGTAAGGCATGTGGCACCGGCTTGTTGAAACCACATGTTGTTCACATCCATATCTTGTAATTTAGGTACTAAAAACTTGGTTATCATATCACGATAACGAAACCCATTCATTGTTACTGCCTGGCCAGCCGCATTTTCGAAGAAGAATGGTCCGATAATACATCCAGCCCACAATCCGTACCAAACAGTCACGCGTTTCTCAACAATTACTCGTGGGTTTTCTTCTGAACCCCAAATGCGCCAATTTTGCAATTAACGAAGCCATCAAAATGAAAATAGTTTCATCACTGAAGATGATTTTGTTCGAACAAACCTTCATTATTTTTAAAATATTGCTCGACAATGAAAATGCGTTGTTCTTTCGTATAGCGCTCCATTTTTACTAACCCCGAACTGTCAGCTGTCACATTGTTATCTTTTTTGCGTTGGCATCACTCTACTATAAGTTGGCGCAAAATTCAAATTTTGCGTGAATTATGGGACACCCTTTACAAAGAACACCTTTGCAGGCTCAGAACACCCATCCCTGGTTGACATTTTTAAGAACTTTCCTTTTGTCTCCACTTGAATTCTTTCCATCATTTCGTGGTTTTACAGCGTAGTTAGTTTTAGTTTCTTATATGCTCATGAAAAAAGGTTCTACGACCCTTCCAACTTGGTTGTTTTTGGAGGTAACTGACCTACTTTTAGTAAAACTTAATTTTCGGCAGTTTTTTATTGATGCGGGGAGAGTCCTGTTATAATGTGGAAGTACACGGCCTACTCCAAAATTGTTTGCGTCACTTTTTGAAAGTCATAAAGCAAATAATTTACCTTGGCGTAGTGGTCAAGGAAGTCCAATAGAACCCCATGTTTTCCTTCATATTGTTGCTAATTATCCTCCTATTCTTCTTTCCTTTGTTCACATTCTTCAAAGCGGTAGCTATAAACATTTTCATTTTCTGATTCGAAAATACATAAACTTTTAATTTGTTTGCCTGTTTTGTAATCGAAGACGAAAAAATTTCAGAGTTTTGTTGTGGTTTGAAAAATCAGAGGCGTTTCCACTTCACCACGCTCCTCTTCGTGACTCGCCCGCCATACGCTTGAAGTTCGTTTCAATTAACAATTTGCATGTTCGATGCCATCTTGATGACAGCTCAAAAACAAATAACAGCAATTACTTTTAAGTTACCTAGAACAAAAGGAAGCAATAAAATAAAGTTTCACCAATATAAACAACAAAAAGACAACAAACGTGATCGAATATCGAAAGGAGGACCCAAACGCCAACTCTTCTAAATTGCATTGTTTAAGAGGCGAAAAAAAAATGTACAAAAAACGCACAGTCGGCGATAACACGTCGAAGTCAAATCGATACCAATTGATTGGCTATCTATACCAAAGTCTATGTATTTCGATATAACCCACTCAATTTCCAGGAGGTTTTATCGGCTTACAACTTCATTTCAACTCGAAAAGTGTATAGCGTTAGCGTAGTCCATGTTTCATCGCACACTTGTTGTAGCGCAATCGAAACAAGTGTGTGTTGGTTTGTGTATGCGCATATGTATATTTTGGGCAATTGATTGAGGAAAACCAAAGTATGTCGGTGGGCCTGAATACACAAAGGATTTCAGCGGACGTGTCCTTTTGTCGTTTTTTTTTTTTTCTTTTTTTAGATTATTTCCGGAAAATTGGATTTGAACAAAAAATCCAGAAAAAAAAATATGTACAAAAAACGTTTTTCTATATTGCATTTATGTGAATTGCCAAATAGTTTGTGTCGCAAGGGAACAACTTTGTAATGGTGACTCTTGACCATTTTCGATATAGACAATTTCAGTTATTAACTCGTAGTGAAAACTGAGAGTGCCACGCAAACACCAGCTGTTCTCTGTCCATTTTCAGAGTTCTTGAATTAGTATGCGGTGTCAGCATAATTGGAATTTGTTTTGAATAGGTAATAATTTCCTATTCTTCTTCGTTTATAAAGGATTTGGAATTTAGATTAAGTATAGAAATGCTGCAATTCCACCGGAGATTAAATCCGAGATTAGGATGAATTTTCCATAATTTGGTAGAAATCTTGACATTTATCAGGCAAATTTTATATTACGTTTCCACCGGAGATTAACTGCGAGATTTAGAAAGATTTCTGTAAATCCCGCATAAATCTCGGGATTTATCATACAAAAGTTTGTATAGAAATAAATCTCGATTATCAACCAGGTTTGAATGTACAGTCCGGTTTGTGAACACACTTTCCACAGCCCGAGATGTCAAAAATACAAAGCAAACAGAGCTATATTTGACATTGTGTCATTTCTGAGGGACTTCTCCTAGCCAATGCAACCATTAAAACTTTAATTTTATTTTGTGGAATTAAATTATAAACCTAAAAAAATTTAAGATTTCTGGAACTCATGTTTTATTACTTCAAAGTATTGAATTTTTTTTATTTTATTTTCAACTATCAGAATTTTGGCTTGTTTGATTTGACAGTAGTTGACAACATCTGGTGAAACGTCAAATTAATCTTGTGTTTTTTGGTGGAAACACCTCAGGATATATTTTTAATCCCTTGCCCTCGCGATTAGTGTCCGGTGGAAACGTAGCATTAATGTCATAAATAGGTACGATATTGAAAACTTTCTGATAAAACGTCCTGGTTTGCATGTAGAGTCCGGTTTGGGAACATACTCTTCACAGCCCGGGATGTCAAAAATGGAAATAAAAAATAGTTGTATTTTTTTTCATTTTTCAGGAACAAAAAAGAAGAGTCAAAAATGGAAAAATTGTTCTCGTGAAACGTCATTCTGTCTCTCGAATGGGAAGAGCCTGGAAGAATACGTCAACTTAATCTTCTTTTTTTCGGTGGAAATACTTCAAAGTTAATCTTTAACCTCTTGTGCTCTTGTACTTAATCTCGAGATTTGTGTCCGGTGGAAACGTTGGATAAGGCAATGTGCGGAAACAGCAAAACTGTACTACAAATTTCAAACCGACAAAGTAGAAATTATAAAATTTAAGTATACCTATCAACTTTTCCGACAAATATGTTTCCCAAATTATTTGTTATTATTGTTATTATTATTGAATTTTCAAAAATATAAAGAAGAAAAATTTTGTTACACGGAAAGAATTTTAAGATCAAATCAAGAAAAATAAGCGCAGAATCACGAAAAGTTTGTCTAGTTTTAGAGCTTAGCTAAGGATTTACTGATTCACGACTTTTTTTTCGCAATTCTAGAAATTGTACGAAGTGAAGATATTGACCCTCAAAAGTCGTGAATCAACACTTTTCATTATCAATAATGCGGTCAAACGAGAAAAACATATTGCCATAACCGATCGCAATTTGACACAAATAGTTATCAATTTGATATTACATGGATTGTAAATTGCAAAAACAATTCGTAAATTACCACTTTTCTGTTGTGAATTACGATTTCCTCCCTTAGCAAAATACAACCATTTAGTCTTGAATTGCAACTCAATAGTGTTGATTTGCGAACTAACAGGGGTGGATTTACTACTTCAGTAGTTGCAATTTACAAATTCTTAGTCGTAAATTGCAACTTATTTTTATCAATTTGCAATTCATATTTTGCAATTTACGTTTCTTGAGTAGTGATTTGAGGCATCGCCGTATTAAATTGAAAATGTTTTGTCGTGAAATTAGAAAACTTTATTCTCAATTTGCAACTTATATGTTGTGATTTACAAATCAAAATTCATAGTTTTATTAATTAGGTTATTTTCGTATTCCTCCTGATATCCAAGAAAATCATACGGCGCCATATCGTCCGGAGACAACGGGATTTGTCTGGGGTGGTTTTTCGGTGTGTGATGAAATTTAAAATACAAAAAAAATATTTAGATGAACTTGACATTAATACGAACCTTTACAATTCTTTTCAATTACATATTTTAGAATACATAATAACAAGATGTAACTTCTGAAAAAAATACAGATTTATATGCATAGGTACTTCAGGGTTTTTGGAATTCAATAGGTACTTACAAAATGTAATCCAGAATGCTTTATAATTAGTAGGACACTCACTATCCATACGAATTAGTTATATTTAAATTTAAACAACTTTAGCCCGATTGCTTTAAACAAAGATTGAATACCGACTGCCAACTACCAACGCAATGTGCACAATGAAGATTTGTCTTCATGATTGCAGCTGTCTAGCAATACCACATACATACATTCATCCATAAAGAGGAAGGACTTAAAAGGATTTCGATAGGTACATGGACTAACGTGCATAAAAAAATTCCACACATCAGGTAGTTGATTCCATGGAAATTACAAAAAATATTTTGCAATTTACGACTTCTCTACGTCAATATACGTTTTCAGTTTCATGTGTTAAATTATTACAAGATTTTATTGATTCATCATTCAGTTTTGGTAAATCACCAAATATTTTTCGCAATTTGAGATTGTGAAGTGGTGTTTGAGAAATTGACCTATTAGAGTGGTAAATTGCGCCAAACAATCTCGCAAATCACTACAAATAAAAGAAGCTCGAATTGATACTTCTAATCGTAAATTACAACAAACAGAATTTGGTATTCTCTGCCGTTTTCAATGTCAAATTACCAATTTCTGTATCAATCCATGAAAACTTCGTTGTGATTTGCGACAAATATATAAATCGTAAATTGCAACTCAAAATTTTGCAATTGGTGATTTTCAATTCTTTCCGTGTAGGAAAATTTATTGAAGGAATATTCAAGTTCTCGACTCAAGTAAGTATACAGTCTACCAGTTATCGAAACAGTTGCAACTTTGCACTTTTTTGGGAGTCTGCCACAATTTTTTGCTTTTTTGGCCCTTTTTGAGTTGGAAAAAGCGTTTCGAAAATTTTCCAAATGCTCTTATATCCAAATAAAAACCTTTGAAATGTACCGAGAACTTTCAGAGAATTTCAACCGGAAAGTAGTGATAAATATGTCAAATGCACAAAGTTGGCAAGAAACAAATTCAAAACCATCTTAAAAATCAATTGCACTAAAAAAAAAATCTGTGGAAATAAAGAAAATTCGGTGGTGGTCGAATGTTCTCCCAAAACAAATTTGCAAAAACTTAAGTTATATATTTATTTGTGATATAGATTAGATGTCAAAAGATTTATGTGGCTCAAAGTAGCTCTAAGTCTATACACGTACTTTGGTTTGGAGTATATTTCCAGCTCTCTGAGGGAGTTTTGCCCAATATCTGGGGTTTCACTCATTTTTAGTGCTTGGCTCGGGAAAGTAGGCCAATCGACTATTTTATGTCATTACTGGATGTTTATATTTATAATGGCGGGGTTATTTCCTTTTTTCAGCCAGACACATCAGGTTTGTGTTTCGTTTTTTTTCAAATCAGCTTTCATAAGATACGTGGAGCTAGAAAACGTGCTTCCAATTCTTTAAAACAAGCCTTTTCGAAAATATTGTACTATTATTTGCAGGCGTAGTTTGTGGTCAGATATTACAACCATTTTAAGGAAACGTATAAAAGAATTTACGTATAGAGACGAGCGATACATCATAATGGAGAACATATTGGCAAAAATACCGCCCTTCGATATAAGTAAGTCCCAAGGGCTATGTGAATAATTCATAATTCAGCGCAGGTGCATTAGTCCTATAGTCCTGCAAAAAAAAGCTTGTGACTTATGTCCCACTTAGGTGGCAGTTAAACTAGTTTATAGACGGTTTACGATGGAAAGAAAGTCAGGGTTGGATTCTCCTAAGGTGATAGTTGAAAGTCACTTTTACTTTTCTAAAAAATTGTCAAATGTCAAAGTCGTAAGGTGGACGCAAAATTGTTAAAAAAAAATGTACAAAAACAGCCCATAGAACACAGTAATTACCAGGTAGACATAATCTTCGGTAACCACGATCATTTTAGCGTCAAAAGTTAAAGTCATTAAAAATATACGTCCCGCGCTTAATTGATGGAAGCCCCTACGACAGACTGCTTGTATTAGAATGGCCCCTAAAACACTTTGAATAGCTCTAATAATTAATTAAACGTATTTCATTAGAACGTGTAGTTGTTGCGGGCACTAAAACTATAAAACATTCGCGCAATCGTTCCAAATCGCGTAAATTTTCGGATGATCGTTGTCAAGATGATTCATCACAAAAATTAACAGAGATAGTTAAATTTTTTAAAAGAAAAACCGAACTTGGTGATAAAAAATATTGTTCTACGTTCTATGAAATCTGAAGGAGATATACTGCCTCAAAATGGCGGTCAACTGCAAATAGATCCTGATTCAAAAATTTCGAGCTCCCTGTAATTAAATCTACCACCGGGTCCATTAGCAGCCCAAGAATCTGCTAATTACAAAACTTCTAGATGTGTTTCATAATTATGTACTTCAACCCATAAAACCCTTTAAATCCTTCTCTCCTTACATTCATCATACTCGCGCACAACGTCGAGCAGTATTTCAAATGAACCCATAAACGCAAACATTCACAAATATACTACTATCGCCTACTGTTTTACTGCCAATCAGCTTTTATTATTGTCCATCAAATACGACGACCCTCCCAACCACCCCAATGAAGCATTTTCACTTTGATACATTAACATCCGAATGCTGTCATAAAGAGTTTCCGCAGGAAGGCCTATCGGAAATACAGCTTCACATCCCAAGGGTTCAAAAGCGTAACCGAACTTTCCGCAGGATAAGAAAAGGGGAAAAGCATCAGCAACAGCAACAAAAAAAAAACTCCAAATGTTCTCGATCCGTAAATTTAATTTACATGATGCGCCACAACTTCTAGCACCCTCTTCCACGTTAAGCAGCGGCTATGAATGCGGACTTCTTTTTTAGATGCGAGCAGCGCCAGTTAGACATTCGTCCGTCGTCGTGGTCGTTGTCGTCGTCGTCGTCGTCCGGAGACAGCGACCACGAGCAAAGGAACTCATTTTCGAATTGGTTGTGTGAATTCAATTTGAACTTTTGCCAGCAAGATATTTCCGTTTCTTGCTTACTAGTTCTTCCTTTCACCATTCTCGTATATGTATGCTCTTCTCAGTGCTCATGCTACCCACCATTTTCCGATTTAATTGTCCTTCGGTGAAAGTTGGTTATTTTCTTCTGCGACTGTAGAGAAACTTGTGGCTAGGAATTAACGAAAAAGAAAAGAAATTTTGATGTTGAGCATTTTAAAGATTTTGGAAAACTTCTCCACCACCAGAGGCATATAGACAGGAAAAAAAAAGAAAGCAGACGAAATTGAGGACGAAAACGAAATGAACATCAAAAGAGACCTTTGCACTAAATTGCGGTTGTTTATCTCTTGTATTTCATGTAAGTTGAATTAATGAAGAGGTGTAGGTATACCGTGTACGGATATTTGCCAAAAGCGGTTCGATGGAAATTGAGTTAGATAAGTCCCCGTGCTTGTGTATACTAGATGGAGCGACTTTAAAGTTGCACAACTTTCCCATGGCATGTAAAACTGACAAACTTTTAATGGGTCAATATCGTAAATTTGCTAAAGCCTATCGAGCAAAGCATGGCAACCTGGTAGAAGGTTGGGGGGCGTTACGTTGGTGGTTCGTTTATCGGTGGGTTGTCGCAAATAAAATGTAATTAAAAACACTTGTAAACACGATTGAATTGAATGAACCGCAATGGAGCTCCTGTTCTTGAGACCCTAATCGCCTAATTGCATGAGAAGATTATCGGAGCTTGGCAGAGTATTTTCAAAGGCAATTCGATTTTACTGCAAAGAGCTAGGCGTTCCTCCTAATTGTTTATTATTCTGCAACTGAAAGTGGGTTGGGTGAGTTTGAAAATGACTGTGCACAGCACAACCACTCTCATCAGAAATTGGAATACACGCTGATTACTCACTCTCCTGGATTTGAATGTATTTATGAAGCTCAAGACGATCGAAATTTTACGTACGACTTTAAAACTAGCCAGGGGACTGGTGCTAAGATCTTCAAGGAAACATACAGCATAAAACCTCATCTCCTGCTAAGGAGGAAGAACCTGGGAAAAATTGGGGTTATCAGTTTATTCATCAGTTTTTACAGAATCTGCAAGTAAGGCTCTTTTTAAGTAATTAACAACTCCGAAGCAAAAATAAATAAATAGTCTGCGCAACAGGTCCATAGAGAACCTAGGCCTAGCTTCTCACAACCATTCGTTTTGTGTGAGTTCTTAATTTTTCGGGACGAATGGAAGGGATCTACAATTTACAATCTACAACCGAGTCTAAACGGCCAATTGAGAAGCTCTTTCATGACAGTTAAACTCTTCGATAGTATTGCAAAACAAGGTTCAGAGGATATTCTCAGAAGCCCCCATCTAATCTATATTTGCGGATGGGCTTCTCGTTACAACAGACGTCGTTGGCACATATTTTATGAATGCAAGCAAAGCTGTTGCACCCGAAACTATATAAGACATCTGCAACTTGCCTTGGTTCCTCCACAGAAAGGACTGCAAATGATGAAGATGCACTCAAGGACCGCTTCACTTCTGCCAAACACTAAACCATGCTGAGCTCAACCGAATCTAAAATTTGCAAGTCCTTCTGCGTATATTGAGTGTGGTACTAGTCCTTAATAATACTTTAGCTGAAAACAGCCCAATCAATGGAGTCTGATGCTGACAAATCTCACGCCGATTATACTCTTAATATGAGCTCTCCTTTCTCGTGGCCCTCTTGCCATAGGCTAAGTCAGCCGCTGCGACTGCTTAAGTCCGCCTTCAGCGCGAATCACATCATGTAACCACATTTGTCGCAGCCTTCAAGCTACGTTATATCTGAGTTGATTGTAAAAATCAGCGTGTTTCACACCTCCGACATACTCGTATCAACGTGGTTACGGACACGTTATTTTCACCTACGGAAAAAAAAAACCTCTTTCGAGCCACGGCATGCATTATTTAATGAAACTCCTTGCAAATCACAGTTGGATGCTTTCACATACACGCACAAGTGAATTGGGTGAATATGAAATGTGACCCTCGAATTGTGATTTGTGAATCAACACCACCCTCAGACGCGAGTCATCAGCAGAGAGAGGATGTGTTTTTCTGTTTGAAAACTGTGGGCTCCATATGTTGTCCATGAATAATTCGGTTTTAACTACATGAAAATGTCCTTGTGAATGTGAATTTGTTTTCATCCATCCGGGATGGCACACAATTGAAAATTGTTTACTTGTTTTTGTGCTTGCTATATGCGGGGGTAGGGGGAATATGTGACAAATGGAAAACAGATTGGAATCAAGGAAACTGTGCTAAATCGCTTATGATGATATCCGTGGTAGTTGTCTCGCTTTTATGTCTTAAGAGGCGAAACACTTGAGTTGTGTTGTTGCGACGCACACTGGAGATTTAATTAAACTTTACCCGTGACCTTCGACAGACGCACATACCCACATCACATATAGCACGTGCGTCGTTTTTGCATGTTCATTTAGGGTTTTCTCGCTCTGATTATCCGCATGCAAATAGAGTATTCCTTTTCATTTCCAATGTGCCATCAGGGTTGCGGGTGCAGTATCAAGACGGCCGACCCTCCATAACTCTCGATAACGATATCGGATCTAAATCAACTGGGGAATATCCCTATGCGGGTAGGAAATAAATGTCGGACTTTATATTATAGCCACCGCCTTCTGAGCCTACCCAGAGGATGTGTTACTAATGGCAGGTCTTGAAAGCAGGGTTGGGGACATGCGACTAACGAAACCAAAGCATGAAACAAGGCTTGGTGTCGCACAACCGTATATAAGAGTTTTAACCACTACCTTGGAATTGGCTTACATCACACTACACGAATACTATAAATCGCTATTCAATGAGGAGATAGACCTACTCGAAATTGTCTTTTTCATCGCTCGAAAATAAGACCCCGGGATTCTTGCACTCCTCCACTGAAAAGTGAATTTTGAACAGGCGGTTATTCATACGAGCCTCTTCTAACTCGAATTTCCCTCCATCTAGAAATTGATTGAATTGGCTTTAGTTGTTCAGGGAAAGCCATCTTCTAAGTTCCCCCTAACCCAAAAATCTTTTAAAATCAATCTCTTTTATTTTCAAAAAAATGTCGATTTTCATTTGGCCGTCAAAAAATGGGAAACAAAACTCTAAAGAGAATTTGTTTTCAAATCTTTTAAAGAAAATGTTTGGTTTTTTAACTGTCTATGATTTTTATATTAAACTCTACATTTTGTGTATACTGCACTCAAAACACGTCAGTCAGGATGCCCTTGCGTTTGCGAGTAACCCATAAGGGAAGTATATGTAGGTGCAGAAGGCTGAAATTCAAGTACAAGTACATCCATCTCCTCTTTAACTCAATAAAATAAAATTATAGTAACTTAAAGTTCTGAGGCTTGAATATTATTTCATTTTTCTAATATATTGAAATAATTTTTTTTGTAATAGAAACCTAGATGTTCATTACATTTTTATATTATTTAACTTAAAAAATATCGAGAAATACGCTTCCATTGTAAGTACTGCCTAAGACCCCACAGTTTGGTGGTTGGAACATTAGATATTATTAATGGCATATCTAATGTTGGAACCTTTATTGGAATATATTGAGGAAAGCAATCGGTGGATATCATTACTAACACGGACTAACTGAACGGAACCATTTATAGTACCAGATTATAGTATATTCAAACTTCAAACCGCTTTGGACACTGAAAATTAGAATCTCTACAGATGGCGCACATACGAAAAGACGGTCGTAGTATTTGCTACGCCTCTGAATACTTTGCTACATTTTCTTGGACATCATTGTTTCGGAATTGCAAGAGAATCCGAAAAATTGTAGCGTAGTAGAACAATTGAGAGTTAAATGCATAAATAGGTAAATACCATCTGTTTTGTGAATGCTGCACAGTTTCTTTTGAATCATTAAATAATCGAGACTCGAGCCACTGTGAAGCATAGACAAATCATCATTACTGAATGCCATTGGTTAGTTATTATAAATTGTTTTTGATACGATTTTGCATGGAAAATTTCGCAATTGTGAGTTCGAAAAATTTAACCTGGACACTAAAAATGATTATTAGTAGCGGAATGATTTTTATGAAGTAACCAAACCAGGGGTAAGATCTCTTTCTCATATCAAATTCGTTCCGAGATGAACAACTATGCATGACTTCGAAACCGGATTGAAATTGACTCAACAGCTGGCTCTTGGAACAATGTTTTCAAATTTGATATTAGGCGTGTTTTCTTGAGCGTCGATCTCAGCGAAGCAAACTAAAGTACGATGATCAGCACGCGATTACAACAACTACTGTGAGTCTCGATGTGTCAAGTAGAGCGTAGTTGTTGTTATCGCGTGCTGGAAATCCTTTGCTGAGATCGAAGCTCGAAAAACAGGCCTATTGTAATTCCCTTTTTATTTTATTTCTATTTTATTTATTTTTTACAGATCTTTTCGGATTTCGTTTTTTCCTAAAAAGACACTTAACATAAAATTTGTACCTTTACAAATTACTTATCAAAAATAAACGAACCTGGAAAAAAACCATAAATTCGGTCAATTACAACAACAAACACTCATCGGTTATCATAGATTTAAAATCATGGGTTAATAAATCTATGGTAACCCAACCACGGAATTAACCAGCTGTGAGCAGACCGGCACTTAGTGTTTTAAAACAATTTTTATTGAATGGTTTATTAAAGAGTCGCAAATTAAGAATGTTGTTGAATGTTGGGTATTTGTCTATTTTTAGAAATAAATACCCTTAAAAACAATATGAACGACTTTGAATTTAAATGTTATGTACTATTTTGTGTTTTTGGATACAATTTTCTGATGCAGATAATAATACCTAGTAGCACTTGCCAATTTCTCATCTCCATCAAATAAAGAGAGTTTTTAAATGGATCAAACATCAAACACTCTCTTCTTCGCAAGATTTCCCCATATTGATATTCCTATCGCACTTGCACGCATTATTATTTTCTAATTCCAAAGCCCAACCACCATACTCACTCCCTCTCCCACAAAATGGCCATTCAGAATCTCGTCTCGATCTCTGTCTCTATCTCTCTGTTTCTGCAGCAATATTTTCCGTGTAGCTGTGTGCACGGAACGGGCACCATTCGGATTCAGTTTTATTCGATACGTTCCGAGTGAGGGGTCGTGTTTTGCGTCATCGCATTCGGTGCTTAAAAATCCCAAATAATAGAATAAAAAAAAATCAAAACAAACGGGAAAATCTGTAAGGTTATTGTACCCGAAAGTGTTCCCATACAAAAGTGCATGATATAGTGTGAGAGGGGAACGTTGAGTGAAGTGAATTGAAAAAAAAATAAGAAAGTTGAATTTATCCATGAAAACAAATTGCTAAGTTCAAAGTTGAGAAAAACGAAGTGAGTTTTGTTTATTTTTCCACATTTTCGGGGCCTGTGCATTCTTTTCTCCTGCGTTTGTGAAAAAATAAATTTCAATAATTTAAGATATTCCGTTCGTGAATTATAAAAAAATTTAGAATCTACTACGCAGCAAGAAAAATATGTGTGTGTAAAAGGAAACAAAAAAAAAATATGTATTATGATGTGATGCGATCCGCCGCCCCACACCCGTCCCATTTGCCTTTGCCAGTGTAGCTGTATATTATCGCTCGCGTACCATACCACCGCCGCCGCGCCTTCGCCTTAGCTTATCACATCCTCTCAGTTGTTTTGTTTGCTGGCGGGCGCTCGCCCTCGCTGCTCTTTACACCCCTAAGTTCTCTTACATTTCCTTATATTTTTTTTCCTTTTAATCTCTAAAGCCTATCAAACTACAGCCCCACCGCCAAGTAATTGCGATCTGCGACTGCTATCAATAAATGGCGCGCATTTATATGCTATACTAGGGAGTGCAGACAAATGGCATGTCAATGCGGTTAATTGTTGTTGCGTTGTTTTGTGTTGTAGTTTGTCGGTGCCTGGAAGCTTCCTTGTTCTGTTCCTATTTGTTTTGTCCGCCTCACCCGTCGGATGTAGGAAAAATAATGTCTGCTTTTTACAAAAATTAACATTCGTGTGTTTTTAGAATTTAGCTCCGAAAAAAAAACGAATCGCTCTTCAATCACAACCTAAAGTGCGTGAAAATAAAAACAACTTCGGCGTATATGAGAACGAGAAGTGGGCTTCATCCGAACGGCAACACAGACACATGTTGGGTTTGTTATTTGGTGTGCGGGCATAAATCAAGAGCGGAGGAATTTTATTATCAACAGTGAGAGTAAAAGAAAAATCATTACTGTCGGCTTAGTGTAACCTTGCGAAGGACGGAAAAGGACAACAGCACAGAACAAACAAAACAGGTACACACTAACACAATTACTATTTCTCCGGTTTTTCGTTTTTACATTATTTTCATTTCATCAATTTCACTAATAGAAATATAATACACACTCAACGGCAAAAGCATGGCTAGGCTATGTACATTCAGATGCAGTCTCGCTCCCGCGCCAAGCAACACGCTTTAGGTTTATCCTACTCCTACGTCCTATACTATTTATATCCTACTGTATGAAAAGGATATGATATGAGAGCTGGAGAATATTTTTTTGGTACGAAGTGTAGTGACGTCACATACGCTACGCAACGCTTTACTACTAACAGTACCCGGTTTTTGTATGCGCGGGATGATGGAGTCGTGTATTATTGTTTGTTTATTAAATGTACGTGCGAGTGTGTGTGCGCGCTCGGTAGATTTTCTCTCTCCATCGCCAAACACCGACGAGCGACGGCCGGCCACCAACCCAGGCATTGTGTTCGTGTATCATCAGCTCTTCGTTTCGTTTTCGTAAAAAACTATGCTCTAGCAAATTCTAGCTCTAGCGCTAGTGCAAGTGCTAGCTATGTCTATCTCATTTATTCAGATAAGAAGAGAGAAAAACATTACAGATTTGAATTTGAGTAGAAGTCGGCGACGACGAGTGCCGTAGGTAGTTAAAGTTTTATCAAAATAATAATTACGAACGCATGTTGATGGTTTGAAGTATTGTTGTTGTTTCTCTTCTTTTTGTGTGTAATGCGTACCTACCTACCTAATTCGTTCGTTTCTCCGTCCGGTGAAGGTTGTTTCTATCACTTCTTAGGAATTTTCGTCTCTTTGCTAGCGCGTTCGTAGCCATACATGCGGATTCGTACAGTCATGAAATTGTTGTTCATTGAGTAAAAAGGGAAATTGCAAACAATGTACAGAACAGCACGTAGTTTTTGTGTATTTAGAATGTTTTAATCTGTTCCTTGAAAGTGTGTAGATTTGTGGAAAATAGAACCGCTCCTACTCGTAACCTACCTACCGAACATACCTGTTTGGACGGCAATAGGCACCTATGTACTTAAATATGGCCATATTTTCAGTACTGCACTACAATTTTGTATCTTTCAACAGGAGCAGACCTAACAAGATTGAAAAAACTCCATAATAAGGCAATGAAGGTAATCCTGAAATGTTGTTGAATGTTAGGCAGCAGATTAATTTTAGTTTATTATTTATTTTTAAAATGAAAAATGAGTTGCTGTCGGAATTAAAAACAATTTAAAATATATTATTAAAAGTCAACAACACACTAAACTTTCGACCAGAGTTTAGGTCTACAGTGCGCGCTCAAAACACGGTAATGTTCATGAGGATAAATCTGTTCAACAACCTTCCCATTGAAATTAAAACGCAAATGTTAAAAAACCAAAAAAGCAATTATTCAATTTTATAAAATCAGACAATTAAATTTATAAATAAATAAATAATGTACATGACTCCTTAAGCCAAATTCTTACCGCGCGTGTAACAGCGTTTTCCCGGGCCCAGATCAACAAAATAAAACTCCTTTTATTAGCAAAGTGCTTTAAAAAATACAAGTTTTATTAAAGATATCCGAATTGAAAAGCCAAAAAAGCAAGAAGAAGCGCAAACGTTTTAGCATATGGTTTTTGACACTTACGATGAAAATGGGATAATCTTGACGTTTACTAGACGGCTCACGACTCGCGAGTAGGTGTCGCTATGGTTTGCTTAGTGAACACTAGGATGGCAGCAACACAAATAATGAGCCACTCTCAAACAGCTCACAATTCAATTTTAAATGATACAAATATTTCAATTGTTATATCTGAACCTACAAGAATAACACCGTTCTCTAAAACCCAAATTGACTATATATTGACAAACAATGTACAATCGGTAAGCGCAAGTGTTGTCCGGGCTTTAAATGTGAGTGACCATGAGACAATAGAAGTCTTAGTAAAAAGTGAAAATGAACTAAAAAAAAGTAAAAAGCAAATCAAGTATTGCAAATATGTTAAATTCCTTTTTCTCTCGAAATTGAGGTTGACTCCAATGTTTACAAACTTTAGAAATGATCAAATATATAATATTAATGCCCTAAGTAGAGATTTTGCAGTAGAACTAAAAACTGTCGTAGCTTCAATGATAAAAACTAAGTCGATACCGTTCCAAAACGCAGAATGGTTTAATTTTGACCTTCAACAGGCAAAATCAATAAAAATTCAATTATATAGAAAGGCTGTGATAACGAATAGTATGTCTGATTGGATTACCTACCGTAATTGTAGAAATCATTACAAAATTCAACTAAAATCAGTGAAGTCTTCCTACATCTCTGCGAAAATTGACAATGCAAACACTCAAAAAGACATGTGGAGGCAGTTAAAAAAGTATGTTCTCAATAATTGTAAAGACAATATAATAGAAGTGCAATTTGAAAACGGGATCAATATAAGTGATAGTGCAATATTGTGTGAAAAATTTAACCACTTTTTCATACAAAGTATAGTAAACCTGAGCCAATCTGTGATATATTTAGAATACGAAAATTTAATTGAACAGTGCAATATAGACTTTAAGTTTCGTGCAATAGATGTCCATGACATAATAGGTGTAATTAAATTGATAAACAAAAATAATGATTTTAACTTTATAAACACTCGTATGATTAGTGATGCCATTGATGTTATTGGTCCTATCCTTGTCTATATTATAAACTCGTCGTTTAGTGTTGGTGTCTTTCCAGATTCGTGGAAGGAATCGTTAATAGTACCAATTCAGAAAATTACTGAGCCAAAAACGTGCCACGAATACCGCCCAATTAACATGATGCCAACCTACGAAAAGATTATTGAAAAAATAGTTCAAATGCAATTAAATGAGCATCTTTTAAACCAAAATATACTGACAGTGTACCAATCAGGTTTTAGAGAAAAACATTCTTGTGAAACGTGTGTTAATTATGTGTTTAGTGACTGGAAAGCAAATGTAGATAAAAAAAATGTCGTTGTAGCTGTATTCCTAGATCTAAGGCGCGCGTTCGAAACGGTTAATCATGAAATACTGATTAGTAAACTATCGAAGATGGGTATAAAATCCACGGAACGAAAATGGTTCAGATCGTTTATCACTGGGCGAACACAAAAAACCAGGGTTAATGAAAACGTGTCGTCACCGTTACCAGTTAACATAGGTCTGCCGCAAGGAACAATCCAGGGTGTTATTCTCTTCATTTTATATGTAAACGATATGGTAAAAGTTGTGGTACATTCAAAGTTAGTGCTTTTTGCAGACGACGGTCTTTTGTATATCTGTGGAAGTGACTTAGGTACATGTATAGAACATATAAATTCTGATTTAAGAGCTATAAGCGAATGGCTAAAAATGAATCAACTTATACTAAATACTGATAAGACTAAGTGTATCATTATTAATAATATCTTGTCTGAAGTGCCCCCCGTTGTTATCGATAATGTGCAAATTGAAATTGTGCAAAAAGTGAAATATCTCGGCATCATCCTTGACAATAAGCTAACGCTAAGTGACCATATTGATTATATAAGTAAGAAAATAAGTAAATAAGTACTAAGGAGAATAAGACAATGTGTAACACTAAGCTGTGCCGTCAAAGTGTATAATGTGATTATTAAACCTTATTTTGAATATTGTGGTAGTGTTTTATTTGTATGTCCACAATATCAAAAGAATAGACTACAAGTCTTACAAAATAAAGCAATGCGAATATTACTAAAAAGAACTCGATATACCCCAATAACATCTATGATAAACTCCCTAAATTGGTTAACTGTCAATCAACAACTTTTCGTGAGCGCTATGATTTTTATCTATAAAATTAAGAACGGTACGTGTCCAATTTATCTCCGTGAAAATGTCGCAATAAGGGAAAATACAACATACAATCTAAGGAGTGTCGGAGATCTCAGAATACAAAGAACAAGAACCATAAGAGGACAGCGAACAATTAACTACACTGGATTTCAGAGATTCAACAGTCTGCCAACAGAAATTAAGAACGAACCAAACTTTTTATTATTTAAAAGAAAAATTTGTGATTTTACAAGATCGGGGGTAGTTCAATAAATATATATACTTTTCAAGAAATACCAAGTAATTATAACAAACTGTAATCTAAATTATAAATGTAACCATTTAAACAGTGTAAAATGAAAATGGCTTATCTTAAGCTAAATAAATATATATCTATCTATCTATCTAGCTCACACTCTCTCAGCTCACGATCTATATTATAAAATAATATAAAATTTCGCAATTTTGCTACCCCTGTTACACCGAATCGTGAATACCCCTAATATATTTTACAAAATAAAAATAAAAAATTCAGTAAATAGAAAAATCATTGCATCTAATAATAAATCGATTTATATTTATAAAAATGGTGTGAAAAATGTATAGTTATTCATCAATTGAGAACGGCTGGGCCGATTTGACTTACATTTTTTTTTCAGTTGTTCGTAATTGCCAGAAGAAGGTTTTTACGAAAGAAAATTTTGGAAAAACCTTTCGGAAAAATCGAAAATTGATTTTTTGTGCAATTGTTCCGGAATGGCTTTTCGAATAGAAAAATACTAAATTCAGGAAAAACGCGAAAAATTTGAATTTTTTTTTCGACGAAATTTTGCATTTTATCGCATGATTTGATGATTTTGGACGATATAAAGGTGGAAAATTCGTTGTGAAGCTTGGAAAGTTTCGGATAATGTGAAATTTATTTTGATAAAAAGACATTTTGCGTGCATTTTGGGAGGACAATTTAACGATACAAATAATAGATGGCGCTGTGCTGCGATCAATGCCACAACTCGATAGATGGCTTTATACGTTGACTTAGGCTGTGCTCAATTTGACATAATGTCCCTTTCGCATTGTCATTTTCTATTGAGCAACTGTGCTATTTTTCTTCCTGCATTTGATTCGAGCTTTGCGTATATTACACTGATTCCGGATAGTCGTATATCGTGCATCACATCCGCAAACGGTTAGAATTACGATCAATTAAAATTCAATGAGCGTGGGCATAATAAAAATAATTTGTTGTCTACTGGGCTTTCATTAGAAAGGGACCACAAAATCAATGTCGAACAGTAACAGAGTCAGCTGATCCACGGTGTCTTATTTAAAAAACAATATTTGGGTCTCTCAGAAAGCGATGTGCCTTGTTTGAATGGTTATCTGGTACATTCCTATATCGTGCAACCATTCTTAACTGGATAACCTCGCTCTTCTGTTGACAAGTGTATAAAATCCGTGCAATGTCAAGTTTGAAAGAATGGAGCAAAATTTATAAAAGCTATTGAACGGTCTGTAAAGCAAATGGACAACGGAGAGTCTTTGATTTCAACTGGAGAGACAGCCCATTAGGGGAAATCGCTCTGGTTCCACTTCTCTCAAATACTACGGTTAGTGGCCAAGCAGTACAATGGCATTGGAAACAACACTTTTTAACCTTTTTGCTTTACGTCGGCAAATAGTAGCAAATTCTAGTTCAGATTTTTAGTGGCATCGTTTTATTGAACCAATAGTGGAAACTGTTGCTAGGTAGGATAACCCTTTCAGTTTTAGTGTACCAATTTAGAAAAACTAAGACGACGAACGCCTTCGGAACACCTGCTTCCTGACATAGAAGCTGTCGTCAATACACTTGTCAGCCAACTTTTCAAGTTCTTACTTTGAAACTGGCCGCATTCAAGAATCTAGTCATCTTAAGTCAACTAGATTGGTCTGGATAAGATGTAACCTGAACGCAAAAACTAGATTGGTCGGGAACGTCACGTTTTCTACGTCAGCCACATATGAGAACTGTCAACTTAGTACTCAGTCACGAATTTCTCGACTAGATTCGTCGGCTACCCCTCCATAAACGTCAACTGAAACATCTGCTCTCACGACCGATTTCCCCCAATCAGAGTCGAGTTTCATTTAGTGAGAGAGCTGTCAGACTTACTAAACTAGATACTTGAACGTCCCCACTTTAATCAGCGCAAAGCCGTCGTGTAAATGAGAAAAACAAAAACAGAACCAAAACGAATACAGAGCAATTTCAAGTAACGACTCAAAATCAAAAACCCAAAAGAAAATCCTTGAAAAATAATTAGTTGCTGCTTTTATTTGTGGAGCGAGTATGTTTGTATTGTCGCTCTCGCTCTCCCTCTGTTTCTCTCGCAATAAATTCGAATTTACGCATTTTTAATGTCCCATCGATCGTAGCGATCGGTATGATCTGCCGATTAATTTATTTATTCGTTGGTTTGTTTGCCGTGCTGGGTTCGGGCTGCGGCTGGTCTTTGCTGTTCCCTAGATGTAGCTCGCCACTGTTGGGTATAGGCGGAACCCACCTACAGGCAGTACTTGCGCTTGGTATTGTTATATATTTTCGTTGTTCCTATTTTGATACTTTTCCTTTTTTCTCTTCCCCTAACGTCAGTCGTTTTTTTTATAATTCTTCTTGCATATGTGTCGTGTTATCTTGGGGAAGTGTGCGTCGTGCGCGATGGCCTAGTTTACTTTTAGGGCACGGGGGAGGCCGAATTTGCTGCTCACAACAACCACCCTACCGCCTTCAATTGTTTTTGTTTTTACAATTTTTCTTTAGAGATTAGATATCTACTATAATGATTAAGGCGTTCAGAAATAGCGGTGATCTTTGACAGCAAATTACACCAGATATTTAGAAAGTTGCAATAGTACAACTTAGTACCTACCACCGATGTGTGCCTACCTATCTTTGCATTGAGAATATGCGCACCTACTCGCATATTCGACGATGATGATTGTGTTACTTGTAGTTGGCTTTATGATTTTCCACACATGGACTTTGATTTGTTTTCCATTTTATTTTTATATAGCGAGAACAATGTTTGTCGGTTGATGTGTGGTCGGTTCTAATTAGATGTTTCTTTCTTGTTGTACTGGATGTGTTCTGTTTTGTCATGGAAATTAACTTTCGGTTATGAAATTTATGCGAAGCTTTATAGTTTATTACTGTCACAAGTTGTACTGTTTGAATATTTATAGTTATTCGCATTTTATTGGATTCATTGAACTTGTGCTGGTTGATTATTAAGAATGTTAGGTTTGTGCCCATGTTTTCGTGGTTGGTCGTGTTTTTAATAGGAGAAAAAGTTGACCATGTATTGTGGGCATACATTTCGCCATTGAAATTCTGAACCAGAGGAAAACAGTTTATTATCTCAAGAGATAGCGCTGATGGCACTTACTTAATTGGTCTTACTAATACTACTCACTTTTAGAGGCGACATTAAGAGTTATAAAATCACAGCAGCGGTGGGAATTTGAATGCTTTTCTACTAGTTAAGATAGTTTCATCTTACCCACTATATCCGTATCCAAATTTTTGGACCAAAATTCAACGTGAGGTCGCCACCCAGCTGTACGCTCCACCTAAGGCGAAGCCTTCTTTTACTGTGTTGTCCTGACCGATTTGCATATGGAGATCTTCGGTGCGCAAGTCGATCTTGTTAGGTCTGCTGTCTTCAGAGTACAAAGAATATTTTTATTAAAACCCAACGTCCACGCTTATGCACCATGAGTAAGTCTAATGAGAGAATTATGTTGAATTGTATAGAGTTTTTTTCTTACTACGTGAAAGTCTTGTGGGGTGATGTTCTTGCAGAGCAGAAAAGAAAATAGAGCAATATCTTTAACTATGAAAACGTATTGAAGGAATGAAAAAATGAAATTATTTAGTAAAGCTTAGATAAATATAAAGGCTACAGTGTTTTTTCTTGCTGACAACATTTACTTTCGCCCTCAATGCCATTATTTGTGTACGCACCAGTGACAGGTCCTTGTCGTGTTTTAGATTTTTGTGACCTACGAGCTAGGAAACAACAACTGGCAAAAAAAAATAGCAGAAAGGACATAAGTTTGAACATACAGCTAAAAGTAACGTATCCAAGTCTTTAACTTTAACAAACTTTGGTAGTGTTCTTCAAAGTCAAATGTAAGGCTTCCTATCTCCGAGCTGTCTACATAAGTAAATGAGATAAAATTTAGTTTATAGTTGCTATTGTTCCTTCCAAACCAATTTAGTAGATCCCCTCGACTTCGTTGCATGCAAGCCCTACTGTATTTGCACAGACTTTTGCGTAGACTTTGTGCCTCTCTTGTTGGCTTGCGACTTTTGCACAATTCTCTCAAGTGTGTTACTAAAAAATTCAAATGGCAACGAATCACTCTGTCAGATCCTTTTTTGATGTCGAAAGTTTGGCTGAGATTTGTTGCGACCTTTATAAAGCAGCAAGCGTCAGTCTGCTACTTTGGTACAATTGTCAAAACTGTGTAGTGTATATAAACCTGGCAGTATATTTCCGGCAGCGGTGTATATTACACAATGTGCTACCTAAAACAAACACGACTTCGTTGGTCGTGCTACAATTGACAGCCTCTAAAATTTCCAGCATGCTTCTGTCAGTCGTGTATTTCCCAGTTCCCGCCTGTATTTAAATGAAAAATTCCATTTAATCCCATGGGCACAAGGAACCGCTGTCATGTGTTATTTTTCTTTCTACTGTTCGGTATTGAAAATCGTTTGTGGTCCACATGGATGGAGAATTTGATTAGGTATATATGTAGCTATTCCTAAATTGTGTGATGAATGTTCCAAACAAGCACGCACACTTTTCTAATATACCTTCTTTGACATTTCCAACTCGTCTCCTTCAGCCGCTAGAAATATTCTAAACCCATTTAATTGATTCCCAGTCCCCTACACACTATGTCTCATGCCATACGTGACAAATGGCGCACTTGAATATTTTTCCACGCTCAGTTTTTCAATACTACAAAAGAAAAAAAAGAACGAAAAAGTAAACGACAAGGAAATTATGCAGGAATTTGTTAACCCTACAGAGAGACCGGGAGAGAGAGAGAGTAGAAAAATGCGTTTTCGGCCAGAGAAAACATCACATGGGGATGGGAATGGGATAGTAAGTAATAACAGAACGCACGGAATTTGTCATTTGTAGAATAATTAGAATCCCACCAAGTCGCTTAGAGCGAATTAAGAAGGACACAGAAACGTAATGGAAATTGCTACTACATTTCCCAATCGATTCTTCGCATTTTCTACATGTCCTCCTTGTGTGTTTTTATTAGTATTTTTATTTTATTTTTTCCTCCTACCGGCGGCGCCGGATATATCAAGCAGTGATAGCTGCCTGAGGGAGAGTGTGATCTGGAAAAACGAGAAAAGATGTCTATGGTGTTGGCGTAAATTACTTTCGGCCTCCTTGTCTGCTGTCACGTTTTGCACGCACCTCACACTACCTACTAGTGCTATTAGTGTCGGAGTTGATTTGTCATTTTAATATAAAGAGGATATTCAAATGGTTGTCCATGCATTTGCGACCTTAGTTTTTGATCAGGCGTTAGCTTTCTTAAAGTGAAGCAGGTTACATGTCTCGCCAGTAGTGTTTCTATGATTTCAGTGTGCCACCTGACCCAACCCAGCAATCGTCACTAAACTTTTTAAGAAGCCATAAAAACTGAGAAGGTATGGGTAAATTTAATGAAATCTAAAATGATTTCGGTCCCAAGACCGACTCAATCAAGTTCAATATTCTACTGCGTTCACCTTGTCTAACGACCGGCAATTTTGCAATAAAACCTCAACTTTGTAAAAGCAAAACAGAACAGCACAAGGTTGGTAATTTTATTCTGAATTTCGTTAGTTTTGTTTCCAGAATACTAGATGAAGCACAAGTCGCTCGAGCAACACGGCAATCAGCGTGTGTAGTCTTGGCGTTTCCGGAACCCGATCGCACTCAGTGCCAACTTTTTTACGACTCTCCGCAGGAGCTGACCTGTTGAATGCTAAGATCCTCTCGACCATATTATCAGAACCATTGTTGCTATACCGGCCACCATTAGTTGTTGCTTGCGGTTTAAGTTTTAAGCCGTTTTATTAGTTCGTTCAACTTTTACGAAACAAGAAAAAGACATTTCCAAAATTGGTTCTGAAAATATTTTGTATTTTTATTTTGTGAGTGCTTTCTACTACGTAAATGAGCAGAGTTGACGTCTGAGCGCGACGACATTTCAAATAGACAATGAAATTGTCGTAAAATTTAATTTTATGTGAATAAAAGTTGTCCAGGAATTGAATTTGGGGGCAGCCAACCACCAAAACCATTAGTTAATCCAAACCCATCACTGCTGGGTGCTCTGAGACACATATGCGCCATGGAGGACAGGGCATTTGTATAGCCCTTTGCTCAATAACTAGGTGACGAGAGTACGCATTGAGTGTTGTGTAATCGGCAGGCTGTATTGTGTACGTTCACTGGAGCGCGAGTATGTTTGTTAAAGGGAGAGTTGTGAAATCTACACATTTTATCCCTTTGGTGCACCCTCCTTTATTTGGACGAAGGGTTTTTATCAAACGAATTTTATTGCGGTCTCTTTAGAATAATGGTATACGCACACTCGTTCCAATTAAATGTCGTAAAATGATTTTATGTTTCAATTTGAAGCGAATGTATATTACCGGCTTTTAGGCGTGTGGTGCATTAAAAGCAGCGACCCTAATCGCAGATTATACTTCGATGTCAATTGGGCTAGTAAAAATACACAGATAAATGTGAATTTAGTGGGTTGTAATTTGGATATTAAATTTATTTCCAACATGCTTCCAATATGCTTCTGAGCAATTTGAATTTATTTACATTTCCAAGTTGGGCGTTTCAGTGAGAGGGAGGAATTTCGTAAATTAATTACCAAAAACTACCCGATGACTTAGGCCCGGTAAGTCAACAACCTAACAAATATTCACACTACGGCAGATCCTGGAAAAGACCCAAGAAGCCCAGACCGATTTTCACCATCTTTTTATCGATTGAAGGGACAAACATGACAGCATTTACAGAGACGAGCTTTATAGAGCCATGTCTAGTTTTGGCATCCATATGGCAAAATGGCGATGGAGGAAGCTCGCTATTTCATAAAGATCGGAGGCAATCTCATCTCACTGAGAGTTCTGATTTAAGAAAGGAATCTAGTACCGGCCAATAGCTTAGAATGACCGTGCAGCTTCCTCGCAGACACAGAAAGCTATCTGACCAGCTGGAGCGCAAACAGTCTTAATAAATCGCCACTAAGGGGCGGATTGACTTGAAACTTAGTCATATAGTACGCTTCACTTTTTTTGGCATGTTAAATAAATAAATGTCTTCGATTGCTTCCGGCAGTAAGAACCCCCTATCCGACGAGTGAGAACTTTTTTTTTTGTAAATTCAACCATCTTAAAAAAATAATATAATTACAACAAAGTAATTAATTAAAAAAAAGTTAATTTAGAAACCAAAAAACCGGACTGACTAAAAAAAATAATTAAAAATATATGAGCAAGTCGCATTTAATTACCTATACCTAACTAATCGGAGACTATATACATACCTACACAGTCCAACAAATATATGTATGAGTATTGAGTACCCTCCGACTGCCAAATAGGTAGTTGTAGGTACTTAAATGCGTCTTGTTCATATATTTTTAATTCTTTTTTTAACATTCAGTCGGTTTTTTTGGTTTTTTAAATTAACTTTTTTTATTTTTATAGCCTATGACACTCCGGGAAGAATACGAATATTATGATACCTTACTCTTCAAAATCGGTCAAGCCGTTTAGACTACAGGGCGTCCCGTAGGAATACATAGGATACGCGCGAAATAACCCTCCCTGTGTACAGTCGGGTAAAAAGGAAGAATATTAGTAAAGCTACGCCAAGCGATCGTGGCCTGGACAGGGCTGACTCCATGTAGCTGTTAGCATTGTGTCATAACGGTAGCGTGAAAGGTAAAGGGCATTTCTGAAAAATCCAGGCCCAAAGGGTGCAAGACTTAGCGATTTAAGTGACAGCTTCATAGTTTGGGAGTTGAATAAATTGAAATTTCATACGCTGGTATAAAAAAGTTTAAAGCTTTAAAAAGGTGTTTCGGTGGTTTTGATAATAGACCTTTAACACCTTTTCGAGGGTTATATTCATAAGAAAAACCTGAGCAAGACCACGGGTGGCTGCTAATTGCATAAGATATTGCTCTCACGAAGGGCTGAAAACTTTGAACAACAATAAAACATGACCAGCGAAGGATTTACATATCTGCACAGCCACAAGACGGAAATTATTTTCTTTTTTTCGTACTTACCAGAGCACAAACCATCCCACAATTTATTTATTTTATTTATCTAGAGAAATACCCAGTTGCTTAGCTAATGTCCTTCTATGTCGTATATACAACTGTGCCGATAAGAGTAATACCCAAAATAAGTGGTTCAGTCAACCAAACACCGTCGCTAATGGGGGCTCATTAGAATCGAAATTCCACGGAAGACTCCCTTCAGTCAGAAAAAGGAAAGGACAAGCCAAACACCCAGTTATCCCTATTCAAGGTATATGTATGCGCATGGATGAATCTCAAGGAGGCTATTTCTGAATAATTTTCAACGTTTTTCTATGCACTGCATCTTGGCTTCCAGCAACGAGTCGACAGAAAAGCGAAAATAAAATAAAAAAGGCGTGGGAAAATATAGATTTACTTGCACACTGCACACCGTTTGAAGTTACAGCTTGAGCACTTATCCTTTTCTACTTTGTCTGCTGTTTGGCGGTTCAATGCAAACAATTTTACGGGAGAGAAAAGAAGAAGAAAAACCGTACACAGATAATGCGTTTCCCGGAACGCACCTGGTATTCTTCATTTTCCTTGTATGCCGATGTATTTGTGATGTAAAGAAGTGATCCTTTAGGAATTCATGGAAGAATGCGTGTGCGCAAGTGCGGTAGATGGAAGTTGTTTTTGATGGGCATTGCATAGACATTAGGGTTGTTTGGGTACCTTTAGCACAGGAAAATTGAAAATGTCAAATCGTCAATAAAGATTTATGTCTCAGTACTTATTTCGCACGGTTTTTTTTTATCAAAATGACGTAGGTTCACGTCAAAATATTCAGCTGCAGCTTCACAGTGCACGTTATAAATATTATTAAAAAAAAAATATATGAAAAAATATGTAACCAAACTTTAAAGTCAGTTGTGAGTCGTTTTTATAAGCAAGTTCGTGGCTATGTCTTGTTTCAAGCAGAACTGCACTCTCCCAGGCGTGGAAATAGAGCAAAAAAGTGATGATCTGAAACATTGCATCTCAACATGAAATTCTCTAATTAATAAAGCCTTCAGGTTCAGGCCCTTCTTTGTCTTCTTTCCCAAGGGATATTTTATTTTTTTGTTATCCGAAGACAGTTCATTTCCGACATTCTGAAAATACCTCACCCAGAAAAGGCTTCACTGTAAATTTAACAATATGTGGCAGTAAAATTTACAATAAATTGTATAATTGTGAAATAAACGGCAAATGGTATTCATGCATATTCACAATTAATTGTAAGTTTTGCCGAGTTTTCTTTCATTTTAGCAATTGAATTGTGAAAATGATTGTAATTTCTTGTTGTAAAATTGACAGGGCGTTGTCAATTTTCGTTGTTAAATGTACAGATATGAAATTGCCAAATTTACAAACCAAAAAGAAATGAAAGTTCTTAAAACCCGGTTTAGATTTAATAAAAATGATCTATATGAAAAATTAATAATTTTACAATTGATGACAATAGATGCCAATGTATTACAAAACATAAATTATTTATGGATTCTTCAATACTAAATATTTACATGCATAAAATTGACAGGGCGTTGTCAATTTTCGTTGTTAAATGTACAGATATGAAATTGCCAAATTTACAAACCAAAAAGAAATGAAAGTTCTTAAAACCCGGTTTAGATTTAATAAAAATGATCTATATGAAAAATTAATAATTTTACAATTGATGACAACAGATGCCAATGTATTACAAAACATAAATTATTTATGGATTCTTCAATACTATTTACACGCATAAAATTAATTTAAATTTATTTGGTGTGTTTTTGAAGCCAAGGAGCTGTGAAAATGAAAGGAAAGGGTGCTAGTTTCTACAAATCGAGTTGTAGATTTGACGATAGAAATTGCATTTTGGCCACAAAGTTTTGTAAATAATCAATCAAGATCTGTAGTTATACCTACACAAAAATATGGCGTATATTAACAAATTGTGCTGTACATTCAACAACGAATGCTGTTGTATTCACAATTTTTTTGTCGTTAAATCTACAACAAATGCTCTAATTTAAAAAAAAAAATGGTTTTCGAATGTACAGGCATGCCTCTGTTAAATTGGACTTTCTACTTTGTGTACATACTGTACATTTTATGTGATGCACAAATCAGACTGCTGCAGTCGAGAAAACTTTACCCAGCATCCAGCATCTTAGTGTAGGTAGCCCTAGGTTCTAAAACTAAAAGATAGGAAGGTAAAAAAGCATTTTGTTTGTATGTTTCCTTGGTCACCTCTGAACTCGTCAGGAAAACGTCAAAGCACTGTCACGTATCACTGTCGAAATAAGAATAACATTAATTATGTCACGGAAACACTCCACGACTTCCCCAAATAGGAAAGTACCTATTCCTCCCATTCGAAACAAAAAAGAAAAACATTGGTAGAACATTCCATTCATTAATACTTTACGTAGCTGTATTTAATCCTGAGTTAAATGAAATAGCATCGTGTCGTACGCGTTTCGTATCATTCCGTACGTAAACTTGAGACAAGAGTGAGATTAGCTATGCTGCAGGGCAGGAAAAAAAAGCATGCACAGCACAGCACCGACGACGACGACGAGGAGAATGCAGATAACAGATTGTAGGTATTTTTCAATGAAATTCTTTGCCTCTTAGCTCGAAAACTCTCTTAAGTAGCGCTAGCGATACGAACGATACGTCAATAAGTGCTGCTGTTAGTGTCGCTCTCGGTCTCGAGTCGATGTGGAGGTAGAATGAAATGAATGAGCAACGTCCACTCTTCTTGTTTTGCGCTCTTGGTTTTTGTCGGAACGATATTTTGTTTTGATTCAGTTTTCAGTCCATCAGATTTCTAATTCTAATGCGTAGCGTTACTCTTCTTACTCCACTCAGACTCACACTCACACATTCTTAGTGTTTGAATTTTATAGTAAAATAGCAAGCACGTAGAATGAATCGAAGAGCACATCACATCAAACACCATCTGTAGACGTGTGTGTGCAGTGCCAGATGATAAATACACAAAACACAAACACACACGACCCGTTGCCGTATTATTTGCTTCCACGTTTGAATGGGAATTATTGTTTTGATTTTCAGTCTCTTTCTTTCCTCATTCATGGCATTTTGTGTTTGCTTTGCGGCGTAGTCTAATGCGAGAGTGTGAGTGAGCGTGATGACGAGCGCGCATGATATTGGGATGGCGTATCTGTATGAATCGAATGGGTACGGAACGGATTTTGTTTTGAATGCTTTTTCGCTTGTGTTCGTTTCGAGCTTCATGGATATTGGCATGTTTTGCGACGAGAGTCCACCAAATTCATATTAATCACACCCCGCACCGTGTTAGCTTGTATCCGCACCGTATCACGTTGAATTGAAGTGTACGTTGAACCAGAGAGGCACATGCGCCCCACCGGATCTAGTTTGTTGCTGTTTTTTGGGGTCAACGTCATTTTGAGGGTTGTTTTGAATCATTTGTTGTCAGTGTATGTATGTCGATTGTCTCTACGTATGGCTGTTGCAGAGCTTTGTTGGAGTGAACGAAAAAATAATACATTTAACGTATTTTCCTAAATTTATTGTACCCACCCTGGCTGTATAGTAGCCCCCCGTGTACAATCATTTTTTTGACGTTTTGTGCTGTTTGTTTTTTTTCTAACTGCACCCGCCCTAGACAGATTATAAATGCATTACATTTTGCCGACGTTTACACCACCTCCTCGCAAAACTTGATATAGGTATACTTGCATCCGCAAGACCTAGTTCTTGTGACAATCTGCTCTCATTCCATTCCTTCGTTGCATTTCCTTCGTAAATTATTCGTATGTAGGTATATATGTATATACCTAGGCAAAACTGCAACCAGGTCAGAAATTAAATAAACGCAGCAGATACAGAAAGATACGCCATAGAATCCGAACACTACATACAGTTACCCACTTGCATAATGCAAAAGCAAGTGATTCATTAAAATAAATGTGAGGAATCAATAGACTTTTGCATGCTACATACTTTCAATAATGCACTTATGTAGGTACCTACCATTGCGAAAGGTGGGTAGGTGTACGGGACGTTGCACTTAGGGAGAAGGTCGTTGTTTAAAAAGGAACAGGAACTATAAGTACAACTCCGCAGAAAGTACTTACGATTTCAGGGGAATCCGCAGTGCGCGTGAGTCCGTAGATATGTGGGTAACTCCTCCATCTTTCGGACTCTTCACAGGAGTTTTTGATTAATGCTAGCAAGCTTCGAAAAGATAAGGAATGTAGGTAAACTCCATGATTTTGCATACCCCTACCGATAGTTGCCCAATAGTGAAATGAAATAATGCAATATAAGCGGTGACTTGCTTTGCACGAACATAAATCAGTTAAATGAAAAATGTCTGCACATATCTAAATAAATTTGAAATCGGTGCAATAGCAACAGTGGGAATTCAAATTTACGACTTGTACTCACAAACTTTTGCTAGGTTTGTTGATTTATGTAAGGATTTAGGCGTTTTGCATGATGGAAACGGAACGCAAAGTTTTCGACTTAAAATTTGTTATATTTGCTCGAATGTTTTGTATAACTTTCCGAATTTTCGTTTCAATGATTCCATTCGAATTAGTTTTCAATTTTGAATAGGTACCTCGATCATTCGAAAGTTTTCGAAGCATCGCCATTGTTGGCATTCAGCTGGAATCGTTTCAGGATTCTGAGTAACAGTTAAAAGTGCTCAAAGATATACCGGTCGAATGATTCAGTCGAACATGTTTTAACACCTAAAAGTTTATCGAAGAACAGCTTTTTACATTATAAATCGGCTGTATAGCTCATAAGAAGCTTATTCTTAAAAATTATGGAACTCCATCTATTGGCATGAATTGATTGTAGTCGTCGAAGTGGATACCGTGTGCCAGTAGAATTTTCAAAATCCGCTGTAACGATGTTTTAAATTTCGTCGACTAGTAGGAACATGGGGCCGTCATTGACACGAGGCCTGTTTTTTTTTTAGCTTCGATCTCAGCAAAGCAAAGTAAAGTATAATTTTTAGCACGCAATTAAAACAACTACTGTGAGTCCTCGAAGTGTCAAGTAGAACGTAGTTGTTGTAATTGCGTGCCGGTAATTCCTACTTGACTTTGCTTTGCTGAGATCGAAGCCCAAAAGAACAGGCCTACTGTCGCACAGGAAGTTGCGAACATGTTAATTCACATTGGGACTTCTTAGACACAGGCAGATGCTAGCTCTTCAAAAGGATTGATCAAATGTCAAACTCTTCTATTCGTCAAAAAAAAGAAAAGAAGAAGAAACAACTTACGAAAAGAATGGTTGCGAGAACTTAGGCCTAGATTACTCGAACCTGTTGCGCCAAAGTATTTCATAGTTGTCACCGGTCTGGAAAGTCAGGGAACGAAATTTTGGTTTTGGATTCCAGCAGAATGCCAACAATGGCGATGCTTCGAAAACTTTCGAATGATCGAGGTACCTATTCAAAATTGAAATCTAATTCGAATGGAATCATTGAAACGAAAATTCGGAAAGTTATACAAAACATTCGAGCAAATATAACAAATTTTAAGTCGAAAACTTTGCGTTCCGTTTCCATCATGCAAAACGCCTAAATCCTTACATAAATCAACAAACCTAGCAAAAGTTTGTGAGTACAAGTCGTAAATTTGAATTCCCACTGTTGCTATTGCACCGATTTCAAATTTATTTAGATATGTGCAGACATTTTTCATTTAACTGATTTATGTTCGTGCAAAGCAAGTCACCGCTTATATTGCATTATTTCATTTTACCAAGTTTTTTACAAACAGCATAATTTCAATTTAAACTGTTTTTCTTTGCGGACAATTTTTTTTTGTACCACTTATGCAGGTTGTTTCATTTATTAAGCAAATCAAAATCATTTAATTTGTATTTTCTGTACAACTATTATGTATATAAAAATCAAGCCACTAGTTTTAATTGTGAAATAAACGGAAACTAACTCACACAAATATAGAAAACTTATCAACAGCCGAGCAAGCGACACAGAAAAACAACACCACGCCGTTCATTATCTTTTGGAATTTTTGAGAAATTTTTTGGTTAGATCATATCAAGAGAGCAAATATTTATGTTAACTATAGCTAAGTATATTTACCACTCACAAGTCCGAGTCAATGGCACCTCGTCGTCGCGCTGCGCTCCTCTGTATGCGTGCGACAATAATATAATTCCCTAGAAATGATTATTCATTCTATATTTTCATCATTGAAATAATTCTACTATACTATACTTTGTACTGACAAAACATACATAAGAAAAACAAACAAACAAGTGGGACAAGGAGAAACAATAATTTCTGAAGCCAACTACAGCCATACGCGTACGTATCCATATAGTTCCACACACAGTCGTACACACAGATATTCGGAATTCTGAATTGAATTACTTCTGATCTAATAGAAGCAAATGTCGTTAGAAATGTGATTTGATTTGAGTTTGTTTTTATATACTCGCGCAGCCGTGTCTGTCGCACTCTATTCGCCATCGAGTCGTTTCGCTACACTCTAGCCCTCCTTGTTCCAATCGGTTTTGCTAAATTAAAAACACAGCTAAACAGCTAAAAATTGCTAACGGTTGTCACGAGTTTGTTGTTTTCAAGTATAGGTACCGTCATCATCGCCTTCGCCGTAGTCGTCCACAGCATCAGCAATCACTAACTTCTACTTACATGCGTCAATACAATAAAGGCGAATAACAAGCAGACTATAGTGACGTCAATTTATGGAATATGTTTTGCACGTAAATTATAAATTTAACACAATGTACCGGACAACAAAAGGACGGTATCGTCGTACTGATGGTTAAGCCTACCGCAGCAACAAGTGTTGTTGCACGTAGGTGTTGATAACATCTTCAACACATGTTACAGGCCGGCGGCGGCGGCGGCGCGAGAAGGTAAGCATGCAGGCTTTGGTAACGCCAATGAGGAAATGTTGACACACGAAAATGTGTTGACAAGAGCTCAACGGCAGCCTAGGTGCTGGCGCGTTAGATTGATAGCAAGTGTGTGCGCTTTGATAATGGAGCGTAATGTCAGTGTAAGGCGTGTGATCTTGGTGCTATTTATTTGCCCCAATCATGCATACACATGTAGTATATTCGACTTTTCGTGGAGGAATGTGACTAGTAGGGCTTTAGTCATATGGGGCGTATACGTAACGTTTCTCGTGTAGATCAACAATTTAGCTATGTCATGTTGGATAGACTAGTTTCCTGTTTTCGTCGTGCTATTGCGATGACTTTCTAGTTGAGTAATGATGTAAATTTATTGAACAACATTATGAAATTTACTTTTAAAGTGCGTAACCATGAGTTTTAATTACTGGGACGATATACAGTCGCTTGTGGCCAATAGTTGTTTTTGAGTCATCTCAGCGAACAATGAAACTGGTAAAAAAAAGTCGGCATCGGCGGAACTGTAGGCTGGAGTTTGTGAGATAAATTAGGCGATTAATGATTGATTAAATTTTTGACGAGGTTGGGAGGGATCCATGTGTGCACCGGCGAAACGCTTTCACTTCACTCCTCTTAAGACCCATTAGCGTTTGGTTACAAAACATTTGCCGACATAAGATCGGGACAAGAAGTTTAAGTTTAACCTGTGAAAGGTTTCTACTCACTGCAGGTGTAACCAATAGAGGCGATGTACGTTGCATTAAGGCAAGCAGTCGGTCAGATTCAAGGCTGTTTACGCTGCAATAATCCCTCTGGCAAAAAGTTGGGTGCATCGCATCGACGAAAACCCAAAATCATCATTCAAACGCTAGAATTCGAAGACTTATACATTTTATCGTAAATATGCTGTTGCGGATTGACGAAAAGCGACCCGACAATGGAAGTCTGATTCGAATATCTCTCGAAATGTCTATGGTTGCGAATACAAAGAAATCAAATCCCTATAGGGCATATTTTTTATTCAATTCGAATGAACTTAGCGTACTTATGCGATGAATCAAACTAAGAAAGTAAACGAGGTGTTTATTTAAATGTTAAAGGCGTTTTTTCATAGCCTCTAGTTCCAAAATGTTGTGTCCTCTTCGTATGGCAAATGGGTTCATTAAAAGGCGACTACTATAACTGATAACCGTAATAAACTAGCTCTAATTCAAAGGGTCACACTAGGTAAGACTTCCAGTATTTAATTTCGGTTGGCATTCTAAATGTTTCGCTTTCCCCTTGAAATCTGCCTCAATGAGCGAAATCTACTAACCCTGGTCACCTGCTTTTCGCCCTGTTTCACTTTTCGAACACCCACTGGCCAATTGGTCTGCATCTGCAGAAGTAGGACCATCCCTTCGCTGTCGGGGCTTTGAGAACTACACTGATGACCTCTAGCAGCCATGCTTGTCGTTGGGCCCGTTCCTGATAGATATTCTCTGTTTCACCATCCGGATACCCGCTGACGCAACGCTTTGTCGTATGGCGAGGACGTCACATCTTAGAGCCGCTTTCTTACCCTTAGCACCATTATAAACAGCCAACTGAATATGGGCTTCATCGCTCACTAAGGTTGTTTGAAAAATCTGTAGCTACAATCTGGCTAGTGGGAAGAATTTATCGGCATACTGTGGTAACAACTCCAGTGGCGATATAAGCTCCTACATCAAAACATCTTCAGATCGAGTTTTAAAATCCGTCGCACCAATGTTTTGGAAGTTCCAAAGTCGTAGGGATATATGGAACTTTGATTACACCCAGTTGTCCAGCCAAACAAGTCGATGAGCATTGCTTCGTGGACGATCCTGATCAAACGTATTGCGGAATTACCGAAATGCCGCAGTGCCAGAACTTCGGGAAGGCTTACGTATTTGAAGACCTTCCAAAATATACAAAGAATGGACTTTCTGAATTCAAATGTTAAAGAAATCCTTACAAGACTTCCGTTGATGACTTACCATGGCGTAATTAAAAAAAAAAATACCAAAATTACAACCCAAGTGTTTGTAAACAGATTCCTGTTCACTCGGGCGATGCATGAAAAGCAATAGTAACAAATTGTTAAAATCTCACTGTCTGAAGCAGAACTCCATAGTCAAGGCCCGATTAAATATTCTGTCATTTTGCATGTAGTGTACTATACTTCTGAGCCATTAGTTGCGGTTCACTTCAGTGAGTCATGTAGCCGATTCCTTTGCCACATTAATTTTAAAATTTATGATCTGTAAAATCTGATTCACTCGCTCACCCTACCACACAACATTTCACAAGGCAATGACACTTAAAATTTTATTCAAAAGCACTGACAGTTGAACATATCAACTTAAACATGCGATATGCTTACTTCATGCAGTGTCATTGTTGCTTCAGCCGTACAAAATGAAACCCACATTCAGAATGTCATTATCGTGCTATCCTGCTCGAATCTTTTCACAAATAAACGAAATCATTACACGAGTATCAAGAGTATTGCAACGCAACGTGCGAGTATCCAATAAAATTCCGCGCAGATTTTACCAAAACTCTTGTCCTGTGATCGTATATAAATAAACAAACAAGTGAAATAATGACGAGTGGATTTTTCCCTTCTTGATTAGCAATTCGGATCATACCACATACGTTACGCATGTTGTTTTTATGTTTCACGCTTCGGATTGGAATGCCATTGATGTAAGTTGCTCTTTTCATTTCCCTTTGCGCGCTCTTGTCGTTCTCTTGCGCTCGCTGGCTCTCTCTCTCTCTCTTTCTAATTCGATTCGAATTCGAATAGCTCGCTGCCGTCGCCGTGCAATGCTTTCAGTGATATTCGAATAGTATCTGAAATGTATCTATGATAGAATTCCTCGTGATTGTTTTGATTGCAGTTGTTGCGCGCCCCCGCCCTTGTAGCTCGCTTCTCGTTTATTCCAAATTTTTGTTTTTATAGCCCAATGTCATTCTCGTTCTTGATCGCTCACACCCGCGGGAGAACCACCGACTGCCAGTGCCTGGTGTGTAGTAAAAAACGGAAAAGGGCTTTACGTTCACTGTTCACGATTCACATGCCGCCGCATCGGTCTCTCTGGGTTGAATGGAGAGAAATTAGTCAAGCTTTGGAGTCGGAGTCGATCGACTGTGTGCGTCGCTGAAGTCTGGCGTTGTTTTTGTGCGCGGAAAAGTGGTTTACTACAGATATGCATATGCAATCTGAAAAATGTACCTAAATTTCTTACAACTATGACAAGCAAGCAAAATGTACTTCTAAGCAACAGTCTGTGCTTCAAAGATCAGTTTTGAATGACCGCGGAGCCAAAGCTTTTGCGGCAAAGTCTTTAAGCCGCGATTACGGCGCCTTATTAATTTTGTTTATTAATTTTCCATTATCTCTCGAGTGTGCGTGTTTGTGTGCGTTCGCTTTTCTGTATAGTCGGTGGGTTTTATTGCATCCATTGGCTGCTACAAAATTAAGTGGTTAACATAAAAAATGCGTATAAATTCCAACTATATTGACGTCATGTTGAGTGTATGGAAATGAAAATTTGTGTTCGTAATGGAAAGTGATCGCGTTGCATTTACAACGCTTGTACAACTGTAAAAAGAGTTAAATACGCATTAATTTTTCCTACATTTGTTATATATGTATGTATTCTGATATTTAGATAATTTATAATAATTTTCATAGTCGCGTTAGGAAAACAAGTGGATTTGGCTAAGGTAACGTAAATATGGTGTACATATTTAAATACGAAACTTGATAAGGACGTCCGATGGTCTATTTTTTTACTGCGATTTTATTAATTAGGGAAATAGCTTACTCAATTAACATATTTACTAATTTGTTGAAAAAAATAAATGATGCGTAAAAAGAAATAAATAGTCTTCGAAATGTTTGTTTGCTTAATTATACTGAGAAATGTTTTATGTTTGTTTTTTTTTTTTTTTCATTGAAAGAGGGTATCATCAATGAAACGAAGTTGGACTTTTTTTCTGTAAACAAGGTCATTATGTTCGTAGTTAAATGTTTTGTGATGATGGATTGTTGGGGGGAAAAATGATTGCAAGATCAACCTGTCGCATATAAATATGTTGGAGAATTTGTATGAGTTTTGTTCACATATTAAAATAACAGAAACCGGCATGAACATTAGTAGGTAGGAAGTGAGTAGGTACTAAAAACCCAACGGGTATATATAAACATAATAAAATATAGAACAACATTTTTAAGTTATGCAATAATAAAAATACGCTACTGAGTAGCAGCGCTAACAACAAATACAAACTAGGTATACAGAATTCTGTAGACCGAAATTGGAAAGTACTCAAATCTGGAAGGGGGTTATTCCCGTAATTTTTGTAAATGAAAAATAAAAATATTAGTTGTGCCAATTTGGGACTGACTTTTCTGCCGACGAGTTTTCAGGAGATCGAAAAACAATATTTTATTCCAACCAAAGTGCTTGTGATAAAATATTTTTTTTTATTTTTTACTGAATCAACACATTGAATGACAAATCAACGACAGTCAGTCATTCTTCAACAGAAGTTGGAAAGTGTGTTACTCACGGCTTATCTTTTTATTTTTATTATTTGAAAAGGGCTAGCCACGAGGGCTTTAGGCTAATACAGCTTTTCTTTTTAAAAAGACATTTTCTACAAAAAAAATATAAATTTTAAATATAATATGTATATAAATATAAAATTAAAGGCTTGCGCTTTTCTCACAATGAACCATAAATTCCTTTTCACTTTGAAATTCAGTAAAACTAGACACTTTTTCACAAAACCACAAGTCTCTATTTTCAGACACTTTTGCTACAATTTGTAAAAATAAATTCTACGCCGTTTTTACGAAACGGCGATGGACTTTTACTTGTAATAACAATTCTACAGACATATTCACTCAGAATATTTTAGATATTTTTGCACTTCTGTTAATATAATTATTTTTTTATAATATCACTTTTGAAACTTGCAATTTTACTTTGATGGCAAAAGAAAAATATAAATGTATAGAAACCATTTTCAAATGCGACTGTAACCAATTTTGTTTAATAACTTGCCTTAAAACTGTCACAGAGACAGAGCCCAAATTATAATTAGTTCAAAAATAGTATGTATTGTTATCAATATTTCGCACGCTTGTAAAATTAAAAAGAAATGTGTTTCTTTTTCTGAAACGTTTGTACTTGTACTGAGGATTACAAGAAAAATAGATGGTAACTTGTAGTTTCGTAAAACAGGGCCATAGTCGTGTTAAAAAAACTGTTGATAAAAATAGAATTGCCTGCACTGAACTTCTCCACAGTTTGATGATCAGTAGAAATTGTAAACTATTCGCTGACATTTGCGCTTCAGCTGAACAAACAAACAAATTTTATACATACTATGCAACTCTTTTTGTAGCCATGCATTTTATTTTATTTTAGTAACTCATTTAACAAAATTTGTAATCGACTTAAAGTACAGCACCAAACTAACTATGGACTTTTTTTTCTTCATTTTCCAGATTCCATGGCGGCTACGAAATTATATATAACATAAGGTCTTAAAAGTGCAGTGAAAATAAGGTCAGAAAAAGTGAAGTGTCAAAATTGTCAATATAAAATCTAGAGAAGAAAAATAGAAAAAAAAATTTGTTTAAGAAAAGAATGCTTTAATCAATTTTGAAAATATATAATTCGCCAATAAAAAAATTCAGGAAACAACTATTGAAATACTATTGTGGACTAAACGTTAAAATGAAAAGGTATGTATTAGATTTTTGGAATATTTTTTTTTAAACATCTCTGAAAAATCGCAAATTTTGAAAAAAAAAAAAAATGTGGTTTCTGCCAATGCCAAACCTTAGGGACTTTTGAACAAAATTAGATGCATTTTCACATTACATAATATAGATTTTCAGGCTGATGTTGTCTGTATCTATAAACGTCTGTCAGCATGATAGTTCCTGCTAGTTACTCAATACAATAGCGCTTGATATAAAAATAAAATAAGAAGGTTGATGTGTCTTTATAATCGACTTCTATACTTTGGTGAGAAATTGTTTGTTTTAGTTCTGAAATCTCTGTGAAAATCTGTATTTTTAAAAAAGATTAACCATATAATTAAATCTTGAGAATTTGCTGTGTTCACAATTACTCTCAAAATATGTTCACAGTGCCTTTCAAGGTGTTGAAAGTGTAGACCTAGACATCAAACGTGTATGGTACTCTGATATATTTATTAACTTGTATATGTTCTTATGTAGGTTTTCAAAACAAAAACAAAAATAATGCATAATGGCGGATTTGACGTGCTATTTTCTGTTCACAATGACTCTCAAACTGTTGACATTGATGATGTCGGACGATTTGATTGTGGCTGCATCATTAAATGCATCAAATGCTTAATTTTAAATTTCGTTTCAAGTGTTTTGTAGTGTACAAATATAGTCACAGATTTTCGTGGTGTTATGTGATTAAACTTAGGTGGTCATTGAATACAGAAAATTGTGCCAAGCTGTGCTAAATGAATCAGTGACACGAAAAAGTAACGCACTCTATGCCGTTTAATGTGTATTTAGCTTCGTGTAAGAACTATAGACATTTCGAGTATACCAACTTACAATTTTAAATTTAAATTCAACACCTGCCAGAAGAAGCGCTACCGCGACTGTCTGCCAGACAAGAATAGTAAGCGATAATTGTCTGGAGGGGGAATACAAAATAATATTAATAAAAATACACAAACGCCACCCCTTCAATACAAAGCAGCGCAGACAGACCAGGCCAGACATCAGCCAAACGAACGGGGATAAACAGCATCATTGCAAAACAGTATTAATTATATGCAATTAATTGCAAATTGTCTAGAGCTTAATTCTATTATGGTGTGGAAATTGTTGACGTGACTTCAAATGAAAAAAATAAAAAGAACAACAACGAAGCATAAGGCAGACAGCACATGAACGTAGCCAAGCGCAGACACGTGCAACGGTTGCCGTGCCAGAAGATCGCAGACCGATGGAATATGCAACTCTTGGGAATTAAAACGAAATAATTGAATCGATTTGTGTGGAACTCGGTCTGTATGTATAATAAATCTAGTTGGAATTGCACTGCTATCTTCGTTCTTAGAAGGAGATTTATGAATTTGCATATCAACAGTGGATCAGTCGTTCTTCTCATATAACTGACTAAGGCACGTCCTGTAGCAGCACAAGCCAAGCGATTCGTTTCGAACTCCCCGGAAGAAGATTTCATTCGCCAAAGTCTTCATCTGAGAATCCGCCGCGAGACATGCTGTGAAGGGGCCGAAGAGGTGAACTGCGAACCGCTAGAGGAAGTACAAGTTTCAGGATTTTGCAAACAATAAGAAAATTTGCGAATCTAAACAATCGAACACAAATTCTCCCAAGAGTTGTGCCCACTATTTATTTTCAGTCAATATTGCTTCACAGCTTTACATATATCTTTTGGTAATGAAAATAATAATGCGAATGGCAGCAACGATTGTATTTGCAATTCTCAATTTTGCAGTTCAATCCTATTTCCCCATTTTGTCTATTTAAAAAAAAAATCTTGTTTATTCGCATTTTCTATCTAGGTACTGACCACTGTCCCAAATACGAAGGAGTGTAAATTCAATCGATTTGTAAACAAGATAAAACCAATTAAACGTATTTGCTTACACATCGAAAATTGATATCAAATTAAAACGTACACAACAAACTATTGCAACAAATGGAAAAAAACACAATTTCTAGGTTACACGTTTTACATGTTGTGCCTATGTTGTGCACAACTGCGCCACGCGCGTGCACATTTCCTTGCCTTGCATATGTATTTAATTGAAAACATAAAAAGGATGACACAACATATACGATATACGAGTAGGTACGTTGTACAAAAACACGTTCAAACCGTGAACTTGTAGCTGAATACTCATTTAGTCGACTTTCGATCTTAAGACCATTGCATCCATTCTAAGCTCCATTTTGTTTAAACCCTTCTTTTAAATAACCCTAGCACCAGGAGTCACCGTTTTGCTAAATTAGTAAAAAAAAATGTTTGAGAGTAATTTGTAAGGGCGAGGGGACGCGCGTTGTCGACCATTGATCACACGAGTCCTTAACGGCTGCACACTGCACAGCTTGCATTCAATTTTCTCATCTGTTGGGATGTACGAGTACCTTACCTATACTCGCACATGTTTGTGTGCAAACCAGACATAAAGACAGAAACGTGGAATTGAGGAGTTCATTGACCGTAGAGGTTTTAATTTATAAATGTAATTTGCTTTAGTTTTTTCAACAACCGTGCAAGCAGTGTCTCAGTAAGAGGCTCCTTGATCGGGAGCCCGCCAAGTAAGGCAGCTCACAGATTTTCTAAAATTGTATACAATTTTATAAAGTAGATAAAGTAACCTGGGTTTCAACTGATACGGCGGCAGTACTGTTGCACCTATTTTTGGCGATTTTTTAAGCCGACAAATTTTATTAAATTTCGTGGACACCTGGAGTTTGTCACTGACATTAGTATGGATCGTATTTAAATAGTTCGAAAGCAGCCAGTTTGGGGGTTTCCCCCAGATTCAGGGGTTTTTTTTTTTTCGTTTTCGGGTGGAAATTATTCAGGGGAAAATCTGGGGTGTCTTAAAGTTCTATTTTATGTGTATTTCATTTTAATATCCTTTTTGGTAGCCTTTAAATATGGTTACTGAGTTACTTAAACTAAAGAATGAGGAAGCGTATAGAGATTCACCTTTCTGTTCCGTCCACTTGGAAAATTGGATTGGAAGTCAAGGATGAAATAAATGTGAATGTTATTTTAAAATGCTGTAAAATTTTATTTAAAAAAAAAATAATAAAGCTACTTATCAGTGAACTTTATTTGTTATAATATCTTTGGCCTATTATCGTTTACAAAACAAGTCTTTAAAAAATATTTTTCGAAAAAATAGCCAAATCTGGTGGTTTTCAGATTTACCTGGGGAGAAATATTTGAACCTGGCAACGCTGTTTGAACGGTTTTTTTTTTGCAATACGTTTAATGGAACACTTAGTTCTGATTCGTTTTAGCATTAAATTTTCAGTAGATTTTGCTCCTGTATTTTGTGTTTGGAGCTTGTATTACTACAGACATAAGCAAGACGCCTTTTTCAAAACACTAGGGACAGAATTTCAGCTGCTGGGAAAATTCCTCTGCACTTTAGCTTCATTGATATCTTCCCATCAGAGCGCTAACTCACTTGAACAGATAAATGCCGACATGTAGGGCTTGAACTCGATTGAATTCTGTTGCGTATCCCGAAAAAGCACTAGCTTTCCATTTCTGAGGGAAGCACCCATTTCAACAATAAACAGAAGTGACTTCCAAAGTCATTGTGGCCACGTCCTAGTAATATGTTTACTCACATGTTTTCATAACTATTGCCGCGTCTGTTTCTCAATTAGTTGCGAGCTCATCGATAGTAAAAAAAATGGCACGTGTAGCCGTTGCAAGCTCATTCGTTACTTACATGTTTCTGTTTTTTTTCTATTCAACCTCTGGAAAATAAAGAAAAGTGCGACACAAGTGTGGAACCAATCACGAATTATGTTTAAAAATGAAATACGATTGTAATTGTTAATGGCACCATTCACACTCGTTCGGCTGAGTTCATTGAATGATAGTTGAGCCGTGTACACGTGCGCACTAATTGCCCACGATTTACGATCATTTTGTTGCACCTATTGTTGATACATAAACATTTTCTCTACACTCGCTATTTTAGGGTGTAATCGTGTCGCGTGCACGAACCATCACTACGAGTGATTAGTTGTGCTTTTTGGTTTACTGGAAGCTGATTTAATGCTTTCGCTGATTGTTACGGACCCCAATCGTTGAAGAAACATTTGTGGGCTGTACAAAAATTGACAGCAATACCCACATCCGCGAGGAATGTAATGCAGCTTTAACCGTCGGAATGCATTCCACATCGGAGCAGAGTATCACCTCATACCCAACGCTTAATCTAATATCGTAAATAACACAAGATCAATGGCTCCTTACCGAACTGCCACATAAAATATTTACCCACTTTTTAAGGTAAGGAATTTCAAGACCTCAACTTGTTTTCCTATACTCATTTTCCTATATTCTTATATTGCATCAAAAGATCTCTGTGGAGAAAGAGAGAGCTCAGAGGCCAAGTAATTCCTCATCGCAGTGTTGATTCACATGCAGCACATAAACATGTACCATCCACATTCCTACACCTTATCCGATTTGAACTTGTTCAAAGTCTTACGAAACTCTGCTTGCTCTGCCTCTTTCTCGCTCGCGCTGTTGTTTGTTGGGGGGAAATTCTAAATGGGGCCCCCACCTAATGTCGTGCCTCCTTAAAGATAAAGTAACCAGCTATCGCAAATCAAAATTTGTAGCGAAATAATAAGCGTATGAAAATAAAATGTTCGAGTTGTATGGGTGAGGGTGAAGATGCGGGTTGGTGGTCAATGAAACTCACATGCCGCTGCCCACTGTTATACTTGGTTACCCCAAGCTGTGGTGCATTACCATTAGTGGTTGAGGAGGAAGCAGCAGTCGAAGAAGAAAGGGGATACCTTTCCGGACAACATTCCATTCCGGCGGTGGCTACAACGGCATCCTAATGAGAATAAGTGAAGAAGAGGTAAAATAAACAGCGACGAAGATGGAAAGAAATCTGAAGAAGATGATAAACAACCTCAAAAGGCAAATAGTTTTACTTGCTATGGAACAACAAATAAATAAACAAAACGACATAGCATCGCATCTCGCATACGCGCTTGAACATCTCGGAGTAAAAACTTGATGTTACATTTGCGCGCAACCTACTACATTATGTGGCACAAGAGACGCAGTTGTGGTTGAGATTAGACTACATTCCAAGTGGTCGATTAATGACAGTTCGCGCTGTCTAAATAGTAATGCAGTTGAATAGGCCCAAAAGTATGCGAAGAATTTTTTTTTTAATACATACTTCTCTCGAGAATGGCGCATACGACGTTGCTTGAAGATGCGTGTCACATTTTCACTTAAATTTTTGCAAAACGTAGTTTCCTGAAAGTCCCCAGAAAGCGAGTGCTAATGCTTTCTTATTTTGTAACCAAAGGAATCCTGCCAGAGCGACATTCGCGCAGATGTCAAATAAAATATTTTTTCAACAATTTTAACTATGAGACGAAGCCATGCACAAACTTACCAATGGCATAAAAAACTACATAAAAAACATCTAAAAGATCTATGTTTTTGCTTTAATTGTTAGCTATTTAGGTTTTAGTCTCCCTAACAAGACCGGAATATGCCCTATTAATGGTATCTCTCAATCGTTTATCCGGTCCTGAAGAAATGAGATCAGAGAAATAAGCCTCTTCAACATTGCGTACAATATTTGATCTGCAATTTTAGGCGGAGAAAGTCCAACATCGATAAAATATTTACACTATACAGACGATCTTGGAAAATACCAAAAATGTCAAATAATCACCCACCCCATTATCTATTCATCGTCTTAGAAGCTGCGTACTTCTTGGGGACTCTTGTCTATTTGTGATGACATTGAAAAAAGTCTCGCTGTTTTCGAACCGTTTAATGTCAGTAAAGTTCTCAGACAGGGTGACGCAAACACTGCCGGTAGCACATAGAAGGTTCAGCTGTTACGTGGAACTGAAGACATCGCTTGTCCAGTAGAGCTATCCTTTATTACAAGAAGTTTCCTTCCCACTGCTGTCATCGAACAATAAGCAGTCGTACGTTTTATGCTTCAGGAAGATTTTGTTTTAGTGTCATTTTGGCTTAACTTATCATTTCATCAAAAAGTGGAATGTTTTTTAATAAAACTATTCGTTACACGCTAAAGTGTTGACATGATTAACGCCAATCACAATCGTACAATTTTTAAGTAGAGGGTGTTAATAATTTCAACACGTGTTGCGGCTTTAGATGTTCCATATTTACTGTCAAGTATTATTGACTGGTAGTGACAGTTTAACAAAATCAGCTTACAAGCACAATTTTTTTTTAACAATTAACTATACAGCGTCGAACTTTCTAAACTGTTTGGTGGTCATGGTAATTTTAAGAACAGATTAAACTACGCATAATACCTTCTTGCGAGCCAGGCTGTTCACAGGTGAGCGCTAAACTCGACAGCGAGAACTATTTGTGAATCACATTTTTAAAAAAATTAAAAATATAAATTTCTTTGAATTTTTGATTCGTTCCTTTTTTCGGCTTGTTTCCACTTTTCTGCCTTTTAGTTGTTTTATTGTTTAGAACTTTTGTTTGTTTATTTGTTTGTTTATTTATTTAAGTCTACCATTTTACAATTTACAGACTATATAATTACATATTTAAAAAAAAAAAAAAAAAAAGAGAAAAAAATTTTAATAAAAAAAAAACAAAAATAAAAAAAAAAAAAATAATAATAAATAACTAAATATATGTATACATAGCAAAAAAAAAACTCTTCAAGTGAAGAGAAAAAAAAATGAAGTTTAAAAATTTATCGAAAAGAAATAAGGAAAAAAAACTTCCACTTAGTGTGCAAGAAAAAATATAATCAATTACCCTAAGGGAAAAACTTGTGCTTTTAATAATTACATTCGTAATATTCTAAGCAAAAGTTAAAAAACCCTATGAGCAATTATAACAATTCATTTAACCGTTTTTTAAATGCAATCCTGTTGATCGAAATATCAACACTGGAATCACCGGAGTTGCATATTAAATTAAAACTCCTAATGCACCTTGTTAAAGGCTCATTCATTCCATAGCTTGTCGAATGATTAGGTTCATAAAACAAGCCATGCACACGTAACGGTATTCCCGGAACGTAAAAAGAGAGCTTGGACAGTAAAAACATTGAGTTTATTCTTCCAGAAGCGATGTCTTTTACAAACGTTATGTCCTGAATAAGTCTTCTCGTTTCCAGGGACTTTAAGTTTATTATCCGACATCTTTCTTCATAACTGGGCATTTCTACTGACCCATTAAAGTGACGAAGGCAATATCTTGAAAAAGACTTTTGTACACGTTCAATCCGATTTATATGCACCTGATATGCTGGTGACCAAATAATAGAACAGTATTCTAAAACAGATCTTACTAAAGAACAATGCAAGGTTTTAAGAGTTTGTTTATCTGAAAAATCCTTGCTGTTCCTTTTAATAAATCCAAGAAGAGAGTTAGCTCTGGATATTGTGCAGTCTATGTGTTTATTGAAATTTAATTTTGAATCAAACGTAACGCCCAAGTCTTTTATTCCCTCAGATCTAGTTATTAAGTGCCCAGCTATAGAGTAACCATAGAATATAGGCAACCTAATGTGGAAAAATGACGAAACCTTACATTTCCCTAAGTTCAGTTGCAAATTATTACAATTACACCAATCCGTAATTGCGTCTATGTCAACCTGAAGCTTTTCGCAATCGGCTACAGATTTGACTCTACAAAAAAACTTCCAGTCATCAGCAAATCCCAGACACTTGTGGCGTGTTGTCGCCCAATGTATGCATATTCTAATTGCATCCTGCAAGTACATTGCCATTCTAGAAATTTATTATGATCCTGTTGATAAGTGTGTGTGTTTGGTTTTTTTTCTCTCGATTCTTTCTCTTTTGCATCTTCTCTGTAATTCAGAAAAATAAGAGTTACAACCAACAACAATCAACAAGACATGCAATTTTCTTTTCTCATTTTGTTTTTGCTTTTCTGTGTTTTTCTTTCTGATCCGCTTGTTGTTGGCTTCTTGTAAATTCAAAGACCGGTTCATTCCAAGTGGTTCTCGGATCAATTCACATCGGTCAATGATAATCAGGCCGCATTCCATTGGCTCGAACTTGTGGTATGAATTGGTACGACCATGTTGATGATGATGATGACGATGATGACGATGACGGCAAACAACGCGCTCTGCGACCAGCATAACATAAATACCAATCAACAAATAAATATGTTTGGGCACAGTTCATGATAGAGTAAATTATTATCAAGCGGCTGCATGAAAATAGGGGGTCAATGAAATCCCTTTTAAGTGATCATCACCCTCGAGATGACGTTGTTTTTCTTTTGACGCCAGAGTGTCTTTATTTGTAACTGTTGAAATATCTCATCGACTTAATATTGCGTCAATGGCTTTCTAAGAAAGCCGCCCCCTTACATGCTTCCTCAACACGATTAAGTAAACAGCGGGCGCTACATTCTTATGTGTGTTGCATAGTGAGTGGTATCCAGGAAATTAGATCCTGATTCCAATGCTTGACATGTCATGCTATTTTTAATCATTTTTCCCTTGTATTGTTGCTCCTAGACGAAAGCAAATAATGTCAATAAATATATACGTGAGGGTGGAGCTAATGTAGACCCGCAATGTCTTCTTTTCGACTCTGGAAAGTTGCATTTTCTGCGGTGGTAAATAGGAAGGAATAACTTTTTCCTGTGAGGTCTACAAGATTGCTACGAAACAGACGCATGTGGGTGTGCAATCATATTTGCCAAATGTTTAATGGCTGAAAATTCCCCTCGGCAAAAGCATAAAAATCTTGTCAGAGATGAAATAAGATCAAAAAAAATACGACTTCCATCACTTCAACCTAACACCGATGGTTGCTCTGTGGATGCAGTCATGTTCTTACGAAATGTATCTCATTGTGGGGCCAGTCAGTTTAGCACCCACACGCGTAAATGTTCCCCTAATAGTCGGGGGGGGGGGGGTACTATTTCCGTGATGGACAAAAGAGGAAACGAGAAAATGCGTAACATTCCTGTGCTAACACCGCCGCTGTCGTAATCTTTCTCCAATGATTCCCGTATGGATCATCTCTTCAATGCCCGGCCAAACATCGGAAGTGAAAACTCGTCGCGCGCTAAGCGTTTATATCCCTCCACTTTTAGTCTTTTTGTTCATGCGTGCGTTCGCATGCACATTTAACGGTGGTCTACAGCGTTTCGGGATCGAAAAATTCTATTATTACATGGTACTCGATGTAAGGGATATCATGTCTCTTCTAGTTTAATGTAAGTGTCATGTGCCTACATCTGACATCGTGAATAATTGTCCGTCCGGGATAGGGGTGTATTTACGCTGCACGTCTTCCTCTTTCTATTATAGAACTAACCTTTGTGCGTCGTAGATTAAAATATGCAGCATTAAAGGAGTTGCTTTTCATAGTGGTCATGGAGTGAAGGCTATTTTAGGAATTTGTTTCTGACGTTTGTTTTAATGGACTCATTCGCCTTATGAACTCGTGGAATTCTCCCAAAGATAATTAAGATTCTCTATTATGCGTGATAAGGATTATGCTCAACATTTTGAAAGTAGTAACATATTTTAAAACGCCCTTTTATTTCTCCCATTTTTCGTTTCGCCGGATTTCGAAATTACCCCGAACAAGAAGTTGTACTCCAAAAACGGTGTTTGAAAGGATAGGGAGATATCTAGTTAATATGCCTGACTGAATCGCATGTAGCTTGCTCTTAGATGTACGTTTATTGAAATGGATTGAGCCAAAAAGTGGGATACGTTTTCGAAAACTCTAAAGGAGATACATATTTTTTGAATAGGGGATGAGGAGAAGACTGTGTACGTGTAAATGCAATTCCAGACGCATAAGTCACAGTAGGTTTTAAATCATATTCAAGTTGATTTTGTACGGATGTAGGGTTCTTTTTTAGTAAATATTATTCGAACTATATGCAAAAATCTGAGCATGTACCTGTTTGCACAAACGTCAGATCGGCGGAGAACATACCCGCGGTCCGTGAACGTTTACAGGAGAACCCAAAGCAGACAGTCGGCCTGTCGCAGGCTTGAACTTGGCGAATTTAGCCATTTGGTCTAAGAGGTCCAAGTTAATGACCAAAGCCGTTTGTTGGCTGACTGTGCTACGAAGCGTGTGGAAGGGGACCCAAATTTTGATCATCTTTAGCGACGAGGTGCATTTTTGGACGATTGGTTTTGTAAACAGGTAAAATTTTCATAAATGGATCGTTGCCAACCCACACGAGGGTTCCGAGGTGGGAATGCATAGAATGTTAGGCGATTTTAGGAAGGACGGTGGTCCGTACTTTTTTATAATAATGACGTTGGTGAGGATATCACCATCGGCCATATCGGATCTTTACAGATTTCTTTTGGCCAAAATTGACAGGTATAGAGGTCGGTCAAACACGTGTTGTTTCAGCAAGATGGGGCTGTGCCACACTACAGATACCTCGATGATGGTCATCCTGCGTGAACGATTTGAGAACGTGGTTATCTCTCGCAAAGGTGACGTGAATTGGTCAGCAATATCGTGCGACTTGATCCCGCTTTTTCTTGAATAAGTTTCAATAAGTCACAATCGACCGATGCCATTAAAGCCGGCTGCAGGAAATAAGGCTTTAGTTTTGGGGTCTTACTTCATTTCTTCTTTTCATAAAGAAATAAGACCCCAATTTTCATTAGGAAATAAGGCAAATAGGCCCCAAAAAAGGAAATAACACCCAAAATTCTATAAAAATGTTTGATGTTGTTTCCTGCATTGGGGCCTCATTTAATTTTTTTTGGGCCTTATTTCGCAGAGCCATGAACAAATGCAATCGCTGAAATTCTGCATCCGCGCCAACGTCAGAAGCAGCGGCGGAGATTGGAACGATGTTAAATATTCCAAAAAAATGGCATACCTGGGCCTTTCAAATAAATAAAAAATATCTCACGCACGCAGCTTTTTTTTTCATTTCAACAACGACCCGTCCTTATTGAAAACGATTTATTTATACAATTTGTATTATTTATTTATTTATTTATTTTATTTACTTTTATTTTTATTTATTAAATCCCCCCGCCTTATTTAGATTAAATTTATAGTTTAAACAAAGCAACATGAGTCTTGCATGATCTCCTTCTACAATTTACTTGCGCATCTTCAATCTTACGGTCTTTGTAAAAAAAAAATTGATGCATCTATTCCCCCACCCGTTAACGCTATTAGCGACATTGCAGCGTTAATTAATGTTTACCAATGGCATACAACTGCAGAAGCATGACTTACAAAGTCATTTAAAGCTAAAAAAAAAATCACTCTCAACGGAAAATGAATACAACTGCCAATTAGTCCAAGTTGTTAATTGCAATTAAACGTTTGCACTTCGTCTATATACCTCTCGGCCACAGCCAGGCATCATACTAAGCGAGTTGGCTATACACACGCGGTCGAAACAAAATCCTTGCAAGCGTTACTGAGCATAGCAACAATGTTGCAACCTCATCTGATAAATCAGCACCAATTTCTGAGAAAAAGATTTGAATTGCTGATGCTGTCCACTTAAGTACATATTTTGTTTTTTTTTGTTGTTTTGTTCCTTGTATCTTCTTTAGTTGATTCTGAATGTTGTTTCTCACTTTATGGAGTGTGCCTACTGTGTACGTAGTACATGGAGGAATACAATTTATTTACTAAAGTGTCGTCATCATCGAAAGTATACTGCAGTCAGCAGTTAGATCCAGATGACTCTGGTTTTGTTGGTGATGTGTGTGATTGCTCTGATTTAGTTGTATCTCTTTTTGCACTTTCGTTCATGGGCATTGGACTTCTCTCAAAGCGATGTCGTACTCCGGCTTGAGTTAGTCGCATTTTGGCAGTTTGGTTTGGCAGTAGTTCTTGACAAATGCAACTTTGCTTCAGAAAATAAAAATGTTCATGTGCAGTAGGAAAAGGTCTCTTCTAAGAGTGATACACTTTCGTGTATACAACACTTCTTGATTATTTCTTTACAGAGCGAGTGAGGAACTGCACCGGTGATCTCTGTTGTGCACCTTTGACACTGGAATATTTTACATGATCTCAGATCTCTGTAAAATTCTCGGAAATTCTTATTTTAAGCATAGCATTTTTCAGACGAAAATAGGGGCGGATATCGAAGGCATTTCCTGGCTAAAGGTTGTACAAAAAGGTTTCCTAGTAAAGAACATGTCATAGATCAAGTGCGTTCAAACCGAGTCTCCGTACCTTTGGGTACACTACCGCTTTTGTAACAAACAACCTATTATGACGCACGCTGTGACAATACGCACACCTATCAGTCGTGCACTTTATTTGGCTCGTATTCACTTAATCACCGCGTGCTATGTGATCACACCCCGTTTATAGTGCCAGCCATTCATTCATAAATAGTTGTGCTTACTCATCGAACGAAATGAAAATACAAATGAAAACCTACGCGACATTCCCCATACCTTTTACGGAACGATGCGTTGGCGGGCTATCTATTTCGATCAATGTTGTGAATAGTTCCCGATTGGATGGGCTTTACAACCAACAACTTCCTGTCTCGGTCTCCCCCATTCTCAAGGTGTGTATGCGCATATAACATATACGCTTACTGTTCCAGTGTTTCTCTTGAAATTGCTTTTCATATGCGATTAACAAATATCTTTGCAAGTCAATTGGCGGGATTACCGGCATTCAAAGTGAATGATAGGAGGCGCCTCCACCGTCCACCGCATATGCCAGTGCCACCACAGAGCGCGCGCAAGAAGTTCGCTTTCACCCGAAAAATATCGTTTTCCCCAACCGGATATTGAAATGAATCGGCAAATAAGCACAACGAATGTCGACGAAGGAGGAGGCAACGCCGATTACGGCGGCTACGTCGTCGGCATCATTAAACTATTTCGAGGTGCATAGTGCGCGCGATTATATGGAATCCGGAGGACGAGCAGCACCACTCGTCGTCGGTATACTACTACTACGTGTTGTAGTATTTTGTGTGGCGTCGCTTTTATGGTGTCATTCTGTGTGTATATTTATTGATCATGATTTCGAAATGTCTGAAACATTTTTATGAATGAATTCGAATCACGCCAACACTCGATATTAATAATAACCAGCAAAAGCAAAATTGGCGATGGATGACGCCCTTAGTGCGGAATCATAAAAAAAAAAAAACAGTATTCACATAACAATGCGGCAACGGCAAGACGTTGTGCCAGTCCCCGGCGCGTCTCTGCTTCGCTTTGCAAGTCTTAAAATTGTATTTTTCTCTTTAATTTTACGTGTTGTCTTGCGGTTTCATAATCACGCATTAAGCAAGGAGTAGGCAGCAGCGCGCCGTGCTTCGGACGAATATTTACGTGAATGAGTTAGCTGCAGCGTAAAATATTTCAGTTTTTTTTTTTAGGATGCAATAAACTTGGGAAATTTTCATTTTAATAGCCAGAGAAGGTCGTTTCCGGTGGTTATTTTCACATTATAAGCCCGTGTATGCTGCAAGAATTGATTTTAAGAGCGCATTTTGAATTTTATTTGAGCTTCCCCCCTTTTGTGCAATTATTGATGGGGCTGGCCGATTTTGGCGATTGAGGTATTGTGGTGTGTAAACAAATAAATTAAACTTTATTGACAGGGACGCGCTAACTGTTTGGAAATCTCTTGAACAATTATTTCTTAGCAAGTTGTCGTTGGTTTTTGGTCCGTTTTTAGCACTAGGTTTATTTTGACAGTTTGTGCCTTGATGTGTGTCGTTTTATAACTAATTAGTGAGGGGATAGATAATCGACGCAGTTTGAAACTTATTTAGTTGTAAATTGTGTTCGGAGCGAATGCTACTGCGACTGACTTTTCAAAGACTGTGAGCTGTGTGTGTGAATGGACCCAATTACTTTAAAGTTTAAAGTGTCGAAACAGCCCAAGCTCAACCAAAAACTCTTTTGCAAATATCGTCAATGGCTAACTGCTTTTAGTTGAGGTCCGGTTCGACTTGTACGCTCCACCTAAGGAGATGTCTTCTCCAACTGCGTTGTGTAACTCTATACAGCTTCAGCAGGGAAATCCCTCCTGCTCAAAGGTTATCTGACTTTAAAGGTCACTTGACGAGTTCGTGCAGTGCAAATTAAATGGGTTTATAGTAATTGCCTCTGCGCCGAGTTGGAATGGATAAATCCGCTTGCTCTTCACACCCATCTAGGCTCCTAGAATAAAACAAAGATGATTTTTTTAAATTGACATGAAATTTACTTTATTCAAATGATAGTCTTCTGGCATTATAATTTCTAGCATATGACCGCCACGGCTGGCTCGGAGGTCTAATTTTCGATGACTTTTTCCAACATTTGTGGCCGTATATAACGCGGCGAATGTTGTCAATCGTTTCGGGCTTATATCGGCGTAGACTAGCGACTTCACATATCCTCACAGAAAATAGTCAAGCGGCGTTAAATCGCACAATCTTGGCGGCAAATTCACGGGTTCGCAAAGTGAAACTATGCGGTTACCAAAACGTTTCCGTCAATAAATTAATTGTGGCACGAGCTTTGTGACATGTTGCGCCGTCTTGTTGAAACCACAGCTCCTGCACATCCTGGTTGTTCAATTGATGAACGAAAAAGTCAGTAAACATGGCTCTATAGCGGTCACCATTGACTGTAACATTCTGACCAGCATCGTTTTAAAAGAGGTACGGACCCAAATATTCCACCAACCCAGAAAGCACACCAAACAGTCAGTTTTTGTGGATGTAACGGTGTCTCAACATACACTTGAGGATTATCATCGCTCCAAATACGGCAGTTCTGTTTATTGACGTATCCATTCAACCAAAAATGCGCTTAGTGCGCGATACGTATTTCGAACAGAACCATGATTTTCAAAGTAAATTTGCGCAATTGGGAAACGTTGTTCAGGCGTCAGTCTATTCATGTTGGAATGCCAAACTAAACTAAAACTAAATCACTTGACACCTGACAAAATGGCCGCCAGTTAAAATAGTGCTGCCAGCTTAAAGTTCTATGCCTCTAAAAAAAAAAAACCTTTATAACCCTTTATAACCTTCGCTCAAGCCTAATCTCTCGTCTTGTCGATTTGTACTGACCTGCAAGATCGCCTGATTTAACCGTTCCCAGACTTCTTTTTGTGGGTTTTTTTTTAAGTCAAAAGTCTGTGTCAACAAGCCTCAGACTCTTGAAGCCCTCAAAAAAAATATCCGAGTTCCGTGCAGTCAGTCTCTACACTAGCAGGCCAATGTGCACCAAGGCAAGTCAAGATTAGAACCTGGCCGTCACCACAGCAGGTGAAATAGTCACAGTTAATGTTTGGTTCCAGTTATTTGTCTAAGCCATATTCCTTCAAGGCCACTCCACCATAAGAGCGCTCCTTAAACTGTAAAGACACATGTTTTTATTGAACAAACCAAACCACTAACACACACACGTCAGAGTCAATGACCTCCAAGAATCAACAAAAACATAAAAATACTTCACCTCCTCACAAAAGTTATAAATTCTCTCTTCTTCTAAACGTTTGGTTAATTATCATAAATCTGTTACTAATCAATTATAGTATCCAAAAGCAAAAAGAAAATAAACTACATAGGTAGATTTTTTTTTGTTATATTCAAATTGCGGAACAAAATCCACTTACATTTTGTGTTTGTTCGATTCTTGGTCTTGTGTCTCTTTTCTTTAAACATTTCATTCTCGCTCTCATTTAATTACACGTTTTTGTTTTAACCAAACAAAAATACATTCTCACCACTCATAAAGGTTAAAATTCTATTTCAAGGTGATTTCATGCGCGAAACAACAACCTAACCGAGAGAAAACAACAACACGCACAATTAATAAGCAAAACAAAAACCGACACACTAACTATTTGGAGTAAAGACTAAATATCAGATTCTGAAATACATAAGCACTATAGCAACAATGTTGACTTGTCTGTCTTGTTTGCACCTATGGAGGCGAAAATCGGGCGAAATTCAGTTCTGCTCTCGCCTTTTGGTTCGACCGACAGTCGACTATGAAAAGAACACTACCACGACCACCGTACTGCTGTGTGATGGTATAAAAATAATAAAGTTTGCTTTTGGAAACAAGCTCTCTATAATTTTCACTATTTTGGTGTTTCTTTTTTTTTTCTTCTTCTTTTTTATTGTAACACACTCACATGCGAAAAAAAAATCAATAAACCGAAGTTTAGAATAATGCATACCAATAAAGTGGAAGACCACCGCAAATCGTTGATGGATGATATAATTTTTACATTTGTTTGAAATAGGTTTTGGCTTTTTTTTTTTCTCCTCACATAGTTATGACAATTAGTTAGAATTTATATTGCAGTTGGCTTCTTTGACGGAATATATTGATGGGAACAAGTGGATAATAACTAATTGACAAGGCTGTCTACACAGATTAACAAAAATATGCGTGTCCTCCCTTTTTGAAGCTGTTCACAAGGACTTGTTCTAATATGCGTAACTATGAGAACAAAAGTACTGCATTTGGTACTTTGATATCTAGTACAACTTGCACTTGTACTATTTGCACAAATATATCGTTAGGTTGTTGCTTATATTAAGTCACAACCTTCCCGGCTCGCTGATTGTACCTACAAATGGTGTGGAATGTCATTTATCCGTTACTTATAAATTCCTTTCCATCACAATTCGCTTAATCGTTTACGATGTTCCTTGATGCGTAAACATCAATTATAATGAAAGTAGCAATTTGCAACAGTGTTGCAGCGCGGCTCTCTTTATGCGTGTGTGTAAAATGGGACAGATCGGTATTAAACAATTCCAACGCTCGACGAATAACAAAAAAGGAAACCCGACACAAGCTCTCCGTGATAATGCCTCAATGAAAACTGCATACCACTTTGGCTGACCAATTTTTTTTGCAAAATAAGTATACCTACTAAAAATAAAACAACCTAATAAATGCCGCTATTAGTGCCGTAATTTATTTCATAGCGAACTTCTTGTTTTTTCTTTATTTTTATTATTTTTTTTTTGTTTGTATGAAGATGCAGTATTTGTTTCTTTTTGGCTTTTGTTCTAGCGGTACGTGTCATTAATTTATTAAACGATTTGACGGAAATGTGATCACAACTTGTTTTTAAGTTGATTATGATTTTGTTTTTTTGTTTCATTTCATCTGTAGGTCCTTTATGGAAGGTGCAAAGTATATAGTATATATTTGTTTAAGTACTTATTATGATGAATTGATTTTGTAATAGACAAAATAAGTTCACAAACTACAGGGTGCCACATGAATGTCTTTGAAAAAAAATTATAAGTTATACAAGTGTCCTTTCATTTATTATGCTAAAAAAAATCTGTATTCACTGAATTAATAAAATTCAATATTTTCTTAAAACGTTATAAAAAATTGATAAAACGATTTAATTATTGACAACAAAAAATGCAAATACAAATGAGGACTTTTCACAATGAAATAAATAAATGGTTGGCGCAAACCTAACCTGAGTATACCATTCAACCATTTTTATTTTTGGAAAGAACAAGTCTATGCCGACTCCGTCCAAGTGATGCCACATTGGAAGACATATTTTTTTTTTCAAGATTTTTGAGCTCCAAATATGAACTTTTTACCTCTAACTCATTAAATTTAAATTTTCTAAATCTAACAAACTAAATTCATTTAAAAACAACTATTTCTATTGAAGAACATCTATTAATTCGATTATTATGTATTAATGTGAGTCGAACAGAACCCCTTCACAACTTCTGTTTTACTAATGTTTCAATGAACTCTAAAGTAAGGAAATTATTTGTCGTTTTTAAGCGATAAATTGAAATTTACGATACTCGATGCCACCAATACACCATACGTGTAACGGTATTAAATATTTTGTTTTTCTGTATTAAATATTGTGTTTTATATTTCGTTCTTTTTTTATTTTGAAGAAAAAAACATGATTTTTAGTTTTTTCATCTGGGAACTCTGGTCCGAGCGGCTAATTGAGCAGCTCTTCGGTTATGATTGGCTTCGTCATTTAGATTGCACATCCAGACGGACGAACACCCCCTCCAGCCAGCTTGGTTCTTTACTGTAGCTGCGTCAGTAATGCCAATTGCGGCAGAATTCCGGTTCTTGAGGCATTGAGGAATAATTTTAAGAAAATAGGCATACATTTTTGTAATTTTTTTTTACAATCAACACTTGTATTCTTTGATCAAAGTCGCATCGCTAATTTTCATATACAACTGTGCCTCATGCTTATATTACAATTTTCTACTTGACTTACTCATCAAACCCAAACCTTGGACTACATAGGTCAAAAAAGGCTTAATTACCTATCGATCGACCAACATTCTGTTAACAAATTTTAAGCACCTCGTAGGTTCACTGCATTTCTTTTGTAAAATATGCAATTTGTATCGTTTTTACCAAAAATGCATAATATTTTAAGAACTTGGATCTGCATTGGTATCCGCATGCCTGCAGTTATACGCCCTAAGTTAGTTGAGGTTGCGCCTCCTAACGTGAAGCTTTTTTCTTCCATCTCATCTTAACCGTTTTATCTTAAGCTTTTGAACTATATCAACTCAACTGTATATCCTGTAAAGTTGCTCCTAAAAAATTCTCTTCCACACTTCATTAAATGTCACACAAATTATCACAATGGGTAAATTTGTATGAACAATTCGCCATATGAATATGATAAATATGATTATAAGAATCGTGCTTTGTGTTTACTTCGATGAATGTAGGAAATATTTAATTTTTCACGAATAAAAAAGTTTTCAAAATGGTTCAGGCTCAGTGGTTTTAGTGTGCTGTACCACTGAGGAAGGAGTCTCTGGTTCGATCCCCGGAAAACACACAAATTACCTATAAGTTACATTTTTCCACTGCAGCGGTCTGAGAAACATCCGACTCGGCATAAAATTGTAGGCCCCTTCCATTCGTCCAAAAAATTAAAATCCCACAAGCGAATGGTTTTGAGAAGGTAGGCCTAGCTACCTGCAGTCTTAAAAAATTAAGTCTTTGTAGCTAATTTTTCTGGCAGTTGGTGAAAAGTAATTTATCCCGTTATTGTACTTTTTTATACTCTGTCTGTTGTCATATCATTTTAGGTCACAACAGTTATTTGTGAATTTGCAAATGGAGGTCGTTAATTTCTGCACAAAGAACGCAAGTCAGAAAGTAAATACTCTGACAACAGACAGGTAAAGGATTTCTCTTAAAAATTCTTATGACTACAACAAAATGCGAATGACACAAATAGCTACTCGACAAACTAAATCTGCTGAGGTCTCTGTTTACGTGTTGTATCCATCTTTCGAATGTAAATACCAAATATCACATCCAAAAAGTACCACAATAAAGCTGAGGGCCTAAAAATAATTCGTATTTGTGGCTAAAAATAGATCCATGTTGAATAAATCCGCAAATAGATTTTGTTTTGCACTTCACTGCTTTATGCTAGCCCGCTGCTGCTTGTGTGTGTTGCTTGTTGCCTGCTTGCTTGCTGCTGCTGCTCTGGCAATGATATATATATTTCGCGTGTTCGTTTCGCTATTACTTTCGTTGGTGTTTTTGTTGTTGTTCTCTGTTTTCCTGTTTACTAATATTTTTTATGTAAGCAATGGAAGTATCTTCGACAACTCGTCTTCGCTAAGAGCTTGTTGTTGTTTTTGTTGTTTCGTCTTTATTGTTTGCTGCCGCTACGAGCCATTTAAACATAAAACATTTTCAGTAAAAATTCAGATTTTAAATTGACTTTCTCAATTATGCACATGCACAGTTGCACAGTTGTAGACAATTCCAAAAATGCGGTGTCTTCCTGTTGACGTTGACGCTAAAGTAAGTCTGTCTAGCCGGGGGTTTTTTTTTGTTATTTTAGTTTTCAAAAGTATTTGCAAGAGTGCACTTTGTGCATGCACCAACACAAAATGATGCAGCACGCAGTCTATAATTATATGTTTTGAATTTGGTGTAACTCGCATCAGAAATGCAACAGATATTCGGATACACGTTACCGCGTAAGAGGAAATTTCGATTTATTAAAAAAGAAACATGTTGTGTGTCTCTCTCTCTCTCTCTCTCTCTCTCTCTCTCTCTCTCTCTCTCTCCTCTCTTTCTCGAGCAAACAGGAAAATGTTTTTGAAAAATGATCACCGGTCTAAGAGGGACTATTCCAAGTATGTAAATAATATTTCAGAAATAGAACATTTTCGAATTGGGTGGAAACGCGACAGACAAGAAGGTATCAGACCATCGAGACGAACGAGGAACATTCCCCGACGACACATCGTGATTTTGCGTGTAGGTTTTTTTATGTTTTTTTTTGTGTTTCTTAATTTTTGCGCTGCATTGGCAAACGGCAGTAGCAGCAGTGAAGCAGTGTGTAGAGCACTGAGGGTCCTCTTGAGCGTGTGACATATGGGTGACGGACCGGGTGTGAATTTGCCCGTCTTCTCGGTTAATTGATGCAATTTTGCCTCTGCTGAGCTGTGCAGTTTGTTTTGAATGAGTCTGAGGGTTATTCTATGCAAGTGCGGTGTTTGTTGGTCGTTTTTAAAATGTTATTTATATAGACGACACGGTGGTGTACGAAGGCAGCAGCAGCAGCGATAGCGACGTCTGTATGGCTGCTGATGGTGGATGCAGGTTTCATGTTTTGTGCTCAATTTATTTTGCAATGTTTAGGTTGTGATTTTATTTACTATTTAAGTGGGAGCCTGCTAAGATTTTGGGAGTTTTTTTTCAGACAGATTTTGATTAGTCTCAAAGTTTTGCTCGGAGCACCGATCTGGGCTTGGGCGAGTCGTTAAGGGCAGACTCCACTTGCAGCTGTTCTGCGTTGTCCCTCATCGCTTAATGATTTATTTTCAGGCGGAAGTTTTGACATCTCCGTTCTGCATGCCTTTATGTTGTTCTAGGAGCTAATTGATGATATCGCTGTACAGCAGGCTCGTCGATAAATATTTTCCTAACCTCCCAAAAATAGCAAGTAGAACTTTTCTCCCGACAACAGTATTCTGTCTGCTGTTTATTGCTGTAGCTGTCTGCTCAATGACTGGCGTAAAGTTTGTATCATCAGGTCCATTTAATCTTCTTCTGCTTTAATGGTAGCTACTGTCGTGTCAAAGGCGTCCGTCAATGTCATCTGCGTAACCAAGTTTTTGTACCTTCTATGGTGTTTGCCCCTTAACCACACTGGTATTATTGACCGCACCATTTTGGTACAAAGCACCATCTACCGTAGGTACTTTGCATCCTTTCTTAAAACTGTCTAAAATTTTATTGTAAAATTTTGTATTAATTTTGTTTAAGTTTTTACCACCACCTTTCATACCTTTTCTAGGCACCTACAACTCATAGCCTTGTCACGAAAACAAAATCAAAAGTTACCACGCACAAACTGACTTTTATACGGGACAATCCCACATATTCCTGGCGGAGCTTTTTCAATTTGTCCGCAACACCCGCGCACAAGAGGCTGTTGCGTAGGCAGTACTCGAAATAGATTTCCCTTCAAACTTAATTGTAGAATACCTACTTTTATCAGAAATTAAGATTTAAATTTGGAAACCTTGTGCAGAATGATGACAACGAAAGTGAGGAAGTAGATACCCCCCTATTAAGATCCTTTAAGACGAAACGCGTTTCGGATTCAAACGACTTTAATCGTTTGCAACAAAGTCTTCGAAATGTATTTTAAGATCATCACTAATGAGAATACAAAATTGTATACTGCACCCCATTACAGTCATCACCAGATTCATTTTTATTGGCCGCACAAAAAGAAAACGCGGTGTCATTATTAGCCAAAATTAAGACATTTGATGCGGTGATGGGTAGTCCTCTTCGTCACTTTACGTTTTAAATTCGCTTTGCTTCACAATAACTCGCAGAGGGAGAGAACGCGTGAAAAGATTTCGCACAGTCGCACCATAAAACCGCCAACTATAAAAGTCAGCTCGTAAAAAGCAATCGTTTCTTTTCACATTGTGCTCTGCTCTGTCACTCGGCTATAAATTGCTAGTTTTCCATTATTGAATGAAAGACGCTAGCGAATCGAATGCACTTTTGTTATTTGCGGTTATTTTTCTAAAAAAAAAAAAATACTACGACATCTTTTTATTGTTATATGAACAAACAAAAAAACAACTAATTGCGGCTTTTAAAATAAAAATTATTGCGTTTTCATTGGCGATGTTGAACATTTAAATTATGGTATGGCAGATATGGTTTTACTTAATAAATGTCACATACCTAATATAGAAGCTTGTTTGCAACTGTCAAAGAGGCAGGGCTCTTAGGGGTTGTTTCTTACTCGGCACAGGATTTTATTGAAATATTATGTCAATCGCTATGGTTAAGTTTAAAATGTTAACAAAATGTCAATTATAAATGCGAACACCTTTCTTGTTCTTTATGTACAGCGGCCAATATGATATCACAAAAGGCGGGAATTTTGGCGCCGTCGATAACCTTTTGGTGTGACCTGCGTTTTTTTTCTGTTGGCTGACACACAACACTAAGTGCGATGTGTTAATTGTGGCGAGCGAAAAATACATAGAGTGAAGTATACGTATAGTGATTTTAATTCGTACATCGAGACGCAGTAAATGGTTTTGAGAAATGAAAGAAAAAACAAGCTATGACTAAACATTTTATAAATAAAATTGTGGAAATTGTGGAGCCAAACTATTGTAGTAAAATATGAGATTGGTAACTGTTGGGTACGAACTATAAATAAAAACGCACCCTCAGCCTCAACATTTAACCGATATTGCTATCTGTCAAAAAAGGACATAAATATCGTGGCACTTCCGTTTTTTACTTCATAGCCGTCATCTGAGCTCTTCCTTTTTTCTTTTGTATAATTTAAATGTAATCATTTTAAATTATGAAATAAATTTTATCGTAATTATTTCATAAATACACAAAAGTAACTAATTCATATATCAAGAATAGCTCGTACAACGTTTCCTGTTCCTCCAGCAAGTTGATGTCCGTTCTCGGTTGACGTGGAAACGACTTAACCAATTTCGATGAAACTTTCTTAAAATGCTCCGCAACACTCCGTAGGGTGAGAGGCTGTCGCGATGATTGCCACGCCTACTTGTGGGGAGCCTTTTTTACCGCAATGTATTGTTTTGCTGACTTTTCTGTCGTTCACTTGATCTTACTCAAAAAATTGTTAATAATAACAAAAAGTAATGCAAGTTAATCAACATGTGTATAAAAGAGACTGACGTCTTGAGAACGGATCGTTCGATTTTCATGATTGTGGGCTTCATGGATTCCGAAAATAAAATTTTAATGGGATGAAATAGGGAATGAAAGTTTATATGGGGAATTTTGAAAAAAAAAAAAATAGAAACCAGGAACGTAATTCTCGTTCGTGGTTACTTTGCTTTGGACGTTCACCAATTGTGTGCCGTTTTCTCTGTTGGAACGGATTGAAATAAAGGTTCACGCGAGTGCATGTGAATTTAGTCAACAAAGTTAATCTGGACGTGAGTGGTGTGAGTTAACATTGAGTACAATTATTCGTAAACTAAGTATTAAAAAGGCCGTCAGCACAGGCAACTTAGAAATCTTAAGAGAGGCTGTTTTCCGTGTTACTATGTGCGAAAATATGTGTGCCATGTTAAAGTAAATTAGCCGAACGCGAGAAAACGTTCTACTTAATACGTAGTTTATGGTAAAAGTGTTCACCAAGGTTTCTGGAAGAAGTACCCAATTTGATGTGTGTTAAAATTGCTTTCATCAAGCTTAACGAAACCAAGATAGTCAGTTAATGCTGAAACAGATTATTTTTCTTCATTTTTGGTTAGGAAAACTCTGCCCTCAAGAGAATCTATAAAGAATGTTATTTTAAAACAACAACAAGGCGGAAATATGTGGCTTTCATTAATTTTTGGATTTAGACTCTTACATATTTATTGCAATGGTATTTTCGTATCACTCCGGTAGAAATTTGCTTAAAACCTCTGAGCTAATAAAAAGCCCAAAGATCAAAATAACATTTTTTAATTTTAAAATACACAACAAATTTGTAGTCGCTTAGAACGTTGGAACTTGAAAGCTTAGCTCAAGTGTTTACGATCTACCAATAGATGAGGTAAAAAGCAACATAACTCTTCTTCCCTCTCCTTGTGTATAATTTATTTCTTCACCATAATCCAAGACAAGAGTCTAGACGCGTTATAGTTTTTATTCACGCAGTGTGTTTGCAAATTCTAAAATCTCCTACCCAATATAACGATGATTACAAAATCGCTCCCTTCGCCTGTTGAGTAAATGAACTCAACGCAACATTCCAGCGTCAATTACCCTGTAACGGAGCTTGGTTTTTTTTTTCAGTGGTTTTCTCACTTGCTGCTTCATTAGTGACTTTGTGTAATAGCTGCCGGTTTTATGTTATTGAAGGAAACTCCTTGGTTGACCAGCAGAGCAGAGCTTCAACGATCCTTTATCTGCATTCGGGTTTTAATAATTGTACTGATTTAGTAGACTTCTCTTCCTGATTGTGATGATCTACGACAGGTTCTTAATTTACATAAAGAAGGTCCTTCTTTCAAAATAAAATAAAATATGTATTCGGTTACGTCTACATTTGAAATGGAGGGCAACAACAAAACATTTAATTAATGGAGACATTAAAACCACAGTGCAGTCGTTAAATCGTTATCGCCATCCAATTTAAAATGTATCGAAAGACCTGTATCCAAAATGTCGGATATCGGTGTCTGGTGATTGGCACAACATTGAAATAAAAGTTTTTTTTTTCCTATAACTATGTAGCTATAGAAACTGTTCAGCTATTAGCGACCAAGATCATAAATATTTCAGATACCACTTGTCGTCATCGTAATCATCATCATCATAATGATTATTTTGTATCACTTTAAAATTCTTGATGTTGTCTTTCTTTTTTGTTTGTTTTTGTGGTTTAATTTTGGAATTTCTGTTTTCCTTTGTGCTGTTATGTAGATTTCTTAATTAGGTAATTAATTTCTTCTGTAGTTTATTTAATTAACGCTTCATTTGTAAACGTCCGTCTGTGATTTGGTTGAGCGAGTGAATGAGCTTTTCAGTTTTGTGGAATCCCAAATATCTGATGGGGACCATCTCACACAAAGCAACAAGTATTATACAAGTAAAAACTTGTTATACGCCCATGGTGCGTAAGAGAAAACCAAAACACATTAACTGTCCAAGTTTATGAAGTTTCAGAACAACGCAACAAAGGAAATGTCTTTATAAACCTATACAGACACTTGCACATCCATTTATGTTGTATATACTCGTACCCATTAAAAGCGGCCGCAACGAAATCATACAAACTGATAATTCCTTGAAATCAGCGAACGCGTATGTTGAACTTTGCATAAATGAAATTCGTATGCGCCTTGGTATAGGAGAACGTCATCAAGAAGAGGATGGCAGTTGTGCTCATAATTTACTTGTTATCTCTGTAACCATAAATTTGACGGCGACAAAAATTCATTTCTGATGATTGAGAATGCGCTGCGGGAAAAGCAACCAGCACCACCACCACGAAGCAGTGTTTATTAATTGTTGCCTGATTGTACTGTAAGTTTGCTTTTGCATACTTTGTATGCCTTCCTTTATCTTGCGAATATTTGTTTGCGAAAAATAAAATATGTATCTGTACACGAATTGAAAATGGTTTTGGGTAGCAACATAAGTATCCGCTTTGTTTTTGCGTTTGATACGTTTTGATGCCATTTTACACCAACACAGGCAAAGTCGTTTTTAGGAAATTCAAAAATGGACGTGGGGTTAGCTCACAGTCGCCCCTCATTGGGAAATGTTTTTGGCGTTTATTTTAGAGGTCTGGGCTATAAAGCCATGACCAGAGCTGGTTACTACTTAAAACCACTGCCTTTGCCCGCTTAGCTAACTGAAACTTTACGCCAACTCTCTATAAACTTTTTTTAGTTTTCGCTATCATTTAAGTCACATTATTGACATTTTTAAGAATGAAAATAAAAAGTGTCTACGTGTGTTCTTTTTGAAAGGCGGACTGAATTCACGAAGCTCGAATATGAAAATAATGCGCCTCTGTGTGTCTAGTTGCCCATTGCCTTCAGCTTTGAAGAGGAGCCCAATGGATTCAAGCTTTTCAAATGCAGGAAAGTGCCAACGACAGGTATGTCCGATGAGATGGAAGAACCCATCTAATTTCTAAAGCTTCCCCTATACCTTTTAACCGCTCTAAGTCCGTCTCAAATTTTGGCAAGTTTGTTATGAATCTGCCGAATTTCTATCGAGTTCACTTCAAGTTCGACATAAGCGTGCAGTCGACTTCAAGGTTTCAAGTTAATGGGCCAAGTATTGCCAATTTGAAACGACATTCCTTCGAAATAACGTCAAGACAATACGTCACCATAGAGCAAGCAGAAATTCAATGCCATATTTCCTCAACTCAAAATGAGTTACATAAATTCTCAGTTAATATTGTAGCAGCAGTTTTCCCTTCTCAACGTATAGGTACATAAAACGTTTTTAAAGGCAAACTCTTAAGAGGTTGTGCGCGGTGTCTTTCTCCTCGACATAAAGATGTCAGAAGCAATTACTTACTGCTGCGAGCAATTAAAACGCTCACTAAGTTTGACGTCATTTGCTGCCTCTTGTAGCCGGTATTGCCCCCTAATGCTGATCTCACTCATGCAAATGCGACTCCTATTTATATGGAAAAGGTGCATGAATTCCCATCAGACACTCATAAGTAGAAGAAACGATTTTTTTTTTATCGCCGCGCCGTCTCCTACAGACAGAGTGTTGAAGAAAACGTTCAAACGAAAGACTCACCTTCAATCTGCTTTAATGTGACTTTCAATATTTTTTTTCTTTCGAATAACTCATACTAGTGGCAATTTGTCAAGTGGGTTTTATTGGCATGCAACTGGAAATGGACTTTAACGCCTTTTGGATAGTAGAAACTATAATCGCTAGCTAGGAGAAAATATCTGTACTAAAAATTGGTAGCCAAACATTCCTATCTGGTTTGTGTGGTGGTTGCGTGAACTCAGGAATGTCGGTTGCTTATAGAGGGCAATAATTAGTAGTCTCTGAAATCGTATAACCAGTTTGACATAATTAATTTGGTGTCGATTTTAGGTAATTATTGAGTTTTTCGTATATATGAGCTCGTTTTAATGGAGTCATAAAAAACAATTTAGGAACAACATTTGGGCGCGATGTATTTAAATGTTTTAGGTTTGTCGGAATCATAAAACAGTTAGAGCTGTGTCGGTAACAGGAAAGAGAAATATATGCTAATCGATGTAGGCACAGGTGTCAAGTTTGTTGTGTCCACCGATCTTGTTTACTGCGTGCAATGATTTTGCAAATTTTACTTGTTTGGATTTAGTAATATTTAGCATTTGGGTCTGTCCGATTTTGCCAGCGAAATGGAAAATATGGGCATAACTTTTGTTTGAAATTTGATTGCTAGCTACAATAACAATACGTCCCGCAGCAAGCGCAATTAACCTCAATCCCTTTCCAGGCGCAGTGTCGTGTAGGCTTTTCTTTGCTCTGGCAAGTACTACCAAAGACACCTTTCTTGTACCTTGCCATAAGCAAGGAAGATTTAAAAGACTTTTACTGTGGAGATCGCTCATATGCTTTATCGGGGATCTTCTTAAAACGATCTTTGACATCGTCATATATTTTATGTAAAGCTTTCACACTCAAACTGACTCATTTCCCTTTAGACTCGTAAATAACCACACTGGATGTGTATGAGACTTTGCCAGTTCGCTCCAAATTTTTGATCGCCCATTATCCGGTAACATTGCAGTGAGCAGAGCACCTAAAAAACTGAGCTCGAACTCTGATAAAAATTTGTTGGCTGTAATCTCTCAACGATCGGAAAGCCGAAACTGCAAACTTTACCGAATATTTTGAGACCAGAAAGTTAAAAAAAAAATATATATATAAAAACAACCCCCTTCTTTTTCAATCCAGCCATCTTTTAATGGGATAAAAGCATTCTTAGTTTTATCTTAACTATTCCGCTAACGATCACCACTTTCAGATGTTCTATGCTGCAAAAATCGATTCTCTAATCGTGAATCATAAAGGTATAAAAAGAAAAAAGAAAAACAAGATCAGACCAAGCCGCTCTAACGCCTTCACTTATTTTACTTCTCATCGTCCTTCGGGTAATAAATCATCGAGTGCAAAACATTAACTGCTCCACCTTTAATTTATTATTGATGCTTATATCATCCGCTAACATGACTATAACAATCTTAATCACAAAAGCATAAAACGTCAAAAGGCCATAATAATAAAAACAACATAATTCAGTGGCGTTGCCTATGTCACATCGAGTGCAGTGTGCAGTCTGCAGTGTATAAGGCTACTTTGGGGAAAAAAAAGAAACGGAAAACTTTTATTGATCGTAAAACTCTGATTACCGCATACACAGATATTTTGAAAAATTACACCAAAGCCACCACGAGACTCATCTCTCTCGTTGTCTATACAAACAACGAGGGTCTGTCTGGCCGTCATAAACGACGGGAAAAAAGAAAATACCTAAATTTATGCCACGGTGCAAGTCGGTCGTCTCGTCTATAGAGAAGATCTGCAGCAACAGGAAAATACGGCAGCACAACGACATTGAAATGCGGTTTTTAAATGCAGTAAGCAAGCGACGCAATGTGGATAACACTATCCAATCCATCCAGCCGTGCATTCGTCTCGTTTGTCTGTCAGACCGCATCACCCCTTCGACTGCCGCCGAAACGAATTTTGCATGGGAATTGTAAGAGGAGCTGTGAGTAGTTTGTTATGACTTTCTGGTAATCTATTGGGTTGCGTTACGTGCGAGTGCAGTTTTATGATGTTTTTCACAGTCTTCCTTCTTTTTTTTCGTTGGCTATCTTGTCCTCGGTTTTAGTTTAATTGTCTGTTTGACGACCGTTCGTTCATTTATGATGATCGAGTTAAAAATATCGCCACATGTCCGTCAGGAAATTGAGCAAAATACTTTACACGTGTGTCGATTTATTTCTTTGACATTGAAACTTTCTTATGGCTTGTTTGTCATTCGGTCGTCGGTACGAGGGTTTTTTTTCTTTCTTTTTTTTTTGATCTTATACGGTCAACTTGTTGCTAAGTGATGCCTTTCAGGCAAAATACCGGTGTTTGAGGCATTGAGGAATCATTTTGAATAATCAATTCATTTGAATCGGGTAAGTCAGGTACATACTTTGATCAAAGTCGCATCACTAAGTCTCATTTACAGGGTCATTCATTTCGTGGTTTCAATTGAAACTTAAGTTGGTAGCGCTGGCATTTGACACTTGTCAAACTCAGCTGTTATTTGTCATAATATTGGTTGAACGTTTGCCATTTACGATAATGGATCGCATAACAATCGAACAACGCGTTAAAATTATTAACAATTCCAACAATACGGGGCAACAAGCCACACAACACGACCAATTATGGCTTTATTGCGTGAGAAGTTTACTGGTCGCGTAAATTCACGTTTTGGCGACGTTAATTGTCCACCAATATCATGCGATTTGACACCGTTCGTTTCTTTTTTCTGTGGGGCTACGCAAAAGACCGTGTTTACGCAAATAATCCCCGATCTCTAGACGCATTAAAACCCAACATTACTCAAGTTATGGCCGAGATACCGCCCGAAATGTGCGAAAAAGTGGTTAAATATTACCTCAAAAGAATCGCATGCTGAATCGCGTTTGAAGGATATTGTATTTCACACTTAATGGCAAAGTCCAAACTTTATAATGAAATAAAATTTTCAGCAAAAATGTATCGCTGTGTGTGTTTTATACAACTGTGCGTCATGCTTATTTTTTCAATTCTTTACTTGACTTACTCACCCAGCCCAAACCTTGGATTACATAAAGCAAAGAATGTTTAAATACCTATCGAGTTTGTAGGTTCGTTATTTATACATATTTCTTTATATATTTATATAGTTTAAGTAAAACATTTTTTATTGTATCATTTCATTGCACTACAATTATTGTTAAGTATGCTATTTTTTACCCGACTGGACACAGGGAGGGTTATGTGTTTCGCGCGTATCCTATGTACGTTTCTACGTGACGCCCTGTAGCCTAAATGACTTGACCGATTTTGAAGAGTAAGGCATCATAATATTCGTATTCTTCCCCGGAGTGTCATAGGCTAAAAAGCTAAAAATAACTAATTAACTTTTTTTATGTCTTTTTTTTTCTTGAAAAAGGCATAATTTTTTTTTGTTTAAGCTAAAACCTCTATCCGGGTTGGCATCACTGGTAGTGCGAGGTAGTACTTCATAAATTATGGCAAAATTTCCAGAAGCCTTTTTCCCGCTTTTAGTAACGTGAACGTTACTCAAAATGGTAACTCAACTAAAGTATGAATATCGGCTGATGTTCGCAGGGTTTTACCGAAAAGTTAAATTTGCACAGTTTAATCAAATATCTATTTATTTTAGATTTGCAAAAAACATTCCAAAAGAAATTTCTTGGGTAAGGTTATGTTAAGTTAGACACACGTAGACTCAAATTATAGGTTCATTGTCCATTGCCGCAGGAAAAAGGTTGCCAAGAAGACCAAATCAGACGTATACGGAGCAGCTTACTCGCTTTATGTGCGAATCGAGTGGACAATACGTAATGACAGGATAACCTAGGATTATTGGGAATGCGAAGGTTGATGCGAATGTGGCAGTCTTAAGGTATTTATTTCGTTGGCGCAACGGATTTAAGAGGCTGAATTTAAAAACATTCTCAGACAGTTTTGCGTTCAGATTTATTCCCGACGTTCGCGAGAGGTGCCACAGTGAAAAAAGAGGTTTAGCTGCAAAGTGCGATTTCCAGCGGTCGAATCTGAGACTCCTGGTTCAGTAGTCCAGCACACTTATCACTGGGCCAGAGTAGCAGTCCACTCCTAGTTGACAGCAGTCTTTGCCAGTCCGCCAGTCCATACATACCGATTTCGGGATTTGGGAGGTTAGAACAATAGTTGAAATTCATTGATATGAAACGATGTACATCAAGATAAACTTATAATTAGTAGGTGCAATATATGAAAAAAACAAACTACTACGTATTATATGCAAATTAAGCTAAATTAAAGTAAATAAACACTGAAAGAAAGTACAATTAAAAATTAATACAAAATTTGATGTGTAACATTAGATGAAAGTGCAACCAAGGACAAGTTAAAAGTTAATAGAAAAAAAGGTAAATCGGTTTAAGTTGGTCTAGTTCGGACGGACAAAAGCGAAACTAATAAGGTTCCGTTTTTTCCCTTTGGGTACAGAATACGGGATTTCGAGCTTAAATCAAAAGTTAAGTTTACACCTAGATTTAAGTGAGTTTAAACCAAAAACTAAACCCAAGTCCATAATATTCAGTCGTTAAACCCGAACCTATAACCCTCCACAGGAAGGTATATTTACTTTGTCATTACATTTGTAACGCCAAGAAGGAATCACCGGAGACCTCATAAAGTATATATATTCTGAATCAGGATCACTGTCTGTCGTCTGTCTGTTGAAAGCACGATAGGAAAGGAATTGACATAGGCGAATGAAACTTGGTGAAAGGACTTATTTTTATTGTCGTCAGGTTGGTATTGCAAATGGGCTATGTCGGTCAAGTAGTTCTGGTACCTCCCATACAAAATCAATATAAGACGTGTCTCTCTGTCTGTTAAAAACACGATAGCGTCCAAAGGAATCAACGTAGGCAAATGCAGTTTAGTGAAGGGACTTATTTTTATCGTCGTCAGGTTGGCATTAATTAATGGGATATGTCGGTCAAGTAGTTCTGGTAATTCTGGTTGGTAGACAAAACCAATATTAGACGATAGCGTCAATTCAATTATTCGAATGAATTTTTTTGAAGAAAACCTAAAAAATTTCTTAAAAAGCTATAATGTTACCTTGAAAAATACACCCGGAGTGAATAATATGGCCGCAAATCTATTTATTTAAGATTAAGATTATGGGAGGAACTGCGAAAAAAAAATTTTCAGGCGCCTTATTCGATCCGGTATCCCCCTGTTAGTTACATAATTTTTTCACACACTTCTGGGGCTGCAGGCGGATGGGAAAGTTCAAACAACTATCTCTTTGCAATTACATATCTATAATCTATATGCTATGCATGTGTGCACACATGTTCAACATTTCTGCAATAAAGTTTGCCTAGTAGCCCTGGAGACAATTCGTTCGTCCCACACCGCGCGGTCTGGATCTTTTATCGAGCATTCAGTCAAAAGAAGACGACGAAGTGCTAGAATCCCGTCGTCATCGTCATAGGCAAAAATCGAGAGAAAACTTTAAATAACGTTGTCGCGGCCTATTGCTCTTTTTTGGCCGCATCTTCCATAAGAAAATCATACAAAATCCATCCATTTCAGTTTTTTTTTTTTATGAATTTATTTTCAAAAATAATCACAATCCCAATCCAATTGGACACACCCACAAGAATTGAAAATGATTTTCAATAAAAAAATTTGCGGAATTATTTAATATAAAACTCGGAAATAGATGAGTCTAATTATGTGTGCGAATAATGACGCAGTGTGTTGTTGTCATATTGCCGCAGATTCCATAAATCATGTGTTTAGACTGGCGGCGGCAATTAAAAGAAAATGTGTTTTATATGATGACTACGACTTCAAAGATGTTCGCTTGTTGTCACTGTGAAATAGTTTAGTTAGTGCGTATGCATAGAACATTTTAAATATTGCAGTACTAATATATATATATTTTTTTTTCCAGGTAATATATACTGTTGTGTGGATGGCGATGTTTGTAAGTACAAACTTGTTTGGAGATTTTTTTGTAAGGCAATCATTTGTAAGATTAAGAACAGCGTCTTGATTCGAATGTTTTTCGTCAGCACTTTAAGAGTTAAAAACAAAATTGACGACTTTTTGCGCAAATAATTATTCTTCTTGACCCTTCCAACGACAGTTCCTAAAAAGCTAAGTACCCTATATTATTTAGAATACCCATTGAATATTTATTCGTCTGTGCTGGTGTTTTCGAAAGCACCCGCAGCTTTTCAAAAATAACCTTTTTGTGTAGCTGTACCTAAGCAATCTTCTTGGAAATCCGAATATATAAATATTACCCTATTTATTAAATTTCCGATGAAATCTTTGGTTTTGGGGGCTCAAATCGAATAAATTCTTCGCATTTCCGGGGGAATTTAATTTTAGAGAGAGTTTCGTAGAATATTCGAGCTTGCGTAATGTGTAATATGCAAACTGTTCAATGGATACGCTTGTTATTTTTGCGAGACCGGTCTTTATGGAGAGATGTTTGCAAACAATTTAGGGCATTCATTTTAAATCACTTTAAAGCAAGTTTGATGATAAAGCCCAAGGCCTATAATACATTTCGAATGACAATGTACGTATGTGGTGAAAATTTCCAAGAACTACGATTGTAAACGCCTCAATTTTTGTTTGCATTAACCTAGAGCCTGGATATATATCTTATATATAAATTCTCGCCATGATAAAGTCCGCACAATTAATATTAGATCGAACGTGATTCCAACGAATTTTCCCTAAAAAATTAACCAACAAAAGAAAAGCACTAAACCAAAAACCATTTGTTTGTGCATGCAAAAAGTACGTTAAATTAATATTATTTCTTACTATACGTCGACCACACAATGTACAACTTACACATACAGAGAAAAATGGGAGGGGTAGTTTTAGTTGGTTGCATGTCGCGTTGCCGTTGAAACAAAAATGAGATTCAAACTCGCCCTCCTCATCTTTCTTCTTTCATCTGTATATGTTTTGCGCCGACGACGAGGTCAATGACTTCTGGTTCTGACAATAACGAAAAGCTGTGCCGAGGAGAATGCTTTTCGCAAGAGAAACAGAGCGAGATAGAGAAAGAGGGGAAAGCCATCATCCCCTATTTTTTTTCTATATCGAACTGTCTGTGGCTGTACTGCGACTAAACTTAACTATCCAAGCAAGAGTTGTGTACAAATAAGGGGTGTTGGAGAAAGCGGGTACATTTTCCTGTTTTCAGTCAAGGGATTTTTTTTTCCACCCTGCAAGTTGTCCTCTTTTTTTTTTAAGTTTCCTCTTCCTCATCCACACGACTGGAATTGGAATAATTTTCTGTTCGGGTTCTATGATGATTTTCTTGCAATTGCAACCTAGTCTGCACTACATACTAGTTATCCGTTCGTTATGTAGTGTACTGATTTTTGGTATGTGTGGGTAGGATGGGTATATACAAAACTGAGGAAAAAAGAAAAACTATACGTAGGAGCGTAGTATGGTATAGTATTCGATGATAGTACTACTGATGTGAATTGAAAAATCTCTGCACTATTCAGAAATTGTAAAAATATGTTTTTTTTTTCTTTATAGGTTGCAGGCAAGTACAACTACGAGTGCATTGATCCTTTTCGTTGTTTTTCTCACTCGCTCCATAAACTGCACAGTTGTCGCTGCTCTTGTGGATTGTAGTGTCCTTTCCTGGCAACTTTTATTAGTATTTTTGAGTACCTATGGCTGTACAATATTTGTTTATCTGCAGTTCGTATTTTATATCTAGGTACCTTTGCCTGCAAATATAACGGAGCTGGTTATTCATTTTAGAACACGAATTACATAATTTTACGGTTCGCTTCTAAAAGTCGATATCGAACAAATTTCAAAGATACCTACGTGAAGACGGGGCGATCTCTTTTTATGCATTATGCATTAAATTTAAAGCAAAGTAAAAGCAGTAGGGTTCTAAAATTAGCGCGCTGGATTTTCGAGCGAAGGGTATAAAGCTTAAACCCGGGAGCACTGATACCGAGGGCTTATAGCACTGCAACCTTATGGTGTCCCTAGCTAATATATGTAGCTTGGAGAGTTTTGTTTGATTATTTTGCGAACTATACTCTTGGGTTTGTGGGGTATACAAAGTCCGATTTGGAAACATGCTTGACGTGACGAAACGACCGAGGAATGGACCCCGGGAAGTTGCTGCTCGACATTGAGCAGTTCGTGCAGTCTTCTTTACACGATCGCGTGAGTCACCCCAGCAATACAACGACACAATATCATTTTAGCAGCTGCGATCTAAATCTTTCAGTCAGTGCCCATCCCATTCTCGTGACGTTTTATTAACAACCTAGCCTTGACTCAAAGTCCGGCTCTCCTTATGTTAAGAGTTTGCGTTCCAGTCAATTCCGCAAATTGAAGTACCGCTAATTTTTAAGGATCGCACTGTATACGGATCACAAACAAATTCAGGCAACCGAAAAATTTAAAATCATTTCCCAACAGCAAAGCAAAGCAAAAAAAAAAACTGTAATGCGTTTTAAAAACTTGCTCGAAAGTCCGCCAATTAAAGTTCCATGAACCCTAGAATCCAAGGCGAAAACAAACAGCGTAAGAAACATAAAACAAAAAGTAACTTCCTTCTGCAGTTAAATATGTTGGTATGCGGCTAGTCTTTTAACATTTTGTTATCCTCTGGTTTTATTTTACATATTTGCTTTTGTTGCTGGTGTGTTATTATATTTGTTGTTGTGTCTGGCGAGCGACATACCGCGTCTCTCAGCACCATATCCATATATAACACCGTGTCGCAGTCGTAACTTAAGTGCGCCTGCCGGCACGATACTATGGTGATCGATGTGCGGAGCGCATTTTGGCATTTTCAAATTCCAAATGACAACCATTTTATTCCCGCCAAACGAAGATGCACATACGACAGCGACGGCAAAGTACAAGAGAAGCATCAAAACAAACACACACTCACAAAGCAAAACAAAAGAAAAAGAAAAAAACCGAAAACCGTAGAATAAGAATAAAAATACCAATCCAGATAAGATCTGAAAACACAGCATCATCTCATCTTAGCAGCTATAAGAACGCGCGGACTGACTGCACGGAGGCAACTGCAAAAACTGTGATCCCTATACGCTTCCTCTTCGCATAACTCTTTGAATCCCTTTTTCGGTCGCAATGATCTGCTGGGGGAAAACGGTTCAAGGTTATTAATTTAACGCTTCTTATCGGCTCCTAATCTTGCTGGTGCCAAAAACCAAACAAACAGAATTTTTTTTTTGTTCGCCTTTGTTTTTTTTTTGACGTCCCATATTTTGGACGTTTGTTATTTTGTTGTTATTGTTATTATTTTTTGTGACATGCTGTTTAGTTGAGCTTCGCCCTGTACTTCATTGATACGTTTCTTTTACGGTTAGTTGGTTGACCTTTTTTGTGTGCTTGGTCTTGGTCGTCCCTTCTTCGTGAGCACACAGACCAAAGAGATTTGCTCTTATTTTTCGAGCATGGACCAACTTGCTTGCGCTGTCTACATTCGACAAGTGGAGAGGGTCGCGCAAAAAAATTGTTTTGATTTTTAGGCCTTGTCTGTCTGATGTTGTCGGTGCTAAAGAAATGCGAATATCAGAGGCGCATGTGAACGAAAAAGCAGAATATTGTAGGGCATTAACCTTTCGGCTTCGGCGGGCGGCCGAAATTTGGCTTCGTTACGGCTTAAATTGACGCGAAGCCAAACTTGAAAGAAAGAAAAATACTCTATGTAGATGTATTGCAGAGGGGCTGTATTTTGAAAACAAACTCAGATTATAAAAACAGTAAAAGGGGCAGGGTATGGGAAAATGTGTTTCGTGCTTTTTTAGCCGTTTTTGTCATGTGATTTTAAGACCGGTTTTTTAAATAACAGCAAGTCCAAAATAATTTCCAGGTATGTAGTTGAAAATTCCTTACAATTCTTGAGAATCAAGCGAATTCTTCACACAGAAAACAAAATTGTAATGCCAACAATTTTTGTAGGTTAAAATTAACCCAAATATCAAAATCTTTGATTCAAGTATGAAATTGTTGGCGATGATGTAATAAAATTCCTGATTCTTGAAAACTCAAAAACGAGTTCTTGTTAACAAAAATAATATTTGAACCAGGAACTTTTAACTTACAATTTTTTAAGAATCTCAAAATTCTTCGCTTAACAATCCTTTTTTTTTTTCTGAGACTTCCTCATTGATCATGCGTATAGCAGCATTTTGTGCGATTCGAAAATGCCTCCATAGCCAGATTGGTCTCTGCAAGCAATCCTCTGTCAATCTGTCATGTCAAAAATTACTTGGAAGACTATCAGGCTGAATATTGAAACATAGTTAGGTAGGGACTACCTAATAAAAGTAAAAATGTTGGTTCTCATTGCAGGATAGCTTAAAAATCTTGCTCTCGATCTACGCTACGTATATTCAGCTACTAAACAATACAAATAACTTTTGCCGAAAGCCTTATAAAGCTACCAATATTTTTATGCCGCAAAAAGGTGACAATCGTCACATTTCAAATTTTCACCTGTCGCAATTGTCAATTTTTATGAACTAGGGCTAGGGCTCTGGTGTCCGGCAGCCCAGAGATGCAGTCGTCGTTTTGACGAATGTTCTTTATTATATTGTATACAAATGTGGCTCATCTCTTTTGACACTGTCAAATTCGAATAGCAGTTGGTACGCCTTCATAACTTTGAGAAATTTACTCAACTCCACAGTTATAAGGTTGGATAAGCAACGTAACTATTCGTGAAATTTAAATAGCGAATCCTCTCAAACAGACCAATGCAGTTGGCTACTACTTCTTGGTAGTGACCTAGCATGTTATTGATAAATTACTCGGCTGTTTTATTGTAAGTTGAGCCACACCCAACACACCACCATTGAAGGAAAAGTCTTGCCAGACCAGCAAATGCAACATGCACCCAATACAACTCGCTTTTCAAAGCCCATCGATTAGTAAATGGCGAAACCTAAATTTCGTACGAAAAACGAGTAATAAGTAAGGCAACACAAATAATACCATCTATCGACTATTTATCGCATTCGCAATACAGAAACTTTTTTCATTACGTTCGAGATGTGACGAGGAGGGTGGACAAATGCAAAATAAAAATAAAAACAAATAAGTGAATGACCGCCAACCGCAATATCGCTTCAGGGTGGCTGGCTACTGGCTGCATGTATGCTCTTTTTTTACTTTTATTTTTCTTGTTTGTTGTTTAACGTTATTTATTGTTATTTACTTTTTCTTACATTTTGTGCTTATAATTCTTTATGTATCGGCGCAGCCATTTGGTCTCTTAAAATGGTTCGAAGGAGTATAGTGGAAAGTGGAGTAGTGCAGCGTATTCGTTTTTGTAATTCGAAAGAGAGTTTGCTGTTTTAGATCGTGAGGGGAAATTGTTTTGTTGAAGGGAGTGCAACGCTAGCGATGCGCGATAAGTTGCGTTAAGTGTTGCCATGTCAAGAAAAGAAAAGAGCAACAGAGATATTGTGAAATACGATGAAGTGATGCAAACATGTATTTAGTTATCGATAACAAGATTTTGTTTCCGACTCTAAAGAACTGTATAACAGGTTGTTCTTTTGCAGGTTTCTTGCTAAACTGAGCGGTATTTTGAAAATGCCGTGTTTTTTATGCTCAAAGAGTTACGCAATGGAGAAAATTTATCGAAATTGGTATGCGTTGATTAAACAATTCGAAGTATTTCAGTTATAATAATGCAGCAACTTCTCCTGCTTGTACCAAAATCTGTTCCGTGAATCTTTCACATCTAATCCATATCACAATAACATCTGAGCAACTGCTCGTTACTCGTAATTTCGCTAACATTATCTTTTTCTGTGATTTTTGATAATCGATGTATATCGATTGCGTATGATTTAAACCGCTTACGAGAATTAAATAATATGTTGTCGTGTCTATGGACGTGTAGCCACGATCTTAAAAGCTACTGGAATAATTTCTGGAGGGAGCCTCGGCTGAAAATATTGCAATATTTAAACAGGAATATTTCTATTCCATTGTTTTCAAAGTTCCGTCATCAAAGTTATAGGTTTTAAGCGAGACAAAGCGAGAAGAAAAACAAAGAACTTATTTTTTTCAGTAGATTTGAAAATACATTGAAATGATGTACCTAGGTCTTGCATATGTTTTAACAAAAATTGGAACGTCGGCATCTACACGCTATAAAATCTTTTAGAATTTCGAAAGCAGATGTCATTTTAAAACGTCTTTTAGCGCTGTTGTAATAGAACGATTTTGTTAAAAATAAATCAGTTGTTTTATAAACGGAGTCCGTCAACCACTAACCTGATGAAATACAGTTTTAAAAATGATTATTTTTTTACACTTAAATTTTCAATTCAATTCACTTCCTCCTTTAAAAAAACTTGTTGGTGCTCTTAATGACATTGAAAAAGCCTGCCTGTCAATTGCAAAATTCTTAGATGCCTGTTGAGAGATCAAAAAAGACTTCCAACAGTTTCATACAACTTCGAAGTTGATGGCCCAAGTTCATTGCCTTGCTCTTGTCATTCTTTGCTCCCCTGTATCAACTCCAATTGTCCGCTAGTTGGTGGAGGCGGATGTGGTTTGTATTAAACAAATATAATATATCAAATGCCAAAGCAAATGTAAACTATGTACAAAGGAGTGGTAAAGACCACACCGCTTCTTAATCCACACCCTCCACTGATGTGTGCAGCGCTAGGTCACTTGAAAATCCCAAGCAACCGGTTCCAGCTGTATGACACATCCTTATATGTCAACTGTAAGGACTACTAGATAAACAAGCCGAAAACTGTTTCGCCCAAAACCCCAACGCGTGTGCTTACATCATGATCAGAGGCGGAACAGACTGTATATATATCATAGGACGGCAGTCCTACGTAAAGTTACATCAAGTTAACTACTCAGCCAAATGCTTCTTCTCTAGAAGGGCGGAAACGTAGTCCCTTGCGGTAATGCATTAAAAAGCTGTCGTAATTAAATGAATGTATAAAAGAAACACAGAACTACACCGTAATCAAATAAAATTTCAACTTCCAGCCGAAAATTTCTCTGTAAATGCATCTTCAAACTGATGACGAGAAACAACAAAGATGTAAATATACGCTCTATGTATGTACGTGCCGGAATTTACTGCACAAATAGTATATTCTACACTATTAAACATAAGTGGTTTACCTTCTTCTTGATCTTTTCTGTCCACCCGTGGAAGAATTTTATATTTCCCCATACGCACCAAATAAAAACAAACAAAAATATTATAAAGCCCAAACACAACCAAACAAATACAATAATTTAGTATTTCCGAGTGTGTATGCCGTTAAGTTTTTATTATACCCAAGCCTGAGCCAGTTAACGCCCTATCCCTACAGCCAAACTCTATCGAAATGAAGAAGACTATTATTTCAGTGTTTGTCATGCCAATACGTATTATTTGAAAAGAAAAAACAACATTTAATTTATTTATAAAAATAAACAACCAAAGTGTTGTTTGGGGTTCACACCTTCGTAGGTTTTGAAAACATATATAAAAGAAAGAAAGAAAGTCGAAGAATTCAGGTAATTTTGATTTTAGATTTCTCCAGTGCGGCGGAAAAAATATAACGAGATAAACCTCGAAAAGGGAATTCAAACCAGAAGGGTAGGTAGGCATTTTGAAATAGTGCGCAGAACTTTTTGTGCGGCTGGGGTGAACATTTCCGTCATTAAATTTGGTTACATTTTGTATGCATTTTCTGCCACGGAATGGGGAGCTATATCCGTAAGAATGTTTAAATCACGTCTCGACATGAGTGTTGATTTTGATTGAAATGAAGTCAATACCATTTGGGAGTAAATGTCAAAGCTTCTATTCTGTTACATTAGTGGTTTTGATTGTTGGTACGTTCTCGCTATGGCAGATGCACTATCAGTAATAGGGGTTGTGCAGTTTTGTTGTGTTTTGTTCGTCAATAACTTGAGTTAAACATTTTAGAGGAAGGTCACTACTACTACGCGGCAGTATTTCGTTGTTTTTAGTTCAGCTGCTCTAAATATTTGTCGCGTTTAGTCTCAAAATGTAAAAATGTGACTCCAAACAAATATTTAAAGTTAAACTACCGAATTAGCTATAGAAAAATCATTCAAATGTTCTGGCCACTTATTTGGTAACTTTTCAGACGATTATCATCGAACCGGATGACTGCAAAAACTAGCAACTTTTTTTGAGAGCTCTGAGACCTTAATCTGCCTTTTACGAATGAATGCCCTAAAAAGAACAGGAGGCAGAACAATTCGTATGTTTATAAATAAATTTATAACACAAATAATTTTAGTGTTGTCATACTTTTACATCTCACTGTAGTCAATTTAGTGAACCAAAAAAAAAAAAAAAGTTGAACCTCTCAATCAAGAGAGTCCAAAATCGTAAGAATCCGGCGAATGAAAAATCAACTGATATAGTTCGTGCCGACGACGACGCTGTTATCGATTTAAGTGTTAACTGTCTGACACAATAGCGAGTGTATTGGTATGGTGCAACGACAAAATAAACAAACTGCTTCAGAATTATTATCGTGATCGTTTGGTTTGTCGGCAGATTAAACAGAAACGACGAAAAAAATGGGACTTTGCTCGCTATCGGTGCGGTTTGTCTTCTTTGCCCTAAAACCCTCCAAATATCACACTGTATGTGTGTACGTATTTTTATCAATGAATTTTTCCATTTATTTTATTTTGCTATTATTAAAATGAAGAAAACAATCGCTTGATCTCTGATTTGTGTTTGTTGGGGTCGTAGACCCAATCCTGCATTCATTCATAAAAATGCTCGGATAATAATATTGCATTCATTCGGTTGAAGTTGCTTAATATTGATTGAGTGTTTATTGCTTTCGAAAGTATGTCAACAATCGTCGGACTTTGATGGTGTTGTGCTGTAAGCCATTTCATTAATTAAAATAAATGCACAACAAATTCGATTCGACTAATTGAGTGGAATGAATCGATTGAAATGTTTTGCGTACTCGTAAATTCTATGCCATACTGTTCTTGAACGACTTGGTTTGTGTTCAATGATGATTGATGACTTAACCTATAAAGACGTATATAGGGTTCAAGCTGGGAAGAAGTTTATGTTCGCAACCAGCGTTCTTAAAATACTTTAAGGGGCTTGCTATAATTGTCGGCTGCAAGTCGAAACTGCATAGTTTCATATCGACTAGTTGGCATCTTTCGTTTCGATTCTGTCCCATTTCCATTTGTTTCTGTGTGCAAAAGAAATGGTTTTGACAAAAATCACCATTGATTGAAATCGTCCCCGAAAAGAAACGTAATGCAGAAAATATCGACCGTCAAAATGTAAAACAGGATATGATATGTAAAATATAAACTTTGTAAGTGCACGGCACTTATATTAATCTCCACAGTTCACATTGCATTTTATGAACTCACGAAAATGGTATTTTCTTCACAAAAGTATAGGGTGAAGATTGAAAGTGATTATTAGCAAGGATTCAGTGTCACCCAATTACCGTACATGTTCATATAAAATGCATGGCAAGGAACAGACAACTCTTCTGTTGCGACTAAAGTGAATATCATCTTCGTCATAATCACCAACAACATATCTTATAACTAAAGAGAATTGAAGAAGGTACTTTTATGACACGTTTGTATGGTTATTCAAGGAAGTGCCTACCGCTCTCGAGAAAGGCGATTATTCCCTTTCAGACAATTGATAGGTCGCGCAAAACAAAGAGGGTGTCTGAGAAGGTGATCTGCTTCAAAATTTGTGTGTCATTGTATCTATTTACAAGCGTGTCACACGACATCCCTTGAATTTTAATTGAAATTCTCGACTGACAGTGCGAGATGAATATTATTGGGTTGCAGTCTAAATTCAAATTGAAGAAATATAATTCCCAACCAACTGGGTTTGAAGTTTGACAAACATAAATAAAACACCAATAGCATATCAGCTGGCGTGCAAAAAAAAATATCACTTTCATTGACAGGTGCCACGACTGTCACGTGATAAACTTTGCCTGCCCGTATCAGATATTATTTTACAGCTCACAAAACAAACCTCCGAACCGCGCCGGGGCGCCAGTGTTCTTATGCGCTTAAGTCCTTTTCACAATCATTCGTCAATCTTCACTTCCCCTTTCGCATTATCGCTGGAAAAAAGAAAACAACACAACAAGTTGTTTACAAGAAGTCTTCTCACTCGCAGCCGTATTTGCCAGAAATATTGCTGCAGTTGAAGTTCGAGGAAAGAAGCAGAAGAACAAAAAAAACTCTTTTGGCGCGCAAAAATGCACGGAAGAACAAAGGGGAACTAATTGAGCATACAGAGTCTCGAGCTGAACGGATTTTTACTTTCATATTGGATGGTTGTCGTTTTTTTCATGAAACTTCTGTTGAAGACTGCCTTTGCAGAAGTTGATGAACTGCTGCAGTCTTTAACTAAATTCAATTGGGCTCTAGTTCATGGCACGACATTTTTTATTAGTAAGCCCCAATATCGTGTAAAATTATCTAAGCGTTCTTGTCCCCCTTAAAGTGTAAATCACCAGTTGATATGATTATGTTGGCGTTGTTGGTTGACCGCTCTCAGTGGATTGAGAGCACGAATTTCGGTCCAATTCCGTTTAGTGGAAATGCTTTTATACATGTTCCCCTTAATTAGGAAGCACCTCCAGCACCCTTCGAATCGATTAAGGGCAATAACTTTTGTCTGTTTTTACTGACCTTTGCGTCATCCGTTTTTGATGCCACCTAAACGTTGCACGCCCATTATTCCGTTAAGTGTATCACTTGCGGCTCAAACTATAGTTGACACGTGACACAACCTCCAATATAGCGTGGCCAAATTGTAAAGAAATTGTATAAAATGGTAGCAGTTGCGTGGCAAATTTTTGTACAATTCCTACTGCGACTTTTCCGTTCTCACTTTTAAAACACGTGTACTTCAACAACACGCGCTTCCCCGCACACGTTTTCACCATACTTAAGTTTTTAATTACGTAATGCGGATAAACCTATTTAAAGCCTATTAAATATAAAATAAAACCATAACAAAACATCACGGCGGCTACGACGCAATTTCAAATAGCAGCATTACATTTGAAATTTTTTTTTTTCTAAAATTTCAACAAGTCGAAGGGGGAAAACAAACCTGCCAGTACCTGATATGAAATAAATGGAAAAGATGAAAATAGAATTACAAATTCATTAAATATTGTCATAGAAATATGTAACAATGTAAACACACAATCGCAGTCGCAATAAATTACAAACGAAAAATAATTCACGAGCCGTGCGCATGTTTACACTCGATTTGTAATTACTATGTTGTTGTTTGTTTGTTCTTTTTTTTTTGTATTTCTTCTCCTCTCGTTTTCTGCATACGGACTTTGTTTACGCTCTTTCTTTAAATGGATTGAATTGCAAAAATAATTTTATTATTTTGTGTACACCTCTAGAGTGTTTCCAGGTATGAAAAATGTTATTTAAGCTGCGTGTTTAAAAAAAAAAAAATATGCCTATCGTTCCTGACGAACCATTTTCGCTATTGGATGTGTCACATGTGAAGATCAATGACCCTAAAGCCTTCTGTTAAACACTATCCGGGTGCTCAACCGGACACCGTATCATTGGATACTTGGCTAAAATGCTTATCATGTTTACCAATGACTGGTGCCTTTTGCAGAATCTGTTGCGACGAAAAGGATGTATAGAAATACTCTTATGGCACTGCAGGAATGCCGCTTATCTTTCATGGGAGCACGCCCTTCGACAGTTTCGACGATCTGGGGTAAGATACCACTGTGTTAAAAAAGTATTCAAAATTAGTCGATTGTTCGTCAATGCACTATAACGAAAGGTCTCCTCAGCTTGTGGGTAATAATTGTCCACGGTGCATAAAACCCGACTTCCACTACCTTTCCTTCCTGATTTTGTTTGGGGCTTTCAAGTGTCAAGCAGCCTTCACACCCATGACCAGCAATACGTTCTTACCGCCTTTTTCATCCCCCGAATCAATCTTAAAATACTAATTGCAACTTGAGTCTGACTTTAAAATGCCAAAATATAGGTACATATTATATGTCATGTTATTTTAATGTTACGATAGTTTATTTTGCATGGAAAATATTAATGAACTAGCTGACCTGGTAAATTCATTCAATTTTAAAAATTTAGTTTAATTTTGCTTTGGAAATCGAAATAATTCCAAATTTTGAGAATCTGTCCTTTTTTCGGATGTTACCATCCGATTTGTCAATACGAATTCATCGTACCCACCGTCTTGGTTTTTCATTCCCAAGTTCATTTCGCAATGTCCAAGGTATAGATCTTGTCCATTCACCCATTTTTTTTAACCTTGTTTTGTCAGGCTCTCTGAGCTTAGTTCCAAAGAAGGAACTTTGCAAGTTGTAGTTTTAGGCGACATTTAATTTTAAAGAGACCTTAGAGTTGTTTGCATTAGCGGCTCCTGTTATTTTATTTTACAACAGTCATGTGAATTTTATCTCAAACTAAGAAGGAAAAAAGCAACCAATCGCGGCTAAACTCTATTCGTCGGAGTCCTAAAAGAATGATTATTATTAGACTATAAAACAATTCAATGATTTCAATCGCCAGCTTTGATGTATTTTCTTCTAGTGTGTGTTAAAAATGAAAGCCAACACATGCAAGGCATTTTTTTGAGTAGTTTAATAGTTTTCGCTTAGGAGAAGAATCAAGAACATCAAAAAGAGTTGGAAGTAGAAAAGAAACAACGTAATAGAAAGATAGACAACACAAACAAAATATACGAAAGCTATCACAATACTAGCAACAGAAAGACGGAATGGAATACAGAATAAAGGAAGAGAGGAACAACAGATAGTAATAAAAATTTAAGTGAAATACACTACACACCCTGATGCCGGATCCTATACTATATACTATACTACTGCTGTGTTTGGGTTTCTTTAATATTCAACCCTGCGAAGATGATGTGGATAAAATAATTTAATTGTGTTTGTTATTCCCAGGGGGGTGGGTTATTCGACGGGTGTTGGTCAGGTCGATTTGTCTACCCACTAGATGGCAGTAGCAATATTAATTGATTTTGTTTTTATCCTTCAATTAAGTGGACAATTAAAAAAACTGTTCGATTTCTTTTGGGTGAGGTTGCTTCATACTTGGAAATGAAATGAATAATAACAGGTTTCTTTATGGTTAGGGTTGGACTATACCTACGGTGACCATTCGTCCTCTTTTTGAGAGGACAGTCCTCTTTTTCCCTACTATGTCCTCTCTGATTTTTTACTAAAAGAAAACAATACATTGTCCTCCTTTCTCCCTAAAGACCATCTTCCTACTATGTTTCTATCAAATTGACAAAGTTTTATCTTGTCTTAAAACTTTTCTTGTGACAAAAAATAACAAAAAAATTGTTGCGGTAACAAAAATTGTTTATTTGTGCGTATGAAATTTTTTTGTTAAATTCTACTAAAATGCTGTTGACTTGCGAAGAAATTTTTCAATTTTACCTTTATCTTTTTGTTAAATTAACAAAAATAGTTGTTAACACCATAGACAAACCATACTGAGACCCCCAACTCACAATCCTCTTGCCGCTGGCCCCCTCAATTTTTTTTCAAATTCGCCATTTTGTTTTCCTATCGGGGTTATGTCAAAAAAGAATCCGTGTGACATGCAAAAACATACAAAAAATGCTAAAATAAATGCTGCCAACCTCGGCAACCGTGGGGAAATGTGAAAGAGTTCGGGAATACCACATTTTTTCATTACTGAACGCCATTGGTTAGTTATTATAAATTGTTAAAAGGCGAATAATTTGATTTGTTTGGTTAGTAAAACAATCTAAAGTTGATGTTCTATATACTAGAAACATATTAGGACAAACATGGTTGTGTATTTTCCGCTTTTGGATAGCATTAACTTCGATTTCGTGTGTAAATTTTTCTTAAATAATGAAGAAAATTTGCTCAAAATGTTTTCATTTTCCCTCAACCAATTTACATTGTTAATTTTTCATGAACATTTTTAGCAAATGTGCACTTATTTCTAAAAAAAATATTATCCACACGTAACGAACAATTTCAAATTAAACGGATAAAATTCTATGAACTCTGCCAGCAACTTTGCCCACAGCGGAAGTGTCTCATATCTGCTGGGAGTGTGTTAGTGAGCCGGAATTTTTGAAGTTTCGTGACATTTGTCAATACGATTTTCTATGTAACAATACTAGCGCACCAGATGTGTACACTACATAAAAAAGATAGCTTGTAGGCTAAGTAACGGGAAATCGGCCGGAGTTGGTGGTCTCAGTATTGTCTCTGGTTAACACCATCAAAATTGTTTGTCATTTTGTTAAATCAACAGCAAAAATTGTTTATGTTGCAGAAATAATCTGTCTTTTGTTAAATCTATAAGAATATTGCTGGTTATATAGAACTATTATCTCAGTTCCATAATTTGAATTTGTTGATTTAACAAGACAGCATTAGGTATTAATATATAAGTTTAGCAACTAGATTTATTAAGTAAAGGAACTATAGAGATTACATTACATTGGATATTTTTACTGGACATAAAAGAAAATATCAAAATAAGTTTTTAAAAAATTTTAAAAAAGTGATTTTTGGCCCTGTTTTAATGGATGTAACAAAAACTTTGTCAATTCATCAATAAAATTGTTCAATTGATACAATATCGATGTATTAAACTGAAAATTGCCTGTTTGTTAATCTGCCAAAGTAGTTTTGTAATAAACATTTTATCGGTTTGACAAAATATCGTTTGACAAAATATCAGATTATCAAATTGGTGTAGGATTAATTCCTTACATCTGAATATTTCCAAATGTCAAAGTTTAACTTTTTGTCGCAAACGTTCATCAGTTAATTTTATATATAAAATTAACCATAAGGCATTATCCGTCATAACCTTTAAAAAAGATCTTGGCGTCATTTTTGACCAAAAACTAAACTTTTTGAAGCATATCGATTCTTTAGTCGCTAAAGGCAATTCAATGCTAGGTTTTATCTTGCGTAATTCCAAAGACTTTTCGGATCCTCACACTCTGAAATGTTTATTTTTTGCGTTTGTTAGGTCTACCTTAGAGTACTGCAGCACGATATGGAATCCTTCTCATGCAATTCACTCTTTTAGATTAGAGAAAATCCAAAAACGATTTACTAGAGTTGTAATGAAAAGACTCCGCTGGAACATAGTTATGCCTTCTTATGAAACGAGGTGTAAATTACTTGGAATTTTGCCTCTACACATTCGAAGGAAATATTCCGCGGTTATGTTCATTAGGGACATATTAGAGGATCAAATTGATTGCCCCTCTATCTTATCTCTAATTGGGTTCAATGTTCCTGCGAGAATGCTTAGAAACCGATTGTTTTTTTAATATTCCGTATCATAGAACTGTTTATGCCGCCAACGAACCAATATCCAGGTGTTTACGAGAAACAAATACTGTTTGCGATATGATAGATTTCAGTCATAGTAGGTATATATTTAAAACAAATCTATTATTAATTTTAAGTAACTTTAATGGTGGTGATGTTTAATATTTTGTTTATATTTAATATTGTATCAAGTAATCACTGAAGTATAATTGTAACTTTGTTTGATGAAATAAACTAAACTAAACTAAAAAATTGATAAAACTTAAGTTGTATTGATAAATTTCATTTATCATTAAATTCTTTTTTTCAAACTAACATATTTTTGTTGAAATTTTACAATCGAATTTTGTCAATATTACCTGGTATTTTAATTTTAGTACAGCGTTACGACTTTAGTCTCTGTTTTTGGCCATTTTTACAACATTGGCGACTTTCGGGTCACTTTTTCCATAAAATGATCTCAAAACTGTCAAATAACCACCATTGCCCGTACATTGCGAACACATTTATGGAAATATTTCCTGTGGTAACCTTTTTTTAGTTTCGACTCTAAATTTAAATAGTTCACAGTGGATATATTTTCCATACAAATTTCGCAATTGTGAGCTTCCGCAAATTTAAAGCCGAGACTAAAATTTGTTATTAGTACTGCGCTGTGTCCATAAGTATGGTTTAATTTCATTCCAATGCGGGGTATTTCGTTCCCTCGTTATTCCATTGCCCTTTCTTCTTTGATTATACTTGGATATTTTTTTTACTTATGATCTATATTTTGCTTTGTTATTTTTGTATATTTGTATTGGGACCCTGTTTGAATGCTCTGCCGATTTTCTTGGCGACTTTATTGTTTGGGCCATGGGTAACACTGAGCCCAAGTACGCTTTTGTGACTCACCAGATCAGTGTTCTCCGAAACTACAAAACAGTCACTAGGTATGCCTAGTAAGCTCGAAAAAATCTCGCATTTTCCTTGAAAAACCACAAGTCAGACCTGTTCTGGTATTGGGTTTTCGCGGTACCGCACAAATGCGGCTTTATTTCCACCTTAGACAAACGAGTTTTGAATATGGCGGCTTTTAAAGCCGTATTTTTAAAATGGTTATCACACTCTGCGGTCATGCGAGGAAACTGAAAAGCATATCAATGAAATCCTCTAATTCATCCTGTGAATTAAATCAATAAAACAGCGTAAACCTGTCGCACGGAGCCAAAAACGTCTTCCGCTAAATATTTCTCAGAAATGAACGTCAATAACTTATCAGCACGAATTTGTCATTCAGAATTCCAAGAAAACAACGAAAGTAAAAAAAACCTATTTAGTTAGCAGATTGGTGCTGGCGGGCCAGCAATTAAAAAAAAACTATGCGCTTGTTGATTTTTCATTAAGCTACTCCGACTTTGCTTCCACGAGAGCATAGGATTAGTATTGAACTGTGAACTGGTTTTCACGATTTGTTGTCAGTAACAATATTTGACGCCTGTATTTTGACATACATTTGGGCTGTTTACTGGAGCAACCATAAACATGTATTTATGTAAAGTTACCAACAGTGCATGAGTGTATTCCACTTGTCAGACATATTGACTATGTGTCAAACTAATTTACATCATTTCCATCTATTACGTTAGCCATAGAACTCTCATCTGCAAATATAAACACATACAGCTGGGTGTTTATTTATTTTTACCTGTTTATTCCAGATTATTCAGATTGTTTTCCTGGAACCGGCCAAATTTATGCAAACCACAAAGAGAAACTTTAGGCAGGGAAGAAAAATCGTGTCTAGGTCGAAAGCTTTATAAATAACCGAGTTCACTATCAATTTCTTTGTTCGTGGCTGTGTTTTTGGTGCGGTCTTTGCTGTATAGTGTGCATGATAATTCGTTTAAATTGAGCATTTATATGGGCATATATTTTGGCTTGGATGAATAATGACTTGAGTAGCACATCAAAACAAATTTAAGTCGAATTGTTGTCCTTTTTGTATTTAACAGCACATCGAGCAAAAAAATTCAGACACCAGTCAAAAGAAAACAGCAAAGCACTGACACACACCATGGAACATTAACATCATATGTTTTATTTATTGGATATGTTATGTCATTGGCTGCTCTTGAATTGTTTTGATCTTAAATGTTATTATCTCTTTGGCAAGGCAGGATTATTTGTAAACGACTGAAATCGCGCACCTGAAAGGCTATATGGATGCGGACTCGAAGTGTGTCAATGTGTTGAGACTTGAAGTATACTTTCTCCGAGAATTTGAGTGGGCTGCTGCCTAAAACACTGCAAACTTGCATGCTTAGAGTTGTTTCAAATTGAAACGGAAAACCAAGCAAACCTGGAAATTGTTCATTGAAACGTTGCCACGCTTCTTAAATTGGTTACACATTTTTTTATAGAAAAAAAAAATTACTACACATCCTTTCTTAGCACAAGGACAGCAATCCTTGAAACGGATAATTTCTCTTCTAGTGCAGTGATAAAATTGGTAAAGAACTTGTAACTTGTAACGCCGTGTTACAGAAGCACGTTACACTTGCAGAAGCTCACAAGTACTTGTGGGGACCGGGACGTCTAATATATACACAGCTACGAGTATGAAGTTGTACCAATGGAAGAATATACCTGATGAATCTTTTTAGGCAAAGCTGCTCCATTGTTCGTCAATGCACCATTGCACACGGAAACGACGATCTCTATAGATATCTGGGAATCACTACAGTAAAATATGAAACTCAAACTTTCGTACTTAAGCTTGGTAGTAGATTATTCGCACACTGCTAGCAAAGTCTTTTAAATTCTACACCAAACAGGATTATTGCGAAGATATACACGGTGGCGCAAGAGTTGCCATCCGATGTTCTTTGCCTGTAATTTTTTTTTTTGTGAATGAAAGACTGGTTTTGATTTTGGATTATCTTTATTTAATGACTTGGACAAAATCCATTTAGCCGAGAAAATTATATCGGCTAAGTGGCTGCCGGCAGAATTGATGACCATTCCGGGCCGGATGTTTGGCATTTTGCCATCACTCATGCGCCAATAGGTCCTCGAATTCTCGACGAATTATTTCGCAAAAAAATCTTAACTTTTCCGCGTTCTCTAGGTTTTTTTTATCTGACATTTGACAACTATGGTTCCAACCGCAAAATTTGGCAACACTGTGTACAATATAAGAGCCTATTGCAAAATTATATTGTCCAACTATTTAGCGCCAGCTTGATACGAGCTTCAATCTGTATGCGATCTAACTAAAGTTGCACGGGTGTCAATCTAGATCCTAAACATGCATTTATGTTAAGGATGCTCTTACAAAATGTGTCCACTTGATGGGCTTTGGATTGCTTTTTTAGAATACTTTTATTAAAAAAAGCCCAAATAAGAGTTCCTTTATTTGATTTTGGGCTTTCTTTTTTTAGGAGCTTGGCGTTTATCGCCCGGAAATGTCACTGTTTATTAATTGCATTTAGATTGATTTTTGTTTTTACTTGATTGTACAAAGTATTAATATTTAAATTTTGTCTTTATTCTCTTTTCAGTTAGCTTTAAGCAATTTTATCAACAAAAACGGAAGCAAATAAGCACTGTAAAAATAAGAGCATGAAAGCCAAATAGCGGAAACGTATTATAAACAAAAATATTTGTATCTATTGGGAGCAAAACCGCGCGCAATATTTAGCTTCCGCTGTTTAAATATTCCTTGTAATTGTTTAAATGGTGTTTGAATAGTGTTATCCATTTGAAACAAAAACCGTAACAGTGGAAAGAAATGCACTCGAATTATTGCACAGCAATGGTGAATCGATCAAATTATTGTTCCGTGCTAAAGAAACGAAAGTCTTCACACAAAGAAAATGTTACAGTGAAATTAAAACGTTACTCAGTAAATCGTGAGGACGCCGCCATTCATATGAATGACATTTCCCCATGGGAGGATGGATCTACTGACGCGATGTGTTTAATTTGTCGGAAACGAAATGAATGCTGTATAAATGAGAGTAGCGGTTCAATGGCAACACCCAGGCAACAATCAAAGCAAGAAAATGACATCAGGAACAGCGAATGTTGTACAAAGTGTGTTATGGAAACAATTTCAGCAATACCATCGCCAGTCACCAAGTGGAATGCACTGGAAACTGTCAATCAGAGGAGTCAATCACAGCGGAATGTAAGCGCTGTCAGCAACGGTTGGTGCAAAAGTGGTAGAAGTAGTCAACTGCAATCTGCGTCATCTTCACTAATCCCTACTTCTGTATCTAAAATACCATCTTTATCATCAACGACAACAGCAACAGCACCGTCATTATCATCATCAACAACAACAGCAACAATAATATTATCGTCATCCTCACCACCACCACTCCTGTCTTCGGCGGAGTCGTCCTCTTCATCGTTATTATTATCATCGTCAGCAGCAGCAGTAACAGCTGATGAGTTATCATCACTATCATGGTCGTCGTCATTATCATCAAGAACAAATGCTGCAACGCCGTTTTGCAGTGAAAGTACCTGTTTAAGGAGCAGCAGCACCACCACTACAAATAGTACTAGTTTTCGCGGTAGGGGTCAATGTTGTGCTAATATCTTTCGAAATGGGCCCATAACTAATGTGTGTGTACTAAGAACGTTTGCCTTTATTGTAACCGTATTGGAAAAATGTTTAACCGTAATGTTTGGAACGCGACAACGAATATCGCTGAAACACGAAACCAGTAATCGAGTCACACGCCGACAATCGAAACAAAGCAATAATAGCTGCCCGCTACCAAAATATCCGATAGTGTTTATGTTTTTAGTTTTTTCATTTCTGACATTGCTGCTGCCAACTGTAAATGCTGAAATTAGACTGCAGGACCCTGAAGTTGGTAAGTTTACAACATCGAAACTTTTTTTTTTATTTAACTCCGTTTCGACCGAAAAATGCGAATAAATCGATTTTCCGAAAGTGTCTTTCTGCCTTAACCTATAAACCAGCACTACGACCAAAACAAAACAAAAATCATGAAAATCGGCCCAGCGATTATACCGAGTTATACCGTCATCAATTATAGATTATTTCACAAAGTTTTAAGGGGCCTACTGGGAGGAAATGGTATAGGTAGGGATAAAGTGTTTAAGTGAATCCTATTTTGGACTACTCAATGTCTTAAAGCCTGTTAGAAACAAGGTTTTTTTCTGAATCTTTTATTTGATCCCCTGCTAACGTCTGGGCTCTGGCAAATGTCCGAAAGAAAAACCTACCACAAAGTTAGGAAGCCTCACTCTATTAGCCCTACTATCATAAAACCTTCTCTCGAAATCTGTATATATATCATAAAACCTTCACCAACCTGTCTGTTTTTTATGTTGCAAATTGTTAAATTAAAATGGCACCTGAAATGCCCCCTTTCCACTTGGATCCCCATGTCGTTGATTATGATTTGTCCATATACCTTAACCGAAAAGGATTCACCGTGTCAATTAAAAAAAAACAGCGAGAGGTAATCTCTTAGAAAGCTTTTTAAAGAGTGAACTTAAAACCAAATCCCATTCGTCTTTAGTGGAAACTTATAAACAATCACTTTATTACTCAGCCGGTATATTTTCTCCATAGTGTTTGGCTCTACAAAGACGTTATTAAGTATTTCAAAACTTCAATTCGAAAAAAAATCCGTTCTCCGTAGGCGTGATTAATAGCTTTCTATGCGGCATTCTGAACTCGCCCATTTTGCGACCAATAAATAATGTTAGCTATAGCAAATGATAGCGAAATGTAAACGTCACACAATTACACTTATTCAAAACATATAATGAGTTAGAAATATTCCGGAGTTGTCATGTTAAACAAATGATTTATCGCCATTTCCGCATGGGTACTAAGAAATGAAGTGTCCTGCCTAGAAGTACTCACTTTTTGCTTAATTTCAAAGCCACTCAAGGCAGTAATAAAACGCATGCGACATGCGATTCCTAGAAGTTGTGAATGCTTAAATAAAGCGACAGGTCATAAGGTTTTTTTTTTCAATTTTGAGGTGTGAACATTTAAAATGAAGAAATGCTTATTATCTGACAATAACAATGCAAAGAGCGGATCGTATTCCTGTGGTGCATGGTCTAGAACCTCTCTATCGAAATTGAGATTTTTGATAGGTCATACATAGTCATGTAATTTATTTCGTAATTTGTGAAACTGTGAATCATAAATCGAGTCATGGATTAGTTTATTTTAGTCATCCCTTACAACATCAGCAACGATTTGCATAACGCGAGCTAATTTCATTCAAAATGACGTCCTAAATGAAATAAGCTGTCACAATAAACGACATGGGGAATGTCGACGCTCTAAATCTATACCTCTGAAAAACAACACATGACATTATTCCGAATGATCAATTGGAAATTTCGTTTGGCGCCTACTGGCTGACGGATTATTTTGTCAGCTATTACAATTTCCGTGGGCTTCGTCTTCGCCTCACCAGTGACATCAGTAAAAACATATTCTGTATCCAAATCGAATGTTTTAAATGCTATCGGTATGCAGTTTAAATCGAAAACAGTGGACAATCACTTGTTCAACTCCAAAACAGATTTGTTTTGTCAATACAGATGCCATTTCGTAATCGTTATTGATGCTGATGGGAAAAAATGTACTAGGTGTATAGAACTAACTATGCAAGTGTGTTGTGTTTGAAAATTTAGTTCAATGGGCTAAAATTTGATTTAGAATCATTTCGATTGGTGACAGAAATCAATTAAGAGGAATTTGCGTTCGCTACAACAACGTAAACAAGAACCCAGCAAGTAAATTTTAGGAAATTGCGTAGCAGAAATATTCCCCATAATTGTTCGACATGCGCAGTACATCTTCGTAGTAAAAGTAGTAATTACTACAAAACAATTCCCATTACGGGTATACCGGAGGGGGGTTGTTGGGGTAAAGCTTTCAAGTGCAAATAAACATTTCAAATATACACAGATGTAATATACCTACACCTATACTCTTTCTATTGTCTCAAATGACAGCGCTTAGAAAACTAAGCTCTTACGCACACAGGCGGACTTTATTTATTTATTTGAAGTACGTTTGTATATTTTTAGCTGGAAATTAGAACATAAACAAAAACAAGCTTTACGCTCGTGTTGAGACTTGAAGTTGGGGCTGGAGGGGTAATTTTTCTCTTCGTTCTATTTTATGTAAAGAAACTAAATCGCAATAGATTTTAAAAAGAGAACGTCAACATATTTTCTCTAGGTTTTTGGGGTTATTGAGAAATAAGAGAAATTGCAGCTGCCAGCGAGGGTTTTGGGTATAAGAGTCGTGTCTGTCAACAACCTCACATCGTAACAAATCACAAATTTGTCAAATTTATGCAAATTAAAACTGCCGGTCATTTTTAACAAATCGAATCCATTTTACAGTTGAGAGTGTCCTTGACTGACACATCATTTCTGTCACTTTAGTTGAGTTAATCGCTCGCCCTTATACATAATCATTTTTCATCTTCACTTAAAATATTTTGTCGGTCACAATATGCAATTTTGTATGAAAAAATGTCGCCATTGTGCGTTCGAACAATTTTGTCTGGACACTGAAAATGAATATAAGTGTTGCTGACTGTATTTTTATAGTCTTAATCCTTTAGCTGTCCAATTCAAAATAATGCCGCGGACTATGAGACTGCTGACAAACGGCACGACACACGCATACTTACTTGTGGTTTTCACTGTTGTGATCTGAATTTCTCAGGGAGGTTTGCTCTGTTGAAAATTGCACTCTTCTATCATTAAAGGGAGCTTAATATTAGAAGTATAAGTCAAATGCTACCCCAAACCAAATTTAGGTTTAAGTTTGACAATGGCAACCACAATTGTGTCCTGTTCTTTACGTAGTGATTTTGACATTTAAATGCTGCCAGTCACATTCCTGTTCGAATTGCTTGACTAAGATATTTGACGTTTCCTATCATTGGTAAACGAACACTTTGGTTGAAATTAAAACTATTTTGATTCTGCCGCCTTCAATTAATTGATTAAAACTATCCGTGAGCCTGTTTTGACATTCACCGCCAATTAGAATTTCCATTTATTGACAGATTTTTTAAAGACAACCTGTATGCGGTCCTCAAATTGTTATTGATGATGATCTAATTCACCCTTGTTGGCTTAATCTGAGTCGGACGCCACAATAGGCGTTACTTGTACTCCACCCATACAGTTAATCCCATCGTATCCCCTAAATAGCGGTATGCATGAAAAAAAATCCTTTATTTAAAGCAATTAACCCACAATAATCCAGCTGAAAAATCACACCGAAACAATTTACCAGCCATCCTCTTGTGTCTAGTGTGATATATCAAGCGTTACACCGAGAGACCCTTTATGTCACTCAATGTGTCAGACTTACATGTGTCAAGTCATCTTTATAGAAAAACTACTTCTCGAAATCAACAAAAATAAACGTGTTATGAATTCTTGAATTCTACATTATACAAGTAATCAAAATGTTTTATTTCGTTACCATAACCATGCGGCAGTTGTCAGATTGTTTAAAAATAAAATGCTCATTCCCAACCCTTGTTTGGTGTCGTTTCATACATCTATACGTGCAGTGAACTTGTGTTAATAAATAATATTGGAATGAATTACTGCGACAGATGTCAAATTAATTTAAATGTTTTCGAATGGGGAATCATTTGATGTTGTAAGAGAAATCAGCGGTGATAACACGAATAGAAAAACACGCGCTATTAGACCGTGTAACATAAATAACATGTTGAAAAATGTGAAATTTGTTTGTGGAACAAGAATTATTGTATTAGGTTAAAAGTTGAAAATATTATTATTATTATTAAAGCTTTATTGACAGATTAATGAATTGAAACTGCTAATAGTTATAAGCACTAGCTAACAGGGCTTTCGGCTAAAAGTTGAAAATAATCTTAAACAATATTGTGCTCCGGGAATTTTTTTTTTATTTTAATTTTTTTTTTGTAACCATGGAATGTCGGAATTGAATAGGAAATTCTATTTTCGCGTTGGAAAAATTGTCTAGACTTGCATACGAGGGGATCCGCATGCGAATAGATCTAAATTAAATAGTGGTGTGGTTTAAGTTGCTTGTAGAATTTTTACAACGCCTACGTCGCGTCAGTCGTCATTGTAAATACTTTGTGGCAATATTTTCGAGTTTTGTTTTTTCAGTTGGCGGGATTCGTCCCACATTTGCTCCCAAATTTCTGTGGAAAATTGCACATACTTACGAGTATAAGTTGTTTATAATAAGTCGACTGCCTGACTAAGAGGATCATCTTATACGCCTACGCGTCAGTGTACGTTCGTACTTAGAACTGACCCGAATATTGCCATTGGTTTCGAACACATTCCATAACAGTTTACTACGAAAATGTTATATTGCTTGTGAAATGTTGGCGCTTGATGATATATTAATACGATTCGATTATGACACTTCATGTCAGCCATGATTGGTATTTTTGGCATAATAGTTCCTTGGACGGAGAACAGATTGGAAGTCAGTTGGTTTGGTCCTACGAGTAACAAAGTGTTTTCAACTTAATTATCCTTCAAAGTGACATCTCATCTGACAAGTATCATATACCTACAGTGAATGGGCACATCTATTTATCTAGTCGACTAGACTGGTCTGAATAAGATGTAACCTAATCGGAAAAATTAGATTGGTCGGGAACGTCGCTTTTTCTACGTCAGCCTCATATGCGAACTGTCAACTTAGTACTCAGTCACGAATTTCTAGATTTGTCGGCTACCCCTCCATAAATGGCAACTGAAACAGCTGCTCATATGATCGATTACAGCCAATCAAACCCGAGATACATCTAGACAGCTGTCAGATTTACAAAACTAGATACTTGAACGTCCCCAATGAACACATTAGCGAAAAAAACAAACTCAACCTAATTAGAACAAAAAACAAACACAGCTTTGCTAGAGCGATGATTTGAAGAGCGAACTGGGTTTGTTTGTTTGTTTGTAGAACTGTAGAACTGGAAATGTAGAAAAGAGGAAACACTTGTTTTCCTACTGAAAGAAAAGACGTTTTTGATTTAGAAACAGCTCTCTGTATGTCAACTGTCAACTATCTAAATGGTTGCGCCAGGAATTCCCTCAATTATTGTTCCACTTTTAACATAGGTATCACTATATTTCAATTCATAGACTCCAAACTCCTTTTGAGTTTCAGCGGTTAAAACAAACAAACCTTTTACCTTCGCAAACATCAAAGAACGATAAGTTACCAATAAGGATGTGTCATTCTACTCATGAGCTGTAAAAGGTGCCTACTTATAAGCAGTAGCTGGATTGTTAAAAATATTGATTGTAGTTGCCCCCACAGAGCCCAATGTCATTCTACAAGCTTACGAAATCTTTTTCTTTTCTGACTCTGTATTTATTTCAAAAATCTAAAAGAACTATCTCAAATATAAGAATACACACTAAACAACGCCAGCACCCCCATTATAGAGGAAGGCCGATGAAAGATGAAACGCATTTATCATTCAAAACAAAAATAAATACATGTTTGAAGGGCTATTAATTTTCAGCTTATCATTCTCATCGACTTGTGTGTGTGTGTTTTTTTTTCTCTCTAGTGAATAAAGGAAGAAAAAAACTATTAATTGTTTGTCGTCATTCCAAAAGTAAAACGAAAACAAAAAATAAACGTAGCAAAGCCACTGGTCGTTGGCATTATTGCGGAATGTTGTTTTCTTTTTTCAACCTCAAAATTTTATGAATGAGTCACATGTTTCGTGTATTTTTAAAAATAAATCAGTTTAAATAGTTTTTTTTTTGTAGTTGGGATTTTTTGATCTTTTTTTTTTGGTTCTACCTCTAGCTTTGTTGGGCCGTGGTATTATTTTTAGACAGATCTCTCAAACACTAACAATATACATAGTTTCATATGGCCCGCAACATTAATTTAATACTAGAACTACACAAATAATTTCAATGTCTGTGATTGACTAAAAATATCATTCGCATAATCGAAATTAGATTGAAGCGAATAAGCTTCACAAAAAGAAATACACAATACATTTATATAAATGTGTTTTTAGTGAATGCCTAATAAAAAAAATATTGTTGGTATTTTTAAATGCTAATTTGACATTGGTAACACTAACGTATTTGGTATTGTGACAGATATGTACTGTGAAACGCCTGCGTAAGAAATGGATCGTTGGTTTGAAAAATGATTTCCAAAAGTAGTATTTATTGTCGAAGATGACCAATGCGATTGATTTATCAAAAATTACATCAGGAATGTCATCTCTAAATGTGAATACAAATCATGTGCACATTGTCTGGTTACGCACTTTCGTTCCATTGTTCTATCAAAATCAGCATGCTCTGCTCATGTGTTGTTATATTTAATAAGATTCTTTTGACAGTAAAAACTGACAAAATTGTCACAACTTTACCACGTTATCTGTAATTTTAAAGGTTATTTCCAATCGCCCGAATAATTGAAGCACACGCAAAAAATTCATTGCGAAAAGATAGGTTCCTGAGGCTGAGATCGAAGCTCACAAAAATACGCCTAATATCAATTTTAAAACTTATTTATCTTAACCCGATTAGATTGGTTCGAAGTAGACGTGTCATATATATATAAAACACGACTTAACTTGTTCGTTGCTAAAATTCAACTGTCCCTCCCCAAATCAGAGTGTTTCAGGTTTCATCACAACACCACACCTTGAACGCAAAATCTAGATTGATCATAAACGTCACTTTTCCTACGTCAGCCTCATATACGAACCGTCAACTTACTACTCAGTCGGCTACCCATCCATAGACGTCAACGGAAACATCTGTTCATTTGGTCGATCTAAGCCAATCAAAACTGAGATACATCAAATCAGACAATACATCAAGTCAGACAGCTGTCAGACTTACTAAACAAGATACTTGAAGGTCCCCATTAATAGGCGTTTCATCAATATTCTTTCAAAATTGTCAGAAATATAGAAGGCATGTTTGAAAAATTGCAATAGCTGCATGCTTTCATCAAGATTTAAGAGAGCAGACAACTTTTCTTGTCAACGAAATACGTAATCGATTTTCAAAACATCGTACCCACTTTAAATGAAACGGATAAATTTTCCATCGTCATGCAGAGCCAATGTATTGCTTACATAAAATACTGGTACTTCCATTTTCCCCAACGCAATATGGAAATAAATAAATAATTGAGAGTGGAAAATTTGCAAATGTGCGATCAAAAGTTGTTTACATTTTTATCCGTTGTGCAACAAAAAAAAAGAAGAAACATTCGTATGAATAAAAACAACTTAGCGCACTTATAATGAAATTGCATCAAGCAATTGCATGTTGTTTACAACAAATCCAAGGCGATGACACTTACATAATATCATCGTTATGTTTACACATGTGGGGAATATTTGTGCGGCCAAATGCGTCCAAGGGATTAATATAATGAAAGGGAATAATGAGCACTCGCGCAGATACTGTAAAGCGCACAATCAAAAGCATATTCCTTTTTTTTACAATCTAGTACTTTTCAATGACATTCTTAGAAACACTGCTCACTCACTAAGTCTGATTAATTTATAAAGTTTGTATAATGTATAAATGCCTGCGGTGCTGCAAGTGAAAATGCCTCGGCAATGTCTTTATCAAGTCGGCTGTCAAAATCAGTTGTTCACAGAGTTTCCAAATTTCTCAATAGGGTAATTCGCAACAACGTCAGTGTCAAATAAAAAGAAGAAAAATCCAAGTGACAGCTAAAAAAATAAAGTGAAAAACAGAATTAAAGCATTTTAAAATTTGGAAAACCATGTTTTTAAAATGTATTTGGTAAAAGCTGAGAAGTTAAAGTAAATGGGGTTGTGCGCTTTCTAAGAATATTTGAACAAGGCACTACTCTGGCTTTATTAATCGACTTTCTTATCCTACAAGTTTTTTTTGACGTTTGAACAAAAAATATATCAAGAATGGGCTTCGCAAAACACTCTATTGAAGAAAACATCCTTGCTAAATTATTAACATTGACAGAAAATGAATAACTAACATTGGATGTCATAAGTGTCAAGTGCATAATCTATCGATGCGAATGGAAGGAAATATAGGTACGTATTTAGTCGGCCATTCAAAAAATGGTTAACGGTAGAAAAAACAACAACATACCTACAAATGGCGCCAATACTGGCGCTTGCATTGTTGCCTGCATCATCACTGTCCTCATTCTCCATTGTTTTGTATGGTGTCAGCAACGACGACTCCAACACGAACCCACTTAAACATGCATCCGGTGATGACAATTCCTCGTACTTCGTCAAAGCTTTGGAGTTTAGAGTGGGCGTGGAGTGGGGTGTGCGCATACGTCTACTCCCAATAATGACGGCTACGGGCATTCATGGAAGCCCGTCACATGGAATTTCCTGTTACACACTTGTTTCACGTGAATTCTACTCGATGTTATCGTAAAGAAAATATTTCCATTTCGCAAATACTACGCAAACCCACTATCAGAAAATCGGAATGTGCTACCAATTTGTGTACTGTCGTACATTGTAAGTTAAAAGCCCATAAATACGCAAACAAACTTCAGTCCCGTACCGGTGTACTACGAGTATTATGAGTTATTCATTAATTGACAGTTTATGAAGTTATTTTTGTAGCGCAGTTTGTTTGCTCTTTTATTGAGATTGATGAGGGGGGGAAGTATACTGTGCTACTTAAGGTTTTTTTTTTATTATTAAATCACTCGCCCGGAAATACTTTTGGCATTCAGGCATTGCCTGTGGCACTGTTACATTTTTGGGGACAATGCTTGCTATTGACGCACTAAAACGTTTGGTTGGCGCCTTTCGCTAAGTGTTTTATTATACCCCTTGTATTCCTAGCAATATCATAGGCGAATATTTTGGAAAATTCAGAACCTCTTCGACGAAATAGATATCTTTGTTGTTATTCTAGTTAACTTGACGATGAGTTTCAGTTACGGTAAATAGAATTAATGAACAACTTCTCCAATAAATTCCCAGAAACAGAACAGAACGCCTTTTTGACAGTTAACTGACGTAACAATATTAAACTGATTTATTAAAATGAATAACAACTATAAAGTACAAATTACAAATCCGAGCTAATGAAAGTGGACACGTTTCAGTGAGGATGGAACTGGAGATATCTATTGAAACTCCCCCTAATCGTACATTATTTTGCAGAGTTTCATCTTCGTACGATCACCTGCAGCAAAACACTCAAATATTGCGTTTACACAAACTTTGTTGCATTGCCAGTAGCCAACAATGAATAATGATTAAAATGTGCACAAAAAAACCGGCGCAAATATGACACACTCAGTCAGGAAATGCCGTTCGTTTATGATGGCTGCATTCACGCGAGTTGGGTGGCGCCAGCCGGAAATGTGATATTTAATAAGTAGTATTTTTCCATTGCTTTGGACTGACACCATCATTGCCTCGTATACTTATCTATTCATATGCACTTGCTGCCGCCGTCCGTAGCTGTCTAATACGCCAGAGATTTCCCCGAGAAATTGGAGAATCAACGAGTTTTAATTTACTCCATTGTGGTGGCAGACATTCAACTTGTTATAGAGTATTGAATTCTTCGCAGTTCCCCATTTCACTTTGGTATGAAGAAAAAAAAGTTGCATTTTCTAACCTAGAATAGACACGAATGGGGAAAATGGCAACGAGACGAGAAAAGCAAAAATTGAAACCATTTGATGCATGAGAATCAGTGGAATGTGAGTTATTGACAGTTTGAAGTGGTTTGTTTCGTTTATTGTCTGCGACTGATGGAAGTGTGAGGTAACGAAGGCCACGTAAATGCTTGGAATGTCGGTGGATAACCCATTTAGACCCGAGTTATGGTTGAATGTCTTTATTTTTTGTTATTTGCTGTTGTTGCTTTTAAGATGTAAACGTGTAAACTGCAAACTCACAGGTTACTGGATGTCTTTACATTTCGGGTTACTGGATGTCTTTACATTTCGAACTGTCTCCCGTGTTTTTGTATTTGCACCATTTCCACGCACTGAGCGATAAGTTTATTATAAGGGACTTTTGTGTTAAAAGGGTTAAACCTTCGATTCGCCCAAAATTCGGTAAACGCTTTGTAAAGGGTTTTCCAATAAGAGGTGCTATTTTGGTATTCAAAGAAAAATGTCATTTTTTGAGATAAATGATCGGATGTTTATTTCATAATAAAGAGGAAGGTATGCCGTTAATAATGAAAAACAACATCAGCCAATTGGCCACCACGAGCACGCATACAGGACCATATCCTTTTCATGAAATTTTCCGTAACCAAATCGCAAAGTGGCTGCCCTATATCCTCGATAGCTTCACGAATTTTATCTTTGAAGTCTTGAATCGACGCTGGGCTGTTGGCGTAGACCTTATATTTCACGTGGCCCCACAAGAAGAAGTCGCAAGGTGTTAAATCACAAGATCTCGGTGGCCAATTGTGATCACCTCTTCGAGAGATAACACGGTCCGGAAACTTTTCCCGTAAAAGATCAATGGTTGCGTTGCTTGTGTGGCACGTAGCTCCGTCTTGTTGAAAGTAAATGTTGTCCAGATCAATACCATCCAACTCCGACCATAAAAAATCATTAATCATCGACGACCAAAAAATGCTTTAGTTTTGCGAACTGTGACTGCAAGTTTTTCACCATTTTTGTAGTGAATTTTAATAATTTCAATGCGTTGTATCAGCGTGTATCGTTCCATTTTTAGTAATGGCGTAGTTTCTACTTGTCAAATGTCACAGAATAAATATAATAAATGAAATAATTTTCAATTTCAATAACCCATTATAATGATCTTCTTAGGCCAATGTCGCACGAGCTGCTTTTTCAACGCTCCCAAGTAGTTGAGCAATTTATATATGACTTTGTTCGCTGTCATCTTACAGACGCAAATGTAGCCTGTTAGAAAACGCTAATTTTTCTGTCAAAGTGTCAAAGATATCTGACTGAATCCTACCTCCTGCCAGGGCTTTGCCTTGTGCGGGTGCGCGAAGCAAACGCATTGTCCAACGAATACAGACAATTGGAAGAGCCAACATGACAAAACAAATGTTGCGATTACCCACGTGCAAATATGCGCCTCCGTTCCAGGTACCAAATAAAGAATATGATATGTAACCTTACTTCACCCGAGTCACATACCATTGGCATCATAACATAACTGAACGCGCCGCTAGCTATAGCTCTATTCTAAGAAAATTGGAAAAAGGAAAAAAAGAAACATTTTTAAATAAAACCGCAGTCGGATAATGCACACGCTGTCTCGGGTTTCTAATAAACAACAACAAATTAATTATTCATTAGACGATGTATGAAATATTTACCCGGCTCGGTTGACACTCAGCTATATTCATAACGCAATAATTTACAAATTCTACAACGCGACTTGGAAAACACTTCTCAGTTCTCACCACTGAAAGGGGGAAACGAGAGACACTCTAAATTGAGAAACAGAAGAAGTAGTTTTATTATACGTTTTTATTGCCTCGCAATGATCACAATTTCCGAATCACCTTTGTTATGGACATTTTATTAAGTTATCATCAGGCTCGTTTGTGTAATTTCTCTTTATTCCGAACACGTGCAATAGAAAATTAACCGCCAAACAAACACAAAATTCATATTTGACTGCGTTGAATTTAATTGCCGCGGTGGGGATTTATTGCCTCTATTAGAAGGAGACCGGGCATTGTGTTGTCGTGCGTGTTGATTCCATTTGGCGCATACCAATGGTGCGCAATGGAATATGGAAGGGAATGAAGGGACTTGACACCACGTTTGGCCTATTGCTGGGATCGTTATGTGGAACGGTAAACCAGTTATACTTCATTCCACACGTCAAATCTGTGCCTATGTGAAGTTGGCCCGCACTTTTTCTAGAATGAAAAACGTGAAATGCAGTTCGATAGACATTCGTTTGTAGTTGTTTTCGTTTGTAGTTTAACCGTTAGAAAGTTAGAACCATTTGAAAAAAAAATGTTCAGCCTGCATCCTGCTTCTGAGCTTTCGAAATGAGAACTAGTCAGTTGCATGCGAAATCGTTTTTAGTGAAATAATTTTTTCTTAAAAATGTCTTATTTTGGAGATATAAGGACATTTGTGCTTGCACCTATAACTCCGAATTTCCAATAGACAGAAATTATTTTAAATCACTGATGCATAAAGCATAACCCAACTTAAATAGCTGCATTTAAAATTTCTGAATTCACTTAAGCTTTACTTAATAAAACGCAATTTAAGTCAAAAAATGCATTCTTTTACGGTTGCTTCCGTTATATCGATTTCCCAACAACAACAAAACAACGGTTAACACATTTCCGCAAAGCATTCAACCATGTCCATCGGTATGAGACACTATTTGCCGATTAGCAAGAACAACCAATCAATGAAGCCGGATTTTGTAAAAGAAATTTTTCTATTCCTTTAAATAACATTAAAAAAAAACAACCACTTATAAACAATTTTGATGCAACTTAAGCAAGCAGTAGTTCGTCATATAAACTCATATCAATATTTCGGTTATTAACCAACTCAAAATAGTGAAATCTATTTTTTTCTAATGCTTACTATTAGATGGATTAAAAAAAAAGTGATCTTTTGCAACGATTTATTGAAAATATAAGAAAATGGGTGAAATCGTCCGCGCAACCCAATTTAAGGGGACGGTTATTTCAGATGCCGTACAACTACAAATTTTGCTTAAATTTCCGATTGCCGATTGACAAAATTTGAATTTTATTAGATTAGTGAAGTAGAGCACTTTCGAAAATAGGAAATTTTATCACTCTGCTTTTTAAGGGATTGCAACATTTTGTTTCAAATGGTTTTAACTTTCTAACGGTTAAACTACAAAAGAAAAAAAAAAAACACTACAAACGAATGCCTATCGAACTGCATTTCACATTTTTCATTCTAGAAAAAGTGCGGACCAACTACACATAGGTCAAATCTGTTACTGAGTTACCAACTGTAGAAGAGGTATTTAACTCTTTGACTAACTCCGGTTTAGTTTTCCAGTTTAGTGACACGCCCACTCTGGAATGTTCGATACCGATATGCTGATGATTTTTAATGACAGTCATGAATATTCCGGCTTTTGCGTTTTATTGAAATTGAATTAATGCCGTGTCGTGTATGTAAATGCGATTGCATTTTTGTTTTTCTTTTTCAAAATGCAAACGTTACTGGCTGAATTTGACGTAGAGAAGTCCTCGCGAAGGCGAGCTACTGGGAAAGTGTCAACGCGCTTTGTAATTTGAGGCTGCGTTTTCGAAGTGTAAATAAATTGGCTACACCAAGAATATAAATCCAAAATTTGACTCATCTGTTGAGTCGGAACTTCACAATGGGTGACATGACTAGACGAGTTGTGAACGTATATGTGCGAAAAATCGAACTTACTCATTCAGTTTTGTGAATTTCTGACAGAGGTAGACAGTTGTGGCAGCATCCTGCTTCTCAAAACCGCGAATGACTCTCAGAGGCTACATTTTTGAAAATTCGTGCAAAATTAATGTAAAATCTTATTTGGTTCGGGATTGAAAAAGGATTGTGTAGGATTATCTCTAAATGCACTTGAAAGTTTGGAAGAAATGTAAATACAGGTCTGCGGAGATTTCCCTCAATCAATGCAAATCCTACAAAATCTCCCTAGGCTGAGAAATTTTCTGACTATAAGTGTTTTCGCTGAAATGGAAACTTGGAAAAAAAATGCTTCGACTGTATAGGAAAAAGTTTATTAAATACTGAAGAGAGCGCGCTACCGTCACCGCAGACATCCAGAAAAAGACTAAAGCAAAATGAGAGATTTGGCGGCAACATTCTGCCCGCCTTGAGCGGATGGGAAAAAATGCGCTCAAAATACAAAATTTATTTATTTATAGGGTCCTCTGATGTTGAGAAAAGGTGAGCTATCTTGACTATGGGACGCTTAAGCAATCCATCAGCCGTCTTCAACGTGACAACTCGAACGCTTCCGTCTGCTCCAGGGTGAACGTTTGTAATTCTTCCCAGCTTCCATTTAGTAGGGGGTAACCTCTCCTCTCGTATCACAACTAGGTCTCCTACCTCGCAATTAGAATTGGTTCGAGTCCATTTCGAACGCTGTTGGAGTTGCACCAAGTACTCAGAACTCCATCGTCTCCAGAAGTGTTGTCTCAAACTCGATATCAGCTGCCATCTGTTGACCAGGTTGACTTTGAGGTAAGGCATGCTAGGCTCTGGTATAGTTTTGAGTGGCTCGCCGATTAAAAAATGTCCAGGTGTCAGGGCGAGATAATCGTTAACATCTGAAGAAATGGCGCAGAGGGGCCTTGAATTAACGCAGGCCTCGATTTCCGTCAAAAGAGTTGTAAATTCTTCAAACGTCAACCGATTGTCTCCTACCGTTCGGCGCAGGTGGAACTTGACGCGCTTAACTGCTGCCTCCCAGTAACCGCCCATGTGCGGAGAAGCTGGTGGATTAAAGTGCCAAATAGTGCCGTCGTTCGCGAGATATTGGGTTAAGTATTCGTCCTTGCTGGCATCAGTTAATAAGCTTCTCAGTTCCCTCTCAGCACCGACGAAGTTGGTGCCATTATCGCTATATAGTTCCCGGCATTGGCCACGACGAGAAACGAAGCGTTTAAATACGGCGATAAATGTTGATGACGATAGATCGCTTGCCAGTTCCAAATGCATAGCACCAGTTGCCATGCAGATGAATATTGAGATGTATCCCTTCACAGCTTTCGATCCACGTCCTTTTGAAAACCGCAGTAGCACTGGCCCAGCAAAGTCCACTCCACTTCGCAGAAAGGGTCGACATGACTCCACACGCGGTCTTGGCAGGTCACCCATAAGCTGCTGCTGTATTGCGTTTGAGTGCCTGCGACATTTGACACATGATTTTGAAATCGAACGTAGAATTTGTCGTGCACCGATGACCCAAAAGCGGCTTTGCAATATAACAAGCATTGTTTGCGGGCCGGCGTGCAGAGTTATACGATGTATATCTTCACAAATGAGCTTTGTAAGTCTAGCACCTGCTGGTAGTAGCAAAGGACACTTCTTGTCCATTTGGAGTTTGGTGTTGTATAATCTTCCGCCAACCCGCAGCAGGCCATTGTGGTCCAAAAATGGATGCAACCTTAGAAGTTTGCTGCAGCGTCCTATTGGTTTATTGCAGACGAGTCGACGAATATCATCCACAAAAAAGTGTTTTTGGGTGATCTTTATCCAAGCGGTAAGGGCTTCGTCCAACTCGAAAAGTTGCAAGTGTCTGCTGGTTCGGCGGTGGATTGAAACTCCATGTTTATGAATTTCGACGGCGATTCGAAGATTGTGTAAAAATCTCAGGATGTAGGCTGTGACATTCTTCAGTTTCCTTAGCGACGAATAATTATCAATGAGTGGCCATATTTGCGGCGATGGAGGATTACTTGCTAGATATGTTGACTCGGGTCGTTGATCGAGATTCGTTGTGAAGAGGTGTTGCTCAGGCCACAATGACTCATGTTGTTTCAGCCATGAAGGGCCATTCCACCAGAGGGAATGATCAACTAGATTCTGCGGTAGTACACCCCGTGTTGCGCAGTCAGCTGGGTTATCTGATGACCGTACGTGAAACCAATTCTCAGGAACTATGACTTTCTGAATCTGGGACACCCGATTTGAGACAAATGTGCACCATTTGCCAGGATGTTGGCGGATCCAGGCGAGTGCTACACTGGAGTCGGTCCATCCATATATGTTGCGAATATTGGGCTCCAAAGAAATGATGGCATGAGAAATTACTTGCGATAGTAATGTTGCCCCGCACAACTCTAAGCGGGGTAGAGACAGCATAGTCGTTTTTAAAGGGGCTACTCTGGTCTTTGCAGTTAGGAGGTGAACAGAAATACTTCCGTCGGGGGCTACTGTTCGCAAATAAACGACAGCTGCGTAAGCCGACTGCGATGCGTCAGCAAACCCATGTAAGTCAGTTGTAGCATTTGGGATTCCAGTTCCAACCCATCTAGGCACTTTGATTGATGCGATGCTAGTGATTTGATTTCTGTAGTTCAACCACTGACGTTTGACATCATTCGGAACGGCTTCATCCCAATTTACCTTTGGTCTCCATAGACGCTGGAACAACATCTTAGGTATAATTGTGCTCGGAGACAACAACCCCAGAGGATCGAATAGTTTGGACGCATCTGAAAGGAGTAAACGCTTAGTTAGGTTAGCAATATCTATTTCGAAAACCTGGACAGTGAACGTAAGGTTGTCACATGTAGGATCCCATTGAAGCCCAAGAGTTCGAACGCCTTCAGCTTCATCGAAGTTGAAAGACTGCATCACTTCGCGCTGATCTTCTGGAACGGTATTGATGACAAGCGATGAGTTCGAGGACCATTTGCGTAAATTAAATCCACCTCGACTTAGTATGGTGGATATTTGAATTTGCAGGCGCTGCAAATCCACTTCTTCGTAACAACCCGTCAGTAGATCATCCATGTAAAAGTCACGAAGTATAACTTGTGTAGCTGCATTGTAATGTGTGCCTTCGTCGACTGCAACCTGTTGGAGAGTCCTCACTGCTAAGTGAGAAGCAGAGGCGACTCCGTAGGTGACGGTCAATAAGCGGTAGTCCTTGATTTCGTCAGTAGGGGAATCTCTCCAGACAATCCTCTGATAATCAATGTGATCCTGATGGACTCGTACTTGGCGATACATTTTCGCTATGTCAGCACTCATAGCGAAACGATGTGTACGAAGTCGCAGCAATGTTGAATAGAGATCTGGTTGCAGCTGTGGTCCGATCATTTGGGAGTCGTTGAGAGAGAAACCTGAATTAGTGCGACACGAGGCATTGAAGACGACTCTTAATTTAGTGGTTGTACTCGTATCCTTAACCACAGCTCTGTGCGGCATATAATAGTGCTTTCCTGTTTCTGGATGCTGTTTCGCTTCTTCCATGTGACCCAAATCAATGAATTCGTGAATGAAACTCCTGTATTGGGTATAAAGCGTATGATCCTTGGCGAAGACTTTTTCCATTCTGAGCAATGCACGAATAGCAGCATTACGAGAGTTTCCCAAAGGGCAGTCAGGTTTGAACGGCAACTTGACGACGTACCTCCCATCTTCCTGACGATAATGCGTCTCAGAAAAGAACTCGTCGCATAACTTTTCTTCCATTGTAAGATGTTTGGTTTCGGGCAAAGCTTCGATATGCCAAAACTTTGAAACAGCTTTTGTCAAGGCAGTGTCCGTATACATACAAACGGCAACAGAAGTAGTAGATGGTGGTGTGAAATCAGCGATTTTACCGAAAAGAACCCATCCAAGTGTGGATTTCTGTGCGATTGGGGTACCAAAAGGCCCTTTTATTAAGCCTGTACATAGAAACTGTCCTAACTCATCGGATCCAATCAAAATATCGATAGCAGCTGGCGTATGGAAATAGGGATCTGCAAGTTTCAGTCCCCTGATATGCGGCCAACTCACTTCGTGAATTTGAACTGGTGGTAAATTGCTTGTAATTCTGGGTAGTATTTGAGCATGAATTGACGTGGTGAAACTTGCGTCAGACGACGATAACGAAAACTGCACTTCACCTTTAGAAGTACCAACTGAAGTGGCCCCAATTCCTTCGATCGCCGTGGAAGCTGGTGATATCCTAAGCTTGAGTCTCTGCACACAACTCTCGCTTATGAAGGTAGCATGCGATCCGTTATCGAAAAGAAGCCTTGCTGGTTGGTATCTTCCGGTCTGATCCATCACTTTTACGATGGCGGTACCCAGGAGCACGTGGTGCTCGCAGTGTGATAGATGAGATGGCATGAAATTGATGTTTGAACTGACGGTAGGAGACAGTAACAGATCGCTATGCAATAGCGTGTGATGACGCACTTGACACACACGGCACGTTTTGCTGCTGCGACAATCTTCCTTTACATGTCCAGCACCAAGGCAGTTGATGCATAGGTTCTGCTCCTCAGCAAAGGAAATTCTTTTGGCAGCTTCCAGCGATCGAAATCTATCACAACTGTAGATGAAGTGCTTACCTGAGCAATAGGAACATGTGTTTTTCTCGAATTTTTGTTTCCCACTCTGTTTAGTGGCAGTTGGGTTTGAAGTATGAAGAGAACTTGAGCTGGGCTTGAATTTACCTTTTCCTTGGTGACTGGTTTGGTGCTTTATAGCAGCTGATGAAATATGCTGGTGTGAATTGATAGCATCTAAAGATCGACATCTCGTTTCCAAGAAGGTGATTAGCGTGGCGAAATCAGCCACCTTATCGCCGTTTTGCGAAAGTTCCCATTGCCTGTGCGTTTCGATGTCCAGTTTGCTAACAGTAAGATGGACTAACCAGTCGTCCCAATTCTCGACGTCTCTCCCTAGCGCTTTAAGTGCTCTGAAATGCTCTTGAGTGGCATCTAGAAGAGCTTTGATAGCTGAAGACGATTCACCATTTATCTTTTTTAATGAAAAAAGAGCTTGGAAATGGGAATCTATTATTATGCGCTCTACGTTATAGCGCTTCTTTAATAGTTGCCATGCTTCCTCGTAGTTGTCGTTAGTGATTGGGAAAGCCTTGACTACTTGAAGAGCCTCCCCTTGTAAGCTGCAACGCAGAAAATGTAATTTCTGTGCACCGGAAAGCGATGCCTCACTGTGGATGAACGAAGTAAATGCATCTCGGAATGGTCTCCAATCTTTTGGATCACCGCCAAATTGTGGCAGATCCATCCGAGGAAGTTTGACGTCCGCACGAACTGTTGGGGTCACATCATCACTTTTAAAGTTATCTTGACAGTTGAGTTTTTTCATTGCACGTGTAAAATTTGCAAACGCTTGCCGATACCATTCCTCACCCTGCTCTCGTTCCGCTACTTGATCCGGCAAAGTTTCGTCGCCACAGGTAAGCTCTACTGCCTCTTGTGCGCTGTTAAAGCTGCTCCACAGATCTTCAAGCAATTTGAAGTATGACTCAAGTTCAGCTGCATCGTACGAATCTGCTTTTTTACTAGCACCTAAGCATCGCTTTATAGAATTGCGAGCACTATCGCGTTTCACTAAATTGCTCATATTGTACAGTACTTCTAATTTATTAACTGAAATTAACTGAATTGATTCGATTTGAAGACACCGACCAAAAGTAAAAAAAACTGCCGCACAAGTGAATCGCGTGAACTCAGTACGGAACTTGGCACTAACGTTATGTACATATGCACTGTCTGCTTGCAATCGCTGTTAGGCGTGAGGCAGTGCGTACAAAGAGTGATGGAGATGGAGCGTGTGAAAAGGTATATAGAGAGATTGTATATTGTTACAGCTCGGAGAACGCGTGATTGACGATAAAGATTTTTGTTGTTTTTTTTTTTTTGTACTACGATTTGTAATGGTGCGATATGGATGTGTACGGTGTTTTGTTTTAGCAAGATCGATTTTCTATATAAGAAATTTTAGTTACGCGCCGGTTCGATTAATTAATATTTATTAAATGCATTTGGCGTAGAAGGACCATGTTTTCGCTGAAATGGAAACTTGGAAAAAAAATGCTTCGACTGTATAGGAAAAAGTTTATTAAATACTGAAGAGAGCGCGCTACCGTCACCGCAGACATCCAGAAAAAGACTAAAGCAAAATGAGAGATTTGGCGGCAACAATAAGGAACATACCAGCCTGTCGTTCAAAAAACGATAGGACAGACTCCTCAGAGGAACCCTCAGAACGCTAAGACTTTTGTGTTTAAACTCGAGCGACTTGTCTGATGCAATTGATGAATCACCTGCCGAGGTGTTAGTTAATTAAAGCTAAAAACTCGAACCGCAGTCACAGGGACTGCCGGATGGTGGAGCACGTGACAAGATCTTTTCAGAATTTGACAAAATTGAGCGCAAGGCGATCACGTACGTAGGCGATGTGGTGCAGGGACGATATTTAGCTAAGCACTTGGACCACAAGTTGTGGACTTTGCGTCAATCCTAGTAAAACTGTGCTGGCTGTATTAATCGGGAAGATACCAAATTAAACGCTTTTACGAATTTGTGGCAAACTGTGCCCTTGGTTAAATAGATTGCATGACAGCTCATCACCTTCTTTTTTTGTGTTAAAAGGTCTCGGTTGCATTGTTCCCGACCTTGAATGAGCTGGCAATTGTTCTCCAACTTCATTCCTACTGGCGGGTTTCGCAGGGATGTGAAAACTAGACTGGCTCCCTATAAATCATTAGATACTGTCGTCCCTGCGGCTCTAGTCTTTAAACAGATGGTGAGTGTCGAACTATGGCCGTGTTTATTTTTTTGAGGATCTGCCCTAGTGTGAAAATTTTTCGGCTGTTGACTCAAAACCGCACTGGTAAAGGCCAGTTTTCTTTTGGGTCAGATATTTTATTAGTCACCACAAAATTGACAAGTGAAAATAACTATGCGCCGTACTAATAACAAATTTTAGCCTCGACTTAAATTTTACGGAAGCTCACAATGGCGAAATTTGTATTTTGTAATTCTGCATTCGACAGACAGATGTAAAAGGGGGCTGTGACTTGAAATGAAAATCAAACTCAATCAGCTTCAAGTGGATTGGACGGCACTCACACTATCTCTACATTAACAAATCGTCCTCCATTTTGCGTTCATTGAAAATAAAACTGCACCGAGCTTATCAATTAAAAACATCCTCTGAGCTCTGACAGAGCTGCCCGTCACTTCTGCTCATCTTCCCAGCATATTCATATTTTTATTTATTTGTTGTTTATGTTTGACTTTTGTATGGAGGGGAATGACACACAACTTGGGGTCTCGACTTTACTTGTTCATAACAAAATTACACACGTATCGAAGACAACACTTGAAGGAAAAAAGTACAAACATACACACAAACAATAAACCATTAATAAAAGAACATAAATTTTATTTTTTGATATGTTTTGATCCCAGAAAAAAATGTACGATATGTCAAATGTGAGAACTAAAACCGAGCCCAGGGAGGGAGGAAGAGGAAACCTCTAGGTCCCTGATTAAAAAAAGCAAAACAAGCTTGCATCCTGTTTACATTAAAGTGTGACAAAGCATACAAAGTATAAAAAAAATTGTATATCACATAAATTAATACGATAGAAAAGGAAATATTAAATAAAACTGAAATTGATAAGAGATATTGCATTGGTATAGTGTGTAGATTGAATATTTGTTTTCTTTGCCACAGAACTTGTAAATATATGGGTAAAACTTTTTGTTCATTGATAACTTCTAAGCTGCGTGGAGAATACTAATCTACAATTTAAGTGTATATATGGCATGGGAAACTTGTTAAACTGGTAGTTGGGTTTGACGAACACGCCTCCTCTAGCGGAGCTGATATACTTAGATTATTATAGCAAATACAAAATGGTGTTGCTCAAATTGTGGTTCGGATACTTTTAGCTGGAAAGAGAGGAGAGTCTGAAATTTGTTATTATTATTATTATTTTGTTTTGTTTAAGATATTAAGTATATCTTATGTTAGGTTAAACAGGATAATATAAGGAGCCATGATGGGATTAGCGTGATCCTGGAATATATAGTTACCAAGAATGGGTTTTAGTTCGGCGAAAACGGCTCCCTCGAAGCAGACTTGTCGAGTTAATTGTTCTCTCTTGAAGGCCATGCGTTCTTTTGTCACAAACAACTCAAGCTGTGTTTGGGTAAATGGTGTTAAATCGAATCCTTTCACCGGGGACGGTCAGGGGATCATTTTGTCTCATCTCCATTTCATGTGTCACTGTACGTCGCCCGAGAATTGATTTGACCTGTACGGCATTTTTACTTGTTTTGGGAAATCGCATTTGAAGGTTTGGGGTTCAGTTTTAAAAAATTGTGAGCTAAAAGTTCTTGCTTTAAGTATTATTTTTGATAACAAAAACAAGATGGAAAAAAATCTAAACAGTAATAGAAATAAAAGGGAAACCTATTCAAAATTGACAGAGACTTGAAAATGCATGAACATGTAGACTACATATGCAAATTGGCAGGAAAGTTGGTTTCTTCAAACGCATTCGGAAAAGGATGGACTACATGACAGCCATTTCGATTTTTATTCTACCATATTTTATACTTGTTGTAATCAAGGCCAAATTGAAAAGTTACAGAAACTGCAAAACAAAGCAAGATTGTTGTTTACTCCCACTAACGTATGTGCAATTTGAAAAAAAAAATTCTAACCCAACTATTTGTTTGCACTTTCAGTTTGCAAAACCATAGATATTCGCAACAGCCCGGCCGAGTTCAATCGCCTTCAAAACTGTACGGTCATCGAGGGTTTTCTTCTAATCACCTTAATCGATCGTCAAAACCACTCCGAATATGAAAAGTTATCATTCCCTAAGCTGACTGAAGTCACCGAATTCGTGATGGTCTACCGTGTGAATGGCCTTCGAACACTTAGCAATATATTTCCCAACTTGAGTGTGATACGAGGAAAAGAACTATTCGAAGGATTCGCCTTAGTCATTTATGAGAATACGCATTTAGAGGATGTGGGCTTGACATCACTGACGACAATCACCAGAGGATCTGTACGAGTTGAGAAGAATCCGGCGCTGTGTTTTGCCGAATCAATAGATTGGACGCAAATCAACGTCAACATGACAAGTGATCAAAACTTTTTTTTGGTAAGTTAAAGCCTACTTTTGCAGCGAATTTTTTTTAATTTTGTTCTTTTCTTTCTATATAGAAAAACAAAGCAAAAGAAGAATGCCCTCAATGTCCTGGTGTGGCGCAAAAACGGGGTGACAATAGCGGATCGAGTGTCGTTTGTCATCAGCACCAAGGCCAGAGGCACTGTTGGAATAGTAAAGTCTGTCAAAAAAGTAATGAATCCTGGATTGCGTCAAAGTTGAGCATAATGTTATTGCATTTTTTACTCCTCTATACAATAGTTTGTCCACCGCAATGTAAAAACAACTGCAACGATGACCTCAAATGCTGTGATGATGCCTGCATCGGAGGTTGTGCAAATAATAACTTGAGCAGTTGTACGAGTTGTCGACATTTTTCGAAAATGGACGTGTGTATGGATGAGTGTCCAGCGAACTTTTTCCGAGTAAGTTGTGTGTTTATTGAAAAGTTGTCAGCGCTAAGCTAATGATTTGTTTTATAGTATTTGGAACGAAGATGTGTGACGGCTTCGACATGTGTTAAGGAAATCGGCTTCAAACTAGAAGGCACAGTTAAAGAAGCTCTCGTTGCATTTAAAGGTAAATGCGATACGGTGTGCCCAGCTGGACATAACAAGTTCGAGCACACATGTAAAAAATGCGTGGGGAAATGCTTTAAGGAGTGCGAAGGAGGCCTGATCGACAGTGTAGGTGCTGCCAAGCAAATGCGTGGCTGTACACATATCAAAAAACATGGATTGGTCATCAGTATTAAACGAGGAGGACGTAAGTTTTTACTCAAAACATCAAAACATCAAAATTGTGATTGATTCTATTTTGGTTATGCAGGTCATCTGATGGAGGAGTTGGAACAAGGGCTGTCGATGATTGAAGAGATTGAAACCTTCCTCAAAGTCCATCGGACCTACGGCATGGTGTCATTGGCGTTCTTTAAGAATCTTAAGCGCATCAGGGGCAAAGTACTGGAAAGCGACAAGTTTGTGTTTTTATTTTCTTGTATGCGGAATAAACTTGGTATACTCAAAATTGTACGTTTTTGTATAGGTTTGCTTTATACGTTTTGGAGAATCAAGATCTTGAAAGTATATGGGGAGTCAATCAAACTGTGAAAATGGACGAAGGTCGAGTGTTCTTTCATTTCAACCCGAAGCTCTGTTATTCAATCATAGACAATTTGCGTCCATCTCTTAAGAATGGGTCTCAGTTCGATAAGAATGAAGTGGCTAGCGATTCGAATGGTTCTAAAGGGTCATGTGAGTTAAAGTTTTCAAAGAATTTCGAAAAGAAAAGAATCGTTCTTTACTTATATAAATTAATGTGTTTTTCATAAAACAGGTAACACAGTACCTTTGTATGTTAATGTCACTGGCGTCTCGTCATTCTCAGCAACATTAGCCATCTTGAATCCGATGAAGTTCGAGGATGATCGCGTCTTTATTGGTTATCAGTTGTTTAATACCGAAGATCCATATCGAAATGTTTCCATGTTCGGCCATAGACCTTGCGATGATATGTATGTGTACTTGAACTTGCTAAGCTAAGGATATGTTAATGATGTTCTTTTCTTGAATAGTTGGACATCACAGGATCCCACGAAAGAGAATAATCTTGTGGTTTTGAATCTAAAGCCCTACACCCAGTACGCGTTTTATGTTAAGACGCAAACAATCTCATCGGAAACTCGAAATGGACAAAGTAAGATTCAGTACCTTCGGACTAAGCCCGACCAACCGAAGACTGTTCAATATCTGAAAGCGGTTTCGAACTCGAGCTCGGAAATAGTAAGTGCGGCTATTTAAATAAAATTAAAATTACGTAGGAATGGAAATTCCAAATTGCTTGTGCTTGTTATACGAGTATGTATGTATATCGAGTGTCATAATTTATAAAATTTATTTAGGTTATCCACTGGTTACGGCCCACAGTCGTAAACGGCAACCTCTCGCATTATACGATAACTGCAACACTCAATATCAACTATAATTCGGGGGGAGAAACGCGAAATTATTGTAGCGATCGTAAGTGCTGTTTTAAACAATGTTTTCTTAAACAAAATCAATCACGACATTTTTCATATACCACCCATGCAGCCCTTAAGGAAGCTGTGTCTGGAGAAGCGATCTATCCCTCAGTTATCGAAAACACAGACTCCGGTCTATTAAGTAATAATGGTGCAGATTGCAAATGTGAAAAGAATATCACTCGACCGGGCGGTTTAAATCTACAAATAGATGAAGCCTTTCACGAAAGTGTAATCTCTTTCGAGAACAACGTCCAAAATTTCATTTACGTAAAGTAAGTATCTTGAGCATTCAATGAAAAAGAAAAAAAATACTTAAATAAATAAATGTTACCACTTTTCTCCTTGAAGGCAGATAAAACTGGAGTCGCCATCTGATAGGCACCGTCGGCGACGGGCCGTCGAATTCGATAATGCTGTTCATGAAAAAATCAAGCCAGAATCGATGAGTGAAAGTCCATTACCAAACAGCGGAATTCAATTTTTAATGGACAAGTCGGGCGAGTTCGCCATTAACGTGTCGGCTACTGTGAATGCATCTGTTACGGAATTGGTTTTGACCAAATTAAAACATTTCTCCTCGTACACCATTGAGATTAAAGCTTGTCGGGAAAAAGAAGTGGGAGCTTTGTCTAAAGAGTGCAGTCCCAAATCTGTTGCCTTCGGGAGAACACAAAAGTTAGGTAGGACCGATGATAGATTACCTTTAACTGTGCGTTTACACAATGATGTTTAAATTTTCAGACCATGTCGATCTTATTCGGAATCTCCAAGTGGAGCTAGAACAGTCAAATACTACTCGAAGCAATTTGCGAGTTAAATGGGATCCACCACTACGGCCCAACGGTGTGGTGGTATCGTACACGATATTTTACATTGCTGTTGATTCGCCTGATGCCGTACATGAAAAGCGTTGCATCACGGGATTGGATTATCATCTACATTTTACCAATGGCTATGTTCTGACTGGGTTGTCAACTGGCAACTACAGTATCTGGGTGCGTGCCAATTCGCTTGCTGGTGAGGGCATTAAATCGGAACCAGTTTACAAATACATTCCCGTAGGTTATTTCTCTTATCTAAACCGAACAAGTTTTAATGAATTTTTATAACAGCCCAATCGAATAACCTGGCAAACAATCACTTTTATTTGCATTGGTATAACGATTTTCATTGGTATCGTTGTATGCGTGGTTTACTACGTTCGCAAGAAGTTCCTTTCACCACCGTCCGATTTGAAGATCTTCCCCACAGTTAATCCCTACTACATTAGCATGCAGTATATTCCCGATGAGTGGGAGGTGCCACGCGAAAAGATTATTCAATTGGGAGCTCTGGGCCAGGGATCTTTTGGCATGGTCTACGAGGGTATTTTAAAGAATTTCAACAACCAGGACGATACACCGTGTGCTGTTAAAACTGTGAATGAGAATGCCACCGATAGCGAACGATTGAACTTCTTGAAAGAGGCCAGCGTTATGAAGCAATTCAATACCCATCACGTGGTGCGTCTGCTTGGAGTTTGTTCTCGCGGTCAACCAGCTCTGGTTATCATGGAACTGATGAAAAACGGCGATTTAAAGGCGTATCTCAGACAACATAGACCTGATGCTGACTCAATGAACCACGGCGATCCGCCCATGCAACCTCCAGCACTAGATAGAATTCTGCAGGTACATTATAGGAAAATAAAAGAAATTGAATGATTTTCTGACACGAACCTTATACTTTTACAGATTGCTATTGAAATAGCAGATGGGATGGCATATCTGGCTGCTAAAAAATACGTTCATCGTGATTTGGCGGCTAGAAATTGCATGGTCGCGGCTGATTTGACCGTTAAAATTGGTGATTTCGGTATGACAAGAGATATTTATGAGACTGACTATTATAGAAAGGGCACAAAGGGTAAGTTTACAAATCTAGAACCTTGTAGCCTCATAACAGCTGTATGCGGTTTTCCTTAGGTCTTTTGCCAGTACGATGGATGTCCCCTGAGAGTTTAAAAGATGGCATATTTAGTAGTGCCAGCGATGTGTTCAGCTATGGCGTTGTTCTATGGGAGATGGCAACGCTTGCCTCGCAACCGTATCAAGTAAGTATGGCAAAAACTCGTTTACCGTGTCTTCTTTTTGTATACTTCGTCGCGATAATTTCGAAAGCTATTCACTCAAATCGTCAGTGAGTGCTGTACTGTGTAGAATCACGTGAATTTCCTGCTGCTACGAGTGACAATCGCTTGCGCAATAGACGGCGGAAATGAAAAGTATAAAATGTACAGAATGATACTCCTCGCTTTACCCCATTGAACGAAAACCAATTTAGCATGAGCTCTTTTTTTTGGAAAATATAGAACTCTTTTATATTTATGCGCATGCTTTTAATCTCTTTTAATAGGGCTTCTCAAACGATCAAGTCTTGCGATTCGTAATCGACGGGGGCGTAATGGAACGACCAGAAAACTGCCCCGACAAATTGTACAAATTAATGCATAGATGCTGGCAGCATCGTCCTAGTGCGCGGCCATCATTTATGGAAATAATTCGGTTTTTGCTCGACACAGCGGATGAAAAGTTCAAGGAGGTGTCTTTCTATCATTCAGCTGAGGCTAAGGATATACTCGATCAAATGCATCCGGGTAAGTGTGGTCCGTTGCGAAAGAAAGATATTGCCAATTTCAACGAATTATTAATGATGATGATGAAAATGCCCTTAGATCACGATATGGACGATGTAACAACACCATTGCGAGTGGGAGAATTTGATTATAAATTAAATATCGACGACAATTCGTCAGTAGAGCCGCACGAAAGTCCGGCACTAGACGAAGACGACGAAGATGAAGATGAAGATGACGACAATGCGCAACCCCACTCGCCGTATAGGTGAGAAGAACAACCTTTTTAGGTAAATTTAGGCTATAAACAGAACTTTCAAAATTTACTTTTTTTTAATTCAAAATTTTAAAGGACATTTTTCATTAATATGTTTTTGGCATAATTTTTTTTGGCATTACAATAATTATAATTAACTTTTTTATAAAATACGGTAACACAGTAAAGATGTACATTAATTGAAATCGATACGCGCGAAAATCATGACTACGAGTTTAAGAATACGCGAGTGCTTTGAACAAATTGGTATACTTCCTTTGTATTGAATGTGTTTTTGTTTATTTTTTCTGTACGGTGGATGTGTTGTAGATTAGTTTTGTTGATGATGAAAATAGCTGCTGCCCAAAGCAGTGTTGACACTGTCAAATGCCTTTTCAAAATTAATCAACAGCGAATTCTATAATGGTACGCAATGTGTCCTTCTGCATCCTTTACATTTTCCAGCCGGTCTATTGTTTGTTCCAAAATAGCCTTACGAACTGCACTGATCTCGCAAATCCCTCTTCAATTCTTGCACTTGTGAGAAAGTAAGCCGTGTCTCATGTATAGATGCATTTAACTTTCTAAGATTTATATTTTATTTTTTTTTTATTACAAGCTATATAATGCTTTTAAGGTTTCCAAATTTCCAGTTTCTAATGCCATATTCGTAAACGTGTCGCACGCCAATTTAGTTAATGATAGTAGCTGACTGCCAGTTGATACCATGAAAGAGCCGTTTCCATTCGGTATATTTCTGTTTCTCTGGCCAAAAGTGGAAAAGGCGCACTGTATCTTCACTAGCATTTGCTCATAGGTCTTATAAGCTCGGCTCTCTCCTAAAAATAGAGAATTCCGTCAAGAGCTTTCTATTTTGAATCAACGATTTTACAAATACTAAAAAGGGGGGTCTTTATTATGAGCTAACCCAATCTAATATTGTTCGAATTAAAATTGAAATACTTCGTACTGTCCAACAAATCTTATCGTGAAGGCGTCTTTCCAACATTTCTCGTAAGCGCAGCAAACGATATCGAAATCAGAAAAAAAACAATTTCGTTTTAAATGGCTTGGTATCACATAAACATCGGAAAGTCTATTGAGAAAGCTTTTTAATTTAACCGTTCGGATACGGTGGTCCCTTCCACTCGTCCCTATTTGAAACTGAATTTGAAACTTAATTCATTTTGGTAGTCGTAGTATCGTAGAACTGTAAGCTTTTGTTTTGTTATTTTATCGTTTGATTTGTTTCTTTAGTCATAAGTGTAGATTCTAAGAAGGGCATACCAATTTGTTCAAAATGTACCCAGGGTTTTGTTTTAGCCACAATTTGTTAAATAAAAATAAAATATTTTGGTTGTGCTTATTTTTAAACTTATGTTATCGAAAGGAGGATACTCCTGTGTTTACAAACTTCACGCTCTTTCATTTTGTAGTTTCGATTTTTGTTCATATTTTGCATTTGTCTACCCACCTTTTTTCTTTTATTTTTGTTATTGCACTCCATTTTGGTTTAACCGTAATTTTTCTACTTAAATACCAAATTTGATTATAGCCATGGATCAGCAAACATAATTAGCAGTACACCCGGTGGCCATTCTAAATACAGCCCAAACATAGTAATGAACCAAAGCAATCCATCATTATCGCTTCCATCAACTTCTGCAGCTGCAATGGCTGCATCAATATCTGCCTCTGCCACAGAAAATATCGAAAATGTCCAACCAGATCCATCATTCAAATACGACGAGCTAGAACAACTCCAGTCATTTCAGAATAATTACAATGCAAATACGAATACCACCTACAATGAAACTCCAGCGCAAAATGCAAACAAAAATCATTCATCGAAATATCCAAACAGTCTCAAGCGAGCTGTTGCATCCACAGTACAAAATGTTAGTAATAGTTTAGCACCTTTACGAATATCTAATATGAACTTCCTTCATCGTCGCCTGTTCAAAAATACTAGTAACTCATCATCCGCTGGAGGTAGGGGTAGTCGACGGAATAGCGGTACCAAATCTGAAACATCTAGCAAAAACGGGAATAACAACAACTTTAACGCTAGCGCAATGACGCACAACATTGAGGCGGGGGCATCCACAGGAGGAAGTCGTTCGTTTTTCTCTGGTCTCACACCGAGTCACACAAGCAAAAATCCAAACTATCAAATTCTCGATGAATCGCTAAATGTTTCAGCAAAACAAGACGAACATGAACAATTTCCGTTTGAAGAGAAACGATCCCGCACTCGAACTTGCAGCTCGGGCAGCAATGGCAGTGGGAACAGTAACAATACTAATAACGCTATACTACAACAAACCACAGAACAATGCAATCTAAATAGGGATAATAGTAATTTAAGGACTAGGAATAATCTTAAGGATACCAAATCATCACAATCACAAAAACAGAATCAACCAATTAATCCACCATCTGCACATGAGCTGACTACGAGCTCAGGTGTCAACAGCAGCCCTATTAGCATTAAGGACAATAGAAGTACTAGTGACGCATCGAAAGTGATATTGACATATACTACACCGACAACAAAAACTCCATATCAATTGAAAGAGAATTGGTTAAGGCAGTTACCTCAACGACCACCAAACGGGTTTATTGGACGTGAAGGATAAACAACTTAAATTACTAACTCAATGAAAAGCAAAAATGCACAAAGACCGCGAAATTGTTTCCAACAAAAGTTTACAAACTGTTACACTGATTTTTCTTTGATATTTCTTCTTTTTTTGTATAACAAGCATCTACAATAGTTTTGTAGCAATATAATAAAATCAGTATTTTTTCGGTTAATTAGAAGCCGACCTTACACCATTTCTCTTAACAAAAATGTTGATGTTAGTTTGTTATGTGACAATTTTGAGATTCAGTTTTGAGAATGATTTGATCACCGGTGGTTATGCAAAGGTTATGTAAATGTTTTATTAAAAAACAAAAATGTCTGTGTTCGTGATTGATGTTCTTGTCTGTTGTCCCTTTTTTGTTTTCTTAAAATCAGCTTTTAGTTATTCATTTAGGGAGGAGATATATACAGGATCTTAAATCTCACCGCTGTGCGGTAGTAATGTTCTCGCCTGTCTAGTGGAGGTATATTAGGTATATGCCTTTGCAATAATATTAATATATTAATAATAATACCTTATCTATTTTTCCTGTGGGCGCAGTGGTTGGACTACTGAGAGGTTCCTGATTTAAATTCCGCTGACAAATGTTCGAAACCATAACTCAGAAGTCCTTAAAAAGCTCTCAATTCAGCCATTCGTATTCGACATTCGACATTTTTTTTCGCTTGCGTGCTATTATGCCATGCCAATCACAGAGTATGTGCGTGATGTCCTCTTTGACACCTATGTCGTTACAGAATCTACACAGATCCGTGTCCGAAAGTCCCAGTCTTTTGGCATGCTTTCCGAGAAGACAGTACTCAGACAGGATTCCTATCGCTATTCTCAGGTTTGTCCTGCTTAGTTTAATTTTTGAGGCTTGTAACTCAGTGCTAGAATTGAAAGCGACATCGAATTCAGACCTCACTTATAGCCGAAAAGAAATCGTTCAGAAAATAGCTATATAAGGTTATATACATTTTAAAAGAAATGTCGCCATGCCTGATTTGCTCCCTCATATTTAAAACAAATAAAACCATTATGCAGTCCAAACAAAAATTTTATAAAACCCACCTCCCTGGAAAAGAGGTCTGGTACAACTTGTAAAGATCAAATTGATGTGACTTACTAACAAGTGGAACTGGAACATTCCCACTACACAACCGTTGCACTACAAAAACTTGTATTCGAATCTGAAAGTAATTACATAGTGGTAGTTACATATTTACTCCTATGAAAAGAACCTCTCGCGAACACAGCACACATTTTTAGCTTAACGTATACCACAATTTAGAAGTGATTTTCAGTCAAACTGGAATGCGTTCTACCGTTGTCCTCCCCCTCGCCCTGTGTATTTACCAACTCCCAAGTTGTATGTGATTAGGTTTAACTTTATTTGTGCAATGACGATGTCATAAGTACACAAAGCCCGCCTTTGTATTACATTCAATCTTTAGTCCAATGTGAAGTGCGTCACATTCATTTGACACAGTTTGCTATTACATACCTACCCCTACCTACTTATATTATACCTACTAACCTTTATTACATACTTACCACATGTGTTCGATTCAATATGTAGAAGCTGAAACCGAAAACGCGTTACATTCAACTTCAAACACAAAACTCGATACAGCTTCTGTAAAAAACGCACATTTCCTAAAATTTGTAAAAACATATTCATGCTCCATCAAGAGCTGGTGTATGTTACTACTTTGCTGAATCATTGCTTAAGCAAGAAAAAGTCAAAACTTTTGTACATAATAAAAAAAACTAGTTGATTAAAAAAAAAAAATTTAATTTAAAAAAAAAATAATCGAAAACCACAAATGTTTGCAATGTTCTCAAATTTGTTGGTGATTTAAAAAAAATGTTTTGTACTTTTATTGTAAATAGCAGTTTAACTAGCTTTTGCATTTTAGATTATTAAAACAGTTACAAAACAACTTAAAAAAAAGCTTGTATTGTATAAAAACTAAATTGATAAAAACATGTGTAACTTATTAAAACTTTTTTAACGAAGAAAGAAAAAGGATAACAGTACCAAAAACAAAGAAAAAAACAATAAAGTTTTTAATTATAATAACATTTTAACTAACTAGAACTTTAGGAGGAATTAACGTAAATTGTAAAACGTAAAGGTAAACTTAATATAAATAAATTTAGATGTGTCATGAAAACGTTCTGAGAACATGTTGCTTGCGTGTAGGTCAGTTTTCTTTCTCTGAACAATATATACATGCATGTATATATACGGTTTGCTTGTTGTGACGGATTGCTCAAATTGATATACATTTATGTACAATGTTTTTTTTTATATACATATATAAATTTGGCGTACATAACAAAATGGCCTGAAATATCTTGTACTTAATATGTGAATAAATTTACGACTTTCTAAACAAAATATGAAAAAGTTTTCCAAATATAATATACATTTTGTCTTATTGTAAAAATAAAATTTATAACAAAAACCTACGCAACGCAACCGCAAATCTCTGCCACACATCACTATTAATCAACATTATAGAAATAAATAATAAAATATTTCTTTTTTATATAAAATAAAACAGAAAAAAAAATTAGTAACATTATTTTATTTTGCATTATATATATTTAGCTTAATTTTTTTGTTGTTTTTTTTTATCTAAAAAGAAAATGTTGTTAGTAGTCTTATTGTAAAAAAAAATTTAAAATATTTTATAACTATAACAATATTTGTTCTTAGATTAAGAATGCCTTTTATATATATGTACATAAATACATATAATAAATTCATTATCCAAGGAAAATATTATAATTTATACAAACAAACAAAAAAAATTAAAAAAAAAACAAAGGATAACGTTTTAGTAATAAAGGCAGGCAAGAGATTGCAACAAACTAACAAACAAACAAAATTGCAGTAATTTTAACAGAAAATCATTATGAAAAGGAAAGAGAAATATTGCAAACTACAACTTAAAGATAATATAGATTTTTTAAACACATTACCAAACTCTTCTTCATACATAATAACAACCAATTAATTATTGCATAACTATTTATTTTATATCTAACGTTGAAATTATGTTCTACACAACAAAGTACAAAACAAACAAAAGAACTAGTTTTCTTTTTTTATATTCAAATAAGATAAACTTACCAATAGCAAAAATCAGACAAAACACAACAATAAAACAAAATAGATTTAATCCAATTTTTTTTTATTTATATTGTTATTTTACACGCCAATCGAATTTTTTTATTTTTTTTTTCTCCGATATAAAATAGATTTTTTCCATACATTCAGACATAACCCCAACAGCAATAAGAAACAATAATTTTAAACAAAAATCCTGAGCAAAGAACAACAACTGATTTTCAATTCTATTAATTTATTAAATTAGTCGTAAATATTTTACATGAACCACAAACAGCCACGAAATAAAGCGCAGCTGATGGAATGTGTTTTTTTTTTTAAGATGGACAGTTTTTGTGAAAAAGAAAATACTAAAATAATAAATTTTAATATTAAACGCTAATAGTTCCCCGTAACATTTAAACCAGTAAAATGGGCGGAAATATTTACTGGGTAAATCAATTGCATTTTTATTGTAGAAAAAATGTCAGTCCTTAAAAGATAAACGTATTCCTTCAAGAAGTGCATCTGCGATTTTCTTATACACACATTCTCTCTTTTTCAACAACTCTCTATTCAATGTTCTTTATTATTTGTATTTACTTTCTTTTTTTTTTAGTTTTAAACAAAAGTGCAACAAAACTAATTCCTGTTCAAACACACATGCAATAGTTAAATAAAATTTTGAATACAATACACTTTTTTTAGATATATAGTTTAAATATGTATTTTATTTATAAATACACATTAAGTTCCAATTAAATAAAGAAAAAGAAACAAAAAATAGTTCCAACTATAAAATAAATAGGGGATAAAACGTAAACATATTTATAACCTTACATAGAAACTGAACAAAAGTAAAATACCAATTTTAGTTTTTTTTTTATAAACCAATTAAATATTAATAATCCGTAAAAATATGAAATAAAATGAAAAAAAAAAACACAAAACCCAATAACTTAAATATAATACAAGCAAATTAACGAAATGAAATGGAAAAACAAAATTCTATGGTAATTGTATTTGAAATTTATATTTGAATGGTTAAAACACAGATATTTACACTCACAAGACTGAAATATATAGTTCCTTTGTTTTTATGTAAAAAAAGTAAATTAATTGGAGTTAAAATTACATTTTAATTACAAAAAAATGCAGACTTTGATTAAAATTTAATTAAATAAAATATGAATCGAATCACATGTGTTTTATTTTGTTTTATGAACAGGTCATCTACGGAGGATAATGTTTTGTTAAAAATAATCTTATTCACCGTACGTGACGGGGAGAGGAGATGAAAAGTCAACTAAAACGAAGGAGTGTCACGAAAAAGGTACACACATGAGCTATGCATCATAAGGCATCCAGATGTTTCTTTACTTTCGTATGTGGTAAGCTTTTTTACTTATGTTGTTTTCGGTTGGGAGCTCTCAGAAAACTTTTTTTGCTCTCAGAGCAGTTTTTATTTTCGTTTGGTACAAAAAAAGCAATATTTTTTGATTTCAGAGCACTTTTAAGAATCTGGATTTTTTCTCAGATTTACCAATACAAGTACGTTTCAGTTTGACAACAAGTGGAGTTTGTTTATGTTTTCGTGAAATTTTTCAACTGAAAAGAAACGAATCGCAGGGTTGATCTTTTTTTTGTTAATTATTTATGTACAAATGTTTAGAAATCAATCTGGGCGAGCATTTTGAATGTTTTCATATTAAATTTAACCAGTGAATGGAAAACGCTTAGAAAAGTGTCTAATCTACACATATTCCAATCGCACAAATATCAACATAAAAAAGAGCATGTTCGATAGACACACGAAATCTGAAATCTGAGAGCGAATCTAAAGAAGCCCAATCGTAAACCACATCAGAGTTGCTTTGAGTGGGTTTGAGTTTGACAGCTTGTGGAGTTTGTTTACGTTTTCGTGTAATTTTTCAACTGCAAAGAAACGCATTGCATTTAGATGGATCTATTTTTGTTAACTATTCATGTACATGTACAAACGTTTAGAAATCAATCTGGGCGTAAAATTTCGAATATTTTAATACACAATTTAACCAGTGAATTCACATGTTATAATCGCACGAATATCAAAAAAAAAACCTGAAATCTGTTTGATACGAATTTAGGGCCAACGGCGTCAACGCCACAGAACGATAAAGATGTAGGCGACATATGATTCCAGCGCTACGGGGCTACGTGCCACAGAGCAGATAGACATTTTGCATCAACGATCCTAGGGTAAGGTGGTCACTCGTAGAGGTGACGTGAATTGGAAACCAAGATCATGCGATTTGACCTCCCTTGACCTTTCTTATGCGGTTTCCTGAAGTCGTATATTTATGCAAGTAAGCCGCCGGGTCTTCCCGAGCAGCGCGGCACCCAGATTCCCCGAGTCTGTTCCGTCTGTGAAGTTCTGGTGCGGAGGCTAGGAACATACGAGGTTCTCCAGCGTCGAAGAGAAAAAAAATGAGTATGGCTGAAGGCTTATTATTTTTAAGGGGTACGAAATACGAGGGCCTTAAATAATATGCATTGAAAGTATGAAACTCATGTGTGCATTATGGATTGGTATAGACTATAGATAACGCTCGTATTTATCCACTTTTTTAGGGGATTATCCCTTTTTTCAAAGTCAAAGAAGCTATCCTCTGAAAATTTCCAAAATCCGTTTTTTATCCTATAAACTCCACTTTTCACCATAGCAGACTTTTAAGGATATATCGTAAGATATTGTAAGCGAACCGACCTAACGCGCTATTGTGAATTCAACACTTTCGCGTCTATGAATGGGTTCTCCCGAAAATTCGTTTCAATTTCGAAAATTCAGCTTATCGCTCTGTTGTGAATTCAACTTTTGCGGGCTGTCATTTTCGCGTATTCGTTCGGTGCGTGTGGCTACGATTTTATTTGTGAATTTATTAAAAACAAAAAAGAATATAACGCCGAGAACAACAAAAGGCGAAACGATTCAGATGCGAATGACGATGATGATGGCACATTGGTTGTTTATTAAACACATATGGAACTTAAAAATAATAATAATTTACTAAACACAATTTGCCTTCAATTGATGAGTTTCATCAATTTCAGCGAGAAAACAAGTTAAAATCATATCCACTATTATATCCTCTTTTTTAAATTGTGATATCCCTTCAAATATCCAAATTTCGGGCATTTATCCCGTTTTCTGTCTGCAAAAAGATACGAGCGTTAACTATAGATCATGGTGGAAGGTGTTGGGAAATATTGTTTTTGATTAGAAGTCAAAAAAAAAACAGACCGGTTATAGTTCGATTTGTATTCTGTACTATTTTTTATATTTTCGCTTTAACATTTACATATTAATACATTACAATAATAAAACAATAGTATTTCGATTTTGTTTCAATTATTATAAGTATTCTTATTTATATACTTCCGTTATATTTGCATGCGTTAATTTACAATACGCAAAAATATCTTCTATTTCGTTTGTTATTTATTTATTTTTGATTCCTATTATGTAGTATTCAAATAGAAAATGAACAAATAATGGCTGCACATTAAGAGTGTATAAAAAATAGTTTATTATTTCTATATATTTTTCTTATTTCTCTCATTAAAAGCTATTATTTAAACAATTAAAGACAAATGTTAAACAGTTGTAAATAAAAACTCGTAGCTTTTTTACAAAATTACACATTACTCAAGAGCAAAACTTAAGTAGATATATTAAAATAAAAGAACATAACATTATTAACAGATATTAATTTGTATAATATTACCAAGGGGAAACTAAAAATTTACAAAAAATAATAAACAACACATATCTTTTTGCCTTGTTCAATTTGTGTATAGGGAAATTTGAAATATGTATAGGTTACTTAAAAAGATAATTAATTCTTGCTTGTAATGGCATGAGCGACAAGAAACTAGTTAACAATCTCGTTAATATAATACAGAAAAACGGTTGCGTTGTTTAGACAACAAAAATAAAAAAAAATAAAAAAAAAATATGAAAGTTTATTTATTTTATTTTTCGAAGTAAACTGAACGCAATTATTGGTGTTAACCATAATTGAGTTCACCACACAATACTTTTGTATTACGTTCTAGTCATTATCCTAGACAGTTATCAGTCAAAGCTTCTTGCGTTGCCCATTATTTTTAAAAATTACGAACAATGTTCTATTGATTGCAGCAGCAAGAAAATATGCGTCGTTAACGAATGTCAAATATCAAAAGAAAATCGAGAATTGTCCCTTTTTGGGAATCTAGTTGTTTTTTTTTAATAACATAGTTTTTGCTAAGTAAAATTTGTGACGCGCGATAAATAATCTTTTGCATTTAAAACTCACATAAAACAACACACTTTTTTTTTTTGTATATATAAATTTGTTTGTTATGTATATTTTATTATTTTAAATCTTACGTCTATTGTTTAATATTGCAACACGATTTAGTTTTCTTTTTTTTTTTTTTGTAAAAGTGGGGGTATGCCAGGAAATTAATTTCATTGTTATGAACTTCATAAATTATTCTGCAAGAAGGACAACAGTTTTGTTTCGTAGTGTTTACTTGACTCTAGGTTTCGCAATGAATGTCGTTCGTTTGGATACACTTGCAATTGATGTGGTTTGTTGGCCTTTACAAGAGCGGTAATTAGCTGCGACGTGTGATAGAAGTGAACGTTTTCATCAATCAAGCCGTGAATGATGAGCAAACGATTATCTCTGCGAAAGGTGTTATTAGCTGTTGGGAATATTGCAATTGGTTTTACTGGCAACTTACTCTTCGGGAAACGAATGCACGTAGTTAAGCACCGATCCCATGGTGTAACCATGTTGATTGTTCTGTGGAAGATCCATGTAACGTTCCGTGTAGCCCGTGTCGTAGAATTCCCAGTTCGTAACTGGGGCACCAGCGATAGCAACCTTAAATATCTCCGGAAACTGAGCTAGACCCATTAAACTGAGATAACCACCTGAAGAAAACCAGTGACTTAGTATTTTACATGATCGCATTATAATGAAAAATAATTAAGCATGCAGGATCCAACAACGAATTACCCAATGACACATTTTTACAAAAAGGCTTACACTCAAAGTGAATATTAATGCCATGAAATTGAGGGCCCCACTTCGAACGAAATATCCTAAAAGGAGAGTGTGACAAGCGTAAGTGAAGCAACGCTATTGTTTCATACTTCTTCACGACTCTTCTGTTCGGGGTGGAGCCCAAAAATCACTTTATGAGGAGTGTAGTTCGTAATTTGCTGATCTTAATGGATAATATATATAGAATTCATCAAAGATGAGGCAGACAGAAGTAATGGCTATTTGAAGCCAAAAACAGTTTCTATTAGATTTCTTTAAGGAAAATTCGTTCACTACTTTCGGATATAATCAGTGCCGCTATAAATGCGGATCGAAATAGGACCCATAGCAATTAGACTCTATCTTAATATCGATCTTGTTTTTTTTTAAGTGTTGAGCACTTGGCATAGATATAAACCGCAGTAGTATTTCGTATTAAAATAAGAACCAAAAATCAACGTCGAATGTAGATACATAAAATACGAAACAACTTACCATATGACCAGCCGTGAATTGCGACGCGATTCATGTCGATGTATCCTAATTGCTCAGACAGAATTCTCAACCCGTGAACTTGATCCTTTAACTCCACTGTTCCCATACGGCATCGTATATGACTCTCGAATTTAATACCGCGATGTCGGGAACCCCGGGAGTCTATACAAATTACGCAGTAGCCTTGCGCAGCCAGCATATGCATTCGTAGTTGTCGCATTCCCTGTTAACATTTAAAGGTAAGTGCCACAAGATCGAAACAACATCCAAACGACGTACCTTAAAAGTATTATTAACAGTTTGCACCTCTGGACCACCATAGACACTCAGCACTGTAGGATACTTGACGCCCAGCTGGAAATTGTGTGGCTTGAAAACCATTGCGTATACCACATCTCCAGACGGCAGCTTCGGGCGATAGATTTGCGGACAATATTGTGCCTCGGGCTGTCCGCCCTCATGCAAGTAGCCCATATGAATCATTTGTATTCCGTTTACGCCACCACTTTGGCAGCTCTGAGACACTTTAATCACCTTACACGATGGAAGACGTTGAATGTTGCAATACACTTGCATCATTAGTTTGCATTCCTAGTACAAGAATCTGGATGTGCTTTATATTCCTTTGTGATAGCGAAAATAAATCTTACCTCATCAAATTCAATTTGATAGGAATAGCCGGGATCGGTAAGTAATCGAACGTGTTCGGGTCTCTGCAGACTGACTACGTAGAGATGCTTCTCCAATGGAGTCTCTCGTAGGCCTAGGAAATACACTAACTGCTGCACTTTGTCGACCCAGATATTACGGCCAAGAACTTCCCAGTCACCAGACGTTATAGCCACCTGTCGAGAAATTGAAATTGTTTGATTACAGTGTCTGCACGAGAACTGTCTTACTGTTTTAAGACCTACTTTATTCACTAGATTGGGCTGTAGCGGAGAGGTATTTACACCTTCCAGATTTTCGCTATGCACGCTGTTGTCCTTGCAGCCATTGACTGTAACCGTGCCGCTTAGGCTGGAGGTAATTAAGTAGAGATGTCTGAAGCCGGTCTCCTCAGATGCCCACAAAAACGTTATTGTAGTGTCTGTTATTTCAAGGAAGTACAGCAAATCATGAACGTTTATCCATGTGTCTGTTTGTTGTGAGTATAGTACCTGGAAATGATTCATGGTGATACTGATGTAAATATGTTCACCTCACGTTTACCTGGAGGGGACTAATCGCCCTACTATACGAACTCTTCCAACTGTGATCGGCCGACCCTGACGGAGACGATGCTGTGCTGCTGAAAGTTTCGCAAAAATTGTCCAAAGGTATCAGCACAAGATCTAATCTCTGTTGTTTTCGATTCATGGCCTGCATCCAAACACTGAAAGAAAAGAAAAAAAAACAAATGCTACAAATCCAAGCTTTAGAAATGTTACTCATGTCAGTTTACTATTTCGAGTCAGGAGTCCATCCAACACGCACAATATACTCCAGCCACGGAAGCACGACCGACAACGAATAGGGCAAATCTTTTATGCAAATATCGCTAATCTGCAACGATTCGTTTAAAACAAATTGAACCATTTTCAATTTTGACTTTGCATTCGGAGTTCCAGCGCGAGGAAATCGATATTCTTCCAATTCGCCAACAACAGCTTGCGACGATGGAAACGTAAAGAGGCCGACATCCGATTCATCGACTTCTTCGTAGACAATTCGATAGACTCCATCTGGGATGGAATTTAGAAAGTTATCGACACATTCTCGAAATAGCTGTATTAAAAAGATACCTTCCGCGTTCGGCTGCCACCAGTAGCCTTGATATCGGCTGAACTCCTCTTGCATTACATACGACGGCACTCCGGCGCTTAGTGGGTCGTCGGCAAATGATCGCCTGCCATCATGAGCAAATGTTAATCGTTCCTCATGACCACTCAAGGTGTGCGTAACCCAAATGTCGCCGCCACTAATATACGCTATAAGATCCGAGTTCTGTGGGCATATTTGTGGATCGAGGGCAGCCCATGCAGGACAAGTTCTCAACTGTGTAGGAAATAGTGGAGCGGTCTAAAAATCAAAAAGGATCGATGGTGAATATTTGTACACTTTAGTTAGCAATCTTTTCAATAAATATCAGGTCTGTAAGTCGCAGGGCACTAGGTGACCTTCAACAAAATGTTTAATGGGAAAACCAAATACGGAAGACTGTTTAGTTGCTGCTTTTTTATGCGATTCCTGATTCTGTTTGTCAGGAATACATTTATACTTCAAGATAAAAACTCTGTTTGGGTGTAGATATTTGTGCGGAGTATTCAAACTCTGCAACATGACCAGGCAAATAAAATCCAACCATTGCACCCAAGCAAATGTCGACAAATGGCGAGTTACCTAATGTAAATCATAGAAAAATGCAAACTCACGTTATAGCCAGTATCAAGGCACTGGTACAAGTCACTTAAAACCGGGAACACTATTTTTCCACTCGGTTTGTGTAGTTCATAGGAAGTTATGCCCCAAGTGGACAATCTCTTCCTTTCTTGCAACAACTGAAATTCTCGCGAGCATACATTGCTACCGGCGACAGAAGATATTGATTGCTCAAGTACCAAATTCCAAGTTAGTCTAAAATGAATAAATAAAAAAAACAGTTCATGTTGAAATTCTATTAAGAAACCCTACTGCGACTTACTTCTTTGAAGGTGAACTAGAATCGGCAAAGTTAATGTCCGTGGACAACAGCGTAGTTTCCCATGCATTGGGTGGCGTACTCAAAAAGTATATCCTGATTCTTCCGTCTGACAGGGTACGAAAGTTTACGTCCATCGGAACCATGCTAGATAAGTTCGCTACCTGCTTTCGCAAGTCGTTGACTACCGCCGTCAATTCGGACCATGATTTTTTATTGTTTTTTGACCCGGGACTTGATAAACCGGGAAGCGGTGGACCCGTGGAATGTGTCCCACTGCTGCTCACCATTGCCCGATTTCCAATGTGGTTACCGACAACTATACCATCGAGTAGAATATACGAGGATGGTGGTGGCGGTTCATGAGACTGCTGCTGCCTGTTGCGATGATGATGCGCTACGGAACTGCTGCTGTCCATCATACGCTTAATCCGTTCCAGAATTTCCTCCAGCACTACGTCTAAACCACATGAGATGTGTCCGCAAAAAGTTGGTACGTTTTCCTTGTTAAATTGCTTTGTTATTTGTTATTGTGTAGATTTTCCTTTTTCTTCTAATTTCTTCCTGCACTTTTAATTATCAAAATCGTAGGTCTTTTTCCTCTAGTTAAGCAGTCATGCCAAAAAGTAAACTATTCGACATAAAGCTAAAATTCGCCACGAATTTAATTTCAATCTTGTTAAACCAAGGATTCCCACATCTCCAAAGCGAAAAAATTGAAGTTTACGAAATCTTTGACACAAGATATTCGATAACTAGTCTCTTTCGCTCACTTGCCTTTGTTGCAAAATATTCACTTCGAACTTATTTTTTCCAACGTCAAATTATATAAAAAGAAATCAAAAAATATTTTTAAAAAATCATAGTAAAAGTTATTATTATTTTTGTCTTTTTATCGAAGACCGATGAAATGAAGTGAAAGCAGCCAAACACGAATTCTCCGTTCTACTTTTATTGGATTGTCCTTTTGTTTTCGAATTCGGTGAGAGAGACAAGCCAGCTTAACGAAAGTAATTTTACGAATGATTCTGTTTTGGCTAATAAGAAGGAGGAAGATAGACTGTTTTGTTGGCTGTCAGAAAACAGAAAGTCTCTGAAAGAGGAATGTCAAAAGATGTGCCTTTCATTTTTTCTTTACCTACGTTAATAATGAAAGGTAGATTGAGGTGGATATAGCTCTGGAATAGTAACGAACAGCAGGCCAGTGTACCCAGCACCAGTATTATTTTAATGAAATTTCTTATTGGAGATTGAAGCAGAGATGAATGATTCCATTATCTTTGGTGGGAAGTCTCCTTAGAAAGAAATAATTTCATACAAAAAAGCAGCTCACAAATAAAATTGATCTTAGAGATTTTTATTGACCAGTGGTCAACAACTGTTTGTTATTCAAAGAATTCGCGTCGTTATTCATTTTACATGATTAGCGGTTTTTTGATTGAATGTCTGTACATATTCCAATGTTCTTTTAAGTACCTCTCTTTTTTCCTAAAATTATACTACATTAAAAACTGTATGTAAGCAAATTTCATTGTATAGTTTAAGGACTTGTGCATAACAATTTCATAACAATCTTTGGTCTATTAAGAAAGATTCCCGACTTTGAACTCGAATTCAATTCGTGTGCGCATGCGTACTATTATTTTTTTTTTTGTAGGTAGGTACCTATGCGGTTCAAATTACGACATTGCTTTCCATCAGCGTCAGTTCTTCAATTATGACGTACCTATGTTGTGCCTACATCAAATATATAGGTAATCAAAAATGATTTCCGCTACACAGGTGTCTCTTCCTAATTTTTTTTAAGTTTTAAAGTGTTTTCCACCAACTTCACATAGCAACTAGCACTTTTGGTTCACTTTGGCAAAGACATTGAACTGTCATCTATCGATACGTACGAGGTACGAGTAGCAGTTAACGTTTGCATTCTTCTGTTAAGTTAATCTATCTACTGTCAATCATAAATTTTGTCTTCCGGGTTGCGCAACAGATGGTACTTTGTCCAGCAAATATTATTTGAAAACTGTTAATCACCGACATTGAAATCATAGTCAAATTTCATCATAACATGATGATGCTGTGATTCAAATTGCCTACTGCAAATAGAAAAAGTTCACGGCTGATAGTTTAGCTCGCGTTGGTTTTCTAAGATTGTTTACATGTTAATTCCTTTGTAGATACATTCCTGCAAATATACCAGCGGTCTGTAGACTGCACAAAAATAAATGCATAAGCTTTTACATTGTGTGTATGTACTTCTAAATCACATGAATTAACGTTTTATTCCAAAGCCAGAAAAAGCGTAATCATCTATCTCCTTCGCCTCACTAAATACTGCTTTATCAATACGTGAACTAGGACTTCCAGTTGTCTGTAGCCAGTGTTTCCTAAAATTTAAATATTGGAACGTAAGTAACCTATATAATCATATCAAAATCTTTACGTACATTTCATTAATCTGATTTGTACTTCCTTCAAGTTGGCCCTTCACAGTGCCATCTTCAGTATTCATACACCAACCTCGTACTCCAAGAGCCTTTGCTTGCTTTTCGGTATACTGCAGGCAGACACAGAATTCAAAGGTTAGTATTGTCCATTTATCTACATATCTTTTCTGTCCTATTTTGTTGTACTAAAATAAAATATATTACCTTGCGAAAAAATACTCCTACAGGTAAAACAAACAATAAGTTAAAATTATATAATAAACTTGGACAGCATTACCTTGCACGATCCCGAAAACCTCGAAATCACAGGCTAATAGCTTTGTTGGTGGCATTTTTACTTGCGTGGGAAATACTTCAAATGTATGACATTTAATCCAAATCAAACACAAATATATGTATAGCAGAGTAATTTTAACAAACAATGCAAAAACAGACTCAATCGTCAATCCCCAGCAGCCAGCACCCGCTAAAAGACCATGCGTACTTATTTGTTATTGTTTGCTTGTTTTGTGTTGTCTTCGTAACCGTATCCGTACGGCGAAATGTCATTTATTACATTTGTTATCTCTTATGAAAGCTAACTAAAGCTTTTACCGAGTTTATTTCGCGCGTTCAGGATATTAAATAACTCGTGTTATTATCCGAAAAAAATTTAAATTTCTTTGTTTTAAATAAAAGAAAATGTATCTACTTATTGAAATCATTGACAAATTAATATCAAGAAATGATGTCTGCTAAGTTCGGCAATGAAATGAATGTAAAACAATGGTAAACAAATTACGGTACCTATATGAATGTTCCTATAGTTTGTACCTGAAATAAAGAATCATTTTGGCTTTGTTTTTTCAGTTATTTTCTTATCCTAAAATCATAATCAGGGCATACGGGGCAATTATGTGTTCACCATAGACAGTTGGATACTAAGAGCCTTCCTTTTCCCGAGAAGCTGGGTAATTTTAATTATATTTAAAGGGCACTGGTCGATATATTTACTTACTTAGGTACTTGAAATGAAAGCTTTAATGGAACAAGAATCTGTAGTGGTTGTGATAAGTTTGTTTCGATACAACAATGCCGATCGTTTGTGTGAATAAATATTGTAAGTTTATTTTGTCCAATACGTTCTTTATTCCCTACATAATACCTTCCATTTTCAAATAGAAAATGCGTTAAGAGATTTAAAATTTGTGTAAGATCCACAGAAATCATTTTGTTTTATGTTTCCTCAACTCCATTAGGTGTTTTGCTGCAGTGACGGTGTTTCGCATAAGCATAGCAACAGTCATAGGTCCAACTCCTCCCGGTACTGGGGTTATGTGTCCAGCAATTTTGCGAACCTCTATTAAATGATTCAAATAATTAATTTGTGAATACCTTGGAGATCAAAAGAAAATTACCCTCAAAATCAATATCCCCTACTAGCTTAGATTTGCCGTTTTCGTCTGTAATTCTAGTTATGCCTACATCAATCACACATGCACCACTTTTCACCATATCTGCCTTAACCAAACCAGGTACACCTGTTGCTGTTACAATAATATCGGCTAATCTACAATACGCAGCCAATTCAAGCGGAGGAGTAAATCGATGACAAATTGTTACAGTTGCATCCATTGCCGAAGTTTCGTTTCTACCATCCGAGTGCAGTAACATGGCGATTGGCATTCCAACATTTTTTGATCGTCCAATGACAACAACGTTCTTACCAAACGTTTCGATGCATGTTCGTTTTATTAATTCCTGTACACCCAGCGGAGTACAGGGGATCATCGAGTTCATGTCAAGGCACATTCTGCCCACATTTACCTCATTGAAACCATCAACATCCTTCTCACACATCACAGCATTGCATATAACTCGCTCTTTCATATGCGATGGCAGCGGCAATTGAATCAAGATACCGTCAACAGCATCTGATTTATTAAGCTGATCGATTAAGTCGAGAAGTTCCTGCTCCTTTGTGTCGGCTGGAAGTGTTCTTGTAATGCTATCGATTCCAACATCTTTGGCGGCCTAATGGGATAATTATGTATATCCAAACGAATGAGATAGAAAATCAGTAAGAAAATCACCATCATTTTGTTCCGAACGTATGTCTGGCTAGCAGGATCTTCACCAACCAAAATAGCGGTTAAGTGCGGCTTACGATTTCCTGCTGCAGTATATTCTTCTACCTCTTTCCGAAGCTCAGCGCGGATTTCGGCAGCAATCGCCTTACCATCAATCAGTTGGGCCATATTGCTGCAATAAATTATATATTACAAACTTACAAACAAAAAATTGCACACAGTTTAAAATAAACGCCACTTGGGACATGCCGAAGCGTGATTAGGTTCGTTCTAGACACTTAGGAAAGTACATTTTACTGCCAAGTTCTAAAAAAAAGTACATTTTTCTGCTAACGATCACTGCAGAGGGGATTTACTTCAAAAGGTCAAATTTGTTTATCTTTTTTTTGTTCTAGATTAATGACAATTCGAATGTCCATGAACACATACGTTTGTTACCTTATCTACGAATTTAGCTTTGTAAGGTGGTAAATATTCCGGAGATACCTATAACACTCTTCAGAAATATTGATTCAGTGCGTTTTTTTTTTATTTGATATGAAAATGGCAAAGTTATGAAAACGAAAATCTCTAATCCTGTCGCTTAGTGGAATGCGGAATGACTATAACACAACACGAGTTGCGCAGCTTCATTCAAACCGTGCAGGGGTACAACTTTTTTAGTTCAGTCAAGTCAAAACCAATAAAAACAATTTTTTTTTACATAAACAGGTTTAATCAACCATTTCTCTTAATTTAAACCATAAACGAGAAAAAAACTTCATATTTGTATGAAAACTAAATTTAATTAATAAATGCGCATATTATATACCCAAGTTATCTTGGGTTCAATAGCGCCGTCACCATGCCAGCAGCCTCTTTGTCCACTTCCTCAAGAGCATTCAACAGATGCAAACCATTTATTCCGTCTACCCCAACAATACATCTAAGCATAGCTTCAGCATTTGACCACAATTGATGTGGTAAATGATCTAGTTTTAATACAGTGGCCAGTTTTCTCCACTTCTCGTCGACGTTGAGCATTTTGGCAAGTCGTCTATAGACTTGTTTGTCTTTTAGTAGCTCCTTTATATGCAGATCATATTCCTGTTTGACTTCAATGCTTGATTGTGATGATTTATCATCATCATCTCCAGTTGAACTGCTGTCCTCGAACTCTGGTTCTTTTTTTATAAAATTGGATACTTTTAGTCCCGAGCAACTTGAAGGAGGCAAAAAAGGTTGTAGTAAGTTGAGAATTTCCGTTCTTATTGACCCCTTTAAAGTGTGTGCCAGATCGATAGCGGTGTGTCCGGCTCGATTGGTTGCATTTATATTTACTTTGCTATTTTGTAAAACAATCTCAACGATTTCTTTGTTCCGTTCCTGCACAGCTAAATGAAGGGCGTTATTGCCATCCCGGGAATTAGTAATTTTAGCTGAGGCGTTGCATTTCAATAACAGAACCTCCACAAAGACTGAGTTGTTCTTGCGAATGGCCAAATCCAGCGGTGTTCGGCCATCGTCATTTGTTAGGTTAACATTAAAGTCGCCGGATGTCATATGAGCGACAAACTTCTCCACACACTGTGTTAAGTTTTCAGCAATAGCAATATGCAGTGCTGTGTTGCCGTGCGTGTCTTGTACGTTCGGATCGCAGTTCAGTCCCAGTAAAGGTCTTATGAATGCAGCCTGATCGAATAAACAAGCCACGTGCAACGGAGTCTGGCGGCGATTATTTGCTTGGGATAATAAGTTCGTAAGGTTTAGCCTGGCCAGTATTTTAAAAACTGTTATAGCATCGGTTAGCCTGCCCTGTCTAATTATGTCGTGCACGATAGTATCCCCGTTGTCATTAGCAGTAACAAAGTCTGCGAAAATTAATTTGACTTTATTCACGACCGGCTCCAGTCCGAGTTTTGCGCTATTATTGAACGCGAATACTAAATTTTTCAATGTGACATGATATGGATGTGTCTTTGTATCCTGAACTGTATTTGTACCCAGCTTCGTCGGATTTCTTTTTTGCCTCGATGCTTCGCCATCCGTTTCTAGTCCCAAATATTTAAACATGCCGAAGTCAGGGTCTAATATCATACTTTCTAATTCGTCGGAGTCACTGTTAACTTGTCGAATGAAAGTGTTGAACTCGCAGGTATACTCGTTTGGAACTGGGGAATAAATTCCGGCTTCTCGTTTTAATTCTTCTTTACTTTGTGGGTCATCCTTTATTGTCAGTATGTGCATAGGCATGCCTTTGGCCAAAACAGATTCTGGCAGTTCGTATGAACTCAGTGGGCTTTTAGTAAACGAAAATGAACTCGACGTTCGTCTGCGCTTACGCGATAGAATAATGTCTCGCGGTTTGTATCGAAATGTGACAGGAGAACTGCGTTCGTTGTCGTTTTCACGTACCAATTCAATAAACACATTTACATGACTATCGATGTCTTTATTTCTATATTCTGGAGTGCGCACGACAATAGCATACTGATGGTGGACGTCGGCTTCGGTAAAGTGGGCAAACGCTTCCCACACTTCGATATCGTCAACGATTTCAAAGAAGCGCACTTTTATATTGTTTTTGTTTACTTTTTCAACTAAAAGTATTAAATCATCCCCACCTGCGACACTACCGGCAATAATACTTAGGCGGCAAATCTTTAGCTCTCCAGTTAACGCACTTTTGCGGTTGTTGATGGGGCGAGAGAAAACAGGTTCACATATTTTTATCCAGTGTCCTCCGTCGACGATTTTAAATGCTTCAAAGCAAAGGCGAACCTATACAAAAACAGAAAACGTATACTCATTAGTAGTAATAATTTTCAAATAGGTACGAGTCCAAGCGACCGAAATTTATTGCAATTTTTGTGTAACAACTCTACATCAAATGAGGTAAATTTATCTTGTGGTTAAGTATAAAACTGAACGTAGGGCGTTCCGAAATTCGATCTAAGGTGCTTTGAATAGCCTTGGGCTTAGTGATAAGACAAAAGCTACGCCCCAGATTATGATTAAAATTGTTTAAAAATGCTGCTGTTAAACTAGATTTTCAGCAAAAGTACCAGAATGGCATTGCTCTACAAGACATTGTTTGGCATTTGAAAAGCAATTAAAATGATTTTAATAGAAAACTGTAAGCTTACTTGGTTCACACTCATAGTTTTGGCTTCGCGTTCAACCTCATTTCGCAAAGCACTCTCCTGTTTTTGTGACAGCTCCTTGCATCGTAGTTGAAACTTTAATTTCTCTTTTTTCTTTTTAAACAGCTCCATTGCGATTTCCTTTTTGGCAGTGTGTATGATGCCCATGTTTTCAAATCGAGCTATATAACCCTTGTCTGGGGAAACAAAGACATCGTGTGGATCACACATGTCCATATTGTCCTTGTGGACAACCAGCTGGTGGGAGTGCAGCGACGGTTTATCAATATTTGGTTGGTACAAACTACATCGTATGACTCCGGCACTGCTAAAATTTCTCAGCTCCACTTCGGGAAAGGTTTTTTTCGATCTTTCCGATCGCTCACCATTAAGTGAACCGTGGGTTCCATGCATTTCCGACTTGTAACGAAAACGAAATTTTTCTGTAGGTTGCTCTAGTATAACCAAAAGACTTTTGTAACTGATTTCCGTCGCGTTGTTTTTTGAAGACGTTATATTGGCGTTTGATTCGGAAAAGTTTAGTTTCTGTAACTTGTTTAATCCATCGTTGTTTTGCATGGCGGCAGGCACTCGAGGTGCTGATGACGTAGAAGAGCCAAGAAAATATGACTTTTTATCGACATCGTATATTTCATTACTATGCATCCTTTTTCTGTGATATTTAACTGGCTGTAGAAATATTTTGTCTGATATTGCTGCTGAAAATTGTGCCTGTTATTTGTGAGCTGATGCGTCACGCGGGTTATTCCTTCGAAGTGGCTGACTAATGTAACGCATACTAGATTATATTATTGCATGTACTTATAGCGACACCATTATTTGCTATGTTTCGCTAATACCGTTTTACTGAATGAAACTGCTTGAGGACTTTCACTTAAATAAAAAATTCGATGGAAAAAACAACACTCCCACGTTCTTTTTTTTTTTTTGATTCTCGGAAGCGTTCATATTTTAACAAACGTCAACTTAACTGCTAACAGCTGGTGAGCTGGGTGCTTTGACAGTGTTACCATAACACATGAGATACTATGGAATAGGTATAGATCCCTTTAAAAAACGCTTATTATTTTAAAACACTGTAACTGAAATGGATACAATTAATATATCACTGATCCAAGTTATATGCCCATAAATGTAGCTGTTATCTCGGATCTGCTTTACTTATGTCGTTTTCGATTTGGCTTTTCAGATTTTGATCTGAGATTTCAGATTTTTGCTGCAAAATCGAACACATAATCCGAATTTTATTAGTTCTAGTGTGTATTGAGTTGGCCGGAAAAAATATTTTATATTTCACTTTCCATTTCAATTGATTTTTACACATTTATAATATATTTATAATTTAATAATTTAACATAAAGAATCGTTTCCACACAGGAAAAATTAATAATTCAGTTAAAAAAGCAATCCTTCCAACGATAAACAATTCGTAACCGCCAGCTGTGTGTCATACACATTGGTATTAGTGAAAGTATGTGTGAAATCTGAGACAAAAATCGAGATTTCTCAAAAGAGAATCAGATCAAAAAAAGATTGATTTTTTTTGGCAAATCGAACATGAAATACAATCTCGATCAAAAAAAATAATAATTTTTTCTCAAAAAAAAATGATATTTTTGCCAAATCGAAACGACATTAGTTAAGTACAAGTGTTATTAATTTATACCAATAAAGAACAATTAGACAGTTGATATTTCGAATGTACGTCTGACGTAGTACATCAACGACTAATATTGTGTTTCCAGACAAACTTGGTCGACTTAAGACATCTATAATAGGTAAGGGGGCTTTTATTCTGAATAAACTCATAATTTCACTAATCGTATGTATATTTTTTTTTTATCGTAATAGTTAGTTTGTATACATAAATGTATTTTAGAACTTTTTTTGTTATCCGTTATGTAAATTAGAGACACGGGTGATGCTGATGACAACTGGGTATGGGTAGTGTCAGAATTATGAAATGTTTGTTTGTTTGTTTAGTTTTAAGTTTAAATTTTATCGGATTTCTTTTCAATAATAAAAATAAAACATCTGTTTATGAACTAAATATGATATGTATGGTAACACTGTAAACACTTTTAGCATAGTAATTGATGGAAGGAGATCGCATGACAAACTTCAAGCTACCATTCTCCTTCTTACTAATAAGCAATTTGTTTAGTCTTTTCAATTTTCTAAAATAAGTTTTTACATTTTACCTGAAATATATTGACCTTGTATAAGAATACGCATTTTTAAATGTACTGCCCGTCACAATCTTATGAACCGATAGCCGAAATATACATTTCATAATGTATAACTCTCACTAACAACTTTTCTGTTAAAAAAGTGGATAAAATACTTAATACTGACACTAGACTTAACGCATAACAAACTACGACTGCCACTACCATTAAACCGCAATATAAATAGATAAACTACCTACGCTAATAATTATTAATTCTAGTTATCACGTTGGACACATGTTTACGCAATTCGTGGAATTCAACTGGCACATCGTGGCTGCGTTTACACTTTTCAATCACTTATCAACCACCCAATGAAAATAATTGTCGGAAGTAGAATTTTCTATATTCTAATGCCTAAAAAAAGAACTTTAACGTACCGTTTGAACGAAGACTCTTATTTCTGGAGTGAAAACAGGTGCACACACGTGGGAAGAACGCCAAATTGTGGAATGGGAATGGATATAGAAATAAATCGGAGGCGTACCTAATATGCAATTGGAGAGGGGGATATATTTATCATAGTTTCTTTTTACATCGAAAGTGTACGGACAAATCCTTGCATATTTATAGGCAGATACGGATTATGCATCCCATTAAAGATGGACTGGAATAATTCTTGAAAGATAAAGCTAAAAGCACATGGTCTTCTATCTAGTTGTACCTAATAAGACCGTTCACTGTTATAAATAACAATTGTTAGATATTTGTGGACAAAACTCTATAAATATTATACTGACGCTAAGTGTACTCACAAGTTAAAATAGGTACCTACATGAATCGGCTATAGAGTGTCTGTTTTTTTTGTTTGCTACAGTCAAACCCGCTTAAGTGAAATGGCAAAAAACATTAACATGGGGGAGGTTACTACTTAAAAATAGGTATAAAAGATAGATAACACTAGACTCCCATTCTAGGCATTGCTTCTCACAACCATGCAGCCTTAAATACTTACGAGGATAATAAAAGTCACAAATCTTTCCATAGGATAGTGAATGATCTATATGGGTAGGTATGTAAGCTCTTTTGGGCGCAGTGGCTCAGTGGTTAGTGTGCTGGGCTACTGAGCGAGGGGTCTTATGTTCGATTCAATGAAAGCACAGATTATATCTTTCTTAAGGTTGCGCCACTTCTCGCAAAAGTCTGACAAACATCCGGCAGTATAACTGTTAGGAAAGAGCTTATTAATCAACAATCCAGACTCGGCATAAAATTTTAGGTCCATTCGTCCCAAAAATACAAATTCACACAAAATAAATGGTTGTGAGGCTAGGCATAGGGAAGGGGAACCGGTTGACGTTGAGGCAACTAATTTTTTATTATTTATATAAGTTCTTTTAAAGCCTTCAGGCTATCGAGTTTGTGATTTTTGACAGAATATGACAGAAATCTTGTTATAAAATTAAGTCATGCCTTCTAAGAAGATTCAAAAGAGAAAAAGAACAATCCTACATGTGTATATGTGAATAATCGTTTGTTTATTTTGATAAATTTGGGCTATTGCACAATCGCCGAGTAACAACTTTCTATTGACAAATACTTTTTTTATCAGCCAAAATCTTCGCGGCAGTTATAGTGTTGCGCATTAGCATCGCGACAGTCATTGGGCCAACCCCACCCGGAACTGGAGTAATATAACCGGCAACCTTTCGAACAGCTGCAAAAAAAAAATAAAAATCTTATAGAAATTTAGTAGCTGTTGGTAAACTGCCTTCTCATTACCTTCAAAATCGACATCACCGACAAGTTTAGTCCTTCCATTTTCATCAGTTATTCTCGTGATACCGACATCAATGACACAAGCCCCTTCTTTCACCATATCGCCCTTTATTAGTCCTGGCACTCCGGTAGCAGTCACAATTATATCAGCCAACAGGCAATACTTGGCTAAATCCTTAGGTGGTGTATACCGATGGCAAATAGTAACGGTGGCATCCATAGCCGAAGGTTGATTCTTTCCGTCTGCATGCAGCAGCATTGCAATTGGCATTCCAACATTTTTTGACCGCCCAACAACTACTACATTCTTTCCAAATGTTTCAATATTCCACCGCTTTATTAGCTCTATCACGCCGAGAGGAGTACATGGTATCATTGAGTTCATGTCCAAACACATCCTACCCACGTTAGCCTCATTAAAACCATCAACGTCCTTGAGATAAGATACTGCATTACAAATTGACCGCTCGTTAATGTGTTCCGGTACTGGAAGTTGAACCAGAATTCCGTCAACACTGTCATCGGCATTGAGCTGATCTATTACGTTTAAGAGTTGTTGTTCTGTAATATCCGCTGGAAGATTTTTGGTATTACTGCTAATGCCGACCTCCTTGGCAGCCTTTACACATTCAAATATACAATCAACGCAAAATATACAAAACATAACTTAGTATAGTTATTTGAATAGGTACTACCTGCATTTTATTTTTAACGTATGTATGACTTGCTATATCATCCCCAACTAGTATGGCAGTAAGATGTGGTGGCCTATGACCGTTAGTAACGAACTCTTGCACTTCTTGCCTGAGTTCGGCTCGCATCTCAGCCGCAACGAATTTGCCATCTATAAGCTCTGCGCTGTTACTAGAATGGGAAAATGTAAATAGCATTAGAATATAATAACAACCGCATAGCACACGCATAGACTTATATTTAAGAGTAGGACAGGGAAGTTGGAGTATGATAAGACTTATCAAGTAGAGATCTTCATGGAGTTCATACATGTGTCATGTTATTTTCCTGCTGATAAGAAGAAAAATATTTTTCTGCTGGGGGTAGGTACTGATTGTGTTGTTTTACATCAATAGTGTTTTGTTTTTGAATATAATATAAATACGAACGTATGCAGTTAGTTGCTATACGAAGAAAACAATTTTATATTGACGACGATGCGCGTAGTTTTTGAAGCATGCGCTTATTGTTGCATCATGCACATAATACAGTGATAACAATAATTAATCTTATTTATTGAATTTCTGACTCCGTAAACAATCATTCTTCTGTATCACTGTAGGTTTAATAATCTGGAACCTAATGGGTTCTTGATTGATACAAAAATCTATACATTCATTCGCTCTTTTTAAAAGTATAATCCCTTTAAACATCAAATTCAACTCATGATTCCGTACCAAACTGGCATTATTATCCTATCGAAACACTTTCATTATTTGATGTCCAAAGGCAAGAAAATGACGATAATCAAAGAAAATAATTATGAAACGATTATCTGTTGTAAAAGCCAATAAATTAAGTGTGTTATTGAACTTCTGAAGCTTTTCAAATTAACAGTTCAGTTTTTGAGCAAAAATGAAAATGCCTTTTCTGAGTTCATGCACAAACAAAGTCTAACACCTATACAGCTAATGTAATGACCCAAGGCAAATGATCAAGTTATCTATCAAATGGCCAAAAGATCTGCATTGTCAAGGCGGTATATTAGACTAATGTGGAACTCGATTGTGCTTCTTCAGATTTCAGATATCGTCATTTACTCTTCTTTTTTTTTTTCATATTCGTGCGATTGGAATATGTGTATTAACTGGTTATTGTACCTTAAGACATTTGAAATTTGCGCCCGGATTAATTTGTAAACGTTTGTACATAGTGAAGAAAAATAAATCCATCCGATGCAATGCGTTTCTTTGCAGTAACAAATTTTTACGAAAACGTAAACAATCTCCACTAGTTGTCAAACTCAAACGCACTATTATATTGGTAAATCTGAAGCAACTCTGAGAAAAAATCCAGATTCACAAAAGTGCTCTGAAATCGGAAAATGATTGTCATTTTTCGTAAAAATCGAACATAAAAAGTGACCTAGAGCAAGAAAGCGATATGGGATCGACCCATAAATGACCAAATGATCATATTTGCCTGTCTGGTCATTTAAGGTATTCGTTATTTATTACGCTGTTGCTGATTATGGTAACACTAAAAGTTCAATCACCGGAGAAAAACAAATTACACCTTAAGATTTTTTCCATACTAGGTACTTAGCCGCCATTTAGTATTTCAGATATTCGGATATTATTAACAGTTTCTTAAAGAAAATGTTTCTTTTCAATTAGGCAATTGGCTCTTTGCTTAATATTAAAAAAAAACCTGTTACTACCACAGTTATTTTTAAGAAAAGCCAAAGGTGATAAGAAAAGGAAAATTTTTATTTGTTAAATGGAATTTTAATATATATGACTTATATACCTTCGCATCCACTTCATTTTGCACTTGAAATAATTATATTAATAGAAAATAACTATAATAACACTTCAACAGTTTCTTTAAACTTTAAACGAAATATTTTATAACTTTTACAATTCGCTCATTGATATTCTCACGTTGAAGCTCCAAATTACACTGAAAAGTGATGCACTGTAACAACATTAGTATCTTGAATAAAGATCATTCTCAAAACAACAAAGCGTAATATGTGCAATAAATAAGTGGTCTTATATTCTTATAAATGTTTTTATTTATTTAAAATAGATTATGATCAATATATGTATTTACATTGAAGGCAACTAGGCTAGTAGTGGAACTATAAAAATCGCACAAAGCTAGCCGTGCATGCATGATAATTGCCGTTAATAGGTTGTTGAATACTGAACTCGAACTTTAATTTGTTTGACCAAAAATTCAATAACCAATAAATAAACCAAAAAAAGGTCCGTCTTAATCGGTGTGAATAGTAGGTAAATGGTAGATTTATTTTATGCTACCGTTTAAAAATGGTTTTTATATTCCTTTTAATGGCAGCACCTATAAGGTAGCGTCGTTGTCAAAAAACCTTTCTATTGTGTATAAGATGTTATTTAAAAAGAAGCAAGACAACAATTTCGTTCGCCGGCGATTTCATTAAAAAATCACGGGCGATATCTATATGCTTCACGTAAAGTATTTACCATCGGAACGAATGTCGATAAAAAAAATCGCCAGCGATTCGCCTTAAAACCGAGTTCGAACATCAAATTACCAACATCTGAACGAAAAATTGGTGAATTATGTCGTTTTCGATTTGGCTTTTCAGATTTTGATCTGAGATTTCAGATTTCTGCTGCCAAATCGAACATAAAATCCGAATTTTATTGGTTCTTATGTGTATTCAGTTGACCGCAAAAAATATATTTTTTCGAATAGAAATCGTTTATTTATGGTACCACCCTGTTCACAATCCACAAAGTGTTCCACAGATTAGTGAACTGTCAGAATTTTGTATTCACGCTTTCTTGTCGATTTTCGCAGAGTTTGCATATTTTCTCTTTTATGAAACATCTTTTGTAAAATTGTAATAAATAAATCAAACAAAGTTCTAATGGCAGACGATACTAACGAGGATAGTTGGCTTTATGGCACATCCAATCCAGATTCAACTACTAATGAAGAGGAAAAAGCTAGCCAGCCCGACGAGGCTGATTCGTCTGGTGCCGTTACAGGAAAGCGCGCCTCCATTGATAACATAGAAAACGCCGAAGTTTCCTTGGCCCGTCATCACAGTGAGGATGATTCGCCTGATGTCAGAAACAAAAAACAACAAAGCCCCGATTCGAATGAAAGGGAAGGGGATGACATCCATGAAGGCGAAGAAGATCCAGCTCAAGAAATGGAGGAGGACGAGCAGGCGGCTGCTGCAGCTGAAGCAGCAGCTGCTGCTGCCTCTGAGGAAGAAGGTAATGACTCGGAAAAGGGCAAAGAACCCGGTGATTCAGATGAGGATGATGACGACAGTGATGACGATATCAATGTAGTTATTGGTGATATTAAGTCTGGACCTTCCTACAATATAAAGCAACGTACAAACCTCTTAACTGCCAGTGCTGCTGTAACTCAAGATAAAGCAAAGCCAAGCCAGGGTAAGTTTAGTATTGAGGAGTTTGAAAGTATTGGGACGATCAATGGGGTGCCGGCACTCGAATACAGCATTGACTCGTTGGAGGAAAAGCCGTGGAGAAAACCCGGTGCTGACATTACTGATTATTTTAATTATGGCTTTAACGAGGACACTTGGCGTGCATATTGCGAGCGACAAAAACGATTCCGCCTGAATGAAAGTGGGGCTGGTCTACAAAACCTCACTGGGGCGATGTCTGCGCAACACGCACCTCAGCAGCAAATGAATTCGGGAGGGGGAAATTCGCAGAATAACCGCACGCTCACCTCGTTGGTGAGTAATGACAATAAGTACATGATGATGCCGCCTCGCCGTCTGGGTTCTAACGGACCTCCACAACCAGCCAAGGAAAATGTAATTCAAGTGATGACCGCTGAATGCCGCGAATACAGCCGTACAGGTGGTCCAGGTGGACAAATGTCGAATAACTTTGGGCCCGATGATGCGTTCTTTGATCCGGATCCATTCGACGGCTATGGTTACGAACCAACTCAGGAATCGCAGTGGATGAACCCCGGGTGGGTGCCAACTGGAATAAAAGAACTAACCCCTGGCCCGGGAATGGGTCCTCCAGGAGGGATGGGCATGCCCATGGGCCCACAGATGCAGCCGCCAATGGTTGGGCCACCGATGAGACCGCCAATGGGCCCACCTCTCAATATGGTTATGGGTCCGCCTAACGGCCCGATGATGGGTAACAATGGTGGTGGCATGCGGATAATGGGTCCGCCGAGAATGATGGGTCCATCTCCAATAATTAACGAGCGTGATTGGGATCGAAACGAACGCGAACAAGGAGATCGTGGCAGAGATCGAGATGTACGTGACAACCGTGATCGCGACAGGGAACGTGATCGGGAACGTGATCGTGAGAGAGAGCGTGAACGCGATCGCGAGCGCAGTGAACGAGATAGAGAGAGGGACAGGGATAGAGAACGGGATCGCGATCGTGATTGGGACAGAACCTCGGAGCGGGAAAGGGAACGTGAGCGGGAACGCGATCGAGAACGAGATCGGGCAAGAGTTGACGTCGAGGTTATCCCAAAAGTAAATCAAATTCAATATACTTTCTTTAATCTACTGCACATACATTCATATTCAGAGCATACTGTACTCATTAAGCAGCAGCAGAGCCTTGGTCAATATCAAACCAAGTTAACAATCGGAATAACTAGTATGAATGGCATGCTCTGCTGCTGCTGAAACTGTTTCTTGCATACTGCTTTTTCCCTCATCCTCATTCTTAACGACTTTTTACTCTTTGGTGTACATTGTTTTTAGGAAACTGAAAGGCTTGATGAGGAACGGGAGAGAAAAAGACGCGACCGGGACCGTGAGCGTGAGCGGGAGAGGTGAGTTATTGGTTCTATAATATTTAAGCAAGCATTTAATTTCCACTATTTTAGTCGGTCTTCACGTCGTGAACGTTCCAGAAGTCGTGAAAAGTCCAGACGACGTTCCAAAAGTCGTGACAAAGAACGCGAGCGAGAAAGGAAACCTCGCGAAAAGAAAAAACACCGCAAGGACAAAGAGGAGAGTGAATAAACTTTCACTCGGACCGTCAATTACTTCTACCACTTGTCTCCCAAATCCCTGTTCGTTCTCTAGTTTCCAGCAGCAAGCTTCACTCTTGCAACTTCGTTCCTTTATTTTGTATTGTTTCTTATTCGAGTGTGTTTGCATAATATAAATAGCATTTTTTTTTTTTTCAGTTTTATTCAATTAAAGTTGAAGTTAAAATAAAATACAATGTCATTTAAAATTGATTGTTGTAGGTATTAACAAAAAATATTCTACAGAAATGTAAAAACGAGAATTTGTAAAGGAATAAATATAAAGCAGAAAAAAGCTTCAAAATCAATATAAGTGTTCCTACTCCGCCGGATCGACGTCGATGTCGGCGTTCTTCTTCTTCTGGAGTTTTTCCTCGATCGATTCGAGGCGTTTGTTCATCGCAGCCAGAGACTCCACTAGGCCCAATTGTATTTCGCCATAGCGTTTCATTGCCAGAATCAGACTTTCTTCGATAAGTTCGGTTTGCTGTTGGTATTCAGTGTTGTTTTTGGTGATTTCTTTCAGCTGGTCCGTATTGCTGGGAATGTTGCGGAAATACTCAGCACCAAGGGTGCCTTCCAAGGATTTTATTTCGGAAAGTTGATTAAAGCTAGTAGCGAGTTCGGGTGCTATAGCATTTACATAAACTTCCTTTGATTTAACTTGCTGAGTTTCTTCGAGGTAATTTGGGTCTAGATATCGCTCGAGCTCATCTGCACGCTGCACAACTTTGCTTATATTCTCTCGACCAGTCAGAGCCGATGAAAGAAGTGTATTTGCCGAGAGGAGGGAGTCAACAAAGTTTTCCGTGCCTTTTATGTCGGTGTCTGGGATGGGTCCGAGAACACGATTTAATGAGTCGATGCGCTTTTCGATAAGGTCCAAAGCTTCCATTATGATTTGATTTATATGTCAATTATTCAACACAAGTTTTCGAATTTCAACAAAAAATAAATTATGTACTTTTATGATGTCAACTTTTTACTGAAGCAGTCAGCTCTAAGAAAATGTATACATGTAGTTGTATTTTTATTGGAGTTGCATTTGCTACGTTTATTGATGACAGCAGATTTTTCCAGTTGGAACTTGGAAGTCATTGAAGGATTGGATGCACTTTTTCTTAGTGATACCAAACCTAAAATAACTTACAAAAAAAATAGTGTGCGGTTTAATTGTTACCTTTATTATGATACAAGTATATTCCATGCATTTGAACCAATAAACTATAATCAAACACCGTAGCCGGAGAAGACCCAACAAATCTAATTGTCTCGTTTTTTGAGATTTGTTTACTCTTTTCTTTAGCTTTCACTAAATTCTACCAGCAACATTTGGGTGTGAAGGAAAACATAAGCACGTCTCTAAAGCAATGAGCTGATTCCATAAAAGTTGAGTTCATTCATGATTATGATTACTAACACAGAAATACGTCAATTGGAAAGATATGTAAAAGCTAATTAAATGTTATCTCATCATGAAATGAGCTGGTTCGGAAGTAAGACAAAATTGTAGCCGTATGTCAGAAGGTCTGGCATCACGAATCCATATTTTGACTTCGTTTCGTGGATATATTTTTTTCTCCCTCTTGCAGTGCAAGACCAATCTTTTCTGTGTCAATTTTTGACAACTGACAAATTGCTTATTTACTTTACTTACATGTTTTTTTTTTGATTAAAATGTTTTTCGTAACGTAATTTGTGTAAATAAAAGCTATATTTATGAGTTAAGAAAGCAATTATAAGTGTTCTTTTGTGTCTCACCAAAAGACACGTGTTTTTGTGTGTAATGAAGTAAAACATGATCTTTTTGTAAACTCATTTTCCTTCCTGGTTTTGTTTAGAATGTAGTACAAATTTGTGTTTATTAAACGAAAGTCTCTCCTTGAACGTTGTTATGAACAAAAGAGAAATACGCAAAGTGAAATAAGACAAAGGCCTATGCGAGACTATAATTAATATTAATTTCATGTAGAAAAAGATCAAGCAAAACTGCGACACGTTCCAATAATGTGTGTGTGTATGGTCTATTTTGCGTCTTTTCATAAGATTGTTTTTAAAAAAGTACAAAAGTAAAAACTAAAGCATTTTCTTCTTCTTAGGCAGTGCTGTGACCTGTAAATAGCGCAGTAAAGTAACTCTTTAACTGTGTATTGTAATACTTGACAGTGGATACTAAAAGTTTTCTTTCTTTAATAATACAATTATGTATGTAACACAGTCCACATGCCTTATGGTGGCTAGCAGTCTAAAGGATCAGGATAGGTAAAAGGCTATTATTTCGTCTAATGGTGCATATGTCCTTATGTGTTTTCTAAATAACACATACCCAAAATCAGTTCAATTGTTGTGTAGTATTAACTCTTTCTAGTCATAGCTTTATTGTAGGTGCAATTCGACACAAGGTTAATCACCCGTAGCAGTTAACATTTAAGGGATCTCTTAACCCATTTGCTTTGTACAGTCCACTGAAACATTCGCAGTACGCACAAATTTTTTTTAATGTGCCTTTAATGTACTTTCGGACATAACAAACCAACGGATGGTCTAACTAAAGCTGTGACAACTGTCACAAGAGCGCCTATCCACCTTGATCATCTATAACGGCAGCTATTTTCTGTAATAATAATAACAGAACTGATTGTGAAGAGCTATTGTCATACTAAGCTTAGCTTTGAATAAAGTTTATTTGATCTCTTAAAATCAATAGTAACCTTCTTAGGAGGACCTTATGTGTGGAAACCAAATCCCCACATCACCGAATTCTATCCTATTTTCAACCATCTTCTTACTAAGTATTACTTAGGTGGCGCTATCTGGGTCCGGGGTGGACCTGGGCCTAAACCAATACGCCTCTCCAGACAGCGTGATCTTTGGCTAACTGCCTCCAGTCCCGCACTCCAAGTTGGTTGAGTCCCCTTCCACTTACGCACGTAACCACCAAGGCGAGGTCTTCCTCTACTGTGTTTTCTCTCCGGGTTGGAATCGAAAGCTTCACCCTTTCTTAAATGCCTACTTGGGAAACACTCACGCACTTAAATGCCTGTCCATGTCCATATCTCAGGTGCCCGACCATAAAAAGAAACAAACAGTATGGGATTAGTGTTTATCGAAAAAGGGGCAGTGTGATAGAGTAAAAGGAACCTGATGCTCCAGGATCTACAATTCACATTTTTAGGCAAAAATAATTGTTATTGACGAACACTTGATTAAAAGCAAATCGCACTGCCCGCTAAAGTTATGGCTCTGACACTGAAAATACAATCGACTCGTATGGTGATTACTCGTTTCCACTGTAAAAAGCCATTGCCTTGCCTCTTGGTCGTCATAGTTGTGGGCTCGTGTGTGTGTGGTGGGAATTTTCTTAGTGACTTAATGCTGTCTTCAACGTTCAACTCTTCCTCTTCTTACTTTACTATTGTGCTAGTAGCTTATTGTGTTAATTATTTCTTTATTTGCAAATATAACCAAGAGATAAATTTCGCCAAGAGCATCTATCGTGTGTGTCTACAATCGTGTTCGCGGCTCTACAGTTATAGCTAACGCATTCAACTGAAGTAAACGACAATAATATTTCAGTACGATTCGGTTTGTTGGATTGGAGAGAACGAGTTTGTAGCGCTAGGACAGCAATTACACTGGTATTCATTCAGTTTCAAATTTACTTCTGTTCTATACATAAATGTGAAAAATAAAAGTTTGAAAGGAAAAACCAAGTAATACTAATAAACAATAATACCTGCCAATAAAATTCTAAATAAAACTCAAGAACAGTTAATTTATGAGAATATAATTTAAATACAAAGACACAATGTCTGTGAGCAACAAAGAGAGTCCCAGCAGGGAGTCTACTTCGTCGAGTGCAAGAATTAGTCTGATAGCAGAAGATTCATTGACCCGTGATTTTTCCATGGGCAGCCTGACATCAACTGTTAGCCAGGACGAGTACTTCCGGTGTCGTGATCATGCAGAGAGTGTCCTTAAAAGAATGCAGAATTATTTAGAAAACGAGCAGCTGTGTGATGTCATCCTGATCGCCGGAATCGACGGAAAAAGGTGAGCATTTGTACAAGAATCAGATATCCTTTGTGTTTAGTTTGCGTATATAAAATTGTGTATGTACTTTGTAAAAGGTTATAGTACCCCAGCCCCTTCCAGTTCGAACAAAGAAGATTCTTTCAAAAAAAGAAAAGAAAACACATTTTCTCCGGCATGCGATTGCATCTGCAACAGATCAAATTGAAAAATCTTTTTGCGAACATTGTTTTGTCCATTTCTTTCTTTGATACAAACTCGCACAGGAAGTATTATGCACATTTATTGCCATGCCATTCACTTTGTGTCGGCGAGAAAAAATAAACGGTTCACTGGGGCTGAAGCGAGGTTCAAAAAATTATTTAATTTATTGTATATGTACCTACCTCGGGTGGTAAAATGATTGCATGTGAACGGAGCAATTCAGGTTGTGTGGTTCTATGCATTTGCATAGTGGTAATACATGATTTGAAAAGGAACATAAATGAAAACATATATAATATAAAGTTGATAGTGGATCAACGTCATCCTGTGCGAAAACGGTTTCATTGTTGGGCATTTAAATACGAACATAAAAACGTAATTGTAAAATGGCATGTAGTACAAAAATGTTGGAGAATCGCAAAAATATGTTCGACTATTCGAATGATGCGCCATTTGAATAATGGAATCGAAGAACTACTTTTGTTTAATGCATAAAAATGACAACCGCTCTACATCTATTTTTATTTTGTCTTATATTTGACAAGCCATCAGCGAGTCGAAAGCCCTGGCAACTACGCTATTATTATTATTATAATAAATGGATTAATAACCAGAGTTCTCCCAATCGCAGAAATTCTACCATTATACTGACCAGGGAATTCATTCAGTAACTTTTCAGACGATTATCGTTGAAAAGATAGACCTCCAAAAATAGCAACTAAGCTCTAAAATTACAAGTTTGAGAGCTTAATCCAGTTCATTTTCCAAAAATATTATGAAAGCTGACGTTTGTCAAAAAAATCAAGCAGAATATGACTTATTTTGGTGATCAAAATTTCAAAAACGATATCGTTTAGACGATCGTTGATAGGTATACGGAATCTGCTCCCTGAATTCGCTATCCCTCCATAGACGTCAACTAAAAGAAACTGTTCATGTGACTGATCTAGGCCAAACGAAACTGAGACACATCAAGTTAGCCAGCTGGCAGAATTGCTAAAGGTCTGTTTCCTAACGATAAAGCATTCGAAAAAATTAGTCGAATTTAGTCAAACTTCGTTGCCTTGGGGAGAAAAAAATATTTCCCCTCCATAAAAAAACCTGAAAATATTAGCCCAAGAAATTTCTTTGGGCTAGTTGGTTAGAGCTGATAGATGGTTGTCAAATCGTTCAAATGCTATTTCGTAACTGACTTTTTATTTGATTTCATGCCCCCACCAAAATTAAAATCTGCAATAGAAGAAATTAAACTCTTGCTCTTAAATATAGATTTGTACTTTGTTCTACTGATATTTGAATATTCCCGCCTAGGAAAAATGCACATTTTCCAAATTTGTGGTTCAACGCGTTCCTTTTATTTTTGATCATTTTTAATTTCGGTGGGTGAATTATCTCGCAGGAACAGACCTTAAACTAGATCCCCAGTTTCCTACAAAAACTGTCAGTTACTCGTCCGTATACGTCAACTGTTCACGAGATATATGATATAAAAATTCATATAAAAACTCACACGCACCTTGTCAGCCAGCTTTCAGGTTATTAAAATGGGGTCGTCGCAACTTATCCACAGTCGATTCATCCATTGAAGTTTCATATCCATATAAATCAACTTTGAACTACGATTGAACTAAACTTTAGGACAACTCATCTATGGTTTGTTTCGAATCAGTATTATAAGGGTATTCATAACCTATTGAAACCAAACTTATGCAAGGGGATTAACACAACTTCAAAATAATATTAAGCCATTTCCGGTCCTTCTAATAGATAGCAAACAGATCATACAAACATTTTTTTTGCCTAATCGCAAATTCGTCACTGACGATCCGCTTATTCCTTTAATAGTTTCGTGTACAAGTCATGACAGCATCTCTCGATGAGACCCTTTTTCAATAAGGCACCGCGCGACCAAAAGTTAACCATCGCTCAAGTAAATATTTTATTTCATTTTTGAGATTTTTAAAAGCTAGCTGTAAGGATTTCAATTTGTATTTGAAAGCCATGGTCGTAAAATGTTGTCAATCGTCCCCGTACCGTGATTTGGAACTTTGTGAATTTCTGGTTTTTGGTAAAAGGCTACAATCGCACTTCGTTCTCAAGAAAATGTTTGAAAAACATATTTACATCGCTTCCCTATAAATCTACATGACACATCCTTTATTCGATGTACCTACTACTCAGCACTTAACCAATGTTTGCCATTCTTCACTTTTCTTACTTATATGATTAGCACCTACGGTAAAATCCATTATAAACAAATTCTTACTGACTCTCTAGAGCAGCGTTTGCTATATATATTTTTGTTGCTACTTAATTGACACGATTTTTATTGGGTTTTGTATAGTTAGTTCATTCGTATAATCATTGTACCTACATGGTTTGCTCACGCAACCTACACATTTGAATATATTCGCGTCGGAAAGCCACCAAGGTGAGATTACCGTCACTAATATTGATTTTAGTATGTCTGCAGTGCATTATGACTCAATATCTTCCAAGCGACAAACAAGATCTAGAAAAAAAAAACCTCAAGAGTGGGTTGATCATTTACACCTTCGAGCTGTTCATTGTTTATTTAATTCAAGCACTGATAATCGCCATGTGTTTTCTTTGTTGTTTCTGGGCAAATTTATATTAACAACGTTCCTCAAACAAAAAGACGATATTTGTCGCTGCTCTGAGATGCCAGCGATTGATGCAAATGCACTCTTTTGACTAAATTTACTCCAGACTGTGTTTGTTTATAGTTCATGCGAATGTGTTCCAGTCCATAGTCAAATAGTGTCCAGAATAAAATATTCGTGTGTTAGGTTAGGATGCAGCAACGGGTTCCGCCTCGACATTCGATTTCCTTGAACGTAGATGATTTACTCCTGTTAAGACCGTATGCAAAAGAAATAGAGTATTCAAGTGTCAGAGCGATTTGAATTGATGATTTGGGAAGAATTCTCATATTAACAATGCTTAATCTGATCTTCTTGCTCTTCACAGACTGTGCTTTGCCTCCACTCTTGTACTATAGAGTTGAGAGCCGCGAATAAACCATTTAACAAACTCATTTTCGCAAGAGTGAAACAAGATGTACCTTGAACGCAAAAACTAGATTGGTCGGTGACGTCATTTTTCTCATACGTCAGCCCAGCCACATATACGAACTGTCAACTTAGGAACTCAATTACGAAATTCAAAGACTAGATTCGCTACCTCAATAGGCGTCAACTGTGAAAACTGTTCATCGATCGATCACATGCCAATCAAAACTGTGACACGTCAAATCCCCTAGCTGTCAGACTTACTGAACTAGATACTTTAACGTTCCATTCAAAGCTTGTTGCCTGAACAGCGAAGCATCTTAAAATATCAAAATCGCTAGGCAATAACTGAAGCCATCTGTTGTACAATATCGTTGTGTACTCCCCGACTTTAACACCGTAAAATAAAATGTTTTCTTTTTGAAAAAATCAGTTGCATAACGAACAACGAAATGTTGATTAACACAATATTAAATCAAGTTGCATTCATGACGAACAAGCAAACGAGAAACGTAACGTACAGAAATAAAAAAAGGTATAAACATACAGTTTTACAGTTTACTGCAGACGCCTTGGTCTGGAACATCATCTGATCTCATCGGCATTGTATTGCAAGCCACGCTAAAACTTGAAGCATGCTTGCAATGTCAGTAATAATTTTACGCGTTAATTGCACATAAATACATCAAGACCAACCGTCTCTGCGGTTTGAATTCTGCTTCGTTTTTATACTACATTACGTTTCATTTTTCCTCTAAAATATATTGACCGTCACAGGCATGCGGGCAAAAACAGAGACATTGTGCACTTTCCCCCTTCCTTTGCAGATTGCGTGTTATTTTTATTTCTAAACACTACGAATATGGATAAAGAAAGTTCTTTCTCTTTGTACTGCCTACTGTCTGATCAGAACAGAACCATAAAAATGGTATAAAAGCCAACGAAATGCTTTACAACGTTCTATTTGATTTTATTTATATTCTTTGTGCGTCATTCATTTCATTTGCATAGTTTTTGTCACTAGTACGTTTGATTTGGTATAGCGGCACTTGCAATCTGAATTATGGAGATAAACGCATATTAAATTTTGTGTTTTCGATCGATTGGGGATTTATATTTGGAAATACTCAGGGTAAAGAAAATGATTATAGGCTCAAAGATGTATAGTTTATGGTATAAAGAGGACAGCTTATGAGGCGAATTTACTTTCACAATTTAATGTTGTCGTTCCTTTCAATAGTTGCGTTGAGCTCGAAAGGTCATGGACTTTGCATTCTGCACCGGTTGCATTAATTTTTTCGCCATTAACGAATGACTTTTGACATTTGAATGTCGTTTTTCCATCCGCTTTCTTTGAAAGGAGTCGGCCGTTCTTTTGCCGTTTATATATTTAATTTAAGCGACTTGATACTGTAACTGAAACTTAAGCTATGCTATTATGATATCCAGTAGGTATAAAATAATTTGATGGTAAAAGGTCTCCGCCTAATTCTAGCACTCTCTTTGTCTACCTATTATCTGTTATACACTTCGGCTTGTAGTCTGTACATTATATCGAAGGCTCCAGTTCCTCTTCTGACATCTCATATGTGACTCTTTGCATTGCTTGGAGCTTGTTGGTGAATAACGGTATACAATGATAGGGTTTAGGTGATAACTGGACGTATGTTGGTCAAAAACTTTACTTTTCGAAAGTGGCAATAGTTTTGTTCCTTTACTTTTGTAGTACGAATGGAAAAGACTGTCAAAATGGTAGAGGTAAGTAAATACTCTCAAATCACACAGTTAGAGACAAAACACAGAGAGAGACGCACCTACAAAAAAGTTAGGGAACGCTTTTGTAATACCTAATCTATGAAAAATGACATGTATATACAAAAAAGTGCTACGGAAAGTCTTTTAATTATGATAAACTTGAAGAATTTGCTAATTTACTAAAAAAAATTAGTTGATTCATCTACCTAGCGATGATTCGGAATTAATCCAACTTCTTTTTGTTGAATCCGAGTATGTGGAAGAGTTTGTAATTATTGAACAAGCCTTCGATAGGAGGAAAACGCGACACTGAATTAGGAGATTGAGATTGTCCCTTTTTACAGCGAGGAAGAACTTCGTCGCCACTTTAGAAAAGAATCTTGGGAAGAACACTAAATTTTATTGTTGATAATATTTTAAAACCCATGACATGAAAACAAGTGCACGCGTATGCGAAATTTGACGATTGAACAGACCTAATATATATCTGGCTGCCCAACATAGACCAATGGGACATCGGATCGTACGTTTTTGAATTATTTCATGTACTTACTTTATATATATTTTTTTCAAATAGATTGCTAGTATTATGTATAAATCTCTTTCTAATTTTGCATTGCAGAGTAGCCGCGCATCGCCTCGTTCTTTCAGCATCGAGTGCTTACTTTTCAGCTATGTTCACAGGTTCGCTTCGTGAGACCAAAGAGGAAGAAGTCACACTTGGCGAGGTACATGGTGATGCATTACAAATTCTAGTACAATATTGTTATACAGGTACATCTGACAAATAAAAAAATATCACAATTGCCAATAATTTATTTCATCTGTAATGAATAGGGTTTATTGAACTTCGTGAAGATACCGTCGAAACTCTTCTAGCCACGGCATGCCTCCTCCAACTGAACGCTGTTGTTACAGCGTGCTGTAATTTCCTCGCTCGCCAATTACATCCATCGAACTGTTTGGGTTTTGCATTTTTTGCTGAACAACAAAGCTGTACAACGCTTCTGAAACTAGCCAAAGCTTACACCTGCCAGCATTTTATGCAAGTAAGTATAAACAACTGCGGATATAAAGGGTGATTTTTTAGCTGGTTTGGTTTTGGCAACACTGGTTTTGACAGCTGACGTGTGTTTAGTACCTTGTGTCACTGTCAAACAGCTTCAGTTTGGTTTGCAATTTAACCATGGATCGTCTTACAAATGACCAACGCTTGCAAATTATTGAATTTTACTATCAAAATTCGTGCTCGGTTCGAAATGTTCATCGCGCGCTGCTTCCATTTTATGATCGGCATTCTCGACCTTCTGAGCAGTCTATTCGGAAGATTGTGACCAAATTTCGCACCAAATTTACTTTGTTGGACATTAAACCACCAACACGTTTACGTACTGTGCGTAGTGAAGAAAATATTGCGGCCGTATCAGCTAGTGTGACAGAAGACCGCGAAATGTCGATTCGGCGCCGTTCCCAGCAGTTAGGCCTTTGTTACAGCACTACGTGGAAAATTTTGCGGAAGGATTTGGGCGTAAAGCCTTTTAAGATACAGCTGGTGCAAGAACTAAAGCCAGCCGACCTACCACAACGCCGAATTTTTGGTGAATGGGCTCTTGGAAAGCTGGCCGAGGATCCGCTTTTTTATCGAAAAATTGTGTTCAGCGATGAGGCTCATTTTTGGTTGAATGGGTACGTAAATAAGCAAAATTGCCGCATTTGGAGTGAAGATCAGCCAGAAGCATTGCAACAGCTACCAATGCATCCCGAAAAAGCCACTGTTTGGTGCGGTTTATGGGCCGGCGGCATTATTGGGCCATATTTCTTCAAAGATGATGCGAATCGCAGCGTTACTGTCAATGGTGAACGCTACCGAGCGATGATAACAAACTTTTTTTTGCCCGAAATGGAAGTTCTTGACTTGCATGATATGTGGTTTCAACAAGACGGTGCCACATGCCACACAGCACGCGAAACAGTGGCGCAATTGTGAGGCGAGTTTGGTGAACAGTTAATTTCACGTTTCGGGCCGGTCAATTGGCCGCCTAGATCGTGCGATTTGACACCATTAGATTATTTTTTGTGGGGGTATGCCAAGGCTAATGTGTATAGGGACAAGCCCGCTTCGATTGACGCACTGGAAGCCAACATCCATGCATTCATTCGTGAGATACCGGCCGATATGTGTGAAAGAGTATGCCAAAATTGGACTCAGCGGATGGGCTACCTGAGACGCAGCCGCGGTCAACATTTGCATGAAATTATCTTTAAACATTAAATTGCAAGGTTCAAACTATCGATTCAAATAAATATTTCATTCATTTTTTCGAATTTTTTGTGTTTTTTTTTTAAATAAAGTTCTAAACCTCTTAAAAAATCACCCTTTATATATGCGCAACAAAATGGAGTTAAGATTATGAAATACAAATGTAAACATGTTCATACAATCTGGTGACAAGAAGCGGGAATAAGATGAGCATTGACAGAAATTGCATTCTTAACCTATTTTCCTATTTTTTATTTATGAAGTTCTTTAATTTATTTTGAATGACAATCTCTCCCATTGTGTATCTAGGTATGCAAAAATCAAGAATTCTTTCAATTGAACGCCGAACAATTGGGAAAACTCTTGTCCAACGATGACCTCAATGTCCCCTCAGAGCAGGATGTCTTTCATAGTCTTATGTCGTGGGTCCAACAGGAGCCCTCAGCCCGTGAGAAATTCATTCCAGAACTATTAGCACTTATCCGCTTACCCCTTCTACAGCCATCAGTAAGTCTACGACGCTGAAAATATTCCATGTGGTATTTCATTTATTCTCATCCATAGTTTATTGCGGATCACGTGGAGTCTGTTTGTGGTTCCAGCGAATGCCAACAACTTGTTATGGAAGCGCTGAAATGGCACCTTTTACCTGAACGTCGCTCACTGATCGCAACCGAAAGAACCAAACCCAGAAAATCGACTGTTGGCCGGCTGCTGGCTGTTGGCGGAATGGATGCACATAAAGTAATTTTCGTGTTTTTTTTTGCGAATTTATTTGCTAATTATGGCAACATTTTGGTAATTTTTTATAAAGGGGGCCATTAGCATCGAGAGTTATTGTCCCCGTCTAGACAAGTGGACTGTGTGGAAAAATATGTCAGCAAGGCGCTTGCAATTTGGTGTTGCTGTGATGGATGATAAGTTGATTATTGTCGGTGGCCGTGACGGATTGAAAACACTAAATACTGTAAGTTGGCCGAGGTAAACAAAGTAGAATAGTTACTTAGTTGGTTTCACGAGCTAGGTTGAATGTTTGGATCTAAACACAATGGCGTGGAATCCACTGACTCCAATGGGAACACATCGTCATGGGTTAGGGGTTGCTGTTTTAGAGGGTCCAATGTATGCAGTTGGTGGTCATGACGGTTGGAGTTACTTGAACACTGTTGAACGGTATGTTTAGTTTTTTGTGTAGTTTTGTTGAACCTTCTTTTGAGTTTGATTTTTTGTGTTCCAGATGGGATCCACTTGCTAGAACGTGGAACTATGTGGCGCCGATGTCTGCGATGCGTTCTACAGCTGGAGTAGCTGTTTTGGGTGGACGACTGTATGTAGTTGGTGGCCGCGACGGATCTGTGTGTCATCGTTCGGTAGAGTGCTATGACCCACATACTAATAAATGGACGCTCAGAGCACCAATGAATAAGCGGCGGGGAGGTGTTGGAGTGAGTATAACCGTATAAGCATTATAAACGACTTTTGGATGTGATTTGTGTTTTTCCGGTGATTAAACCTCCGACTCCTTCTTTAGTCTATCATTGACGCAGTGCCCCAAGGGGATCAATTCTGGTTCAGTGAAAGAGTGAATCAAATAAATCGTTTCCACATTCGCTCTCACACATTGCTTTCATTTTTTCGATTCACTCGGTACTAAAAAGCGATTCTCGATCAGTAAGTGAAACCATAGTGGTGAATTTAATGTCGCACACTGTGTTGTACAATATTAGATTCTCGATTTTCAAACTCTCACTAAAAACATTTACTTGCAAAGAGAACGTGAAAAAAAAATTATTCATATTAAAATTTTTGAAGTTTGGCTTCAAATTTTCTAAGAACGAGAATCGAAATTGCGGTGAAAGGGTGAACACATTTTCGTTTCACTTTTTCACAGAACGAGAATTGACCCCCAAGTTTGTCCACGAGATGACAGCGAAATTTAAACACTGTCACTATGATCTCTCTAGAAAACGATTTGCATTTAAACGTGCCACGGAGTGAAATACATACGATTGAGCGACGTCGCTCTAAAAATGTGTAGTCGCTCAATCGCTCTTTCGCTTGTTGCTCACTGCGTGGCAGCTTCCTTATCCGTGCGTAAACATATTGCTCGTTGACGGGCGCGTCGATTTCTACCCTCCTTTATATATTCATTATAATGTCTTAAATCTCGATTACTCTACGTTGGCTTTTCCTTTTTTAGGTTGCAGTTGCAGGCGGTCATTTATATGCTTTAGGAGGTCATGATTGTCCAGCTAGCAATCCTGCAGTCTGCAGAACAGATACTGTTGAACGTTATGATCCCGGAACAGACTCATGGACACTGGTGAACTACTATTCTGTTTTGCCATCCATTGTGGCATAATTAAAATAAATATTATTTTCAAATTCAGATATGCTCACTCAGTGTCGGAAGAGATGCAATTGGTTGTGCATTTTTGGGCGATCGTCTCTTAGCCGTCGGTGGATATGATGGCAATCATTATTTGAAGACTGTCGAGGAGTACGATCCTGAAACGAACGAATGGGCGCAAGTGGCACCACTTACCTACAACCGGGCTGGAGCCTGTGTAGTAACGATTCCAAATATAATTCCCTCAACACCTCCACTAACTGCCAGCTCAACGGTTTAGTTTAAATTTTACTTATATTATTCATTAACTATACTTATTTTATTTTTTGCGATATTTTTTAACTGCATTGCGTGAAGTGCGATTAGGATTTTTTTTTAATAACAGAGAATGCATGCAGCAAGATTGCTCAACGAAAATCTTAAAAATTCAGCTAAAATCAAAAGCACATGTTTTAAGATGTATGCAACTGTCAATAACATTCCGTTTTTTTATTGAAAAATATCTAAAATAGGTCTTTTTATTGCGTGGCTATAATTTGTAATTCTTTCGTAATTCGCGTCTTCCTAGTTAGTTTTCTATGAGCTATGAGGCTTAAAAATACTGGCAGGCGTTTAGAAAAAACCAGCTGTTTCATAAACCATTATTTAATTTGTTATTTAGTTGTCTGATCTCTACAGACAGTAACAGTAGCCGTCAACACTTTGAACTTGTTTTCCATCACCAAAGTATTTTATTGACATATCGTCGACTCTGGATTATATGGAAATCTTGCGTTTGTGAGCTTCCGTAACTTTAAAATCCAAACTGAAATTGCCTTTAAGTTAGGAGTACGCAGTGTTAGGCAGATTTTAAAGTGTCATACTCAGTAAATCAAAATATTTCCATTTAATGAATGAATTTCTACCGTTTTACAGAAAATCACACTTCTACAGCCCGTTAAATGCAGTGTATCAACTTTTAGTTATCGTACACTCATCCATTCATCTAATATCCGAGAAGAACTTCTGATATAGGTACCGAGAAACAGATTTAAAGAAAAGTGCAGGACCCCTCTATTGAAAGTAGGCCTAATGACGTAATTTAGTGATTTAGTTAATTCTTAGTAATAAAAAAAAATTATGCAAGAGCGGACATGAGGGATTGCATTTTCGATCGTTTAATCACCTCTCGCGAACGTCTGACAAACTTCCGGGAGTATAAACTGTCATGAAAGAGCTTCTCAATTAGCCGTTTGGAGTCGGTAGAAAATTGTACATCCCTTCCATTCGTCCCGAATATTAAAACTCACACAAAACGAATGGTTGTGAGAAGCTAGGCCTAGGGTCTCTACGGACCTGTTGCGCCAACTAATTATTTATATTTTTAATCACACATTCCACATCTCCCTTCCTTCTCCCAGCGACTAAAAGTTTCGTGATACCACAAGATAAGCTTTTTTTAATATTAGGTATGCACACATTTATTTTTGTTTTATGCTTTCTGGCAATTGATTTTCCCCAATTAGCACACTCATACGACTTTGTTTTTAAATAATGGAAGCATGCATTACATTCCTAAACTTTTATCTGTAAACGTTTGTTATTTATAAGGCAGTTCAAATGCAGATCTATCTATGTCTTGTTGTGTTTATTTTTTTTTTAGTTTTCATTTCTTAATTTATTCCACTTTGTTATTTAATTTTGCAAATATCACCTCTTACTTACTCTATTATTTATATAATTTTATTTTGTTTTCTTCTTTTCTTTCTTTAATTTTAATTATAGAAAAAATGGAAACCAGTTAGATTAAATCCATACTGTTACAGGCGCACTGTAGAATTTGTCGATTACTACAATCTCTAAAAAAAAAAAAATCAAAACCAAATTCGATCACTCAAATCGCATTCGCACATTAATGTTGTTGTTTGTGTTGCTTTTTTCTCATTGAAAATCACGAAAAACCTACACATATGGTTACGTGAACTACTTTCGTAGGATCAATTTTAGCAAAGGTATTACATATATATTCAAAGGAATACTGTCAAAGTTATTGATATTGGTTGATGGACTTATGCGCTGAAATACTCGCTACCAAATTATATTGCTGACTAAACATGACGTGTTTTTAGATCAACTCAATCAAAATCATTTCGGTTGTGATTCAAATTTATTTATTTTAAATATTTAGTTAAAAATTTCATCTCATGAAAGGCATTATAATCAAATAATGAATCAATGTACCAACATATGAAATTCCAAGAAAAAATTTCTAAAATAAGTTTGTGATTTTTATTTTAACTATTTTTTATATTGATTTGTGAAAATATTTTTTTATAAATTGTACACATTTAAAATGTGATAAACAAAAAATAGGCTAATTAATCGATATTATATAAGGAGAACGAAAACAGATATTTTCATATTAATCTAGAGTCAAATGGACTACATACAAATAAAAATGTTCTTAGTTTATAAGTTGTCAATATTAGTGTTTTCTTGTCACAGCTTGTCCCAATATAGTGTAGGTACTATGTTAAAAGACGTTTTTTTTTTATCGGGGTCGCATACTGTTTCATGTTTTTGACAAGAAAACTTAAACACAGAATCTAACATTTCAATTTTACAAAAAAGAAATGAAAACACTGCACTTTTTTCTACATCATCATATAAAATTATAAGTTTATTTTATTATACATACACTCATTACTATATAAAATTACAATAAAACTAAAAATCAACCTTAAGCAGTTCATTTCATTACTCTTCAAATGTGGTGAGCTTTAGTTTTAGGATACTTAAACTTTTTATATTTTGGGTTCAACCGACATAATAGCGATAAGCTTTCTTTTAACACACATAAACGTAGTAGTTAGTTATTTAAGTAAATGACAGTTTAATTTATTTAGGTCTATGGTTTGGCCTGTAGGCTACTGAGCATGACAACAAATCGAGACTGCACTTATGTCTGTGCTAACAGAGTCTTCTTCTACTTTCTCAAAAAAAGCTGTTTTGTATGAGATAAAATGATTTAAAGCGGCTGCAGTAGATTGATAAAAACCGTCCCTCTGCTTTGTCTTGCATAAATCTGTTTGATGGAAATTGAGAAAAAATTCTTTCGACAGCAAAATGAATACTCCTTCACGGATGTTCCAACTAGAAAGGCCATAGGTTTGCTGTTGTTGAATTTTACGTTTATTGACAAGAAAAATAAATAATTGAAAAGCGTTCAGATTAACATGAAAGCAAACTCAATCTACAATGTTTTATTTTTTGTATCGCATCCTTTCGATAGGCTTACGACCGTGAATACGAAACCGTTTTGATTCCGAGCACGTTAAGTCAAAATCAGTACAGTGAGAGTCAGTCGTGTAAGTACGCTTGCGTTTTACAGCTGGACAATCATTATAGTCTTCAGCAACTGATTTCTGTCTGACTAAAGAGCCTAGAAAACAAAGAAAAGGTAATCATGATCCTTAAGCTTTTGATCAAAAACCGCAATTAAATGGCACATTACCTGCGTAAGAAGCACATCTTTTAATCAATGAGGTCGAATTTGGATTAGATGAGGTATCAGCCTTCAATTTCTGGGTTTCATTTCTCCCATTACGAGAAGGGAATCCTATCATCGAAGCGACCATTGACCACAGTTTACTTCGGCTTTGTTCGGGTTTTTTATTCTCTACGAAAACCTCATCTTCGAATTCGACATCAGTGTAATTGGAACCAAATGATTCAATGTTATCCTCAGGCTCTTCCATGCTGTGAAATTTTCTTGGTAAACTGTCGGGCCAAGAGTTTCCAAACTTTTTGCAAACTCTAGAAGTTCGGATAGGTGTCGATGAAGGAGTAAAAAACTTTTCATCAGGAGACTGATTGCTAGTCTTCGACTTCTGTGTTATAACTGGAGTTTCAAACTTTATAAGCTTTTTGTTGGTCAATACCCCAGAGTTGGGAATACGAGGCGTTAGAGGTGGAATACCGGTAGTTAACATATTAAAATCCAAAACAACATCACTTTGTTTACAATTTACTCCGTTGAGTTCAGTGGACGTGGATGTTATGATTTCAACCCTTTGGCAACTTTGGTAGACAGAATTACTGGATTGATCGCACGCCTGCATATTTCCAGTTAAAGATTCAGTAGTACTTGATGTGATTATAATAGATTCAGTCGTCTTTTTCGTTGCTGAGAGAAGAATTTCTTTGGGAAACTTTTGTGAAGGCACCTTTGGCAGTGTTTTGAAAAACTCCAAATGGCTTTCGCGGCTTATGATTTCACTCTGTGTCCGACGAAGAGCAGGAGAAAGTCTTAGGTCCATCGGTGAGTTTTCGTTGCTTTTTTCAGATATGTCTATAAAGTAAATTATGTATAGATGCACAAGTTTCATGTAGTTATGTATTTATTGGTATTACCACCACTTGTATCGATAGAGTCGAACATTTTCTTTCGATTAAAACCTACGCCCCTAGATCCAGCAATACCGTGCTCAGCAATAGCCTTTTGAATACTTTTCGACATCACCTGTCGCAATGGGGTAACTGCTACGGACATTTTGCCACGAGCTCGTGGCTTTTGATATCGGTTGACTGTTTCGACTGCTTTTTTAGAAGGCGTCCTATGGTAGTAAAAATAAGTTTACCAATTTATTGAGCACTAAATTTTATCAAACACAATTTAACCCAGACTGTGAGTGTGAGCTTTTCTTGTGATAAAAAAAACAACGAAAACTTTAACAAAACCGAGATACGACTTCCACTAAGTTATCGTGCATCTAGGAACAATCACTGTTGCATAAAAGAGATTCATGGTAAGAGAAATTCGAAAGAAAAAATGCCTGGGTCCCCAAACTGTCCATATTAATTCTCTTTTGCTTACCAGATAGTTGGCACCAATGGTGGACTCCCTTCTTGGTCACTGACCGAGTTGTAAATACTAGATACATGTCCTCCAGAAACATTGAATGCCTGCTCTTTTGGCTTAGCAAAAATTTCCGCTTGTAATGGAGTAGATGTCGATCGAACTAACTTTCCTTTAGTAATAGGTATTCCGATGCCAATACTTTTCCTTAGTGAAGAATTATTGATCGATGAAATGTTTTTGATCGATGAAACACTGTCGCTTATAAATTCTTCTGTAACTTTACTCTTTGCCTTCCAACGGATATTTATCATCGATATTGGAGTCAGGTGGGTCTCGTTGATTTCAGGAACTCGTATTGGAGATGTTTGCGTTGAAACACTGGATGCTACTGCTGTACTTCTTTGTGCTGGAAGTGTGGGTTCTTTCTTAATTTGTATATCGGTCGATGCGGAAACCTCCAATTTACAAGAATTTTCATTTTGAAAACATTTTGAAAAATTTAAAAGGTCCTCGATTCGTGTGTAAAGCTGTAATTCAATAGTGCTTAGTTACACGATCATGGTAGGTAAATAATAAAATGCATTCTTACTCTGAAACATTTCCGACAGTTTAACGGCAAGTGACTCTCAGCGATATGCAGAAGCAACTCGGGGCGTATTTCAGCGTGAAGAACAAGCGGCTTTTTCTGACAAATGGCACAAAACAAATGTAAAATCACTTCGCTGTTAGAACTGTGAACTATTATAGCATGCGTTCTTATCTCGTGCTTTTCCCGGCATTCAGAGCAGCAGAAAACCTTTTCACACGTTTTGCAAATAACCTGTATTTAGATAAATATTATGTACTATACAAGTAATGAATGTCATTAAAGTGTAGTTTACTTCCTCAGGGATAATCATTGTGGATGTAACATAAAACTTATCACGAACAAAACATTAGGAAATTTGGAAATTTTGCGAAATACATTGGGATTGCGTCATGAATGTATGTTTTATACTGAAAATTAAACCGCAATATGCGAATATGTTTTATATGTTTGCATGCATTTTGAAAAGTAACAGTTGTTTTGAGTTTGAGTGTGTAGGGCTACCAACGCTTTGTAAACTGACGTGGGATATCATAAATGTAATTTTTCAAACTGGTTGACAACTTTTATAGAGGGGTCACATACAAAGTGGTATAGCCTTCCTAATTTTCGAAGTTCTGCTTTATAAATCCTAACGCAATGACAAGTAGGTATTCGGCTAGAGCGAAACTAGAATTCAGATGCACCTCAAAACGTTAGCTAAGTACAAGGTACACTGAACTCTATAGCTTTCAAATCACATGTCGTTAGTGTACAAATGTGCTCCATAAATCTATTACCCATGTAGGTCTTAGCGCTCTGTGCACAGTCAGTGCAAGTGCACACTAGGTTCAAAGGCATGCTCGACGTGTTAAGCTCCTCTGAACAAGAAAAGAAAAAAGGGGTAGGTAGGTACCTAGAATCTAAAAATTATCACCAGCTTCCTGGCTGCGAATGTGTGCAAAAATCTTAATGCTTGGCAACTCAGCTCAGCATTCTGCCGTAGAACTTGGACACCCATTTATTTATTTTTTGGCACACATTTCTCTCTTCACACAAAAAACTCCACGGCCAGCCAACAGCTTTCATTGGTAGTTTTTTTCGTGTACAAAATCGGAATTTCAAAGGGCATGTTATACAATTGTAGGTATGTGGTAATCAATACAATAATCTGTACCTAATGCCGTAAGGACCAAATTTATAACCAAATATAATTCTGTAGCCACCTTAAGCATCGCCTTAGCCTCTACGCTAAATGCTCGCTTGTACTTATCCAACACTTCCGTTTTAATTAATTGCATTTACCTATTTTGTATGCATATTTGTATTGCCTTGCACTCTTGCAGTGCCGCTAAGCTCTTAGCCGCGGGAGAAATTGGGTAACCTAGCCCCAGCTCCATATTCCATTTTATTCTGTAATGGAGAATGGAATATGGACTGGAAATTCCATTTCATTATTCATGTTTGCTTTCTCACACATAAGTTATTTCTTTCTTGCTTGCGCAATCTGTTTCATGCTCTTGCGCCTTGCTTCATTTCAAATGTTCCGTTCCGAATATAATAACAAATTTCCCGAATCTACTAGAATAAAACTTTGCGTTGCCACTTTAAGTTTACATAAAGTATTAGGTGATCTGAGATTGTAGTCAAGGGTAGCATAAATAGAGTTGTGATGGTACTCGATTTTTAAATATTGATTTAAAAACAATATAACATAAAGTCTGACGTTTGACCATCATATTAATAAACAAATATGCACAACTCGGTTTACTGGCAGGCGTCAGTTAGCATACACAAATTTGGGGGAACTGCTGAGTAGATAACAAGCTGATAACTTTTACGCAGTTATTATTAATTCGGGGAGCAAGTTTATCCACTTTTTCGACTTAGTAAGTTCGAATTAGTCAGCCTTCCTTTTCGTTAGTGCTGCAGCAAATAAGAAAAAATCAGTTATGTACCATTAATGATTACAATTCATATTGCTCAATAGCGATAACTAAAGCGCCGAAAACTGATAACGGTTTTTTGTGGAGGGGTATCGTTTTTGGAAGTGCGTTATCGGCGTTTTTAATCTTGACTTTCAGATCTGCACCGTCGTCCTTTATGAATCTAATGAGAGAACATATTTAAAAACTGACTCCAAAAAAATTGTAAACGTTATTCTTTTCCTTATTATAAAATTCAATTCAAAAAGTTAGAATACAAGAATTCTTTCATCAACCAACATCTCCATGAACAAGAATCGGGAACATTTTGTAACCTTTCGGTTTCTTTAATTAATATTTTGAAATTCATTGATATTTTTTAGTCTAATTATATGTTAATATGAGTACTTGTTTGCATGAGGATAAATCAATATAAACCTACTGACTCCTATCGCATAAATAGTATTTAGTATCATTTACAGAACGGCATCACCGGACAGACGCTTGGGTAGGTACTTGGCTGGGTTTATAAATTCTGTGCCGACGCAAAATCCTTCAGTTTAAAACTTTCAGTGTATCTTTCACGAGACGAAGTAAAGGAGTTCGTGTGAAGTGCTGCAAACAGAGCGATTATTCCTCCATTTTATAATTAAAAGTATTTTAATTCAGCTGAAACCCGAAAACTAATAAAGGTGAGTTGTTTAATTATTTCAAAGTCTCTATCGATAAGATAAACAAACGTGATAAACATACTTTTCGTTGTTTGCTAATGAAATTTGTGTGTGCCCATCCCTTGAAAAAAAAAAGACTTAAATTTAACTGAGAATCGATAATTCCACAAAGTATTACTCATCGGTTTTTGTGAACTTTGTTGGAAAGTGAAGTTCAAGGTATGCAATCTAATTTCGTTTATAGTTCTTTCGAAATTGGAACTTACAATTTAGATTAACAAATATATATACGTATGTACATATCACGGCATAGTCCATAGTGCATGTACTTCTACGCAAGTTCTCGAATATTCCACCGAAAAAAATGTGGCAGATGTTACCGTGGTATGTGGGGCCGATTTTTTTTTTCTCTTGCCCTATCTGTAGGTATATATCAACGCTATGTGTAGTCGGTGGTGGTTTGAGTTTCACACGTTGGTGAAAAACTCAACCATGTGCCTTGGGTTTTGTGGTTATGAATTTTTTCATCGATGCGATATCAAGTACGTTCGTAATTTAAACTTTCATATTTGAAATCAATCCTTTTACGAGACTATTTTTGCATTGAGTGTAATATTGCATAGCAACCACGTGATTTCCACGCATGACAGAATCGCAATGCGCTTTCACAAGCACATAATGTACTTTACCTGTATATGTATAAGCACACGTTTTGTAAAAGTTCTGGAATGTTTCCAAAATGTGCTAAGTCACATTTAATTTTCGAAGCAGACGAAATCATTTAATCATCCTTCTAGTTGTTTTGATAATTCAGTAGAATTGGTTGCAGTTTGCACATCTAAAATGTTTTAAGAAAAAACACCCCAACTTAAATTATGGCCTGTTCATGATTTCGAGCTGACTAATCGATAAATTTCCGAGACAAAGGCTGTTTCTCCATACCTTGGTGTGAGAGCATTCAGTTTGGCGCATTGAAAAACTGCGCCATATAGAACTCCAATTCCAATGGAACGTTGCTTCTCCGTTAGCACTTTATAGTATAGCGTGTGTACCTGTATATAATATGTATATACATTTAACATACATCAATGGAAAAGGCTATACGTTTTCAATTTTATGCTAACTACCTATGCATGTAGTACATTCTAGATGTTCTTTTGAAAATACATAATGCCCGCTAGATGACTCCATCAATGAAACCTAATGTGAAATAGGTGTATTATGTATAAAGTGGCGTGTTTTTTTTTTTTTTTACCACAGCCGTTGTGATTGTGGCAGACATTTTTTTTTAGTGTCCAAAATGTTTGCACGATTTTAGGATCTTGAACTCGTACACGTTTTATTTATCGAAAGCTTTTATATAGAGTTTGTCAGCAAAGCTCATCTAAATAATAAAATGGTTGACATGTGTGCGTGTTCAAAGCATGCTTCTTACGCTGTAGCTAAGCAAGTGCTTTTTATTATTTTCTTCTTTGTTATCAACATTGTTATCACCGAACGAAGGTTTTAAATTACGCATGCATACAAACAGTAGTTATTATTTCACTGTAAAAAATCAGCAAACTGGAAGGGTGTGTTACAAATAAAAATACACGACAATTAGTCATTTGGTTATTTTTGCTATTACGGAACAACTATCGATTGTTGCAGAATATTACCAATGATGTCATTGATTGCTGTTCTGACGTAAATATGTATAATGTAGGTACATACCGACACACATTTCATTGATTCAGAAATTTATGTTGAGTGGAAAACATTTATGTAGGTACCTATTTATAGCTCTGCTAATAAAAAAAACATTCTAACGAATAAATAACGAAGTGGGTATTCGCACGACGTTAGGGACATGGCTACGTATTTGACGTAACGTAATAATTAAAAATAGTATTTTCAGAATCAAGTTGAGCCACGTACAGGCTTGTGCCCGAAAATGAAATAATGGAGTTTAGATTCCTTTAAGCGAGCGAAGCGAGCCACATTACCCCTATTTGCCGCGTTTAACCGTAGCCGACGACCTAAGCCGTGTCCCCAACGTCGAGCGAATAGCATCAGCCAATAAATAAATCTAAGTAAATAAGACCTTTAGCGATTGTGCAAACAAACGGTTGGTTTAAGTCTTCGAAGACATGTAAATTGTTGAATTTGTAAACTTATTCGGCCCTGTAAATAATATTCTAGTTTAGTTGTGATACATTTACCTCAACGGCAAAAGGAATGTACGGATAGTAGGTAATTTAATTTGTTAACTGAAAGAAAGTAAGACAGATTTAAACGCCCCGTATTCCCATATTTATGTCAACTAAAAACTGTTCATGTAATCAATAGATCTGTTCAATGAAAAACGACATAACAGCACGTTTCTTAGTTGTTTAAACAAATAATTGAGCCGGTACTCTGTAATCCGACTGTCAAAATAAATGGACGCACATTTTTGTACATGTCCTCTTGTTTGTTTAGTTAACTAACAGTAAACAATTTGGCGCCGCTCTGTTTTGTAATGGAATTTTTTTTAGTAGCTTCACTGCAATCATGCCTCGGTACTGACAATGAAAACTGTGTTGCTAACTTTTCTGAAATCATACAAGACTATTTGTAATAACACACAACTGGTGGGAACTTCTCATGGTGAAGAAGAACGCCGCTTGCGTTGTGCACACTGCACATCCTTGCCTCGTGTCTTGAAATATCTCGTTTGTTGCGCTTTGTTTTGAAAGCACATTTTGTTATGTGGCAAACTTATGGCCATACTACGTATGCTTGTCCGAAATAGATCTTGCATTGAATTCCGTTGAAAACCAACAGCTAACATATTTCTCGTTTCTGTTTCAGATGTCTAAGGCTCCAGCAATTGGTATTGATTTGGGTACTACTTACTCTTGCGTGGGTGTATTCCAGCATGGCAAAGTTGAAATTATTGCCAACGACCAGGGAAATCGTACAACACCGTCTTATGTCGCCTTCACAGACACCGAGCGTCTGATCGGTGATGCTGCCAAAAATCAGGTAGCCATGAACCCCACCAACACCATCTTCGATGCTAAGCGTTTGATTGGCCGCAAGTTCGAGGATGCCGCCGTACAGTCTGACATGAAGCACTGGCCCTTCGATGTGGTCAGCAGTGAGGGAAAGCCCAAAATCCAAGTCATCTACAAGGACGAGAAAAAGACTTTCTTCCCAGAAGAGATCTCATCCATGGTTCTCACCAAAATGAAGGAGACCGCAGAGGCTTACCTTGGCAAGACTGTTACAAATGCTGTCATCACAGTACCAGCTTACTTCAACGATTCTCAGCGTCAGGCAACCAAAGATGCCGGCACCATTGCTGGATTGAACGTTTTGCGAATTATTAACGAGCCCACAGCTGCCGCTATTGCTTACGGTTTGGACAAGAAGGCTGCAGGCGAACGTAACGTTCTCATTTTCGATTTGGGTGGTGGTACCTTTGATGTGTCGATCTTGTCGATCGATGATGGTATCTTTGAAGTCAAGTCTACCGCTGGTGACACACATTTGGGTGGTGAAGATTTCGACAATCGTCTAGTTACCCATTTCGTGCAGGAGTTCAAGCGCAAGCACAAAAAGGACCTCACCACCAACAAGCGTGCCCTTCGCCGTTTGCGTACAGCTTGTGAACGTGCAAAGCGTACCCTGTCTTCATCCACCCAGGCCAGCATTGAAATTGATTCACTCTTTGAAGGAACTGATTTCTACACTTCCATCACCCGTGCCCGTTTCGAGGAATTGAACGCTGATCTTTTCCGTTCCACCATGGACCCCGTCGAGAAGGCCATTCGTGATGCTAAGATGGACAAAGCTTCTATTCACGATATCGTGTTAGTTGGTGGTTCCACCCGTATCCCCAAGGTTCAGCGTTTGTTGCAGGACTTCTTCAATGGCAAAGAATTGAACAAGTCGATCAACCCCGATGAAGCTGTAGCTTATGGTGCCGCTGTCCAGGCTGCCATTTTGCACGGTGACAAGTCGCAGGAAGTGCAAGATCTTCTCCTGCTCGATGTGACCCCATTGTCATTGGGTATCGAAACCGCAGGTGGTGTCATGAGTGTTTTGATCAAGCGCAACACAACCATCCCTACCAAGCAGACACAGACCTTCACCACATACTCTGACAACCAACCCGGTGTGTTGATCCAAGTCTATGAAGGTGAACGTGCCATGACCAAAGACAACAACTTGTTGGGCAAATTCGAACTTTCGGGAATTCCACCAGCACCACGTGGTGTCCCACAAATCGAAGTCACCTTCGATATCGATGCTAACGGTATTTTGAACGTTACCGCCTTGGAGCGATCAACCAACAAGGAGAACAAGATTACTATTACCAACGATAAGGGTCGTCTGTCGAAGGAGGACATTGAACGTATGGTCAACGAAGCCGAAAAGTACCGCACTGAGGACGAGAAGCAAAAGGAGACCATTTCGGCCAAGAACGCCTTGGAGTCGTACTGCTTCAACATGAAGGCCACCCTCGATGAGGACAACCTCAAGAGCAAGATTGCCGAAACTGACCGAACCACAATTATGGATAAGTGCAACGAAACCATCAAGTGGTTGGATGCTAACCAACTTGCCGACAAAGAGGAATACGAACACCGCCAGAAGGAATTGGAGTCTGTCTGTAGTCCAATCATCACTAAGCTGTATCAAGGCGCCGGTGGTCCACCCGGAGGTATGCCTGGATTCCCAGGTGGTGCTCCAGGTGCTGGTGCTGGTCCCACCCCTGGCGCTGGTGCCGGTGCTGGCCCAACCATTGAAGAGGTCGATTAAACAAGAAGTCAATCAACTCAACACACACACCTTTTGTCATTCCAAGAAGAATTCCAACTCTTCTAATGTTCCAATGTGCATTTCTAAGTTGTGCACTCGATCTTAAATTTGAAATTTGTAAAGAAAATATAGCTAAATTCGCCGCCGTTGTGGCGTTTCTCAATAGTATTACAAAAATTAATTTATTTTAAACAATCAAAATCAGACTTACATTAACTACATCATCCTGAGAATTGGACTCATCTCATGTAACGATTCAAATCACAGTTATTGTGCTTAATGCAAACAGAGACTTTCAAATGAGATAAAAAAAATAAAGTATAGCACGCTTAGAGTGAATGAACAAAACTTAAATGTTTCTGTTGTTTTATTTCTGCTTTATGTCTTGGGTGTGAGCTCTGGAATGGACTTGAACAATGTACATCTTGCGCATCACTAAAGGCATAAATGACAATTATTATTGTAGTTTATTTATGCAGTCGTGTGCTATTCTATTTACGCCCATAAATAAAGTATTCATACATCACCCACCTTTGCATCGTTGTAGGAAAATGTCTAGTAGGTGGGAAGCTTTCTATTATAGATGTCTAGCTCGGATTGTGGGCAAAGTCCAAAAATATGTATGCAACAATAGCTTCGTTTGTTAATTGCTCTTGAATTGTGACGTCAGTAGATGCGTGAAATGTACACTGGCATCATGATGCTTTGCAAAATGTTCATTAATGCTATTGGCATCACTTTCAACGTCGAGTGTTCATTATTAAAAATTTGATCAAACTGATGCGCAAACTTAACGATCAAAAGCATCACAGAAATACCTGATGCGCTGTTGATTTGCCGACAAAACTTCCATCTTGACATTAAAATGTTTGATGTAAGTAATGTGTTCTAAAACTCTAAGGCCATATTCTATCAGCAACACATCACCATAAACTGTGCATCGCAAATAAGCAGCGATGCCGCATCACTGCGCAAATGATACCGTTGGAGTGTACATCTGGGTCGGCATTCTGTAAGGCGAAACGTTAAAACGTTTTCGTGTGCACGAACGATTTATTTCTGTGCACGAAAACGTTTCAACGTTTCGCCTTATAGAATCTGGCCCCCTGTTTTGAAGCATAATGGTGGGTGAAGCTACAAATATGTATGTCAAAAAGGAGAACATGTCGTTCCCTATGTCATTCTCAGAGGTCCCATCTATCCCTATACCAAAATTCATAAAAATTGGTTTCGCGGTCGTTAAAATAATCTTACATTCGCATTTTTAATATTAGGATTATATCAAGGCTATGAATTTTCTGTGCAAAAATGACAACTGACAACAAAACCTATGTTTTTAAATAGCATAATAGCGGTTTACTATAAGAGTTAAACTATAAAAAAAATGGCATTGGAGTAATTTAGCAATATTTAAAAATTATAAAGCTTCACAATAAGCATACGTTTATTTTCGGCGAAATGCACACGATTTCTCTATCGGCATCGGCATTCGCCACGACATCAGACCAGAGATGAATGAATAATGTATTCCATTATCTTTGCCTCAGGCATTGTACATAATTTTTCCCATGATTGAATTATGGTTGCTATGTACTCAATTTTGTGGTTACGTAATTATTTGATATTTTGCGATTATGGAGCACACCTTCTGAGTGCGGGCATTCACAATAATTTGCTGTCACTTTATAGAACAAAAATGAAGTACCATTTCACATATCAAAAAATACCCATGTTTTGTAAACGATTCAAATAACTCGCAGATTGAAAATAATATTTGTTTTTATTCTAAAGAAGTAATCGTCAAATATGCCTTTGGTAAAAGTATACGATGCAGCTACTGCCTTCAGGCATCTTAATGGAATTCTTAACGTTTTTAAGCCGGCAGGCAGGAAAGTTGGCCATGTAAGGGCCGCGGTTTTACATAACTTGTGCAAAGGTAAGCATTTACTATTTGATCTAAGCTAAAGATTCTAATTCGTAATATTATAGATCTTAACCAGCTGGAAGTGCGAGAGCCCCGAAAACGCTTGATGCTGGAGCCCGGAGGAGACCAAGGTCCAGTTGTTCGTAGTGTGGCTGATTTATCAGACCATATTTTGTCAGTCGGTTCTCGATATCAAATCACGGACATTCGATGTGCCCCTGTTGCCAGCCTTGGAACTCATACCAGCGGTGTTTTGCGTAAGTTAATGATTACAGGGAAATGTTAAGACTTCAGCAATTAATTTTGTTCAACTACTAGTACTTGGAATCAACAAGGGAATTAAAAAATCTTCGAAAATTCATTCAAACCGCCCAGTCCGAGTGTACCATGTAAAAGGCTGCCTTGGCATCGCCACAGAATCACATTTCTACGACTCTCGAATTACTGTGAAATCGAACTATAACCACGTACATCCGGATAAAGTCGCCAGAATGGTTTCATCACTGCAAGCTTCACATCAGCGTAAGATGTATGAGCTCTGTGGAGTTGATTTGCAATCACAGGCAGCATATGAAATCGCATCGAAAGGTGTTATTCGCCCGGTGGACAACTCTCAAACTGTCGTCTATGGCATTAAGTTAGTCGATTTTAAGAAACCGGAATTCACACTTGAAGTTGCGGCTATAAACGAAAACGAAGACTACTTGGCGACTTTGATCCATGAAATCGGAATTGAATTGCGAACCGTGGCTCATTGTACGGGCATTCGGTGCATTAGGCATGGTTATTTCTTAGTAAACGATTCGCTTTTACACCACAATTGGAATCTTAGCTCCGCGTTCCAGAATATGCGAATAACAAAGAACGTGCTCACCGAACATCCGCAGTTATTAAACCAACAACATGCTGAACTTAGGGCGTAGTACGACCTATACGTAAAACTACTAATTTTAAGTACACTATTGCATAAATAGATATAAATTTGCAATAAAAGGAGAAACGAATACCTTCCAGACGTCACTTGATAGTTTATTTTCATTCATAGTATAATTTCGTAGCCTGTTAGACGATTGATATCGAAACGATAGACCTCTGGCAGCAACTCAAGGTTGAAGTTTAAACTCCACAAATGTAAAATATTAGATTTAGCTTTCCCATGAAGTGAGTGTTTTAAATGTTTCGCTGGACTACTTCGCATCAATCTAGTTTCGTATAATCTTTAGGTCCAGCCGTGCGAATTCTAGTCAAGCCATTAAAAGTACCAATATCATGTTTGAAATTCGCTATATACATCTTTATTGTACATCAAAAATGGTTTACAAAAATAAGCATATCTCTAGTTTTCCCTTTACAACAAGTAGTAACTTAACAACAAAATAAATGCACTTTCAATTAGTCTATTCGTTTTAGAAGATGATTTTCTGTAATTGGTATTACTTTTCGAAATTCTTCAGTGGATATACATCCTTATGAGCTGCTATGTGTTCTTCCAGTTCCTTCATTTGGTCCCTAGAAATGAAAATGGAAATTATATTCAAACAAACTGCAGAAGTTTGATTTTGCCACTCACTTTAAGTGATCGGGCATTTCGTAGTAAACTCCCTCAAACATTTCTTTCCAACTCGGCTTAAGTTTCTTTTCAGACTCTGAGATCTGCTTGAGGACCTGCTTGCGTACGTCCTTAACAAATTGGTTTTCTTCTTTTTCATCAAACCAGCCCTTATGTATCATGTAGTTCTTTAGCTTGAATATCGGATGACGTGCGGAATTCCAAATTTCTACCTCTGCAGCTGACCGATAGGCAGTGCTGTCGTCCGAGGTCGAGTGATGTCCAACTCTGGAAACAAACAACAACTTGAACGTTTTATTGAAAACAAAAATTCTGTGTGTCTACCTGTAAACCATAGCCTCAAAGATAACAGGCTTGTTGTTCTTGAGTACGTATTCTCTAGCTATTTTGGTAGCATTATAAACGGCAAAGATGTCGGTTCCATCAACGCGAATTGTGGCAATACCATACGCTGGGCCTCGACCGGCAATGCCATCGCCTCTGTACTGCTCTCGCGAAGGTGTCGATATGGCGAATCCGTTATTTCGACTGTAAGGGAGAACAGCTTTAAGTATTGTTAGATACAGCAAGAAGTTATAATTACCAGAACAAAATCACAGGACAATCTAAAGTGGCAGCAAAATTAAATGCAGCATGTGCGTCACCTTCTGAAGCCGCACCTTCGCCGAAGTAGCAAACGACGCATGTGTCGTTGTTCTCTCGCTTTAGTGCATAAGCTGCGCCGACAGCTTGTGGCATTTGAGTGGCTGAACAGAAAACATTAAGAAATCCATTGAATCCATATAGATACCTATGTACTCACCCAAAGGACTGGAAAGGGTGACAAAATTCAGATCCCTTGAACCGTAATGCACGGGCATTTGTTTTCCACGGCCCGCATCATCTACATTTCCATAACATTGATCGATAAACTGACCTATTTTAAACCCGCGCCAAACTAGCACTCCAGCCTCTCGGTACTGTCCATAGATAAGATCACGAAGCTCTAAAGCAGCAGCACTACCAATATGCGAAGCCTCTTCACCGTAGTTCGTCATGTAGAACGAAATGCGACCTTGACGCTGAGACTCGTACAGAATTTTATCCATAGTATTAAGTAGAACCATGTCGCGGAACATTTTCTGAACAAATTCTTTACTAAGATTTGGATCCTGAGTGATGTCTAAAATGGATCCATCAGAATCCATGACACGATATATGGGAATGGGTGCAACTTCTTCAGGCAGTGTTAGTTTGAGTGTTTTAGTAAAGGGTGCTTTAGCTCCAGGGAAGATTGATTGGTTTGTGGATGCTGTGTTACAGGCCTTAAACAATTGTTTTGATAAGCTTACGAATATCAAAGTTAAATCTTGTCTTACCCGAACTGTTTGTAGTTTAGAGGCATGCCCAAGCAGTTTGAAGGAACTTCGGAGGAATGACATCTTTTTGAAAAATTTTGTTACAAGTTGAAAGGTTTGTTGCTATTGGTGGCAATTATAAGGTAAGGGAAGATAACAAAAATCGCTAACAAAATAATAATTTAATCTGGCTGGCCGCGTTATTTCGCCAAACAGCTGTTTATAGTTGATTGCGTAATCAGTTGACTGTCAAAGCGCAAGTAAAAATGAATTAGCAAGAATTCATTATACTGTGAATGATTAAAACGATCATATGTTTTTTATAGGGTGCGAGTGCATTGCAAATTAAGACAACAGTCAGCTGCTCAAAAACGCATACACAAGATCAATCGATTATAACAAAACGAATTGAAACTAAAAGAATAGGGGAGGTGCGGCGGTAAAATCTGAATGAGATAAATAGTTGATATATTTTGCGACATTGTCCAGTGACCAATGGAACGAATTATTCCTGTCTGCACTAATGAAAAGCTTTCGATTAGCTTTTCGCATGCAGAATGACCACAATAAGAATAATAAAAAATAAACAGCTGGCATTTGTCATTGCGGTAGCTGACATACAGCAGAACTATTTTTGTTTATCAAAAATCAAAAAAAGTTTTGCACAGTTTCTTTAAGCCAAACATCAAATAATATTACAGAAGGGTGGAATATACTTTCCCAAAATGCATCAAGCATATAACGTTTATTCAATTCTGAAGCAAAGTGTACATATTGAGTCGATTGCAGCCTATGGTTGGTTTCACAATTCTCGAGTTACACCCATAATCCAGCAAATTATGTTTTGTTTTAGACAATAATGTAATCCTCGGAACTCGCAGTGGCCAATTGATTATGTACTCCGTACAAACAAATGAAGCGGACAACAAAATCGATCTCCAATTGTTGAAGTTCAATAAGAACTTTAGCAAGAAGGCAATTAATCAAATGGAAGTCATTTCCGAGGAAAACCTTCTTTTCATTCTAACTGATGGTATGATCAATGTTTGCGATATAAGTCGCTTAAACTTTGCCTTTATACATAGTTCTGTTGAAACCAAAGGAAGTAGCATATTCACATTAGATGTCAAGGTAAAGCATATATATTTAGGTGGGCGTTAAAGATAAACTATCAAAACCAAATTTTCTGAGTAGACGCCCAAGTCGCAGACAGGAAAAACAGCTACTGTGATAAGGATGTGCGTTGCTATCAAGCGGAGATTACAATTCTATTACTGGAAATTAGATCGACTGTTTTCCCTCCCAATCAGTATTGAACTGAAGGATGTACCGAAGGCTCTGTGTTGGATAGATGATGTCGTTTGTGTCGGTTTTAAGGACGAATATGTTATCTACAATGTAAGTCTGATTGCTTCGCAAAGGAATACTAGTTGAAACACTCTTTTATTTACAGATTTCATCAAAAACTCCAGAGAAACACGATTTGATTGTGACTTCATCTTCGCATAGCATGGATCCCTGCATTTGTGTGATCAAGAATCACATGTTTGGTGTTTCCAAGGATGAATATTTAGTGGCTATAGACCCAAAAGACTTTGCGAAAACCAAAGATTCGCAGTCAAAAACTCAGTCGAGTAAGGACTCTACTGCATCCTCAACGGAGACTAAGAATCCTCCCAAGCCATTGACATGGAGCAGCTCTGTCTTAGATTTAAGTAAAACAGTTAATTACTCTGAGTTTAGGTACATACTTTAAATTTCTTTCTTTCTTTCAAGTTTGGGACGAGCCATTCGCAATTGGACGCACAGCAAATGGTGTTGAAGTGCGTTGCCTGGAAAGTAGTGGCATTAATAAGGACACCCTTGTCCAAAGCATTCCAGAGCTGGGTAAAATAAAGTTTCTAGTCCGATCTGGCAATGGCACCTTCTTTGCTGCTGCAATATCCGAACTTTGGTATATCCGATTGGTTGATATTCCAACCCAACGGCAAAGTTTGTTGCAACAAAAAAAATTTCAACTCGCAATTGAGCTGACTGTATGTTTGTACCTCTATTGATACTACTTTAGACTAAATGAGGGCATTTTTTAGAACATCTCTGACGAACCAGAAGAAATGAAGGCGGAAACTATACGTCAAATTCATACCCGGTACGCGAAGGAGCTTTTCGCAAACATGCAATTTTCGGTTGCTATGAGCGAATTTGAAAAAGCCCAGGCAGATCCCTATGATGTTATCCGACTATTCCCTAATTTGCTGCAAGATCAATCCAAAGGTAGCGTTGCTGCTGATGCTCCGGCTATACCGGTGCTCGAGGATAAGGATTTGGAGAGCGCGCTTATGGCATTAATTGATTTTCTTGCTGTTGCGAGGCAGAAGGAGATTCACAAACTAAGTGGCACAAAAGGCTCATCGAAATCATCGTTGTTATCGATTATAGATACGACCTTACTGAAGTGTTACCTGCAGGTGAGATGTATGAGAATATTTTACTACGATTCACTCGAGAGGCTGGATGTCGAAATTTTAAATATTCACTCCTGGCACTGCGACGACGATCGACACGCAAGCCGATCAATTCTAAACAGAAAATTCCTTTTTTCTAGACAAACGATTCATTGGTAGCTCCTCTACTGCGGCTCAAGCAGTGCCACCTAGAGGAATCTGAAAAGATTTTGAAAAAACACGAAAAAATCAGCGAATTGATAATACTCTATCAAACGAATGGAAAACACAAGAAAGCCCTAGAACTACTACAAGCTCAGGCATCTATTGAAGGCTCAAGTTTGTATGGACACGAGAGGACCATTCGCTATTTACAACACTTGGGTGGCGAGCACAAGGATTTAATATTTGAATTTGCAGACTGGGTATTGATCAAACATCCTGAAGATGGTTTGAAGATTTTCACCGACGATTTCATCGAAGTGGAAAGTCTTCCCAGAGCTAAGGTTCTGGACTTTCTTTTGATCCGCCATAAAAATCTTGTAATTCCATATCTAGAGCACATTGTCAATGTTTGGAATGAGCCGAAAACCTTTTTCCACAACATACTCGTTAAACAGTATCGTGAAAAGGTCCAGACACTGATGGAGAAATTGAAAAATAGCGACAACGAAGACAATAGGTATATTTTCGAGTTTTCCACCATTAAATTAATTTTAATTCTATGCCCCCTCTTGTAGTGAAGACCTTCAACAACTCGAACTATATCGTTCAAAAATGTATGATTTTCTGAAGAAATCAGACAAATACTCGCCCGAAACAGTTTTGCAAGAGTTACCGCCAAATATTCTTTTAGAAGAACGTGCCCTTATATTGGGTAAATTGAAAAAGCACGAGAAAGTTATCGCTATCTACATACAGATTTTGGGAAACGTAGAAAAGGCTTCAGAGTATTGTGAAGAAGTGTACCCTGAGGAAAATGATATTTTCGCAATGCTCTTGAAAACAATACTCAACCCGTTGAGTGAACCACCGTATCAAGGAGTTGCTTTGCATCCAGATTTTCTAAAGCCCAATTCGGAAATCGTCCTGCAGTTGCTTAATAAGTATGCTGTAAACATAAATCCTGCTAAAGTGTGGCCAGTAAGTCGGTGTAATATTTGAAAATGATTTTCGTTAGCAACATTTTCCTTCTAGCATATGCCCGAAGAGATGCCACTTCATCGATTACGAAATTACATGGAAACAGTAATTCGTACACAAATGGAAAGGAAACGCCATCATCAAATTCTTAAAGGTCTCTTGACAGCAGAATGTCTACGTTTGCAGGAACAGCGTATGCATCAAGAGAAAAAGTGTGTGACCATTACGGACTTTAGCATTTGTCCAGTGTGCAAGAAGCGATTCACTAATCAAAGCGCTTTCGTAAGATATCCAAATGGAGAGATTGTGCACTTGTCGTGTCATGACAAAAAAATTGGCGTCGCTTGAATTGGAAATAATTACCTATGTTTATTATACTTTTAAATAACTATTATGCTTGTAATGTTTAAGAATATTCTATAATCAGTCATTATTATTCACAATAAATTGTATAGACGCATATTTGCGTCCACAAAATGTATTGCTTTAGTTTTTTGTAGTTTTTACATCGGGTCTTACCTGTGACAACGACAATGCACTTCGAATAATAGGTGTTCGAATGATCTACGATCGATAACTTGCAAGGACTACAGGGGTTGCACAAAGCATCATACAGACTGGAGGATCTATGCCTTTCCCAGGTCTTCTTATTAATGATCTCTTTAAGTCGATCTCCGACGACAGCATTCTTCTTCCTCGAACAGTGTCCCTCTATATGCAAATACATCTCAAAATATGGAATGAATTCAAAGGTACAATTTTTGAGCAAGCTCCGATCTCTACCTCTATTCAAGGTATGGATTGCTTTCAACAACAAAAACCGAACCTCACTTCATTCAGAAATTCGCCACAAACTCTTTGACCAGTCAGTTACTCTTTTACTTGTCTGTGATTTGTTCGGTATAAAATTGAGGTTATGAACACTTTTTAACCGAATCCCTGCACGAAACTTGTCGCTTACCATGAAGAAAGAATTCATTTATTTTCTAGCATTACTTTGAATTTGAAACCCCTTCGACAATCTTCTTTTATGCCAAATCTGAAACTTAGCCCAAAACAGTCATAAATTAAGTTTGTTTAACTACGTATCGCACATTTATTGTCGTCTCGTCTTTAGACCCTTGTTGCCTTGATAATGGCTATCAGTTCATCTTCTGCGTCCTATTGAAAATTACCACATTAATTTGTGTATCCAAGAAAAAACTGAGAGACACATTTTTATTCTTCTGAAATGTGTAGGAGCAAGTTATATTTCGCTTTTCATTTAGATGTATAAATGCAGATTAGATGTATCATAGTAGTAACATTGTTATGAACCGTCCTATTAATGAGTTTGAAGTGGCGGAAGTTATAGCTGCGTCTGCTTTGTGTGTGAGCATGTCACTTGATAGGATAAGAATTTGTTATTACGTAAATACATAAATTTCATTTGAAATCATATCGGATGCATTGATTTCTATTTCTACACAATTAGTTCTCTTTGCGTTTGTTGCGAATTCATGAACATAGTATGCGTCTCCACCATTGTGGTTAACCCTGATCGCATCTTATGTTTCACAACCGGTCTATTGTCAAGAATATTTTCCTCTGAATATGCATCTACTTTTATGAACACTAGGCCTATGGTAATGTAGCTATATCATTTATTGTTGAGATTCTGAATAGAACATACGTGCAAACCAGCCAGCCGCCTGATAAGAAGTACTTGCTGTCCAATGGAAACAGATGGAAGGTTTTTGTTTTTTGTATAAAAATTGTAAGAGCAGCTATTTGCAAAAAATAATATTCTGTCTATATTACTCCATGTGTCAGTAAACTGTTTATTTACGAGTAAAGTAGAACAAATGAGATAAACATTTGCTTTAGCTTTGAGGAAGATAAGCAGCGCGCACATCTTTCTTTCACTCTCAGTTTACATCTGAATCGCCGTCGAGAAAAACATCATGGATGCAGAGCGAGCTCCAGAGTTATCACAAAACAAACAACTTTTACCAATAATTCCACGTAACTCTGATTCGCACGTTCGCTTTCCAAACTCGGATGATTCACATGGAAACATTCACACAGTAATACACCAAAAGATTGTCAGTTCCAATGATGGCTTTGATGATCCGCCGGACGGGGGCACTCGGGCGTGGCTGGTTATGATAAGCTCCTTCTTCTGCTTGGGTCTAATATTTGGACTAATCAACTCCTATTCGGTGATATATTCATATTTGCAACGGAATCTAGCGATTCGAGATGACCCGGAAGCGTCAAGCAAAGCAGGTATGTATACGAGTACTTAAAAGGTTGAGTTTAATGGTTGGCTACCATACCTACTATTTTGTTGTGTTGCCTAATGTACGGAGTGAAAACTCTCTCTTAAGTTAATTGTTGTTTTCTTTTAAGCTCTCATTGGATCGATAACTTTTGGAACTACGCTATTTTGCTCACCAATTGCTGGGATGTTGTCCGATAAGATTGGCATGCCTTTTACAACGCTTATCGGAGCCGTAATTAGTGTGCTTGGTCTATTGCTATCGTCGTTTGCCGCATGGAACATCACTGTTCTCATCTTCACATACGGCTTCCTGCTGGGCTTGGGGTCATCTCTGGTGTACACTCCAACTCTTTCCATCCTGGGCATATATTTTAAGCGTTTTCTAGGAAAAGTGAACGGTTTCGTTTCCGCAGGCGCAAGTATATTTACAGTTATAATGCCACCTACATTGGCTTACATATTATCTGAGTACAACTTGACCACTGCGTTGCAAATGTTGGCATGTTGTTTCAGTTTTTTGATCGTAGCAGCATTTGTGTACAAGCCAATGCGATGCCCAACGCCACAGGAAACGGAGCGACGTTCAAGCTCTGCATTCAATGTGGACATTTGGAAGCAAAAGCCGTACATAATCTGGACCCTGAGCAGTGCTCTAGCGCTGTCTGGCTACTATGTATCGTACGTACACATGGCCAAGTTTGTTGAAGTCAATTTTCGGGGGAAGAACACCAGCCTTCCTATTATGTGTATAGGAGCGGCGTCCTGTATCGGTCGACTCATTGTTGGCGTCCTAGCAGACATTCCGGGAGTGAACCGGATTAGGTTACACCAATGGTCAATGATTGGAATCGGTGTTATGACTGCGCTGTTACCCGCCATTAATTCTTACGATATACTTATATTTTGCACATTAGTCATGGGAGTTTTCGATGGAATGTTTTTCCCAGTTCTTGGTCCAATTGCTTATCAACTGTGTGGTCCGGATGGCGCAACACAGGCCATTGGCTGTTTTCTTGGACTGGTAGCTGTACCTTTGACCGTCGGACCAGTGCTAGCGGGAAAAATCTACGACGAAACTAGATCGTATACAGTTCCGTTCATTATTGCCGGCATTCCATCTATATTGGGAGCTCTTTGTATGGGCTTCATCAAGCCTGAAGGTGGTAATTATACAACAGCCGTTATTTATAATTTAACAATAAGTAATTTAATATATCTTTCAGAAGAAACCATGCAACAAGCTGTATCCAGCAGTAACTTATTGAACGAAAAAGTGATATCCACTCGTATTGTGATTGAAACGCAACCACCGCACGAAGATGAAAGCAGTTCAACACCAGTTAAGCGGCGATATAAATATTCAATATTTTAACCAAACCATTTTGAAGAACTTTTTGCAGCGTCCACCTTGCGTTGGCTTTAAATTTAAGCAATTCACAATAGCTACAGTTAAATATAAATTACATTTTAGATATCAATTTCGCAATTATGAGCTTCCGTAAATTTAATGTAAGAGACTAGAACCATTTATTATTAATCTAATAATCAGTTTAAGCCTTTACACTAATTATTTTGTGGGTCATAATGTGTAATTTTATATGGAAAATGCCGCTATTGTGAGTTTGTTAAATTTAGCAAGGACTTAAGGGCTATTCACATGAGCGCGAATTGCGAGCAAATCAAGTTTGTATGTATGAATTGAAAATTGCTATTTGTTCTACCAAAAAAGCATTTTAATCTAATTTGAGTCTTAATTGAGTTAAATATCGAATATTACAATTAAAGCAATTTTCCCGCGAATTGAAAACTGCTTTCATCTTCCTCCGGTGGTTACCAAAAAAGCATTTTAATCTTATTTGAGTCTTAATTGAGTTAAATATCGAAATTTACAATTAAAGCAATTTTCCCGCGAATTGAAAACTCTTGCCGCAAACTGTCACACTTTATTCACAATCCACATAATACAGGCCTGATCCAAAAGCCCACGAACGAAAAATTCGTTCGAACTTAACCTTTAGTGTCCGCGATACTGATGTCGTCTTCCATTGGGACAGAAAAAGTAATTTTTTCCGAGTCAGAGCAATTGTGCGAATCTCGATTTGCGAGATTTACACCTACTTTTACTAACACTTAAACATTTGACATTGACATTTGTTTAGACGAAGAGTCTGTGAGAACAAATAAGCATTGCAATGGATATCAGTATAAATGAATGGATTTTTATAAAACATATTAGAATTTAAGAACAGCTGACTTTTAAATCACGCACCAGCATGAATGCAAAAAGAGTGATCGCATTTAGTTCCATTGGTCACGAAAAATCTGAAATCTGAGAGCAAAATCTCAAAATCCCAGTGGGAAACGACATGGTAATCATTTTTAGTGCACATAAAAACTAATAATGACGAAATTTTCCCTAGAAAATTGCACATTTTGACCTACAAAATATATAAGCTGAAGGTTAAAAATGATTATTAATGCCCCATGATTATTAGCATCACGCAATAAACTTAAGGTGACTGTTTAAATTGATTATTAATACATACTCTCTACAGGTAAATGTTTTATATCGGGCTGTTTGACATCTTAGTCCGGTGACGTTAGTTTTAATTCTGCAATAAAAGCTAAAATGTTGAAACGCGTTATTCATTTGAAACAAATTTTATGTTATAAATACAAGTGATAAATTTCTATCTGTTCTTTTTGGCTAGTTACACTAAAATTGGATTTTAAATAAAAGTAATCAATTTAATCTGTAGCTAAGATATTTATCAATTTCGGATTGCCACAATTGCTTCTTGCCAAAACAGTGTATCCCATCGGACTCTCGATATTTGTATAGAAAAAAAAGTCAGCTCTAATTTCTGTTGCTACTTCGTTTTTTATTTCGCCAATATATGGTTTCAATTCAGGCCATGGAATCGCTGTTCTAAATTCCTGACCCACACAGATGTAAATGTAAAGCTGATTTATTCTATCCAACGTCGAATAAAAATCTTCCCCAACACCAGGTATAAATCGTGCCAACGTGCGGATGAAACTGAAGCTATAACAACTGTCACAAGACATGTCTTCAAGTATTTTTACAAAACATACCCTCTTTAAACTCTGGCCCCTATCAATATCAGAAACGCTTGCATTTTTGAGATGTGTCTGGAAGTTCTCAGACAAATAGTCTAATACTGCGTTTGCCAATTAAAGTCCTTTCGCGCATATTTACTGTACGAAAATTCATTGATAAAACTGCCATTTAGCATTTAGTGTTGCCATCTAATCAAATTGATTTAACTGTTCTATTTACAATCATAATTTCACCAGAGTGATTGTATGTATATTCCAAATTGACTGTTTTTTTTTTTTATTAAATGCACATGACTGGCGCCGCGCCGACATGAATTTAATTAGTTTAGTCGGGTTTTTCCGTCAAGCCAATTTCGCAACGGCATTTCAAAATTCTATACCATACAATATGCGTATGTGGTACAATTCAGAGGAAGAGAACACTTTGTGGTGTCAATTAGTTCATCCGACAGAAGTCTACACATAAAAGTTTGAACCCATCATCACTATAGAAATTCTTCAATTGCAATCCCGAGCATGGATCCATGTCCATTGACAGCCAAGTGTATGAATCAATTGATGACTGTCCCGTCTCTATCCGATGCCCATATCTTTACGCAATATACATAAATGTGCGCAAGAAGACCTTTTATAGATGAACTCGCTGACGGATTTTGCTAGAAGATTATTGATACTTAATTAGTGAAATTTTTTTTTTGTTTAAGTCGACTGAAGATGTAATTTAATTTTACAACTTCGGAGTGAGGTGGTGGCCTCATAAGGAACCACATTTGTCGTTTGAACATTTTTAAGACAATTATAATGACCTGTAAATTTGATTACAATTCATATATATATTGATCAGAATTTGCAGTGCAACCGATTTTTGATAGGACACTCATTTTAAGGCTTGGACTGCATGGTTACGTTTGGAACAAGATTTCGTTCAAATGTCCACCATCTTGAGCACCCACCCCTATTCTAAGCCAAAGGGAAGCATTATGCACAGCAACCTATATTGATTATTTTGACACCCGAAAGTGAAACAAAAAATATATCAAACCGAGAGCTCTTTGCTTTTGCCACTCCAACGCAAGAAAGACCCTTTACGTGGGTTTGTTTCTGAAGAGTTTGATTTGGACACATCTATCTATGGCATTGATATCAGTCTGTGTGGTGCCTTGTACTTTTGCCCATTGGCTCGGAATATTTCGTTCTAGGGCCAAATACTTATCCAGCCACAGTTCCCTCATCACTTCCTTACCCATCTGTGTCATTGATCAGTCTGTGGACTCATCATCTCATTGCTGAGCTTGGTAACAAAGTTCTTTTGGAAATTAAGTCTCTTGATGGTAGGCCTATATCTACAAGTACATTTTTTTTAAGGTCAACTTTTCCAATTTGACTGCTAATTGAATCTGACAGAAATGTATTTTTACAATTGCAAAGTGGGACTTTATGTATTGCGGTCATTTGGAATTATAATTTGCTCTAATGTGCAAATTCCATTAAGGGGTCTTTTCCTAGACTTATAAACGCCCGTCAATTTTGTAATAGCTAGCCAAGAGACAGTTGACAGTAACTAAACCCAGTGCACTCAACAATGAAATGGAATTGAGCTTGAATTTCAGCCTCACCACTATTACACAACGTTTGTCTATTGCAAAAACAACCTTAGAGTAATGCAATTCATTTAATTGAATTCTATTTCGATAAGTTAATAGACATAATCGAACGGTTATTGTGCGAGCTTATTGTACACGTGGCATCGTTGTAGACAAAGGCTACCAATAGTAGTTGAAAACTCTTAGGCTAATTAGGGATCCTACGTTTTTCCAATAATAATTTCCTTTTACTTACTCATAGATTGTTGCAAACTAATTGATTGGCAACAATAATAGGACATTAAGGTCTGAAGTCACTATGACTGAAAAACACTTGCGAACCAGAAAAATGTGATCTCTTGGTATGTCCATATTTTTATGAAATACCGATTTTCTTCTGAAACAATTATTAAGTATTTCTGATACGTTTCGTTGGTCCGGAAGGCAATACATTTTTTTTAATTGTTTCTCATGTGGTATTCGATTTTGCTCTCAGAGCACTTTTTATGTTCGTTTGGTACAAAAAAAAAACAATCTTTTTCAGATTTTAGAGCACTTTTGCGAATCTGGATTTTTTTCTCAGATTTTCTTCAGGCTTACTAAAAAACTTGCATTTGAGTTTGACAACAAGTGTAGTCTGTTTACGTTTCCGTGAAATTTTTCAACTGCAAAGAAACGCAACGCACCGGATGGATCTATTATTGTTAAATATTTATGTGCAAATGTTTCCAAATCAATCTGGGTGCAAATTTCGAATGATTTAATATAAAATCTAAGCAGTGAATGGAAAACGCTTAGAAAAATGTCGAAGGATACACATTTACCAATCGCACGAATATAAACAAAAAAAGAGCATGTGACTTATGTTCGATTAGCCACACGAAATATGTATTCTGAGAGCGAATCTGAAGAAGCCCAATCGAATACCCCATCAGTTTTCCATTCGCAAGTTGCACAAGTTGTACGTGTAATGAGCAGTTTTTTTAAAATGTGCTAATTTGATCAAAATATGAATGAAGTCGATATTCGTGGGATTCCGGAGACGAAAGTGTCCGAGTCGTTTACATTTGTATATCTGATGACTAATCAACTTTTCAATTGTTTGACATGTGAAAGGATTTGGCTTGATTTAGTATACTTGATTTAGAATACTGTAGAATCGCAAAAAGATGAACAAATATTGAAAAGTCCTAAGACTTGGTGAAAGAGGAATGTATAGTCATACATAAAAACATTAGAAATGTAAATCAAATTAAAAATAAAAATTCGTTTTATTAAAAAAAAAACAAACGAACCTCGATACCAATAAGCAATGAATTTGTCAAAAGCTTGTTTGTAGATCCCAAAATAAATCTGGATCTGGAAAAATGTATCTAGATCAAAACATGAAAATGGAAATGGAATACAAAGGAAAACCATTTTTGAGGATTTAGGCAAGTTTGTTGTTTGAGTTGATTTATTTTCCTTCATTTATTTAGTAAGTAAGAACGAATGCCTTGTCAAAAAATGACAGAAGCTTAAATAAACATTTTGTCCATGGCCTCAGCGATCTAACTAACGTTTTAATTTAATTTTGTAACTATTTTTTTTAATATTTCATTGAAAAATAAAATAAAATATAAAATCGTTCACTTTTAAATATAATAAGTCTATTCCCTACCGATAATGTATACACATTAGTCAAAGTTCGCTCCCATACGCAAAAGTTTGAAAGAAGGGAAAGAAGTTTTACTAAATTTGTCTAATGTGTTCGAATGCACTATCGGTAGGGAACAAAACTCATGTGTCAAAGTTTTCACTCCTTTCTCCTTCACGTAATTCAAATGAGCGAATGGTTCGATTTTTTTTTATTTATGGTAAGGTCTAGCTCTTAGCTACTGAAACGAAAATATAGGAGACCTGCACTGTATACTTGTGCGAACGTACGCAAATGGATACTTACGAGTAGGTATATCCCACTCTGTCATGTCACTCTAATGAGAACAATTTATATTTGCTTATTTGAGTGCGTTAAGGTAAGTGAGCAGTGACACAAGTGTACAAGAACATTTTTCCAGGAACTGATATGAAACTCGAATGCAGAAGGATTGGGGTGAACGGCTACTGAGGGTAGTTTGAACACTCTTTTGGTTGCTACGTAACCATTTGTTTTTACGTCGCTAAATTGTTAATACCCTGGCGATGAGAACAGTCCACTCCGGACGAATGTGAGAACCAAAGGGTTCGTATAAAAAATCATCGCAAACAACAGTGTACCACATTTGAAAAACTAGTACCGCATTGGGAGAACCACCATTGTTGGCTCATGGATGCGATGATTCGACGTTCTGAATCGGTGTTTTGGCGCGCACGACTTCGTTTAACAAGTCATGTCAAACTTCTCCACCAAATATCACTTGCCTAATCGAATAATGCTACACCTGCATTCTTGCATCACTTATGCGTTCAGGATATACCCTTTTCAAAATCTGTCTGTATCAAAAGTAATATATATGCGGACAACTGTTGTCAGCTACTTTTTTGTTTCTTTTTTAGTCTCCTGTCAACCCTTGACGTTGCATAAGTCCATATAATATGCAGCCTGCCAAACACGATTTGACCTTGAACTTCACTCCTCCGTTCATAACGGGTGCGCTGTGCGCACTTTGCAACTTGGCGACTACCTTTATTATAAACTATTCGTTTGTGTACTATAGCAACGACAACGATAACTGCAACTCACTTCGTTAGAAAGTTTTCTTGCCCTACCGACTACTACTAAGTTCCAAAAGAACTAAAGAAACTAGTAATAAAATAAGTATAACAGTGCTACAAATAAAAATCAAGAGTAAACAGTCCCACCTACCACCCAGTGCCTTGCGTGTATCCGTTGTCCGCGTCACACCTAACTCAAACATGTTTGATTAATTGCTATTGAAAGTAAACAAAACATTTCTTTTTTTTTCATTCTACATAATGGCACCGTGAGATGACAGAAGCTCCCATGTGTTTCGAACATTTAGTTTGGTTCTACGGTCGACTCGACGTGAACGATGAAGCTCATGAAAGTGCTCCAATTAGCACCAAAGTTTTAATGTGGAAATTATTACTCGAACCCCGTTAGCGCAGCGGGTTGGTCGTCTCTTCATCGGTTCCGCAAACGAAACGTATACTCTTGCCGCATTAAATTGTACTTTATGTTTTGTATTTCGAATCAATACAAAATAACCATTTATGTGTTTCCGAGTAACGTAACTATTTCTATCATTCATTCATTCATTCGACAACGCATCGCGAAGACACGAACTGCTCGAAATATATATCGGGGAATTTTTTGTTTTGTTCTCGTGGCATTGGTGGTGGATTCTTGACGCGTGTGTTTCAAATATCTGTGACCCTCCGCAGTTTTTGTTTGTTTTATATCATACAATTTGCTTTGTAATGTATTTTTATAATCTGCGGTGAATAGAAGGCTTAAAAATATATAAAAAAAAGAAGTTCGTGTTGAAGAGAGGTGATTAGTAACGTTAAAGAATATTTTTATGAATCGGCATTGATGTGCATTACTGAAATAAGTTGTTTGTTGTTTAAGTGGCAAATAAGAGATTAATATTCTATCAAAACGGCAAATCTAGAAGTGCTCTTTCTATGCTTTCTATGTTTCATTAAAAAAATAAAGTGCACTTCCGTCAATTCTTAGCACGACAGAAGTGTCCGGAATATTTTTAAAGAATTGCCCTGAACTCACCAATTTGCAAACTGTCAGATTAAACTATGCGTGCAACTGAAAGGTTGAATTGGAACATTCATATTTTTACTGTAAAGGACTAAAGAAAGTACCAAGAGAAAACTAAATCTCACAAATGGTGTCCACCACTATTGCAAAAGTGCTCCAACGAATTTCATCGAAATGAGCAATTCTGAATTTCGGGGCAATTATCTCGCATCTTCAACGCCATTATAGTAAAACTAGTTATAATGGTGGTATAGCGGAGCTTCTTATTTTGACAGCATTTGATGCGGTTATCACTCAAATGGTCTTGACGGCGAAGGTGTCATCCTAGAGGTTTGACGACACAATTTGTCCGCAATCTCGCTTATGACACAAACAATATTCTCTCCGAACGTCGGCAATTCTTTAAGACAGCAGTTTTAATTTAATCCCAAAGAAAAACGAGACATTACATGTCGCTAATACTGAAATTATGAATTTCCGGTAAACCGCATCATGGCCCGTTGTCATCTCATCTTTAAATTTCAAACATAAGTTGCGAATATGCCGTTGGCCCATTATCCACACCAAACCTGTATTCGGTGTTCAAAGGTACTGACATAACCTCTTTTGGATCTGTATTCTTCGAAATGGCCATTCACCCAAAAATGCGCTTCTCCGCTAAAGATGTAGTGCTGGTTTAAATTTTGGTTTCCAACTGCTCCAGAGCCCAATTATTGAATGAGTGACATCTGAAATGGTCAGAAGACTTCAGTTCTCATAGAAATTGAATTTTGTACGCAAATGGCTGCAAGCCTTTTCGCAAAACTCATCAAGTTGAAGCTTACGAAGGGTTAAGTTTCCGATGGAGTAACCATTGATGGAACTCTATATATGGACAATTCTGCATAAGTCAGGTTTGTTTCCTTACATTCACCTAAAAATTGAAGCCTTGCGAGGGTACTTAAGGTCGAAGAGGAGCTTCCATTTTACTCTTCAAGGAGGGCAATATATCGATTGCACGATACTTGCATGTTGTTCACCCTCCCTAATGCCAGCGGCATTTAAAAATATCTCCCTATTCAGGTTATGTTTCAGTGTTATCCCCTTTCAAGGGCGCAGGCATCGTAAAGATATTTATGCAAAGGAGTGTACTACTTGCTTTTATTGAGCCACACCGACCCACATGGCCGTATCTATGTAAATACAGCAAAGATTGAGGACTTGTTTGCTAATTTTATACAAGTTTTACGACAGCTCCATATATTGTTTATAATTATTTAACCATTTATCAGATACTTTACGGTAAAATAAAATGCAAATACTACGCGGGCACAATTGGTAAATAAAATAACAACAAATGGAGTTTGATTCTATAATGCTGTCCTGATAAAAAATAGTAAATACTGCCTCAACAGACTTTCCTTTCATTTGCTGACTGGCTGATTACAAGATTACTGTGCAAACAGCAAAATTGAATGCGTCTTTTCCCACATTCAAAACAAACCCTTAAATGCGTAGTAAGACGATTGTGGACAAAGTGATTTAATTTTAATGGTGTCATGTGCCACTTCGAGTGCAGGTATAAGACGTAAACAAAATCGCAGGATACAAATTAAACTGCAATACATGCAATCACAATTAAAAGCACATCGCATATCAAGTGTCTCTATTTGATTTGCATGGCAAGCTTAGTCATGTTACTTTTAATAAGATTTAACAGCTTTATTGTCTATCTCGGCTCATTTTCAGAAGCGGACTACGAACTCAACAACAAACTAGCTGCGCGAAATCAATCTGATATTCTACCTAATGATGCCTTGTATAGCTAGCAGTGTACACTAAAGCCACTCGAACGTAATCAAAGCGAAGTAATATCAGAAAGGAAGAAACACAATTACAATGACAGAAAATGAACCTCTAAACCACAACGGCAGCATCAAAGTGCACATAGTGCCTTTAGGGGCTAGCAGCGAGAACGGAGTCGCAGTCAATGGACAACCCAAATCAATCACAAATGGGGTCAATCACAAACCGGTGCAGCCACCTGTGGACGGATCGGTTACATCTAAGGCGAACACAAATGCAACACATGGTGAGGAACTTAAGGAACCGCCAGATGGCGGGGCTCGAGCATGGCTGGTCATGATCAGTGCTTTTTTGTGCAATGGCGTGATATTTGGAATCATCAACACATACAGTGTGATACACTCGTTTCTGCAGGACAAGTTGAGTGAACAGCACGACACAGAGGCGTCCAGTAAGGCGGGTGAGTACTCTGCTAATGAATTTGGGTAGACACAAAGTTGCTGTATTGCAATCTTCTTATGAAATAGTGTCCCTTATATACAAGCAATAAAAATAACTCTTTTTCGATTTACGTCCCACCAATCCCCATGCTAAAGTCGAGAAACCATAACCTTTGTCAAGAGCAGGTAATCCAGCTTAATCCAATTGGTGATCACAATGAAAGTGTTTACCGTGAGAATAGTGTCCTCTTTGAAGCGTTTGCATGAACTGAAGAGGACTCCCATTATGAAAATCGTTTCAGTTTTATGCAAGTTCTTCCAGTTAGTAAGTAGTTTCTTGAAGATTAATTTGTATGCAACTACTTTGTCTTTCCAATACAACGCAAATCTTCTGGGGTTGTTGGCTGTTCTCTAAACTCTGGAGATAAAAAACACAAGTCTCTATATAAAAATAAAATTGTTTTTCTGTTTGTATGTGGAATTAAACTTGGCAAGGGTTTCTCAGACAAATTTATATAAATGGATCAACATTTAGTTTTTATTTTGAAGACAATAAACTAATTAACTCTTTTTGGTCGGCCACGATACATTCATCATCATCGTTTTTCATTAAATCAGTTGTGACGTTCAAAAATCTAGTTTAGTAAGTCTGACAGCTGGGTGACTTGATGTATCTCAGTTTTTATTGACCTAAAGTGCGTTCGGTTGTGACCGGACCATAACTTCCTCGTGACTTTTAACTACCACCACGTTCACCGAACACTCAGAAAATATATGTTTGATTGTCAAAATTAAATTCGTACTTCACATAAATTTATTTATTTGAAAACCCCGGGAAAACCGTTGTTTAATTTAAAATTAAATTTGTTTTGTAATATTTTGTTAAAAAAAAAGAAGACCGTTTTTATTAGATTTATGGTGAGGCCACAATAGGAATGAAATCCAAAACAAAAGTTTGAACAATATTAACCGTCGTTGAGAAACCGAACGCACTCCTAGAATGATCACGTGAATAGTTTTCAGTTGACGTTTAAGGAGTGGTAGTCGACAAATAAAAAGTCAAGCAAACCCTGCCTTCATACAGTTGACATTTCAAAGTGTCAAAACGCGTTCGTATTGGTCCAGACAAATCAAGTTGGCGTTTTATATGAACTATGTATCCGAATGTCCCCAGTGACAGTAATTCAGTCAATACTTTCGAGCAAAAAAAAAATAAGCACATTTCTGTGTGAAAACATTAATATTCCCAGTCTATCGGAATATTAATGTTTTCATGAAATGACTTCCCTAAAGCGTGCAACCAAAACAAGGTTATCCACAGTTTGGGAACTGAATTGACAGATAGACTGAAAAAAAATGGAGCGAATTGCGGGAATGATGTGGTTTGGTGACCAATGTGAACAAAAGTGGTGCACAAACACTCTTTGGTTATCCCAGAGTCATAACCATGGGTAAGGCAAAATCTGTGGAGCCTAACCTTTAAAATTGGAGCAGCTTTAAAGATATTCATTTGGTAAAAATTACTAGTAGTTTTGATATAAAACTCTGATCAGCTGCAGCCAGCTTTCGCTCTTGCTTGTCTGCATTTCTTCGGCCTTACCTCTCAAACCCAACAATCGCCGTCAGTACCTAAAACATTATTGAGTCACTGTTGCTACAAAGCCATCAAAACTTAAAATCTGAACTATAAAAATCATCTTCCTTCAAGAAAGCTCACCGAAACACTGAAGTCTAAATAATAGAACGGAACACATTTCGGAAGCAACAAAATTTGATAGCGCAATCAAATATTCCTCACACAATAATGCGCCGTACGCATTCTGTTAAACTCTTCCAAGCTTTAAATTTTATCTCGATCAAGTAAAACTACCGCGTCGCAGCTAACGAAAAAAAGACAAACGCCTCAATTGGCAAACAATGTGCGTCAAATAATAAAAATTAATCAAAATTTATATCACACGAGTATTTTGTAATTGACACATAAAGGGTCAATCAAAAATATCAATTGCGTACTGAGCGAATGCGATATTTCTTATTTACTACAATTTTAAATTGTTTTGATTTGTTGCTCTTGTGAAAAAAGTTCAGAAATCTGTTAAAATTGCTTTTGATTTTCTTATCGGAGCCGAACAAAATATCGATAGCGCGGAATTTAGGTTCGCTGCAGGTGTTGTGTGTGCTCGTTGTATCATTTTACAATTTGATCTGTTTGTCATAGGAAAAGTAAACAAGTAACGAAGGCGAAGAATGCATCTGACACACTTCCAGGCAATGGGGAAGCCGCACAAATGTTGATACAACAAGTATCGCGCTAGCGAACCGAGCCATTACAGGAGGAGAGACATTATGAGGGCAACATTTTCTTTCTCAACTCCCGATTGGACATTCACCCCCTCAGTCTTGTGTGTGTAAACAGAGCAACCGTCTGGTGGGTAACGTAAAAAAAAACCATGCAATTTGCTTTTGGCCTAGATATGCATTACAAGAAATTATGCTTTCGCTTTCTTTTTTTTTAACTTTGTACAAATTGAATTAGGGGACAAAGTTAACGGAAGTCAGCCATATTTTGTTTTTCGACGGTTTGTTGTGCTTCCAGAGGTGCGCTAGAAAATTACCTTTAAAAATGTGCGTATCTGTGAGTTTTAAGTTTTATGCTCAACATGCGTTCGTTAATGAATACTATATGCGTGGTCAAGGCAACATAATGTGTAAGGTCTTTGTATGAGTACGTCGTGATTAAAAAATGGCAAAAAAAAATTATTATCTTTTCTTACTCTTACTCAATTCAGCAAACAAAACAGAATTACAAGCGTGCTCAAAATAATAAGCCAACGATAATAATTGCAAATACAATAAATTTAGCAACGATAATAATAAATTTGACAAAAAGTTCTTAGTTTATATTAGTTATTAATAAAATAAATTGCATTGTTTCTTACATTAACAAAGGAAAGATTCAAATGATCTTTATTTATTTGGAATTCGCGTCTAAAAATACAATTTTGGTGATAACGGGCGAAGATTGAATGTCTAAAGAGTTTGCTGAATCTGTTTCAATATTGTTTTCATTTGTTTACAATACACTCGATTGGAGAACAATTCAGTATTTTGTTATTGATAAGAATAACAATTTTTTTTCTAAATAAAAACAAATGCGGTTTAATATCAATAATTGTTCATCGGGTACAGACGCTGCGATTGTATTGTTCGAACTTATTTGATGAATTGTCTTTTGATTCAATTCAATTTAGAGTCTACAATATATCAATAAACGTGCGATAATAAGCAGAAACATCCGGTTGAAATGTATATCATTAGTCCAGTGAGGCACATCTTCTTTTCTTCTTTTGTTTAGCAAAGAAGATGCAAAAAGGGTTAGAAGGGAGAGAGAGAGCGACTTTTTCATCTAATTAAAATATAAGTTGATGTGTTCTTTGAGAAAACAATAACTTTGTTAACAAACAGTGTGGCTATTTAGATATTTCGAGGTACTGTAAGAAAGAAAGGAAACTTCTTTTCCAAACATAAGATGACAGTTTAAAATTGTTTTTATTGTACTCTTAAATTTGACCAATGTCAAAGATTATCTAAAACAAAGTGGCACGTCATTGATCGGCCAATCAAAAGGAATCTTCTTTTTTTTTAAGCCCTATTTGTTGGCGAGAAAAGCGATGACATGTGTTGGGGATTGGAAAGTAGGTGGCGCTCTATTGCGTTGACGACAAAATTTATCATCTTCAACCACTAATTTGTCATCTTCATCATATTTCTCAAATTATTTGCATGAATCGTTTATCTAATTTTGTTTGTTTTATTCCTTCACAAAACTAAATATTTTCGAACAAGCCCGCACTTTTAAAACTTAATAGCCCCTTTGCAGTCAAGTGACATCGAACAGTCGATCAACTTGAAGGCACAGCGATATATTTTGCAGGCCTTTTGACACAAGCGACAAAAGCCAAATGCAAAAGATAGAAGTCAAATAAAATTTGCATAAGTGAGATGGGTAAATGGGAAAAATTCCAAAAAAAGTATTCAAGGAATTGGGAAAATTTTCAACGATTTTTGGGCTTCTTTCTGGGCAACGATTTTGGGCTAAATTTTTTAAGATTTGGGCGCATAAAGCAAACTAAATTCTGGCAATCCTAGAAAGGTGAAAAATTCATGAAATCACGCACACATGCTCATTTCTTTTCTAGAGTACGTTAGTTTGCTGATTAGAGTTTGATGCAAAAATTGGGTATTCTTTAATGTATATTCTACTATTTTTTTGAAACTTAATAAAAGCCTTAACAAAAACAAAACAATTGAGCAGCGATATGCCCATAAAAACAAGAGGTTTAGTGGCCATTAGTAATATGCTTTTTTGTAGCTCACACAGGGATTGAAATTACAAAAACAACTACAGCACGATTATTTAATACTCAAATGTATTTATTAAAAGAAAAAATGTATTCAATACACTACACTTTAAAAAAGGCTTTTAGGGAAATTCAAGATAAAATGATTGATTTACTTGATTTACTCTGCCCTCTGCCTACCGAGTAGCCTGTGTATCGCTAGACCTTACTATCATTGGTTTTTTCATGTCAGCAAGTAAGCCTGCTTTTCCACTGTCCAAGCGACTATCATTTGCGTTAACCGAGCCATGAACACGAGGCATTGGAGAAAAAAAGAGAGGTGTTAACCACCGTAACGTGTTTTTGTTGTTTTCTGAATCTGACAGATATTTGTGTTCGGTTCGAAAAGGTTCCCAAGAAAACTTAATAAAGGGTGATTTTTTAAGCGCGTTTTTTTTTTAAATCGAATAAAACACTCAAATTTGCATCAAATATTTAAGATTTTTATTGTAATTGATAAATAGGCCTTTGCCATTTACGTTTTAAAGACAACTTCATATAAATGTTGTCCGCGGCTCCGTTTCAAGTGGTCCACTCGGAAGGTCCAATTTTGCGTCACTTTTTCGAGCATTTCGGCCTGTATTCCACGAATTACGCGTGGTATGTTATCCTGTTCCTGCTTCAATCATGTTCGGCTTGTCCACATAGACTAACGACTTTACATAAACCCACAAGAAATAATCAAGAGGCGTTAAATCGCATGATCTTGGCGGTCAACTCACAGGGCCATTTCGAGAGATAAGCTGCTCACCAAATTCATCCTTCAACATTTCCATTGTTTCACGAGCTGTGTGGCATGTGGCGTATCATAGCTCGATATCGTCCGCCGTTGACGGTAACGTTTCTTCCACGGACGTCTTTGAAAAAAACACTGGACCGATGATGCCAAATTTCAATAATTTGCAATCGTTGCTCGTTTCTAAGTCTTTCCGTGATTAAATGGCAGAGTATACTGAAAACTTTTCACTTTGACAGATGACGTTTGGACACCATTACTAACCAGTGCTTCCGGCCTGAAAAACTTAACTCTTAAAAAATCACCCGTTATTTAAAATGTTTTCGCTTTTTTTTAAATTCTTAAAAATTAAGTTTAGAACTAGAATGTTCGCCGATTACTCGACGCCACAGGTTTCAATACTTTGACTATGATCTGACAACACTTCCACTTTTCCATTTAATTGCTTCTTGAAAAATGTTTCTTTATTAAAAAAATAAATGATGAAAGTAATCTATTTATTTAGTTATTTCCTGTAGAAAAGTTGTAGTTGAAGTATGAATTCGTGTTTACCTCCTTCTGTGACGCACCGACATGACGCTATATGTTTACAAATATATTAGATAAGTATGCCCATTCTTCCAAGTGACGTTCAAATCGCTATCAGCACTTGCCGCACATGCCTCATCTGCGAGGTGTTCTCTCTTTACTCTTGTATTCAATATTTCATTAACATCTATTTCAATACTTACCCGGGGGTCATGGGTGTCGAGCTAAAGTGTGTGGTTGCCTGATAGCAAGTATTTATTTTATTATTCAGATTATTTTATTGCATAATCAAAAATTGTATCCGTTTGGCCAAATTAATGAATGAATAATGCGTGTTCCCTCGTGTTTTTCATTTGTGGTCATCAAGTAATCCGCATGTAAGCTAGAATCAATACGATTGTGACAAGTGTTAGCTTCAATCTGTTGATTATACGAAATTCGATGAGAAGGGACTGATTTTGCTTTCTTCATTTCAGCAGCATAAACACCATCTTTCGGACAAGTTGAAAGGGAAATTAAAACCACAGTAGAACGGGAAAAAATTGTTTCCATTTTCAAACTAGGTGAATACGCAACGTCAGCAATCATCAACCCCATGGTTGTTAGCCGATTGTATGTCATCGATTCACATTACAATCCGATTACATGACAACCGACTCCAAGAAACAAATCTTACAAATGGGCTCAATACTCAATTGTAAGACATTGTGGTTAGGTTTGTTCGTTCACACTTTTTTTTTACTGATTTACCTCCATTTCCGATTAGTTTAAGCTTGAATGGGTCATGCGTCTGTCAGTCATTTTGCAACAATGAGGACTAATCATATGAGTGCAATGAGTGTGCCTCAATTGTAATGCATGTCTTTCTTTCACATTAGAGGACCTAAAGCTTATTGAGGTGTAGTCACAGAAATGGCGCGACTTGCTGTCCGAAAACATGTTAGCGCTGCAAAGAACTTGATAGTATCGATACTGTAAAGGCAAGGAATACTAAATTCCTTACGAAATGGATATTTATTCTTTAATCTTTAATTCGCGGTTAACAACTAACCGACTGGACACAGGGAGGGTTGTGTGTTTCGCGGGTATCCTATGTACGTTCCTACGTGACGCCCTGTAGCCTAAACGACTAGACCGATTTTGAAGAGTGAGGTGTTATAATATTCGTATTCTTCCCCGGAGTGTCATAGGCTAAAAATCTATATATATAAAAATGAAACCCGTTTTCCGTTGTCACGACATAACATGAAAACGGCTTGACCAATTTGGCTGATTTTTTTTTTGTAGTTTTCTAATACTCTGTACAAGGTTCTTACGGAAAAAAATATTGAGAAAATCTCTCAGAAAGATTGAAAAATATACATTTAATTTTGCACATTTTAAAAAACGCGCCTAACGAATGTCAACGTCATTCAATTTAAAACAAAAAATCTGTGGTAATCTGTGACAACACATCCATAACCGCGCTAACAATAATTTTATTAAGTTTTTGATAAAGTTCGTTTTGTTTTAAAGACTAAGAAGTTTTTTGTTTGCTAATAAGTGTTTGTTAATCACGGTAAGTTCACTTCACTTCATATCGATTTTTGGTAACTTTTGGTGACTACACAATATTACAATTTAACATGGTTATACAGAAAATATATGAGATCTTTTTATTTTCAGTTGGATTTTCGTTTTTAACAATGCCACCAACCAGACGTACAAACTTAGGCCATGCTCCCGGTGGAACTGGGAAAACTTTTTTGTTATCATTGATTTTGGCAACGATTCGATCGCAAAATGGAATTGCACTAGCCCTAGCTTCATCAGGTATTGCAGCTACGTTGTTGGAAGGCGGTCGAACAGCTCATTCAGCTCTCAAGCTGCCGTTGAACATTCAAATTAATGAGACTCCAACTTGCAACCTTTCGAGGAATTCTGCGATGGCCAAAGTGCTGCAGCAAACCAGATTGATCATTTGGGATGAATGTACGATGGCACACAAAAAATCTTTGGAGGCATTAGATCGCTCGATGCAAGATTTACGAAATAACAAAAAACGGTTTGGTGGTGCAATGATACTATTGGCAGGTGATTTTCGACAAATATTGCCAGTTGTTCCACGCTCAACGCCTGCTGATGAACTGAATGCATGTTTGAAGTCGTCCATTTTATGGAAATACATTAAAACACTTAAATTGAGTATAAACATGAGAGTCGAATTGCAGGAAGACCAGTCTGGAGAAGTGTTTTCCAAACAACTGCTCGATATTGGTAATGGTATTATTGCTGTTGATACATCATCTGGATACATTACATTCCCTACCAATTTTTGTAACTTTTGTGAATCAAAGACCGAACTCATGGAGATGGTTTTCCCAAACATTGCTCAAAATTACGTAAATCACGTTTGGTTAAGCGAACGTGTTATATTGGCAGCAAAAAATGTTGATGTGAATGAAATGAATTTTCAGATTCAAGAGAAAATAGCTGGCGAATTGAAGAATTACAAATCAGTTGATTCCATTACTAATGAAGATGAAGTTGTCAATTATCCAACAGAATTTTTAAATTCGCTGGAATTTCCCGGCTTACCACCTCATAATCTGCAATTAAAAATCGGATCAGTAATTATTATGTTACGGAACATAAACCAGCCACGTCTGTGTAATGGCACCCGGCTTGCGGTGAAGAAATTATTGAACAACGTCATCGAAGCCACAATTTTGAAAGGGAAGTATAAAGGCGAAGATGTTTTAATCCCACGCATCCCTATGATACCGAACGACATGCCATTCAGCTTTAAACGTTTACAGTTTCCAGTGCGGCTTGCATTTGCAATGTCAATAAATAAATCGCAAGGGCAGTCGCTAAGTATATGTGGCATCAACCTAGAAAATCCATGTTTTTCACATGGCCAATTATATGTCGCCTGTTCCCGTGTCGGAAAACCATCAACATTATTTATTTACGCGCCAGAACTTAAACTAAAAATATAGTTTATCAAAAAGCATTAGAATAGAGAGAAGCAGTGAAGGGTATAGAGGCTATTAGTTGCTTTCTAGAGCGCGCGTGGTGTTGAGCTCAGTGTTTACTTCAAAATGCAAAGTTGTTCAATAGCGATTTGTAAAAATATGAGTAAAATTGAACCCTATGGAATAAACACTATTATGAAAATATATATGTTGTTTTTTATTTAATAAAAATTAGTAAAGTCCTCAGGTATGGCGAGATCAGGGAAATAAGGATTCATTTTTATATGGAGGATATTATAGATTCCAGTTCAAATTGATAGGTCAGCTATACAAAATAAAGTAGTGCATCAAAGCTACGCTAAGGCGGTACGAAGTTCGCCGGGTCAGCTTTGAGAAAATAAATACTACTAACACTAAAATACTATTACGGACCCTAAAACGAAACAGTACCCGGGCGAAGCCGGGCCGGGCAGCTAGTATAAAAATAAAAATAAAGTTAAAAAAAGTTAAAAAAATCAAAAAACCCAACTGACTCTAAAAAAACCGTTTGTCAATTAGTTAGGTATAGGTACTTAAATGCGTCTTGTTGATATCTTTTTAATTCTTTTTTTTACAGTCAGTCGGGATTTTTGGTTTTTTAAATTAACTCTTTTTTGTTAAGATTGTTTGTGTGTGCATTTGAAACCGCATCACATTAAAACTACTCACCCAATCCGTAAGGGCTTCGCATAAAAAAGGGCCCTTAACATGAAACCGGATACAGTTGTGATTTCATCACAATCGGCCAAATAATTCCTGAAATACACAAGTTTACTTTTTTTGTTAATGCTGCGTGCAATATAAATTCACTTCGTTTACATGCAACTTTGCAGTTTTCAATATCAGCTCACAGATGTCTCTCAGTGGGAAATGTTTGCGCATGCACTATTGGTAATCGTGTGTAGACGTTTTAACTGGGTAAAAGGGGAAATAAGAGATTGGACTTTGAGTAAATTTTATTTTTCTTGACTCTCGACGCATGGCTAAGAAGTTGTTTAGGACAATATATTGTCCCCTAGATTGTACAATGGATTACAACAGATTATCATTTTGATTAAGAAACTCGTCTCTAAAATTTGGTCGGAGAAAAGTATCACTCATAAATTGAGCCACGGAATTGTTTACCCGAACTACAAGAAAGGATATCCTCTAAACTTACTGCCTCTATGATACATCACTCATTTCCAAAAGTAACTACTTGCAGCATGCGCTGACGACATCGATATCATTGACAGAAACCAGCGAGCTGTCACTGATGCATTTGCAAGAATTACTAGAGAAAAGAGTTAAGTGGTGAATGAGGCAACTGATTAATAAGGCCTTGTCAAGAAAGACTTAGGAAACTCTTTATAAGACTCTCTCATATAGGGCCACAAAAGGGAGATGAAGATCTCGTTGGTCGCTTCAAGCGCAAAGTTCTTCGAGTGATTTCCGGTTCCGATTGCATTGACGAGCTTTGAGGGAGGAATTTTACAGCTAACTCTTTACGAGCTAAACTGCGACATCGACATAATCAGAAAATTACGCATTAGCCGTCTAAGATGTCTGTGACAAGTAAACAATAACGCTTCGGCCCGAAAAGTCTGCGATTCCGAACCGGAGGGAAAACGCAGTAAAGGAAGACACTGAACAAGGTAGCACGCGCAAGTGGAAGGGTACCTCAACCAATTTGGACTGCGCAACTGGACGCAGCTAGGCAAATATCGCTGGAGAGGCGTATTTGAGATCTAGGGCCACCCCGGACTACACCCTACTTTAAATGTTTCAACCATTCATGGACTACGATCATCTGGAATTGGATTATTTTACAGCTGCTCCCGAATAAATGATACAAGTTTTTGGACAGCGAATTTACATTTAACGAATGTACTTATGATAACATCATTTCAAAGAGGGGTACATAAAGACCGTTCACAATAAAAACAGAATTGATGTCTCAAATATCCCATATTGGGTTACTTCCCTGAACTGCGTCTCTTTCTAGCGAAAATGAACAGTCCGATCTCCGTTTTTCATCAAAGCATATACCCATCGACCATTATTCTGTCAAAGAACACGTTTTTGTCATTACCACCAGTCCCGATGACAAATTTAAAACTGAGACGCCACTGTGACCATGACCAGTTGCAATAGAATTCAACCAGAGCGAAATAAAATCACACATTTGCCAAAAAAGCTCGTACAATCCTTCGTCGATTTCATTGAACTTCAAATTGAACGTCTATTATTAGATAGAAAGAACAGTGTTCCGCAAGAAATACGAGAGTCTGGGGGTGGCAGTTGTTGGTTGTAACAAAACTGCTGGTCTCGCTGACTCAATCTCCCGCATTTTTTTCGTGTGCTATTTTTAGTTTGTCTATTGCATTCTTGGGGTCTGTTTGCATAATACGAAAATGAGAAAAACCCTATAGATTACACCAGAACGATTCGCAAGTATATATTTGTGGTTGTCATATAGCAAGACACGTGTCATCTGATGTATTGAGCACGCGACTCATTTTTATATCTTCTTTAGGTCTGTATGAATCAGTGATGCTATTTCTTGTTTAAATGAGTATTTTGCACATGCAAATGCAAATTTGACGTTCGATTGCGTACACTTGTATGCGCAGATGAAAAAGGTTACGTATACGCCCTCGAAATTCCAAGTTTGTGTATGCACGAAGTCCGGCGAATCTTTGGCAAATGCTCTCCTGATTTATCCCTTTCTGAAAAATAAATGCTGGGACGGTCGACACCGGACGTGCGTGGGAGTCTCTAAGAATGGCTGGGGATAGGCATTTCATGAAAACGAAATTGAGGATTTTTTTCGTTGCATTTGCGACAGCTTTTCTGTATCAAACTTTTAGACGCGAAATATTTCGGAATAAAAATGGAATATGTCTTCGTGTAAATGCATTACCAGTGGCCGATGTCAGTTTGGAATTCCTGAGCCTTTTCGAAAGACTGACGTTGTGTGACAGGGTTTCCCTGTCAGCTTTAAACATTCACAGATTTACCCTCGACCAAACTTTACCCATGGTTTGATGCAATCCTTCTGTCCGTCAGCTGGCAGCAAGTGATCCATTCCTCTCTCGCAGATGCTTGTAAAATCTACGACAGCTAATACTCACGACACTTCCGTTTATTTTGTCTGTCGAGCTTCTTGTTACGACACCAGAGACGCATTAAAGCCGACCACAAACGTTCTTTCCAGAGATGCTCCAAGGCTATCTGACGGCAAAGACTAAACACCTTGAATGATTTATGAAATGTTTGTAAAATGCACCCAACTGAGCTTGTACTCGACATTATTAGTTCACCATTAAAATCTCTATCCAGGCAATTTGGTGGAATTTTTTGTATTTTCTAAGCATTTGTTCGAACTTTCTTACTTAAAATATAAAAATGTTCTTTTTTCAGCTCTGGTTGGCTCCCTAACAATCGGTACAACATTCCTACTATCACCAGTTGCCGGAATGCTGACAGACAAAATCGGTCTGCGGCGGACAACGTTCATTGGCGGGGTTCTCTCTGCCGCCGGACTGCTCCTCTCGTCTTATTGTACACAAAAAATTCAGGCACTTTACTTAACATATGGGTTTATGTTCGGATTTGGAGCAGCTTTAGCATACACCCCGACACTCGCTATACTGGGACACTACTTCAAACGCTACTTGGGAAAAGTGAGTGGCTTTGTAACAGCCGGGTCAAGTGTATTTACGGTAATCCTTCCGCCTGCCTTGGACTACCTTGTAAAGCGCCATGGACTTCAGATTACACTTCAAGTCATGGGACTGATAGCTTGCTTTATAATCGTGTGTTCGTTTGTGTATAAGCCACTTCATCCTCCTCCAACGCCACCGAAGAAGAAACCTGGCCGCTCCCAATTCAACATGTTTCTGAGATCTATTATAAACGTGGACATTTGGAAGCGCAAGCGGTACGTCATTTGGGCGCTATGCGTACCACTGGCTTTGTTCGGCTACTTTGTGCCTTATGTGCATATGGTGAAATTCGTGCAGACGGCATTCCCGGGAAAAAGCGAAAATCTTCCGGTTATGTGCATTGGGGTCACATCTGGAATTGGTCGGTTGATTTTCGGAGCCATTGCTGATATGCCGGGCGTGAATCGCATTTATCTGCAGCAGCTGTCGCTGTTCTGTATAGGTGTGGTAACGCTGCTACTTCCCTTGACAAGCTCCTATGTGCTGCTTATTGTGTTTACCTTGTTAATGGGTCTGTTCGACGGATGCTTCATTTCACTGCTGGGACCGATTGCTTACGAGATATGTGGACCCCAGGGAGCGACACAAGCAATCGGTTTCTTACTCGGACTGAGCTCGCTGCCGCTGACGTTAGGGCCACCGATTGCAGGAAAGATATTCGACAGCACCGGCTCGTATACCATTCCATTGATCTTGGCGGGGGTTCCGCCAATTGTAGGAGCGACGGTCATGTTCTTTATCAGATGCGTTCGAGACGATGGCGCCAGTAAAGACGTCATAAATGTATCACTGCCAAATACTGTTTGGAATGAAGGTAACATACGTCACACTGTTCGCATTCAGTTAATAGTATTATTTTTTTTTGCAGAAGGTAAAACGAACGCGCCTCTGATAAATGGCAACTCGAATCATGGCTCCAAATCGCAACTGATGTCAGCGGCAACGAATGGAAATGTCGCGCTAGCCACTCCAGGTACTGACCAGAATAATACTACTAGGGCTTTGCTTTGCTCAGACAGCATGTCAGCCGCAACCGCAGACTCTCCTACGGGCTTTGTGGTGGGTTTAGTTGAAAGTATTCCACCTGTGCCATATACGGGTTGTGTGTCTGCGGAACGGCGACGATATAAATATTCTATCTATTAGCTAGTCACACTGTAGATTTCATTATTTCTATTGCATAATCGAATCTAATAAGTCTCATTTGTATTTTTCACTACTCACCACTCATCACTACTTCAGCACTTTGAAAATTTTCACAACTCACAATGCTTATTGGTTTTAAGTCCCATACCCATGCATTTTCAATCCATAATTATTTATATAACTGAATATTACCTATACCTATCTAAAAAGCAGACGAACTCAGTATTTTTCATGAAGCTAGTACACGCATAATATTCTGTTGCCATTTAGACTAATGTAGCGAATGCACTTAAAACATTTATTTGTAATGGCTTGTATTATAGTTTAATTTAAGCTTTGAAGTCATATTTTTGTTATATGCTTGTTAATATATTTCTGCGTTGAACTGGTATTATTTATCTTTTATTTGCGTAGTTACATGCTAAGCTGTACTTAATAGTGAATATAGAGTTTATCTTTATGAATTTACAGAAGCTTGTTTCTTTTTTCGAAAGGCACATGCAATGGACAACAAATAAAAAAAATTGAATACAGTAGAAACTTGATTATCTGAAATTGTCAATGGGTGTACCGAAAGACAGTGCTGCCAAAATAGAAATTCTTAATTAGATTTGTTTGTCAAATCCACTTTCACTTCGAAGTTTACTGATACTTTCACTAATACCAATACATGACACCTGTCATGCGTCGTTCATCACTCATTTGTGAGCCCAAGTGTGTTTGCCAGAGATGTAGCTGCAGGTATAGTTCGTATATATTTATGGAAAACAAATGTCAATTTCATTATTTTCAATAGTTTTATAGATCTCCCAAGTGTTTTCATTCAAAGATCACACATTTGCTTTGACATTTCAAACGACATTCCGCGATGTTCATAATCATTTTTAGTGTTCAGGCTGACTCAGGCCAGAACTCACAATGGCGAAATTTTCCATACAAAATTGCATATTGTGACCCACAAAGTATTTAGCGGGAAGGCTAAAAATGTTAAGAGGCCCATTTTCACAAGCCTGAAACTTTCTCCCGAAAGTCTCCACCACTGTCCAACCTTTCAACTACTTGCTGGCGATAACAATGACAATAACAGTTAATCTATAAAGATATAAAATATAAGAAAGAAAAAAACTCTCTATACATTTCAGAAAATACAAGTGAGCATTTGATTTTTGTTTTGTTTGATTGTGCTGAATGAAGTGCGAATCGCCTATTAGGTGCGTTCGATGTTGTTTAGTGCATGAGCCGCAATGACGGATATATAAATATATCCCATACGATTTATATTATAATAAATCTCTTGATTTATGTCAAGTTCATGATACATCTTGTTATTGTTCCGAAGTCTCATAAGTGAAATCATTCTATTGTTTTTTAAGTGTCGTGAAAAATCAAAGATCTGTAGTAGTAATTTAATGGAAAACCACAAAAAAGACCATCGCGTGGACCACACTTCAAGTTTGTGAATTCTATAAAAAACAGTTCAGCTTTTATCAATGGGCCTTGCTAATAATCATTCCTAACCCTCACACTGAATATTTTGTAGGTCACAATGGGTAATTTTATATGGAAAAATTCGCCACTGTAAGTTCGTAAAATCTAGCTACACACTAATTAATGGTTATTATCAGTACCTATCGCGCAATTATTTGCCCACATCACGAGTATTTAGAAGGAAAATAATTTAGGCTTATGCATATTCGAAATATGATCCAAATTTTGATTACTTAGTTTCTGTTGTATTCAATTCCATTGCTTGGCCAAAGAAAATTTACAAATTAGAGTTTAAATCATTGTCAAACATTTTCTATTCAACGAAGTGTTCTCTCTATTTTCAGAATCGCTGAGCGATGTTCTCATAACGTCCGAAAAAAAATAATATTTATGATACAGAATACAAGATGTCTTGCATAAGAAAAAGACAGGACAGAAAAACTCGAAAAAAAATAATTAAACAAGAAAAAAAATGGAGAAATGGCTGTACTTCACCTGAACAGTTGCTTTTAAGACTTTTTTTTATACTTTTTTTTTATTACGATAACACTAAACACAAAATATTTATTTTCTTAAGTATGTACCTAAAATGAAAATAGTATGCAGGGTAAAAAATGCGACCTCCAGGAACAACCGGAAATATTAACAAACAATTGTTTTTATTTGTGTAGGACAACATTGGGGGCGTCTATTTTTGTTTGAATACTGAAAGAGAAAATGCAGGTCAATGTCAATTTAATGAATTAGTGGGGGTATACTTTAAGAACTAACCATTTATTGTAGTACGTGAATATACAAACAGGAGGAATAAACAATTATTAAGTGTAAAGAATATGCTGATGTAGTAGTATTAAATTTGTGTAGATCTTTGAAGTCTGCGCCGCTTGTGACATAAATACCAAGGGCCAGAGCAGAGAGCACCACCCAAACGGTTTTCCTGAAGACTTTTATTGCTACTTTTGAACTACTTAAGGCAGGATGCTGAAATCAAAGCCGGAGCTTAAGGATCTTGTTTTAAAACCTCTGGATTGAGAAAAGTCAGCGACAAGGCTGTCCTTTTTAAGTTGACATTAATAGTCATCTCCATCTGTTTAGAACAAAACTCACTTCTTTATTTGTGTTTTAGTATTACTTACTTAGTTTTAGCTGATGCAGTGCGAGTGACCCCGGACTTTAACCAATATACTCCATTGCCCTCTTGTTGGCAAAACCGCCTCCCGCTTCGTATTCCAAGTTGATTGAGGTACACTTCCGCTTCAGCAAGAGCAGATCCTCCTCCATTGCGCTTTCCAGAAGACTGTACAGCAACCAGTGCTGCCAGATAATTTCACCAGAAATCGTTTTTACTAGCTTTAAAAATCGTGGAAATACGATTTTGTTGGAAATAAAAAAAAAATAAAAAAAAAACCCCAGAAAAAAAAACCTTTGATTTAATTTATTTAACAAATACCATCAAAATAATAACATAACAGCTCCGCTTACACAAAATTTAAGACTCAATCAAAAGCAAAACAGAACACGAATGCGTTACTGTTCAAAATGGCACAGTTTGTTCCATGACTGTACAAGCTGTACACGTACATTTACTAAAACAGCAGAACTACAGACGGGCGGGCTTTACTTCACCTTCCCATTTTTAGAAGATATTTGGAAAAATGCAAATGAATTTTTGTACTCGATAAATTTGAAAAATCTTGGAATTTTATGGTTTTTTAGCTCAAGAATCGTGGGATAAGTTTTAAGCCCTAAAATCGTAAAAATACGATAAATCGTGGAATCTGGCACCGCTGACAGCAACTGACATCACGCTGATGATAAGCAGTCATTAGAGCGTTTGTAAATAATTGGGAAAGAAGCGGAATGGAATGGTTTAATTGTGATTGTGAATGAAGCCAAAAGCATTTGTAAATGCTGTCAACAAAAATTGGTGAATCGATCGGAACGACACTGTGCGCGATATACTAGCCGTGTTTTTTTTAACTTCGATCTCAGCAAAGCAAAGCAAAGTAGGATTTTCAGCACGCGATTACAACAACTACAACTGAGTCTCGAAGTGTCAAGTAGAGCGTAGTTTTTGTTATTGCATGATGAAAATCCTACTTTACTTTGCTTTGCTGAGATCGAAGCTCAAAAAAACACGGCTATTCATATTTAGTGTCCAGGCTAGATTTAACAAACTCACAATGGCGAAGTTTTCCATAAAAAATTACCCATTGACCTACAAAATAATTAGCGTGAAGGTTAAAAATGAATAAAAGTAAGGCCCAGTAACTATAACTTCTACCTCAGCTAAAATAAATCGTAAGAATCGTTTGACGATTTTCCTTGAGATTTCATGCGACCCGATTACTTTCATGCATGTATCCGGACAAAGGCTGGTCAACTCTAACAGCGTTCCCATTGAGCTAGTGATAATTCACGCAAAATGTAATTTTCATAGAAAATACAGATTTTTAGTTAGAAATCCTAAATTTTGTATTGTTTCATAGAGCCGTACTAATAACAAATTTACGGCTTTGGTGGTCGTGGAAACAAGTCCAATGGCGTTGAATCGCAAGATCCTGGATGGCCAATTCTGATCGCAAAAACGGCCGACTACACGATTAGGAAATGACTCATGCAGTTATTGAATTGTTTCTCTGGCTGTTTAGCATGTGGCACCGTCTTGTTGAAACCACATGTTGGTCACACCCATATCTTGTAATTTAGGCACTAAAAACTGGGCTATCATTTCACGAATTTATAATCTCTAATTCATTCATTCACTTTCAATGTCACACCTATCCATTAAAAAGTTCTCGGGTGTAGGGTACATAAGTTGAACATCTGTAACTCTCGATTTTTCACAAACGGCACTAAATCATGAACTGCAATCCCCGTAGATAAACAACTCATATTGGGGCAGTGGCTCGGTGCTTAGTGTGATGACTGATGACATACTGAGCGAGGGGTTTTAAGCTTAGCCTTATTAGACCTTAAGGTTTTTTGCCATTGCTCCATCGCTGGCGAACTTGTCGGATAAACATATGTGGGCCTTTCTAATAATCATTCTTAATCTTCCCACTTAATATTTTGTAAGTCACAATGGTTATTTTCATATGGAAAATGTTGCCATTGTGAGCTCGTAACTTTTAGCCTGGACACTAAATATACTTATAAGTATCGCGCTGAGGGTAAACATTTCCCAATTTGTGACACGTTAATACATTTGTAATAGTTGACCGAACAGATAATAGGCACTTCCTTATTCATGGCCTACATACTACACACGACATTAGATAAGGCATTTAAACTGTCTCGAAACTTTTCCGAACGTAATCCTGGCCAGCTAGATCAATTGTAGGTTCTGCTCATAAGCAAAACACTACACATATTCATCGTAATTTTGTACGTGATGGTCACACAAGAAAAAATCACAATCACTAAATCTGCATACAAAAAAAAAGTAAAACAAGATTCACATTGTTAAAGTTGCCAACCATACAGAAAGCTGCATTGCAGAGCAATGCTATTTGTCCGTTCGTGCAAGGTTACCTAGGTGTTCCTCGAGGAATACTAAACGAACTACAGCAATAGCACTCCACTTTATGGCAAACAGACGTTAAAACATAAATCAAAGCAATAAACGAATCACATTACACTATCTGCCCATTATGACACGCAGGCAGAAAATTTTGTCAAAATAATTTGTTTATGCTTTACATATACACAGATGGCTCACGTGATCATTTTTATGTTCCTTAAATTGATTGCGAGTCATGCCAGACAGCACAACAGTCTCAAACGCTGTCTGAGCAAACGCAACTACACCGAAATATTACCCCACAAAGTAAGGCTCCTATGACATATGAGTGAGTTTTAAGAAATTGGTTTATTTTGCAACCGCCTCACCACCAAAACACGAAACACCTTCCTGAATTTTTATTACCGAATTATCGGCTTTGTTTTAAGCTGCACACATACAGGTGGTGTATAAATTGATTGGAAATATGATTGGATTTGTAATAGATGTCTCTTGGTAGATTCTTCTAAATTATAAGCCATTTGAATGCGAGAGCGTAGACCTGAATATCACATAAACAATTACAAAATATTCATAACAGAGCTTATGGTTACTGCTTGCGTGGTTGTTGAACTAAACTTGGTAAGTATCAATAGGAAACACGTCAAGACATTGCGAAGCAACGGATATACCAATTTTAATTGAACGACTGTGTTGCGATAAGATTGTGACACCTAAAATATTGACTCATCAAAACACCGACTATTGATTGAAATTCAAATTATGGCTAGAGCTTTGCTAGGAGAGTTGAAATAATGCTTTGCATTTAGACAAGGTCTAAGTACTTACTATACTAATTAGTTCCATGACGACATGGAGTCCAAATGATGGGATTCTCGGAATGAAGCAAACTGATACCAATTCCATTAGGGACGGCAATTTTTGACAGGTAAGAGAGGCATAGGATACAATGGTCTACAAGGCAGCTACTGCGTCTTCCAATTTCAACACAAATCTAAAGTGGGACAACGAGTTCACAGTGAGGCTCTCTCGTTCAATTTTTAATACCACCATTTACTGTGTGTGTGGAGCTTTGGACTATGAGACATTACGCCGTAATTTTTAGTGTCCAGTGTTCAGGCTAAATTTTGCGAATTTACAATGGCGACATTTTTCATATAAAATTAGCCATTGTGATGTACAATTAGAACTAAACGAGCTCTACAATGACTCTCGGAAATATGCAAATGCACTTTTTAAGACGGCATGTATAGCAAATTGAAAACAAGGATCCGGTCCGGAGGGTCTTCGAATGGAGGATTGGTAAGCAACGAAGTAGAGAAGGATTTCGCTTTAAGTGGTCTGCACAGGCGAACTTGATGTTCAAAAATGAGTGTAGTAAGCTATCAAAAATGAACCGAATTTCAAGTTATGTTTTAGTTATTGTATAGATAGGTAGGGTGGGGCAGAGGTGGATCCTTTGAAACATCAAAGGGATCTATAACCAAGAGGTGTTCATGCTACCAATTCATCAAATGTGTCACAGAAAAGTGATCCGAAGTTGTCATTCTCCTTTAAGATGAGGCAGGCAACTTGCAGAAATAGTGAGGCTAAGTTTCATTTCATTCATATTAAATATATAATAGATAAGCAGCTGTCCGACATAACCTTTGATGTTTTTTGTGATTCCATGGTGTTGGTTTTAGAAAATCGAAATATCCGTGGAGGGTGCTCAATTAGTCTTAAGCGAGGACAACGCTTCCCTAATCGCTATCAACTATATGTCTGAAAAATGGTAGTACTCAGGCAGGCTAAGGATATGTTTACATTAAGTTTACATTAAGTTCTTCGAGAGTTCTTATTGTCATTTGCTCACTTTTTCTAGATCTGGAGAATTTAGATTCGAATAAAGCTCAAGAAGACTTCTTTTATTTTTGGCAGGAATGTGCAACGATATTATGATTGTGGGTACTGGGCCAACATTAATGTCAAAACATTAAGGGAAAGCTTTCAGTCTGTATAAGCTGTAGTGACAGCCGACAGTTTGCAAAAGATGTCTAATGTTCTGAGGGTGGCCGCATTTGAAGTAAAAGCCGCACTTTGCACTTTACCCAATGAGTTGTGGTGATTAGATTTTTCTAGTGCAATTCATCGGACGGTAACATAATTTAAGTCCGTCAAAAGATGTATATAGCAGTTTCCAATTGCTTCGTTCGCCTGTTTCTCACTACATTTTTCCTACCAAGTTTGCATCTCTCCAACTCCTCTTCGATTCATAGCAACTGTCTTACGACCTCTTACTGGATGATTACATTAGCGCAAGAATATGAAAATTAATAATTTAATAAAGAAAAAACAGTGGAAAAGTGCGATTAGAGCATCAAAGTTCGTATAATTAGCTTACTCCTCCATTAATATAAATAGCCACTTAAGATGCCAAAGCCAATATCATCTAATATGCGAGAAAATGCATTATATACTCTAATCCATTTGTAGGGAAACTCCGGTTGTCCCGATACATATTTAAAAACTAAGTGGAATGAAGTTAATTGGAGGCTGCAATATTCGAAGACCCCTCCGTAGCAGAGCGAATGGAAGGGGTTTGCATATATTCTAACTAATAGATGATAATAACCATCGTTTATAATTTCGTTTGATAATTTAGCAGTCACCTGTCAGTTTACGAAAACTTCTCAACAGTTACTTCTTCAATATTCGATGATTTGAGAGCTGAAACGTTTACATAGAACCCACCTTACTCATAAGAAGGAATTGCAATCCTTAACTAACCGAAACCAAGGCTTAAGCTATCACAAGTTACAAATAAGTGTAAGCAATCAAGAATGTCACATATTTCTTTCTAATGATCTGTTCAGCAATTTGCTTACGTTTTTTGCGACACATTATCGAAACTATGTCCAGAAATGAATGCCCCCAACAGAATAATCATTATAATAAGCAGTTAAAAGAAGCATGCACGTTCGTGTGCGGTGTGGGTTTCATACGAATGTTATTTGACATAAAAATCATTTCTCAATAATCTTTTCAGTCTGAAATTGTCGTGCGCTTGAACGGTTAACATTAGCGGATAACTACGGTTCATAAATTAATTTTCAGTAATATATTTCAAGCAAAATAATGTTCGTTTCGAATGTACTTTTCGGATCCCTTTTCGTGTTATGGATGTATTTTCTATGGTCGAGGAGGAGATTTTACTTGCTTTTTATGAAAATGCGAGGACCAGTGGGATATCCGATTCTTGGAATGGCACATAAGCTGACAAAGCGCGAAGGTGTGATATGATTTGTGACGAATTTTCAAATTTATAATGTTTATTGAAAATCTAAATGATTTGCTAAGCAGTTTTAAAATAGTGTTAACAAAAAGAAAGGCATGTTCTTTAAATGAAATACATAAGTGTAATAGGGAGAAAAATGTTTTTAACGGCTATTTCTATTGTGCAATAGTGTAACAAAGGACTCAGAAAGTTGTACCAATTCACGCCGGCTTTTCCATATACCCGAATTTAAAAAAAAATTGTACAGAGGTTGAATTTGAATTACCGTTTCCGTGATCGAGTACTACCTGACTGAATTTGTTATTGTTTCGCTTGTAAAATCCAAAAAAGTGACGTATGGCTCGCTCATGGATGCGGTAATTCGACCCCAGGGTTTTAGTTAGGTTGCGAGTCGAATACGGAGAAATAAGCAAAACCGAGAAAACATGTTCATAAAGGACTCTTGGCTCAGCTCGTTGTTTCGGAGTTTTATTTTTCAAAATTTTGCTAAAACGATTCATAAGTGATGTTAGTGTTAGTGTTAGTGTCTAGCTATAGAGGAATGTCAAACTACTCGTACATCAGGAAAAATTAAACCATTTGCGCTGAAACTGGAAGATTTATCAATTTAGCCCTAGAATGAGGAAAACTAACAAAAGTGGAGATGAAATTCTTTGAAAAAAATCACTTTTGTTTCGCTGACATTCCTCCGTCTATATGTTTGTCATTTAGCGGTCAATACAATGTTTAAATGTTTTATGTTGGCACAATTGTGGTCTACATGATTTCTTAGTTGCTTTAGTTCTGCATAAACGCGTAAAAAAAAAATGTTGACCAGTATCTAACGGCGAGAAGTTGTTACTGATTAAATAATTAAATAACAATTTGGGATATGAAATTGTGATAAGTGCATTTTTTATGGAAGATGTTATTGAAAATTCCGTGGGAATGTGGCAATTTTTTTTTATTACAAGTTGCTTAAACATATTTTTGAAACAGCAGTTGCACATTGGTTTTCTAAGTGCACAATGGGTTATTTTATATGGAAAATTTCGCCATTGTGAGTTCGTAAAATTTAGCCTCTGGATACTAAATATGATTATAAAGTATAGTGCAGAGTAAACTAAACCGAAAAATCAAATTGTTCGTCGAACGTCTTAATAACACATTTACATCTATGTCATAGTGAAGAAAACTCTTCTTTACAAACAGCATGCTATAAAATATACGCGCGGAAGATAAACTATGTGCTTCTTGGTAACTTATTTTGATGGGTTCCATTTTTCCACTTCCACTTTGAAGGAATGATTCTATGAAAAAAAAATTAGCATATAAGTGGAAGAATCTATCATTTAGTACTTTTTAGTACACATTTTGACAGCAACTTATCACGATGAGTTCCTGAATCGCATAATGCAAGTGAAAAATATTAAAAACTGCTGTGAAAATTAAGTTGTCAAATTATGAAAATTTCCACTGTCAGATTGGGGATAATCGGATTTCCAGTTAAGTGAGTCTGACAGCTACACTTGATATATTTCAGTTTTTATTGGCCTAGATTGGTCACGTGAGCAGTTTTTTCAGTTGACGTTTATGAAGGGGTAGCCGAGAAATCTAGTCAAGAAAATCCTGTCTACGTACTCAGTTGACATTGAAAAATGTCAACATTAGCTGTTTTTTTATTATCAGCGTGATCTGATCCGAGAGAAAGTTTAATTTTGGAATTGTGGCAACAGTTGCTTTCAAAAACAAAACAGATAATACAGGGTATTTCAAACTTGATATTGCCAACAGCCATATTGCAAATATTCTTCTCAACGTGACGTCACACAAGGCAGATGTCATTTCACTTGAAATGTCTGTAAATGTATTTAAATCAAATTTTCATAATTTTTCTTTTCAAATATATTTTTGTGAAACAAATTTAGTACGTTCAAATATGCAACACATGTGCAATATTTTGCTGCTAATGCTTGAGTTTATCTTGGCATATTAAGGTGTGTCCAGACCACCGAAAGATTTCAGAAATGTTTTTGAAATGTTTCTTTCTGAAGCAAATCGGACAGATTTTATAAACATTTATAAAAGATTTCTGAAAGAAAATAATGTGGTGGGATTATTAGCAGCGAGTGATGTTTTTATTTTTTTAATTTTGATCTCAAATAATCGTATTAAATGAATCACTTTCCAATTAGGTATTCCAAGCTTTTCTGGACATTTTTCTTTAATTTAAACACAAATAATAATCGAAGAACAGCGCTCACTTTCTGCAGGGATACTTGTGAAACAAAAATTATTTCCCATCACGATTGGGTAACTGTGAAACATTTCATAAACGTTTTTTTGGTGTCCAGATCCATGCCAGCAAAACATTTCTAAACATTTCATAAAAATTGTTTTGTTTAGTATGTGTTTTAGAAATAAATATGGTAGGTATTTAATTGTTTATCAAATGTTTGGCTGGTCTGGACATACCTTTATAGTACGAGAAAAAACAAAAAAAACGAGTGTGCTTTAGACCACACGGCTGAAGTAAAACTTCTTTAGCTCCATCCATAATTCTATATGATTGTATGTAGTGTTATAATATCGTGGGATTTATCCCTTTTTGTGGTAATTGCGATGTCCGAAAAGCCTTCCGTGGGATAAAGGGAAAAAGCACAAAAAAAAACCGTTTTAGTAAATCGTCTTTTATTAAAATTTTCTAGTACCAAAAAATAATCATAGCAGTGTTACAATCTGCGGCTGGCTGTGCCGCTAACACTGATTGTATGTACTCGCAAACGAAATACTGACTGAGATATTATATACACTGGCTATGAGAGGAAGAGAAAAAGAAAATGTGTGCGCGCACTGCTGTCTCTTGCTCCTACAGTGTGATACAGACAAAAGGGCAAAAAAAAATCAAATCATTTTTTTTAATTTTTAAAATAATTGCTTGCTTAAAAAAAAAACTTTTATAAAACACAAGACTTTTCTATTCAATAAGGAACGTAGTAGGAACTTTGTCAGTCTTTAAACAACTAAACAACGTTCTGCACAAAATTACCAGCTTCTAGAAGGCATGGGATCATCTACCATTTTCGATCCTTTTTTCTTTTAACAAAACTTTAACAAATTAGAGTCTTATGTCTGTATATAAATAATATGATTAATTAACCTATCCATATCTCAAAGAAGTTATAAACAGAAACAGAAAATATTTCGAAGTTTACCATCTGTCAAAAGAAGAAAATGAGAGCATTCGGTAAATTTTTGCATAATGAATTAAACAGGTTTATATGGATGGTGATGACGCATATGCAAATAATGCAATACGTTCACTCAGAAACAGTAAGGTAGCATTTAAATGAGTTGATATCGATTTCGCATTCTTGGTACATCTGCTCAAAAAGTTACCATAACCAGATAAAAATTACCAAATTACCGAAACTCAAAAAGCAAAAAAAAACATTACCAAATTTGGATAAAAAAAATACCAAAGTGGCAACCGTGGAATGGGCGTGACCTGTGTCTGTATATACGAAAAATAACTGGTTATGAAAGAAATAGAGAAAGAAATGTGTGCGGTGCGCAGTGGCGGCTCCAGCCAAACTAGCGGCCTGTGCAAGATTTACAGAAAGGGCCCTTTTTTCATATTTGCACACATGAATAAGTCTTTTCCACATCAACCAGGAGATTTTATTTTGAGATGTGCAAGGAATATACCTACATGAAAAGGGTGGAATATTTTGAAATTATGTAGGTAAGAAGTGAACTTTCATAGGTCTAGTGGAATTTTTTATTTTGCGATATTTTGAGTTAGATCTCCTTGAAGTTGCAACAATGCAAGTGATGTGAGTTAATGTGCAAGAAATAATTCAGCACAGGTGTGATGGATGTTGTTATTTTGGGCTTATTTGAACAAGATTTTTCTTTAAAATGCAAAAGACAGTATTTGTTCACGCAAGATAAAATTAATATTTCTTTCCTAGCAATGCGCCCCCAGAAGTTAGCGCCCTGTGCATTTGCACATCTTGCACATATGGTTGGTCGGGCCCTGGCGGTGCGAGGTCTGGTGAGGTGCGACTCTCTTGCTCCTACAGTGTAATACAGACAATAGGCATGCACTGCAGTGATACCAGACTTTAGAGGCAGGTTATCCCACGGTTATACCCAAAACATCCCTTAATACAAAAATAGAAATTTAGGTACATCTTACACATTTTTAAAACGCTACAAAATGGAACATAAAATTGCATTCGGCATTAAAATGAAAATAATATTCGACATCAAATAAATATCTTATGAATTATTTGAAACTTTATCTCGGTTTCAAGTCTCATTATTCTTGATTTTTCATACAAAAATGACACAATGACATTTGATTTGAGAATGAGGAAAGGCTTTTTTGCATACATTCCAATGCTTACAAAATAAATAAATATATTATTTTAAGAAATACTCGTGAATTCATTGACAGATTTGTCATTTTAGAAACAGTTTAGGGAAATAAAAAAAAAGAAAATGAAAGCATTCAGATATTTTGAATGACAATTTTCTAAACATGAAAATATTTAATTTGACCGTAGGTTGACAAATTTTTTTATTCTTAATGAAATGAGCAATTAGGAACAAAAATTGACCAAAAAGTGAAATCCTTTTCTTTTTGTACTATGATAGCTTATTATAAGTGAGAAAATCCCGCAAAAAGGCATAAATCCCCCGATCTGGTATCACTGCTGCACTGTGGGCTGTGGCTTAGATATACGAAACGAAACGTAACTCCATCTCCTTCTATCTTCACTAACTTATATCTGCCTCTCAACTTCCGTTCGCGATTTCCGTAACGTTTTTGTGACGCATTCACCAGCTTACCCCCGAAGTCAAGTGTGCCTAAAGAAGTTATACTTCAATAACTCGGAATACGGACAGGGAGTTTATTCGAATGCAAAAAAAAAAAAAAAATTAATTTTTTGTGTTCCATTTTTTAGTCTGGCGACGTGATTGTGTGGCTATCGTTTACAGGCACACCAACATTTAAAAATAAAACAAGCCACCTAGTCGGAAATAGTAGAAATCATTTTCAGATCATGATTCGTGATCTCGATGATAAGCAGGGTCCTGTGCTGTTGTTGTAAGTGCATGTAAATCGATGATCTATATGGATCATAGCTGATAATAAAAAACAGCTATTGAAGAACAACCGCAAGAATCCAAAAACGATTCAGGTTGACTAGTCAACGTGTTCGTATACCTAGTCTAGACAAATGTAGTTGACGTTTTACATGTATTAGGTGTCCGAGGATGGATTTGCTCCAAACTTTGAATATGAGGCCATTGATTAACATCCAACTTATTTCCAACCAAATGCACCTGCCTCATCGAAAACTTAATTTTCCCATTTCGTTTTCTAATAGCAAAACACCCCTGAAAGCAATTGAACAGACCATCTTTATTTATTCGCAGTCACCATGTACACAAAGATTAATTAGGAATCGCATTTTTCCTACTAACAAATAAAAACATATAAAAATTCGAATGATAAATATTTAATAACCATTGACATCAAACATGTCCATTGTGGAACGTGGACACGGTGTTCTTCTAATGCTTCCCGTTATTTTTACGAATTCGTCTTTTATTCAGATATTCTATCGGTATTTCTGGAAATCGAACAGAACTATGGTCGGTCATTTGTGTCCTGGCTGGGACCATTCCCATTTCTAGTAGTTGCAGAACCAGAGTTGTCTGAGATAATTCTAACGTCACCCGACTTTATAAACAAAGCGTTTATCTATGATGTGTTGGACGATGGAACAGGAAGAGGTCTGTTCAGCCTAAAAAGTAAGCACACACCTGTCTATCAAAGCTTAGTTTAGGTAGATTAAGCACTTTTTTTCAGATCCCTTATGGAGTGTTCACAGAAAACTCCTGAACCCTGCATTTAACCATAAGGTTCTCCTCAGTTTTCTGCCAATTTTCAATCGCGAGGCCAACAACTTGAAACTGGAGTTGAGCGAACTTGTCGATGCGGGGGAAGTCGATTTAACAACAATTTTGCAAAAGTGTACTTTGAATGTTGCGGCACGTAAGTTCTTATGATTAAAACAAACATAGAAAAATGAACAACTACACTTTTTTTGAATAGAAACAACAATGGGCAGACAGATGGCAAGTATAAAGGATCACAACAAAGATTTGCTACATTGTTTCCAAAGGTATTTTACTAAGATATGTGTTTGCGTAACCTAAAGTTAAACCTTCCTGTTCAGTGTCCTAGAGACCATGACAAGTATGCTGTTTTCACCATGGTTAAGACAAAAGTTCTTCCTTCAAATGACAAGCAACTATCGGTCATATTTGAAATCAAAGCAGCGTATACGCGATTTTATACAAAATGTAAGTAAAACACGGAAACTAAAACAAATCATTATTATTGCTTATGTTATATTCTCCGCCTGTAGTTGATTAAAGAAAAATTATCCCTAAAACAAGCCGAAGCGAAGGACGCAACAACGGACAGTGAAGAAGATATTGACATTAAAAAGAATCCGAATATTTTTATTGATCGTGCCATTGAGTTGGTAAAAACGGGAGACTTCACTTGGAAAGATGTTGAAGACGAATCAAATGTCATCGTTTTTGGAGTATGATTTTACAGTATTTTATGCAGTCATTAAATTTAATAATTGTTTTGGTTATTTAGGCGTTTGAAACAACAGCAAATACAGTTGGTTATACGCTAATGTTGCTCGCAATGTTCCCAAAATACCAAGATAAAGTTTACGAAGAAGTAAAATCCATTATACCCTCAAGTGACACGAATGCGGATGTGACGTATGAGGACACCCAGCAAATGACATACATCGATATGGTATTGAATGAAACAATGCGCATAATGGCGCCTGTTCCGGTAATAGCCAGAGAGACCATGCGAGATGTAAGATTACCCAACGGCGTAGTCCTACCGAAAGGCCTCCAAGTGGCCATCGACATCTTTAATATGCACCGCGATCCTAAGTACTGGGGATCAGACTCAACTACTTTCAATCCAGATAATTTTCTACCCTCAAATATGGCAGATAAACACCCTTATACGTTCATTCCCTTCACTAAAGGATTAAGGAACTGCATTGGTAAGATATGGCTCAATTTTTCGGTGATCTAATTGATATTTTATGAACTTCCACAGGTTGGAGATATGCGCTTCTTTCAACGAAAATTATTTTATCGAAGTTGCTTCGGAAATACCGCTTTAGCACGAAATTTAACTTCAAAGATTTGCAGTTTGTCGAAGACATCACTATGAAGCTTAAGAAATATCCTCTTCTGGAAATTCAGCTACGTGAATCATGAGGTGTATATACCAATGTAATTCTCCTATATGTCTCTAAGTCAATAATATAAACTAATATTCCTTACTTTTTCTTATAATGTTTAACGTACTCTTAAGATGTGTGATATATTTAAGTACAGCGAAAGAAATACAATCTTATAAAGAAAACTGTGTCGTCTATTGTTTTACAAATTTTGCGTGACACAAATTATATTCACGACATATAGATGGAAATTACTGACAGAGCAGCAACTTGATCTTTGTCTTGGCCGCACGTTTTCATGCATAAAAGCTGGTTCGTAAAATATGTATGCACGTCTTCCAGGGTAGATTACATGACAATTTATATCACGAACATTTCAACTATGAATTGTAAAAACTTTAAGCGCACCAGGAAAAGAACTGCACATCGATGTCGACTCATAATTCGTTTAGTTCAAGGAATCGTCCGTCAGCTGCCAATAAAACATTTGTATGGAGTAGTGATACATAAGTACTTACATTTGATTAAAAATAATAAAATTCTCTATATGCACATCACCGTCAGCCACATAGGCATGCGAACCATAGACAAATCATGCTGAAGCCATCATCTTTGGACGATTTACCGTTAATATAAGCTATAGACTCCTCCTCCTCCATAGGCGTCAACTGAAAAATCTGTTCATGTGACCGATCTGACCAATCAAAACTGAGGTTCATAAAGTCAGCCAGCTATCAGACTTAGAAAACTACATTCTTGAACGTTCCAATTGAACGTCCTCCGATTTTTCAAGAAGCAAATGCAAAAGAATTATGTGGAATTCAGCTACTGTCAAATTCAGATAAAAATCCTCATAAGTTCTGTCAAACACATGTAAGACATAAAAAATGTAACCATATAAATAAACGGTGCTCGCTTTTTTACCAAGTCGGTTATGAACTGCGATTCTCTAGCGTCTCAGTTTATGGTAGGTATGTCCCACTAAGACAATTGCCTCATTGGATTTTTTTTTTCCGAATTACTACTGCACGTGAAAAGATTTTTAATTTTTAATAGTTTGAAACATAGCTTAAGATTGGCTTCATCCAACACTAGCCTGAAAACCATAAAATATTTAAAACTCTTAATGTCTGCCAAACTGTTCTGCATCATGCACCAAAAACACAAAAAAAAACTCTCCATTAAATCGAACAAAGCTAATAGTTCCCATTGTGACCTACAACAATTGCAGCCAACCTGACACAGATATGTCAAATTGAAAGTGCTGCTGTCAAAATTTTTGATATATTCGAAGGAAGCGCGTTTGCCGAGTAGAAAAGTTTCTTTTTTTTGTAATATTCTCTTCGGAAAATTTCAATCAGCATCGAATATAGCATACAATAAAATTCGTAAAATGCTGAATTATTTAATTTACTATCGAATCTATTAACGTTATAGTCATCTTCATTGATTTATTGGAGAACATATTGCGTGGAAGCGGAATTAATAATAACGAACACATTTACTGCTCACAGCGGGCCAACCATTTCTGGAAGCCTAATTCTTGAAGTCACATAGAAATGTCAGCTACGTCAATAGAACTTAGTTCATATCGTGATCAGCACTTTAAGGTCCGCAAAATTTGTTATTTTTCTGTTAACAACACGTCACATACTCGTTTTTTTACAGGGCTCCCGTAACGATCAGGAACGCTCATTGAAAGACTCAACCACCCTCTACGTAGGCAATTTGTCATTCTACACAACCGAAGAACAAATTCATGAGTTGTTCTCGCGGTGCGGTGATGTTCGTCGCATTGTCATGGGACTTGACAAATACAAGAAAACGCCTTGTGGATTCTGCTTTGTAGAATACTATACGAGAATGGAAGCAGAGTATGCCATGAGGTTCGATTAGCTACATAAACTCAATAAGACCTTCAAGTATCAATCTGTCATTTGTTAGGTACGTTAACGGAACCAGATTGGATGATCGATTAATTCGTGTAGATTGGGATGCTGGCTTTATAGAGGGACGTCAGTATGGCCGTGGAAAGACTGGTGGACAAGTGCGTGACGAATACAGAACGGACTATGACGCAGGGCGGGGTGGCTACGGAAAGCTGTTACAACAGAAAATTGCCCCCAATACGGATAATCGATGAAACGACTGCTACTCTTTGTTTAATAATTTCAAAAATAGGTTTAAAATATATTTTTACAATAAGAAGCGTATAACTTATTCACAACTCCGTATTCGTGGTCAGCCTTGAACCTTTTTTGATTTTTTTTTGCCGGTTTCGGCTTTTAAATAATGCTGTCAGATTCATTAATTATGTGAGGAAAACTGTTGACGAACTCGATGCTCCAGTTAAATAGGGTTTCTCTCCAGTTAGCAACTTTCTTGATTACTTTGAAGGCTATTTCTGGAAATGTGGGAGCATGTCTGCAGCTAAGCGAGAATTCTCTTGTAGGAGTGCTACTGCTTCAGCTGAAAGCTGAACAGGAAGGCCTTGAATTATGTAGTAATTGTCATCAGTTTTTGTCAATGACCTAAAATAATTGCATTTCTTAAAATTGCCTATGAATTGGTGTGTGATAAAATGCCACGGCTGCACTCCTTCAAATATTTTTTCCAAAGCCAAGGCAATCATATTATAGGTACCTAGTTCTTTGCACAATGAGACTTGGTTTGAATGAAATGCATGTGCTCTTTTTGTCGGTTTTGAAGGAGTTTTGCATCTAAAAAAAAAGAATTTGTATTCTAAGCTGCATGTTGTTGGATGATTATGATTGATATTGCAGAGCGATTAAATAGGGCATACGCGAAGGTGGAAGTAAATTCAAAACTTAAAATGTCTGTGGACATGTGGGTCAATTGAGAATTTACATTCAAAGAACTGTACCAATGCCGCTCGAGCAATCATTCATCACCTGAGACCCTTCACTTATAGTCCAGACTACCAACCTTAATGCATATCCCTAAGGTCATTCTCATTGCATACTCTTGGGTGAACTTCATATTGTTTGGAATTATCCTTGAAATTCTCCTCCTCTCCATCCTCTTCACTGCTCGAATCAGACTATGGCCAATTCTCGCAACAATAATTTAAACAATATATTATTTCAAATTTTAATTAATAATAATTACTTTCGTCACTTGATTTGAAGTGTTTACAATCAAAAACCCCAAAAAAAAATGTTTAACATAAAATCCCAAGTTTGCTCTCCTTAATTCTCCTAGCTCTCAAGTTGAAAATAGAAATCCCCAAGTTGTGTTCAACTTTGAGTGAATAAAACCGGCCTTATATTTGTATTTTCATACAATGCTCTCCTTACTCTTGGCATAAAATTAGAAACTCACACAGTATGCATGTAAGTGGAAATAGCTAGGAGTTCACGGCATGCTGACTAAATTTTTTCCATCGACATAATGTTATTAGCTCAGATAGATGTCTTAAAGAGTCGGTAAAGTCCGACGTTGAATTCAAATCATCTGAACTGTACAATGGATATCATCACGCTGGCCGCTACAAAATCAGCCTTCAGCTAAAGTGCACGAACAACGATTGCTGTTATCTTGTAAACAAAAACAGGGTTATAACTAGTTTCTTTATTCCCAACAATAAGTAAATCGATATGCGAGCTCAATTACCAACTAGTTTCTTCATTTCCAAAACAAAGCAAGTTGATATGCAAGCTGTATTTAAAATTTCAATCAATTTGCAGAGTATGAGAACGAAAGATAAAAGAAAACGAGAATATCTGCCAGTCTACAACAATGATTGTAAATATTTAAACAAAAGCGGTACGAAAGCGTACAGGTCCCTTTGGAATATCGAAATTATAGCTTTAAGTGGCACCGCATTGTTTATTCATCCGTTTGCTTTTACTTCTTTCCAATGTTGTTGGCTAGTGAACAGCTTAGACCCGTGCCATCGGGCTCTACATTCAACTCCTTCACCTGTCCGTTCTCAACGACCATTGAGAAACGTTTTGCACGAACTCCTCCCAGCGGCGGTAAATCAATTGTCAAATCCAACGCCTTGACAAAATTACCAGCTGGATCAGCTAACATGCGAACTTTACCATTGGCAGAATGTTCCTTTCCCCATGCAGACATGACAAAGGGATCATTTACCGACACGCAAATGATTTCGCTTACACCCTGCGAAGATTTAATACTATCGGCATTTTCAATGTAGCCAGGCAAGTGTGTCTGAAATTAAATGTAATAGACGTACTTAATAATTACGGGCAAATTCACAGAATGCATTTAATTAATCGAATGTTCTTGACTATGATATTATAAAATGCACGCATTTTTCACAAACACATTTTTATAGACGGCTGGCTCAATGCACCGGCATAAATAAGTAATTTCGAATTGTTTTTACCATTAAAAAAAAAAATCTGCGAGGTTACACCTCACTTTTATTCTATTTGAAAACAAAACATTTAACTAGAACCCACCTTTGAGCAGCCTGGTGTAAATGCTCCTGGAACACCGAAAATCACAAGCTTTTTGTTTGCACCGAGTTCGGCGATATTTATCTTGTTTGCTGGGGAATCTTCAAAGAGATCTGCTTGGGGAAGCTTATCACCAACCTGCAATAAAAAAGCACACAAATTCGTTGTTATATCATTTAACTTTCTTCCGGTCAATCAATAAAAGCAACGTAAAAAATAATTATATAATGCATTTGAATGTTTTAGGAACAAATTAGGTATATTACGACGAGAAGCGCACTAACCTTGACTGGGGCCATTGCACGGAGGGTTGTTGAAAATGCACGCGAAAAGCTGAATTGACCAGAATTCCTTGCGATTGCTGAAGTAACTGAGCGCAAGAAAAACGATTGCATATTAATAAACGGTTTTTTTTTTTTTGTTCGGAAGGCAAATGGAGCTGGTAGAAGGTAAGAAAAAACGAAACACACAACTGCTTCAAACAAAATTCAGTCAGCTCATCAGAAACTGTCAAATTTGTTCGGTCCTGCGCTGCGCAACTATAATCGAAATATGGGACCGTTCCGAATCGCGGAAGTACAAGGAAATTCTTAAGCGCTTACAGAAACTAGCCTGCTTTCAGAAATTTACCCTCAAAAGCGTGCTCGTGCTTCTCTGTTAGACCGTTCATATGATAAGTATTGTAGGTATTAATTATTAAACCATATCATTTTCTATTTTCCCTGTTCAGGACACCCAATACAGCTATTATATAAAAAAAAAAAAAAAATGAATACTTCTTTATTTGAGAAGTCATAAACCATTTCCATCGCCAACTGTTAAGGAATATTCACAAGAAGTATGAATAGTCCTTTATAAATGTCTATTCTTAAATGATCGTTGCATGTTTAGCTAAAACAAAGATATCAAATTTGTATGACAAAAATATCGGCCAATATATCGGTGTCATGCTCTGCGAACTGCCAATGCTCCGAATACACTCGACTGCTCGCAAATCGAACGCAGCTGCTAAAAAAACAAACAGCTGAAGGAGTTCCAAAGTTGTTGTTTACGAAAAACGAAAATATAAAAGAAGCGAAGCGAACACCAACCAAACAAAAAATGAATGAGGGCCGTGAGTACAATTTAAGTTTATACCTTAATGCAGTCAGAATATAAACAACATATCTTTAGTTTCCACAGATCTAATAGTGGAGACTCTGGAGGTATTTACTAATCACATTATATTCGTTCGCGGTATCTACCCACCACAAATATTTCGTAAACGAAAAATATACAACTGTCCTGTATTCGTATCCATCTATCCACCTGTAAATAATTATATTACGGAAGTTCTGTCTACCGCCCGGCAGCTGAAAGCAAGCAAACAATTACAGAAAGTAGAAATTCTAATATACCGGAATGAGGGACATATTTGTGAAAAGTATGTGTTTGATATATCTGATGATTACCCCGTCAATACTGCAATAAATGGCGAAGATGAGTACCTCTTGGAATTCGAGCAACAACTTCGTACATCATTGTGCACGTTGTCTGAGAGAGTGAAGTCATTTCAAAAACTGCCCAATGATGCTAAATTTAAAATGCAATTGTACACGAGTCAAACTGGATTTGTAAAGACATGTTGTGGCCCCAAATACCAGGTAATAGAAATTATGAAATTATCCTCTAGTGTATGCAAATTGTTTACTAATTAGTTTCTTTTTAGGATTTTCCATGGCTGCAAGTATCAGCCAGGGATGATAACGATTTCAAGGAGGTTACATTACTTCCCCTCAGTATAGTTAATTCAACTGGTATAAAGATAAATGTGGAAATTTGAAGGATTAGTATTAAAATTGTGCATTCCGTACCTCATCGCAATACCAATCGAACTTCAAACCTAATAAAAGTCTCTTCTCCACAGGTAAAATGGCACCATCAGTTATACTGGAATTTATCAGAATTTAGCGTCATCGAAATAAAAGCTACATGTGTATTTTTAAGAATTTTAAAGTCTTAGCCAATTAGACGCTTCGCATTTTGTTCGCGTCGAGATTTGGTCGTCATCTTTCCGCACAAGGTCCAGAAGTCTTCTTTTTGTCTGTCAGATATTAGTTACTACAATTCAAAACGAGATGTCGAAACTCATTTTGTTTCTTGGAGTCTTTCTCATCCGATTTTGAGTCCATTTGAACTGATTTCAAAATGTTCTCTTTACTCTTGGTATTCGTGTATTTGACATAGCTGTCAATTTAATTTCTAATCGGAGGCTTAACAAACATTTTTCTCAAACTCTAGCATATTTGTAAATTGATCGATCTGAAGAAACTCTGAAAGGATATCTCGATTCGGAGGAACTGATGTCGAAAAAATATACCTTTACCTTCTTTTTCCTTTCTAGACAATCAAGAACCTTTTATTTTCAAATCTACCTACATTAATCGTTTGGAGAACGGTCTTACTTGTACCAAAATTTAAGTGGAGCGATTTCTGTACAGCCCGGGAAACAAAATAGAACCTTCATACATATCAAACAAAGCTGCCGGACACTATTATGTGGTATTCGATTGGGCTTCTTCAGATTCGCGCTCAGATTTCAGATTTTGTGAGTAATCGAACATAAAAACCTCACTTTCTCTTTTTTGTGTTGAGATTTGTGCGATTGGAAAAGCCTTTGACACTTTTCTAAGTGTTTTCCATTCACTGGTTAAATTTACATTCAAAATGCTCACCCAGATTGATTTCTAAACATTTGTACATAAATAATTAACAAAAAATAGATCAACCCGATGCAATTCGTTTCTTTTCAGTTGAAAAAATTCACGAAAATGTAAACAAACTCCACTAGCAAAATCTGAGAAAAAATCCAGATTCGCAGTGCTCTGAAATCTGAAAAAGATTGCTTTTTTTGTACCAAACGAACATAAAAAGTGCTTTGAGAGCAAAAAGGGCTCAGAGAGCACCCAATCGAATACCACAGATGCTGGAAAATATATATCAAAGCAAACATTACTTATTTTGCGTTTTCGGCGAACTCGAACTGTCAAATTTGCGGCAAACAACGGCATTTCGCCCGAAACCATGAAAGTTTTTTTTCGCCATTGGATTCAAAATGGCCGTATGTCTCGACAATTTTTTTTCCCGAAAGCGTCTGTGTATCTAATTATCAATAAAATCTGTGAAATATTGCAATCAATTTGTAAAATGAACTGCACAAAACTGTTAAGCATATGATTATGCAAAATGTGAACGAATTGCACCCCAATCATAAGTGAATTTTCTATGTATTAGGCTTAAGAAGTTATATTTTTTTTCTTCAATTTTTTCCCCATGTTTTATTGAGTTTTCCCTCGGGGGAAAAGCGAGTTTGTGATTCCAATGCAAAAAAAAGAAAACATTTTTCGCAGTGAAAGTTTCGTGAAAAATAAATTTTATGTAAAATTTCGATGAAATCTAATTAATGAATTTGAATTACCCTTTGTGCAACGGAAAGGAAAAAAAAAAACAAAATACTAGCATACATACTGTATGTATGCATAAAAAATCGGAAAACTTTATTTAGCTGACAAAATTGATCACGAAAATTCCTTTGCTATGAATTCGGCCATGGAGTTGGATGATTTGGAAAATATAAATAAAAATGATTTTCTTCCCTTGATGCCGAATATTAAGCAGGAACTTCTTGAAAACAACGAAACTCCAACCACCGGAACTGTGACTGGAAATCCTTGCGACAGTGCGGAAAAGCGGGTAAGTCGTTGTTACTTATTCGTTCTTCGTGTGGTCCGGTTGAGTGAAGCCGATGCGCAAAGGCATAAGTAATCCAATCTTTCTTTTACTTGATGTTAGGCAAACAAAGGGTTATGTTAATCTTAAATCATCCACATCAAATAATTGAATAAACATTCGTACTTCAATTGAAAAATAGGAATTTCCCAATAGATATAGGTAGCTAACACATGTGTGTTATCTTATCGGATAAAAGTGGATAAATCGATTGGGGGCTCAGTTCTGTTGCTATTCAAAGAAGTAAATTTATGCATTGTAAATAACCATTGATGCTGCGCTGCAATGGGGCATCAATGCAAATTTTATTTATGAACTAATGATCTTTGGAACGTTGGTGTGACAAAAATAATTATATATTAGGGTTACATACAACATCAACAAGTTTGTACTTCAAAAACGATTATCTAGGTACCTACCTACTGTTTTTTTTTTATATTACTAGGCATAAACGTTTCCTTATTGCTGCACTAGAGAAATAGACAGTTGTACATACACAATGCACATTTTTTCAGAAAGGATATCAAACCTCTTGACATACCTAATCTGGCGGAAATTAAGTTTTGCTTTTGCTGCTACACCAGGGAAATTTCTGTATACAAAAAAAAAAAACTAAGGTTATGTCAGCCTGCCCCTGGATATTATAGTTTATTGCTATTTAGGTTTGGGATTGCATTCGCAATCCCATTTCGAATTCATTCTACAGAGAACTGCTTCTCTTTTTTTCTTTTTTCTTTTTAATTAAAAGGGGTGTTTTACTTTCGTTTAACCCAGCTTAATTGTAATTTGTCAATTAAGCAAACAAAATAGGTTACAACGCGTGTCCAAAATGCGTTTGGCCATTGCGAAAAACAAACGCAACAATAAAAGAGCATAACCAAACGACCAAAGCATTTTTGCATAACGTGCAAATAATGTAGGTTTTGTCCAATATAAAATGCCGTACATCAAGTTAATTCAACATAATCAGCCCTATTTTCCATCGATTACTAACGGTAACAGTTATGAAAGTACTCCTTTATATTAATGCGATACAATATATAATAAATAAATACTAGCTGACCCGGTAAACTTCGTACCGCCTAAAATTGATTAAATTATTAACATCCCTTTTGATAGTTAAACCTCTCTATTGAATGAATGAAACTAACTTGGAATTACATTGAGTTCAATGCATAGAAACGACTTCGTAGATTTCCGGGTCGTCTTCTTGATCGTTTTTTCCGCGCTAATGATTGAATAGAGTTGGTCCGATCAGATTTGCTCAATCAACTAAAGCAGAATGTGGGCTATCGGCAAACCTCGCTTCTGCCACTCGACCGCGTACATCCAGAAATGCGATTGTCCAAAAACATTGTGCTTAACGATAAAGCCCATGATCGCTTTTAGCATTTCTTAGAAAAATCGTGTGGTGATGTCATGTTGGTCGCTCGAAGAAGCCCGGGAAGTAAGTATCACCGTTCGGATAATTTTTTCCGCCTACAGCGCCACCTGTTCAGAATTTTCCGAATTTTCATTTTTCCCAACCATCCCTGATTCAAGACAAACAAAACAAAAAAAAAAACATTCAGGATTTGAATTACCCGATCTAATAGATGTTAATGTGTGGACTAAATGTACTGAAATTCATGTGTTTTTTCACACACACATACGTTTTCCGATTTCAACCAAACTTCATAAAAACCATATATAGACCAATTCCAAAGATGTGTGAAAGTTTGGTTAAAATCGGTAAATGCATTAAGGCGTGAATCGGCGACAAACGAACACAATTTTAAGGCTCAATTTTAATAGATTAAAAGAAAACTGGCAAATTAGTATAAAAGCATAGGACTTTGTACGTAGACGTACCTAGTTGTTTGGTGAACCTTTTTCAGCATTTGTGGCAAATTTTAAAATTTCAGAGAGGACTGTCTACTTTACATACGTTGCTACCTATATAAACTTAGGTAGCTAGGTAATTATAATTGTTCACACTTAACAAAAACTTTGTTTTACTCTAGATAAGCTCAAGAACTCGTGAAAGCGCCAACCAGGTTCTGGTTGCCTTAGTCAGCTATACAATGGAATAGATTTTCAAAAAGCGTTGAATTTTTAAGTATGCGCTTTTGTTTCCTGCAGCAAACTTAGATTTGGCAATAGGCGCCCTGGAAATTTTTTTCAAAATGCTTGTTTTGCCCCAAGTGATCGTGATTGAAAACGTTAGACAAACAGATATTTCATTTCAGTTTTTTGGAATCTGGTTGTTATATAAACAAGTAAAAGTGTTATCATCGGCCCGGCCGATGCTTTGATACCCTCCACTGCATATAAGTCATGCGAAAGAATAATTGAATAGACGCTATCGTCTAATATTGGTTTTGTCTACCACCCAGAATTACCAGATTTACTTGAAGTTTCGAAGCTATCCTGTTTTCAACAGACAGGGAGACACATTGGCCTAATATTGATTTTGTATGGGAGGTACCAGAACTACTTGACCGACATAGCCCATTTTCAATACCAACCTGACAACGATAAAAAGAAGTCCTTTCACCAAATTTCATTCCCCTATGTCAATTCCTCTGGGCGCTATCGTGCTTTGAACAGACAGACATGACTAGATCGATTCAGAATGTGATCCTGATTCAGAATATATATACTTTATGAGGTCTCCGGTGACTCCTTCTTGGCGTTACAAATGTAATGACAAAGTGAATATACCTTCCTGTGGAGGGTATACAAAAAATCCAGGAATGTTGTCAGTCTTTCCCTCGTAGAAGTATGATTTTATAGTAGTTGTGTAAGGCGGCACTCTTTAAAGCCCATTCGCCTTTTAAACCAACTTGCTATATATTTTCCTTCGTACCTATACTACACCAACATTTTGTTTGTTAAGTCGTCGTTCCCTAAGTACTTTCGCTGAAACTCTTAGGTTTAAACTTTTAAAAGGGCTAAGTTTTATTAATGAGTTAAAATCTGCCTTGAAATCTTCGATGAACTCGTGCATTTTTTTTTCTTTGTTCCAAAGGGTAAGTTCTTGTAAGGTCTATATTTGCCCTAAAAAAAAGAGAATATAAAAAAAATATTATGAATTATTCAAACTAATGTGCGCCACCCAGTCAGTACAAACAATCATGTCGCATGACTGAGTTGAGGTGAAATTTCAAATTCTATTTTCGCCTATAGGCATACATATTTAAATGTCGTCTTTATTCACAATTCATTGCACATAGAGAGCCGTATTCAATGGCCATGTTTATAAGAGTAAGATTAAGAAAGATTTTCATCTCTCGTGTCACTATTTTTGAAAAATAGTTACAGATAATGTTTGTTATTATCTGTCCTATTCAAAGCATTACCAATTCATTTAAGAAACCTTTTCCAGAAAAAATTTAACAGCTGCTTAAGAAAAAAGAAAGAGAACAAACGATTCTAAAGTTTAAGCCCTTATACAGAATTTAAAAAAATACACCCTACACGCAACTATACTAACTGCAACTGTCTACAGGTATAAGTTGAACTTATGTTCAACCTAATCTTACATGGTGCATAATAGATAACAGTCTAGTTCTAGCAAGATTGAACCATATTTTTCAGTCTTGAGCTACTTTTACACATATCACTATGACGTACATGTTTTTCCCAAAGTGGCGCCCTCTGTGTAATCACCTATCATGCGGCGTGTCACGTGTCACGACTCGAATGATTGACTTGAATGACTGTGATCGCATTGTTTATGCTATTAGGCCTTTTTTATTATGCTCAAATGATCTATATAGATCATGGATTTCCATGGTTTACAACAACAGTTGGATCACGTACTATTGTTGTAAACCGTGGAAATCAATGATCTATATAGATCATGTGGGTAAAATAAAAAACGCCTATTGGTGGTAAATGACCAACGCGACTGCAAGTCACGGATTGACAACGTCGTACTCGTGACGCTGCAAAATTTTCTGTAGTATCCTGTATGACGCGATTGACACGTCTTTTCCCTGTTGTTGTTGTTGTTGTTGTTGTTGTTGTTGTTGTTCGTTCGTTCAAATGAACCGTCTTTAGATTTTTCAACGGACCTTTGTTATGAAAAAAAAACAATATCATCATATTGAGTTTAGTTTGTTGTTTCATCATACAACGTTTGACGTTTCTTGACGATTTAGAATTAAAAAAAAATATTACCAAAACAGTTGCGGGTGCTCAACATTTGTTGACCTGAGTATTGCGTCGTGCCGTCGTGGAAATTTGAAAATATATAAAAACCAAGTTTATACGTCAAACGGTTGTTGTTTTATTTGAAGTCGTATTACTTTCAAAGAAACACCCTCTAAACCCCGAGCATTTTAATGGATGATTGCACTCTGATGACCCTACTACTTTTATTACTTAATGGACATTTTCGATTGTATGTAATAATATGCACTTTAATTTTATATATCTAGAAATAGGTATTGGACACACATGACATATGTACCAAAGAAATATCAGGACAGTTGTGGTCTCTACCTGCAGAAGTATAACAGCAGCAACTTATGTATAGTTCTGCTGTGATTATTCTGAAAACAATTTTAAAATTCTATACTACACTAAGAAGCATCTGTTACCCATATTGAGCATACACTTTATGAATACATGAATTTGTAAAAGTGAATTTGGCATCACTCGGATTTAAATTGATTCAGTTCACTCAAATCTCTTACGTATGTGCATATTTATCATTATTTTATGCATGCATATTTGATTTTGAAATAATAAACTAAATATCTAGATTCAGGCTTTTGATGGCATCAACAACGTTTGGTTAACAATGTATATCTGCCCTTATAGTAATGCGTCGCATTAATAATCATTCTTTTGTTCCCAATTATCAACAAACAGTCTCGGAATTTGTCACATAAGAATACATATTGTAACTTACAAAAATGTAAGGCTAAAATGGATTACTGTACTTATAACCTATAATGCTTTAATAGAGTCCTACGCGGGAGCTATATATAAATAATAGATAACAATTGACAACCTACTTGTAAAGAAGTATGTAGGTAAGACATTTTTGTTACAAACCTTGGCTGGCGCATGTTCTAAAGGGTCTATGAATTTAAACAAGTTGTATTTGAAGTATAGCGGAGATTTTTAGTTCTATCCAAATCAAAGACCTATTTGGCTTCGCTTTGGATGACTCGTGACTCACAAATAACGCAAACAACGCTTTTTGACATACACATACAAATACACCTCTGAGACTTAACGTAAGTCCACAGACCCTTCAATAAAATAATGCCCAAACGATCAATTTCCGGCGAAACAAACTTCGTTGTCATGGCAAAATCTGGAAATTTGCTTACCATATAAAGGGTCTTTCATTAAGGGCCGTTTGCTCATACGACTCTTAACGATTTAAGTTCTACTTAAATACTTATAGGCTACTTTTTTTAGGGTATAAACTGTCACATAAGAGTTTATGTGGCACTTAATTCGCTATGAGTCGTATCAGCAAACGGCCCTAAGGACTTGAAAACTTATTTTTTAAATAAAACGCAAATTACTTGAGATATCTCAAAACAAGGTTTTATTGGCTTGAATTTCTTTCAAAACATTTATGAATGCAGTTCATATGTCCACCACGGGAACGTTGAACCCAATTTTCGATGACTCGACCTATACGGCCGCTATTTCTCGTTCAATATTGGCTCTGAGCTCCTCTAACGTCGCCGGTTTGTTGGCATAGAAAAATGATTTAATGTAGCCCCATGAAAAAAATTCTAGAGGCGTTAAATCACACGATCTCGCGGCTAATAGACGGGTCCGTTTCTCGAGATAAAACATTAACCGAACTGAGACTTCAATAACTCAATTGTTGCACCCGCTGTGTGGTTTGTGGCCCCGTCTTGCTTGAACCACATATCACTGATGTCCAATTCATGCAATTGCTCAAAAAAATAACGTTCCAACATGTCTCTGTAGCGAATACCATTAACCGTAACGTGACGGTCATTTTCATCGACGAAACAAAACGGCCCAATGACGCCATCGGCATGAAAACCGCACCAAACAGTGTTTTGTTGCGGATGAAATGCTGTTTCATGAAGCACATGAGGGTTCTCAGATGGCCAGTTACGCTGAAGATGATTTTGCGATGAAATTTTTTATTTTTAAACGTTGTTACTTCGTGAAGTACACGAGATGAAAATGTTGATTTTACTGAATATTTTGACATTGACAGTTTGGAAATCGGTTTAAGGGTGCGTTCACACTGTTTGAAGTTGTCAAGTCGCTAATGAAAGACCCTTTTTTTGCAATTATTGCCTCCGATTTAAAAACACGTTAATTTACTGACACGAGTCTCCAAAAAGCTCTTTCAATTTTGCGATCGAAATGATAAAATATCAGATATCTTCAGCCGACTTTACTAAATTCTTGACAGAAGTGACTTCCTAGACCAAAAAACCGCGATTGACAAGTATAGTTGTCGCTGGAGCTCTGATGTATAGTTTCAGTCAAATCAAATTCAAAACAAAGCCTGAGCCATCCCGTTTAGCTCAGACAGCTTCGTATTTGTGTTTTCTTTTTTTCTGCAGAGCATTGTTTTAGCGCCATATATGAGCTCAGAATTGAAAAGATTTATACTCAGCAACAAGGCTCGTACTGGCCGCCTTTTCTCCCTCCTCGCTTAAGAGGTACCGCCTACAACTATAGTCTGAGTGGTTTCTTCCTAGACAGCCACCTAACCTAACTTAACCTAGTTTCCAAAATATGCTCTACTCAAATTATTCAGTCAATTTATTCTGAGCTCATAGACTGCCCTCTGATCAGAAAAAAAAAACTAAAATTCAGAGCAACGATGTATCTTAGTTAAAAAAGAAAGACGTACTTATTTGTGACTGTTCAGGGTCTGCTCTAAGCCAATACAGAAAAATGCCTAATATGCTCAAGCTCTGTTCAGTGTTCTCCTTTGAACTAACAATAAAAACGAGAAGTAACGATTCTCGCTTTAATTGTGTTTTGTATATACGATTTGAAATAGATGTTGGATGGGTCTAAAGTCCTATCTGTTTGGAGCTAACAAAGCACAGAAAGTTTGTGTAAAAACGTTCAATGATGCGCAAACTGTAGCCTTTCATCTTTTTGCGAAACTTTTCAGAGGCAGGATAAAGAAATATGTCTGTAAAAATAAAACCTAGAGATCGGTCCGACACGATTACCACTCGACTATGAACATGGTCCTCCAACTTTCAGTAGAGTTGCATGCTCACCCTCACTTGAAAGTAGAGACGAAGATATAAATAAAAAATGAAACTCGTTTTCAAACTTCGTATAAAAAAAGGAACACCAAATGAGAAGAAATACAAACAAAACGAAAAAAGAGAAATATATTATATATATATACAAAAAGCAGGTCACGAACTAAAGCGAGGATCTTTCGTGTTTCAAGTCATCCATGAAATTGTAGAACAGCGCAATAGAGAAAGGACCATAGAAACGAATAAGCTGGCTAGCTTTTGTTGGGGTAGCGAAACGTAAATCATTCACATTGGAAATTGTAATATACGTACACGTATAATATAAAGTTTAGGCAGAGTTTTACAACTTTCATTTAGTCCCACAGTTTTGGTTTGTCTTCGTGTTTGGTATGGTTTTCGTTTAATGTTTGCATTTTTACAAGTAGTGTAACTTAAATTATTGTCCACCCCCCGAAGCACAAGGTATATCCTTTTATGGTGCGTTCTAAATTTTCGAGATTATACGCCATGCTGCTTCAATTTATTCCATGAAACTACAAACCCAGTAGGGTCTGCCACTGCAGGCTGCTCGACGTGAGATCGATAAATTGTGTACATGCCAGCAGTAGATGGGTTTAGCTACATCTTGAATACCGCCGACTGGGTAAGAAACCATGTGGAGCAAGGAGAGTATAGGTACAATGATCACATTTATTTTCTACGGTTATTTTATTTGTACATGTATATATTATTTTTTTTGGTGTGGGCTGTCAAGAGCAAAAGTGAAACTTAGCAACGTTGCCTTACGCTAAGTACTCTCTGTTGTCAGGTTATGAGGGAACCAATATTAGAAGAAGATGCGAGTAAAGGGAACTGTGGAATTGTTTAAGTGCTTCTGTCACGTTTCTTGTCTTATTTGATTTCAGTTCCATGTGTTTAGTGAACACAAAACTTCTTCGACTGCACGAGAATTGTCATTGTTAATGCCATGCCATTCTATATTTCATGAAACGAGTGCACTGAAGTACGGACTTGAAGTGGGAGAACTTCAATGTGGCCTTAATATTTGGTATTAAAAAATGCATTACTTTATATTCCAATTCAATGGACGTTTGTGAATCTGTTCCTTTCAATGGAATTGGTGGCATCATGTGGGTCCATGGCGAAATGTTTTTGTTTACATAAATTTACCATCGATAAAAAAAATTTTAGTTGAATTCAAGATGTATTTGCATCTCATTTAGCAGCATCTCCATTGCCATTTCTGTGGAACATTATGCATATTAAAGGAAGCTAAGTGGAATTCAGTTCTTTACCGATTTACCCCTACAATGCTCACTTATACGTAATTTTCACCAGAATAGAGACACCCAGGCATGCTTCACCAATCTACTCATTTAAGCAGCTTGATTTAGTTTCCAATTCCAGTGCGCACACTATTCGAACGAGTACTAAATACAGAAACCTTCCAATTCAGCTGCCGTATTGACTTTGTTATCGACTGCAGTTTTTCGCTGCCAAAGTGAAATGTAAACATTTTATTTGCGAAAGGCTGGAAGGCAAATATACGAGTAATCCAAACAAACAGAGTGGATAACGTCGAGGACTTGTCAGTTCATTATTTAAATAAACAGAAGAGTGCAAAAAAAATTAAGTAAAAGTTGATTAACTCCTTTACCGACATTATGTAGAATTTTCCAAACAACCAGTGAATGCGGATCGTCGAATAGTGGAAACGAATTATTGAATTCAATTTCTTTATCAATGTCAAGAACCACCACGAGCGCCACCTACTCTCAGTACACAAAGTTAAAGGCAAATCCTAAATGGAGGAAAAGCCTGTGCTTCCGGTGCAAGCGAATTTTAAATTTTAAAGGATTTGCGCTTAGATTCGCTAAAGCTAATTTATAAAGTTAAAAATCGAGCAAATATACAAAACCGTTGGATGAAATTGATGTGGCAATGGGATTTGTACTTCAGAGAGATATTTTCTAACAAAAATAGTTTTTCGTAAAACGACAACGATTTGATTAAACTTTCCCAAAGGACGACACTTCAAAACGCGACTATGAACTTTTCACTGCTACGTAAGCAATTCGCTAAATTCGTCTGAATAAAACTAGCTTGCCATGGAACCATCGCCATCCTATTCGCCCGAATACGCTCGAGTTTTATTCGTTTATTTTTGTTTGGTTGGTGGAATTAGCTTGCAGCGGAAACACAGCCTCATTGTTAATTCGCTCGAACGACGTCATAATTTTCGTGCTTGCTTAGGGTTGCATTCCCTGTGAGGTCTGGTATTACCGATAAAATTTTGCTTGAAAGGATTCTGACTGATGATGTAGTAACTGTTTTGACAGCCTTTAAAGCCGATCCGTTTTTTGTATCTCTGGTTCCCAGACTTAACAGATCTTGTTGGGATTACCTTGAATCAGTCAGAATATAAGAACAAGACCATGCCGTTACCTTATCCAGCTTTTTTTAACGCCAGGATATGATTCGATAGACCTTGCAAGACATTTTTAAAACTTCTGACTCGCCAAGGCGATAAAGAGGCACGTTGACCTAAAAGATCTTTTGTGCCGAGACCTTGGAAGACATACAGTTTCTCCAAAGAAATTGAGTATCCGAATATTTATTTTAAAATTGATACACTCTTTATTCGATTATAGTTTTAAAGAGCTTGTACCTTGCTTACAGAAGAAATTTTGCGTTTTGTTGGCCCTTTCTCAGCAGAAAAAAGGTGAAAATGTTGCGACCTTTTTGGTCGACGATGGCGACATATTTCTTTATGAATTTCCTACTCTGACCTGCAATACAATATATAAGGTTAACTTTAAAAATTGGGTTTTAGTTAGGCACAATCCGCGATACATCATTTTTAGTGTCCAGGCTAAATTCTTCGAACTCACAATGGCGAAATTTTCCATACAAAATTGCATATTGCGACCTACAAAATATTTAGTGTGAAGGTTAAAAACGATTGTATGACCCAATGTTTATTTGCACCGCAAGTCCGCTCGTAAGTTTTATAATTTAGAACTTAAAAATATGAAAACGAGCTAGCAGCTATTATGTATTTATTTCTCCAACGTTTTCGCTAGTTTTAAGTGTTTCTGCCCAAATTGGCACATATTTTTTACTTGATTATGTTAATTTTATTACAGATCTACAACCTTATGCGCTAAGAAATGGAAACGACCTAGGGCTTTCTAATTTTTTAAAATGCTAGTAAACAGCATTAAGGTCTTAAATTATGTAATAGCTTAGACAATCAAACCAAGCTAAATGTAATAGAATTTGTTAAAGCGAAGTATTAACAACGAAAATCAATTAATTAAGAAAAAAAACTTTTATAAATGTAGATAGTTAAAATAATAAACTAAATAACAAAAAATAATAAAATACAATATTTAGCTGTCATTAGCATTCGTGCTCAGATCAAAGACAAACGAACGATTCCAGATCAAAATGACGAAATACAATTTTTTTTATACATGTAATGCTCAAAGCACATGTGCAGAAATGCAGTACTGCAAGTAAAACAGTTGTACAGAAAATTTGTTGACATGCATTGCATCGGCTAATATGACTACTATCATTCGCTGATAAACTAAAAAACAATAACTAAAGCAAAAACAAAAACGATCAGCAAATGTCAAAAGCCGATGATGCCCAATACTTGAAATTGAAATTTATTTTCTTTTGTGTTGTGGTGCGCCAGAATTTTGCAGCAAATTAAGAAATAGAGACATATTGCAGTGCAGAATTGACGTGTGCCTATATCCAAAAAAACATGTATATTCTAATCTTGCTGCGCAGTGTATTTTGCACACATGTGTTTTGGGCATAAAAGGTCAAATTGCTAGGCCTCCACTTTTGAAATGCAAACATTTTCAAAAACGTCGCTTTTTTGTTCCGAAATTGTTGGAAAAAATGGCGTTGACTTGGCGTCGGTTATAGTTCGGTTTACAAAGTCCACATGTATACACTTTGGCATAGCGAACACCGTGCCACAACAATGAAATTGTAAGCCCAGCTTATATTCTTAACGGAATCAGACCGTACATTTCACGGCAGTGGGATTTCATGAGCATACACAAAACATAGTTACCTACTTCGAAAATCGTAATCTTATTAAATGAGGGTCAGCGAGAATGATAAAAAAAAACGTACTACATTTATATGTATGTTTGTAGTTGATCCGTGAAATCGGATTATACGTAACTTCGTTCCCTGTCGTATTTGATAAAATATTTTTTTTTTTTTAGAATTACAGCTTAAGGATTAACAAGTTTGTTTTTTATTTTGATTTCTGAAATCTGTATTAAGGTTTAGGAGCTGTGCAATGTTTGACATTTTTTGTTGGTGTTAAAACGTCACTGGGAGCAATGATATTTTGAGTAATAAGAACATAAAAGGAACATTTCAAGGATGTGGCAGAAAATATGACCTAATCGTATTACAATTTCCAGGAGCTTATCGCTATCTTACATGGTATGGCTTCCACCCTAAGAAGGGGAACTCACAAGACCCTCTGATTTACAATCGTACATTCGAAAGTATTAATCACGCAAAATACCTTTGCAAATATTATAGTCAGTCATCGTAGGTAGGAAAGTATTTGTAAGGATTTATTTATATTCTGCGAGTTTTTAAGCAAACTCTGAACTATACAGTTGGGTAGATTTTGAAGGCTACTTTCAAATTACTAAACACTTGAGGAAACTCGCTTCGCAAAGTCGTTTCTTTGGGTACTACACTTCTGCAATTTTATCGCCTTGCAATTAAATGCTTTATGACCAAGTATATGCGAACATTTTGTCATGAGGAATACAACTTTTCTTAAAACCCCAGTTTTCGTTATATAAAATCGTAAACATTTACGACTGTTTCTCGTAAATAAACTTACATTCTTGCGGAAAGTTTCGAAAGAAAAAAACTCTTGAATATTTTATGACTTTTTACTATTGTGAATTAAAATGACTCGATTAAACCCGTAGGTTGTTTTCCAAAGAGGGTAGCCATAAGCATCCATTATTATTCTGGATTTCTCCAAAGGGGAGTCCTTTAAATTCCTTTTATTGTTTGAAAAGCATAGTGCTTATGCACACAAAGACTTACAAACTGTTTCAAACTGAATCATCTTAAACAAAAAGTATTGCCAGCGTTGAAAAATCGAATACCTACTCAAGTTGAGCGTTAATCCTTCCTAAAAATCATAAAAATATTTCTTCACACATATTTCTGGCGGTTAAAAAAATTATGCTGTGTATAGTAACGGAATATAATCCATTCAAATTACTACCTCAGCTGATCCTGTCAACTGGGTTTTGCAGTAGATATTTGATTTTTTGAAAATCGTTGCAGGATTGCTGGCATCTGTTGCCAGCAAACTGGGCCATTATTGCTCTTCGAGAAAAATGGACCACCAAACCAGACTTGTAAAATAATGCAATCATTTTTAATTCTCTGCATTAATGCATCAATGTTATGTTTGTATTCATTGATTTCAGTTTTAGATTTTGAAACAATGAAACACTCGCAAATAAAGTCAGCTAACGCAGTCACAGAACTGAATTCATTGAATGATTGCATTCGCCATAAAAAACACCCAAAGGTCGCACCCCGGGGATACATATACTGAGCACTTGGGACGAACATGTAACTGTCAATGCGGCTTTAGAGCATTCACTTCTTAGAAATAAGCATGCAGTACTTCGAAGCCTTCAAGTGTGAAGCAATCCATATTGTACAGCGAGGATATGTTGCCTGTTTCTCATTTGTCACTTGAACGTCACTTTAAAGGAGAGAAAGTTGTTAGTTTTCAAGCGTATACAAGTGGGGAAATGTAGCATGGGAAAAAATATGCGTTAGTCCGCCAAAATTTATTCTCCATTTGACATAACCACTAGAGACGTTCAAGTCTCTAGTTTAGTAAGTCCTGGCAGCTGCCTCACTAGATGTAAGATGTAACTTGGTTTTGATTGGCTGAAATCGGTTATTTGAGCAGCTGTTTCAATTGACGTTTATGGAGGGGTGGCCTGAGTGGGAACTGAGTACTAAGTTGACAGTTCGCATATGTGGTTGACGTAGTATGAGTGACGTTTCAGACTAATCTATTTTTTGCGTTTAGGTCCACACCAATCTAGTCGAGTTAAGATAACTAGATTTTTGAATATGACACCTATTCGACATACGTGCCAACGGTAGAGGGAGGTACTTTGAGGCAAACAGCGTTGCCACTTTCGGATTATTTTTCCGCAGCAAAAAAAAAGCAGAAGGTTAAACTTCTGCACAGTCAATTTTTGTCTCAGTTAACAGAATTTACCTTTATTGTAAAAATAACTTTATTATATTATTATTATTATTATTATAACTTTTTTCCAAAAATTACATAGTAACAAGGAAGTTGGCAGAAAATGCAGCGCTACGAATATAAGAATGTACTCATTTAGGACTCCCCTGTGAAATTTAAACCGTCGTATGTAGTCTGGTAAAGTTTATTGGTTTATCGTACGCATGAGATGACTCTATCGATAGTCTTTTTTGAAATCGATAAACGGGCAGATCGCTATTAAACGTTCAATAATGATCGTGCTGGTGCGGGCGACTGATTTTTTCTTTGATTTCAATAATTCGAGTAACTTTCGGTACCACTGAGCTTACCAAAGAACTTACTGGAATAGAACTAACGACTTACTGCTAACAATAGGCACAACACACAAATGTTATCTCATTAACCTCTATACTTAAAATGTGAGTGCTCCCAAAAAATACATGGTAATCGATAAGTTTTTAAATTTTCCAATAGTTTTTGACCATCCAACTTTTAACATTCGGTGTTTGCAAATGCGCAAATAAATTCCATACTCGAAATAAAGTAATGAGTCACTTTGAACTGAAAAGCCCTCTTGCACGCTTACATCAGCTGAAAAATCTGCTAACTTCAGCAGATTTGTGAAGGTATAAAATGTGCATGCGTCGGCTTTCACAAAAACAAAAAATGAACCCACCAAAAGCCTAGGCACTTAAGTGTACAACTCATTGGAACCTAAGTATAACCCGCATGCTTGGGCGGAAGCCTACATAAAACCGCATAGACATAACCGAACCCCCAAACCACATGCCCTCAAATGTGCCGCCATGTGTTATAATAAATAAAAAAAAAATTATATAAATTAACTTGCGGAATTGAATTTGGCAAATACAAATGTGGTACAGGAATTTATTCTTGTTTCTCTTTAGTTTCTACCCACTTATGTTTCAGCTTTGCTTTAGTTCAGTAATTATAGATATGGATAAGATATGAATGTAGTTTTTCTTTGAAATATTGTAAAAGCGACCGAGCTTCCGCCTACAACTGAATTGATTGTCCCCCTCAATGGTAGCTGGCGACGTTGCCGTTTTTGAGAGAAAGTATGCGTGACTAAGATCATTTTTGCTTGATGTAATTGGACTGAGGTTTAGAAGATTAATTATACTGTGGATGCTGTTGGGCTCTTGCATATTTTTGGCAACAAAAAACGTATACCAATAAACTCCTATACAAGAGACTTGAAGTCCGTTCAATTATATTCATTTTCTAATTTTGCCTAAACAGTGTTTCCTGCAGATGCAAAACTCGTATATAAAGAGAGCAAAACCAACATTTTCTGACCAACTATGCATGGCAAACACCAATTTTACGCCATCTGATTCTTATATCTTAAGTGGTAATGTGCAATTTAAAAAGAAGCCGTTTGTTGTAAACCTATCGCAATAAGATGAAACATCTATCTCCATTGTCGGGACTTGTAATTTACCGATTCTCGTTCAGTTGTCCGTCGATTATGTGAAATCTTTGGCTGCAATAGTTTTATGTTCATATACCTGCAGCTTGCTAACGCATTATTACTCATTTGATGCAAGGTTACGAATTTTTCATTTAAAATTGCAAGCTCGTCAGCATAAAAAGGATTCATTCAGTTATTTGAAGTATGCACACGACATATGACAAAGACGTACATTATCTCAACATGAAAACTGCTGTGCTCATCCAAATTTCAAGCATCGATATTTGCAATCCTTAAAGAAAACTTTGCAATTTCATGATGTTTCTTCACTTTTGGCAGCTGCAACTGCCATCGTTTTTTTTTTTCATTTAGCTTTTACTTTTAAGTCAGCATTCATCGCATATTGTGTATGCATGAGAAGGTTTCAAAGTTTGAAATTTAATTTCTTTCTATATTATACACGCGAGAAGGCGAATCAAAGTTGATATAATAAAATTCTTTCAGATTCTTCGGAACTCAACCTTTATCGTACTATATGTATCTGTGCGACTTACAAAATGTAAATGTAGGAACGACTTTATACTAAAGTACATATTAACACTTTCGAAGCTATCAGAATATATTTGAAAGCAGTAGGAGAGCCGCGAGATGTCCAAAGGAATAAAAAGGAATGATGAGTTGTATAGAAAATGAAAGCTTGCTTGTAGACATAGGCAAAACGCCGAAGATTATCGGACATTTTTGTCCAGGGCCTTTAAAAAAATGCATTTCTGAAGCATAAAAAAGAAAATTGAATGAGTAGCCACTCGAAAGAGTGCCTTAAATAGAACCTAAATCATTTCGACATACTAATAACACATTTTAGTCTCGACTTTTAATTTACGGGCGCTCACAATTGCAATATTTGTATGGAAAATATAGCCACTGCGAACTACTAAAATTTAAAGTCGAAACTAAAAATGTTTATTGGTAAAGCTCATTTTAACCTTCAACTTAAATTTCGCCATTGTGAGTTCGAAAAATTTTGCTTGGACACTAAAAATGATTATTAGTATCGCGGATTGGGTTTGGCAGCCCTCTAATCAACTCGATCTAAGGGCGTTTGTAAATTGCGTTAAATAATTTCTTGACATTGCATTTATCAGATTGGTTGCGAAGCCTTGTGGATTTATTGTGCTTACTATTTTTTTTGTCACTGTCGTGGAGATAACAAAATGTAATTTATGTAAAGGGTAACATGAATGAAGTATGCGTTTCAACAGATTTGTCACCAGGATAATTATATTGTCGGCAAGAATGCATGCAATGTCATCCAATTATGACGATTTCTTGCAGTCAAAATAACAGCATACAACATGTGATTAAAAGAAACGAGTATAGTGTGCATGGCGCCGACGGTCATTGGTTTAGTTTGTGGATTAGGTAACACAGTTCGCTGTCGTTCCATTCTTCCTTGTTTTTCGATGATAATGCCCTCATATTTTCCCTGCTTTCCATCAGATTTGTTTGTATCGCACAGTTGAATCACGTTCCTGCAATCAAGTAAAGGACTTGAAATGATTTTTTTCTGGTTAATCCAAGATCTGGTCAGATATTTGACCGTTGAGCACTGACAACTTGATTTACTTTCAATGTCCCGCTTATTCATTAAAACAGTCGTGGGTGATGCTCTTACTTTGTCCCAATTTTGTTTAACGGTTAGGAATCCTCAAACGCGACATGATGAAATTATACATATTTATATCAGGAACCGAGAAATCTCTCTTAAAAAAGGTTCCTAAACATTTGTTAATAAATAATTAACAAAAAACCTGCTCTGAAATCGATACATAAAAAGTGACTTAGAGCACAAAAGTGCTCTGAGAGTGCGCAATCGAATACCCTATAAGAGATACACTGCAAAGTGAATTGAAGTAAAAATCCACATTCCTTAAACAAACAAATTGTGGACGCAACAAGATTTTTTATGTTAGTGGGTGGCTTAAAACTAATTTAAGTTTCCTTAATTTCCTCTTAGCAAACGACATTTTCGTTCTTTTTATATTGACATGCTTTTCAAATTACGAGGGTACCTATGCTTCTAGAGCTTTAATAAAGCAGTTTATATCCTATGACTCAAAGGAATATAGTTTCGTAAGATTCAATTTTAGGTAACCACTTGAACAATAAACATTGTTGAAAATAACATAAGATTAGATAAGCAGTAGATAACCATTATCTTGAGGCGACTTATGCCTATCGAGTAACACACGGGAGAGCTATATGAACACAGTAAAAAATCGCTAGTCATCTCTACTCCTATAAAAGGACGAATATTTTGCTGTTTAATTGCGAAGCCCATGAAAAGTGGTTTCACCTACATTTAGAATTTTTTTTAAGAAAAGCTTGCGGCTTCATCACCAGAACACCAGAAATGTCTACAATTCGAAACAATTTATTTAGTTGTTCACGAAGAAAAGGCAGACCTCAAATCATTTGTATTCGATGCAATTTTTTTATATAAAGTTTGTCGGCAACGTTTTAACGTGGTTGGATTTTTTATAAATCTCATATGCTCACTATACAAAATCGAAAATCAAAAAAATTCAATTACAGTGCTAACCGTTATATAAAACCAAAGAAAAACAACCTCACTAACAGCTTTTCATTTTTGTATCACTTCAGATCGAAAACACATCAAATGCGGGCGAATCAAGTTCGACAAAATGCGTTTGGTGTTCGCAATTTCTGGCGGCCACCGATCGCCCCAAACTGTTGGAGTGTCTGCACGTCGCCTGTTGTCAATGTGTGACAACAAAATTCTCCGAACTCGACCGTACAATGCCTCCTCTTATCCATTGCCCTGTCTGCAATATGGCTTCACAAAACGAGTTCATCATCGATAATCATTTCCTAATAGAGCAATGCAATTCGGGCGATCTAAATGCCAGTACATCGGCAAACGATGCAGACAACAAACAAAGCGCCACATCCGCTATGATCAAGTGCAGCAGTTGCAGTGATGACGCGAACGCAACGTCATGGTGTGTTGATTGTTCGGAATACATATGTGATAGTTGCGTGCAAGCACATCAGCGGCTGAAAATCACCAAGGACCACACAATCAAACCGAAAGAGGAGGCAAACTGTGAGACATCGGTAGCTTCACAAGCGGATCGCAGTCTCATGTGTCAAATGCATCCGCAAGAGAAGCTTTCGCTATTCTGTGAAACATGTGACAAGCTGACATGTCGTGACTGTCAACTGAGCGATCATCGCGATCACAAGTACAAGTTTGCACACGAAATCGCCACAGAGACAAGGAACACTCTGGGGGCGCTACTCAGCGAAATCAACTACAAACGCTTCCTTTTAACTAGCGCTAGTAAGGTTATTGACGATAGGCAAAACCTAATAACGGATAAGAAAAAAGAACTCATCAAGGATATAACCGCAATGGTTGTGAAGATCACGAATACGGTGAATATGCGTGGTAAGCAGTTGGTAATGCGATTGAACGAGGTTTGCGATAGCAAACTGAAAGTACTGAACGAGAAAAAGGAGGCTTTGCAATTGCTATCGGAAAACACAGATCATTGCATTGATTTTGTACAGGCAGCACTAGACAAGGGCAGCGACTGTGCGATTCTAAGCAGTAAAAAATCTCTTGCCAGACATTTGCAAAAGCTTAAATGTCAACGGGCAGACATCCCAAATCCCGAGATTCCAGTTCGAATACAGGTACAGCTGAATCAAGTGAACGAGCTGCAAAAAGGTATGTTTTCCTGTGCAATTATGATCAAAACAAAATCTAGATAGTCTAACGCCGTTTGTTTCAGTTATTTCACAACTTGGTACAATTATTGTTGACGGCAAAGCATATCCTCCACCGCCAACTACTAATGGGCCACCCCGACAACAACCAAGTCCGAACATGGCACCACCTCTTCGGCCGGGACTGCCACCTGGCATGACAACAGGAATGTCGCCCGGCGGACCTGGACCCGGGGGATATGTTCAAAACGGGCCACCGATGTACAACAGCACTTCGCCGCAACAGCAATTTAACAATATGCCAATGAATAGACCTTTTCCAACAGATGGACCAGGTAACGATAGAAGTAATTTATGCCTTGTTCTTCGACTGCATTTAAATTGATGCCTTTTGTTGGTGTTTTCTGTTTGTTACAGGGGTCAGATTTGCAGGGATGCCACCAGTGGGTATGCAAAGACAAGGCCAGCCACATGTCAGTTCATCAACGCACCCACAAAATATGGGTAAGTTTATGCCAATTGGATCGTAGCTCCGTTAAGATGTCGACACACTGTTTGTTTTGCTATCAAATTTAATTGTACCCACTTTTTTCACAAGAATAGAAGACACTATTGACCAGTTCCATTAAATAATGTGACATTTGGCTTTGACTATGCATATCGTTGGTGGTATTTGCCCTCCTCAGTATATAAATCGTATTTTGTTTTTTTGTTTAGAATAAGTTTTTGGATAGGACTATTTTTTTTTACAAATAATAAATACATCTCATAATTTACGTGTCTTCATCTTCTTACATGAAATTACTTGCTGTCAACAGAAATGCTAATATTGCTAGGCAATGCGACTCTTTAAATAACGTTTGTACGAGAGTGCATTTGAATGAGTAAATGGTATCTCGTTTGCGGATTGCAGGAAGCACTCAAATTTCAGTCTATGTTTCCAATAATGCAAGTAAGACAAGCGCTTGATAAAGTGTCATTGAATCACAACGAAAGTATTGGCGCATGTGCAATAAATTCATAATCAGTTTAACTACGTTCTGACAGTAAATATTGCATATATATTCCTCTTGAAAAAACATTATTGGGAGAGACTTTTTTTCGGTTCGTCGTCAATTGTACAAGCGCGCACTACTTGGGCCAACTTAGTGATGAGCACTACGCCAGCAATTGTTGATTACAATTACTGACAACCGTAAAGCATCAGACAGTTTTCAAAAAATATCCAACGATGACGCTACCAGATTCCTGTTATAAAACGGGCAATTTGTTGCCGTTGCATTTCTAAGTACCCATTTCGATTTGGTTTACACAATAGACCATACCAACCACAGATCGATCGACAAAATTAACAATATTGTTCAAGTCAGCTGCTAATTGAGATTCGAGATTCGACATTTGTCAGCCAGTTTTATTCAAGGGTAAAAGAGTAGATACATTAGGCTTTAAAAGAATTTGTATGTGACTTTTGTTCAAGATGTAGCTCTACTAACATACAAGATCTTTACCTATCGATTTTTCATTATTTATTTAAGATATAAGCTTACGTGGTCTTCTCAATAATCAAGCAGCTGGACAAAGTCCCAACCAGCCACACATGTCATTCAATGGTCCACCCAACTATCCGGGCGGAGGTCCCCAAGGCGCGCCTTCACCACTGCAAAATATCGGGCCACAGATGCGGCCGCATTTTATGGCAGGTCCACCGGGACAACAACATCAAAATTTCCCTCAAAACCAACCTGGTGGACCGAACACTCCAAATTTTATGAATAATGGGCCAAGATTTCAGAATTTCCAACGCATGAGCAACCACCAACAGGCGATGGGCGGCGGCGGACAGATACCATCACCAGGTGCCATGCCACGGCCCACAATGATGCAAAATCCAATGCAGAATGTAAACAAGTGCTGTTACTAAAAGCGTTGTTTCCATTGTTATCCCTTGTTGTTTGTCATTTTAGAATTTGGGGTTTCCTGGGAGCCAGGCTGGCTTTAACGCCGGTCCACAGCCACCAAATCAGATGGGAGGAGGAGGCGGCGGCGGAATGGGCATGCCTGGGATGGCCAAGTGGCATATACCGCAATCCGCCCAACAGAACAATGGTACGAAAAATCTTTCCCTCCAATGGAAAGTACATATAAAAAAAATTAATTTTTTTTGCGCAGCATGCCAATCGCATGGCCCCCTGATGCAATTTGCCAATGGGAGGCAAGGTGAAAACTTTAAAATATCACTCAAATCACCCAACACCCTGAAGAATACGACACCCAATGGCCTAATGCATGGTCCAGGGAGTGTTTTGCCAAATGTAACGTCAACAAATCCCAAAACACCGAGTCCCAGTACAAATGAAGTGAGTATAATTACTGTTTTCACCGACCAGGTCTGAACCCTTGACAGCATTTTTTTTTATTTCAGAACTCAAAAGACTTTACCGAACCAATTGACAAAGTTCGCGATGACTCCATAAACGATCTTATGGCCACAATAGCCAAACTCGATTCCAATGGAGTGCAGGTTCTGCCAGAGGGCAGAACGAAAACAACCTCGCCACAGGTTCATAGCTCCACAGATCTCTCCAATACCCAAGAAGGTGAGTCACGAAAATACTATTTAACATTACGAGAGTAACGAGAGTAGAACTAAACCACTGGGTAGTAGAACTTTCTTGTGTCAAAGACCAAATTAATGCCCTAACACACATGTTTTGGAATTTTAATAAAACGAACAAACTCTTTTTCTGCTTTTATTCTCTGTTGTGGCAACTTTTCAACTATTTATCTGTCAACTTAAACAAAACAAAACAAAACAAAACAAAATTTTTCGAAAACAATCGAAAACTAACGTTCAGTTAAAAATGATCAAAAAGATGACCCAAACGAGGATTGGTGCGCTGTTTGCTTGGATGGCGGTGAGCTGATGTGTTGCGACAAATGTCCAAAGGTATTCCACCAGAATTGTCACATTCCAGCAATAAGTTCGCTGCCAGATGAAAGCGAAAGCTGGCAATGTCTTTTGTGTGTTAACATGGGAGAGCTGGCGAACAATGTACAAATCCAGCATAAACCGGTAGGAGCCGTACTGAGTCCAAATGAGTTGCAGATTATTCAGCGAATTTGTCTGGAATTGTACTGTCAGTATGAGCAGAGTTTGCATTTCCGGGAGCCCGAATCACCAACAAACACTGCCTACTACGAGATAATTTGCAGGTGAGTGGCAGGGAATTTTTTTTTAAATAATAAATTTGATTAATTTGTTCATGGCGTTCACATTACACACGGGTGGTTTTACAGCCAACATTCCGTGAGATTTGACTGGTTATTCTGGCGAGATAAGGTTTAAAGTACAAGCTTTCAATATTCTTCTCGAATTATTCTAGAAACACTACGTGCCAAATTCTGTATTTAAAACTGTAACCGTTCACTTAAGGTTTTTCGTTCTGGATTGGCTTTTCGGATGGTCTAGTAAACATATATATTGCCATTCGGTAGTTACTACAGAGGTTTGACAACCGACTGCGGCCATATTTAAAAATGTTTTGCTGTCCGTTCTGTTCTTTCGTTTAACTTTGATATAACTCGACATAAACTCGCGATGTTGCCAGCCACCTACTTGTGTAAAGTTCACATTTATGGACATTATATTCCGGCATCTCTGTCTCAATTAAACAATCATACTCGCTTTCTAATATCACATCTTCCAATGTTGACTACAATTTCAGCCCAATGTCATTGGATGTAATCCGGACAAGATTGGATCCATCGAGTCCTAATCACTACAAGGACATCGCCGGCTTTGTTGCCGACGTTCGATTGATCTTCAAAAATACCTATCTGTTTTATCAGGTAAGAAATAGCCACTTTCCTTGCACCAACACCTATTATAATTAAAAAAGTCAATGCAGGAGGATTCGAAAACCTACCAACACGCCCGCTATCTAGAAATATTCTTCGAAGAACAACTTGGAAAATGGTTGCCCAAATTCGCACACAGTAACCATCCGAACACAAATGGCGCAACGCCAAACGCAGCAGCTTTGGCGGCGGCGGCAGCAGCAGTTGCAGCAGCAGCTGCTAGCCTTGAGAATGGCAGTGGTGCGGGCACCTGCAGCAGCGGTAACGAAGATGGATGCAATCCGCCAAAACGGATCCGAAAGATGACCGAATGAGAAGCGAAAAAATGATTTTATACTTTTTAAAAATGTATACACTTAGGTACTATTATTAATCAATGTTGTTGATATTTTTGTTGTAGAATTCTAAACTTATATATAAATGCATATTGTAAGAGTGTACTCTACTTAACTGAGCTGCGAGATTTTGTTTGTTAAAAATTTTAATTTGATTTGGCACAAACTCATACGATGTATCTTCCAGATTATCTACCTATACATAAAAGATTACCTGCTATCTTTCTCTACTCATGCATTCTTTATTTTTATTTCTCTTAAGTCGTAATTCATGGAAAGACACTATTTTTTTTTTTTTTTTTTGTTAAATATAGGAAACATAAAAAACAAAATCAAACAAAAATGAAATTATCAGTAAACTGTAGACTAAAAGCATTAAAGATCAACAAAAAGAAAACATACGCATACGAAAATATATGTTGTAGAAAGTAATTTTAACTGTAAATAAACATACATAATAATAATAAAAAAATTATATCAATTGACACTATAATAAAAGAGAGAAACTAAAACATTTAACAGTAAATTCCGAGAACAATAAGTTACGTATTTATTTTCAATCTATTACTTTTATGACGCCATTCGACTTTCAGAGGTGTCACTGTGTCAGTTTTGTTTTTATAAAAGCAACATGATCATAATTTTTGTCTACCTTATTCGTTGGAGATTTTATTTTTGTCTATTAACCAATAATTTACCTATAAATATGTGATATTTGTTACGTCAACTTGAATTCAAAGCATTCGCGGATAAGTTAATTTGCAACGGGCTGTTGTATTTGTGTTTTTTTTTATTTCTATTTTGTTGTTCAGAATCTAAGGACAGTTCAAAAGGTGTGTTCTATGTCGTGAGCTCTTTAAGCTAGAGGGCGACGTTGACCACTGATGTACAGAAATAATTGGCCCCCCAGGTATGATATTGATGGTAATTATTTTGATATTTTATTGAATGACTTTGATTTCAAATAAAAACTAAATTGAATGATAAACAAACGCAATGGCTTCATACCCATACAATGTATACGTTTTACATAAATACTTTCCAAAGCTCAATGATCAATGTTGCAAACAAGACCTTTTCCAAATATATCTTCTTTTTTTTAATTTTATTCAAAAAATAAAATAAAAACAACACGTTTGTTTTAAATGTCACCGTTTTGTCAAAATATGAAACTAATAAACGGTAAGAAAATCAATTAAGAATATATATTAATCATGACACTATTCAGAAATAAGTTACACATATTTGAAAAGAAATAAAACCGATTATAGTTTATCCGTTTAACTATCATCTATCATTAGCGTATAGTGTATTTATACAGAATAAATATTAAATGAAATTAAAAATTACTTAGGAGCATAAATATAGAAACAAGAATAAGATAAAATACGAAACCGTACTTGTAGAAAATATAAAAATAAAATTTTAATCATACTCCAAAAGGGATGTTTGTTTTAATTTAATTTGGGTGGGGGCCAATACCAGAGATGAATGATTAAAAGAGATGGATATCTTTCGTACGTCAAGACTCATTTGTTTACATTGTTGTTTTTGTAATTTCAATCCCTGCCTGTGAATACGTGTGTGGCTTACAAAAAAGCATGTTGCTAAATGGCCGGCCACCATTACTCTTGCTTTAATGGGCATCGCGCTGTTCAGTTGTATTCCGTATTGAAATTGTTTGGTTTTTGTTAAGGGTTCGATTAAAATAAAAAAAATAGTGAAATACGCATTTCGGAATAGCGAATTCTTGCATAAAAGTCCAATTCATGAACGCACGTATACATATATGTATGCTAGAAAAGAAATGAGCATAGGTATGTGCGTGACTTCATGAAATTTTTCGGGAAAACAGCTTGTAAGCAGACGCCTTTCCACTGAAAGTTTTATATCTCTGTATTCAATTATCTTTGTCCCATAACCTATGAATATGAAACAATGCAAGCTGGGGCTTAAATCTGGGGTGTCAGATGTCAGCACGTAACTTGATACAATCGAGTTCAGTCGATACAATCGAGCTGTGGCAGCACCTTATTTGATGGGGTACGATGAGTTATTTGATAGGCGTGTTTTTTTGAGAAAATCCTACTTTACTTTGCTTTGCTGAGATCGAAGCTCAAAAAAACAGGCCTGATAAAAGAGACGACTCCAACTGTTAACGTATATCACGGGGATTTGTGTTATAGAAAATAGAGAATCGACAGAGACAGCGAATAGATACGATAAATGAAAAGAATGTCTGCAGCGTCCCTGCGTTCCTCAAGAGTACTCAGGTTAATGGGATTGATGCGGTTTCGATCTGCGTATGGAGGTAAGATAAAAGAACAGACCTCGAAGAGCAAACCAAAAAAAAACACCGTTGGACGTTCTCAGTTCTAAGCACATGAACTTGATGAAAGGGAGAACGCTCTTGACTATTGTACTTAAGGAGGGGGGCGAACAAATGCAAATGCTAGGTGCGCTAGTAATGTTAAATAGAAATACGTATTGACAAATGTCAACTAACTTCAAAATTTCCGGCTCACTCGCACCTAGCATATGCTACTTCTGCTGTGGGCAAAGTTGCTGCCAGCGTTCATAAAATTTTATCCGTTAAATTTAAAATTATTTGTCGTTTGGTTAATTTTTTTTAGGAATAAGTGTACATTTGCTTAAAATATTTATAAAGAACAATATAGACTGGTTGGGGAAAAATAAAAAACATTTTGAGCAAACTTTTTTCAGTTATTTAAGAAAAACTTACACATGAAATTGAAGAGTCAATGATATCGATAAGCGGAAAATACACAACCATGTTTGTCCTAATATGTTTCTAGTATATAAAAAAGTCCTTTAGATAGTTTTATTAACCATCTAATACAGATGAGATGCAATCTTCTTGGCTCTAAAAAACTCTCTTGTTTTGCCTTGAAAATGTGTCGAAGCAACTCTGAAATGAAATATTAAACAAGCAGCGCCATATCAAAATGCCGATTTCATTACCGTCATGAATATTTTATTTAATCAGTTATCTTTCAGTTTACACTCATCTTAATGTGCTGTTTTTCTATCGTTATTATCATTACAATAACAACTATTGCCGTTGTTGTTTGTCGTATACGACTCATGTGTCAAAAGGATATTCCAATTTTACTAACGATTGTATTTCGGTTTTCTGTGTTCGCTGCATTTTATGCAAGACGGACCCAGAAACGAAATAAGTAATTAGCAGCTTACGACAAACGACAACGGCAATGGGGATAAAATACTTCTTTAGGACTGGTATCCACCAACATTTTTCAATTTGGATATACAACTAAAGACGGTCGGGATACTTAAACTACAACATGGTATCTTACAAGTACATCTTACGCATATAATTAAATTACTTAATATTATTGCTTAGAAATAGTCTCAATGTTTTTTCGGTTCTCTCTCTCTTTTTTTTTTTTGTTGTATTAAAATGAATGCTTTATTAAAGGTAAATAATAAAAGGGCATAAATGTGTGCAAACGAAAATGAATTTAAAAAATGGTAAATAAAACTTAAAACATCGTTCGGTTTGTTAATTTCTACGATAGATTTAAGCAATTTGGGGATTACAATCTGTTTCCAACTTGTCCCGCACAGATGTTTTTTTTTTTTTTTTGGTTGAAATTAAATAAACGAAGATTGTTTCGTTAGCAGGAACGCTAGATTTATTGGTCGGCCTGAATCATTTTCATAGCCATTTTGGACATATGGTTGTAATTGCTCTCGTCTACAGACCTCTGGCGATCTGTAAGGGTTCTCTGCGGTTGTTCCCCGCTCTGCCACATCATTTGACTCAATTGACTCTTTAGCTCGTCGGTTGGTGGCCGGTTTGCAGGTACGGAAGATAGCATTAACTTCAGCAACTCATATTGCATTGGAAATTCACTTGAAAATTGCGTTGGAAACTTGCCTTCCCTGAGATCTCGAAGTGTAACTATGCGCTCCATTTCGGTGCCAAAAAAGACAAGTAGTTCAAAGAAAATCAAACCAAGTGAATAGATGTCGACTTTGAAGTCGTAATGCTGGCCACGTAACTGTTCTGGCGACATGTACAAGTGGGTGCCGACTTGTTGAGTATGCTTTGCGCATTGCGGAAGTCCACTGCCATCGCCGCATGGCGTTATTAGATTTGGTATGTCCGACATGTCTGTAACTAGTCCGAAGTCACCAATTTTAATTTGTCCATCTTGGGAGAAGAAAATGTTGCTAGGTTTGAGGTCACGGTGAATTAATCCTTTAAAGTGCACATAGTCCACAGCGTCAACGATCTGTTCGAATATACTTCTAATCTGGAAATGACGGGCTTCCAACTTGTTTTCACGAAGCCAATCGCGAAGACTTTCTTTTCGACACAATTGCATCTGGATGTAGAGAAACACTTTGGTTTGTGTTCTCGGCGGTGGGGCTTGGTTATTTTTGACTGGCAAAAGTGCCTTCGAGCGACCATTTAAATCGAGAGATAGACTAGTTTTACGTTTCCTAAGTGAGGACAAATCGTCATTGTGATAACTAGGATCGTTTTCCTCACCGTTTGCAGAATGAACAAACTCAATTTGAAATGAGTCAGATAAATTGCTGCAATCTAGATCACGCAACATTCTTCCATTGGGCTTGCCCAGAAGTTGATCGGCATGAATGTCGATGGCAATTGAATCGCCACCAGCGCCACACTCTTTAAGTGCCATCGATTGGCTCTCAGAACGGAACACAATACTGGAATCTTCATCGGCCTCTTCCTCTATGACATCACAATTATCGTCGAAAAAGCTGCTATCGTCATTTTGTCCATTGGTTGTTGTACTGCATTTTGTACTGTTTACATTTGAGATCCATGACTCTAAATGTTGTTTCTGGTCTTTAGCAGACATCATATTGTAGCCCGTGTGTGGAACAAACGAAGGCAATGTTGTGCCGTCCGGTGTTTCAATCTCAATCGAATGGGACAGCCCTTTGGCCAACCAGCGGCTGTCTTCCTCTTCTTGCCAGCCGGGTGGCGGCGTCTCTACCCAAGCTTGAAAGTACCGCACTATGTTGTGATGCTCGCAATTGGCTAATGTCTTAACTTCGCGCATAACTCTCTCTCTGGACTCTTTCTTATTTGGCAGCGTAATTCTTTTTATGGCATACCGGCAATCATCTAGTTTATTTTTGGCCTCAAACACAACGCCAAAGCCACCGCGACCTAGACATCGTTCCAAATCGAAATCTGCTTGGAATCGTGATGAGAAATTTTCTCCTGAGTGTGACGTCGATTCGGAGAGTGTTCGACGGCCCGAGTAGTGTACAGACCTAGTTACCGAAGATTCTGTTGCCTCGACTGCAGTAGGTACCGGAATGTGTCGTTCGATAACAAGAATCTCTCGCTCAGCCCGGTTTCGCGGTCCAAGGAAGAAATTTACCAACACAGCTGTCGTGAATGCAATCATTGCTATTTCCTTCCACCAGAACCAGAGCGATATGATAACCACCTTTACTGGGGCATCAACATCATCGAAACTGAATCCAAACTCGTCGGTTAGTGTGCCATTGCCTAGGGTAGATGTTTTATTTGACGATGCTGAGTCTGCTTGAGAGTTGCATATAGAGTTGCTGGTTTGATTCAATTCCTCGCTGGCATACAGATAGAAGCCATTGCCGTTGACGTATTCAGAGGCATAGAGCACGGAAAGTGCCGACACTGCGTTGCTATCTTCATCGAAAGGCACCAGTTCGTTACCAGTTATCGTTGACTGTGCCTCTTCTTCGCTTGGGACAATCACATTCTCGTCGCCGAAGATGATCAGTGAATTGCCGCCGGCCGCTATTGGTTTCCAAGGTATTTTCGGCAGCTTTGATTCGTTGCTCATGAGGTGATTAAATACATTTGACTTATCGGCAATCTCCTTTCGAAGCTTGAATGACTCCTAAAAGCACAAACGTTGTGTACACATTTACAAAATTCAACACAGCCTGAAATGATTTATTCTTACCTGAATATATAACTGTTTGTGATACATTCCCAAGTATATCGATGGATTCATGGGGGATGGTGCTCCGGATCCATTGCCATCCCCATTCCAAAGCCAATGAGCTGTTCCTAGAAAGTCTATAGATTGAATCATGTCATTGGAGCCGACTTGCCACCCGCTAACAATGGGATGATCAAACTGAAAATACAAAATACACATCTCCTGAGTTTTGCAGAAGTTGCAGCTCAATTTCCATACCTTATGCTTCCACAAAAGATGTCCAGGGTTTGACTTGCTGAACGCGCACACAATTCCCTCCGGCACCACCACCTTAACGTCTAGATCCAGAACTGCCATGTCCAATTCAGAGAACGGACGATCGTGGCACTCGGCACTTTTAATCATATCCAACTCGTGTTGACCCACACTAAAATTCCACCGCTCAATACCAGTACGTGATTCTACGGCACGCACAGTCTGAGTTAGTCGTCGAACTATGATAACATCATCCAACAATGGATCGTGTTCAGATACAAGGTCCGTTTCGATATTTCCCGACGGCTTGCTCTCCTTCATCGAGTCCGAGTCTGTGCTGTTTACACACCCATTCATGGAGCACTCGTACAACAACTGGCCGGTACGCGCCGATACACCATAAGAGCGTGTCTCTTTGCCACCCGAAATGACCAAGTCCTCAGAAAACTTAAACGATGAACTGAGAAGATTTTCCGTGGTTATCGGAATGGGGTCGATGGTATCACCATCAAACTTGTAAATGCCGCCACTAAGTGAGGGAATCATTCGAACAAACTGCCCGTTGTTAGTCAGCTCTAAACGATGAATGCTGGACGAAATCAAGGGTCCTGGTCCAGTGGGCACGCTCCATCGCACCTTGCCTTCCCTCGTGATATCAAGCGCTGATAAGGTTCCGTCTAGAGTTGTTATATACAAAAGTCTGAGAATAATAGATTAAGCCAATTAGTAATCGAAATAAAAAACACTAGTACTGAGTTGTGGAATCATAACTCTATTGATAAAGAGCAGAGAACAATGACAGTTGATTAGATATATATGGAACTGTGAAAGGGGTGCAATATCGTTTGTAATTTTGATTTGATCCACGGCATTTGGACGCGTATAATTAATTCATTGTCACAGCTATACTTTTTCCGATAAGACGAAATTAATGAATATGTGCGTGTACTTTTTCTGGGGTATCCTAATCTGAGTGTGTGGATACCTATTTGCAATAGGTATTAAAGTGTTGTAGGTATTTGTATATTTTTATTTTTTGTGTATACTTTACGAGAAGTGAGTTAATTTGCAGAGTTTAAGCAGAACACAAAGTCTGGAAGGTGTACAAATAAGTTTGCCATCCAAACGTGTAGGTACGAAGTGTGTTGTGACTTTGAAAGCAATGACTATCTAAAAATAAAGTTATCGGATTCCCTCGACACTTTTGAGCATCAGACTAATCATCCTGAGATTTCTATAATAAATTGGAGAGTGTAAACTTATTGTTTAAACATAATTGTTGCTAAATAGAGTTAATTTTCTTATTTCACTAATGTGAATAGGTGCCTTTTAAGAAAGGAACTGCTAGTTGCACAAAAGTATCAGCACTATAGGCAGGCGAATTTATTCAACACAAACATTTTAAGCGCAACAATTCCAATCTGAGCCTTTAAAGCAGAGACAATACTGAGACCACCAACTGCGGCCGATTTCCCGTTACTTGCCTACAAGCTATGTATGGTTTGTCTATGCTTTAAAGCACAGGACACATGCGAAATATCTTTTCTTCATTGCATCATTAAAATCTGCATACATACATATATATTCACACAATCGTTGTCCCTTTTCCAAACTGCTATTGCCTTGCTATTTTATTCGCCAAACAAGTTTGAACACGTAGGAACCTGATTCCAAAACGCTGGATTGGTACTAAAACAAACACAAAACAAAACATGCCTACCAAATATAAATTGAAAGAGAAGGAAAGAACAAAATGTAAACATCCAACAGGTGATAGTAGATGAGTCATCCCATGTGCCTGCGCTCTCCATTGGTGTTATCAAATTAAAAAAAATAGAAAACATGAAAAAATATAACAAGACTTTTAAACATACACTGCAGGCATAAAACTTAATAAAACAGGTGTATTGATAAATTTGTAACCTTGACATCGCCTTTCTAGAAATTTCCGAGCTAAAAAGTTGAATTTTACCTGCGGCCAATGGTGCGTTCCAATTTCTCCCCGCAAAAAGGCAATTGCTCGATAGTAGGGCCCAATGTCGGACTAGAATTAACATCTAATCCAGAGACCACAGCAGCAGACGCCACTATTGATGTTAGCATAGCAATGGATAGTAAAGACTTTTGATAAATTCTTATTACATTTAAATCAAACAATACTCCGAATATTCCCATGATACGTATTGGACCGACGACGATTGCAACGACGAAAACTGCGATTGATTAGCGCCCATTAACTCCGGTTTAACACTGCTCCGCATTACTTTTTACAAATTATTCGGTTTAGTACGGGTTTTCTGTGTATGGATGCAACTAATAAATAAATAAAAATATTGATTTGCTTTCTTTATTATAATTCTTGCAGTCCACAGCGCGACTGACGAAACTTTTGCAAAACCACGCACTCACACAAGAAACGAAACGTCAATTAAACGTCAGCGTCAGGAAAAATCAGCAGCTGAAGAAGGATATACACCTTTCCAGTGGAAAGACAGCTGCCAACGAGATACATTTCCAATAAAATTGACGAATTTATCCATTCTTGTTCATTTCGTTGCAAAAATGGGCGGGTGAATTGCGTTTGCGTGTCTAGGCCGCGTTCAGTATTCTTGTAGCTGAATTTGCACGACGCTGTTTCTCCATTCTTGGTTTACAATCATTTAGGGGTCCGATTTGCACATTACAATTATTATCATTAACTCGAATGAAAACTTCGAAATCTATCAATTGGTATATTTGTTATGCCTCGGCTCTACGTTCGATTCAATGTTCTCATTCTACTTCGCTTGCTGAAAGTAAATAACGCTGAAAACAGTTTGTCATGAACATACGCAATTATTATTGGACATTTAGATGCTCATTCTAATGCTGTCAGTGCTAGAGGCGGATGAATGTCATTACAAACCAGACCAGAACAATCAACTAAAAGTATTATCAATATTGATTTAATGAAAAATTTTCATGGTCATATGCAAATATATATACAAATAGCATTTGCCTGAACTTAAGTAGAGTTTTGATCAATGCTTACTGTCGTACTGTAAAAATGGCCTACTCAATTAATAACACACAAAAAGGTTAACCTTATGTAGCTGATCTACAGTCATAACAAGATAACTGCAGTTCACCTGCCACCGGTGACAGTCCAAGACAGTGCCTACCTTCCTACTAACCTTACAAGTACATTATTATTCACAAGATATAGGTACCTATATTAAACTACAAAGGGCCCTGCTGCTTATGCAAAAGTAGCAAATATTCATGTGTAATAAAAGCGCAATTTTCTGATAACACTCCATGGGAGGGTAATGGTGAGTGCCTTTTATCACAAGACAATTTTAAAGTCAAGTTATAAATGAAAGCTACTGGGCAGCCTGCATTCATGTTTAATTGAGTCAACAATCATGTGGGAATCGATCTTAACGCTTGTGCTAAGCAGTTGTTTTCAGCCCATGTTAGCTAAGTCTAACTTGAGTGAAGTGGATATAATTTTAAATCCGATTAACTTAAATCAACTGAAATCTAAGATTTATGGCCAGCCAAATATTAAAGTTGGTCAGATGTTAAAAACAATAAAAAACTGGAAACAAAATCCTGAGGAGCTAGGAACATATTTCGAGGGCGATATTCTCCACCCAATGGGGCTAGAAAGGAACGGATTGATAACACAAAGTTTACGGTGGAAAAATGGAGTTGTTCCTGTTGAGCTACGCGGGGAGTTTAGTGAGTTGGTTTTGTATATGATCGTATATATTCCTAACATATATATTTCAGAACCTAACGATTTGAATGTAATAAATGCTGCATTTGAAGAGTACCATAAGGTTACTTGTATTAAATTTGTCCAACATTCTACTGAAACTGACTACATTACAATTTCAAATAAGCCAACTGGCTGCTGGTCAAGTCTTGGTAGAGTTGGGGGCCAGCAAATAGTTAACCTTCAAAGCCCAATGTGTTTTTATAAACTGGGTACACCCCTTCACGAACTCATGCATGTATTGGGTTTTAACCATGAGCATACACGTGAGGACCGAGATGCATATGTAACGATAGATTGGAAGAATGTACCGACTGAAATCCAAGGAAATTTTGGAAAGGCTTTTCCAAATACAACAAACGATTTCGAAGTGGAATATGACTATGGAAGTGTCTTGCATTATTCGCCATACGCATTCGCTTTAGATACTTCAAAGCCAACAATCAGGGCATTGGTAAGAACTATCTTAATTACCAACGAACTTTCCACAAGTCTTGAAAATAATATTTTTTATTAGAAAAAAATTCGAGCCGAAAAAATGGGACAACGCGAAGGATTTTCGAAATCAGATATCGAGAAAATTTGGAAGATGTACAAATGTACAAGTCCAACAAAACTTCAAATGGATACGAAAGGCGGTATATTATAAATAAATTCAGTTAAAATAAAAATTTATATTAATTTTTCTTGCTACATAGAACAACTGCAATGGTATTTTTATTAGTTCATCTCAGAATATTTCGTAAAGATAATATAACGGTGAAAGCTGGTAAAAAAACAAGGCGCAGTTTCTTGAATATCATAATTGTTTTCTTTTAAATGCTTTTTGTTTGAAGTTTTTGAAAAAAACGTGAGATCCTAAATCATATGCTAAATATATGTATAAATTTGGAGAAAAATTCCTTTAAAAAAAATTTATCTTGAAATGTGCCATGTTATTTATTTCTAGTCAGCACTCCCACTGTTCCAATTCGCAGGATTTCTAAAGAACAACTTTTAGGCTATAGCTGATTTTGACAACAACATTTTGTTAAGAAATATGACATAACGAGAACAACATAACGCAAAAAATAAAATCATCAAAAACCATCATGAACTTACAATTAAACAATAATTTCTGACGAATAAACTCAACAGTGTGTAATCAAAATAGTTTCCTCAAATCCGCAATGTTTTCTGCACGATGTCACACAACCATTCGTTCGCTATTAAATATTCAAAACACTGTAGCACTACAAGCTGCTTCACCTTCTTCAGCACCCAAAAACAGAGGAATATCGACCACCAAACCACTCTACGAAAACTACTATGAATCCCTCGGAATAGAAGCTAGTTCAACACAAACCGAAATCAAGGCAGCATATTACAAGCTATCAATGGTATACCATCCAGACAAAAACCAAGGCAGCGAATCAGCAGCCAAGAAATTTAGAGAGATCACTCAAGCTTATGAAGTCTTAAGCAATTATCGACTGAGGCGACTCTATGACAAAGGTAATCAATTCCATTTGATCCAAGACAAAACTATTTTATGTCTCCTTTGTAGGCATAATTCACACTGCGGGGTCGCAATATGCCCGGGCGGAAACTAGTACACCCGGTATGGAAGACATCGAAGAGGAGGACCCACAGACAAAGTTTTACAAATCGCGTTTTAGTAAATCAAAAGTTACCGCAACACAGGGTGGGCAAAGTCCCATATACAACTTTGATGAATGGGCTAGAGCACACTATGGCAAGTCTTTCGATCGCAGAAAGACTGCCAAGGAGCGGTACGATCGCAAAACAGCTCGGGAAGCAGACAGCACGTTAGGCCTAAAGAAGGATATCAGTATATTCGCAATTGTCCTTGGCTGCGTCGCACTATATTTGATTGTATACGCAGAGCAATCCTACGATACCCCAAAGAACATCAAACAAAAACCGGACGACTAAAGTGTGCTGACTTTAAATAATTGTTTTGAAGAAAAAATAGCTAATTTGTATAATATAATAGTGTAGGTATTAAATTAAAAAATAAATGTTGCTTCAGAACCTCCCACTCCTCTTGCGCCCAGTGTACTTGGTATCGGGTCGGGTATCTCGACCCTGTCGACGCTGACGTTCTTTCTTCGCCAAGATCCAATCTCTCGACTTTTTAGGCGGTTTGCCTCGTATATCCCTCGTCATTTCTCGCTTTTTGATGTAAGCAACCCGCTTTTCTTCCTCCTCCGATCCTGAATATGCAAATGGTATTTAAGTCAGTAGAAACAAGTATGCACAACTCTTACCCAACGCTTGTGGCATAGGTCCAACACCGCCAGTCATGAGCACCAAAAAATACTTCTTTGCCTTTGTCGAGTTCGGATAGTCAACGACAAGACCGCCAAAAAAACCTGCCTTCATTGCCTGCTCAGTAACCATCTCAATTTGTGCAGAGTTCTCTGGATAAAACTGGAAGACTGCTCTGGCAGTTCTTGTCAAAGCTGAAAACAACGTGGAAAAGAATTTATAAAGCCTCTTATGCGGTTTGTGTGATGTCTTGTCTGCGTTGCATAGCCATTGGAGAGCAGAAATTGAAATTGCCCCATCAAAGGCACCAGCTTTGAATGGAACTCCTTGTCCCATGTCACTCAGGATTAGATCTCCATCGACTTCTCGTTCGACTGCAATATTTAACATTGCTTCAGAAATGTCCATACCAATCCATATATGGTCATTATCTTCCAGAACGCTTCCAGAAAGTCCGGAACCACAGCCGATGTCTAGTATCAGGCTAGTCTCATCTTCTGGTAGCATTAACAGTTCTACAGCGCGCTCTGCCATTTCCACTTGGATCTCGATGATGCGTGTATTGCTGGAGTACTTCTTCGCTTCATCTTCATTGTAATACTTCGTGTGTGGGGAGAAAACCATTTTGAATAAAAACAGAATCCGAATAGATCTTTTATAGTATTCTTACAATTTCTGGTGGGGCTGAATGTTCTGGTCTTCTGGCCATTATGTTCAAATTAAATTATTTGTTAAAGATATTTTTGTTAAAAGTATGCATGAGCTAAAGAAAACAAAAACACGTGTGACATTGTGGTTCATTTTCAAACGTTCCCCTAAAGTCTAATTTTTTTTAATCTGACAAGAAACGCCTGAGGCTCTAAAACATTGTTCAAATGAGGAAAATGAGCTGTTAGTAGATAAATACCAAAATTATATAGCACTCAACGAATGCGTGTTAATTGCAGAGGCGAATGTTTTTTGACAGAAAATATAGCAAGGCACAATAATTGGCTGAACAACATTTTGCTTGTGTCCATTTCGTTGCGGTGCCCTCAAGCATCGTCTTCAAGCTTCAACACGATACGTGCACAAGCCACTACGTATGCTATTTATAATATCTGGTTGAAAGCTATTAGTTACCATATTACCTTCGGTGTTAGAGGCACTGGTGCATATAGAGAGGAAATTTGGTATTTCCGAACACATCATACGGGATTTGTCGGCCCTAGCCGGAGGAACATATGATTTTGACAGTTGTCGTCGATTAGTAGTTTGTTTTCCTTTTTTTATTTCATAACGATTTCGATTTGTGAAAAGTATAATCAAAATTGGCTATTATTGTATTATTCATTTCAAATCAAAAGTAAACCAAAGGCCAAACCCATGGCTCACATCTTGCGTAGATTCATTGTACCTACTTTGCACAAGTAAGTACATATTAGGAAACCCAATTCCATTGGCATTTAACGAGAATTATTATAATCTTTAAAATGTAGAGGTAACTGCGCCAGGCACTTATCAAAAAACAGCAGCCAATATGCCGAATCTAAACTGAATGCAGAAAACCTAAAAATTGATATGAGCGATTCTTGCATTAAGCGTCTAGAAGAGATTTGCAAAAACGGATCGTTCCTACGCATTACAGTCGAAGGAGGAGGATGCTCAGGATTTCAATACAAATTCGACTTGGACAATAAACGAAATGACGATGATCTAACATTTGGCAAAGAGAAGGCACAAATCGTCATAGATACTACGTCGCTAGAGTACTGCTCTGGCGCAATTGTAGACTATCACACCGAGCTAATACGTTCGGGCTTTCGAATTATTGCAAATCCAAAAGCCGAACAGGGTTGCTCCTGTGGATCTTCGTTCTCAATAAAGCTGGATTAAGTGAGTTGATATGGGCTGTGTAACAAATGTGCGTGCGTTAGAAAATAAGAAATAGAAAAAAAAGGTCGTGTATATGATTTTTATTGAACATTAATCAAATTTTATTAATATAATAAATACACATAAAAAGTATTCTTTTTGCTTCAAGTTACAATTATTATGTATATACAAATGTATTTATGTGTGAACATAAATTATTTCGTACATAAACATGCACGTATGTAAATATTTAGGTTTTCTTTGTTATTAAATTTTAATTTTTTTAAGAAAAATACTCGATATAACTTTAGAAACAGAAGAGAAAAAAAAATACATGTATTCGAATTGTTGCTCCGTTTCCTAGTTCAGAAAATATATAGATAGGTAGGTATATATGTATTTGTTTTAAATATTCTTTTAGTAGTTAAACATCGCACAACAATTTGCTTCTCTTCAATTTTGTAACATAATGCATACATTTATTAAATTTATTTACTTGTTGCCTTAAAAAAGAGATAAAACATAAAATCTCTCCTAGTGTGTATTTTTTTTTATTGTTTTTTGAGAATTAATTCATTTACACGAAGCCAGCTGCTCGCTCAGACTTATAACTTGCTCCGTAAGAATACTAATTTGCTCTTCATAGTTGATACGAGTAGTAGCCTGGAAACGGGATCAATTGATTAAAATACTTGAGTAAAAACAGCAATGCTTACCAAATCTTCTTCGAGTGTTTGTATTGTTCGGCCAGCGACTATCAACTCGTTTTCTTTTTCTTTAATCTCCTGTGAGGAGTTTTCTAGGCATGACTGCAAATGCTCACTCTCCACTTGGTAGGAGGACAAACGAGACTCTGACATACATTTGGTCTTTAAAAGATCTTCAAACTTTTTGGAAAAGTTATTAAATATTAATTGTTCCTTAATGGTTGTTAGTTGCGTGTTATTATCATTTTGTAGGCTGGAAAAAGAAAGACAACCTTTTTATTACAACTACTTCAGCAGTTTGTGGAAAGAAATGTTCCCTTTGTAGGTGCTTTGCCACTTCCACGACTTAGCAGTGGGAGAAGGTAAGCACATTAAAAAGGCCGTCTATATTATGCTACACGGGGTCATGCTATAATCGACGATACCTGCAAAAGTGCAATCAGTTGAAACTTACCCCTTTGTATCACTTCCGACAGCATTATTAGCTGCAATCACAGTCAAACCAGTCGCAGCTGAGCTGCAACAACTTCCAGCGGCCACTAATGGTCCATTGAATTGCTGTTTCTCCTTAGACAATCGAGAAATTTCAATTGGGAGGGAATCACTTATCCGTGAGATCTCGTATTGAGTTCGCCAATGTGAGACCTCCTTCTCCAAATACGCAATTCTTTCCTCGCTTGATATGGAAGAGCTGGTAGCGGTATGTAGTGGAGTGTTGTCACTCCCTGATGCACTGAGCGCATCCTCACTTCCAATCTAAAAGCAAATCGTTACTCATATCCTAAGCATAATATGCCGGAGAAAGTTGTTACCATGCTGGCTGCGTCAACAAGTTTCGATTCTATTTCCGAGACTCTAGTCTGCAACAAATCTATTTCTTTACGCAACCGTCTTTCGATTTCCGTATTCTCAGTGTTTCGTTTTTCTAATTGTTTTTCCAGCTCGTATATACGCTCAGCGTGCATTTGAACTTCCCGATCTTTGTCGTCGATCTATAGGCAAGTGTTTATTAGTATACTAAAAATGTTTTCGAGTTCGCTTACCAATGAAGTTAGCTCGGCATTTTCCAGAATTTTTTTTTGCAACTCCTCGAATATCAGCACTTCTTGTGTATTATCAAAATAGTCGGCGAATCTAGATGTGGTACTGCTTGTTTCTTGTTGACCAGCGGATGCACTGGATTTGGAAGCATCAGACTTTTGATTTTTATTTGACTTTCGATTCTCTTTTAAGGCGATATCATCTTGAAGCGATGCCACTCGTCGCTCCAACTGTTTATTTCGAAAGCCCAAACTGTCTACTTCCTGCTCTGACCGGCGTAGCGAAGTCTCCTTTTGTCGAAGCGATTCGCGGAGGGTGGAGTTCTTGCTTTGTTCTTCGAGCACTGCTGTTTTCAATACACTGGCTTGGGCTCTAAGCTATACCGAATAGAAGGATATATTGATTAGTACTTACCTAAAGCTGGGGGCGTATGCACAAGAACATGACTAAAATTAAAGTACCTTTGAGTATTCACTTGCTAGTTTTCGGTATTTGGTTTCCAGCGAGTTACTTTCCATCTTTTTTGTCTTTGATAAATGTTTTCGTATCGCAAACTCTATGAGTAATGGCAATTTATCGAATGGAGATAGCAGAGACAGAGAGCCGCTTCTTTGTGGTTTAATATATCATGTCGATGTCGTATTCTTGCAGATGATCGCAGCTAGTTGAAAAATATTTGCTCTAAAGAACATCACCCAAACTGTGGTAGTCCTATGAGTAGGCTTATGAAGTTTCTTTATCTTTCGATGGTGTGTATTGTTGTTCTGTCTTGCCTATATTATTTACCAAATAGACTTTTCTATTTATTATTAATGCATATATAATAAAATTGGACCACAGAGACCGTGGTATCCATTGTATTTCCAACTGACTAGCTGAGCCTGAGTGGGAGAAAAAATTTATAGGATTCGGAAATGTCAAATCGGCTAGATTGAGTTTCAGGTGCTGAGAAGTAGATGGCAGCTTGAATGCATTTATCCACAGGGTGATATTGTGGTGTACAATTTATGTCATTTTCCACTGGGCTGCATTTCCCTCAAAGTTTCAGATTTTTCGTGCCCAATGGAATATAAAATGAGATCATAGTTCGTTGCTTTTGTTTCGGTGTGTTATTTGACATTCTGCTGAATACAATTCTTGAATCTGTGTTAATATAATTTTGCATCAGCTAAATATACAATTTTTTTTCTATTTTGGGGTTATTAAAAGTAGATATAAGTCGCGCTTCACAAAAGTGATCTCAATCTGAAAAAGATTTCGGTGAAAAACGAAAAACAGCTGTTCCAAATCTAAAAAATAGCAGAAAACGAGTAATAAGTGTTAAAACGACTGTATACACTTGATACAAATTCGTCATGACTTCAGCCATCACGATATGTGCAGTAGTAATGTACCTAATAAATAAACAACAAATACCTACTGCAAAAATTAAATTTTTTTCCCAGTTTTAGTAAACCTCCACAATAAAATGTATTCTTTCCCCACCCTGTAAAATAATATGCTTTTGAGGCGAACAACGGCGAAGTTGTTTGTCGCTTCGAGTTTGAATAACAGTTTTCTCTTTCCCTCTTTCGCTAACTTTCCGCAATTCGTTTCTATTCGTTCACAACACAAACGTCAAACATTTCATATCCGCGAGAGTTTTTTTGTGGCCATTTTTTCATATCGTTGAAGCAGCGTTTCAACGATTTTTTTTACAATATTTAATCATATAAATCCAGTTAAAGCATAAAAAGAGAATGCAAGTGTTACATACCTATGATAAACCCACAATGTTTTACTAATTTGGTATTTGGTTTCTCCATAGGGCTAGAGACCGGTCTGCATCCCCCGAAGCCGAAAAAGAGAAGGAGAAGAAACAAGTGAGCCGTGGACGGGAGCGCGATCGAAGGCGCCGCGGTTCAGCTTCTAGCAGTAGCGATAGTAGCGCCAGGTAAATCAGTGTAGAATTTTTTTAGATGTTGAAGTTGAAAAAAAATGTCTAAGCGGCAGGTCCATCATTCATCTAGGATCTTGAATTTTCTAATTTCGTTTTCTGGTATGTTACATGCTAAGGGCCAATATTCGAGGGACAAAAATAAACTTCGCAGGGATGGTAACCCAAACAAACATTATTTTATACGTTTGTATGGAAATCATTCCTGTAAATAAATTGAACAACTATTCGTATTGATAAAGCAAGCGGCCATATTGAATGTGTACATCTGCCTATGTTCCCTCACTCTTTAAACAAGAAGTAGCTATTTTTTATACGAGTAGGAACCGTCGGATTTATGCCTTATCCAGAAACAACATTGGTTCATTTTTCAATAGAAACGATCTTCCCTTGCTTTGTGGACCTAATTGCTCGACCTTATATAAGTTTGACCCCGCGCTGATGCAATTCCAGAAGTTAGTCCCAATCTCGTGGATAATATGAAAGAGCTATTGAAAATGCAGTTTTTTGTGTAGCGTTTGTCTGATATTTACAGGATCGCCAACTTTCCAATGTCGTAATAATTTGCGTATGACCTTACATTTTGTTTCTCTAGTTGTTTAGACTCATAAAACTACGTTATAAACAATATTTTCTTTTTAAATGAACCCTCATGTTCCATAATACTCAATTTTAATTTAAACAGCTCATCAGATAGCAGCTCATCTCGTAGCAGTTCGGAATCTGGATCACGTTCCAGTTCATCAGACACTTCGTCATCAGGAACGTCGTCGTCTAGTTCCTCTAGTGGCACAGATCGCGGTCGTGCACGTAGGAAGAGCGCATCTCGCTCAAAATCTCCGGCCACAAAGGCGCCAGTGCGCAAGGAATCCAAAGAACGCGATACAGCTCGTGCAAAGGATCGACCTCGAGATGACGACCGCAACAAAAAACGCAGTAAGACTCGTTCCAAGGAGAGGGTACGTTCTAGGTCTCGTAGTGGATCACGGTCACCGCGTCGCAAGCGTCGTGAACGTTCCCCGACACCCAAGCCAGTACGCATCCATATTGGCCGATTAACTCGCAATGTAACAAAGGAGCATGTTATGGAGATATTCAGTTGTTTTGGAGAGGTTAAAACCATCGAGTTTCCAACTGATCGCTTTCATCCGACCTTTGGACGTGGAGTGGCCTTCATTGAGTTTGCTACTTCCGAAGAGTGTGAAGCCGCAATGAAACAAATGGATGGTGGACAGATTGACGGACAGGAGATAACAGTCGCCCCTGTTCAACCGCTAAAGGCTCGTCCACCAATGCGCCGAATGTCGCCTATGATGAGACGAGGACCACCACCTCGTTGGCGTTCACCATTTCGCTTCAATCGGATTCGAAATCGTTCACCGCTAAGGCGCAGAAGCCCACGTCGTCGATCCCGCAGTCCAATCCGCAGACGAAGGCGCAGCAATAGCTCCGACAGTTCACGCTAAAAATTAATTAAACACACATTTTACAAGTAAAATATGTTTACTATTCATTTTATTCTAAAAAATAAATAAAATACTTTGACCCACGCATCTATTCCTGTTTTACTATCAAAATCTCCGAGTCTTCTTTTCAATTTAGCTAGGTCAAGTAGTCCGGCTGTAGCTCGGTTGAGTTTGCCTAGTTGGGTTTCTGATCATAGTCATCCCTCTCATTCACGGACCTAATACAGAGGTTGTTTCATCACGATCAGTGGGTCCTTATATTTTAAGCACAATTCAGCAATCGGTTGTGGAAAATAATTACTTCATTTCTGCCTTCACCAACGATCAACCTTATCGGTGTGAACCGTTAGGACAAACAAACCACTCTCCAATATATTACAGAAGAATATTTACTTTATTTTTACACTGACCACGACTAGAAACTAGTAAATCTACAAATTAATATAAACATCAAGCCAGAACTGTTTCTGCAAAGAAATACACCCCACATGTATGTTTACAGCTAAACAAAATCTTGTTTTTTAAGCGTTCTTGGCACACAATTTTACATGGAACATTAATATAAATGAATAAAAGTACAATTTGGTGCCGTAAGAGGACAACCATCGGGATGATAAGTCTGGAAGAAACACGCTCGTTTCTTGATTGTAAGTTTGGCAGTGCTAGTGCTTGGATCCATGGGTCTTGGACGACGAATCTGTACAAAGTCCTGGGGAAGGAACTCGAACACTTCATGCTTGTTTTTGAGTAAAGTTTTGATGCCTCCGCACTCGGATTTGACGTTCCTAAGATCTTCCTGAGAGAGATGTAGCACGATTTCTTTGATTGTTCGCTTTTCGCCTGCATTCCAACTGGTAGAGCTGCCTGCCTTTTCCGGACCAATTAGATAATAGAAAATCTTCTGGACCAGCCGGTTTATTATATCGCTATCGATTTGTGTGCAATTGCGAACGGGTTCAACTTTTTCTCGTAATTTCATAGGATTGTCTTCCAACTCTGCCGTTAAGAACTCTTGGATCCCAGAGCAGACTGAGTCGTGACTTGGTTCGCCATAGGTTCTTGCTATACCTATTATGGCTATCCGTTTGGTGCTTGGAATCTTAAGACGATCTCGTAGCGTAAGGAAGCCACACCTTTTCGAAATGTTTTCCACGTAATTCAGGAAATCATTGTACGAACTCACGTTCGAGTGTCGGCGTTGGAATTTCTGTCCAGAAAATTCAAACGGACAACAGGGCAGTAGGAAATATTTCATTCTTGAAGATCCAAGGGCGGCCATTGTGGGAATCCATGCCGACAACTCATCTGCGTGGTTGCCAATAATCCAGTCGATTTCCGGAGGGATCTTGAATTTACAGGGTTCGATCGTTTCCTCATACAGTAGCGTTGTTTTTGGGAAGAGGCTCCATATTTTACGACTCCTTACGTCGTAGCCGCAACCCCTGAAGCCCTCTTGATTGAGGATGTACACCAACAGGCCATTCCCACAACCAAGATCAGCAAATTGTTTGGGATAGCAATGGTGTTCTTTCCATAAACAAATGAGATATGCTGCTATGGCCAGGTCCTCATATACGAATTTAAGCGGGTCTGTACTTTCTTCCCAGATCTGCAAGACACAAAATTACCATAGTGCATGGACTAAACCACGGGACAACAATTCACTTACGTTAACAAGTGCCTTAGAGTACTTGTCCTTTAATTTTTTATACAAGGTGTTGTAATATTCCACATCAATCAGACGGAGGGATTCAAAAGCATTTTCAGGTCGTTCTGCGCAATTCGCCCAGTTCAAAAGTTTCGGCTTTAGAACATAGTTGATCCACCTATCGGGTTCGTCTTCCTTACGCCGATTGGTCAGTGAAGTTACGACTAGCTCTCCATCATTGAACGCCACTCGAAAATCATCGCATGTATTCGACATGAGTGTGCATGTGTATTGCGTATTCACAAAGTCTGCAAAAAGTACATTCTGTTGAAGGATGCATAATGGCACATCCATTCACACTCACCTACGATTCCCACTGCTATAATATTCTCGTTAGCATCTTTTGTTAAGAACTTCATGGATAACATATAGCCCTCGCACGTGTCCATACCCATACTGTTATAAGAACTTAATGCTTTAATCACATCTGCTTCCGTTGATTCCGCGGTTTTCAATTCCGTAAGAGAAGACTCATCATCAGTTTCCTGCTCGTCGTTCGACTCAATTTGAAAGTTAACTTTGACCATTCCTTCGAGTATCTGATTCACTAATACGGTTTTGCACGCAAATATTTTCTTATTCACTGCATGATAGTTCTTTATCAAAATGGAAATGGATTTCCAGAAATCACTTAAATCCATGTTGATGTCCATCATGTCCATGTTCGTGTCTCCGAAAACGACACACGACCGCACGAATACACTACACACTTTGCAACAAATTACAACCGATGGCGAGAAATGTCAAAAAGAACAGTGTGACAAAGTCACAATAGTGACACCGAAACTCAAACCAAGACTGAGTTCACAATTGTAGATACCAAAGTGTGGGAAGTAATAAAACATAACGGATATCCGGTTATTTGAAAGTGGATTTATGTTTTCTTCCCTTTATCTTCTCGGTGAATGTGTTCTTCCAGATTCGTTCATCTAGCACCAACCTAACCAACTGGCAAAATTAACAACCGAATACGATAGCTTTGTTTTTGATAACAGCGGCAAATACTTCGACTGAATATGCGCATATTGTTGTTAAAGCAGATTCACTCATCATTCGTCTCTAGTTCTAAGAACGAATTGTGCCACTTCATTTGGGTTGGTCCATAGCATTTCTGGGGTCAGTGTTGTACGGGGCCCCCGTTGCAGTTTGGACATGTGTTCTCAATGTTGGGGTCTAGGCGAGCCATGTAGTTGTTTAGTATGTGGCACCAGCCCGAGCGAAGTTAGGCCAGAGTTGTCCTGGTTGGTCGTGGGAGTTGTTTCTCTTCGGTGGCAATTAGTGGGGGTCTGCCGCGGAGCACTACATTTGCTTTATAGCTGGCGATCGCGTTGGTTACAAAAGTCTGGCGTATGTGCTTTTTGCCTTCAGTGTGCTGTTCTGAGTAGAGGTTATGTTGTTGTGTGAGATGGTCTATTTCTTCTTGGAAGTATGTGATGCATCTTCGAATGTTGCAAAATGGTTTAGGGGTAGAGATTACACTGTGGTTAGTGTGTTCAGGTAGATGACGGACTAGTAAAAACTGTTGAAAAAGCATGGTGTTATGCATTTTTATCAGGAACATAATTGTTTCCGTGTGTAGATGGTCTTCGTTTGCCATGAGGTGGCATCCTGTGGCGGTACGCATGACTGTGTCGTGGCTTACTTGAAGGTGCTTCCAGTTGGTGTTGAAGTTGTAGAGAACTGGGAACATGACATGCGCATGACTAGGGCCAGTAGAACAAATTTTCTCTTGTTTAAATGTGGGTATACATATATATTTAATTTTAGCATTTTTTTGTCTTAAAAAGAGTGCACAAAACGCAACAAAATTATATTGAATTAATGCAATCAACAAAATGAATTCAAAAAGAACTAAAAATGATGTAAGAGGCTAACAGTACTTTACACTTAATTATAACAAACAATAAAAATGGTATAACAAAAATAAAACAATAACCTTACAATTTATTCATATTCAATTTTTTCTCGCACAACTTCTTGATATGGATCTGATTTGTGACATCAGCTTGGCGCAAAATCTTCCGAATATCATTCAAGCGATTGTGTTGTATTGCCAACAGATAGGCAGCTTTCAGCTGTCCAATAAATATGTGACTTGATATTCGTAGCTCGACGCTGCTTATCCTCTTTGCGAGATTGTCCAAACTAGTCTTAACTTCTGGTTCATGATTGTTGGTTGCTGAATTGATGGCAATTGTGAGAATTTCATCAATTTCTCGACTGGTTGTGCCGTTGTTGCCCGTTATGCAACTGAGGAGCTTTTCAACTTCAGTGAGTCGATTGTTGCGCGCTAGGTATTTGGCAGTTGCACAATACACCTTCATGTATGGTAGTTTGTAGTTTTGAATGATGCTGGCATAAAAGAATGTACAAATTAGTGATTTTAGAAGAACAGGAAGAAGTTTAACTACGCACCGATAGGCTAAGCCGAATCCCTCCTCTATGTTCTTGCCGCTGAGCAAGACCAAAATACAAATCTGAATCTTCTCCTGGACAGAATCGAAGAGAGTAGGGAGGTTTATAGAATCCATGCGAATCTGAAAATAAGAAGAGTTCAAATGAATGTGCGACAAGTAAGGAAAATCTTATTGTCGACCTGTTTGAGGATGTGCTCAGTGATTAATCGACCGTCGCCCAATGGCTGCTCATGCTCGCACTGCGCTAAGAACTTAGTAACTTCCATTTGCCTAAGGATTGTGTTTATGTGTGCATTCAAGCATTTCGCATCCATTTGCATCAGAAAAGAGCTATTCGTCGGTTGCCGTTTGCGGTCGACGTTTATGTTTTCCCACTGACACAACTCGAGTTCGGATTGCAAATGACGATGAGCGTTTCGAAGGTGAAAGGAGTTGTCGTGCAATTGCTGAAATGTCTGACAATTCGCCGAATAGAACTTGACGCACGTCATACTTGCGCGCACAGGATCTTTAAGAAGTATTTGCAGTTCATACAGACAGTTGAACATATTCTTAGTCTCGAGATATCGACAAGTGCCAAGGACAACTTCCTTCCACACAACCAACCGTTCGTCGATCTCTAACATATTTTGGATAAGTTCACTGACCGAGCCAGTCTTGAGGAACACCAGAAAGATGTGATGGATAAAGATGTCCACATCCTGTCCCTGAACTAAGAAATACCTGAGCGCAGTGTTGATCTCCTTGTGCCGAATGAAAAAGTTAATAATATCAAAATGAGAGCCATACGTGAACACGTAGTGAAGGCACTCCTTGTACACCCATGATTGCCGCAAAATGTGTCTTTTATTGTCGAGAGAGTGCAGAGTAATGTATTCATTATAATGGCCCCTGCTCAGCTGCTTCAGGTGGGCAAGTGCATTCAGAATGTTGGTGGCGGGCTCATGCAGTGGAATGTGTTCGCGACGCTTCGACATCATAGACGCGAGCGATGTGTTCGAGTTACGAATGATCGATGCCCTCGCAAGTGTTTCCGGCTGCGGTTTGGAATACGGGAAAGATTCTATGATGTTTAGCACTTCTTGCAGCAGAGGTTGACTTCGGTTGGGCCGTTTGATTGTCGGAATATCGATTTTGTTATGAAAGTCCACATCCGTATCGTTGCAGATTATTCTGGTGATCGCTAGATTTTCTTGTTCAGTGCAGAGTTTTGTCATACAGTGCGCAAAGTTATCCCTAGCGGTTTCAAAGCTCCCTGCACGCAGGCAAGCTAATCCGTGCGCAGCCATCACACCGGCTGTTGGGAAACCACATTTCCAATGGATCTCCAGTGCCAACTGCCACTTTTCCACTTGTACCAGCGAATCGGCCAGCTTTCTTAGATTGTGATTGTAGAGTGGGCCAGCGGGAATGAGCGCTTCGCAACCATTTTGAACCATTGACATAATGATGTCCGAGTGTTCGCGGATCGTTTCTACTTCAGGAGGTCCTCCGCGTACCTAAAACACATATAATTAGCTAAAAAGAAAACTGTACATACAGAGGATGCGGCTATTGCTACTTACCTTAGCAGCCAAGGCTAAGCAGTTCATCATTTTCGCGATGAGCTCATAGTCCACCTCCGGATTGGGAACCAGTAATTTTTCCAACTTCCCGCAATGGTATAGCAACAAGTCAACACACTTTCGGTTGTTGCTATGGTAGGATAGGATTGACAGACACAGCGCCACACTAGGAGCATGCTCATAGCAGAATTCTTCACGCAACAGCTTATCATGGGTGATGTTCCCACTGAGTTTCCACCTGGTGTCTCCTTCATCGTACTCGGTGTACTTGATTCGCTTCTCGGCTACAGCATTCGGTGACTTAGCTGCACTGCTTTTGGCCTCGTGTTCCTTTGTCTGCTTTATGCAATCACTGCACACTCTGACTGCAACATCTTCGTAAAGCTCAGGAATCTGCATGCGATTGGAAGAACATGCGTAACAAACTACCCTCCCGCATCGACGACAGTGATGACGCCTCATGAGCATGGTAAACACGACTCGCCGACAGCACATACAATGTGCAGCCTCGGAATCTTCCACCCACTGGTCCTTGGTTGGAGGACTTTTAGGCATCACAAATACTCCGCAAAGAGAGTCTAAGGAGGTCATGTCCGTTGAATGGGAAGCTCGTTCCGATGATGCGGTTATTTCGCGAACTTGGTAGTCCAGGGCTTTGGTAGCGTATATCCGCAGCAGCAGATCCACGCACTCCAGCGTGATGACGTGGTCTTTTTGGTACAGATTGAAGTTGAGCAATATGAAGGCCGAACTACTCTCGTTGCCCAATGTAAAGTTGATGGAGTTCTTCGAGTGAATGTCGTAGATATTTCCACGCTTGTCGAAGCAGAACTTGCATAACGATCCTGCCGCTAAACAATCGAGCTGATTATCCTCGAGTAGTGGTCGAATAGAATCCAAGACCTTAGCGAGGCCCTTGAACTTGGCATTCATAATAAAGTGCTCGACGATTAACAGTGGCTTGTTTAATAGGATCCAATTCTGGTTACGTTCATCAGCATTTAGCTGTTCAAATATTCTCAACGAGACCTTGTAATTTCTCAAGTTGGCTGTTTTACGAACATGTTTCCACAGAAAATCAATCACGTAGTTGAGCAAACTCAATGAACGAAACTTGTCCTTGTGAGCGTCGTAAAAGTGGCAGACTTCTATGGTTGGGAACGTCTCAATTGTCTGCAGTAAGTGCCCGTCGATGTATTCATCCACCTCAACTAAAACATCGAGGAAGGTGGCAAAGAAGGACCGCATCTGGTGAGGAAACGAACTCGCCAGCTTCACGACGTTACACCACTCGTAGCAAAGCTTGAATTGCTGCTCAGAAAGAAGTTTCTCGAGAATCATGTTCGGAGTTTTTAAACCAAAATCGTAGGCCTGCGGCCACGATTCCAATTCGAGCACTGACGATACCTTGGAATAGATGTTTATGTCTTCTAAAGTGCGCTCCAAGTTCGATCTTAAATCTTCGTCGATATGCTTGGCGTCGCGATGCAGTAGAGTACTTTCAATGAGATCTTTTGCCAGAAGCGAACTTGGTACTCTGGTGAAATTTCTGTAGATTAACGAAGCTCTAACGTTTATGTTGGCTATATGGGCAGCGAGGTAAACGTAATTTGTGTTCTCCGAAATGAGGTCAGCGATAATTCTATCTTTCTCGTTGTGATAGACTCTTGGGTCTTTCACTTGCTCCTGACAACTGTGCAAAATATCGTAGATGGCTTTCTTCTTCTGCAGTTTGCGTATGCGCTCCTTATCCAGTTTATTCGAGAGAATTGCAGCGATAACTTCGTTCCGATCGTACATCTCCGACAAACACTTGACGCTGGTGAACTGCACAAACCGCTGCAGATATTCGTCATTCATGCACTGACTTTGAGGTGATCTCTTGATCTTCTGCAAGAGATACCCAAGCAGGGCGTTCTGATTCGATATGTAATTGAAAATGGACTGGTATTTGTCTTCGGTAATCTTGTATCGACGATCCTTGCGCTCCTTTCCGCATATTTCGGGACAAATATTCAAGGCGATCACATGGATCAGATTGAGATTAAGCGCAACCACCTGCGGCTCGATTTCCAATGGCGTCAGGTTCTCCTCAAAGATCAGTTCGCCAATTATATCGCTAGGATCGAACTTCAAAAGAGCACCGGTTTGGAACTCGATATTCTTGTCCCTCATCTGCAAAAATTTCGACAGGTTTCCAACGTAAGAGAGAAATCTTGTGAAATAATTGCACTTGGACTTGAGTTCGGTAAAGTCGTTGACTAGGACCTTTAGATCATCGATTCGTTGTACATCCGTCTCGGATTTGTAAAATATGTTCTGAAAGATTCTTCCTCGCTGCAGTTCTACGGCCAGTTTCTTCGGCTTGAACGAGTAGAAACTATTGCAAAGCATTTCCTTTAGACCGATATCAGCTCGGTTGATGGTCTTTATCAGTCGCATGCATTCACAAATGTTGTCCAGGAAATTGAAGCACCCCATATCGGTGGGTAGGCTCGACTTTGCTGTCAGCGACGATGACAGTTTCGGAAGCTTGCACATTCTGCGTATGACAGGTATCACATTCGCAGTAATATCGTAGTTTATGTTGAGGTTTAGTATAAGATCGGCCGCAACAACAGCCTGAATATTCGATCCCTGGTAATGCAGCAGGAATGGATAGTTATTCGAGTACTTTTCCAACAGAGCTTGAAATTCTTCGCCGCGCTCAACGGTGTTTGCGTGTGCGAAGTTATCAATGATACTGATTATCTTTGAGGCCTCGAAACCTTTGGCTGCGGCTTTTTTTATTTGCTCGACTGTTGCCTGAGAGTCTTCTGTGTTGATCTCCTGATGCAAGTAGTTGTCGTAGATAGTTTCGAGCTTCTTCTTAATCTGCTGTTGGTTTTCGACAAAGTTCAGCTCGCGGTCTAGTTCTGTATTGCGCAGGTTAAAGGTCTGGGGGGTATGAGAGAATTGTTTGTTTAAATGCCGTAACAAGAGAAAATATTACAACATGTCGTTACCTGTATTATGTACTTGACATCGTTGAAATTCTTCATCGCAAGTGCCATTATAGCCAAATTCTCTGGTGTCGCCAGCATATTGGGAATGATACTGCGGCGATTTGTTATCTCAGCCAATTCGTTCGCTTTTATATCTTTACCTGCCATCCCCAAACCTATTCGCTGCTGGTCGCCTCCGCCGAAAGTTGCCCTCCTGCGCTTCCTGGCTTTTCGTCTGGTTAAGCTGGCGTAGTTGCTTCTCTCCTTGCTCTCGTCGTCGCTGCTTGTCTTTTCGATATTTTCCCTATGCAACTGTACCAATTGCAGCAAGTCTTCTGGATCCATCTGGAAGCTGGCCACCTCCGTGTCGGAGATCTTTTCGAGTACCGAATTTTTCCACAGACCGTCGTTAATGCACTCCATGATACGCGTAAACCGCCGCTGGATTCGCTCCGAGCAAGTCTTATACTCCTCGCTGTGGAGTTTCTTCATGATGAAGTTTTTCAAAAAACTGAATATGCACTTGAGAGCCGCTCCTCGGCAAATAAATCCATGGCGACAATTACCACTCTCAGTTTGTGTTTCACCGTCTGTGCTAGATGGAGATTTCTTTCTTACGCCCACAATATGCGGCGACGAGTCAAGGTGTTCCCATCGCAGGAAGACCAATTGAAAGATATCCTCTATAAGATTGCAGAGAACGTCGATATTTTTCATTTGACGCAGCATTACTTTTACACGGTTAATCTTCTCCTGGGAGAAGTGGCTAAAGTGCTCAGACGTTTTGTTTTGATTGATTATTATTTCGTAGATTGCGGCCAAAACGAAGAAGTAAGTCAGTGTTTCCAGCTCCAAATCCCTCATCTGCTTGAGGACAGTCGATTGGCTCTCGAATAAATGGTTGTTTTCGATCACTTGCCGAATCTCTTCGTATCCAATGAAAATGATGTTTTTGTGCTCGTAAATGAAGGGAAGAATACCATTCGTCTCGACTAGATGTTTAATCGGCACCAAAGAGCTGCTGTATTTTCGCAAGAAATGAACACTGCTATCCAGTCGTCGGAAGTCGTAATAGAATAGTTTTTGAATCTCTGAAGCTAGTTGCAAGTCAAAAGATTCAAGCATTTTCTGGATATTTCCCAGTTCCTCTATGGACTGGGATGCTAAATTAAATTCGTTTGCAACTTTGGCAAGAATCATCGCATTTCTCATGCAGCTGTCAGTGACATCAGCGAAATTCTTCTGCTTCTGAACAGCTAAGCTCACAAAGTGCGAATTGTTCCTAATCGTCTCATATAGAATCAAGTCATTGGAGAAATAATCGACTGCTTTGTTTGTGTATGCGCCATACAACACGGAATAGAGGTCAAGGGAGCCTTTAGCTAAGAGACTTATATAAAAGCTATCACCGACTTTTCTTCCAACTTCCACCATTTTATTAGAGCAGTCTTTTATGAGGGGTTCTGGCAAATCCAAATTGGCTATAAAGTTGGTGAATCTAAGCATACCCTCTTCGTCGGTGGCGTTTTCTATGAACATTTGCAGGGCTAAACATTTGGAGCTGGTAACACATTTAAGTCCCTGTGTTTGATTTGCAACGGAGTCTAACAACTTTAGACAGGGATACGGATGCTGATAAATGTACTTTGCTAAAGTTGTATGCAGTTCTTCATTTTGTTTATAGCTGGAAAATTTTTTAATGAAATTCTAAAAAAAAATAATAATAATAATAATTTAGGAACTATTTAGTTGTGACCATTTGGATTTTACCTCAAAGAACAGAGCTATATCTGTTTTAAGAATACTTTGGTAATATTCCATTTTGAATATACTTTTTCCTGTATTCAATAGAACATCGTAGAGGAAGTTTTCTTCTCGATGACTGTTCTATCTGAATTTTCTTGGTTCCTTCTTTGCCTGTTAATGCTGATAAGAAAGCGATTATAATAATTGGAAAATCATACAAATATAAGAAAAAAAGCGTAATTGAAATAAATAACAATACAAAAAAACAAAGAAGATGTGTGTTTATGTAAAAAGAGAAATTTGTTTTTGTAACTAGCAGCTGATTAACTGACGTTGGATCAGCTGTTGTTACATATGTTCACACAGCGGCTGTTTGCATAGGTTTGTTGGATTACGATGCGAAGTTTTGAATTCAACCACAAATGTTCAGAAGAGCCAAGGGAAACGTGCTTCAAGCAAAAGTATTTTCGTTCACTGGCGACGGTTTTCAAAATCCCAAAGTGTTAACAAGAGAGAGAGAATGGTAAGAGGTCACGCCTATGCACTAGCGAAGCATCTCGCATCTCACTTATTTAGCTCTGGACTATTATTTACATTTAATTGGCAGAAACAGCCAATATTTTTTTTTAAATCGAGGGCACTTAAAACTAGTAATGAAGAATTGCTAGACTTTTACCAATTAAAGTTCTATTAAGTTCAATAAGGAATAACACACTATGGCTTCGTTGATTATTAGTTCTATCTTAAATTATACTGCATACTAGCTTTCAATTAAGAACTTATATCATAGTAAAAAATCATTTCTGGAACCGTTCCTTTGGTACACAAAATTCTCTTCTGGTCATTCTGAGAAGATTATTTTTAAGCAGGTATGAAATGTGAAATAGGAAACGTCAGTAGATAACCGTGTCAACCATAGTCTAAAAAACTGAACGGGAAAAAATGCATTTGTTATTCAAAAAATCGAAAACTGACTTGGCAGTACCTATTTATATATCATCTCACTAGCTACAAGCGCTAAGCCGTCCACAGCTTCTACAACAACAAAACTCGATTTCTTCGTCATGTTGGTAGCAACTCTCGGCTATGATTTTAGCCGAAAACTGTGAGATGTTGTAAAGTGCGAATGAGCCGACCGAGTTAAAAAAATACACCTTTTTCACAAAAAGGAATTCTCGAGAAAATTTCATATTTCGTGTACAAATTTGCAACCAAATGGATTTAAAACTTTTTTTTTTACAACCCAATTGACATATTGTTTAGTGTGTGTTTCGATTTTGTGAGCGTAAAAATAAAAACGAAAAATCGCGACGCAAAGAAAAAAAAAAGTTGAAATTCTCATTTCCCCAGTGTGCAAGGTGATGTTCTAATAAAAGTAATCCCAAATAGCACATATTTTCAAATAAGAAAATCAAAAAAGACAAGAATTCCATTTAATTTTTTCCGCAGTTATTCAATTGCATAATAATAAAAAGAATTGCAACCACAATAGAACCAGGAATAACACGAAATTGTATATTTATGTTTTCAAATCTAAATCGTGGCAAAGAAAGATTTAATAAATTCTTTCATCTACTAGCGGTGCGTAGCAATTGATGGTGTTTGTTGAATGTGTCTTGCAAGCAAAAAAAAAAAATGTCCCCTCTTCATATCTAGATGTTTTTTTTTTTTATTTTCTGCACGATATGTGTGTGTACGATCGTAGACATTTTGTGTACAAAAAAAAAAAATTACCAGAAATAAGTTGGCCTTTTCTGAAAACTCTTTCCTATTTTCGTTTTTGCTATATTCTGCAGATGAAGCATTGTGCAGTCCGGTGCTGTTTTAACGATGTTTCTCTTGTTTTCCTGTTACAAGATTGTCCGTTGTCATCCTCTAGTCAAATGCTGCGTAAAATAAAGCGAATATCTCTTGTTTGCTTAGTTGTTTTTCTGTGGTCTTGATCACTTCAAAAAATGTCAGCAAGGAATGAAGTCGTTAAGCCTAAAGTAAAATGTAGTGAGAAAGTGTTAAAATGTAAATCCATCTAGAAATCTAGTTTTTTATTATGCGGTTTCTTAATAGAAACTTGTGCCTGCCATACATAACAGTTTTAATAAAATAAAAAAAAGAAATTAAGTTAAAGGATACATATTTTTGTGTTGAAACGAATCCATCGGTGCCCTCATCTCAGCTACGCACCTCATTACCCCAATTGCAAAAGTTATTTTAAACCAATGCTAGGTCTAGGCTGTCTGCGTTCGTAAGTCATCGGAAACTTGTACTATGGACTACAACACTCTGGGCATCTTTGGATATTGTTTTCTCCTAGATTCTATCATTCTATGTGCACGTACCCACTTAAGAAACAAGGAGGAGAAAAATGCATTAATTAAAAAGCGGATTTTGCTACATTCTCTTTGCACACACCTTCTAAAGACTTTCAGTACATAGACATTGTATGAAGCAGCGATCTTAGATTCGTGTTTTAAGTAGTGTCTTCTTGGTTAGGCTTTTGTAAATGAATGGTTGCAAACGTACGTGATTGAGTATCGCATCCAAATAACATAACCTTTTTGTGGCTTTAGGGCGACAGATGACATTGGCATTGGGAATGTCATGCATACATGCAGTGACAGAACTCGCTTTAGGATCCATGTCAGCTTTTTTAGCGATTGTAGGTACATATGTCTTGAAAATTTCACTGCTAGATAGGTACCAGCGTTATAACATATTTTATCAAAGCAAAGGCAGCATTGGGCGCAGTGGTTCAGTGGTTAATGTGCTGAACTATTGAGCGAGGGGTCTCTTGTTCGATCCTCGGAAAAAAAAACAAATTACATTAATTCCTTCCACTGCGCCACCTCTAGCGAACGTCCGACAAACATCCGAGAATAAAACTGTCATGAAAGAGCTTCTCAATCTAACTTGGATTAAAATTGTAGGTCCCTCCCATTCGCCCAAAAAATAAAAACTCGACCAAATGAATGGTTGTGAGAAGATAGGCGTAGGGTACACGAACCTGTTATGGCACCAATTTTCTGTTTTTATGCAGCGATCTTCCTGCCTGAATTTGGAGTGAAATGATGGACCAGGAGAACCTTTCTCATTTTTAAGAATACTTCGTTTGTAGATGACTCTACGACAAAATCGAAAGATTATGTGGGCCATTTAATCAAAAGCTAGAAATTGGCCACTCCGCTATTATAGTCGCAATTTGTGCTATTTCAATGCTGGATTACTACCAGGCATTCCCATTCTCCCTTAAGGCAGGCACAGCCACTGGAATGAGAAACGAATCGGATGTAAAACTATTAGGCAATTTGAGCTTTTAGATTGCATTATTGCTAAACACTTGCGTTCGTACTTTTGGTTGACGATGACGATACCTAAGAATTTATTTCCAAATATTAAACTCAGTATGAAGTGATTTTTGCTATAGTATATCGTCAGCAAAAGGACAGCCTATAGATAGCTAGTGAGCGTAGAAATAACTTGTTTTTTTTTTCTTAACTCTTTTCATATTTTTTTTTTGTGTCTTTATTTTTTATTTGAAATTTGAATTATTCTAATTGTGCTGAGAAAAGAAATACGTTCTTCAAAAAAAGAAAAAGGAAAATTGTGAAAAAAATAGCTGTTATTGTGTCGTCGAGTTTCGAGTTTCTCCCTTATTCTGTTCTGTTTATATAATTTTTCGTTGCGTTTTTGTTGTGTGTGTGGAAAGATTCGATAAAAAATACGAAATCAAAATATAATAACAACAGCAGCAGCAGCAAGAAGAAAGGGAGAAAAGAATACAAATTATGGATAACACGACAACGACGTCAGATCAACAGCAGCAACATAACGGAATCAAAGAGAATAGTAATACTGGTATTCCAATAATAGCACCAACATCAGCTAGTGAGGTGAGTTTTTTCTTTTTCACTAATAGATTCGTGTATACTAATTTTTTTTATGTTGGTATGATAAGGTACTTGACGTCGAGTTATTCATTTTTTTTTAATGTCAAAATTGAATTACATGCCTATTAACAATGTTAATTTGGTTAAGTGTATTACAATTTGACTCAAAGTTCAGTCATTGTAGTTATTTTTAAACTGGTTTTTTGATCAGAAGGATGCAGGTTCTATTGCTCGACCGGTTCCTAAGAAGGTGATTCAAACTCTCTGTTTATTTAAATTTTATTTCGCAAATTCTTTTATAAACTGATGATGACAGGTGGTATAAATGTTGAATAAATAAAATGTTTGTACCTATTTGAATTCCGATAGAGCCGGTAACAGGATTATGACAAGACCCGGCGGACATGAAAAAAAAAACATTCAAAATCAATGCACCACTTTGTTTAACTTGGTGCTAATCACACAAAGTGTTTAATGGGCGCGTTTCATTTAAGTAGGTACCCCCTGCGCGGTTGCGTTAGTGCTCTACTGGTTGGTTAGTTGGTTTATGAAACAGATTCCCCCGTTTCCGATTACGAAAAAACACAATTAGAGCTTGAGCGCCGTTTAGAGACCGTACTCACAGGATCTGTAGATATTGAGGGAAAGTTATGTTACAAAAGAAACTCAAAACCAGCATGTGGAATTGAAAAATTTGATGATATTATTGAAATGGAAATAAAGAAGATGGAACCCTGTTTCAGTCTCGTTTGTGTCAGCGCAGCTACGGCAGAGCTTGGCTGCTTGAGTTCCTAAATGCCCTTAATCTAGCGACATCTGCACAAGTTCAGGCTGGGGGGTTGTTTGTTCGGCAGATCCACCCACCTGGTCTCTGCCTTTGAAGTAAAGTGGAAGAAGATTCGTTTCTTCACGTATCCCAGCGGAAGGTGAAATTCCTTTGCATGGGATACACATTATCATCGGCTTTCTTATTCAACTCTATATTCCTTTGGCCGGGAACCCAGACGAGAGTGATTTCAAGCCGATGACACGACCTGGCCAGTGTCTCCCTGCAGTCCACAACACGTTTGCTCGAATCGAGAGCTTTAATCGCGGCGTGACTGTCGACGAACAATATAGATAAGACCTAAGTTGATAAGATATGTTAAGACTTAAGTTTTAACCTCTTTCCTAAGGTAAAAACATCTGCAGTTATAAACGAAATGTAAAACTCGTTTTCTTTGATGGCAAATACAGAAATGTCCCCCTTGTGAGTGCGCTCCCTCACCACGCCAGAATCGGGGTGTCAATTAAATTTGAGTAAGCGAATAACAAAAAAAAATAGTGACTGCTCTATGAAATAAAAAATTACTCATTTTCCACTGATGAAAATATGGAAATACAAAAAATTATTGTGAACTCAGGAAAAGAAGGTGATTTGCACTAGTGATTGCTCACATTGTGGTTGCACGTGAATTTGCGCGCGTCACATGGCATCTGACAATTCACATCCATTCATACGTACAATAAACAGAGAAACAACAGTCAAGACTCAACACTCAACACAGCCAAATGAAATTGAATTGTTTTTATTTATAGTCGTTTAGCTGTTCGATTGTCATAGGTATGCGGAATGGGTATGTGCTGAGCAATTTGGTTTTTCTGTCTACCAGCTAAGGTAGCACTTTCACTTGAAGGTCATTGTTAAAATTAAACTGTCAATCTATTCGCGGCGTGTTGCACAGTCGAAAATACCCCATAATGTCTGATTTAAATATGTTTTTCAGTTAACTAGAACTAATCGGTGTGCAACTTTTTCTTTTGCACTCAATTGTGTACTCGTAAATTGTTTGCTATCATTCATACCAACGCAATGTTTGTGGTCTGTTCCTGTATGATACAGTCGTAACATCCAATGATAAGATAAGATACGCGAAATCTAAAAGTATTTATTTAGGTTAAAAATATCAACTTGAATGTGTTGCGATAAAATGTCAAACAATAAGTTTACCCTAGTCTGTTGCTTTCTGTTGTCAACTTGAAATTGGTGAATCTTTTAAATAGTAATTGTAACTTGCAAATAAACAAATATGAAGTTTGCATTGTTTAAGATGACCTTTGTTGATCTGGGAGCTGGCCCAGATTGTTCTCTTATAATGAACCAGAAGACATCTGTGAGAAATGAACAAATAATAAATGAACAGTGCAGGCAGAATGGTTGTAGGAAAATACAAAACATTTAAAGCAAACTAACTTTCATCAGCTATTTTAGAAAAGGATACACCTGTTTGACATAGCATGGCTCTAATATGTTAAACATCTCCTTTAGATAGTTTTATTAACCAAACAAATCAAATTATTCGCCTTTTACCAACAACAACAATAGCATTCAGTTATGTTAAAATGTGGTATTCCCAAACTCTATCACATTCCCCACGGTTGGCAGGATTTTTTTTTATTTTCTGTATTCTGATTCTAATTGACATAGCACCGATAGGAAAACAAAATGGCGGAGTTAAAAAAAAAATTGAGGGGGCCTGCGGTAAGAGAATTGTGAGTTATGGGTCTTATGATTTGTCTATGGTAAAAAGAACCAGGAAATGCATGCTAGGTGACGCTGCGAAAAAAGTGTTTATTGAACTATTCATGGTGGAGACACAAGATTATTTCACACCTGCCGGGTAGATGGCGTAACGTATACGACGGGTATAACAATGTCTGTCAGACATACGCGAGAAGAGCAGAAAACCATTAGAAGGTGTTTTTTCGGGGATCGAACTTGAGACTCCTTGCTCAGTAGTGCAGCTAACTTACCACTGCGACTACAAAAAAAGAGTGTGCATCTTTAAAAACCCGATATACCTAATAATAATCGCTGCAACTACTCAAAACTTTCCTTCTTTCCTGTTCGATCTTTGAACTTCTTCTCAAGCTGATTGTTTATTATGTGTACACAGCACCCTAACCCCAAACAGATTACGACTGCTAGATAGATTTCACAAATATTCAAATATTGGATTAAGTATGCATCCGGCTATCTTTTTAAGGCCACATCGTACCATTTCTATATTTGCGGCTATTTTTTTTTTGTTTTTTTATATTTCCAAACCAACATCTAATATACCTAGGAATGCACAACGAAGTACGCAGAGATTGCACAAAGAGTACTCGCCTGACAGGGCAAGTATTTTTAGAACCGAAAATTGTTTCCACCAACAACCATAGAAAACGAAACAACAACACACTTTTATAGATGTGCATATTTTAATAAATGTTCCTACAGACAACTGGTGCTCTCTGGTGAAGTTTTCGAACTCAACAAATTAACAATCGGTGGTCTAAAAATAGCCCAATCCAGCGTCATGAGCGAGCAAGCACATTACTTTGCCATGGATTATTACCCCCTAGCCCTAACGCGCTGGGGTTATTGTTTATTTTTAAAATGTAAACAAAATTCTTTTCCTATGGCGTCCATGATCAACACCGAGAGCAGTGATGTTTGATGTTGAAACGAAATGGATTTACCTGCCAAGATCAAATCCTGTATTTCGATGTCAATCGAGTGAAACCGAGTGTATTGCTTTTGTTTTTTTTTTTTTTTTGTTTATAAGTTTTCAAAAATAAACAAGACATTGACACAATTTCGAGTGAAACATTGACGCCTGCAGGCTGGTCCGTGCGAATATGACAACTTAGTTATGAACATTCTTCCATTTAGCGAATCATCTACAACTTGTGTGGGCGATACGTGACTATACTTTGCAATGAGGAATTTAAAATTTAATTGGAGCGGGCGAACGATACGTTATGACTGGCATATCCCGTATGTGTGTGAAAATGCATTTTCGTGGTTAACGAAAGCGGAAAATGTACTTTGCATATTCACATGCGACAGAGGAAAGTGACATGTAAATTAGAATTTATTATTTTCCGCTCACGGCGCGATTAGTTCAATTTGACACTTGACGAATATTAAAATGTGCTTAGAGTCTTAAGTTTTATTTCAATAAATATTATTTCGGGTGAAAGTAGATATTTATAGAATGTTTAGTAAGGTTATGTGAGTCGGAAAATTTGAATTCATTTTTAGCTGGGAACTTATTGGTGCATCGCACATCTTGTAATAGATAGGCGAATGACTCTGTAAATGAATGATTACGTGAATTATTTCGTCTTTGAATAGAAGTTGACAAAAGTTTGATTAATATCTACGCAACAGTACGGGCTCGACAATTCTGTTCACTGTCTTAAACTGGAGTTTTGAAGAGCGTTCCCAATGCCTTGTTCGGTTTTTATATTGCTACACATGTTTCAAGCAAGCAACGCAGCACATTTAGAATTTTAAAATATCGCAACCAGATAGATTTTCACAATTTTTCTATTTTTTGGTGTCCATTCGCTCTAACATGTCCTATAGCCATCTTAACAAATGATGTGTACTTACATGTCGATGTTGCTGGTAGAGTTCGCTGCTAAATCTCCTCCTACAATGCAAACGGGACCGAAAATAACTCGAAGAATTTGCGTTCGAAGCGACCAAGGAGAGCTTCATACGCCTTTGCCGGACTCGAATCATGAGCGTCTTGTATAGAGTCGCCTTAGTATTTCTCGGCAAGACCTTATTAATCAATTGTCTACTTAGGCCAAAGTAACAGCGATTGGCAAGTCAAACTCTTCGTTTGATTCCTGCTGAGATGTAAGAGTTTGAGCCGAGGTAGACAAAGTCCCTACCTCCCTCAAAGTTATATCTGTCTATCGTGACGTTCTTTCCGATTTTACGCGTTGTGTGTCCCTTGTTTAACTGCAAAAATTTCTTTAAACTTGCATTTAACATTCCCTATGCAGTGATGCTCGGATAGGTGGCCCTCGCTTAATTGCGTTCCTCGTTTAATTCGTCCGAAAACTGGGCAAATAAAACATTTTCCCCGATGCAACAATCCGGGGATAAGACTTAAAGAAACTCAATGTTTAGATAAAAATATCGTAAAGTTAACACATCCTGAAGACTACATAGCAAATAAACCCATATTCCTTGGCTATCTGTTTTAACCTTTACCTGCCCCACAGTGACAACCACACCCACTTCCCAGAGTTTTTCTCAGAAATCTACCAAACAACGATTTTTATAGCATGTGCATATTTGTCACTATAATTCGAGAGCATAAAACACTTGTGGAAACGTTTGTTGATTGAATAATAATATAAAACCAATAAAATAATTAACCAACCAAAATTCTCAACTGAGATATGCATGGAAGTGTGTATACGAATGTAAACAAACACTTGTTAACAACGGGGTGTGACTCTGAGCTATTCTTAAAGTTTTGACAGCATTTACTAGTAGCCTCTCAGGTACATGGATGGGAACAACTATTCCCACCAATAAAAGGTGTAAATTAAATCCTAACACATGCAACGTATGCATATTTTGACACTCTATTGTTAAGCTTATTGTGTTAAAAAAAAATTGTAACTTGTTCGCCAAGGTTACCTGTTAATTTCAAATTTAGATTTGAAATACAAACGAACACACTGCACAATAAGCTACTATTTACATACAAACAAAAGCAAAGTTGTCAAATTCAGGGCATTATTGTCAAATCAAATTCAAGCAGGCATGAGTTGAGTTGATAATTGGGATTGCGCAGATAGTACTTATCTCCTTTTTTATCAGTATGCGAATTTTCATGTTTTTTTAATAGGACCGTCAGACGATACTAAAGGGTGATTTTTTAGCTGGTTTGGTTTTGGCAACACTGGTTTTGACAGCTGACGTGTGTTTAGTACCTTATGTCACTGTCAAACAGCTTCAGTTTGGTTTGCAATTTAACCATGGATCGTCTTACAAATGAACAACGCTTGCAAATTATTGAATTTTACTATCAAAATTCGTGCTCGGTTCGAAATGTTCATCGCGCGCTGCTTCCATTTTATGATCGGCATTCTCGACCTTCTGAGCAGTCTATTCGGAAGATTGTGACCAAATTTCGCACCAAATTTACTTTGTTGGACATTAAACCACCAACACGTTTACGTACTGTGCGTAGTGAAGAAAATATTGCGGCCGTATCAGCTAGTGTGACAGAAGACCGCGAAATGTCGATTCGGCGCCGTTCCCAGCAGTTAGGCCTTTGTTACAGCACTACGTGGAAAATTTTGCGGAAGGATTTGGGCGTAAAGCCTTTTAAGATACAGCTGGTGCAAGAACTAAAGCCAGCCGACCTACCACAACGCCGAATTTTTGGTGAATGGGCTCTTGGAAAGCTGGCCGAGGATCCGCTGTTTTATCGAAAAATTGTGTTCAGCGATGGCTCATTTTTGGTTGAATGGGTACGTAAATAAGCAAAATTGCCGCATTTAGAGTGAAGATCAGCCAGAAGCATTGCAACAGCTACCAATACATCCCGAAAAAGCCACTGTTTGGTGCGGTTTATGGGCCGGCGGCATTATTGGGCCATATTTCTTCAAAGATGATGCGAATCGCAGCGTTACTGTCAATGGTGAACGCTACCGAGCGATGATAACAAACTTTTTTTTGCCCGAAATGGAAGTTCTTGACTTGCATGATATGTGGTTTCAACAAGACGGTGCCACATGCCACACAGCACGCGAAACAATGGCGCAATTGCGAGGCGAGTTTGGTGAACAGTTAATTTCACGTTTCGGGCCGGTCAATTGGCCGCCTAGATCGTGCGATTTGACACCATTAGATTATTTTTTGTGGGGGTATGCCAAGGCTAATGTGTATAGGGACAAGCCCGCTTCGATTGACGCACTGGAAGCCAACATCCATGCATTCATTCGTGAGATACCGGCCGATATGTGTGAAAGAGTATGCCAAAATTGGACTCAGCGGATGGGCTACCTGAGACGCAGCCGCGGTCAACATTTGCATGAAATTATCTTTAAACATTAAATTGCAATTTTGTGTTTTTTTTTAAAAAAAAGTTCTAAACCTCTTAAAAAATCACCCTTTAATACTCGTTATCAGATGTATCAATTTTTTTGGCGATCGACTCGAAGACTATGTTCACTTTGAATTTGTTTCAAAATGTAATCTGAGGTGTGTAACTTTTTAATTTGTTGCCTTTGTTGCACCTAACCCCATCCCTTGATTTTTAACGAATGAAAAGAGCATAAGCGGTTTTTTTTCATCTCCGCAGCGTTATCACCCGAAACTTGGACTTAAATTCTCAAAACCTTAAGTGAATGTTGCACTCCTTAGAATTATTAAAAAATTGTTAGTAAAATCCGCTTAAGTTCTGTTAAACGGGTCACCAATGAAACAAACGATTGCACTCTGCTTTAAGCTGGATTACTCACATGGAATTCTGTTAATGATTTCCATTCCACTTAGGTAATTTTGCTAAACACTCGATTTAAATTTATAT